>OY829541.1:66613563-67907938 GCA_963691705.1 Viola odorata
TACTTTTTTAGTTATTTTTTGGGTCTTTTCGGTTGTTCTTTGAGTATCTTTTGACTCTACCAAACGTGGTTTTCAAACATTTTCTAATCTCAATTAAGATTTTTTTTTTACCACTTAGTTAAATATATGTGATTATCCATCTTACATGCATATATTTAGAACTGGTAATAATCCGGAGGGGCTTATCATTTGATTAGCCATTTGTTATTCAATGTAGTTGGGTTTCTCTTGATCAGGTGCTCATATATGAATATTGAAACTTTGTTGGTATATATGGACAGATCTGGCAACCCCGTTATTAGTCCTGTGTTGATCAGAGTGTGCAAGCCACTTACTAATAATTATCAATTAGTAAGAAATTAAGGGATCAAAGATATTGGACGCCATTAAGTTATAAATTGTACTGAATACAATGATGGGACATAGAGTTGTTGGTATGGGAGGAGCTGCTGGTTTTGGTGGGCGCAATGATGTGAGATTTGAGATTGAGGAAGAGAGTAATCACTCTGATGAATTCAGCGACAGTGATCATGATCAACACGTCGACACTGATAGTAACTCTGGGACTGAATTGAACAAAATTAGTCGAGTGACTGAGAACAAGATCAATGCCTTGATGAACTTGGCTACCAGCATCAAGGGCGCCGGGATTCATAATGCTGCAGCATCATCATCATCGACGACAACGATGAAACAGTCCAATTATAGTCCACGGATACAAATGGCGCCGCCACAATTGTTTAACTTACAGCAAAATCAGACAAACACATGGTGGTCATGGCATCTAAAGCCACAGTTCCTTTTTCTGGGTCCCATCAATCATCTTCAATATCGTGTAGAGCAGATTAGATTGAAGGAAAAGCTAGCGGCTCTGTACATAAAGGATGTCTCTCGAGTGGGGGAGATATATAGTCATGTTTTGGCGAGTATGGAAGAAATCAAGCGCTGTTACGATGAGAGGGTAATCAGCTTACCGTTTTATACTAACGAGAATCTCGCTTGGATTCTTCTTGTGGATGGATGTGCACTACTGTTTTTGATTGACTGCTTTGTGTTTCATGATTTGCATGCATTCAGAGCTAATAACATACATATGCGCAAAGTATTTTCTGATGTTTTCTCGATGGAGAATCAACTTCCTTACATGCTTCTCAAGTTATTGGTGAAGCATAGGATAGGATCAGTCACGAGGGAGGCTGTGATACATGCATTTGTGGATACATTTAGTATGCCAGGTGATGTTGTGAGAAGATCAGGAAAAGATGATCATTATGAACTCTATGGGTGTCCAAATCATCTCCTTGACCTTCTGTGGATGAAAGTAGGACCAATTGATCAGAAAGGTTCCGGCTCCTTATTAGCCTCCACTAAAAAACGCATCAAAGGTACGTATCTGGTGCATATACACGTAATTCTACGCGTATTCTTGATTAATTGTTCTTATTCTCAACATTGTAAGCATGCAGGTATGGTCAAACGTCCGCCTGGAACCAATTATTATAGCATCAGTAAGCTTAAGGCTGCTGGTATTCACTTGAAGCCTAGCAAGTCAAAACTCCTGACAGATGTTTCTTTTAGTCATGGAATATTCTTATCAGGGAAGTTGGCACTCCCACGCTTAGTTTTGGAGGGCTATACTAAGCTTATCTGGACTAGCTTGATAGCCTATGAAATGTACCCAGATTTTCAAAGAAGACAGCATGTCGCATCTTATGTGTGCTTCATTAATTCCCTAATTTCAACTGTGGAAGATGTTGCAGAGTTGCGATCAGCCGGGATTATTATTGTCAACTCCAGTGATGCGGAAGTATTGGGATATTTTCGTTCCTGGGCTAACGATGTTATTCCAGATCCTACGATTTACAGTGGAGTCAGAAGAAATATTGAAACCTACCTCGACCGCAAGATAAGGACTACCATGGCAACTTGGATAGCATCTGCAGCAGACAAGGATTCCAAGACATCATGGACAACACTTGCCCTCTACTTGACTCTAGCAATTTTTATGATGCTTCAAACCTACTTTGCAATTTTCCCAAGGAAGTTGGGATCATCTTGATCAGTGATCAGTTTCAATAGGAGGAGAAAAGAAGGGAAGGAAACGCACATGCAGAAGAAGAAGAAAAATCTAAAACAGAATATGGGACTGGGGGTGTATTTGTAATTTTGTATCGCATTTGCATCAATGTATCTTCAAGTTTTTGTTCATAAGGAGAAGGGTTCAAGCTAACCTTTGTTAAAATAAGAAAAGACCAGTTCATATATACTTACATCTATCTTCTTGCAACATGAAAAACATAGTTAAATTGAAATATCCCGCTACAACACTGCTTAACTGATACACTAGTCATTCCCAGCCTGGGAATCCCAGGTCTGTAGTGAAGGCATTGGACAATGGGCGGAGAGTGTAAAGTAACAATACCCAGTGTTATCAAAACCGAACCGAACCGACCAGTCCGGTCGGTTCAACCGTAAAATTTTAGATTTTCGGTTCGATTCAGCTATTTGATCGGATATGCATGTGAATTGAATTTGACCGATTGAACCGGTCAATTTTTACACAACCGGCGACCCGAATTGAACCGGCTGGTTCAAAGCTTCTTCTCTAAAACGACGTCGTTTTGGTAAAAAAAAAAAAAAAAATTTTAATGGGCCGGCCCATTACAGACATTGACTCAGCCGGTTCAATTATTTAAGATTGAACGGTTCAATGCGTGAACGATTCAAAACAGTCCAATGGATCAATTCGATCGAACTCGGTTAAACCCGATCAAACCAAAAAAAATCATTTCCAGATCGCTATCCGATTCGGTTCTGATAACATTGAAAATACCACATTGGAAAAAAATGAGCTCTGTGTGATATGGTCCTCTACTCTGCATTATGATATGGTATATTGAGAAATAGCATTTTGCGTTTTATTAAGAATTTTTACAATTTTTTATCAATAAGAGGATTAAATTAATCATTCTAGATGACTCATGGTGCGAGCCTGAATTTTATTCGAATTTTTTTACAAATACAGAATTAAATTCATTAATTAGAGATTTAATTGAATTTTTTTTATAAATACGAAACTAAATTAATTATTTTAAAATTTGATTGGAACTTTTTTTACAATAAAGGGATCAAATCAATGAATAATAATTCTAAAAAAAAAAAACAGTCTGTTATAATAATAAAAAAATAAAAAAATAAATTCGGGGCATGGACATGTGGGCCTCTTTAGTATTTGATGATTTGTCTTGGGCCGCTAAATCTAATCCAGATCTTAGGCCGGTAGATACTGTTCACAAAATTTAAGAAAATAAAGTAAGTAACCCTGGAAATAGCCAAACGCCCTCCTTGATGGTAGCCACTAGGCAGGAGGTAAAAAATAATAATTCCCTCTGTAAAAAAAATGTATGTAAAGGAAGAAAAAAAAATAAGACTGCAAAATTTATAGTTTCTTTTTATTTATTTTACTCTGACACCACTATTTCCAAATCGTAAAATTTGTTGTGGTTTTTATTTACAGTTTTCGTATCACAATTTGAAACTATTATTTCTTCTATCTACAAAAAAATTTGAAACTATAATTGTGTCATTCATCTAAAAAATATTCTTAATGTACTTTAGTCAATTTGTAGTATAGTTATTTAATGTGGATAGAAAAAATGCTCGTTTAATTAATAAAAAAAAATACTATAAATGATTATTTTAATATGTGTGAAAACTCTAAAAGAAATAAAATAAAATAATGCTCCATCACTTAATTAATGCACTTGTACAATTTAGTTGAACCATAGTTTCAATTATTTGAATACATTTAATGTAATATCTCTATTTTTGTTCACATGTCACTAAGGTGATTCAATAATTAATCATTTGTAGGGATTTTTTGTTTAAGAGTAGAAGCGTCAAACTGTTCAAATCAATCAATTATTGGTAATCCAATGAATTTAAATTATTTAATTGTGGGGTAATGTGTATTTCAAAGAATTTTCTCGTTTTGTGATAGAGAAACTCTATATCTGCAACTTCTGCAAACATTAACCGGTGCGTTTAGACAAATTTAGGGTTTTCATTCAACTAGTTGAAATTGAATACATTTGATCACAAAAACCATATTTTTCTTTGTCATAACAATTAAACGCATATGATTTATAACTTAAATTTCCTTTTTTGGTTTGTTTATGTCTAATTTTATAAATATAAGGAACTAATTACCTTCGAAGAATTCTAGGTGAATCAATTAACCTGGTACGAGTATGGTTAGTCGGTGACCGGATACAAGAAATATCAAACAATACCGACGAGGGAATATGTCGGAGTAATCCATGAATCCACAACGTGTTAATTGCGGTATGGGTTGTTGTGTTTCCTTTGAACAAGCTAATTAGTACTGGTAGGTGAGTGTTACTGTGCAGCATTGATTAGCGAGAAGAATTGAGAATTCGGAACCGGCCGAGTTCGCCTATAAATAGCGTTGCAAAATGCGCTCTATTATATTCAAACAGAAGCAAAATAATTAATTAATTATATAAATGGCAACGAGAACTCCAGTGTTGCTGCTGCTGCTGTTGTCTCTTTGCTTTATGAAATGCAGTAGTACTGTTACACAAAAACCAGTGACAATCCTTAGCATTGATGGTGGAGGAGTCAGAGGCATCATTCCTGGTGTCATCCTTGCCTTTGTTGAATCTAAGATCCAGGTTAATTATTAATTAATCACTTCTTTTCTTGTTCAATAAGTACTTATTTGTAGTAATAATTTTTGTTATGGATTGGTGTGTAATACAGGAGTTGTCAAGCAACAAATCCTCAAGGATTGCGGACTATTTCGATTTCGTTGCTGGGACAAGCACAGGTGGGCTTCTCACAGCTATGATCACCACACCAGGCCCAGACAACCGCCCTCTCTACCCTGCTGACAAAATCGTTGAATTCTATTTCAACGAGAGCAAATACATCTTCCCTCAATCCTGGTTCTTGTATGCCTCCCTAGTCCCTGTTACAGAAGATTAATTTTTTTTATATTCTCCAGACTCGAATCTCACCGTCCCTTAATCTTTTCCACATGATTGATTCCTTTGATCAAATAATTAAATATTTCTTGTACGTATAGGTCTGAATCGTCTGATAATTTGGAAGCGGGTAGGGGCAACCTACTGAACGGGCTTGTTAATCCACTCTACGATGGGACATATCTTCACGTGTTAATTAAGAGTGTATTGGGGAAAAAAATGCTCTCTCAAACTCTCACTAACGTCGTCATACCAAGCTTTGATATCAAGCGTTTTAAGCCTGTCGTTTTCTCCAGCGCCAAGGTTAATTTAATTTAATTCCTTATTCCTTAATTTACATTTATTCTTAATTAATTCCTGGATCAATTTCAGTTAGTTAATTAAAATCAAAAACCATATGCAGGCAAAAAGGGACAATGCAGCGAATGTTAAGGTAGCGGATGCTTGCATTAGCACATCTGCAGCTCCAATTTACCTCCCTCCTTATTACTTTGATACGGCCAGCAGCCAATATAACATGATCGACGGTGGTGTCGCCGCCAACAACCCCGTAAGTGGTTAATTAGTTCCATTGATTTAAATAATTTAGTTAAATTTGTAGAAAGTACCCGCTGAGCTGTACTAATGTCAACATACATACATATTAATGTATGATCAGAGTTTGCTAGCGGTATGCGAGGCGATTAAAGAGACAAATGTGGATTTCAGTAACTATTTGGTGCTCTCACTTGGGACGGGACAGGCAAAGGGAGATTTAGAGGTTACAGGCAATGGCAACGACTGGGGTGTAATGAAATGGATGTTGAGTGGTGATTTTTCCCACCCATTAATGGATATCTTGTTGGGTGGCCCTGAAGAAATGGCTCATCACTATACCTCCACTTTGTTTGAAGCAACTCTTAACCCCACGAACTATTTACGAATTCAGGTGCGAACAGAACCAGTCCTATTACATGTTACATATAGTTGTTGCTCTCCAATTTCAATAATGATCGATCCATAACAAGAATGGTTATTAATTTACCAATAATTAATGCATGCATGTACTTATATATACTGCTACCACCAGGCTTATAATTTGTCAATCGAGGATTCCTTCATGGATGACTCGAGCGATGCCCACCTCAAGGCTCTCGAGAAGATTGGTGAAGATCTATTGGCACAATACAAAGACCAAATCATCGAGTAAGAAATCCAAGATTAATTTGTTTATTAATTTATTTATTTTCATCTTACTCGATCGCTAATTTATTTTATTAATTAGAAGGAAAAACAAATTTATTTTACTATAGTTCTAATTAACTTTTATCCATACATGTGCAGGTTTATTGAAAAGGTTGTGAGTCTCAAGAAGCAGGGAGGTCACGCAAGCTATTGAGTGACAAGTCTATCCTCAACTTGTTGGAATTGATGTTGCTGAATAATTAAAATAATATTTATCATGTGTCAAGTACCTTTTTAGGGTTTTTTTTTTAATAAACGGAATAAAATTCGAACCAAAATTTTAATTCCTCGTACATTTATTACTAACAAGACAAATATGTTACGTACTCTTAATAACTTATAATATTGCCCTTGTATGTCTGTATCATAACGATTAACGAGTATTCATTAGTAGGAAATGAAAGAGGTAATAGCATAAAAACCTCCTGTACTATTTTTCAAAATAGAAACCTCCCCTGTACTTCAAAAAGTCAAATTGACCTCCCCTGTACTATCGGTCAGAAGCATTCCGTTAGTCTGTACTAGTCAAACTAACAGACTTCACTTTTTGACCGTTGACTTTGATTAAAATATTCAAAAAAATTATAAAAAATCCAAAAAAAATGTAAAAAATTGTAAAAAATCCCAAAAAAATGTATAAATTCTATAAAAAAATTATGTAACCTAAAAATCCAGAAAAAAAATATAAAATTAAAAAAAATCAAAAAAAGTTAATTAATCTAAAAATTCAGAAAAAAATGTAAAATTGGATTTTTTACATTTTTTTGGATTTATTAATTTTTTTTGAATTTTTACATTTCTTTAGAAATTTTTTAAATTTTTTTATAGAATTTTTACATTTTTTTGGGATTTTTTATAAATTTTTTACAATTTTTTGGGATTTTTTACAATTTTTCTGAATATTTTATTCAAAATCAACGGTCAACACTAACGGTCTGTTAGTTTGACTGACGGAGACCAAGCAAATGCTTCTGACCGATAGTACAGGGGAGGTCAATTTGATTTTTTGAAGTACAGGGGAGGTTTCTGTTTTAAAAAATAGTACAGGGGGTCTTTATGCTATTACCTTGAAATGAAATGACGATGAATGTTCTTCCAAGATTAATCATACCCAAACGCCATAAATGACAGTCATATGACAAGTATAGATGATTGGTGGTGTGGGTAGGTGAGGCTGGTGAGCACTTATGATATGACTGGAATTGCATGCATGCAATATGGGTCGTCATTTTGCGTTTTGAGTTACGATATATTATTTTCTCCGGACTCTAATAAATAATATATTAAAATCAGATATATAAATTAAAATAATAATTAATAAGAGTATTTTTAATACTAAATAATTATCTCCTTTTTATAATAAATAAATTGACCAATAAGTAATATTTTTTTCTCCATATTGAATAAATTAATCATAAATTATTTAAAAAACTGCGTCATTTATTTAAGATTAATTTTTTTAATCTAAAATGTCATTTAAAAGAATCCGGAGAGAATACATAAATCAATCAATTTCCTACCATAATGTTCAACCAATACAAAAACGTGTTAAAAATATTCGAGCTATTTTAAGTAATTTAAAATAAGTACATATAAAGAAACAAGCCAATCTAGCTAGTTAATGGTGATGGGAGTAAATAAATAGATATCTATATGTTACTTTAACTCTAGTTAATTAACACCATTTTTACTGTACATTTTTGTTATAACAAGCAAAACAGTGATTCGGCAATAGATACTTATATCCACGAACAGGACACATAAACAAAAAGTTTCACTATAATAAAGAAGAAAGACATTGGACAATGCGCGGAGAGTGTAGAGTAAAAATACTACATTAAAAAGGAACGCCCTACAAAATGAGACAATTTTTACATCAGCTTTTAAAAATAAATAACTCTTTTAATATGGTTTGATTTATTCCAAATACTTGAACAAAAGGCATTTGGTTCAATTCCTTCAAAATAGCCTCAACACATATTAAATTTGTATGAAATATTAGTACTCCATATATAGTACTAAACATATAATTCTAAAGTGTGAAAGAAAGGAAGGAATGTTACTTGTGCACATTTAAATGGAAGCCGGAAAGATCAGCTACTCTCTTCAAGGTAGCTCTCCAGCTCAGTACTTTCTCCTTCTCCTCCCGGGCTTCATGCTTAGCAAAGCCATCTTGGATGCTTCCAGTTTGGATCAACCTTGTAGAACACTGGTATCACCATCTTCTCCTATTGTTGGCTACAGAGGAGGATCTTTTCAAGTTCTCGCAAGCACCACGTGGAAGAGCCATAATTGGGGGAGAAGATGACGAGATAAAGTTTTGACATTTCAATAGCTTTTAGAAATGAGCCAGAGATTTCATGTCCCGTTCTGAGGTCTTCACTGTCGACGAAGGCTTTGAATTGTTTTCTGCATAAGGCAGCACCGAGGTGGCTTGTAAAATTATTGCCAGTGTCTTCTCCTCTAAGGCTGGTGAACACATCATGATCATAACCATCTTCAGTTTTCGTCTCTAAAGAGGAGGAAAGAGAAGAAGAGTCCATATCCAAGGAAGAAGAAGAAGATGAGTCCATATCACTCAAATATAAATAAATAAAACCAAGACGGGTGGTGTGAAAGTAGAGTCTATGGAGGAGGTAGGAATAAGCACTAGACTAAACATGAAATAAATAAGCAACTGCAATGAAATATAAAAGCCATTCGTCCACATCATCAAAAACGATGAGAACTTTTTTACTTCCAAGTATATGATTTGCCGCCGTTAAGCTCATAGTAAAAAGTTCCTTTCTGCCAAGTATTTCAGAAAGAACTCTGTTTCAGAAAGCACCTCCACCGAGCCGTTTTAGTTCGTCTCGAACATTTTTTAGAAAATAGTATCCATCAAATTGTGAATGAAAACAACGTTGAAATACAGCTTCATCAATGGTTGTTTTCCCTATGCCGCCCATTCCCCATATTCCAACACTGCGAACTTCTGGAGAATTCAAGCTTAATAAGGACAAAACTTTCTTAATGTGTGGATCAATTCCAACCAAAACTCTGGAAGGAGTTGGTAGCGGCAATTCCCTCACGACAGTCTCAACAATTTCATCGACAAACTCAGATTCAAGCCTGTAACAAATTAGTATATATGAAGAATTAATATACATTTGTAATTCAAAATTAAAAGAACAAATTAAAAATGTACAATGTAAGTGTGAAAGAATGTTACTTGTGATCGTTTAAATGCAACCCAGATTTGCTGGCTGCTTCCTTCAAGGTTGTTCTCCAGCTTTGTACCTTGTTATCCTCTTCTTTCCTTCCTTCATGTTCACTAGCGAAGGCATCTCCAAAGCTTCCGGTTTGGTGTCTTACGTGTGATGGATCAACCTTGTAGAACACAGGTATAACTGTTTTTCCATGTTGTTTGCTGCAGAGGAGGACCTTCTCGAGTTCCATCAAGCACCACCTAGAAGAGCCATAGTTGGGGGAGAAAATGACAAGATAAAGTTTGGACATTTCAATTGCTTTGAGGAGTGAGCCACAGATTTCATGTCCTGCCCTGAGATCTCTGCTGTCAATGAAGGCTTTGATTTGTTTTCTGCACAAGGCAGCATAGACGTGGCTTGTAAAATTGGTGCGAGTATCTTCCCCTCTTAAACTGCAAACATGTAATTAAGACAGGTATATAAAGAATCTACAAATCAATTGCTAACTTAAATATAAAAGTCTATAATGTGTTACTCGTTAATGTATCAAAGTTTTGGTCATCTCTCATCTTGTGATTACATGGTCTTTTTAATTAACTATGCATAGTCTTATGTTCTTAAGAGTTACATATATATTCTTGGGTACAACTAGTGCGAAAACTAAATATTATTCTGTGAAAACTTGTCCTTTAATTAGCTAGAGAGTCATGTTTGAACTGGTATTAGTGCTGTTTGGAGTATGTCAACCAAGTCATTATTTTATGAAAGTTGCTTATTCATATATAATAATAGACATTTCTATATCGTTTGGATAGGGAGTAGGTAGATGCGCTGCAAATTCATAAGCATTTCTTTGTTATGAGATTAATTGAAAGCAGTATATCACACAGAGCACTTCCTTTGTTTCCTGCTTAAGGCAAACCAGACGTGGCAAACAAAACCAGGTTGAGGAATGGAAATTAAATTAGATGAGAAGAGGAAGAGGACGAGTAAGCCGTAGCCAAACAGAAACCACAAAACCAGCAGCAAAATCTCGAATAAACTCAAATAAAAATTGCAATAAAATATAACTCTTCACTTTTATAGCAATCTAGTCAAATTTTAAGCACACTGAACAATACGCACTACTCATTCAAGTTCACACACGCATTTTATCAAACAACTTCAAACCATTCCTCCCGCACATCTCATTCAAGTTTACACACGCATTTTATCAGAGACCTTTTAACAGAATTCGGAATTGTTTAACGCACCTGTAGTTTGAAGGAGCTATGTGCCATGATATTCCCGAGTGACTGATCGTCCATCCAATTCAGGACAATCTACCAGAGTCAAGAGTTTTAACCGGCTTTGGTTGCTAATTGGCGATATTGTTTACAGTGATGGCCACTTTTGAACCTCAGAGTTTGTAAGGATAGCGGAAGCTCTAGTTTAAAACTAGGCAGCTTGCATTTGAATATTACAATTACCATTCATCCTCTTTTCCTCTCCAACGACGAGGAGGAAGAAGGATTCATACCCAAGAGAGATTTTTTCCTCTCCTTAGGGGCAGAAGAAGAATCCATATGATCAGAAAATAATACAAGACTGGTGGTGTTGGTAAAAGGAGAGAGTATGGTGGGCGGAGGAGAGGATAAGCCCAGCCCACTAACGCCTAAATTTGTAATGGCCCGATATTTTCAGCCCATGAAAACCCATAATTAAAACCCTACGAAAAATAAACAGACACCTTCTTTCTCATCTCCCTGAACTCAGAAGAAGTATAAGCAATCAAAAGAAAGTATAGCAATTAGCAAATCAGTCACTCATGGCTACCGAAGGAAGCAAGCCTTTAACTAGCAAGCAGGCCATTGCCTTAGCTCTGTGCAAGCACCTTGCTATCGATCAAAGTGCGCATGTCAGTGTTTCTTTTTCCCTTTGATTTTTCTTTTTCCATTTTTGCACCTTTTGGTCGACTAGTAATTCTTGAAAAGTGTTTCATGTTTGTTTTAATCGCTTCATGCTTGATTTTCTTCAAATGGATATTCTGAAAGGTGGGCCTTTTTGTTGGAATAGTAAATGTCGTCTTGCTTGCTACGTTAGTGTGTACTTTTAGTTCTTTACTAGCTTAAGTTAGACTCTGATTTTTACAGGGAGCTACTTTTGGGGACGACAGCAAGGTTGATGTTAAGAGTTTGTACACAAGCATTCTTAAATCAGCTGGAAAATGGTCTCCCGAGAAAGAGAGTGATGAGGTCACTACTTAGTTTTATTGCTAGTATTCTTATATGCTCACTTTTGATTCATTGCCTTATACGTTGCACTTATGACTATAGGTGATGAAATGGGTCGGGTTTTCAGAGAGTTTTCTTGGAGATTCTCAGCCACGTTCTGATGCTCTTAGCAGATTAAATGAGGACTTGTGTCAGAAGTCTGTACTTTTGGGGAATGGACTGAAACTTTCTGAAGTTGATGTCATTGTGTTTGCAGCTATACATTCTTATGTGGTATGTGTCGTATTCCACCTTTTCCTACATTATTGTTTTTAAATCTTGGTCAAATGCAAATTTTCTGAACTTTTACTTAATGCAGGTTGGGCTTTCAAAAGCTGATAAGGAAAAGTTGCCACATCTGATCAGATGGGTGGATTATGTCCAGGTTAAGTGACATTCTGATCTTCCTTGTTATTTACAAATGCTGGCCACTTTCAAGGGTAGCAAATTTGTGTAAGTTATTGTCATCAGACGCTTTGCAATCAAAAGCATTATCTTGTGTCGGAAGTCGGAACTGTTGGTAATGTGTCGTTAATCAGATGTGTTGTTTTGGTTGCTGTGTGCACATAGGTTTCTGTTTGATTTGATTGAGTCCCCCATATAAATAACTATTAATAGTTTCCAAGTTTTGCAATTTGAGTTTGGAGTTTTGCTATGACTGTGCATACTGTGTTAAACTGTTCTTTAATGCCAATTTGTTACTTTTAATATGTGGGTGCAAACCTACAGCATTTCATAGAGAGGTCATCTTTATTAATTGTTGATATGACTCACAATGGAAAGCAGTAATACCAGTTAGTGATTATTTACTGCTCTTTTTTTGTTAGAGATCAAGTCTGCATATTTCCTAAGACACATGGCTACTCTTTGAATTTGTATTTAAAATGCTAAACCGTTTACTTTCTCTTGCAGAACAATGAAGAGTTTGGGACTCTATTCGGCAAGATTTTGGTCGAGAAGGCTGTTTTTGAGCGTCCGGTGAGTTATGTTGGCTTTAATATATTATGTTTCATCACTTCTGCTACTTTACTGATTTTTCTTGAAGAAATAAAAAAGTGGTTAAGATTTGGTTCTCCATACAAATGAAAAGTATTCGTGGGTGAAAGAGTAACAGAGATGTTTCTAGAGATTTCAGTTAGTGTAATACGATCTCTACCTGCTGTGCGGCTTGTAAGTCTGTAGTTCTTTTCTGATCACCATGTGCAACCATGATGTACAGCCACAGTTACAACTTTTTGTTATGTAACAAGTTCTTTTCTTTAATATGTAATTGTGATTTGCTTTGCCACAATTATATTATTTAGTTTCTTTGGTTATCATTTTATATCGTCTGGTAACCTTTCCTCTCAGCTTTGTTTTATTAATTTAAATCATGGTATTGGCTAAGTTCTAGGTACTTCATTTTGTGATTTTAGGTGCAGGGTGCAAAAAGTGTTGCCAAGCCAGAAGTAGATACCACTGTGAAGAAGACTAAAAAATCACCTGAGACAGAAGCAGTGGACAAGGACAAAGAATTAAGTGTCAGTTTGCTGAATATACAGGTTGGCCTTATTCGTAAAGCATCGAAGCATCCATCTGCTGATAGGTATTCAGCAACTGCTTTCTTTACTTCGAGAGTTCATTATATTCAACTATTACTTAAGGAATCAATTTCAATTTCTTGTAACCAATTTAAGGTTGAGTTAGTTTTTGAATCTTGAATTGGAGTATTACTATGTGATAAAAACTGAATGATAAAATTTTAACTTTTTATTACTCCAGTTTATTGGTTGAGGAGATAGATGTTGGAGATGCTAAACTGAGGCAGGTGGTCAGTGGTTTGGCTAAGTATTGCAGTCCAGAGGACTTGATGGTATGATTACTTAAGGAGTGACATACAGAGACAGCTCTGTTTGTTTTCATTTACCTGGACACATTTCCCCCTAATTTAGCAGTAATTTTAGTTGTGAGGACCAGTCAGTCCGTTGCTAATTCTTTCTTTGTATTTGCATCACCTATAAAGAACCGCCGTGTTGTGCTGATTACAAATGTGAAACCTGGGAAGCTACGAGATGTGGTGTCAGAAGGACTGGTAATTTTCATTTTTGGCAATGAACTATGTAATGATTCACTTTATGTCCATAAAATCTTGTGACTAGTCCATAATTCCTTCCAAGATTCAACTCTGGTATTAGATATACTTTACAAGCACGCAAGTAAAAGGAATTATGTGATTACTTTGGTTTATTAGCCAAAGTGGGATACCTTTTGACATCGTTATGGTCAACTTGCTAATTTTGAGACCATTATGTCTTGGACACAAATAATTAAGAAAATTTCCAGCCTTGAAATAATCTATTTTATTGCTCTTATCATATATTTTGAAATTATTAGTTGTAGATCCCAACTATGAAAAGTATCAGTGCCTAGTTCGATTTGATTATGAGCATGCGTCTTACATGCTAGGTAATGTGTCGAATAATTTGGACCAAAACAAAGTACTAACCTATATGATGCTTAGGCTCCAATCCTATGACATGTTACAAGGAGTGCACTTGTGATGGCTTTCTTTTATTCGTTCATCCCAGCCTATGAATCCTTGAAGAAATACTGTATAGTTAATTATAATATTTGGCTAGTTGGTTCCTCTTTTTACAAGGATCTTTATTTCAGATTGCAATGCTTGAATAGACCAGTGATATGGATAGCTCGTACTGAAACTATTATATTCATTCATGTAATCCAAACATGTAAATTGATGCTTAAACACTTTTTTCGCTGATTTCTAATGTTTCAGGTTCTATGCTGATTTCTAATGTTTCAGGTTCTATGTGCATCTAGTGAAGATCACACCATTGTGGAGCCTTTGCTCCCTCCAGAAGGTGCCAAGATTGGAGAACGTGTTTCATTCTCAGGGTAGGGATGCAGAAACAACTTAGGCCAACAACATGACTCAAAATACAAACTTCTACCCCCATTTTATGCAATTTTTAAATCTTTTGCGTTACTTCAAGAACATGCTAATAGCTGGTCTAGCACCTACCGCCTTTGCGCATATATATTTTGTCATCCCTGTGATTATCATGAAAATCCATCGTGTTCGCTGCATGCCATCACCTTGATTCCATGCATTCCTTCTTAGCTTTTACTTCAATACTGCTGGTTGCAGTGCCTGCAGCTGCGATTAGACCTTCCTAAGCCTTGTTGTAAAGTTTAGTTCCACTGTAGCTATAGTAGGGTACTGTAGAAGTACATCTCACTAGGGTTAATAATCACCCGACTGACTAATCACTGTGCCCTTATTATTTAGTGAGTGACTGCTGAATCATGCATGAAAATGGTAGGAAAAAGAAACCAGAGAATTGCGGTGCCAATTTTGAGAGCTCATATAAGCAAATATATGCATGAGTTTCTCCAGAGATGTTAATTAACCTGTATTTGGCCCCCATGACTCTTTTTTTCCTGAAAGTTATGTTACTTTTTTCTCTCCTCAGCAGAGTGTTCTTACAAATATTGTCTTTAACTAGGATTGATGGGAAGCCTGAAGATGTCTTAAACCCAAAAAAGAAGCAGTTGGAGAAAATAACACCGGTATGCTGTTCAGACTTTTTTTTTCTTTTTGCTCGACCGACTTCCACTTTTAGTTTGTTGGTTCATCGATCTTCTCTGTTTGTCGGGGCTCCACATTAAGCTATGCCTCCTTTTACACTAGTAGGGTTCATCTTTATGAATCGAGCTCCTCCATTCAGCTAAGTTTCAATACTTGCTCATTCAATAGAAGTATGGGTTGGAACACTTGTAACTAATTTTGGGTCGATGAATTGGTCGTTGGTTGGACAGTGCCGTTTTCAGTTTGGCTTTGTGATCCTCTCCCTGTAGGGGTGGGTCAGTTTAGTTAGTATTTGAGTGCTTGTTATGTTACCTTAAAAGAAGTGATAGGACAGTGTTCATGGACGGATGAACTGGGTTGGCATACCCTATCATCAATGCTGGAGGAAGGGGGGGGGGGGGGGGGGGGGGGGAGGGGGGCGTGGGTCATTGGTTATGCAATTATTACATTTTTCTTCTAGGTCATTACATGAATCCTCTGTGTACGTATTGATCATGGGTATTTCATGGGTGCAGAATCTTTTCACTGATGACAAGGGTGTGGCCACATTTAAGGGAATACTATTTATGACATCTGGCGGGCCATGCACATCATCCATTCCAAAGGCAAGCATCAAATGATGACCATGAGCAATTGCACCATACACCGTAGCTTACAGGTTACAAACCCCAGTTTTCAAATACTTAGTACTATTTTGTCACCTTATATTAGAAGATGAAACTGTAAAAACGTCAAGACTGATCGAATGGTGCACGAACATCAAATCTTGAATGCTTTCACATGCTGTCACTTTCATTTTGGAATCTAATGTTTTTTGCAAAGATGCAGTGGCCAATTGATTCTGCTCATCATCTTAATGGTGCTTATCTTTAAGTCGTATTTCGCTCTTTTCGATAAAAGAATCCCATTTCCTTTGCTGTGTTAAATCTTTGGCTTGTTGCCGGTTGTTTAAGGGCCATGAGCCTAGCAAGGCAGCCACATGCAAGTCTGATATGCATACTGGCCGGCCATTTGTGAACTGTATGGGCATACATCATATCCATATATGGAATGGAAGGGCGTTGTTTCATTTATTTTATATTTGGTTGGTGTTATGGGATCTTAGCTTCTCTTCTTGAGAATGAGTTGGTTGGTGGAGGTATGTATGGATTTGGAGAGGACTGTCCCATACATATCCCACAACTCCTCAAAGATTGCAAATATACCTTGTTGCACGTTCGCTCATTATAGCTTTGCAGACGACAAAGAAAAGGAAAAAAAATGGTTTTTTCAATTAAAAATGAACTAAAATATTTCTGATTTTTTTTTAAACGATAATTAACTAGCATGTTTTTCATTTCTTTTATTGTAAAATAAGTAAATACCGTTCGTCTAAGTTCTTATGTCTCAATCATAACGATGGTGAACTTGGATGTTGAGTTTGAGTCTCCGAAATGATACAAATTATATTGGTAGAGTCATAATGTTTAAAGTCGGGTCATATATCTCATCTTCCTTCCTGTTATATATTAGAGTTATATAAAAAAGTAGTGATGATATCACTGAACAAAATAAGGAAAATGCTTAATATGAGAAAAATAGATGAACAGTGATACGGGTAAACTATATAGAAAACCCTGTAGTTTATAATAAATGTTATACTTTACTTTCTATAGTTTTAAAATTACAGTTCTAGCCTTTAAAATAATTAAATTCAAATAAAATAGTAAAAAATAGTAAATTTTTATGAAATTCGGTAAAAAAATGTAAAAAAATAGTAGGACCTAATGGTATATTTTATAAACTATATACTCCCTCTGTCCTTCAATATTTGTCTTCCTCGTATCCCAATATTCAGTAGGGAACGCATATCGAGGAGGCCGGATGAGGCACTATTTGACCCCAAAAAAATCCGAATTTTTTTGTGAACATACGTTAATCCTTAACGTACTTCCCAGAAAAAATTAGGGACAAAATTGTCTCAAATAGTGAGTCTACCGACCGTTTTAAGATACGCGTCGAAACAGTAAAAGTAAAAGCTAAAACGACAAACATTGAAGGACGGAGGGAGTAGATTTTTTCAGGCCGTCTAGTCTAATAATAATTTTAAAACAAAAACATCAACACCGACCGGTGAGGAGGTTGTTTTATTTATAACTTCTTGTAATCTGGAGCAGACGATGAGATTTTATAAACTTGTCGACGTAGATGATGAAAATGATTGGATGATTTGGATTTTGTCCATGATATATTTCCAGTTTAACAAATTCAAGATCAACATCACAAAATCTCGGCGATCCGTACTAGCTACCCAGATTTTGTTTCAGAAAGAACAGAAGAATTCCTGCCTGCTTTAACATTATTCTGCATATCTGTTCAGTCGTAAGAAGCACAGATTGTTTTTGTCCAAGGTCTGATCTTCCCTGCCTAAAACTATTGATCTGCAAAATCAAATGTGCAAATCCTTTCATATCATGCAAGATCTCTTTCTAACAAAGAAACCAAACCTTTCTTGCCAATTTCCAACTGGACAAACATCCCACGTCTTGAAATTTATATAAAAAGACCAAAAGGGTTGCTCTCAAAATCAACCAAGATCAAAACTAAATTTCTAAAGCTATTAAGAGTCACGAGCAGAGGTCACTTGTGTACTTGAGGTAAGTGAAATTTATTACATTTTCAAGCGTAACTCTTCTTCAATTTTTTCGAATATTTTCTCGGTTCTTTTCAGATAAAAAGTTATTTATCGTAACATCTCTAATAAAATTAAGAAAAAATATCTGCCCGTGTAAAATCTTTTTTATTTTCCTTTAAATATATATTAGAAAAACATATTGTTGCCTTAATAATATTGATATTGATACATTGTGTAAAATTCATATGCATAGTTTAGGGTAAAAGGAGGGAGTGTCATTGCGTTGTGCAGAGTGAAAATCTCGCAGAAAGGATTTTAGCAGTAAAATGAGAGATGATGTGATATGGTTTTCGTTGTTAAGATATGTAAATATTTTATTTTATTTAGGAAGATATATAAATATATATTATTACTCCGAATTTTTTTAAATGATATTTTTTGCTATAAAATTTGGTTTCAAATAAATAATATTTTATAATTTTTTAAGTACTTAATGATTAATTTATTCAATATAAAGTAGAAAAAATAATATTTATTGGTCAGTAAATTTAATATTAAAAAAATATTATTTAATATTAAAAATATTTTTACCAATTATAAAACGTTATTTAATTTAACATAAATTAATCCGGTATATAGTATAATATAAGAGAGTGAATCAAATCAATAGAAACCCAAGAATGATATCACAGCATATCTATCAGTGATCTTTTTTGATACATACTCCTCTATTTTTGCTTTTCTTTTTGGTTTATTATTTTTTTCCACCAACGAAATTTGTATTGAATTTTGTTTGGTATCATTATAAATGCTGCCCACCATTGTAGTCTATAGGGACTAGGCAGGCTCATACATCTCTTGTGAGTTTGTTTTTATTATTTTTAGTTTCTTGTCAGAGAAAACATTTTGTTTGTATTACTAATATTTAATACCCTCCTCTTCTTCTTCTTCTTCGGTTGTGATATTGGAAAAAAAGATGGGAGAATATGTTGAAGAACCTCATGTTTTAGCTGTTGATGACAATCTCATTGATAGAAAACTTGTTGAAAAACTGCTCAAGAACTCTTCTTGCAAAGGTAATTATTAACCCAAATTCTCTACCTAATCTCATCCTTGATTAGATATTTTATTTTACTTCCATAAAAGTGGCTTTGCTTGCTGCTGAATGCTAATGTAGCAGACAATTTTCTGGTGCAGTGACTACTGCTGAAAATGGGCTAAGGGCATTGGAGTATCTGGGTTTGGGAGATGATGATTCAAGGACAAATATCTTGCAGGACAATGTGAGTTTGCTTAACTACCTGAAAACCTTCTTGCAGGAATTCTGACGTTTTAATGTGAATTTTGTGCTAATTTTGTTTCATTTTATTTAAAATGCAGGTCTCAAAAGTGAATCTGATAATCACAGATTATTGTATGCCTGGTATGACTGGCTATGAGCTGCTTAAGAAAATCAAGGTATATCATTTTTGTTAAACAAATCTCATCAAATAGTTCCTTCCAAACATCATCATGTTAATCTTATTCGAGTGACAAAAGAGGTGACATGATACATGTTTCCTTGTAAGCAAGCAGGGATCATCAATGATGAAGGAGGTTCCGGTTGTGATTGTGTCATCTGAGAACATTCCTACTCGGATTAACGAGTAAGCATTTTAGTATTATTTTTCCTTTGTCATTTTAATTGAGTATTTCTAATCTTTTGGGTACAAAATAAATAGGTGCTTGGAGGAAGGAGCTCAGATGTTCATGCTAAAGCCACTGAAGCCCTCTGATGTGAAGAAACTGAGGAGTGAATATCTGATGAAGTGCAGAAAATAAATAAAAATTAAAATGCCAAAAGAACAAGAAACATGTTGTTGGTTGTCTTGGGGTTTTTTGGTCAAATCCGTCTTAAACACTCCAGTTGACTATTTTAATAGTAGTATTTCACTTGCAAAAGGTTTGACTTTTTTAATGGATTGATAGATGAATGGTCACTTCCTTGCAAGGAAACATAAAGTTGCGTCATAGTTCCACTTCTTGCTAAAAGAGCATTTAAATAATAAAACAAAGAATTCCTATATTGAACAATACTCGTAAATACTGATAAATTGACTAAATATCTTAAGACCCATTAGTCAAGTGTTTATTCATAAATAAATGATACAAGACACATGAACCACTCGAGCAATCCTTCCCTAGTCCAAACTCCAAACTACACATTCCATATGAAAGATTACGAATTCAAATCAGCTTATAAATAATAATATAAGCAATGATGCCTATTTACATATTAATAATCAAGTAATTACAATGACATCAACACAACTTTTTAATTTATAAGTAAGAACCCTAGATGTAACCTTACCAAATGGGATGCTTATTTGTATTATCAGTCATCAATCTGGTTGTGGAGAAGGATGGGCTCGATGTGCGACGTGAAGATTTCATTCTTAATTGTGATCAACTCCAACTCCATCTCCTAGGGTAGATGATAATCTGCTGAACGGGGTGAGGGCTTTTCAGTCAAATGGCACGCCGGAGTGTGGTGGTTGAAGTTCCTTGAGCGACCTGCAAAACCGCCGGAGTAATCTCCGGCGGAGAATTCTCCGATGCCAAAGTCAGTGTTTTTTTTATCCAAGGTGTAGAGAGAGTCTGGTTCTCTTAACCTTGTCCTCTTTTGAGATCCAAAAGGTCCCCCTTCAAGTACTCCCCTCTAGTCCATATGTAGGGCTAGAGTGGTTGAATCTTTTGACTTTTCTCCCCTCTTTTCAGAAGGTGGTTGAAAAGTCAGGATTAATAATTTTAACGTGTAGCTATTAAATGATGGGTTAGTGGGGGCAGGTAAGGTTGTTCCCCACACCAACTTTGACTAAATGTATAATGAGAATTATATAAAATATACCTCTGTTTGGAGCTTACTGCTCGTGTCAAATCGGCATGGTGCCGTTGTGTTGAATCGGTCAGGTGCCGTTCTCGCCAATCGGCCTGGTGCCGTTTGGAGGCTGTTGACTCGGTCAACGTATGAAGCGGTGCCGATCCGTTTCCTCATGGCTTGAATGGATCGGCTTTGTGCCGTTTGGTGACAACGGGTCAGACTTGTCCTTTTGCCACTTATTCCCGTTGACTTGGTCAATCGGTCATGATGCCGTTTTGACTGGTCAACGGTACTTGTGAAGGTACAATGTCCGTTATGCCCTTCTGATAATTTTATGTATTATCAGAGGCCCAACAACAAACGAGCCCGAGTGTTTACCAAGGGCTTGCCGTTTCGTACTTGATACTTGTCAATCGGCATGCTGCCGTTTGGCTTTAATTCAGTGCAGTTCGTAGAGTTTTTCTCTCAGTCATGCAAATAAATATTAATTAGTAATAAAAGAGGTTAATGCATTTAAATGCATACCATTTGACGTGGCACATCCCCAGTAAAGTGATTGTGATTGCTTCGAGCCTTTTGAGGAGAAAATGTCTTTTCGCTTTCTGAGAAGGTTTGAATTTTGAAATTCGAAGCCTGGGAGAAACGCATGCGCCGTCTCCTCATTTAATGCTTCTACAGCTTTATTGACATATGTCCGTCTATTCACAATCGGGCCTGCCACGTGTCATCGTCCAGTTTGGGAATACTGACGCTTGAAATGTTATTTCTTTTAAAAGTGGTTTCTCTTGGGAAACCCTAATTTACTCTCTTCTCTCAGCGCCGCTCTCACTCATCTTCCTCCTCCAAGAATTCTCTTATTCTCTCTCTCGTTTCCACGACCTTCTCTTGTAATTTCGGGCTCTGTTCTTCAAGACCTCTGCGTTTTTAGGTATTTACCCATTCCTTTCCCTCTCTGATCTATTGTTTAAGATTTAGGAATGGCACCCAAACGCCCGCTTGTTACTGATGAGATCATTGATAGAACCCCCACTAAGTTAGACAGTGAAGATAAGCTGCTGGCTGAGATAGAGGCACTAGAAATTGAGTTGACCGATGAATATTCTGCCACTGTTGCTCCTCCAAATGTTAGGTTGAACAGTAGTTTTGAAGATAACACTAGGGTTTTATATTCAAGGATGTTTGAATTTGGATTTAGGCTTCCCCTTGATTCCATGATTAAGACTATGCTGAGTCAACATCTTTTGAACCCAGCCCAGATTACTCCCAACTCCTGGGCTGGAATTTATGCCTTTATCAAGGTCTGCGAGTTGAATGGGATCAAGTCGCCGTCTCTATCCCTTTTTAAATTTTTCTTTAATCTGACCAACCGTGGATGCTTGATGATCATTCGCCCCCGTCGGGATTCCCATCTTAATGAGATTTTCCAGAGGTACGATTCTTCTGTCAAGGATTGGAAAGAGCGTTTCTTTCTGGTGTCATCTTCTTCGTCCGGATGGGTTTCTGGATTCAATCGGGAAATGAATGAGAAACACTGGCTCAAGCCAGATAACCTTGGTGAACCTCTTCAATCCCAGGTTGGTATGTTGTTGTCGGTGAACACGCCGTTTCACACACGGTATTTGGCCGTCGGCGTGCCGCTGTCTGATTGTGTTCTTGGTGAGCTTTTATTCCTAGCCGTGAACATGCCGTTTTATTCTTTGTTAATTTCTGAAATGAACTTCATTTTGCAGAGAAAACGAAGAAGAAAAAGGTTGTTCTTGCTCCTGCCTCTTCGATTCGGTTGACATCTGCAACGGCCGAAACTTCTGACAGAATACAGACTGAGGATCAGTCAATTGATAAGTCGGCAGAAGACCGAACGGGAGCAGAAGGCCGTTTGGCAGATGAAACGGGTGATGAAGAAACGGTGGCCGAGGAGACCGTTGTCGAGAGCGGTGAGCAATCGGCAAGGCCAGAAACACACTTTGCCTTTGATGAAGAAGAAGAAGATGAAGAACCCCCTCTCATCATCAAACGACGGAGGTCCGGTTCATCGTTTCAATATTCCAAACTGCCGGATCCGGATCCTCATGTTCTCAAGGCTGCCGCAAGAATTCTTAAGAAAAGAAAAAGAGCTGAAGAGAAACGTGCTGCTGATAGGGCGAAACGGGCATCTGCCGTTTCAGAACCGGAGGGCGAAGAAGATCGGCCTCAAGCCGTTTTGCAGCAAGTCGACCCGAATCAGTCAGGAGTTGTCCCTGAGCAAGCCAATCAGACTGCTACTCTTCGAGATGAGACAAGTCGGCAAGATGCCGTTTCTGGACCAGCTGTTGGTTCTAGTGAACCCTTTCTGCCAGCGAAGACTCCTCAGGGTCCTCCCGTTGCTCCTCAAGTTCGTCTTCACTGGGTCGCTGGTCCGCCAATGCCTAGTCCGTTTATTTCGGATGATGTTGCACTCGCGCCGCCTGCCGATATCCAAGGTCATCTTTCAAGCCAGGGTCCTGATGGGGAAGCGACTCATGTTGTGAGCATGCACAACTTTGGGGACATCGGCTGCCGTTCCCTTGGTTTGGATGTTCCTAGCGTTGCCAACAGGCGGTCTGGGCAACTGATTGCTGAAATGCTCGCCGACCGGGAGCGGTTCCGGGAGTTAGAATTTAGCGCCCAGTTTTCAAATACCGAGAGCATTGCTTATCGCATGCTATGCAGCATTCGCTACCTTGCCGAGACGACAGATGAGAAAATTGCGTCTCTGAGGAAAGCTCTTGAGCAATCAGATACTGAGAAGATTTCCCTTCAGAGGGAGATGAAAACCCTTTCTGCCACTCGGGAAGATGATAAAAAGGCAGTGATGGAAGCTCGGTCGAAGCTTGCCGATAGTCTGAAGGAGAGGGATGGACTTTCGGTGATGGCCAGGGAGAAGCAGGCACAGATCGAGGAGC
The DNA here is from genome assembly GCA_963691705.1 of Viola odorata. Taxonomy (NCBI): domain Eukaryota; kingdom Viridiplantae; phylum Streptophyta; class Magnoliopsida; order Malpighiales; family Violaceae; genus Viola; species Viola odorata. The sequence continues at coordinate 66,637,218 of OY829541.1, forward strand.
TGACAAAAGATAGGTCTGCTTTGTGCGAATCCGTTACCAAGATTTCTGAAGATAAGGCCACCTTGATCAATACTGTAGCCAAGCTTACTGAGGAACTAAACGCGGTCCGTTCCGATCTGACAGCCAGAACGGCAGCATTGGAAACAGCTCAGGGTAGCATTGCCGCTAAGGACGCGGAATTGGAGAAAGTTCCTGGGAAGATAAGCTGGTGGTGAAAGAAGATGAAGGATATCATGCTGGAAAGCTATCTCTCCTACTATGGCGATAAGCATTTCTACCCCGATCATCTTTCTCGATATGTTGCCGCTGGAGAAAGGATTGCCGAGGCTAAAGAGTATGCATCTTCCTCCGATTCAGACGAAGATGACAATCCTGTTGGACCTGACATTGCCTCTGGATCTGGGCCGGCGGCCTGAGGTTTAGTTTTACTTCTTGATCATTTACCGATTGGCATATTTTTGTAATGAACAGATACTATTCGGAATATAATTTTGCAATTTTTAGTTATTGCAAGTGCTTAAACATTTCTGTTATGCATATATATACTACTCCAGAAAAAATTTAACAAAGATAAAACAATTGTAACTTTGAACTTATCTGTGTTTTTGGCGGTTCGGCCATTTGCCATTTTGAAGATGCCGCTTTGAACCAATCGGGATGGAGCCGATTTGGTTGTTGCTGACTCTTTAATTTTTTGTAACGTGGTTCAGTTTGAAATAACCTACGTCCACACTTCTTGAATTTTGATAACGCGGTTCGGTTTGAAATAACCTACGTCCACGGCTGATTTTATTTTATGGAATCGGCTGCTTGCCGTTTTGGAGATACTGCCGTTGTTCATCTCACTATCTGGTTTACTAAGACACAGATAGGTTTGAGTCTTTCTTCATTTTGTCACCGTCTGATCAGCAGGACCGAAATGGTCTTATGAAGATGTGATGATGATATATGTCTCAATAGTGATATACGCCTCAATAACGCTATACGCCTCAATAACGCTATATGCCTCAATAACGCTATATGCCTCAATAACGATATACGTCTCAGTGACTATATATGTATCGTTGGCAATATATGTATCGTTGGCAATATATGCTGCCGATTTGAACTAATCAGGTTGTTGCTGATTTGGTTGTCGGCATCCCCAGGCAGCGCCTTAGGTAGCCCTGGTAGCTTTAATATCGCCGATTCTTGGATTTTGGTAACATGGTTCGGTTCAAAATAACCTACATCCACGATTTATTTGATTTTTGTTTTCTCAGGATCTGCAATCACCGGAGAAACAATGCTGGCAAATATATGTTTTTCATTGTTTTGGAAATATTCGATAATTCATGTTATACATAATATTCCAGAAAAATTAACAAAGATAAAAAACAATCAATAATTGAACTTATCTCTGATTCGGCTAGATGCCGTTTTGAGGGAACCGTTTGAGGTTTATACTCCTTCGGCGCTGGGCCGTTTTGAAAATATTGCCGTTTCGCTCCCTGATTTGGACAACGGCATGGCAGAGAAATTGGTTGACCATTCTGCATATCGGCTTCCTGCCGTTTGCTTCTTCTCTGTCTATTTATGCGGGGAAGATCCTTTCTTTTGGAAATCGGCCTCCTCCCGTTTCTTCCGTTGATAATCTGCTTCTTCCATTCTGGAATACTTTTCTACCTCAACCCGCAAGAGATCCAAGGTTTTAGGAGTGCTTGCAATCAAAGCATTTTCCAATTCTCGATATTTACAGTTCCTTTTCAACACCTCTGCTGCTAAATTAGGCGCTACATCAGGAAGAGTTGCTAGCTCCGTGTTGAATCTAGCCACATACGCAGCGAACGACTCCCCTGACTTTCGCATTATGTCAAACAGAACGGCTGGAGATTTTTCCATCGGAATACATGAGCTGAATCGGCTTCTGAATGCTTTTTCCAGCTGCTCAAAACAGTCAATAGATCCGACTGGTAGCTTCTCAAACCAAGTGTTGGCTATCCCCTTAAGGGTCATCACAAATATTCGGCATAAAGCCTCATCATTTCTAGTAAAAAACTTGACATGTTTCTTTACTAAACTCACATGAACACTCGGATCTGTGATCCCATGATAATGATCAGATGGCAGCATAACATGCCTGCTTACTTGATGTTTCCAAATCCGAAAGGTCAACGGATTCCTCGGATCATCATCCTGATCTTCCGGGTCTGGATGAGGAACAGATTTTCTGGACAGGCTTCGTCCACCTTTTGCGCGATCTGTCTCTGGGTGATGCTGGGTCACCGATCTCTCTAGTCTCCTTTTTCTGGTCTGATGAATTGTCCCAGCTTGTGGAACCGTCGGTTGATGGTGGATCTGTTGAGGAATAAGTTGTTGGTTGGGCGGAGGAATTCTCTCCATGATCGTCACCATTATCACGTCCATCCTTTGGTGTAGGGCAGCAAACTCAAGCATGATCGCTGGAGGGAGTATTGATTCGGACAGATCTGGTTGAGGAGTTGCAGAAAATAGGATTTCTGAAATTTCTGGAGAGTTGAGCCTATGTTCTGCAGCTTGCACTTCCACACAAGAAGATGAAGCTTGCGCTGGTGAAGGGTCATGGTGGCCAGCAGCTTCACCGGTGGGTTGTTTTGATTGAAAGATTGGGTCGGATGCCATTTTTCTGGAAATGAAAACCCCAAGAAAATAGAAGAAGAAGAGCTTTGAATTTCAAGGTGACTCACTTAAAATTCAAAAGCTCTCAATGAAAGCACCAAATGATAATCCGCTGAACGGGGTGAGGGCTTTTCCGTCAAATGGCACGCCGGAGTGTGGTGGTTGAAGTTCCTTGAGCGACCTGCAAAACCGCCGGAGTAATCTCCGGCGGAGAATTCTCCGATGCCAAAGTCAGTGTTTTTTTTATCCAAGGTGTAGAGAGAGTCTGGTTCTCTTAACCTTGTCCTCTTTTGAGATCCAAAAGGTCCCCCTTCAAGTACTCCCCTCTAGTCCATATGTAGGGCTAGAGTGGTTGAATCTTTTGACTTTTCTCCCCTCTTTTCAGAAGGTGGTTGAAAAGTCAGGATTAATAATTGTAACGTGTAGCTATTAAATGATGGGTTAGTGGGGGCAGGTAAGGTTGTTCCCCACACCAACTTTGACTAAATGTATAATGGGAATTATATAAAATATACCTCTGTTTGGAGCTTACTGCTCGTGTCAAATCGGCATGGTGCCGTTGTGTTGAATCGGTCAGGTGCCGTTCTCGCCAATCGGCCTGGTGCCGTTTGGAGGCTATTGACTCGGTCAACGTATGAAGTGGTACCGATCCGTTTCCTCATGGCTTGAATGGATCGGCTTTGTGCCGTTTGGTGACAACGAGTCAGACTTGTCCTTTTGCCACTTATTCCCGTTGACTTGGTCAATCGGTCGTGATGCCGTTTTGATTGGTCAACGGTACTTGTGAAGGTACAATGTCCGTTATGCCCTTCTGATAATTTTATGTATTATCAGTAGAGATTGCTGAGAATCCAATTTGGCGTTGCAGGCAGGTTCTCTTCGTGGTTAGGAATGAGAGTGCAAATTGGAGCGAGTGCGACAAAGCCCAATGGAAATATTGAATTTGGGCTTAGTCATTATGACTCCAAAGTCAAAGACAGCCTAATCCAAAAAGAATCTCTGGCCATAAAATCACTGAACCGTTGCGCTCCCCGCCATTGTTGCCTGCAACCCTTCAAGTGTTCTAGCCGCACCATACAATGTTCATTTCAGGCTAAAGTTGCCGTCTTTTCCACTCAATGGCGGCGATATTAAACACACCATTCTTCAACTGTACCAACAACCATCTTTTCCCTACAAAGAAGCCTCTTTCCATCACTTCTAATTGTTTTCCTTCTCCTGTTGTCGTCTTATCATCAGCTCCACAAGACCCATCTGACCAAACCGCGCCACACGCCGGTCCTGAACGCCGGAGAATTGTAAAAGTAGCGTGGGAGAAACTAGTCCGGTGGTCCAGGTCTTGGCGGTCAAAGAGCAAGACCGATGTCTTAGAAGGCACTAAAAAGGTTCTCACTTTTTCAAGCTTCTTGTGTAGTTTTCATTTGGGTAGTTAAGTGTTATGCTTTGTTACATGCTGGGTTTGGTGTTTTGTAGGTTGTGGTGCTTGGAGGAGGGTCTTTTGGTACAGCAATGGCTGCCCATGTTGCGAATAGAAAGTCTGATTTGCAAGTTCATATGCTTTTGCGCGACCCTTTACTCTGTCAATCTATTAATGATAACCATTGCAATTGGTGTGTCGTAATTACATTTTCAAGTAATGATGTACATGGTGGTTACTCTGGTTGTTACTTTAAAATTACCTAAATGGCGTTTATATTTATTTATCTCAGCAAATATTTCCCTCAGCATATACTACCGGACAATGTAATTGCGACTACAGATGCCAAATCTGCTCTGCTTGGTGCTGATTATTGCCTTCATGCAGTGCCCGTGCAGGTGTTTTACTTCCCCGAGCCTGCTTCATGTCTTAAGTTTAAGTCAAAGACCATTGTTTTGATAGGTAATTCTGCGATTTTTGTGCAGTTCAGCTCGTCCTTCCTCGAGGGCATTGCAGAATATGTTGATCCTAGCTTGCCTTTCATATCCCTAAGCAAAGGCTTAGAGCTCAATACATTGAGGATGATGTCTCAGATTATCCCCAAATCATTGAGGAGTCCTCGACAGCCTTTTGTTGCACTGTCCGGACCTTCTTTTGCATTGGAACTGATGAATAAGTTACCAACAGGTAACTTGCATCCATTGGTTGAATCATGATCCTTCAGATAAATTATAACTTTTACTTGAGGTACTAACTCCCTTTGTCTTTTTCCTGCATTTCCTTTGCAGCAATGGTGGTGGCATCCAAGGACAAAAAATTGGCAAATGCAGTTCAGCAGCTACTGGCGTCTTCTCATTTAAGAATCAGCACCTCAAGGTAGTGATCCAGATATGATACATTGGCTTTTGACGTAGTCTGGGGAATTAATTTACAACTTTTCCACACATTTAGTTTGCTGTCTAGCAGTTAAACTTCTCTTAATTAGAAATTGTGTTTCTATATTTCATCTTTCTTCCTTTCAAATCCCGCTTAAATTTGAGTGCATCCTGGAGTTATTGAATGTCTTCCAGGTGCTGTCGTAAGTTAAGACATTATGTTTAAATTCAATTTTTTATGCTCAGCTTATAACCTCTGATGACTCCAGTGATGTTACAGGGGTGGAAATTGCAGGTGCACTAAAAAATGTACTAGCCATTGCTGCTGGCATTGTAGAAGGAATGGACCTTGGTAATAATTCTATGGCAGCACTTGTTGCCCAAGGTTGTTCTGAGATCCGATGGCTAGCAACAAAGGTGTTTTACTTGTTCTTTGCTTTTTAACAGTCCATTGTTTTACACCAGTGAGTTTAGTCCTTTCTGTTTTAAACTTTTGCCTAGGAAGACTGGCTACTTATTCCCAAGAACTCTTAACATGATGATAGCTTGTTTTCTATCTGCATAATGTTATAAAAAAAGTTGACTTTTCATTATGCTTCACCTTTTCTGCCTAGATATTATCACCGTGTTAGGTTTAGCATGGATTTCATAATTCATGTTTGTCAAAATATTTTCAATGGATCAGCGGTGACATATGTAGCTGGTTACTTGATGTGCGTGGAGAAACTATAGGGCAACACTAGGCTAAACTATTTACAGTAAATTATGGACATGATCTACAATATAAAACATTAGTATACCCATAGGTGCAATTAGTTTTGTTCTGGCTACCGGTTATCCTTCCTTCACCTACTAGTTCACTTGCTCTTAGAGAAATGAAAATTAGTTAATAACATAATCAGACCTTATTTGACTTAATTTTTCTGGTTTGCCTATTAACTTTGTCTTTTGTTTGATAAAGCACCGGAATCATCTCCTCTCTGAATTTGGATTACTACTTCTCCACGTTCTTATTGAATAATTGCTTATAGCAAATATTATATGCTTGTTTTACTAGCTCTTCTCTAATTTTGATTTCTGATGAAGATGGGTGCAAAACCTGCCACAATCACGGGTCTATCAGGGACAGGAGACATCATGCTTACATGCTTTGTCAACCTTTCAAGGAACAGAACAGTTGGAGTGCGCCTTGGAGCAGGGGAGAAGCTAGATGAGATACTTAGTTCCATGAATCAGGTACTTGCAAACATTTTTTCCATTGTTACTGGTTCGTAGGTGAAAAGTTGCTCATTACTTTGGAATGGCCATATTGTATAATAGGTGGCAGAAGGTGTATCAACTGCCGGGGCGGTGATTGCATTGGGTCAGAAATACAATGTTAAAATGCCTGTTCTAACAGCAGTTGCTCGAATCATAGATAACGAATTGACTCCGACAAAAGCTGTTCTTGAATTGATGAGACTACCGCAGGTGATTCAAAAATCTCCGTAGATTCTTTAGATGGCTCTTGTTGTTTCCAGATATGGTTGGATGACCTGGTAGTGTTTCAAAACAAGATTATTTCTTATTTTTTGCCTGCAGGTTGAAGAGGTCTGAAGAAGAGTTACGAGAAGCTTTTCACGAATCGGAAGAAGGACAATTTTGCAGGAGGCCAGCTCAGGAGTCAAGGAGAGCATTTTTGAAAGTTTGAGTTATATAGTTATTGCATTTTTAAAAGGAAATTGATCAAGAAAACTGAAAAATATTCTTCAACACCTGAATCAGTCCTCAGGTTTTAGTTCCTTGAAAGTATTCATCAAGAAACTGATAGATTTTTCTTCAGTACCTGAATTAATTCTTAGATGCTGCTCTTTTGCTGCTGCGTAGAATATGCCTTGAATGAGATGATTCCATACAACTGCAATTTACCTTTATTCATTTTCCATACCACGCCGACTTTGGGGGTATTGAAGTCATATTACACTTACTTTATGGTTTATGCTACATTTTGTTTTTGTGTATTCACTCAAAAATATTCATAGAAACAGCTGAAAATAAAATATAATCTTTTAAGAAAATAAATATATTAAATACTCATAATATTTATTTTATTCTTAGGTCAAAACATTCACGAGAATAAAAGAAAGACTTTTACTCCCTCCGTTTTTAATTAACTGTCATTTTCCTACTGAATGTTATTGTATACTTTATTTGATTTTTTGGTGTTTGCTTTACTGAATGTTACTGTTTCAGAAAGTCAATTAATTGAAAACAGAGGGAGTACTGGTTTAGACTTTTGTGCCACGTCAGCTGCCGAACCAATGTAAATGTAGTAGTATAAATTGTTAAAGATAGGGTTGTTTCTTGCGCCAATTTTGAAAATGTTGAAGAAGGAAGCGGTGAGGATAAGAGAGATTTTTGGATGTTGTTTGTTTCATTCCTTAGGCCTTAGTATGGGTTGGACATTGGGCTTTTTTTAATTCTAAACCATGTCATCTTTCCAAATACCTATTCGTAAACCAACCAACTTTAATAAATGTTAGTAATGGGACGAATCATTAAAAAAATTTAAAAAATTCGACTAAATTTATCCGAATTTAAAATTGTCGGATTGGAATCTGATTTGTTGATAAAAAATTCTAATTTTCGAATGCCCACCCATACTCTCAACCACTTAAGCAAGAGGTTACAAGTTCGATCCTTGTACACGGGGAAACACTTGATCCCCTTAATATAGTGAGCCAACTCTTTGCGAAGTACAAACAATAATAGATTAAAAAAAAAACGTAAATCTGCTGTACGTCCATGTGATGTAGATGAACCCAAGTTATAATTAGCAGTTGGTGTTTGCATTTTTGAAGTTGAGCATGGAGTCAAAACAAGTAATAATGAGTTATGATTTCCCCATGTTTGAATTCATCATTTCTTTTCTTTTCTTAAAATTCAAATTCATGATCATGTATTTTGGAACCATAATTTATTGCAATCAGATTTATACCTCTCCATCCTCTTGTCAATAAAGTTGCAAAAACGAAAGAAAAAGAAAAAGTCCAATGATCTTGGTGTCTAGATATACGCTATAAAGCTAGTACCTAGCATCTCTTTATGATCAAGCTGTCAAAAATAGGAAGATGACATCTGAACATAGTGTTCATTTTCTAGCTATCCTAGTCTAAGTTCACCTTGTTTTTTGAACATGGTAAATCAAGAAACTGAGTCCCCATAATTTGTTTTTCCTTTTTTGAACTTTCTTTCCTTTATTTCTCATTTGATGTGTGAGGTAAACTTACAAGAACCCTTCTGTCTCTTTTTCCATGCTTTGTTAATGGTTGTCTGGAAAACTTTTTAAGATAAATTTCAAGATTTCTGCTAAGCATTGAGGTGGAATTACCTTAAACAGGACCCTGGATTGTGGGTGTATGTCTGCATGGTTTACCTATCTCTCAAAAAAATGATGAAATGAAAGTATGCAGAAATCTCAGTTGATTCGCTTTTTAATTCATCACTCCTTTATTTCTTTGGTTTTCCAAACTATATGATCTGTTACACGTTTCTCACACCAAACAAATATGCCTTTTACAAAAATATTTTAAAGAGCATGCCCTTGTTCTTCCTGTTTTCATTTTTGTCTGCCGCATTTACTTTCAGCCCATGCCAATTAGCAGTATAGTTCTAAGGTTATTAAAAAGATTGAAAATTTCTGACTGCCTTGCCCTTATCAGTTGAAAAATGATGAAATGAAAGTATGCAGAAATCTCAGTTGATTCGCTTTTTAATTCATCACTCCTTTATTTCTTTGGTTTTCCAAACTATATGATCTGTTACACGTTTCTCACACCAAACAAATATGCCTTTTACAAAAATATTTTAAAGAGCATGCCCTTGTTCTTCCTGTTTTCATTTTTGTCTGCAGCATTTACTTTCAGCCCATGCCAATTAGCAGTATAGTTCTAAGGTTATTAAAAAGATTGAAAATTTCTGACTGCCCTGCCCTTATCTTATGCAACTATGGTTGGTTATTCAGGAGATGTTACTTTTGTCACTCTCTCAAGTTTTTACTGCTGTGTAAGTGCATAATAATGCACTTCTTTTATCTTTTTTGTTCTGCAGAATTTAGTGCCATCTTTTTCCCCTGAGAGTGCATTTCCTTTAACAAGATAAAGAGTACAACTTTTTCCTTTTTCCTTTTTTCTTTATTATCCTTTTTCTCCTTTCTTGGATTCTTTATCACCACCACTTAACTTTTGTACATGTGCTTCCCCAGTTAAGTGATTCTTGCTTTCCCAGTATTAAGTCAAAATAAGAAAAACCTTAAAAGCATTTCTGCTTACAAGCATTTTGACACTGAAACATCAATGAAGCTCCTCGTGTTCATTACCATGCTGCTTCCTTTTGTTTTCTTCATTCTGCTTGTTCCAAAGATCATTGCTGATCTAAATTCTGACAGACAAGCACTTCTGGACTTTTCCAATTCCCTTCCGCACGTTCGGAAACTGAACTGGAATGCTTCTACCTCAGTTTGCTCCTCTTGGGTTGGCATTACTTGCAATTCAAACAACACACGGGTGGTAGCAGTCCATCTCCCTGCTGTTGGACTCATTGGCCCCATACCACCCAACACTATCGGAAAGCTTGATGCTCTTCGATTCCTCAGCCTTCGCTCCAATAGCCTCCATGGAATTCTTCCTTCTGATGTACTTTCCATTCCTTCGCTTCGGTATCTATATCTCCAGCATAACAACTTCTCTGGTTCATTTCCTGCTTATCTCCCCTTTAAAATCAGCGTCTTGGATCTTTCGTTCAACTCCTTCATCGATGGAATTCCACCTACAATCCAGAACCTAACACAACTCACTGCATTATACCTCCAACACAATTTCCTGTCAGGACTAATCCCCAACGTTAGTCTTCCAAATCTGAAGATTTTGAATATGAGCTTTAACCTCTTTAATGGCTCAATACCAAACTCTTTTCAAAACTTCTCCAATGATTCTTTTGCTGGGAATTCTCTACTATGTGGACCTCCTCTCAAGCCTTGCTCGGCATCATCCTCTCCACTTTCTCCTTCAGTACCTGCCACTGAAACAACACCAGCAGCAATGCCTGCAACTCATACTGCTGCATCCAGAAAGAAGCTTCGTTCAAATTCTATAATTGCTATAGTAATTGGAGGATCTTCTGTGCTGTTTCTTTTAGTACTAGTTGTCACCATATGGTGTCTGAAAAAGAAAGATGGAAAAGTAAATAGCATCTTGAAAGGGAAGGGTGAGAGCGAGAAGCCTAAGGACTTTGGAAGTGGGGTGCAAGAAGCTGAGAAGAACAAACTGTTCTTCTTTGAAGGATGTTCTTTTGCCTTTGATCTTGAGGATTTGTTGAGGGCATCAGCTGAAGTTCTTGGAAAAGGGAGTTACGGAACAGCCTATAAGGCTGTTCTTGAGGATGGGACCGCGGTGGTGGTGAAAAGGTTGAAGGAAGTTGCAGCTGGGAAGAAGGAATTTGAGCAGCAGATGGAGGTTGTTGGAACGGTTGGACAGCATCCGAACATCGTTCCACTTCGTGCTTACTACTATTCCAAAGATGAAAAGCTTTTAGTTTACAACTACATGCCAACAGGCAGCTTCTCTGCTCTCTTGCACGGTATGGTTTCTTTAACTCCATATAGCTTTAACTTGTAAACTTTCATGGCGTGTGATCTCATTTCTCTGTACAAGTTTGATTTTTTATAATCACATTTTCCTTTTGGCTTGAAATTACAGGTAACAGGGGTACAAGAAGGAATCTACTGAATTGGGATGCAAGAGTGAAGATCTGCCTTGAAACGGCAAAGGCCATCGCGCATATTCATTCCGAGGGTGGTGCCAAATGTGTCCATGGTAACATCAAAGCCACAAATGTGCTCCTCACTACAGATCTTGATGCCTGCATCTCTGATCTTGGCTTGACACCTATGATGAATTTCCCAGCAACCAAGCCCCGAATGGTTGGATATCGAGCTCCAGAGATGATTGAAACACGGAAAGTCACTCAGAAATCTGACGTTTACAGTTTTGGAGTGCTGCTGCTTGAAATGCTGACGGGGAAATCCCCACTCCAAGGTCCAGGCTATGATGATGTGGTTGATCTTCCTAGGTGGGTAAGGTCTGTCGTTAGGGAGGAATGGACTGCTGAGGTATTCGATGTTGACCTCACGAGGGACCAAAATGTCGAAGAGGAGATGGTCCAGATGCTTCAGATCGCACTGGCATGTGTTGCAAAAGCCCCAGAAATGCGTCCTGGAATGGATGAAGTTGTTAGAATGATTGAGGACCTCCGAAAGCTCGAGTCAAAGAACCAGACATCCTCCGAAACTGAGTCCAATGTCCAAACCCCATGAGTGCTTTAGGATCTTTCATGTTATATATGCATTCATGATATCAGATACTGTCTGATATGTAAAAAGCAATATGATTTTCCTGTCCACGTATTGATCTTTCATTCCCTATATTGGGATAAAAATCGTTATAACCCTACTGAACTTTTGACAAAAGTTTCTAACTTGATCAAGTAGAGCATCACCGCGTAGAGTTTTTAGCAGGATATGTTCGCCACAATACCATGTGTGTTTTCACTGCTTACTCGGATTTCATACTAGTTATTACTATAATTAGATAGGGAATGTGCATTGTTTTGTTTTGGATAGTAAAATCCTAAGCAATGACCAGAAAAAGGCATATGATCATTAGGATGCTAACTGATATCAGGATAAGGGCATTTTTGTACCGGTTGCCATTTGTATTATACTGGTTGGTCATAGAATGTTGGTAACAACTTTTCATACAACTCAGAATCCAAAAATGGTAAAATTCAAGATGCAAACAATCACCAACGAATGAAAAAGTTGCTTGTTGCCATTTTTTCCATTCTGTTGTTGAGGTTTTCACAGAGGAATTTGACTGCCTGCAATCTTTGATCTAATGTGAATAACTGGACTAGGCAACCCATCATATTCATTGCATTTCAAGGTAAACTTTCTCTCTTCTTTTGGCTCTATCTTTCTTCATGAACCCTCTTGATTTTTTGAATGTGATCCACAAAAAGTTATAATTTCACCTTCAATTTGTGAATCATGGGATGATTCAAGGTTAGCATTTTTAATAGAACATCATGAAAAAAAATGGATGTGACCTCATGGATCTGTCGTAAAATATGATCAGACTTTCGATTGCATTTCATGACAAAAATAATAAGGTTATGGTTACTGTATGTTATAATCATTTGCAAGTTAACAATAATGTATCTAATATAAGAGATTCTATGTTCCAGGTGGAGCTGCAGAATCTATCAGCAGGATTCAATTTTGGATAGGGAATGGGGCATTGCTACACCAAGGTAGTTTCTGCAAACTAATTAATCAAAAATCTTGTCTATGCAACCGTGTTAAAACTTGCAAGGGAGAGTTTGCCACCCTTCTTCATCCATGATTTAACCTAATGAAAGCAAATTCCTCAGTTTTACAGTTGGTGCTGCTGTTGTTGCTATACTGGCAGTGATGAAGATGGAGCAACTAATTCTAATAATGATGGAAATCCTGTAGATCTAGCAAGTGAGAATGTTATCCTTATAACTAACATGGAAAATTGGAGTGAAAAGCTATCAGAAGCAAGCAACCATGGGAATCCTTTAACGGATTGGCAATTTCATCAACTTTTGTCTAGTTTCTGCGTATAGGAATGAATTACTCACTCTTGTCCCATGTATGAAACAGGTAGTTGTAAATTTCAGTGCAAGATGGCGTACTCCATGTAGAACAATAGCTCACAATCCTATGCCGAGCTCGCGGATAAATACCCATCTATCATGTTTCTAACTGTAGATGTTGATGAACTTGCAGTAAGTAATAAAATCTTGAATCTTTTTCCCTTTTTGGTGAAGTCAAAACATCAGGAAAAAGTGTTTTGTGGTTGGGTGCAGGAGTTAAGCTCTTAATGGGAAATCAAGGCAACTCCGACAATCTTCTTCCATTAAGATGGCAGACAATTGGACAAACTTGTTGGAGGCAACAAAAGCGAGCTTCTAAAGAAGATTTCTGACATTCTTAAACTTGCATCCTGAGACTTGTATTGTCCTAATTCCCATGTTGTGCTGGCATCTAGTTCTGATTTTTTTGTCTTGAAGAAGAAAAAACGAAAAGAATTAATAGAACAGTTTTGTGATTAGCTTTGATCATCAAACCTAGTGTACAAATATGTATTATGATTCTGGAAATCTTAAATTCTGATTGAGCAAAAAATGTAACCTGGTTTTTTTTTCAGATGAACAGAAGAAGCTGTAACAAAATTGTACAGCCAAGAAATGTGCTTCAATCTTTTCTCCAGTTGCCCAAATGGGATGAATCTTGCTTAAATTTTCTTTTACAGCTTTGGATAATGAACCTTTTTTCTTAGATCAAACAGGAAACGAGTTTCTGTTTCTGCAAGAATTCTTTCTCTTTTCAGCTAGCTTTTATGGGAAGACCTACCTGTTAAGGTATAAGCATTGTTGGATTATCAGAATGAGCTGCCAGAGACACAAATGTGAACACAAGAGCCGAGTGCACGCATGCTTGGAGCCATAGAGAAGGACACGGAAGCCACGAACGAACACGCCAAATCGAAAGAAAAAATCATCATAAATCCACTCATTGTTTTCTCCATCTCAGAAAACTTTGTTCCTCCAATGAATTCAGCATATCTCAATATGTACTATAAGAATATCCAAAACGACAACATAGGAGACACCCCAGACAGAGAACAGGCAAACATCAAAGAAGTTGACAAATCCTAAAAAACAAGAGGGAAGGGAAGGAAACTAAGTTGTATGCATGCAGACAAATGTAAGGTAGCCTCAACATAAAAAAGATCATGCACTAAACCCCATATTCAAGGTAAACGATGAATGAAATAGTAGTGCAATGTAAAAGTGTTGGTTGAAGCAAACTAATACCACATCGGAAAGAAAAGTGGTGTGAAAATCACATATAAGAGAGATGACCCCCCTTGTGAAGTGATGAGGCCTTTTGGGCCATGAAAAGCCATAGGCCTCGTCATCTTGTTGTGTTGCTCGGAGTGGTGTGTTGTTCCAAGTTTCGTCGATCTTTAAGGAGGTCTAAAAACTGTGAGGGCACACGAAAGATGCCCAAAGCGGACAGTATCATCACGTGGGGAGGTTTGCGATGTGGTAAAACCAACAAAAAGTGTCCAAGAAGGGGAATATAAACAATCTGTTGACTAAAACAACCATGCAAAGGAAAGTATAATTTGATTTTGTTCTTTCCTGATGCTACTTCACTATCGTTTTGTTGAGCGCAGCGGTAGCCACTATGGGAATTTCTTGCATAACGAAACATATATCTTCCATTTTCTAGGAAGATACTAGTATACTACCTCAAAGATGCTCAACTACTTATCATATATAGTGTTTTAATCCTGTTGCATAAAAAAGCAACACATCCTCTCCCTTTCTAAACTAGCCTTTTGACCTTGAAAGATCTTTTTACACATCAAGCATGGCGGACAGCCTAGCCGTCTTTAAGGCTCTTGACACTGCCAAAACCCAACTCTACCATTTCAAGGCCATTGTTATAGCTGGCATGGGATTCTTCACTGATGCTTATGATCTCTTCTGCATCACTGCAGTCACCGACATTCTAGGCCGCCTGTACTACTTCGATCCGTCAAGCCCTAAACCTGGAAAGCTCCCCAAGGATATTAAAAATGCAATCACTGGAGTTGCTTTGTTCGGAACTCTAACTGGACAGTTATTCTTCGGGTGGCTCGGGGATAAACTGGGTAGGAAAAAAGTTTATGGGATCACCCTAATTACCATGGTGGGGTGTGCCTTAGCTTCTGGTCTTTCCTTTGGTTCCACATCCGCAAGTGTGGTGGCTACCCTTTGCTTCTTTCGCTTCTGGCTCGGATTTGGCATTGGAGGAGACTATCCACTCTCAGCTGTAATCATGTCTGAGTATGCCAACCAAAAAACCCGAGGAGCATTTATTGCTGCAGTTTTTGCAATGCAAGGAGTAGGAATCCTGTTTGCGGGAGCCATATCCACAATGGTTTCCAAGATATTCTTGGAAGCTTACCCAGCACCTTCATATCAAGCAAACAAAGTGTTATCCACTCAACCAGAAGCAGATTGGGTTTGGCGGATTGTGCTCATGTTCGGTGCATTCCCCGCAGCTGTAACCTTCTATTGGCGAATGAAAATGCCAGAAACAGCTAGGTATACTGCTTTAGTAGAGGGAGACCACAAGAAAGCTGCTTCTAATATGGCCAAAGTGCTTGAACAAGATTTCAGTGCTGGAGATTCCAATTACAATCCTAATCCTAATCGCAGCTCTACTTATTCCATGTGGTCTGCAGAGTTCCTAAGCAGACACGGAATTCATCTTCTTGGAACTGCAAGCACCTGGTTCTTGTTGGACATTGCCTTCTATACTCTCAATCTAGCTCAGACTGATATTTATCCGTCTGCAGGACTATTACACAAGGCATCAAGACTGAACGCGCTGCAGGAGATGTTCCAACTCTCGAAAGCAATGTCCTTAGTTGCGGTCCTGGCAATTATTCCAGGATACTGGTTTACTGTGTTCCTCATTGACAGGATCGGAAGGTCCATAATCCAGTTTATTGGCTTCCTCATGATGACCATTTTGATGGCAATTCTTGGTTTCCAATATGGAAATCTTAGAGGAGAAAGAGATAACTGCAAACCGGATTCTGAAACAGATTTTTGTGGAGGCCACCCTGTATTGTTTGTTCTCCTTTACGGTCTCACCTTCTTCTTTGCGAACTTTGGACCCAATAGCACAACTTTCATTGTTCCTGCGGAGCTTTACCCAGCAAGATTCCGGTCAACATGCCATGGTATCTCTGCAGCAGCTGGAAAAGCTGGGGCTATACTAGGTGCATTTGTTGTTCAAAAGTACACTCAGGACGGAGAGTCAGGTGGAATCAAGAAGGCGATTCTGGGACTTGCAGCGGTAAATTTTCTAGGCTTTCTCTGCACTTTCATGGTGCCAGAGACAAAAGGCAAGTCATTAGAGGAACTCTCTGGAGAGGAAAAGGATCTTGCCCGTGTTGCACATGTAGACAGTTTCTATGGCCATAGTAGCAACGATGCAGAACGCGAAATGGCTTAGTTCTTAGGTATTAATTCCTTTCCTACAGGAACACAGACAAAAACTTATGTGCATGAAAACCAAATAAAAGAACTAGTTTCTTTTTTCCATAGATAAAAAAAGGAATTGCCCTTTGCAAGGCTAGTAAAAAGGAAGGTATTAACTAGACTACGTGCGTAGTCTCAATTTTTGAAGAAAAATACTTCAACAATGTAATCCTGTGAAGTTTAATAAACTTGCTGTTATAGCAGATAAAAAGTTGAAACTTTGAGTAAACTTTTCTGACTTGATTGACAGATTTCAGGAAGAGGAAAAGGCACCAAAGTGCTTTCGCAACCTTAGACGGTGGGCTAAGAACTGAAAATACAGCTAGATTGCCTGCATTATTCAATTTTGCAGTATTTTCCTGGAAAAAACTGTGAAAACTAGCTAGAAGACAGTAGTCATGGAAGTTCCAATTTGCTTTTATAAACCTAGAATTCCAGTTTCAGCTAAGCCTGGCAATTCCCAAATCATTGACTTCGTTCCGCAACAAGTATTATAGGTTTTTTCTTTGATTTTAGCCATTTTAGTTTATGCAGAACTAATATATACCTGGGCTGAATGTTACTTGGAATGGAAAACCATTTTGGATAAAGAAAGTAAGAAACCCTAATACCCAAATCGACCTATGACAAGAAATTTTGTCAAAAAAGTTAGAACATCAGTTTGATTTTCACATGATCAAGCATATCAGATGAAACATTGGTTTGATTAAGAAGACTTTTCTGCAGACTAAGAGGATCCGATTGCATTGTTAAATGCACCCACTTGTAAACTCTTAATTCAAAGTAAGACTTAACCAAGGAAATAAAAGAAAACGCTAGCCCCTGCTTGATTCCACCTAACTCTCAACGACAACAGCTTGAAACCAATGTAAACAAGACCGAATACCAACAAAACTTTGGCCTTAATGTACCCACCATGGACAAAAACTAATGGTACAAACAGACAAAAATGAAAGAAAAGTACAAATATGATTAGACTTGTTTGTGAACATACCGAGTCTCGATGGAAGAACGGTTTCTACGACTTCATTTATGAGAATGATGGAGAAATCTTGTGGAGCTTCCAAACTCCAAAGGGCTGAAACAGAATGTAGGGATAGGTATCAAGCACATTGGTATTGGTATTTAGTTACAGATGATAATAAGATCAGTACAGGCAGCCTAACAAAATGGAACCCATCTTTACTCGAAACCTGAACTGCAGACCTGAGCTGCAAAATGGAAGCCCATCTGCACATTTCCGCTTCCTGATTAATCCTTTAGGAAATTCGATTTTCTGTCCTAGAAGTATCAGAAAGAAACATCATTGACATTTTGATCTTGTATTCGACCGAAATTACTATAATGAATTTCTAACGAAAAAAATGGCCATAATAGACCCTCTACTCACCGAAATTAAAAATTAAAATTAAAAATTAAAATCTATTATAATAATTTCATTCTAGTACATGGTTCAAAATGTCATTACCCAACATCATTAATTGTGTCCGGATGCCAAATCCTCAAAGCAAACATGGAAAGATAATTGGTCGACAAGAGAAGGACAACAATGAAGTTAGCAATTACAAACCTAGAACAGCTCTACAGATACCAGGAATATCCACGCAAAAAATAAAAGGAAAAATATTCTCCGTTTAAGACCCTAAATTTTAGTCTCTCATGCTCACACTTTTCAAAATTTAATCTCTACCGTTAAACAAAACCCTAACGGAACATAAAAAATAATTTTTATATTAAAATATTATTAAAGTATAAAAATATAATAAAAATTGAAATAATTATAAAAAATGTCTAAAAATGGAGATTTATTTTCTTATGATAATATTTTTAATAATTAAATAATAATAAAAACAAGAGAAAGTAAGAAATTATAAAAAATTTAAAAAAATAGAAGGAAGTAAAAATATTAGATAAAATATTCACAAAATTACATAAAAATTAAAAAATTCGTAAAAATATATAATGAATTTCAAAAAGTTACAAAAAACTAAATAATTAACTAATTTGTTCAGCCCACAAAGCTAAGTAGCTAACTAATTAGTTCAATTCACAAAGCTAAGTATCTAACCAATTTGTTATATATTTTTATGTAATTTTTTGAATTTTTTGAATTTTTTATTTTTATTTTTTCCTATTTTTTGATAATTTCTTATTTTCTTTTGTTTTTACTTTTTTAATTATTAAAAATGTTATTATAAGAAAATCAATCTCCATTTTTTTGTGTTTTTTGAATTTTTATTATATTTTTTAATAATATTTTAATATAAAAATTATTTTATAATATTCCGTTAGGATTTTGGATGAAAATTTTAATAGTAAGATGAAAAGTGTGAAAACATTACGAAGAGAATTTTATATTTTCCCCAAAACAAAACTGAGCTCAGGGAATATGAAATCCCTTTGTCTATATCTGTTCGTTGTCATAGAACTAGCCACATTACGAACAAGGCGTTCTCTACGAAGAGAATTTCTTGTGATAAAAGTTAAAAATGAGAAGAAAAAAAAGAACCTGCCAGCTTAAGAAGTTTAACCTCCTCCTACACTATATTATACAATCAGTCTCCCGTCTCACCACCAGAACTCCTCCACACTTAATCATCTTGACAGAGATTGATCAGCCAGGCATGGGAGACAACGGAACTCAAGAAGTCTTCTCAGCACTTGACAATGCCAAGACCCAAATCTACCATTTCAAGACCATTGTTATTGCCGGCATGGGATTCTTCACTGATGCTTATGATCTCTTCTGCATTTCCACCGTTACCAATCTTCTAGGCCGCCTGTACTACTTCGACCCATCAAGCCCTAACCCTGGAAAGCTCCCTAGAGAGATAAAAAATGCAGTCACTGGAGTTGCCTTATTTGGTACTCTTACGGGACAACTATTCTTTGGCTGGCTTGGTGACAAGCTAGGCAGGAAAAAAGTGTATGGAATCACCCTAGTTACAATGGTGGGGTGTGCCTTGGCTTCAGGCCTTTCCTTTGGCTCCTCGCCCAATAGTGTGATCTGCACCCTCTGCTTCTTTCGCTTCTGGCTTGGTTTCGGCATTGGAGGAGACTATCCACTCTCAGCTGTCATCATGTCTGAATATTCCAGCACAAAGACGCGAGGAGCTTTCGTTGCTGCTGTCTTTGCGATGCAAGGAGTAGGAATCTTGTTTGCAGGAGCCATTTCCACAATGTTTTCCAAGATTTTCTTGGACGCCTTCCCTGCACCTTCATATGAAGCAAGCAAGTTTCTATCAACTCAACCGGAAGCAGATTGGGTTTGGCGGATTGTCCTCATGTTCGGTGCAGTCCCTGCAGCTTTAACCTTCTATTGGCGAATGCAAATGCCAGAAACAGCTAGGTACACAGCCTTAGTTGCAGGAAACAGTGAGAAAGCTGCTGCTGATATGGCCAAAGTCCTTGAAAAAGATTTCGTTATAAAACAAGAAGAAGTGAGTTCCAAGGTTCCTATTGATCATGAGCCCAGGGCTCCATATGGACTCATGTCTGCAGAGTTTGCTCATAAACACGGCCTTCAGCTCATTGGTACTGCAACCTGCTGGTTCCTTTTGGATATCGCCTTCTATTCTCTCACTCTAACCCAGAATGATATTTACCCCTCCGCTGGACTAACTCAAAAGGCATCAAAAATGAACGCACTGGAGGAAATGTTCAATTTCTCTAAAGCAATGTCCTTCCTTGCGGTCATTGCAGTGGTTCCTGGATACTGGTTTACTGTGTTTCTCATTGACAGGATCGGAAGGTTCGTAATCCAACTTGGTGGCTTCGTCATGATGACAATCTTCATGGCAATTCTTGGTTTCAAGTATGCAGATCTTAGAGGAGAAAAAGCAAATTGCACACCAGATTCTCAGAGAGAATATTGTGGGGGTCACCCTAATTTGTTTATTCTCTTTTATGGTCTCTCCTTCTTCTTCGCAAACTTTGGGCCCAACAGCACCACTTTCATCGTGCCTGCGGAGCTTTTCCCAGCAAGATTCCGGTCAACATGCCATGGTATCTCTGCAGCGTCTGGAAAAGCAGGGGCTGTATTAGGTGCATTCGTTGTTCAAAAGTACACGCAGCAAGGAGACTCAGGTGGAATCAAGAAAGCGATTATAGGACTTGCGGCTGTAAATTTGCTTGGAGTCTTCTTCACTTTCTTGGTGCCAGAAACAAATGGCAAGTCCCTGGAGGAACTCTCAGGAGAGGACAAAGAGGCCGGCTTTAATACCGATGCCACCAACGTTAGTGGTCTCCATCTAATGAAGGGAGCTCCAGAAACTGAAATGGCTTGATTATTTTGGTGGCATGGAATAAAGAATGGGGAAGTCTTTTTCTATTCATCGACAAACAAATAAAAGCAAAATGAAAAGGAGAAAATTGTTGTTGCAGTATGGCAGGAAAAGTATCTAGGTCATTCTTGTACACTTTTTGTATTTCTTTCCACACACCAATCACCCATCTGTTTCAGAAATAAAGTTTCAAAGTAACAATAAAAAGAGAGATTCCCCCAATTTCTCCACATGTGTGTTATACATTGGCAAATCATATCGTAGCTCCATATAAATCATGATATAATAGCATAATACAACATTTTGGTAGCAAAATGATAATGCCTCAAGTCACTGCACCAAAGATCTGCATGGACAAAGAAAAAGATAACTTACAGAACAGAGGTGACCCGGGGTTCTGCTAGTTCAACGTTTTTCATAGATAGAACATAAATAAAAAATTACTGTCACTAAGCTTTTTGTAGTGAGCATCCAGAACCACAATGACCCTCATGCATTCCTCTGAAGAAAAGAAGCGGCAGGCTTCACATATGTAAATCCCTTGAAAGGGTTGTCGCTACATTTTGGGCTAGCTGCTGGAGAATCCAGGAGTGGCATATTGGTCCAGCAATCATCAAAGTTGGCAACACAATGCATCCCTGCAACTTCTGGGAGAAAGCTTGGCATAATAGCTCGAGCGTCCAATTTCTTCCAATTGATTGCCTTGAACCACTTGTGGCATTTTATCTCCTCACTGCCACCAGCCCCGCTACCAAGCCGCTTAGTTACTTCCTTTTGCAGCAACTGAAAAGGACTAAATGTTAATTCTCCAAAGCATTAAGGTAACACTTAATATCATGATCATGACATGATCTCGCAATGCTACACCTTATATAAACATTATTACGACCATATCAACAGAACAAAACACAACAATTAATAGTACATCAAAGTGACTTTAAAGGAGAATGAGAATGTACCCCCTTCAAGAGTGAATGTGCTTCGCTTGATAAAAACGCTGGCAGCTTAATCTTATCCTTTATAATCTTCTGCTGAATTTTCTGCCTGTTCCCAGTATAAGGCGGCTGTGAAAACAACAAACAGAACAAAGTTTAAAAAATCTGCAAGAATAGCTTTCTAACAGGACTCTTTATGTTAGTCAATGGAAGTAAATATAGAATTTTGGGAGCCCTGATGAGTACTAACCTCACCAGTGAGCATTTCATACAGTAGGATTCCCACGCTCCACCAGTCTGCAGCCTTATCATGACCTTTCCCGAGAACTATTTCAGGTGCCATATATTCTAAAGTTCCACACATAGAGTTTGATCTTGTGCTTTCATCAAACCGCTTTGCCAGGCCAAAATCTGTCAACATCACCTGGTATCAAAGATGAGGATGATACACATCACAGGAGACATTAAGGATCAGTCAACTCAACTCAAGGAACCTCACAAATCAATTACAGCTAACTTGCACCCAAGAAGAAAATGTGCATGAGTGTGTGTAAGAGAGAGATGAAGGGTCATACATGTCCATCTGCATCAAGAAGGATATTTTCAGGTTTAAGATCCCGATGCATTATGCCATTTGCATGGAGATGAGACACAGCAGAAACAATCTCAGCAGCGTATACACGTGCCAAATCCTCTCTGAAAAAACAACAGAAACTTTGCATGTTAAAATTCTTGATTCTAAATGTTTAACAGAAATCACAGAAGGCATGCGTGATGCCATGCCTGAACAAGCCTTGGCGATAGAGCTGGAAGAAAAGGTGCCCCCCATTGACAAAATCAATGACAAGATATAGTCTGTACTTGGTCTGCATGGCAAAAAAATAGTTGATATTAATCCTATATGTAACAAGCAAAGCTCTAAAATTGAATGAATGCATGATCAAGCTTGCTAACTGAAACAAACAAATTGGCACAGGAGGACTAGGTCTTAGACTAAAGTCCAACCTTTACATCCCAAACCAAAAAGAGAAGAAAACAACTGAAGTATAAAAGTTAGTAAGGACATCAAACAATCTGAATTTTAAGAGCATAGTGCACCATCTCTATGAAAGCTAATTCATTACCTGGAAGGAATATCTGAGCTGCACAATGAATGGGTGGTCAACTTTAGTTAGTATGTCTCTCTCAGATTTCATGTATTCAGCATGATTTTTCTCCATTATCTTGTCCTTCCTCATGACCTTCATTGCATATATTTCTGATGTACCAATTCTCCTCACTTGGTAAACCTTTGCAAATGCACCTTGGCCAACAACCTTCAGAACTTCAAAATCTTGTAGTCCCACACACTGCTCTTTCAAAGGCAATTTATTGATATTGGTGATAGGTTCTTCCAAATCAGTATCGTTGGCACAATATTTAATGAGTTCTTCTGCATCTTTAACTCCTTCCAAAAGTTCCAAGTAATCCTCATCTGTATCCAGCAAGGTGAGCTTACTAAGCTTCAATGATTGATTAACGTAACTCGATGGCCCCACCAGAGAATGGGATCTGCTGCAGATAACAGCTGGATCATTAGAAAGGCTGTCATTAGCATCAGGTCCAACAGCCAAATTTTTAGTGATTTCACAACCAAGTTCAGATGCGGCTTGAGTCGGATTAGGACCAAATACATCAGCAAAATCAAACTCATCATAGTCAGAGGAAAGAGCATCAAAGGGTTCCCTTGGAAGAAGCAACTCATTTTGAATGCCAACTCTACTCAAGAAGGGTGAATTGGAAGAAACCATCTTGGGCGATATCAAATGAGCAAACCACAGACTAGATGACCTTATAAAAGACCAAAAGATAAAAACTTGAACTGCTAAAGGTCACCCCCTCCAAAAGTTCCCAAAATGTAAACAGATGAAGAGGGACACCTCACAATGGCCTTAAGTAAATGAAAGTCCACGTATGCAATGGGAGTCCCAAGGAAACTGGGGAGCAAGCAAACCAAAATCCAGGCAAAGAAGCTGTTCTTGTTTCCCGAAGTACAGGAAACAGTAGATGCCGCACTACTTCTTGAATTCATGAAGGTCACTGTATCAAATCTGTGATTCAAAGCAATATTCAGTCAATTCACACCACATGATACCCGATAAAAATGTCACTTTACCCCAAAAGAACTCGGAAAAGGGTTCTCAACATAGCCAATAGCACAAATTATTAAGTAACATCTGATTTCCCAGAGATAGGGGCAATACATTAACCAATTTAAGGTCAGTTTTTAGTATCCCTTCAACAGATTTGTCACAAATATATTTAAACTCAACTACATTATACCAATTTATGGGTTCCAAACAAGCTCTACACTATCAAAATTCAGAACCCAGTCCTAGAATTTAATAATAACCAGATGTAAATTGTAAAAAAAAATCGCGGTTTCCATACCTAATAATATATCAAAAACGAAGAAAACAATGTACCACAGATTCGAAGACACTACAAACAAAAGTTTGGAACTTTGGAACACAATCACATCGTACTTACTAGTAAACCAAAATAAAATACTACGATTCGAATTCGAGAGATGTTTTGTCACTAACCTTTGAAGATGGGTCGAAACCGGAAGCTCTCTTCTGTGTAAAACCAGCTCCACGATGGGTTCGCTGTACATATATTGACTCCTTACTCTACGGGATACGTGGCATATTCTCACTGGTCTGCAGACTCGGATATCAATGGCTTTTTAAATTGGGGCTTAAATTCGGGGCATGGAAATGTGGGCCATACGATTTGATCCTTAATCCAATTCTTGGGCCCAGTAAATCTGATCCCGATCTTGGGCCGGTAGATACGATACGACAATTCCAGATCAATAAAATATATATATACTGTTTTATGTAAAATAATTTAAACTTACAAAATTAATCTCGCTATTTAGTAAATTCCCATAGAAAATGTGGGTGGGTAATATTTGATGTATGGGAATAATACCACCCAAACCTAAGAAATGAAACTCATTGTTAAGGGAAAAATTCTACTATTTGGGTGCCAAACTCTCTCCCTAGTGGTTGATAGTCACATTGGATCCGACTAAACGAAAATTGAATAACCATAAAACTTTACGAGTTATAATGTATTTTTCTTTCATTTAACATGAACATTAAAGAAAATTTTGAAGTTTTAGCAAAATATGCAGCTAAAACTTGGGAATAATTTGGTAGTAATACATAGTATAACAAAAAAGGCATTTAGGCTACCTAAACCATAGTAAAACAAGAACAATCCAATAAACATGCTTATATCCCAAACGTTAGCCAATAAAATTGCATCCATGCTGCATATTTTCTACATCAGTAAAAACAAAAAGTGAAGTTTATCTTCCTTTGCATCGAGCGAAGAGTGGGGTAGGCCACCATGGAAGCATAAGCTGACTAGCAACTTGGGGACAATCATGGAAGGATGATTTTCCTCCACCAGTCTTAGCAATGTCGACCACCTTTCTTCTTCGCATATCACACAAGATGACTTTATCGGACATGCCCAAGTACACAATATCCTTGTTAAATGGATGGCAAGTTAGCACACGTAAGCCCAAAAGACCCTGCAAGTCTACGGTATCCATCTTTACTTCCGTGTTATACTGCTCGCTGCTCCATTCACTTGTTTCATGGTCCTTCAAGTCCCAAACCTGCAAGCTACAGGTTCTCGCAGCAAGTTCTGGTTCTACCCGCATCATCCTCAAGACTCCCCCCAAAAACCCAATGCAACACAGATAAAAGTTGTGGTCATCAGCTACATATCTCGGACTTTTGATGGAATAAAGGTGTGCAAAGTCGCTGAAAGGATCACGAACCATAATATCCTTCCCAGTATACCAATACACTTTCCCTTCATATGCAACAACATTGCCACGTTTGACGCCATATTCTTCACCCTGGAAAACATACTCAGTCCATTCCTTAGTCTCGGAACAATACATCACAAATTGATGCTCTCTAAGTTTCATTGTTGGACGGTAGCCCAAAATCCGATACCTAAACCCATCATTCAAACTATATCCTCTTTCTCCATCCATACAACAGTAAGGTTCACAAACTAATGTATAAGCATTATACCCATCCAATGCTAAAAACCCTTTGGGTTGTTGAGGGATAAGAATCCATTCCTTTCTGAAGGGATTCGCAATGTAGAACTGTTTTAGATTGCGATCTAAACAAAACATCAAGTCATTGTATGATGTCAAGATTTTACCCCACTCATGCAATTTCCCACACATCATCTCCCCCAATTCGCAAACCCTAGAAGTGGAATTGGGGTTTGCAGGGAAAACAGCTGGCTGAAAATCAGGTTCACGGGTATCGGATCCGAAATACAAAACCATAACAGCACTATCATTTTGGTATTCACGAAACACATTGGTTGCAGAGCGATCGCCATGGTAAGATATAAAGCGAGTGATGAAATAGGGTTTGTAAATTAGAGCGTACCAATGCTTGCACACCGCCGAGCATCGGAAAACGTCTTCGGAGGTAGGAAGGCGGTGCAGAATCTCCACCAATAAATTGTCCTCCAAATCGTTGAAAGATGGCTGCCGGGAAGATTGTGTCGACGATGACCGCTTTCTTTCCATTTTTTTTTTCTTCAGTTAATTACGAAATTGAGGTTTTACTACGGAGGGAGAAGTTATTAATTATTATAGTTTTGCTTAGGCATAAATATCAATTCAGTATACATATTTTACCTGCTATATCGATCTGGTCCTTCAATGTTTTTACATATCAAATCACCCCAATGTTTCTCATAATCATATTAATTTGATCATTTTAAACCTTATCGCTCCGGTTTTTTATCCGGGCGAAAATGATGTGTAAAACAAATTTAAAACATAAAATTAATTTGGAAAATAAGAAAATTATATCAAAACAGAGAAAAAAATCTAGAAAACAACAAACATATATTAAAATGTGACAAAAGGATCTAAAATATGAATCAATTTTCGGTAAATATAAATAAAAATTCAAAACTACTTTAAAAATTAAGAATTTTTTTGACAAATATTGGATAGTCTACTTCACTAGAAAGATAAAATAAAAATGAGAAATATTTCGTAAATTATTTAAAAAATAAAACATTTTAAAAAAATGTTAATAAAATTTAAAATATTTTTTCATTGTCTTCGGGCCTATTATATTTGTTACATTTATTTCTCAAATTCTATAAATCTTTGCTACTTTTTACTATTTTATTTGAATTTTTAAACTATTATAAAAAATTAAATTGTAATTTTTAGAAAATTATAGGCGAACATTGCACGCTTTAAACTATAAAGTGCAAAGTGAAACATTTTATGAATGGTAGGGATTTTTATTATAGTTTCCCCTTTATTTTATATTTCATATCTCCCCCATTTTATTCAATTTATATAATTCTTTAAAAATATCACTTATAAAAAACTATTTTTTCGTCAGTTAAAAAATATTTCCTAGTGCCCCTATTTTACTAACTATATATATTATTTTTTAATTTGGGTAATTTCGTTCGAGTATTATCGATCAAGACGGTCAAAAGGGTAATTCTATAACTTAAACTCAAAACTTTAATTAAAAATGGACAATTTTTTTAACACTCAACCACAATCAATACACTTATCACTTAATCACAACCAAAAAAAAATTGGGTTGAAAGTGAAACTTCAAAATGTTGTATGCATATCCAAGAGGGACATTGCCTTGTAGCGTCATAACGAATTTGAATATGACCCCAATAGAGGACACACATGGAGAACCAAAATCAAGAAATGCTTTATTTTACATAAGTCGAATCACTAACATTAAAATTAGTTTTTTTTTCTCATCCGAACCATTCCTTTCCCTTCGCTCTAATCATCCAAACATAGTGTTAGGGTAGAGTAAGACCATACTTGTATGAGAGTATTCTCAGCCGAAAGAACAAAGAGGACATACTCGAACAAGAAAGAACAGAATTATACCAATGATCTATATATATAGCAAATTCATTTCCAAAAGAGGCTTATCAAACAAGAACATTGAAGGAAGAAGATTCAAAGTTAGAACAAACTTAACAATTTCATATCTAAACGAAAAAGTTTTGAAGTATCTGATCTGGTAATACATAACTAATAAGCTACCTTTAACCCATTTCTACTGGAACCAATCTTAAGTCTAAGAACAATATATCACAAATTGATGCTTGCTAACTTTCCTTGTCGGACCGTGCCCAAAACTTTTACCTAAATCCATCATTTAAACTAGAGTAATGCTAAACAGCTCACCCAGATAGCTCACTGAGATAGCTCACTAGGCCAATCTGGGTGAGCTGCGTCAAACGAAAATTACAAAAATGCCATCCATTGGCCTAGTGAGCTATCTCAGTGAGCTATCTCAGTGAGCTGTTTAGCATTACCCTTTAAACTATATCCACTGTCTCCATCCCTAGAGCAATAAGGTTCACAAACTAATGTATAAGCATTATACCCATTCGGTGCTAAAAACCCTTTGGAGTGTTGAGTCCTATCCATTCTCTTCTGAAGGGATTAACAATATAGAACTGTTTCAAGTTGTGATCTAGACAGAACATCAAGTCATTGTATGATTCCAAGATTTTACCCCACCCCCTCAGTTTCTCACACATCATCTCCCCCAATTCCAATTCGCAATCCCTACAAGTGGAATTGTGGTTTGCAGAGAACAGAGCTGGCTGAAAATCAGGCTCATGGGTATTGGAGCCGAAATACAATACCATAACAGAAAAGATATCGCTTCGTAATCACGAAAGATATCGGTTTCAGAGCGATCGACGTGATAGGATATATAGCGAGTGATGAAGTAGAGTTTGTAAATTAGAGCGTACCAATCCTTGCACACGGCCGACCATCGGAAAACGTCTTCGGAGGTAGGGAGGCGGTGCAGAATCTCCACCAATAAATTGTCCTCCAATTCGTTGAAAGATGGCTGCCGGGAAGATTGTGACAACGATGACCGCTTTCTTTCCATGTTTTCTTTTTCTTTTTCTTTTTTTGGCAGTTAATTACGAAATTGAAGCTGGACTACGGAGGGAGAGGAGAATTTTTAGTTTTGATTAGGGATAATTATCAATTCAGTCTATATATTTTACCTGTTATATCGATCTGGTCCTTCAGTTGTTTATCTTTCAATTTACCCCAATGATTCTAGTAATCATAATAATTTGACCCTTTTAAATTTAATCCATAGCACTGTAAATTACATAAAAAACACTAAAAAAGATGGTTCTTTTTTACTTTAACTTGTATAATTTTATAATTTACAATAATAACTTTCTAAAAGTTTATTTTTTCCCTGTAATAGTTTTTTTAATAAAGGTAACTAATTATAAAAAATTATGAAAATTGGTGGAAAATGTGAAAAATATGGTAGAGTCCACTTAAAAAAAAGTAAAACTGAAATTTTATTAAGAAAAGTTCAACAACAATATTTAAAAAGAAAAATTCAAAAAAAAAATTATTTTCACTGTCTTAACCTATCCATTTATTTATTTATTTTACATTTCATAATTTCATGCAATTTTTTAATTATTAGAAAGGTTAAATTTCTAATTTGTAAGAAAATATATAATTTATATTGTTAATTATAAAACTATACTGTAGAAGAAAAAAAAGTAATTTTACCAAAAGAATTCAAGAGATAGTACATGATTTATAAAAGATAGTACTCCCTCTGGTTCCAATTAAACGTCTTTTACTGTTTGTGCACGCATTTTAAGGAAGTCGGATGACTCACTATTTGACCCCGAAAAATTTCGTACTTTTTTTCGAACGTACGTGCATACTTAACGTACGTTTGAAAAAAAGTACGAAATTTTTCGGGGTCAAATAGTGAGTCATCCGGACTCTTCGAAATGCGTGCGCAAATAATAAACGACGTTTAACCGGAGGGAGTAATTGTGTTGTTTTATTTACTTTTTGCAGTTGTAGTTAATAACAAAAAAGAAAAAGAAAATTAGTGTTAGATATAGTAACACTTTTATTTTACTAAAAGTACACGTAACATTTTCATATTCAGTTAGTAATTATTTATTTAAATAAAAATAATAATATAAATTAATTAAAAATGATAAACTCTAATTATATCCTGATAAATCGGTACAATTTTATTAATAAATAAAAATAAAAAAGATCTTGAGGACAACGCGGATTCAGCTGAAGCATGTCATGTCAAAGGATGGGTTTGGTCAATCCAACCCAGTGGTCAATGATCCACACACATGATACAACAAATCCATTTCCAAAGAGCCTAATCAAATAGAGATTCAAAGTTCGAACAAACATCAATGGCCAAAGCAACAACTTCACAGAAACAAAAGGGCATTTAGCTCTCTATTCCATACTGAGTAGGCCACCATGGAAACATATGTTGGCTAGCATGTCGGGGATGATCATGGAAGGGTAAAGCTTCAACCGCTACTTTTAGCAACGTCGCCTACCTCTCTTCTTCGCAGATCATGCAAGATGACTTTATTGGACACGCCGAAGTACACAATATCCTTCTTAAATGGATGACAAATTACCACGTGTATGCTCGAAAGACCAGACCCATGTTATCAATATCTACACAGTGGTGGTTGCTCCATTCACTTCCTTCATGGTCCTTTTAAGTGCCAAACCCGCAAGAGATTTTTTAGTAGCAGTATCATGCTCAAGACTCCTCCACAAAACCCAATGCGAGACTGACAAAACTTGAGTTCATCAACTATAATTTCCAGTCTTTTGATGGAATAAAGGGGTGTGAAGTCATTGAAGGGATCATGAACCATAGTATCCCTCCCAGTATACCAATAGACCTTCCCTTTGTATGCAACAACATTGCAATCTTGTTTCGTGCGGCATTCATCACCTTCAAAAACCAAAGGCATTTAGACTACCTAAACCAAAGAAAAACAAGAACAGCTCAGTAAACATACTTAAAGTGAAATTAACCTCTCTTCCAAATTTGGCCCTCCTTCATTTGTCAATAAACTTATATCCACTCTGCATATTTCTCCATCAATAAAAAGAAAGAGTGAAGTCTATGTTTATTTGCATCTTGTGAAAAGGGGGGTAGGCCACCATGGAAGCATAAGATGACTAGCACCCTGGGGACAATAACTGTCAGGTAATGATACAATCATGCCAAAGTTTTCAATCATGCCAGTGTTTTCACCAAGACTTTGAGCGACATTGACCAGCTCTCTTCTTCGCATATCATACGAGATGACTTGATCGCGCTTGCACAAGTATACAATATCCTTGTTAAATGGATGAGGAGCTAACACCCTCGTGTATAGGTGCTCAGTGCCACCTACACAGTAGTCACTCTTGCTCCATTCACTTCCTTCATGGTCCTTCAAGTCCCAAACTGTCAAGCTACAAATGGATGTAGCAAGGTCTGTTTCAAGCTTCATCACCCTCAAGACTTCTCCACAGAACCCAATGCGAAGGTGACAAAACCCATAGAAATTAGCTTCAAATATCGGACTTTTGATGGAATAAAGCTGTGCAAAGTCATTGAAAGGATCACGAACCATAATATCCTTCCCCGTATACCAATACATTTTCCCTTCATATGCAACAACATTGCCACGATCGACGCCATATTCTTCACCCTGGAAAACATACTCAGTCCATTCCTTAGTCTAGGAACAATACATCACAAATGGATGCTTTCTACGTTTCAATGACGGACGGTAGACCAAAATCCTATACCTAAACCCATAATTTAAACTATATTCTCTTTCTCTATCCCTAGAGTAGTAAGGCTCACAAACTAATGTATAATCATTATACCCATTCGTTTTTAAGGGTAATCGAGGTATAAGAATCCTTTCCCTTGTGAAGGGATTCACGAGATGGAACACTTTCAGGTTGTGATGTAGACAAAACATCAAGTCATTGCACGATGACAAGATTTTACCCCATTTATTCAATTTCTCACCCATCATATCCCCCAATTCGCAATCCCTAGATGTGGAATTGCTGTTTGCAGAGAGTAGAGCTGGCTGAAAATCAGGGTCATCGATCTGGGAGCCGAAATACAATACGAGAACAGCATTATCGCTTTGGTATTCACGAAACACATGGGTTGTAGAACGATCGACATGATGAGATATAAAACGAGTGATGAAATAGGGTTTGGAAAATAGAGCGTACCAATGCTTGCACACCGACGAGCATCGGAAAACGTCTTTGGAGGTAGGGAGGCGCTACAGAATTTCGACCAATAAATTGTCATCCAAATCGTTGAGAGACGGCAGCCAGGAAGATTGTGACGATGATGACCGCTTCCTTTTCCTTCTCTCCATTTCTCTTTCGAAAATGATACTCGGAGTCAGAGGGGGAGGAACTTATAGGCATAAATAAATATAATTATCGCTGCAGCCCATATGTTTTACTTGCTCTACTAATCGGCCACCTATTTATTCTTTTTCTATCAATTCTGTTTGTTTCTTATATTCCTTTCTTACCAAGAATTTTATATTTTAAAAATTGTATTTTAGGTGAATAAAAAAAACCGCAAACCAAATCATTCCCAACTTAAGTTTTTAAAATGATTAAATGGAATCAACGTGCACACTCTGATTCGGAAGAAGTTTGATTTTTAATCTACAATTGCAACAAATGAAATGAAATTTCTATACTTCATCATAATGATAAAATAAATATTAGACCTGATAACTTATTAGGTTGATAGAGGATGTTTATACTGGAAACTCTCAAAATCTCCGTTTTTGTATCAACCTAAAAGTTACTAAATTCCCAAAATCATACAAACATCAATCTCTAGCGATGGAGGCGCAAGTACAAACAGCTGTCAGGAAAGAATGGAGAGGTGAAGAACGGAGCGACGGTGGGGGAAACTCCAGCAACATGGGGAGCCCTAAAATGAGACTACGCGAACACTGGGAAGAAATCCGGAAATAATTTGCAGAAAAGGACCAAACCAAATTAGGATGCGAAGGTACAATTAGTTGGAGAAATACATCAACCCATCTCGATTCATTACTCATCTCGTGTGATGGTGCACGCCCAGTAGGAGCTACAGTGTTCCGGCCTTAACACTGGGTCCACGGACGAAAAAGCCCGTGAAGTTATGTCTATAGTTATCATAATCCCTGACAGGCATAGTCAAAATGGCATTGCATTCTGCAGGTTTGAAAATTTGATGAACTAGCTTAACATTCCACCTACCCATGTTGGGTTCTATAAGTAAATTGACTATATAAGTTGGATCAAACGGAATACAATGTACCTCAAGGAGCACTGAGTTATTGCCTGGTGATTATAATCATATGTTGCAGCAGCAGCTCCAGCTCATTCTGGTGTTGTGCTTGTCTACTGTTTAATTCCTGGAACAATCATGTGCTCAATTTTATTTTCTGGTTTTCCTCCAAGCCTATCATTGTTTGTGCCTCAACTTTTATTTGCTGTGTAAATTCCAATCTAATGACCAAAATGACTAACAATTCATTAAACCTCTTATAATCAAAATGGGTACAGTATTATTTAACAATTTCTACATCCTTATCATTGGTTAAATTTCAATCATTATATATTTTCCCACTTTCAGTTCAAGTCCAATATGTACATCTTCATCTAGTCTTGTAACACTTGTTGGCGTCCATTATGAAATATAAGAGTTTTTATAAATTCTGCTCAGGATTATGAATATCTTCTCATAGATTGAAACAATCTCTGAAGTCTGACATGTGAATATTTCATAAATTCATCACCGCAGAACAAAATTGAACAAAAACAAAACTAAAAAAACCTATCAAAAAAATCAAAAAGGGAAAAAAATAAAATAATTGCATTCAAGCAATCAAGCTCTCATATTTCATTGTCTCTGTTCATGTAATGAATCAGAATAGCGTATAATGCCCAAATAAGGCAAGTAATCAGAGAGCCAAAACATTACAAAAATAAAAACTCTGTAAATATTTAACAAAAGAGATCAGAAGTTGTGTGCTATAATGGTTTTCGGTCACGGTTAATCAGAAACACGGACCAATTATTTCCCTCATCATCTCTCTTTTGTAAAATAAATAAAAAGAAAAACCATGTTTTTTGAAGTAAAAAATGTTAGAATTGAGGAATGTATGTCTCATGGCAATTCCCAACTTGTAATGGCAGCGACGCTGCTACACCAGGCGATGGAATATGAGACCACCCTTCAGCGGAGGAGCTCCGAGGAGAACCTCAACACTTCCAGGATTATGTCTGTGACGTTTACTTTGGATTATGCAAATATCGAATTAAATTTGCCCCAAATTAAAAAGTTAGGGATTTGATTATTATCCCTCGTCAACAAAAAAATATACAACAATCAAATAAATTAAAAATCAAATCGAATCATCAGAGACTTAAATTCCAAGAATCATGGTTATGGATGCGTAATCCATCATATTGTTGCAGTTTTTCTATCATCAGTTGATTCGATCATACTTTCTTTAGAAAGATCAAACAAGAGGACAACAACAAAATCGAGATGAAGAAAAACAGAGAGAAAAGATAGTTGATAACGAAAAGAAATGGGAGAAAACGATTGACAAACCCGATCGAATTGGGAGAGAAACAGATCGGAGGAAGAATCAGAAAAAGCTTATATGAG
The DNA here is from genome assembly GCA_963691705.1 of Viola odorata. Taxonomy (NCBI): domain Eukaryota; kingdom Viridiplantae; phylum Streptophyta; class Magnoliopsida; order Malpighiales; family Violaceae; genus Viola; species Viola odorata. Next base: position 66,671,157 of record OY829541.1, read on the forward strand.
GTGGTGCAGAAGATACTGCGCTGCGGTGAACATCAGCAAGCAGAGTATACTTATAGTGGTGTGTTTCGAAACCCTAACTGGTCACTTGAGTCTGCGTAATTGGCTAAGCTGCCAACAGAGGAATGGGCTCAAATCTGAAGTGGGAATTAGCAAAGCCCATAATGGTTCATCCTTGGGCTTAACCCCATTGTAGTTTTCTCCCTATTTTTATATATATATATATATATAGAAAAACTCAAAAAGAATTAGAGATTTACACACATACACACAAAAAAAGGTAATACAATTATAAGTTTGGTTGTGAGTTGTGATGATATCACACCTTTAACGTCAACCGAGTCTAATGGTGCTCGAAAAAAATTAAGTTATTAAAAAGATAGAAATTATTCGTGGAAATACATATATAATTATTCTGGATTAACAAAAATTAGAGCACAGTCGCATACATGTATACACTCGTAATAGTCATACTTTTCATTTTATTACACTAAAAATATTTCAATTGGGTTATATTCATAAATCATTGTAACCCATCTCAAAAAAATATATATAGTAAAGTGCACAATTATTTTAAATGACCAAACACAACGCATTAATGCTCTAATCAAACCTCAAATGAGATGGATTATATTAATCTACATTGAGGAGCTGTCAATCTCATCCGTATCACCCCATTTTGAAGGACAGAAAGTGATGACATATTCCTTAGATGCACAATTCACCAATGGAGGAGGTGAATCAAAAGCATAGGTATAGTAATTCGGACAAGCATCCTTAAAAAACTTCGAATAAAAGCTCGGCTTGCATTTCTCAGGGCTGCCATACTCATTCCTGCAACAAAAGGAGTCAAGATTGAATGCCAAGCAAGCACTTTTACAGGCCACAACTTCCCCATTCCTGTTCAGGACCTCAAGCTCAACTGGGCAGGAATTCTTCAGGTTTTTCAAGCACCCACCAATCGTGCATTTAGGCGATCCCTGTCTGTTTGTTACCGAGACAGGAATGTTGTATCCATCAACCAAGCTGACATCGTAGAAATTGGGTTTGCTTTTATCTGCTTGAAGTGAGACTTGGACTAGTGTGGCGGGAGGTGTGCCGATTAGTCCATTGCAGGCTAATCGGCCATCACAGTCGCCCGTTTCACAAGCAGGTTGCCAATTTGAGCCGAACTTGCAGCCTGTTCTAGCCCAAATGCGGCCGTTCCAATCCCATGGAGCGACTACGCGTTGGGTTTCACCGGATGGGAGGTAGAATCCGCCTTCCGCAATCACAGGTTGGCCTGTGTTTGAAGCTGTTGCTGGCCAGATCGGAAAGGGGCATTTGTTCTGCACATAAAAGGTTACTTCATGTGCCAACACATGACCTGCATCAATAATTAATGTTGTCATTGACATGTTAAATAGACCAAGAAGTAATGAATTTTTGAAGTCTTAATAACTCGTATTGATCTTACTCACACCAGATCAGTTTACTAAAAGATAAAGTACTCTCAGCAAGTAACTACGAAAATTAATAAAAGGGAGCTAACCAATAAGACTTAAGTACCTGGCGAACAATGCCACACGAGCAAGATGACAGCAGCAACCGACCCGAGCAACTTCATTTTAGTTTGTGTTGTATCCAATTAGGAGGAATTGTAATTTATAGTTGAAGAAGTACAAGAATTATGCTTTAAAGATCTTAGAAACTAGAAAGGCATTCTTTAGGGGCAAGAAAAAGAAAGTGGTAGTAGTTTTTAACTTCCTGGGCTTATAATTGTATATGTGTCCTACTGTCCTCCCTTGAAAGGAAAACAAGCAAAGAAAGATTGATTAAGTTGCAATTTGATATCAACATCATCAAACGTGTATATGCTTTAGAGGTAGGGAATGATGATTGTTTGCCGTTTTAAAGGATTAGATGATTATCAAGGAAAATTGCAATGAAAAATGTATCATCCAGAATTCCAATTCTGGAACCATTTCTACAGTAACACATGCTTACGTCATCAATTGGTCATTTGTATCAATCTAATGAGCTGGGCCATGGTAAACGATGGGCCGCTGGATTGCCACACTAGTTAAAAACAAAAACAACAAAAGGACTTATGTTGTTGAGAAAAAAATTAAAGATGTTAATGAACAAACATAAAATTGTTCTAATTTAATCGAGAGTTTAGGTTTGAATCATAAACATTCAACTATAAGTTATGGAAATCAAATTGCTGCTCTATTTGTATTGTTTATGAAAAAATATATAGTGTACTCGGTGTTCTATTTAGACGTACGCTATATAAATAAAAGTTGTGAGATTTGAGCTTATGTGAATAAATCTAGAAGTTGTGGAGCAGTAATTGCATATTAAGTTAGGGAGCACTAATTGCTTAAGTATGCCTTTCGTTGATATTATCATTTATTTTTAATATCGATAAATTATTGGATACACCTGATATGTCAACTTAAAAGTCAAAAAATAACATGTTAAACGAATAATAAATGAACAGCCTGATAATCCGTGGAACAGGGTGAGGGCTTTTCTGTCAAATGGCATGCCAGAGTGTGGTGGTTGGAGCTCTTTGAGACGCCCTGAGTGACCTGCAAAGCGCCGGAGGTGGACTCCGGCGTAGAAGCTCCGATGCCAAAGTCAGTGTTTGGTCTTAGTGAGATAGTCTAATCCAGTGAATGAATTAGCTTGTATGAATTGGCTTGCCCTCAACGTTCCCCTCTTTTGCCTTTAATATGGCTTGAGTGGAAACTTTTAGGCTTGTTCCCCACCTTTATGTTGGTGGAGACATAAAGTATAGTAAATAACATATAAAGGTGTGCTAGTGCCATTGGAGGAATAAATATTCCTTTTGTCTAGCACGTTTGTATTGACTGAGTGGAGACATAAGATGCTGTCTCCCCACGCGTGGCTTTGACCACTAGTTCTATAGTTCTTATTTTTAATTTACCTTTATTTAGAGTTTACCGTTTACATCATATCGGCAAGGAGCCATTTGTGCTAGAATCGGCAAGGGGTCGTTTATATTGGATCGGCCATGTGCCGTTTGAAGGTTGACTTGGTCAATGTGCCGATCCGTTATTGGGCGACCTGGCAGTTGAATCAGCAGTACACCGTTGTGTCACAATCGGGCTGGTATTGACCTTTGATCACTTATTCTCGATTGACTCAGTCAATCGGTCACACGCCGTTTTGCTTGCACAATCGGTCATGAGCCGATTTGACTTGGTCAACGATACTTATGAAGGTACAGTGCCCATTATACCCTTCTGATAATTTTATGTATTATCAGAGGCCCAACAACGAATGTGCCCGAGTGTTTACCAAGGGCTTGTCATTTCTGGCTTGATGATTGTCAATCGGCATGTTGCCGTTTTGATTTATTTCCAAGCATATGAAAAGTTTTTCTTCGTTCCTGCAAATATAAATTAGTTTGCAATAAAGTAAAATTTAACTTAAAGTATACCTGTGACGTGGCGCTTTGATGGCCAAGTGTTTATAATTGCTTGCTGCTTTTGAGGAGAGACGTCTCTTCGTTTGTCCAGTTTTTTGAATTTCGAAATTCAAAAACTCTTTGAGAAACGCGTGCGCTGTTCCTCTTTAAATGCGCCGCTCAGCTTTATTGACAAATGACTGCCTTTTCAGAACAGATGTGCCACTTGTCAACAATCGATTGGGCACACTGACGGTTGGAGAGATGTTTCTTTTAAAGTGGTTCTCTTTTGGAAAACCTAATTCATTTTCAATTCTCAGCCGCTTCACTTCATCTTCTTCACTCAAAATTCTCTCTCGTTTCTGCCGCTACCTTCTTCAACATTTGGGCTTGATTCGTCAAGGATTTCTGCAGTATCTGGTATTTCTCAACCTTTTCTTCTTCTTTGTGCTGCTTGTGGTTGAAAAAATGGCTCTTAAGCGTCCTATCGTTACCACTGACGAACAGCTTGAGAAAACTGCTACCAAACTTAGGACTGTAGAAGAGTTAGATCTAGAATTGCAGAAGTATGGGATTGAGTTGCCGATAGGATATAAAGCCATTGTAGCTCCTCCAAATGTTAGGTTGAATAGTTCGCTGACTGACAACCATAGAGTTTTATACTCTAAAATGTTTGCTTATGGTTTTCACTTTCCTCTGAAAACCATGGTGAGAAATCTGTTAGTGCAGCATGGCCTAAACCCAGCCCAGATTACTCCCAATTCCCGGGCTTCAATTTATGCTTTTATCAATGTCTGCTCCCTCCTGAAAATCAAGGAGCCTCCACTCCAGCTCTTTAGATATTTCTTCCATTTGAGTACCCGAAGCAGTTTGGTTACCCTCCGTCCCCGTAAAGATGAAGAGCTTCAACCTTTTTTGAAGAATTTTGACAAATATGAATCTTCCATTAAGGGATGGAAAGATCATTTCTTCCTGATGTCATCCACCACCAAGCCCCTATGGATTTCTGGGTTTAATCCAGCAATAAACGAACTCCAGTGGATAAGACCAGAGGAACCTTCTGGTCCACTGCAAGCCCAGATCGATATCCTGCTGGCCTTCGACACAAAATTTAATGTGCAGAAGATGGTCATGGGCGTGCCGTTGCCGGATTGTGCCGTTGATGGTAAGTTATCAAGCTTTGTTAAAATTGCCTATGTCTTCTTGTGAAATTCTGATGCTGACTTTACTTTTATGTAGGGGAGGGACGACCAGTCAGAACGGCCGTTGTAGCGAGACCGATTTCGGTCCGTTTGCGTTCTGTCGATTCTGACGATGAAACGGGTGCTGGAGAAGAGGTGGCCGATGAGGCCGTTGTTGAGGATGAAGGTCGTTCGGAGGACCCAGAAGGTGATCAGCCCGTTGTCGATGAGGAGATTTCGGTGCCGTCACTTTATAGACGAAAAAAGGTCGGCCGAAAAACATTTGAGTACTTCCCTCTGGAAAATCCCGATCCTCAAATTCTTGAAGCGGCCAAACGGGTGGTCTTGAAAAGAAAAAGAGCTGTCGAGAAGAGGGAGAAGGCCGCTGCGGCAAAACGAGTTGCTGCCGTTCCGTCAGATAATGAAGCAAATCGGCCTGAAGCCGTTTCAGCGGAAGCCGGTCCGTCTGTCGCCGTTTCCTCTCAGCCTTAACAGGCTAATCGGCGAGACTCCATTTCTGAATCAATAGACCTTAATCGGGTGGATGCCGTTTTGGACCAACCTGATGCCGATCTGGCAAATACTGCTCCTGAGCCGATTGTTGGCGAAGGCTCTTCCGTTCCTCCTCCAGAAGATCAAGCAACTGCTTCAGCAGATGGTCCTCCTGTTGGTTCTTCCAGCTCTACTCCTGTTGTTCTTCATTGGGTTGCCGGTCCATGCTTGCCCAATGATCCATTTGTATCAGATGATCGTGCAATTCCTCCCCCTTCTGTTTTCAAAGGCTATCTTTCCAGCAATGGTCCTGACGGGGAGGTTACTCATATTGCCAGTCTGAACAATTTAGGAGATAGTTGCTGCCGCTCTCTTGGTTTGATAGCTCCCTCCTGCCAAGACTATCGGATTGGTCACCTGATAAGTGAAATGCTTGCTAACCCAGTCAACAGAGAGTACTTTAGTCGCCTGTCTCTCAGTTCTCACTTCGCCAGCATGCAAAGTACTATGTACAGAGGACTATGCGCTGCCCGATATGCTGCAGAAGCCGTCGATTCGAAACTTGAGCAGTCTAGGGAGGCACTTCGGCAATCAGCCGCTGAGAATGCTTCCCTTCAAAAAGAAAAGGAGACTCTGATGGCCTCTCGGGATTTGGACAAAAAGGCTGTTATTGAAGCACGCAAGAGGTTGACTGATAGCCTTCATGAAAGAGATGGCCTTTCGGCGAAGATTAGGGAAGAGCAGGAACGGATCGGGAATCTGTTATCGGATAAATCTGCTTTGTGCGATTCCGTTAACAAGCTTTGTGAAGATAAAGCCGCCCTTATCAATAATGTGGCCAAGCTTACTGCAGAGCTGGAAGCGGCTCGTTCCGATTTGGAGACCAGAACGACAGAGCTGGAGACGGCTAAGTTTAGTATTGCCGATAAGGATGCACAAATAACACAGATTCCCGAGAAGATCGGCTGGTGGCAAAATAAAATGAAGGCCATCATGATTGACAGCTACATGGAGTTTTATGGGGAGATCAATTTTGATGCCACGAAGATCGCCCCATACGTTAATTCCTTACAAAATGAGGCTGAGGCGAAAGAATATCAATCCTCGTCTGAAGATGAGCCGTAGAAAACTGCCCTCTGTTTAGACTTGTCTTTTTCTGCTTTTGATTATTGCCGACTTGGCCTATTTTGTAAAGAACTAATATTCACTTGGAATATAATTTTGCAATTTTTAGCTATTGCACATGTTTAATTATTTCTGTCACATATATATACCATAAATATTACTCCAGAAAAATTTAAAAAAAATAAAACAATTGCAAATTGAACTTATCTCTGTTTTGAAGAATCAGCTGCTTGCCGTTTTGAACCAATCTGGCTGGAACCGATTTGGTTGTTGCTGACTCTTTAATTTTTTGTAACGTGGTTCAGTTTTGAAATAACCTACGTCCACAATTGATTATTATTTCAAGGAATCGGCTGCTAGCCGTTTTGAAGATGTTGTCGTTGTTCATTTCACTATCTGGTTTATTAGGACGCAGATAGGTTTGAATTTTTCTTTATTTTGTCACCGTCTGATTAGCAGGACCGGAATGGTATTATGAAGATGTGATGATGATATATGCCTCAATAGCGATATATGCCTCAATAGCGATATATGCCTCAATAACGATATATGCCTCAATAACGCTATATGCCTCAATAACGATATACGTCTCAGTGACCATATATGTATCGTTGGCGATATATATATCGTTGGCCATATATGTATCGTTGGCAATATATGTATCGTTGGCAATATATGTCTTGGTAGCGATTTGGACAAATCGGGCTGCTGCCGATTTGGCTGTCGGCATCCCCAGGCAGCACCTTAGGTAGCCTTGGTAGAAATAATATCGCCAATTCTTTGATTTTGGTAACGTGGTTCGATTTAAAAGAACCTACATCCACGATTCTTTAATCTGCACCATATGATAAACACAATACGGGCAAAAATATATATATTTTTAACATTGTTAGTTGCAGATAGTTATGCATCTACAATATTTTCATTATCTATGAGTTGATTGAAAGCATCATATTCACTCTGGAGTGATATAGTTTCAAATTGGAAATATTCCAAGAGTTGGTTATCGGAGTACCGTTCATTGTTTCAAGGTGGTATGCTCATTTGCCGATGACTCTGACTACACGATATGGTCCTTCCCAATTTGGCGTTAGCTTTCTCTTCTCTCGGCCAGTTGCCGTTACATTGCGCAAGACTAAGTCTCCTGCTTTGAGTAGCCGTTCTTTTACACGCCGATTGTGGTATTTCGCCATTTTCCATTTGTAGTGCAATGTCTTGAGGATGGCTTCTTCTCTCATTTCCGGCAAGAGATCTAGCTGCTCCCTTAATCTTTCTTCATTCTGCTCTTCGTTGAAATATTCAACCCGAAGGCTGATTGCGCCGATTTCTACTGGGGAGACAGCTTCGACTCCGTATGCCATGGCAAACGGCGTCATGCCGGTGCTAATCTTAGTTGTCATCCGATAAGCCCACATGACAAACGGCAACTCTTCTGGCCACTTTGTCGGTTTGCCCTCCAGATTTTTCTTGATCCCGTTAAGGATTGCTCTGTTGGTGACTTCCGTCTGTCCGTTTGTTTGTGGATGCGCCACGGAAGAGAACCGTTGCTCGATTGAATATTCTGCGCATTTCCTTTTGAAGTAGGCACTGGTGAATTGGGAGTCGTTATCACTTACGAGAATTCTTGGGAATCCGAATCTCATGATAACGTTGTTCATGAAAAACTTCCAAGTCTTGTCTGCCGTTATCTTTGCCACTGCTTCCCATTTGGTGAAATAATCGACAGCAACAATAACATATTGGAGCTGATTTCTTGCAATCGGAAAAGGACCCAAGATATCAATACCCCATTTTGCAAATGGGCACGGACTCACCATACTTGTCAATTCGGCTGCTGGCCGTTGTGGTTCCTTTGCAAATTCTTGGCATTTATGACAAGATTTTACAAAGTTATCCGAATCTCTTCTGATTGTTGGCCAGTAAAAACCTGTTCGAAGAACTTGAGCAGCCATGGTATTTCCTGAGGCATGCATTCCGCATATTCCCTCATGAATCTCCCTGAGGGTATACAATCCTTCTTCTTCCGTTATACATTTTGCCGCCGGATAAGTAAGATAACGGCGAAGAAGTACCCCGTCGTGATAAGTGCATCTAGCAGCTCTTTTGAGGATCTTTAACTTCTCACTCGCATTTTCTGGCAACCTGCCATGCTTGAGATAATCAATTACTGGAATGTGCCAGTCATTGGCTGCTTCTAACACACATAACACTTGCTGTTCTTCCATAAAAGAGGGAATGGAGATCTCCTCTATTGTCACATCAGGTGGCATTATTGCTTCGGAGTTTGCTGCCAGCTTGGCAATCTCATCAGCCTCAGCATTTTTCTCTCTCGGAATATGGTTGATTTCAACATGAATTCCCATATTTTTAATTTCGGCTAGCTCCGTCTGTACTTTCTTCAAGTACTGAATCATAATCGGCTCTCTAGCCTGAGAATCGTCGTTGGCTTGATCAACAATCAATTTTGAATCTCCATAAATGGCCAAACGGACGCTGACCGTTTGTACATTACCGATCAGATTCCCTCCGATACGCAACCCTGCCAATAGAGCTTCGTATTCGGCAGCATTATTTGATAACGGCCTTGAGATTTTTAAGGCATACCTCATTTTAATCCCTTCTGGACCCAAAATGATGATGCCAGCTCCTGCTTCACTTTGATTCTTGGCGCCGTCCACAAAGATTGTCCATTGATCTCCGTCCAGATCGGGAAGAGGTAAGCAAGCTTCCTCTTTGCTTTCTGGAGAAGAAATCAGCTTTTGAACAAACGTGCATTCAGCAATGAAATCGGTCAATGCCTGGCCTTTTATGGCAGGTCTGGACTGATACTGCAATCCATATTGTTCCAATTCAATGGCCCATATGACCATTCGGCCGGACAACTCAGGTCTTCTAAAAATCCTTCTCAAAGGTTGATCTGTCAGCACGACCACTGGATGAGCTTAGAAATACCTAGCCATCTTTCTAGCGGCTTGCAATAGAGCAAAAGCAACCTTTTCAATGTGTGAGTATCTCAGCTCAGCATCCTTCAAGATTCGGCTGATAAAATGAATCGGCCGATGTATGCTGTTTTCCTCTCGAACCAAAACGGCACTAACCACCTCATCGGCTGCTCCTAAATAAAGGAAAAGGGTGTCTCCGTTTTCGGGCCGAGTTAACAACAATTCTGAAGACAGATACTCTTTTAACTCATTAAAAGCCTTTTCGCAGTCATCCTCCCATCCGAACTGTGCCTCTTCCGAATGACTTTGAAGAACGGGAGGCATTTCTCACCTTGCTTGGAGATGAATCGGCTCAAAGTAATTATTCTTCCTGTGAGTCGCTGAACCTCCTTCACATTCTTTGGCGAAACCATGTCCATAATTGCCTTCAGCTTTGTTGGATTAGGCTGAATTCCTTTTTTGCTGACAACATAGCCAAGGAATTTTCCTATTTGAAATGCAAACATGCATTTTCTGGGATTTAATTTCATTCCGAATTTCTGCATTATCCCAAATACTTCCTCAAGGTCTCTCAGATGTGCCTCGAAATTTCTGCTTTTCACCAGCATATCATCAACATATACCTCCAAATTTTTCCCAATTAACGGCTCAAAAATCTTATTGGCCGTTCTTTGAAATGTTGCACCAGCATTCTTCAGACCAAACGGCATAGCCCGATAGCAATAGGTGGCCTTTGGCGTGATGAAAGTCGTTTTCTCCTCATCTTCAATCGCCATCGGTATTTGATGATATCCAGAATTGGCATCAAGCGAACTCAGATACTCATATCCAGCTGTTTGATCCACCAATTGCTCTATTCGCGGCAACGGATAACAATCTTTGGGGCACACATCATTCAGATCGGTAAAATCAATGCACATTCTCCAATCCCCGTTTGGCTTTCTTACCACAACTGGATTAGCTAACCATGGTGGATATTGGACCTCTCTGATGAAGTTAGCCTTTAGCAGCTTGTCTACTTCCTTCTCAATCGCATCTGGTTTTTCTTTAGAGAAGGCTCGCCGTTTCTGCTGAACCGGTTTAGCATTCGGATAGACGTTCAATCGGTGCTCTGCCGTTTCCCTCGAAATGCCCGGTATGTCCGACGGGACCCAGGCGAATTCTCCTTTACACTTGTTTAATAGAAGTGAAAGCTGGTCACATTCCACTTTGCTCAGTTTCTCGCTTATCAGGAAATGCTCAGTGGGAAGATCGGCCACCGATACTTGGACCATTTTCTCCAGTGGCTGAGTACGCTGCTCCTCATCATTTTCCAACGAATCGTCAGCTATGCAAACATAACGGTCACAACGACCATCGACCATCGTTATGTAGCATTCGGCAGCTACCTTCTGATCTCCTCGGATTGTAACGACGCCATCCCACGAAGGATACTTCATTTTCAAATGCCTTTGAGATATTACTACTCCAAAAACATTTAAAAACGGACGTCCCAATATCACATTATATGGCAGATTTAAATCTACCACCATAAATAGCTGCTGTTCCTTTCTCCGGGAGCTATCTTCCACGAAAAAGATTGACAAGAAGGTTATGCCTACGACAGGAATGGGAACGCCATTTACCCCAATAATCGGCCGCTGGCAAGACTTCAAATCCGGCTTTGACCCTTGCAAACGGTTAAAAGCGTTGGAAGAAATAAGGTTCACAGCACTTCCATTGTCCACCAGAGTTCTCCTGACTCCGTTATTGTGAATGACGGTTGTTACCACTAATGCTTCGTTCTGAGGATATGTGACTCCAATCTCATCCTCTTCCGAAAATGTTATGGCCATTCGGTCCAGCTCCGATAGACCTGTGTGTTCCACAACGGGATAACTCCATTTTCTCTTTTCCCCAATCGGTAAGTCTTCCGATTCCAATCGCTAGGCTCCTTCTGCTATCAAGTTGACCATGTGGAACCCATTGAAAGAGGTTGTCAACACCTCCTTTCTTCTGTCCCCCTGGGCACTGGTTCCGGCTGTGCTGGGATCGGCTGCCGTTTCTCTTCTGTTACCGGTAACCCGATCTTCCATGGCCTTATTTCGAGCTTTGGCCGCAAATTCACCCAAATAACCTTCTTCAATTAACTTCTCAATGGCCTTTTTCAAAACGAAGCAATTCTCAGTGTCATGTCCCTTTGCTTTATGGAAACGACAATAAGAATCCTTATGCGGCCCTAGAACGGCACCAGGTTTTCGCTTGGGATATTGAATCGGCAATCTCCGTTCTTCTATGATGGCAAAGATTTCTGCCACCGGCCTGGATAGTTGCAAAGTAGAGAAATCCGAGAAACGATCCGTCTGTCGGCCTCCAGCCGTTTGCTTCTTTTCCCCTTGCTTGCGGACAGTCGTTTCCTTTCTAGGAAGATCAGACTCCTCCCGTTTCTTCCGCTGGAAATCTGCTTCTTCCATCCTTGCGTATTTATCCACCTCGATTCTCAAGAGGTCTAGGGTCTTTGGTGTGCTCGCAATTAGGGCATTTTCCAACTCCCGATATCTGCAGTTCCTTCTCAAAGCCTCGGCTGCAAAGTTGGGTGCAACATCAGGCAGAGCCGCCAGCTCAGCATTGAATCTAGCGACATATGTCGTCAAGGATTCCCCTGACTTTCGCACCATATCGAACAGAATCGCTGGAGACTTTTCCACAGGAATACATGAACTGAATCGGCTAATGAAGACCTTTGCCAGTTGTTCAAAACAATCAATGGATCCAGCCGGTAACTTCTCAAACCAAGTATTGGCGATCCCTTTCAGAGTCATCACAAATATTTGACACAACGCCTCATCTTTTCTAGTAAAAAACTTAACATGTTTCTTTACTAAACTTACATGAACCGTTGGATCTGCTGTCCCAAGGTAGGAATCAGTTGGCAGCTTGACATGTCTGCTCACCCGATGCTTCCTAACACGAAAGGTTAAAGGATTCTTTGGATCATCATCTTGCTCCTTGCGGGCAGGTACGGATACAGAGCCTCTGGATGGATTCCGATCAGCTCTCCCGTGATCTCTTTCTAATACTGGTCGATCTATTGATCTCTCTCGACCTCTTCTTATCCCATATCTTCTTTCTAATGAGCGCCTCTGGCTCCTTCTTGGGTTGTGCTGGACTGCCCGGCTGCTGACCTCCTCCATGTTGTCCAAATATCCCTCCCTCCCGGGTGGATTTTCATTTTGACGGCCAAGCTGAGGTTCATTCGATGGATGTCCCTGTATAGCCGGTTGGCTAACAGGCCGACGGGCAGATCTGGCCATCTGGAATGCAAGCGACTGTGGCACTAAGGATGGTGTTACCCTGGGTTGTTCCTGGATCTGCTGAGGAATGACATGTTGGTGGACAGGCTGAGGGATCCCTCCTATAAATGTTTGCATCATCATGTCTATCCTTCGATGCAAGGCCGCTAACTCATGCATGACTACAGGTGGAGTGACTGCTGCTGTAGACGGTCCAGGTTGTGGAGTACTGGGAAGTAACACTTCTGGAATTTCTGGGAAATTAAGTCGGCGAGCTGCAGCATTCATTTCTACACGGGAAGATGAAAATTGAGGGGGTGGTGTTTCATGTTGACCAGCAGCACCACTGGTAGGTTGATTCGATTGAAAGTTTGGGTCGGATGCCATTTCTGAGAATAAAACCCCAAAAATATAGAGAAAGAAGAGCTTTGAATTTCAAGGTTGGCTCACTTAAAATTTCAAAAGCTCTCAATGAAAGCACCAAATGATAATCCGTGGAACGGGGTGAGGGTTTTTCTGTCAAATGGCATGCCAGAGTGTGGTGGTTGGAGCTCCTTGAGACGCCCTGAGTGACCTGCAAAGCGCCGGAGTCCAATGCCAAAGTCAGTGTTTGGTCTTAGTGAGATAGTCTAATCCAGTGAATGAATTAGCTTGTATGAATTGGCTTGCCCTCAACGTTCCCCTCTTTTGCCTTTAATATGGCTTGAGTGGAAACTTTTAGGCTTGTCCCCCACCTTTATGTTGGTGGAGACATAAAGTATAGTAAATAACATATAAAGGTGTGCTAGTGCCATTGGAGGAATAAATATTCCTTTTGTCTAGCACGTTTGTATTGACTGAGTGGAGACATAAAATGCTGTCTCCCCACGCGTGGCTTTGACCACTAGTTCTATAGTTCTTATTTTTAATTTACCTTTATTTAGAGTTTACCGTTTACATCATATCGGCAAGGAGCCGTTTGTGCTAGAATCGGCAAGGGGTCGTTTATATTGGATCGGCCATGTGCCGTTTGAAGGTTGACTTGGTCAATGTGCCGATCCGTTATTGGGCGACCTGGCAGTTGAATCAGCAGTACGTCGTTGTGTCACAATCGGGCTGGTATTGACCTTTGATCACTTATTCTCGATTGACTCAGTCAATCGGTCACACGCCGTTTTGCTTGCACAATCGGTCATGAGCCGATTTGTCTGTACAATCGGTCATGAGCCGATTTGACTTGGTCAACGATACTTGTGAAGGTACAATGCCCATTATACCCTTCTGATAATTTTATGTATTATCACAGCCCACTTAGACTTGACTAACACATCAAGAAGAATTTTCCCAAAATTTCATGCTCTTTCATCCAACCTTAATTTCTGTATCATTATTCTAACTGATCTTGATTAGTTTTCTTGTTCTTGATTTAGAAATGGAGTAAAAGAGCAAGAATAATATTTCTTGGCTTTCAGCTCAAGATCGCTCACATCTAAAACAAATCTTCATTAATGTTCTCGTTCTCTTTTTTTTTTTCCGAGCAGGAATGGTAAGAAAATCGGGTCGTCTAGATTGGTTCTTGATGATTTTTGGATTCATTTGTTCCATTGAGATGGTTTGGCCACACCACTTGAAAGCAAACTCATGAAGAACGTTGGCGGTTCCTCTGCTTTTAAATTTCTAATGCCTTCGAATTCGCCCAAAACATTGGTTCAAATCAGCGTAAAGAAATTGTTTAATTTTAAAATTTGTTTCTACACCAAAAATGTTATTAGAATTTTGGTTTTTTTTTTAAAACTTTATTACTTTTATGTTCCTTTAATTTAGGCTGGGAAGTGAGTCAAGTATTGTTGCTTTTCATGAATGCTAAATTTCATTTTGTTTTACAGGTTCGTGATAAATTGATAATTAAGGTATTTCATAATTAACACAATATTTTATTTTTATTTTAAAATTTAACCTAACTTAATTTTGGAATAAGTTAATGAAAAGGGAGAAAAAAAATTATTGATCGAGTTGGAAAGAGACAAAATAGGAGACTGATTGACGCTAAATTCCATGTGTTTTTACCGCTTTAAACTACTTTGTTTACGGTACTTGATGAACTAGGTACTAGTCACCCCCAAATATTGTAAACATAAATAATATAGATAAAAATTAATAATTCAAACCGGATTGTGTAGTTTTTTCTCCCATCTAACAAGCACTATTGTAGTTCACCATTTCTTGTACCGATAGCTTCTGTATTGCCTTAGGGGAATAGTAGTTCTTGAATGGTATTCAGACACTTTCAGCGTTTGTACAATAATAATTAGATGCTGCCGTGTGGAAAAAATGTAATGGTTGTCTTCGTAACTTTGTTCCCTTTTTGCTAGAATCTTCAAAGCTCGAGGATTCACAATCATGTTTCCTTACTAAAATACAGACCAATCAGCGTCTCTCAGTTCATTTTTCGTAGCCTTCTGTTTTGGGCGTCATGACGCCCAAATTCTAGCGTTATGATGCGTTTTAATGATTGATTTAATACTTCTAAAATATTCGTAATGACGTATTTTACAAGATCTCAACTCCCTTATCTAAAAGTTGTGCAGAAAAATTATGCAGAAAATTGTGCTAAAAATTCATGCAGAAAAATGCAGCAAATTTGTGCAGAATTTTCATGCAGAAATGAGTATGAATTTGGGCAACAAAATTATGCAGAAAAATGCAACAAAGGTGTGCAGAAAAATTATACAGAAAATTATGTAGAAAAATTATGTATTAGTTTATTAATCTTTGCGAATAAAAGAAAATAATAACATGATTTTTTTCATTAAAAAAATAAGATTGTTGAAACAAAATTGTAGTTTTCGTTTTTTCAATTATAATAAGTGAAATTTTTTTTCTAAAAATATATTTATTAGTTTATTAATCTTTGCAAATAAAAGAAAATAATAACATGATTTTTTTCATTAAAAAAATAAAATTGTTGGAACAAAATTATTTTTTGTTTTTCAAAAATTTGAAAATTAGTGCGAAGTAAACACGTTTTTTAGTTTTTCAAATCAGGAAAATAAAACAGTGTGTGAACTAAACACGTTTTCAATTTTTTAAATCAGAAAAATTGTGCGAAGTAAACGCATTTCCGAGTTTTCTGTTTGAAATAAAAATTCTCTATTTTCCGAAAAACAGTAGTAAAGGGAGCCTTAGCTTTCAAACACCAAAATGGGTACCATTAAACTTGTAATTCAATAGCCGTCCTTGCATAATAGGAGAACTTGGAGTTTGGCAACTTTCAATTTGGTCTACTTTAAAAGAAATAATGAAGAATGGGTCCTTTTTGTAAGGCCCAATTGCAAAAGGAAAAAAATGCAGCTACCCATGATCAATTGCATTTAACTTTTCCATAGCCCCAATTGAGAAAGACACCAAACTACCTTGTCCATAAGAATTTGCGGCAATGTGGGTGCATGGTTAGAGTTCCGTCCAAGTGGTGCTAGTGTCATGGGCGTTGCTGAAGTATCTGGTAAAAATTTAGCGAACTCTTCGAGCAAGTCTGAATGGTCTTCAAAAAGAGTAGCAACCTTCAAGGTGATCAAATGAAACAACTGAGAATGCTAACGAGTCTTATGCCATAATAATCTTAAAGGAATAATAGTTTTTTTTATTAAAAAAAATAAATGGACTTAAAGTTAGAAAGTATACAGCCATATTACCTCGCTGTAGACCTCACTTATGTCTTTATGCTCCTTTTTATACATATTCAGAATGTCTAAGAATGACTTGTAAACATGTTTATCATTTTGGAAGCGTTTCTGCCAGGAAAAAATCTGTTAAATGTCCAGCAACAAAGTGGCCATCTTTTACAAAACAATGAAGCAATATATATATCTTTTTTACCTTTACTTTGTTTACAAAATTAATAGCTTCATCAAATTCAACAGTCTTTTTAGGAGGAGCCTCATCTTCATCGAGGGTTATTTCATACCCCTTCGGTAAGAAGGTACTGAATCCAAATATTAACTTGTTGTGACCCTTGAACAACTCCTTTACTCTCGCTATGACACCAGCAGTGTCAGTTCTACAAAACATCAAAGAACAAATTAAAGACATACAGCAACTCTAGCCACTAAAACAGCCAAACCAACAATAAATATCTTACCTTTGGGCCTTGAAATCTTTCATAACCTCAAGAAACATATCATATTTTTCCTTTTGATCTTGAAACATGACCTTCACTTCCTTGAGATAAGTTAATGCATCATTGGTGATTAATTTCTGGGAACCACCTGTGCCACTCCCACCACCCCCGCCTCCACCACCACCTGGACCACCCACTGGAACTTGTGACTGATACCTTAATACCCAGCAAAAGAAAATTCAAAAGAAGAAAATCAGTAACTCCCCCATATCCTACCACATTTATGCATGTTATAATTCAAAAGAAAACTTGAAATCATCACATCAAAACATATAGAAAAGAGAAAAAAAATACTCCTTTCTTCTTACCACATTCATGTTATTCTCATTTCTTAATTTTATGAGTTCAAAAACTTTCAGCCATGTATATAGTCACTTAGCTTCAGGTATAAGCCAAGGACAATCACCTTTTTTTTCTGTTCATGCAATTATTTCCTTTTAGGAAAACCTAACTGAGGCTCGATTTACAAATTCATATACCCAGAATATAAGTTAATCTAAAGCAATTAACCAAACACCTCCACGCATAACTAAAACAAACTGCTAATTAAGTGCAATCACGCATCAGAATCATCACAACAAACGAGTACCATACCAACGTCAACAGACCAGCGCAGTAAAGAATAAAAAAAAACAGAGAGAAAGATGTAAACTTACGATTCGCCGCGAGAGGAGCCAAACGGGCGTTTAAACTGAGAACCAGCAGACACATCATCCCTTATTCGCTTCATCACTGCCAAAACAAAACAGAAAAAGAAACAAAAAATAAATGAATTAACATATTCTTCAATAGGAAGCAGGAATAGACATCCATGTCAGGTTACACGAGATAAACTCACCTTTGCTTATTGTAAGCCTCCAGATCCGAAGTAAGGAGAAGGATAGAAGAAGGAGATGAAGTAGTAACGAAGGAACTAAACTACTAGGCTTTTATTGATCGCCTCAGCATGCTGTTAATTAGATAGTAAATTAAATAATAATGACAATATTAACAAGAGTAATTAGGGTTGTTCAAGGTTTGCAACAACCGAAATTTCACTTGTTTCGTTTCGGAATTTCGGTTTCCGTTATTTTGGTTTCGGATAGTTAAAAACCGAAATTTAATACGGTTCGATCTCGGTTGTTGATAAGTGAAAGCTCGGTTAACCCAATTAACTGAACTAACCGAACTTTTCTGGTTGGTATATAAGGAATATTTTTTACTAAATTGCCATTCCCTAACATCCCCATTACCGACCCTAATCTCGTTTCTCACTCTCACTCTCCCATCTCCCTCTCGCTCGGCCCGACTTGCCTCCTCCACCACCCACCGGCCACCGCCTCCTCCTCTGAACTTTCCCTCATCCTCTCGCCTCTCCCTCTCGCTCGCTCAGTCTCCTCTCTCGCCTCAATCTCGCTCAATCCCGCTCACCGCCGCTTCTCCTCCACCACCCACCGCCTCAATCTCGCTCAATCTCGTTTAGATTGGTAAGTTTTCTCTCATCTTTCTTGTAATTTCTTAGAAACCCTAATTTTGAAATTAGTGGTGAATTAATAAGATTGCTGCGTTTGTTAGCTTGCTTGAGGTTTGCAAATCAAGCAATCCACAGCCTGCGATTGTGTGGGCATCTTCAAGTTTAGTCTATGGGCTGAATTCGAAAGTACCCTTTTCCGAAAAAGATCGTACTGATCAGCCTGCAAGTTTGTATGCTGCGACTAAGAAGGCTGGGGAGGAAATTGCACATACTTATAATCATATCTATGGTCTGTCGGTTACTGGTTTGCGATTTTTCACAGTTTATGGGCCATGGGGGCGCCCGAATATGGCGTATTTCTTTTTTACAAAGGATATGCTGAAGGGGAAGGAGATTGGTGAACTGCGGACGGGAAGAGTGTTTCTAGGGATTTTACCTACATTGATGACGTTGTGAAGGGGTGTTTGGCCGCATTGGATACTGCTAAGAAGAGTACAGGGAGTGGAGGGAAAAAGAAGGGGCCAGCTCAGTTTAGGGTTTTCAATTTGGGGAATACTACACCACTGCCCGTTTCTAGACTTGTTAATTTGTTGGAGAAGATTTTGAAGGTGAAAGCTAAGAAAAAGGTGTTGCCGTTGCCTAGAAATGGGGATGTGGAGTTTACACATGCTACTATCAGTTCGGCACAGAGGGAGCTTGGATATATGCCGACAACAGATTTGGAGACGGGACTGAAGAAGTTTGTGAGATGGTATCGCAACTATTATTCAGATTCAAAGCACAAGAATACTTGGTGAAGTATAAATATGCTTTAAATTCTGGATTGTCCATGTTGATATACTTTTTGCTATCATTTGTTGATTTTGTGATACAAGGGGAAGATATTGTCTTCCAGTGTGTTTGGTTTGCTTATGAACTGGCATGCTGATTGCTGGACATATCTGATTGTATCAACACAAATGCTTATTTGTTTTCCTCCCCACATTTTACTTCATTAGGGGCACATGTATAGTTTGCTAAATGCCTCACCTGTTATTGAGGAGAAACTTCAATAAATTAGTTTTGGTAGGCTGGCCCTGCTTGGATGACTTCCAAGCTAATGGTATTTTCTTGTACCTCTTCTTCAAACTGGGGACAACTTTGTCTATATATGAATCCTTCTGCAAATGTTTATATGGGTTTAGGACCGGATCTGCTGGTTTGGTGATGGTAGCCGCCGCCGGCTGGGTTTAATTGATATGGTTGGGTTTATTTGATTGTGGTTTTTAATTGCTGTTATGTTATTTGATTTTGAGCTTAATTGTTGGTTTAGTTTAATTTGTTGGGTTAATTTGTGTTTGGTTGGTGGCCGGCGGTGCATTTTGGAGGAGGAAGAATGGAAATTGTGTGGTTACCAGCCGACTAGGAGGAGGAAGAAGATAATATGTTTAGGGCTCTACTGGGTTTAAGGATCCGATGAATTATGATGTTCTGATCCAATTTTTGTTCTTTATTCATGAAAAAAAAAACTGTTTTGAAATTTCCCGAAATTCCGAACCGAAATAATTTCGGTTTCAGAAGTTCGGTTTTTATAAATTTCGGTTCGGTTTCAGATAGTGATTTCAGGAACTTTGGTTAACCGAACTTCAAAGTTCCGAAACCGATGAACAGCCCTAGTCAATGGAATGGAATGAAATGAAAGCATGGCACAAGTTGCAATTTTCTTCAGTTTTCTCTTCGGTTTATGGATTTGGAGATTGTATAATTATGGATTTATGGATATGTTTTTATGGATTGTTGTTTAATTATGGATTTGGAGATTGTATAATTAATTATGTATATGTTTTTTTCATGAAATTAAAAAAAAAAAAAAAAACAGGTTGAAATTTCAGTTTTTTGGGTTAAACCGAAAAACCTTCGGTTTCAGATTTTTGGTTTTCATGAAGTTTGAAAGCAAAAAACAATCAATGTAAGCAATTTAACCAAGATCAACCAACATAGTAATTACTAAACGCACCACTAGAGGTCGAATTCGAATCATTAGCCACAATGCATGAACCAAAGCTAGTAAAGTTGTTCCAACAGAAGTTATATAGGACTGCCCGACTGCCCTGCTCCTATAAATCGTCATAAGCTACGCCGCTGACGCCTTTTTCCGATCAACCTGCACCAACAACAACTTCAAAATCGTGGGTATAAAAAAAATTCATCTTTAACTGGGAAAAAAGAGCAAAATTTACCGAATCAACCAAAGAATCCTCAAAGACACGAGCTGTCTATAAGCTCATGGTATCTGTGGCAGCTGCAATATAAAACATCGGCGAATATTTTTCCTTCTGAAGGGCATTTAACACGTTGATCATTTCTGCTGTGTGTCCACCTAAATGACGCAAAAATAAAATAAAATCAAAATTGGAACTTTTGTTTTCCAAATAGATACAAAAATTTGTAAAGTTGTAAAATGTTCACTTACCCGACCATAAAATGATAAGCGTGCTCAGCGAATCTTGGAGTTTCTGATGAAACGGCTTGCCGGACCAGTAGAAAACGTAGAGGAGACGAGTGGCGACGGTGACAGCGATGCTGGTGATAATGGTGAGTGGAGTGAAGGAGTAGCAATCGTGGTTGGGACTCGGTACTACATTAGTTTTGGGAAGTTCCATTCACTATTTCTCTCAACCCGTAACATTATACTCGTTTTTCTCTGACGACCATTGTTCATAATCTTTGCTTTTTGATGGATCTCCTCTGAATAAAAGTATAAATGATTAAATTCCAGTCGAGATTGATCTCATTCATGGGATTTATATCCTTCGAATAATTAATAACGTTAGAGAACTTGCATCATTGGCAATTTCAAGAAAAGATTATTCTACAATAGTATTACTAAACAAACGAAAAGGGCCTGAACCATTAACATAAAGAGCGATTATCCTTTATTCTTTAGTTATTATGGACGGATCCTTCGGAAGTTTATTCACCACTATCTATATTTTAAGTATTTTTTAAAAATTCAAACTTTAAAATCGAATATTGAATCGCTCAAGCTCTCGAATCAATTATTCAATCGGATTACATTGTTGGTTTAATAGAGTATAAAAAGTAATTAAAAAATTAGAAAAAGATAGTTAATTTTTCGACTTCAACTGGTTTTTAACCAGTCGGGTCGATAATTCAACCATTTAATTTAACCGATTTTTTTCAATTTCACCACCTTTACGTGAAATATGTCGGACCAAACTAACCAAGGATCTGAGTTGCTAACTTACGGGTAAGATCGGGCAGTCCAGTCCGAATTTTATAGCTATGATTCAAATGCACAAAACCTTATGAGAAAAGTTCACGGTCATTCCAAGTCCTGTTGGGTTCGAATCTGAAAATAGTGGAAAACATACAACTGGTCTAAATTTATCCAAGTTAGGCTCGTAGCTACTGGGCCGAGTCTCCCCTTCCACACACATGAGAAATACAACGTTTAAATGGGCCTATCGCCAAGGACCAATACCGAAAGGCTGTACGTTCAATTATTGTGAAATTGTAATTTTTCAATTTGTTTATTTTTCGGCCCATTCATTCGGTTCTTGAATTTCAAAAATTATATGAAGATAAAGGATAGAAGAGCAACTTTAATTGAATAAAACAAAATTGTATATGAATCATTAATTATTTATTTTATATTATTTTTCTACCAACTCTAGACTACTAATATATATTATGCTAGTAAATATCATCCTTTAAACTATTAGATATAAAAAAATTTAATAAATTATTTTTAGGAATATTCACAAAAAAATTACACGGATTTTAACTTTTAACACAAATACAATTTATTTTATTTTATAATTATGCCAACGAGTAAAATTAAAGCATTTTTAGTTATTCAATATAGTCACCAAATTTCGCGCAGCTGGTATTTTTTAAAGATAGTGAGAATTGAATTTTGAGTTTAAGTTTCCTAAATTGCATTTTTGTCTCTAATGAAATAGTACTATGTTGCAATGAATTTAATTGTAAGGTCTTTATTGCAATTAAATAATACTCCGTTGCAATGAATTCAATTTTTTTATTCTTATGCATCTCTTTTAATTCTTGAAATTCCAAATTAATGATGTATAACCAATGAATATTCAAAACCTATTCCTAAAAAATATTGATATTTTGTATTATATTTCAAATTTGAATCTCCGGTTTATAATATCCTTTATCTATAAAAAATAATAATTATAAAGGTTTCCTACGTAAGTTGTGGAATGCTCCGGAATCAAAATTCATAAATGTCCATATCTCTCATGTCTCCCCTTACCCCAACTATATTCTTATTTATTCATCACGGAATATTCCATTGGAATCCAACAGAACAAACCACTCGTCTTGTATATTTTTCGATTGCCCCAAAATAATACCCCCTCCGGTCCGAAATGTATGACGTTTTAGTATTTGCTTTTACTGTTCCGGAACGTATCTTAAGACGGCCGAAACAGTCACTATTTGAGACAATTTTACCCCAAATTTTTTCTCGAAAGTACGTTAATAACGTACGTTTGAAAAAAAGTACTAAATTTTTTGGGGTCAAATAGTACCTCATCCGGCCTCCTCGATATGCGTTCCCTACTGAATATTGGAATGCGAGGAAGTCATACATTTCGGACCAGAGGGAGTACCATACCTCATCAATTATCATATCCATCATTTCGAAGATCCAACGGCCAAGATTTCCACTTCACACCCACTAAATATAACCCCGCATGCACACAATATCTCACACCACTCCTTATAAAAAAACTAGACAAATAACGGTATTTGTTTTAGAAAATCCGAAAAGCTTTTGTCCTCCTCGTAGACTGGGGACACTCACTCGCGCTTTCTCCGTTGGAGTGCAGCAACCCAAGAAGGAGAGGGGAAAAATATTACAGCAAGCGGACAAAACAAGAACTGGTGAGAGAAAAGAGAAGATAGAGAAAGAGAGACGCACAGAACATAGACTCAAAAAACCCAAATTTCACAGTTCTTGGGTCTCTCATTATTATTTTTATTTTATGATTTTCAAATTTGAATGCCGTTTTAACCCTCCATTGTTCACCCCGCGTCTCACTCTCGCCTCCTTTGACCACCTCGGTCACCACCCATCTCCAAATTTGACCACCACCGCCAGTTCCACCCTCCATTTTTAGTCCTTCCTCTGTGACGCATTTCTTCAAACACTTTTCAGACATGGAGAAATCAAAGCTAAAGGTTGAAACTTTCGACTCTGAGTCTGTTAGTAGCAGCTTTCAAGATCTTAGTTTTACTAATAACAGTGTCAGTATTAGCTTGTGTAGCACCAGCACCGTTTCTGGGTCTAATAACAGTGTTAGCAGCAACAGCAATGTCAGCAATGTGAGTAACAGTCCTAGTGAGGTTAAAGAGAGTGAGAAGACTAGTTTGAGTGTTGATTCTAATGAGTCAAGTTTTAGGAGCTTTTGCCCATCAAAACCCCACAAAGGGAATGATATTAGATGGGAAGCAATACAGTGTATTACGGCTAAAGAGGGGGATTTGGGTTTAGGGTTGGGTCATTTTAGGCTGTTGAAGAAGCTTGGGTGTGGGGATATAGGAAGTGTGTATTTGGCTGAGTTGAGAGAGATGGGTTGTTTGTTTGCTATGAAAGTGATGGATAAAGGGATGTTAGCTGGAAGGAAGAAGTTGTTGAGAGCTCAAACTGAGAGGGAGATTCTGGGTTTGCTGGATCATCCCTTCTTGCCTACGCTCTATTCGCATTTCGAGACGGATAAGTTCTCTTGTTTGTTGATGGAGTTCTGCAGTGGCGGGGATCTTCACACTCTCCGGCAGCGGCAGCCGGGCAAGCATTTCAGTGACCCGGCAGCAAGGTTAGTGTCTAACTAGTAATTACCAATTTTTTTTATTTACGTTTCTCTGGCCAATTATTTGATAGCATTAACTAGGGTAGCTTTAGGGTAGCAAGTGATAATGTGATATTCCTTCTTTGAGTAATGCATCCTGTAGCTCTTGTCCATAACTTACAATTGAGGTTTTGCTAGTGATGGGAACTGCTGCAAATTCTGAGGCCATTAATAGGAACTGCAAATTCATCAGGTCCTATTAATGGCATCAGAATTAGAGGAGATTGTAAATGCTAGTAAAGGATTTTCAGGAATTGTTTTCCTTTTTAATTTTGTAGTTGTTAATGACTGGCCTTGTTCTGGAACTTTGGTTGGTACAAGATAAGGCTATCAACTTGCATGGTTTTATGTTTAATGGACTCAGCTACAATTGTTTTACAACAAATTCATCTGTCCTTGTAGGTTTTATGCATCAGAAGTGCTTCTTGCGCTTGAGTATTTACACATGATGGGTGTTGTGTATAGAGACTTGAAGCCTGAAAATGTGTTGGTGAGGGAGGATGGCCATATCA
This sequence comes from Viola odorata, assembly GCA_963691705.1. Taxonomy (NCBI): domain Eukaryota; kingdom Viridiplantae; phylum Streptophyta; class Magnoliopsida; order Malpighiales; family Violaceae; genus Viola; species Viola odorata. Next base: position 66,695,584 of record OY829541.1, read on the forward strand.
TGCTCTCGGACTTTGATTTGTCATTAAGATGCTGCACTAGTCCTACTTTAGTTCAATCCAGTACAGATCCGTCATGCCAAATCTCTTCATACTGCATCGAGCCATCATGTATTGATCCATCCTGCAAATTACCTGTTTGCGTAGCGCCTTCGTGCTTGCAACCATCATGCTTCAAGCCTCGTTTTTTCAACTCAAAACCAGCAAAGGTTAAAAGTGAAAGACCAGTGGTTGCAAATTCTGATTCTCTTCCTATACTTATTGCAGAACCAACGACTGCACGATCCATGTCATTTGTGGGTACCCATGAGTATTTAGCTCCTGAAATAATTAGAGGGGACGGCCATGGGAGTGCTGTTGATTGGTGGACATTTGGTATCTTCTTGTACGAGTTACTGGTTGGAAGGACACCGTTTAAAGGCAATAGCAACCGCGAGACATTATTCAATGTGGTTGGTCAGCCGTTAAAATTTCCTGAAGGTTCTTCCATCAGTTTTTCTGCCAAGGATTTAATCCGTGGTCTGCTTGTAAAGGACCCACAAAAGAGATTAGGGTTCAAGCGAGGTGCTACAGAGATTAAACAGCATCCATTCTTCGAAAGCATAAATTGGGCGCTCATCCGAGGCACTCATCCTCCGGAAATCCCAAAACCAGTTAACCTTTCATGTTTAAATCCCCCATCCAAGTCACCATTGACTCCTACCGACAAGGGAGCTACTGACTCTGATAGATCATCAGGACCGTATTTAGATTTTGAATTCTTCTAACAAATTTTGGCCAGACATTGCAGGGCATGTTCTTCAGTTTTGCTTAGCTTCCATTCCTGTTTGTGTGTATTCATGTTCTCAATGAAAAATCTCCTCTTTTTCCAAACATGTTTCCATTTTTGCCTGAATGATTTATCTGTTACATTATTCTGCTGCTCACCATTGTTGTGTGGCTGTGATGGGCAATTTGGCACATAAATGTACACTTTGTACCTAAAAAGATGCCAAAAAGATGAATCAACCTTTTGTTTGAAGAACTTGTCTTTAGGCCCTAAAGCAAGGTTGTTTTTCAATCAAAAGTGGCCCCCCAATTGTGGAAAAGTCTACATTTTGTAAGCCTTTTTCTTCATATCTATGTCTTTGTAGTATGTCTTTGCCCAGTTATTCTCTAGCTTTTATCTGCAGGTGAACTTTTGTTAAAGAGATTGAAACTGGACAACTCCTAGAAAAGCTTAGTAATTACTGAGCTGTGGTGGATGCATCTACCAAGCATCCATGTCAGATTGATTTTTCTTTTTCTTTAGTCTCCCCGAGTATCCTTTCTGCTCCTTCCGGACATGAGACTACTCCTGTTCGACCATTATCGAATCTCGAAGGTATTATTTGCTCCATTTTCGAGATTCGAATTTAAAATTTTAGTTAAGGATTGAATTTTTTGTTTCCTTAAATATTTTTTTTCTCCTTTATCTGTACCATATTCTGCTTTCCTTGAGTTGTTACCTAGGGTTTCGGTTTATGAGTTTCTTGCTTTTCAATGTTGCTGCTTTACTCTTTTGCAGTTGAAACAGGCTTTTTATATTAAAAATGAAAGGGTAGAATTCTCACTTTAATCATACTATCATAGGGTTGTTTATAGGGATAGTGATTAGCTGATTATCATCAGTTCAAACTTCAAACTTCATTGGCAACCCAAAAAATATGCGGTTCAATGCTCAGGAACTTCAAGATTTTTGTGCATTTCAGTGTTTGAGGGAAGAAAATAGAAAAAGTAAGGAACAAACGCTGGGCTGGGCTGGACTCGAGCCTAGAAAATGCTGAAAAAAACTGTATAGAGGGAAAGAACTCAACCAGGTTTAAATATACTCTCTATTCACTCACAGAAATGATAGGGTTCATGTAAATTTCACATTTAGTGATTCATATACATCAAAACTTAGAAGTTTATTTTTGGGTAAACTATATAAAAAATTCTACAGTTATAAAATGTTCCACTTAATTCCCTATAGTCTAAAAGTTTACAATTTAAAACATATAGTTCTCCGAAAATTACAATTTTAACTTTTTAAGTGGTTAAAAAAATCAAAATAAATGATAAAATAAATCGAAAAATTATGCAAATTTGAGAAAAAAAGAAACAAAATATAAGAGAGTTCACTCAACTAAAAAATAAAAAAAAATAATGAGCACTTTAAAAAAAATGTAATGATGAATAAATTAAAAAAACCAATTGTATTGAGTTATACCATATTAGTTACATTTTTTGTCCAAAGTTTATAATTTCTTGCAACTTTTTACTATTTTATTTTTATTTTTTATGCATTTAAAAGGTTAGGATTGCAATTTTTAGAAAACTATAAGATTCATATTGCGTGCTTTTAAACTATAGAGAATTAAGTGAAACATTTTATAAACTATAGAGTTTTTTACATAGTTTACCCTTAGTTTTTCTGTTCCTAATTAACCTATCGTATTTTATTTTAAGTTTTTCAAAAAATTACTACTACTATATTTGACAAACAAAATTATTTCTAGATCCGCCATCAATAGTTAAGCAAATATGGAAGTGATAGAAGCATCTTCTTCTGGTGTATATTCCTCACCATTGTAAACTACGTCCTGATAATTCAGTCATGCCCCAACAAGATTCTGAGAAAAAGCCCAATGGGCCCATTAGACGGTAACGAATAGGTGGGCCAAAACAATGGACCTAGTAGGCAAGTTAGAAAGCAACCTCCCTTTTACTCCTTTTACACCTTTTTTTTTCCTTCTTATTTTAGAACAAAGGGGAAAAAATAAAAACGAGAGTCGAATTTGAATATAATTTTCTATCGATACTTATAACACGAGTAAAATAACTAATGAATTACATGCTCATTGCTACAGTAACCTTATATTTTGAGAAAATCGAATCCCTAAATGATCACTGTCAAACAATAAGGAAATACTATACCACCTATCACAATCTTGATGATCAAAAGCTAGATTTGCTAACCCATCTAATAATAGGTTAGCTTCATGATTACACATTGATGAATGGAGACCTCCCAACTATCCAAAGCCCTGCAATCCACAAAGCTAGAACCCGGACTTGAACACCCTCTATTCAAAGCATGGCTAACGCTCAAATTATCCACTTGCAATTTGCTCTAGTCAAACAGTACCAATAGGGTACTCTTTTCACATACTTTAGTCTTAGAGTACTCAACTGACATATCATTGTTGCAAGAAAAACGCTAGCTTCTCTTATAGCCACCGCAGGTTTTGTTTCCTTTTACAATTAGTTAACACTAATTAATGAATCAATTCAACTATACTCGAATGAGATTATTTTTTAGTCGATAAAATATCTAAAAAACCAATCACAAACCAACATACCAAGTTCAATTTAGTAATCAACTAAATAAAGGTCGGGTTTTTCACAATTTTTGTGATTCTTTTATTTTGAAAAATGACTTTAAACTCATAACTTGTTGCTCGTGACAAATTGACAATCCTTTTAAATTTTAATACTTTTAATTCGTAAACAAACCGGCGGAATTATTAATCAATTTTACATAAATAATTGCAATTACTCCATTTGTGTAACCTATTTATGTTAATAAACACTTGATTAATTACAAAATTTATTTTCTGAATTAGTTTTAATAGACAAAGACTATTTGGTGGTGAAAAAGATGTCTTCAATTATCATTTTGTGGAGAGTGATTGCATAGGAGCCAAGAGTTCCTATGCTAAGCAATAATGTTCACCATTTCAGGACAAAAACCACACCGGAGATTCCTAAGATCATCAGCTTAATATTTCCCTCCACTCCTATTGGCAATCTCAGCGCCATTATTCCTACACTTCATAGACAAAAACTTTTGTCTCCATTTCATCAAATCAAATCTATATATAATCTCCAAACCCAACACCATAAATTCCAAAAAATACAGAAAAAGAGTTCATACACCTTCTGTGCAATGGAACCACCCTTTTCTCCTACCTTTCCTCCGGTCAATAAATGCGCATCCATCGGACGCGAAAGCGACACCGTAGTAGCCGACATGGACGGAACCTTACTTTGCGGCCGGAGCTCTTTCCCTTACTTCGCTTTAGTAGCTTTTGAAGCCGGCGGGGTGTTACGTCTCCTCTTCTTCCTCCTCGCCTCCCCAATCGCCGGATTCCTCTACTACTTCATCTCGGAATCGGCCGGGATTCGGGTCCTGATCTTCGCGGCTTTCGCCGGGATGAAAGTGTCCATCATAGAATCCGTCGCCAGAGCGGTTCTGCCGAAGTTCTACTCCGGCGACTTGCACCCGGAGACGTGGCGGGTGTTCTCGTCGTGCGGGAAGAGGGTTGTGCTGACGGCGAATCCGAGGATAATGGTGGAGGCGTTCTTGAAGGAGTATTTGGGAGCGGATAAGGTGTTAGGGACGGAGATTAAGGTCTGGAGAGGGAGAGCTACTGGGTTCGTTAAGAGTCCAGGAATTTTGGTAGGGGAGAACAAAGCGGATGCGCTTGAAATGGAGTTTAAAGATGGTGACATGGTGGATATTGGGCTCGGTGATAGAAAAACTGATTTCCCTTTCATGAAATTGTGCAAGGTTTGCTCCTTAATTAATAACTAAACTAAGTTAAATTAAATCAACTTGATTAATTTCTGACTAGTAATTGAATTAGTTTTTGTCATTATATTCGGAAAATCCCATGTTATTGTTTCTATCTCCTAACTTTTATTTTTATTTTTCTTGTAATAGGAGGGCTATGTTGTTCCACCAAATCCGGAAGTCAAACCAGTACCCCTTGACAAATTGCCAAAACCTATAGTCTTTCATGACGGACGCCTCGTCAAAAAACCAACACCATTGTCAGCACTCCTCACCGTCCTCTGGATTCCGGTGGCATTCCCTCTCGCTTGCCTCCGTATCGCGGCTGGAGCCCTCCTCCCTCCTCACGTAGTCTACTATGTCTTTTGGGCCCTTGGGGTCCGTGTTTATGTCAAAGGCACCCCACCACCACCAGCGAAAAAATCAACCAGTCAAACTGGAGTCCTCTTCATTTGCTCACATAGAACCCTACTCGACCCAATTTTCCTCTCAATTGCCTTGGGCCGCTCAATTCCCGCTGTCACTTACTCTCTCTCCCGCCTTTCAGAAATCATCTCCCCTATCAAGACTGTTAGGTTGAGCCGAGATCGAGACACCGATGCAAACATGATTAAGAAACTTTTAGAGAAAGGTGACTTGGTCATATGTCCAGAAGGGACAACTTGTAGGGAACCATTCTTGCTGAGGTTTTCGGCTTTGTTCGCGGAGCTAACCAACGAGCTCGTCCCGGTTGCCATGACAAACCGGATGAGCATGTTTCATGGGACTACGGCTAGAGGGTGGAAAGGGATGGATCCTTTCTACTTTTTCATGAACCCTAGCCCGGCTTATGAAGTAACATTTTTGGATAAGCTGCCTAAGGAACTGACCTGCGAGGCGGGAAAATCAAGCCATGATGTAGCGAACTATATACAAAGGATGATCGCCGCGAAATTGTCTTATGAATGCACCAGTTTTACTAGGAAGGATAAGTACCGAGCCCTGGCCGGAAACGATGGGATCGTGGTGGAGAAAACTAAGCACGCTCGTAGCAAAATTATGGGGTGCTAAAGAAAATATTGGAGTCTCTTACAAAATACACACTCCTCCACCGCAATGGGTCACTTTGAGTAAAAAAAGAAAAGAATTTTCATGGTGTGAGAACATAGGATGGTAATAATAAGTATGTGAAAATTCACATTCATGTGGGAGGGAGTTTTCTTGAAGATTCTTGTTTGGATTTTGATTATCTTGTGTGTGCAAGGCATTTAATAGCCAAGTGAGGTCTATAAATAACTCAATTTTATAAAAACTTCTTGTACAATGATTTTAACTCGTCAATTAGTATCCGAACTAACTAAAAGCGTTGAAATTGATCCCTCTCCTATAGTATCATGTACTTTTCCTTGGGAATTAGAAAGAGGTTGGAATATATACACATCAATTGATTTTTGAGTTTAGAGAATTAAATAGCTCGGTTTTTATTATCACTAAATGTAAGTTAAGAGATTTAAATTTAAAGCTGAATTCTCTATACTTTATAAAGAGTAACACTAAACCAAGAGATGATCGGTAAAATGGATTTAGTTCGAGTACATCATTATAAGTTTAGTTGTTAATTATAGGCGTGAGTTAGGCAAGTGGTGAGACATGAGGAAATTATAGGTGTGAGTTAATTGTTTATGTTTCTATTTTTTAATAATTTAAAAATATTTCTCATTATATTTTTGATTTTTTTAGTGAAGTGTACTCTTTCATATTTATTACATTTTCTCTCAAATTTGTATACATTTTATTATTTGTTTGAGTTTTTTAACTATTAGAAAAGTTAAAATTATAACTTTTAAGAAACTATAAGATTCACATCGCAAGCTTCTAAACTACATGTGGAAATATTTCAAAAAAACTATAGGGGGAAAACTTGAACATTTGTACACTATAGGAATTTTTTTTAATGTTATTTACCCTATCATTTATGAACACTAATACTATGTAAACTATAGGGGGTAAAGATTTTTTAAAAAATGTAGGGAGTGATCTGGTACGTTTTATAAACTATAGTATTTTTTATGGAGTTTAGTTATGTAAATTTCATACTCTTTTAAGCAATCTCTGCAAATGACATCGTTTAGAGTGTCCAAAGTCGATTTGGGGAAACAAATTGTACTACGTTGGGATCAATTATGGTCAAGTGGTAAGATACTTATTTGTCATTAATTAAGATTTTGAGTTTGAGTTTTAAACATGAAGCAAAAACTATCTATTCTAAAATAGCTCAACCGTGCTCGAGTGAAATTAGTCTTATTTCAGAAGATATTCGGTGAGACTTAAAAAATTGCAATACTTGGGGATTTTTTTGTGATGTTTTTGAGTTTTCTTTAATCCATTATTTCCATATAATCAAATTTAATTAGACTCTATATACTTCAAGTGAGATTAATTGTATTAAATTTATCTAAAACAAATGAAAATAAATATATATATATATTGAAATTCCGCTGGAGTCAACTTATAGAAGCATGGCTTCGTCCATAATCATGGTCCCATCATTCTCATGTGGGTGCATGTATGATGTGTGCTTAGGGTCAAGAATATGAAAATTATATACCGATACTGTTTTTTAAAATTATGATGTGAAAATATGCTTTGTTTTTTCAATTAAATATTAATAAATTACTATTAGATGAAAGAAGAAAAGTATTGGACCAATTCGATTGATGGGCCACTATCCACATCTTTTATACTCTGGGCTCGTGATTTAATGATTTTGGGCCATAGAACGTATTGGAGCTGATATAACAAACAAAACTAACTTTTTTCAGTTTGCGGGCATAGGTCAGTTGGGAGTCTTGGGACTGGGAGAGCTGTCAGACAGAAGATATGAAGGTCTCGTGTTTGATTCATGATCACCGCATTTGTAATTTATTATCTTTCTTAAATTTCCCCCCCTTCCACCGTGCCCATTGCCCTGGGCTTTCAATATGATATAATTGAGGTGGGTTCGGTAACAATTATTATTTGCTTCTTTTTCTTTAATCGATTATTTTCATATAAAGCTTTTCTTTAAGATATGATCAAAGAACCAAGAACATCATTAGAAAGATCAGTGATTCCAGAAGTTCTTCTTCTAAAATAATGAAAACCACAAAAATAAAACCCAGCTAACTGAAATGTAAAATTCTTGTGGGCGCCGCGCCCATGTGTCAATTCTAAGAGAAGAAGAACTACTGCAAATTGAACCTTCAATCAGCATTCAAAACCAAACCCCTCTTGAATTTAGTTCTGCAAGAAACCCTCTTTTCCTTTATCTTCGGAATCTCACGTTCCCGATTCATTTTCTTCCTGATTCCGTCAGCAGAACGTCCCTTGATGGAATCCCTAGTTCTCTGTTTCCTCCTCCTTTTACTCTCTAACTATTCCTATTCTTCAAGGAAAATGTACCTTTCTTTCCCTCTTTTTCTTTCTTCTATAATAATTAGTGACCATGTTGAAGCATACACATCTGTCTAAAACTGCATTTCTCTGTCTAACATTTTATCTAATTTCTTGTGTTTTTATAAGACAAGGAGCAGTGCTGAGAAGGAAGATGATGATCTCAATACTAGGCCTAGAGGGGGGTGAATAGGCACTTAAAAATTCTGCACACAAGTGAAGGAAGAATAGCAAAGACACACGATATATAGTGGTTCCAATTCACAACCGAATTGTACTCCACTACCTAAGAGTCCTCCTCTTAGGATTTTCTAATGCAAACCACTTTGCTATTAACTTGAGCTTTTACGGGATTAGCTCACAACCTTACACTTGGTTTTCACGGGCTCACCAACAACCTTACACTTGGTTTTCACGGGCTCACCAACAACCTTACAAGTAGTTTTTCACGGGCTAAACTACAACCTAATGGTTTTTCCAAGGTTCAACCACAACCTAAGTTCTCTTTCAATGGGATGAGAACACTACCCTTTTCCCAAAAGTGTTAGGTACACTTTTCAAACCTCAACAATGATTTTGTATAAATAAGCAACAAACAAATTGGTGTACAAAATGTATATTTGTATGAATAAATTCAACACCAATAAATGAACAAATTACCTCAAGAAGAAACCCAAAAACAAGCTTGAGAAACTAACACAAGAAGGATTGAAATCGTTGTGAAATGCTTGTGTTGTAAAATCTGATTTTTGAAGCTTGTAAAATGAATAAAATGATTCTTATGGTTTCTTCAAGTTCAATGAATTCTCTTCTATGTTCCTCTGCATGTTCAGCTCATCTAGGATGAGTATTTATAGCCTTTTATGAAGGGATGAACGGACAAGAAGGAATGGGGTCAAAAGGAGCCGTTTTTGGTGGAAAAACTAGCTGTTAGAAAACTAGCCGTTGGGCCAAAACGCTATGGCGTTTTGCATAACGCTATAGCGTTTTGGAAAACGCTATGGCGTTTTGAGAAACGCTATGGCGTTTTGAGAAACGCTATGGCGTTTTGAGAAACGCTATGGCGTTTTCACAAACGCTATGGCGTTTTAAGCCTGACGAAAATGCAAAAACTCATCTTTTCGAAACACATTTTCGCTCAAAAACATTTTCGCTTAAAACCTTTTCGCTCAAAACCTTTTGACACATATTCTTGAGGTATTTGAAACATAGATCAAGTGTTAGAATTTACACATACTTACATTCAATTAAAGTCCAATTCTACACTTGATCTTGAGCTTGCGATGATCGATTTTGCTTCCTTTGATATCTCGTCGCAAACTACAAATACATTTTCACTTAAAATTGAATTAGTAATCTAATTAATTTATGTCGTTTCATCATCAAAATAGGTTCGAAGTACCCTTGGGCTAACAATCTCCCCCTTTTTGATGATGACAACCATAAATTAATTAAAACATAATAAGCATGCAATTTTAAGAGAAATGTAAGAGAGGAGAGTTAAAAAAAACTTCCTCTAAAATCTTTGTCATATAAGCTCCCCTTACATAAAACGTTAGTTGCACAAGAGCATGACAAAGTACAAAGCTTGCTACTAATTACTAAAAACATGCTACCAATTTATAAATCAAATAAATCAATTTATGCATGCACACATCATTAGCCTTTAAACATATTCTCCCCAATACATTTCTTCCTATACTCCCCCTTAACATATTCTCCCCCTTTGTCATTAGCAAAAAGGGTAAATATAGAAAGGAAGGAAAAACAATATGGCACAAACAAGGAGAATTGAAGGAGCAAGCAAGCATAACATGGCACACAAACAACTAGATTAAATATGACAACTTAGTTAGGATTAAATGTAGTGCCAACAAAATTAATAAGAAAACACACAAAATTAAGGATTGCTCCCCCTTAATCTTACCTTTCTCCCCTTTGTCAAAACATTTAAACTATCATAAAGGAGAGTGTGAGTTTTCAAAGGATGAACTCAAATAAACTACCAATTGATAACTATATAAATCCACATATAGGCAAAACATATAAAAAGATGAGTGCTACCAATTGGTATGAATTTAAATAAAATGCTACCAATTTAATGAGCATACATTCTTAAACATCCCACTCTTTCATATCCCACATTTAATACCATGCTCCCCCTAAATTCATTCCCCCTTTGTCAACAAAGGTGAAACAAATTCATAGGAAACAAGGAAGTAAGCATAAGTAATCAAGAGTAAATGAATAAGCAAACACAGCACATCAAATGAAAATATTACTTCATAAGAGTAATATCCAACAATTATCCAAAATAAATATCAAATATCAAATGCAAATCCAAATAGAAATAAGTTCAAACATAGGATAATTAAGATGCAACAAACATAGCAAAAATACAATTGTAGCAACACATTATATCAAATATTTCACAAGAATATTTTGAATATGTATTGCATAGCAAATTAAGCATATTTTATGGCAATTCTAAAGCATATGAGATTATAGATTTTAATCACTAACACAATCAATAATCAAGCATTGCATCAATAATTAATCACATAAATATAATTTAAAAAAGGAATAGTTTTTAGGAATACCGGTTGCGATTATTCAATATAAGCATATGTCATTCCGCAAAAATGACTTCCATAAGTGCAACCGAGGCAATCATCAAAATCCAAGCCTACTTGTTGGTTTTCCCTTGGGCTACCAATCAAGTGAAATTCCTACAAAACAGTTCTTTCGAAAAGGTGATCCTCGATTCATCACCCGACATGTGCCACGAATACCCTAAATGTCTTTCATTAATCTTCAAGGGGTTTCCGGCACACCTACAAGACAAATCATTTTGCTTTTGGTACCCAAATCCGTTTGGGTCCTTCCATGTTAGCATAAGTACCCTTTGGTACCCATATTTGTCTTTCATACACAAGCCTTCTTCGAATGTAGCAAAAATATGATAAATGACCAAATTTATTGCAAAAGCTACATTTATATCTAGGCTTATCATGCGAAGGTTTATGACAATTATGAGAATAATTATCATACCTATTTGAAGTACTAGCATAATGATTAGAAGAGCTAGCATTATGATTTGATGAGCATGCATGATAATTAGAAGAGCTTGCATGGTGATTAGAGGAACTTGCTTTAACAAAAGAATTTTTAAACTTCTTATCACGTGAAGAATGGTTAAAGCCAATACCTCTCATGTCACCTCCTTTCTTGAGATCTTTTAAGCAATCTTGTTGACTATTCTTGCTTTTAACAAATTTATCAAGAGTGATCTCAAGAAGCTTATTCTTCTCTTTTAACTCTACTACTTCTTGAGTAAATTTCACACAATCAACACAAGTAGAGTTTATATCAATGACCTTACCCTTAGCATTATACTTACACTCACTTTTAGCATCCGCCAAAGCAAGTTTCAAATCAACATTATCAAGAGTAAGCAAATTATTTTCCTCCGTTAAGCTTTGATTTGATTTCTCCAAATCATTAATCTTTTTACTAAAATCTTCTTTGGAGGAATAAACACATGACTTGCAAGAAATGTTTTGGTCTTTAATCATTTTAAACTCATCTCTAGTTTCTCCCAAAACATTTCTTAAGTCTTCATTATCATTAGTTAAAAAATCATTTTCTTCTTTTAAGCATTGATTAGATTTTTCTAACTTGCTAATTTCATTTTTAATGCACTCTAGTTCTTTAGCAAGTTTTAAATTCTTTTCTCTTACTAATTCATAGGATGTGAGCAATTTATCATACCACATTTTCAATTCATCAAAAGTAACAGCATCATCATCCGAATCATAACAAGAATTTACCTCATTATCACTTTGCCCAATAAAGCAATATTCCATGTTTTCATTTGAGGTAGAGGTGGAAGTTGGTGAAGAACTTCTTTGATAGGCTTCATCATTTCCGGAAGAGTGTTTACGTGTACTTCTCCGATGCTTCCTTCTTGAATTTGAATTAACAAATTCACGAACAGTACCGGTGAAGAGGGCAAGAGATTCTTCGTCTTGAACACCAAGAAAGGTTCTCAACCTTTTCTTCCAATGTCGGAAATTCTGCCCATCAAGGTAGAGTGAACCAAATTGTGCAGCACCCTCTTTGACCATATTTAATCTTTGCACTTGAGGTGGTTAAACCCTTTTTCCAAGTGACCTTGCTCCGCTACCAATTGATGATCTCAATACTAGGCCTAGAGGGGGGGGTGAATAGGCACTTAAAAATTCTGCACACAAGTGAAGGAAGAATAGCAAAGACACACGATATATAGTGGTTCCAATTCACAACCGAATTGTACTCCACTACCTAAGAGTCCTCCTCTTAGGATTTTCTAATGCAAACCACTTTGCTATTAACTTGAGCTTTTACGGGATTAGCTCACAACCTTACACTTGGTTTTCACGGGCTCACCAACAACCTTACACTTGGTTTTCACGGGCTCACCAACAACCTTACAAGTAGTTTTTCACGGGCTAAACTACAACCTAATGGTTTTTCCAAGGTTCAACCACAACCTAAGTTCTCTTTCAATGGGATGAGAACACTACCCTTTTCCCAAAAGTGTTAGGTACACTTTTCAAACCTCAACAATGATTTTGTATAAATAAGCAACAAACAAATTGGTGTACAAAATGTATATTTGTATGAATAAATTCAACACCAATAAATGAACAAATTACCTCAAGAAGAAACCCAAAAACAAGCTTGAGAAACTAACACAAGAAGGATTGAAATCGTTGTGAAATGCTTGTGTTGTAAAATCTGATTTTTGAAGCTTGTAAAATGAATAAAATGATTCTTATGGTTTCTTCAAGTTCAATGAATTCTCTTCTATGTTCCTCTGCATGTTCAGCTCATCTAGGATGAGTATTTATAGCCTTTTATGAAGGGATGAACGGACAAGAAGGAATGGGGTCAAAAGGAGCCGTTTTTGGTGGAAAAACTAGCTGTTAGAAAACTAGCCGTTGGGCCAAAACGCTATGGCGTTTTGCATAACGCTATAGCGTTTTGCTACTGAAGTTATTCCGTAACTTCAGAGGCAAAACGCTATAGCGTTTTGGAAAACGCTATGGCGTTTTGAGAAACGCTATAGCGTTTTGCTCCTGGACGAAATCCTTCGTTCCAGTAGCAAAACGCTATAGCGTTTTCACAAACGCTATGGCGTTTTAAGCCTGACGAAAATGCAAAAACTCATCTTTTCGAAACACATTTTCGCTCAAAAACATTTTCGCTTAAAACCTTTTCGCTCAAAACCTTTTGACACATTCTTGAGGTATTTGAAACATAGATCAAGTGTTAGAATTTACACATACTTACATTCAATTAAAGTCCAATTCTACACTTGATCTTGAGCTTGCGATGATCGATTTTGCTTCCTTTGATATCTCGTCGCAAACTACAAATACATTTTCACTTAAAATTGAATTAGTAATCTAATTAATTTATGTCGTTTCATCATCAAAATAGGTTCGAAGTACCCTTGGGCTAACAGAAGAAAGGTGTATTTTCAAAGGCTTTTGATCCAACTAGGGTCATTCACCTTTCCTGGCAACCCAGGTATCTGCTTGTGAATTTGCATAATCTTTCGGTGTTCTTAACTTTGTGGTCAATACATACTGATCGGTTTTTTTTTTTCTGTTCTGAACTTTTTTTCAACTTAAAAAAGGGCATTCCTTTATGAGGGAATCTTATCAGATGAGGAATGTGAGTCATGTGACCATCTTATTAATCTGGTCAGAATTTTTCTCATTTCACCTTTCTTGTTTTCTATTACTTGTAGAGATTACAAACTTTGGTTTCTTGGCCTTGTAGGGTAAGGGCAAGCTTGAGAAATCAATGGTAATTGATGATGTAACTGGCCTGGGTCACCAATCGAAGAGCGAACCAGCTCTGGCATGTTTCTCTCCTATGCACAGGTGTGCAAAAGATTCGCTCTTTATCAGTTTAGTTACTCACCTCTGATTATGCTCGTTGCTTTAATCTTGTTTTCTCGAAAAAAAATTGAACAATTGGTATAGTCAAAGACATCAGGATTTTTCTATTCGAACCCGGATGAGGATTTGCAAAAACAACCCAAGTTTGGTATTGTTCTCTAGGTTACAAGATAATTGAAATTGAAATAGTTCCCTTGTTCAACTTTGAAGGATGAAGTAGTAACTGACATTGAGAACAGGATTGCTGCATGGACTCTTCTTCCAAAAGGTAAAGTTCTTTAATGTTCAAAAGCTTAATATACACCTGCAGATCAATTTTGTCTATCCTTTGTTTCAACCTGAACCGGTTTTCTAATCAGAAAATGGGGAGAATCTGCAAATTCCGCGCTACGAGCAAGGCCAAAAATATGAACCTCATTATGATTATTTTTTCGACAAGTATAACCAAGAATTGGCTGGCAATCGAGTAGCCACTGTACTGATGTATCTGTCTAATGTCAAGAAAGGTGGAGAAACTGTATTTCCACAGTCTCAGGTAAACCATCAGCCAACAGTCTAACTTTCTATAACTCGTGGACTGACCTCGCACGGACAAGATTAGTCCTGTCCTAACAGACTTAGAGATACATGTGCTCCGGGCCTAAAAAAGAAAACTTTCTTAGTCGCTTGCTAATTACAAAACCATGTCTCTTTCTGCAGGAAAGTTTGTCTCAAGAAAAGGATGATACCTGGTCTGATTGTGCTAAAAAAGGCTATGCAGGCATGACATTTTAGGAAACCAGGTCTCTTTCTTCAGGTCCTTTGAGAAATCCATGAAACTGATGGAAGATGCGGCCTGTGCCGATGAGAATGAGAACTGTCCTATGTGGGCAATGACTGGTGAGTGCGAAAAGAACCCTATTTATATGGTGGTTACTGATGGAGAAAGTGGTTACTGTAGGAAGAGTTGCAAGGTATGCTGATCCTAGGAAGTAATTTTCTTTCCAGTTCTAGTTCTTGTTCACACAACGAGATTTCATACCGAAACGCTGTAGATAAACATTAGGTTAAGAATTGCAATAACCTAGCACATATATTGGAAATTATATTTATCACTTCTTAGCTAGTCTAAGATCAAATTTTGCTTCCCTTTTGAGACTTGCAATTTTCTTTTTGCTTCGATCTCGATATGTATGTTATCGTAAACTTGTGGTGAGCACATGTTATTTGTTGTGGCTAGTTTATACATGCGGTGAATGGCAAACAGATTGTCAAACAGGAATCGAAAAGGTTTGCTTCAGTTGGTGCATGATATTCTTCCAAATGTTGGAAGCAAACAGCACGTGAGAACTAGCTCCTTTCTATTCTCTTGGAACCCGTTTTTCGATTGGGATTGATTTATCTCGTACAAATAGCAAAACTGAAATGCTCACCGATACATGACTAACAAGAGGGGCCATTACATATTTCTACGTCATGGTCATACACCTAATGATCAAGAATGGGAAAGACAATTAAAAATAACCAGTATGTTATTAGTTCATTAATGAAAATAGATCACTCAAAACGCACCGAATGCGCTGAAGGTTGGAGAGATAGAGAGAGAGGAAGGGAGCAAATCCATTGTAGTCATGTCAAAACTCTGTTTTTATGAGAGGAAGATGAAAAATTATCATGCAATTACTGTTCCCATTAGGAGCCAAAATGTACATGCTTTACTTGCCTCTTCTCATTTTTCATTTTTTCATTTTCTTAATTGCATAATATATATGACCATACAAAGGTTTGGGAATTGCATCACCATTGCATAATTAAACATCAAGAAAAATAACAAAATTTAGCATCACATATTCAATTCAATGGGGAGACCACCTTGTTGTGACAGATCAAATGTGAAAAGGGGTCTTTGGACACCTGAAGAAGATGCAAAAATACTTGCTTATGTTTCCACTCATGGCACTGGAAATTGGTCCTTGGTTCCCAAGAAAGCAGGTTTAATTTGTTTTCTTCTTTTTAGTTTCTTCGACTCGAGTCATTGCTGGTATTTTCCGCCAGCAAACAACTACTAAGTCACTTGTCCAATCGTTTCTTCTCTTTTTAGTTTCTTGATTTACAATTTGTTTTCTTTGCAGGACTCAACAGATGTGGTAAGAGTTGTAGGCTAAGGTGGACTAATTACTTGAGGCCTGACCTTAAACATGACACTTTCACTCCTCAAGAAGAAGAACTTATCATTAAGTTCCACAAAGCCATAGGTAGCAGGTAGGTTTTTCCCAATAAAGTCTTTTTCTTTTATTCACATAAATCTGTCTTCTTTTTCTTCAACTTTCTTGCTTTTCTTTTAAATAAAAAAAAATGGAATATCCACGTTAAGAGAGCGTCTAACTATTCTCAGGGACCGGGAAATAATAGTTGTTTTTTGTTTCTCCAGATCCTCCTGATAAAAAACTAATCTTATGGTCGAACACTCTAATACCACTTGGATACACAAAATAATTACAAATAAACCTCAGATCTTTTCTTGTTTTGTAAAATATGATTATTTATGTCATGCATAGGTAAGACGATGTCATGGAGAGAAGTTCTAGAAGATTTTGGAATAAAATTAAAGCCCCATGATGTCATAACAACTTTAGCTACCAACTTGACATGCATGTACAACTTTCTAACAACGGATTCTGTTTTCTGTCACTAATGCAAATCTTATGGATGCAGATGGTCTTTGATTGCCAAACAACTCCCAGGGAGAACTGACAACGATGTGAAGAACTACTGGAACACAAAGCTCAAGAAAAAACTTAGAAGCATGGGAATTGATCCTATAACTCATAAACCCATATCTCAAATCCTTACTGATTTCGGAAACATTAGTGAATCAAACAACATACCAAACATGTCCTTAACCACCAATTTAACCATATCCAAACAGGAAGATGATTACTCTGCTAATTTCTCTGACCTTGCTACTGCAACAATATCCAATCTTGTCACTACAAATTCTATGTCAGAAGAACAAACAATCCATGAAAATTCCTCTGCTTTCTCTGCTTTCTTTCAACCATTTTTCTTCAATGAGGCAACTAATTCTTCTTGCTCATCATCCAATTCTTCTGCCACTTTTGCACAACTAAGCCCGCAGCCAAAATCCTATTCCTGCCAACAACAACAACAACATCAGGATCAAGCTACAGTACTACCCTCATCTTCTTCATTCATGTGGAGTGAGTTTCTTCTTGGAAATCCTGTTTCGGACGCGGAGCTTAACGGGTTGTTCATGTCATCAACTTGCTCCTCAACTCTGCCACAGAATAATGGTGTGTCCTATTGCAAGTTTACCACCGGCAATGGTGATCAGAACTTTAACAGGTCAATTGGTCATGAAGGATGTGGAGATCATGTGAGTGGAAATGATCAAGCAAACTATTATGGTAGTGGTGATCCAACTTGTGCAAGTTCTTTTGTGGATGGTATCTTGGATAAGGATAGAGAGATGAGCTCTCAATTTCCTGAGATTTTAGATCCTTCCTTTGATTAAGGACGAACTTGGTCAAAATTGAAACATTCCCTAGTTTCTATTTTCCAGTTCTAAACATTTATTTATTTATTTTTCCAGAAATAGATGGAATGATGCGAACTAACATGATCGAGGAGACATAATCCACGTTGCTTTCACTCCAACTTCACCAGCTAGTGATCCTAGAACGTTTTTGATGCAATTACCTCCAAGAGTAATTGTGAATGTCAGCCCATGGAGCTGAACATGAACCAGTGTACTCATTGCACCCAGCTGCTGGACAGCGAACATAAAAAAAGAAATTAGGGTTGGCAGAATATAATTTAGGTGTCTAGTTCAGCCCTTGTTTGCAAGATTAAGAATATATTTTATTTTTGTGAAAAGTAGGTTAAGAATATATTATTATACTGTGCGATTTAATTTTTAGTTTGTGAAAAAGATTAGCCAACAATATTTCGGTCCACAGAGATTGTAACTAAGTTAATAAATATCACGAGCTGATAAATTTTTTAGATTTTAAACCTCAGCGATTCGTTTAATTACAAAATGCACAATCACCTAACAAGTTACTAATTAGTAATTACTTTGACTTGGCTAATTTAGTAAATTTTAGGGTTCTATTTGTAGATTATGATGTCTAAAACTCCCTATTTCGTCGCCGGATCCTTCATTTTATAACCCTCGTGCCTAATGGTTTTACATGGCTGTGGACTACAATTAGCCAAAAGAAGAACCAAAAACTAATACACAAATTTGGAAGTTGAAGGCAAATAAAACAACAAAATGAGAAAACCCCTTATGTTAGTTAAACGAATAGAAACAACCCAAATCAAGAACTGAGAAATCCCAAAAAGCTCGAAAAGAACCAAAGGAAAAAATTTGAGGTGTAAGAAAAAGTTTGCACTATGACAACATTGAAAAGATCATCGGTTTCTTTCCGCCGGCAAGGATCCTCCGGCCAAGTTTGGGAAACTCTTAACTTGGATCAAAAGAAGAGCGGACCGTTGAACGGATACAGTGGGCCGTTAATACAATCAAATCTAAAGAAGGACGGATTGTTGAGCCGACAGTTTAATAGTGGGTCGTTGACGTACAACGGCCCACCACTTGTCACGCCCCTCGATAAAAGTCAGGAATTCAATCCAAACAAGTTGAAGAACATACGAGAGGAGTCACAACGAAAGATGAGCAATGATGATTCAATTGGTTCTCAACGTTCTACTGCATGTTCTTCTCATCTTCCTCCTCCTCCTCCTAATTTGAAATTACAAGATAATGCTAATAATGATAAGAATAGAAAAACTCGTTTCTCTGCGTGTTTTGGTGGATGTATTGGGTCTCGTAAACCCTAGTTTTGAATTTCATGTAATTAATTACTCCTTTAATTAACATTTCATGAGCATATTTTCATTATTACAATGTACAATTTATGAAGGACGTGATCTTTATTTTTACCTATTGAATCAATTGCCATCTTTATTGCATTTGCAAGAAATTGTAATTTTATGGCAATATTCATACGGATGGTCTAATCTCAGACGATCTTGCAATCTATAATTCGTTCTCGTTACAACACTAATTTTGTAAGTTATAATGCATTTTCTTCTGACGTGATTTCATTCTAAACCAAATTATGTAAGTTATTTTTATACGTCGGTCCAAAAATACCATGACAATGGCCATCCAAATGGTAAGTATCTTTTATCATGTTCGTACATGCCACACCATTTTTATGAGGATGATGGCCAAACCTTTTCATTTTCTTAGCTATTTTTCTGCCCTAGATGAGCATGAATGCATAAACGAAAGAAGACACGAGCGATGATATAATTTTGAAGGCAAGTTTTTGAAATGTGATCAGATCAGATGTAAAATCCAATACAATGGTCATATTCTGATTAAGTTTTACAGTTTTACCATGGATGATGATGTCCTTCAAAACAATGAATAAGGAAAACATGGCCAGCCCCAACTGAGAGATGTTGAACACCATAACAATCATAATCTACAGAGTGAATCAGGAAAGAACACAAAATGAAGCCTGATAAGAAGCATTTCTTAACAAATTACTTATAGTCAGATCGGACTTGTACACTCCTTTTTATTTTCATCTTGTTTTGTTATGGTGCACAACACTCAGTATCTATACAAACAAGTGAAGCACTCACTTAATAAATCTAGAGCCACCACGACTCCAACCATAAGATAACCGAAGCATTTTCTAAAATAGGAAGGAGAAGAAGTTGAGGTCTCGCATAGGTTTTCTATCGATCAAGAGAACTTACTGCATTGAAGCAATTGCTCCATTTAGAGTGTTGCGGTACTTAGTGTAGTATGCTTCATTCTGTTTCTTATTGGTTGGGGCACCTTACTGCATCAAAGTGCTTTTTGAGTACAGAACTGGGCTTTTTCAACACTCTAAATGGAGGTACTTAGTGTACTCAAGTAGACTCAGACGTAAGCAACATAACACGTGCTCCGGCAAGTCTTCTGCCTTGCTCCCCTATTTGAAAAAAAGGTATGGCACAATGTAAGCACACATCACATTAAGCAGTAGATAATTCAAGATTACATATTCTGCAATCTAAATATTACCTGAATAGTCAGACCAAAATCCATGACGCAAAGCTTCAGTCTCTCTCTAATTGAATCAAGACCTCTTCTAGCAAGGTAGCAATATCTGTGCATATCTATATCAATCTCGAAGTGGTTTTCTCCCTATAAGAACATTCAAAACAAAACGATCAGCCAGGCAAGTTATCTGCACCAAGATAGGATTTCTAACATAGTAGACCACGCCAAGATGGGATTTCTGACATAATAGACCACAAAATTGCTAGTTGAAGGTCTGATCAGGAAGCAATCAGAAGACAGGTGAGTGATGTCAATATTTCTGCTACAGTAACATATCAATATGAACATAATCTTTTCAGTAATTGGCTAAAGTGTCTTACTAATCCATTATATTACCTAGACTTTAGATGAACAAAACCCTGTGAAACTGAGAGGAAACGATCTGCTTATTTTAGGTTTAGTCCAAAATCAAAATTCTATAGCTGCATTCTGTTACAATTCAGCTGCAAGATAGATAACAATCCATAAGATTATTGTATTTAAATTAAAAGGCATCTTTTTTAATCTAACATTATCATAAGGCATCCTATTTAGACTAATATTATCATAATGCAACCCAAAAAGACTTGCATATGGAGCATATTGGACATGTATCCAGCTATGCGCCGCATCTTTCCCGTTTAGAATTGGGTTATCATTCTAAATCATCCGAATACACTGCATAATACGGAAGTGCTTAGTTTCACATAACTATATGGTATACTTCAGATTGGCAAAAAGGACCTAAAAAGCATACATGTTAAAGAGAAGGTTCAGAGCTGCTAAAAATGATATCCTATCCCATCCTATGATTCCTTTGGTTAGGACAGATAATAAAAATTTAGTAATATACTCTGTACGTACCAAATAGAACTCATGTTGAGGACGGGTCATAAGAGGTTTATCATAGTAAGCATGCAGGACCTTCCTCTCAGTCATGCTTAATGGAACATCATCCACATTTGCTAGTCGTGCCAATATCTTTAGTCTATCTCTAAAAGGAGCAATACTATCCATGGGAAAACCTTTAACCCTCTCGACTTCGTCATTAATAAACCTCTGTCATGTAAAAAGAGAGACGCAATCAAATTAATAAATGGAAAACCACAAATACAAGAATAGGATAATCAAATAAAAACGGATGAAATGATACTGAGTAACAGAGTTTACTTTGAGAAATAAAGAGTTTAGAGAACTATATGGAGACGGTAAATTAAGAAAGTGCAAAGGTGTGGAAGCCCATCTTACGCTTATATTCTCGCGGAAATGCAGGGGGGGATCTTTTGTGTAGCTTTCTGACAACTTAAAATACATAACCAAATTTACTCCTTCTCCATCATATTCACTTTGGAAAAGTGCGGGAGAATACACTGGTAGCTGTACATTTAACAATTCAGGTGATCAAAAAACACTTGAGGTGGAAAGAATGCATTGACTCCTATTAGCAAAATATACCAACACATAAAGTGTAAACAAAAGGACGAGCAATATCACATATGATTCAACAAGAATAATCCTTCGTAGTGAAATTTTGAACTAGCAATCGTCAGAAACAATACACCGAAACAGTGTTTATGGTCATTTTCCGTCAGAGTTGATGAGAGATGAAAAATTAAGCCTCATGCAAAAAGATGAAATTTAATATATACCTGAGCATTTACGACAAGAATAGCAGGGGCTTCATCAGATGCACTCATCTGAGGAAGATCTACAAATCGAGCAATATGAGGAATTTTCCTTTGAGATAAGAAGAGGTCAGCACCAAAAGGATAATATGCGGCATGCTTTGGAGCGAAATCTTTTTTCCTATCCCTGAAAACACATTAAGAGGGATTCAGCTCCTCTCACATAAACTACAATGCAGTGAAATGAATAACTAATGCATGGTATACAAAAGGATCCCACAGCATCAAAAGAAAATAATACTCGAAATTCCACACATATGCTCATAGGCTCTTTAGTCTCTTACTTTCATTAACTCACGTCTTCCAATGTTTAGCTGTTTGTGTAAGGTAACAACAGAGAGAGATCAGGGGTGGAGGGAGAGTCTCCAAGTAAATTCCAAAATACTAACAAGTAGTATTTTCTAAAAGGAACATGACAACACATGTGGTTTCGTCGCACTAAATCAAACTTATGGGTAAGAAACTCAGTAGTACAAGGATCATAGAGCAAGTTGAGATTTGCTAAAATTATGAAAAGAATGGCACTTGTAATATATTGGGACAAGCCACAGAGGAGATGCCAAAAAGAGGAATCAGCTTGACAAGATGGAATAAATATGATAGGTCAGTGAAGGAAAGCGAGCCTTCAAATTACTATGGTCTTACCTGTGATAATTCTGGCCCCTGACTTTAAAAGTGCCTGGCTCAAGGTCAGACCAAGAATTAGGCATATTCTTCCCCATAGGACAGTATGTGATAGAGGAACCAGCAACTGGTCTCCGAAGAAACTCCTTGGGTGAAGCTGACACCAAAACAGAAAATGTACATGATTTCTAATGTGCAGCATATAGAAACACCCATCATCATAAATAACTGAAATTTAAGGAGTACTATGACATTAATTGGGCTGCATCTAAACATCATGGAGTAGATAAAATAATCAGTCAAGTTTGATCACAATGTGTTCCTGATCCTAAAAAATGTGCTCACAGACGCCAATTCAAGAATGGGAACAAAACTCAGCTTACCTAATAATGGAGTGGCTTGTCCTTCTCTCCATCTAAAAGGAAGTTTGAGAGAAGGCATTCTCCTTGAGAGTGGTGCCACTGGGCTTATTGGTTGTTTCTTGTCTAGTGCTGGTACACTTGAAACATTAAGACAAGGCAAGCAGTTACTCGGAAGAATCCCACAATTAAGCAATCCATTTCCATCCCCTCCAGCATAGACACTCGACATCTCATCTGCAGAAACAGCAGTAATCAACTCATTTTGACCACCACCATTCCTTTTCAAATCAGGATTCTCATCTCTCAACTGTGCATTCACTGGATTTTCGTCATTAGCAACAGCTCCAACTAAATTTTCTGGAATGCTATTTTCATGAGAGTCAGTTTTACTGCATCCTCTTGGAGAGGAAGTGCTTCGCACGGAAGCAGTTTCTGAACCAACCACAGAAAACACATCTGCAGCAAATTAAAACAAACCATTCCTTGGATCAAATTCAATCATCAACAAACCAAAAACTTCAACTCCAGCTAGATGTTTATTCTAGTAACTCTACTCACCTTCGTGAACACTATAAAAGTCATCATCCTTCTCAGATTCAAGCACTGAAATAGCATCAGCCCAGGGACCCTCAGTGTTCCCTATCCAAAACCCACGATCAAAATCAAAATCAGAAACAAAACAAACCGAAAAACCCCTCAAACTCAGTTACAAGAACATAAAATGCAAAAAGAACAAAAAACCAAACCTTGAAAAGCAGGATTGCTATAAGACCGATCCGGTTCACCGACAAGATCATGTTTATACATCTTTTCAGATGAAACCCGCCTCTTAATAGTCCTCTTCCTCCTTCTACTCCGCTTCCCGTCCTTCCTCTGCTTCTTCAACGATGACGAGAAACAATGACAACCCAGATCCTGCCTAGACGCACAACCTCCCATCTTTTCTTCTCCAACCAGACCAATCTTTCACGCTCCTTGCTCACAGCTTAAGTTACTTCGAACCTAAATACTTACTTTCCATTGCACAGAGAGCCGATTTCTCGTTGCAAATGCGAATCCGACAAGCGAAAGCTTCGGGCCTTCAGACTTCAGAGTCAATCGCGATCCTTTTTACCAAGCAAAGTACAAAAAAACCAGAAGAAAAACACAGCTTGGCTAAGAAATTAAATGTTCGCGGTTTGCCAGTTATCGTTCGTGGATACCAATGGTGTCGTGCAATTTCATTTAACGGAGAATATTTAAAAAATTAAAAATTAGGTTCATATTGGTCCCATATTGATCTGACGGCTGTATTTACTTGTTTTCGTCGATTTGGGTTGGTTTATACTTTATAGTACCGTTGGATTTTCATTTTCTTTTTTTTATTTCAACAGATAAAAAGGAAAAGGAGAAAAAGAAGGAATTTGCGTGTGTAAGAAATGCAGCAGTTGGTTTGGTTCCACCATCTCCACCTACAAAAAGATCTTTTGTCCATCAGACGCTAGAGCTCCTAAATAAAAAGCAAAAAAACAAAATGGAAACTGTACTGTTATCTTTTGGAGTGACACGTGTTTATTTTGTTTAATTCCATTATTAATTATTAATACTAGCATAGTTTTAAAAACCGAACTGGACAGCAAACTGAAAATGAAAATTTTATGGTTCAACCGGGTTCAATTGAGTTCGATCGAATTAACCTATTGGATCATTTTAAACCGTTCACACATCGAATCGTTCAATCTTAAATAATTAAACCTGATTGAACCGGCTGGTTCAATGTCTATAATGGGTCGGCTTATACCTATAATGGGCATGTCCATCAAATTCTCCATATTTTAAAAAAATAAATATAAATAAATCAAAAATTCAAAATCAAAACAACATCGTTTTGGTCTGATATTGAATCGACCGGGTTGCTAGTTTTGTAAAAACCGGCCAGTTCGATTGTAGATCATGTCAGATAGCTGAAGCGAACCGAAATTTTTTTCGGATCATAATTTTTTCAGTCCGACTGTCGGATCGGTCCGGTTTTTAAAACACTAAATACTAGTACTGCTATTCTCATTAATAATTATTACTCGTTTGTTCCGAATTTTTTATTTTTATTATTATTATAGTTTCTAGTTTCTTTTGGAGTTGGCCACTACTACTACTACCAAACTGTTGGTTACTATTTATTATTGTTCTGTGGTTGGTATCTCCTAATGTATTTTGTTTTATTACGCTCATTTTTAAATAAGAATTTGTTAGTTCGATTTTTTTAGTGAAATAATTATATACTATGTTTAAAGGTTATTAATTTGATTATATATAGGGTAATTGTATATTATTATAAACACTTTATTTTTATTAGTGAATTGACTTAGTATAAATTTGTTTTTCTTATAAATTGATATTAGAATCTACTTGTTTCGATTTTGAAAGAGGGAGTATATTTGAGGTAGGATGCCCATGTTTTTATCTTGGTTTAAATTAATTTTTGGCACCTGCACTTCATTTGACTGACTCATTTGGCACCTCCTTTGGTCAAACGGTTTAAAAAGCACCTCCATTTGAAAGAAATGACTCATTTGGCACCTGCCATTGACGTCGTCCGTCCTCCACCGTTAAATGCTGACGTGGCACGCCATATGGCATGACATGTCATCATGTTGATGACGTGGCATGCCACATCTGAAAAATAATATAATTAATTTTAAAAAATTCATGAAAATAATATAATTAATTTTTAAATTTCAGAAAAATAATATAATTAATTATAAAAATTAAGAAAAATAATGTAATTAATTTTTAAAAATTAAGAAAGTTAATTTAATTAATTTTAAAAATACTTTAATTAATTCTAAAAATTAAGAAAAATAATATAATTTATTTAAAAATTCAGAAAATAATGTAATTAATTTTAAAAATTCAGAAAATTATTTTAATTAGTTTTAAAAATCCAGAAAATTACTGTAATTAATTTTAAAAATTAAGAAAATTAATTTTTAAAATCCAAAAAAATATTGTAATTAATTTTTAATTTCCTGGATAGATCTTCATATTTAGTTTATGCTTGGGTTTGCTGAATCGGCAGTGGGGATGGTGTTCCCACTCCGATTTTGGCGCCAAATCTGTTGTGGCGGTGGTGTGGTGGTGATCAGCTGAGGAGCATGTGGTGTGGTGGTGGTGCGCCAGATCTGCAGCAACGGTAGAGACTATTGTGGTTGCCTGTTATGGTAGGAGCTCCAGCGGGCTTGGGTTTCCAGTCGCTAATCGTGAAAATTATTAATTCCTAGGTAGATCTTCATATTTAGTTTATGCTTGGGTTTGCCTTCACATTTCTGCTTTTTAAAAATTAATCACTGTATTTTTCTAGATTTTAAAAATTAATTAAATTATTTTTCTAAATTTTTAAAATTAATTAAAGTATTTTTTTGAATTTTTAAAATTAATTACATTATTTTTTTGAATTTTTAAAATTAATTATATTATTTTTCTGAATTTTTAAAATTAATTAAAGTATATTTATAATTTTAATAATCAATTAAATTAAATTTCTTAATTTTTAAAATTAATTACATTATTTTTCTGAATTTTTATAATTAATTATATTATTTTTTATGAAATTTTAAAAATTAATTATATTATTTTTCAGATGTGGCATGCCACGTCATCAACATGATGACATGTCATGCCACGTGGCGTGTCACGTCAGCATTTAACGGTGAAGGACGGACGGCGTTAAGGGCAGGTGCCAAATGAGTCATTTCTTTCAAGTGGAGGACCGGAGGTGCCTTTTAAACCGTTTGACCAAAGGAGGTGCCAAATGAGTCAGTCAAATGAAGTGCAAGTGCCAAAAAATGATTTAAACCTTTTTATCTTCTAGCACACTAGAACCGGTTTGGACTGAAAACTGAAAACTGAATTGGAACAAATTATTTTTTAACTGAACTGATTTGGACTGAAAAATAGGTTTATTAGAAAATGTTAAATTGAAAATTTTCTGTCCAAACCGCTCCTGAAAATTTAAAACCCGATAAGCGGAATCAGAATCGAAAAACGAAACAATGTACCTATATTTTATTTTTTATATACAAGAAAATATTTATAATAATATGTAAATTAGAAAAATAGATAAAAAAATATTGTAACAATATTGTTTATAATATTAATATTAGATATTTATTATTAGTATTTATAATAATAGGTTAAAATTAGAATCGAATCAAAATAAATGAAACCGAACTAACGTGAGGACACCCTTATTCACAACCATCACACTACCACACCTCTATGTTATGTACTAAAAGAACACATTCTTTAATACATATAGCTATATTTTCTACTCATGTAGACTTAAATAGTACCGTTTGAGGAATACATTTTAATATATATAATAGTATTTACTTTTTTTTATAAGCTTCCTATTTAGACTAATTTTAAGAATTTTAAACTAAAATATCTAGAATAATTATTTTAAAATTATTTTTCTTGTTAAATTAGTTAATTGCAAAAATAAATTATTTAGACTCTTTTAAAGAAAATTAAAAATTAAAAAATAATTATGATACAAGATATTATTTTAATATGTATAAAAGACGAGTAGTGTTTTAGAGTATGATACAATAATATAATATAATGGTAGGCAACCCATAAATTCAAGTACTCTGACTCACAATTTTATCTATGTATTGAGAAAAATGTCCAATAAAAAGAAATATTTTATCAAGGATTGTAAATTATATTTATTCTTTTTATATATTTAAAAAGGTAAAATATAAATGCATCATGAACAAAACAATTACCAAAGTAATAAGTTCTGATATTAACATTTAGTTCTAACTTTTATTGATTATTTACTAACTAGTAGTATTAATTTATTTTAGTTTTTTCTTTTACATTATAAAATAACTTAAGACCCACCACCCATTGTTACGGGTCAATATTTTTGGCGAACATTAGGGGTATTCAAGAACCGAATTTGACCGAAAATTGAACTGAAATTGACCAATTTTGAACCGAATCAGAACCGATAAAAATATGTCTAATTCCGGTTTTAAAAGCTACAAACCTAGTAAGTGGAATCAGAACCGTATAGAACCCGACCATGTGTATATATTTTATTGTTATATATTTTTCATATACAAAATATATTTATTATAATATGTAAATTAGACAAATAGATAGAAATTGAAGATAGATAGAAAAATATTTATAATAATATTATTTTTAATATTAATAATAGAGTATTTATTATTAATATTTATAATATATAGGTAAGAACCGGAACCGGATCGAAATAAAGAGAACCGATTTGAATTGAACCATTTGTTTCGGTCCAAGTCTGGTTCTTTAATAATTGGGTGGGTACCTGGTTTTGTCCCAACACCGGACCGTGACACCCCTAGCGATATCAACGACACGATTCCCCGGGTCAGCGAACACGACTTCTCGAACGACATATCGTCAGTTGGCCTATCCATTCCTCTACTCGAAAACAAACTTCAAAAACAGTTATAGCAATTAGCAACAGAATCACACACACACTTCTGTTCAGAAAAAAAAAAAAAAAAAAGTATCACACACTCACTGACGCTAAATCAAAAAGCTTCAAAGGTGTGTCAATGGCGATTTCACTATCTCCAGTTCTCTCCCCGATGCACATCAACATTTCCATCACCACCAACCTTTCCTCTTGTACTCGCAATCTCCCTCCCGACAGCACATCCAACAATCACCGCCATGCG
This sequence comes from Viola odorata, assembly GCA_963691705.1. Lineage (NCBI taxonomy): Eukaryota > Viridiplantae > Streptophyta > Magnoliopsida > Malpighiales > Violaceae > Viola > Viola odorata. The sequence continues at coordinate 66,724,004 of OY829541.1, forward strand.
AGAATTACCACGTGCTCCTATAGTAAAAGCAAGAGGGCATTTCTCGAGCATTACGGCCTCAATCCTGATGATTTCTTATCAGAGCCCAAGCCTAAGGTTCGTTCTGTTGCACCTTTCTTTAAAACTTGATGAATCGAAGGAACTATTTTGGTTGTTTTTGTGTATTTTTTTTGGTTAAATAGGGAAGGAGGAGAAGGGAAGAAGATAATACGGAAGAGGAACCAGAAAAGGTGGAGAGGACTACTCATAGATTGCTTCAGGTGCGTGTTTTATTTGGATTCTGGGATTTTGTGTAAGAGTTGGTGTTTCTGGAATTGAAATTCAATGGGTTGTAGGTGCTTGGAGGAAAAGCTAAAAGGAAAAAATTGCTTTCGCTAAAGGGGATGGATGTGCGGCCAATGATGGAGGTGGTAAAAGGTTCAGCGTTTGATATATTGCAGGTAGTAATTTGTCTCTACATGCTATCTTCGTGTTATGTGTCGTTGGTTTGAATATTTATTTAGCACTTATTTCTGTAGGCAGCTGGTGGCTGTCCGGCATCTCTGAGGCCTGGTCGCTGGCTGGACTTGTATAGTGGCACAGGTTCTGTTGGTATTGAAGCTATCAGCCGAGGTTGCTCTGAGGTATTTTGTAGCTGTCTTACCTCTTATCTCTTATTCTGATGTGAACTAATAAGGCTTTGATTTTAGGGTTGGAACATTGAATAGGGATATGATGTTCAAGATGTTGTGACTGGTGTTGTTGCATTTGTGGTTGTTTATTTAACAGTTTTTTTCTTATTACCCTATATCTTTTGGTTAAAGGTGCATTTTGTGGAGATGGATCCGTGGGTTGTTTCAAATGTTCTAAGGCCAAACTTAGAGACGACTGGATTTCTTGATGTTTCTGTTATACACACACTACGTGTTGAAAACTTTTTAGCACAAGCTGAGCAATTTGTAGGTGTGTACTTTTCTTTTTCCTGTCCTCATGCTCCCTAAATGGGAAATTGCTTGTGTTGTTTTGCTCCTCTCTTCATGTCTGCTATAGTACCCTTTATAAAAGAACTTTGCCTTAAATTGTCACTTTTTATGTCACTTACTCTACAAAATCACAAAAGTTGCAAAAGTCATTTAACTCTTTCTTAATTCTTAAAATATTGAATGAATATTGGCCTTTGCGTTGTTGAAAACTGGCGAGTACCAAATCAGCATAGAACACTGATAACTATTGGATTGTTCTTGTATATTATTGTAACAAACTTCTTTTTTCGTAGGTAGGAATATACCATTTGATTTCATCAGTGTCACACCTCCATATATGAAAGTTGATTACAGTATCTTGATGGATCAAATATCAAGGTCACCCTTACTTGGCGAAGACACATTCATTGTTAGTCATAATTCCTACAGTTTTTTTAATCTAAGTCCATAGCAAGCTCTTTTTGATCTTCCATGGTTCATGATCTAGGTGGTGGAATATCCGCTTAGAACTGACATGCTGGATACATGTGGATGCCTCATTAAGGTATGTTTTCTGCTGTTTAATCCTTAATTACTACTCTCTTCTTCCCTTTATTTGAAAGTGTAGCCCATGTTACCATTGTTAATGATCAAGCTCAATACCCACCCCAGCCGTGAGTCCAACCTTTATTTTGTGAAGTATAAATGATCATGTGCGCACAAATAACCATAAAATGTTAGAGATGGATACAGTATTTGAAGCTCAGACCAGGTTTCCTGGCTGGTAGCAGAAGAGGAGCTAGGAAGTTTTCTAAGCAGGAATATTTAAATGCATACTTAAAACACAATTAATGATTAGATAAGATGTATCGTGACATTGCTGTTAGTGGAATTGATCTACTATTATCAACTGACAGAAGATTATATTGTTTTGAGTTACATTACAGATAACTGACAGAAGATTTGGTCGGACACATTTGGCTATTTATGGACCCAAGTGGGCTCAGAAGGTGAGAAAGTCTGAAAAGTCAATTCGAAGAGAGGCAAACCCTTTAGCCAATGAGTAAAAAGGAAGGTGAATTGTGAAATCCCTGCTTAAAATGGTATTGTGTGGATCAATCACAAGTATCCATCTTCTAAAAGCAGATATTGATCCATCTGGACCTAAGGCAATCTGTTTCCGGCTCTAGTAGATCATTTTGGTAATTTTCCATTATTCCAGACATAGCACATGCAAATTTGTTATGGCACACATTTTGTTCTCTCTTCTAAAACTGCTTATTGATTTTATCTGAAAGGATTTTGCATTCCTTGGCTTTGTATAGTTTCTGGGGCAGCATTTGAGCTAGAGAATACTGAGATGGTATCTCACTGTGTCAGGCTGATTCATGGTTGTAAGGGCTTCATTAACCAATTCTGTATTCAATATGTTGATAGTATAAACTTACATTGTACTGCCATTTTAGTTGTTGGAATCACATATTGGTATTGAAATTCACTGTGCATAAAAGGTTTGCTTCATAAAATGGATTGTTTATGAAACCTGTCTCTTGATTTATCTAGTCTTAAACAGAAAATCCACGTATTCCAAGCTTCCTGTCTATTACTTATAGGCTTCAAATTGCCGTGGTAATATCTTAAGATAAGTGTATCCCAAAGTGTCAGTGTGAACATAGGAAACTTTGCTGAGACCCCAAGAAAAAGAAAATGTCACTGTTTTGTATCCTCAACTAATTTAAGGAGTCTTTGTTGAACACTTGAAGGGGAAACATTCTCAGTTTGACTTCTGCTTTGGATTTTTTGCAATTGGATTCTTGTTCACAGTCAGAGTTGTTTATTGTTCATTCCCCCCCTCAAAAGTAAGTCCTGAAGTCATTTTGATGGCTAGGGTGTGAGCTTCATGCATTTCTAAACAAAGGACACATGGCTGGCATTTTGTTCTTAGAAACACATTGCAAGTGCAGCCAATTCCATCCTAGCAACCAATCCCTTATGTCAAGGAACTTGCTAAAGGATCTCTATCATAGTTTATGGCATTAAAACTTATTTGTTACACAACAATAGAATCAATAATGGGTCCTTGATTACACAAGTTATATGGATATGTTCCATCATGCTACTGTCACGATAGCATCCAAAAAGAATGATCCCGTGTAGTTAACAAAGACTTTGATTGAACAGGAGAGAAGAGTTTGACTTACCAGTGTGTATTCAATAACCTTGAGTTTATAGGAGAAAGCTGGTTGGTTGGTATTTTTGGAAGACAGTAAAAGGTTGCCAGTAAATGGAAGACCTAGAGGATTTTGGCTATACTTTTATGTATATTCCATATGAGATCTGTTCACTGGAGCTTTATATTTAATGATGTGCAAGATGCCACCAGCATGCTTCGTGTCAAATGTATAAAAACAGCACTCCTGTTAATGACACCTAGTCTAGAAAATTTGAAAGCTTTTACTCTTAGATCTTCATTCTCTCTGATACAGGGCATCTGTTATTAGGTCTTAGTTTCACCCGTTATATCTCGTTTTCATTTTATTAGTAATTTGATGCTTCCTTCTTGGCGTCATCGTGCACGCTACACATACATTGTTCAAGTGGCATTCAGTTTACAAATATATCATTCCACAATCAAATTATGGCTGACCTTCTCAAAAGCAAGAAGAATTTGGAGTGGCTGTCAATCATTGCCTTACATTTAGGCCCAGTTCAGTGATTTATTTGGCAGGGTATCTAACCTTATTTGTTTTGTGCTTTTACTCTCAGGGTGTTTAGATATTAGATAGTAGATACTAATGGTTTGTTCTTTTGAGACAAGGATGTGAGTGGTTTTCTTATCTCTAAATAACTTCAAAGCTTTGGTGAGGACAAAGATGAGAGCAATGAAATGTCTCTTACGCTAACGCATTCAGAAGTACAGATTAGAGACATTTTATCTTTAACCTCCTTAGTGATCATTGATACCTTTTCCTTCTTATCCAACTTTAATCCCTCCCACTCGACATGCCATCTGAAAACAATGTTTTAATCCTTGTGAGTGGTTGAACAAGATTCTGATTTGAAAATAAAGATGATAATAAGACTCCTTGCTGGAACTTAAGCAACTGGTTAGGAACACTACGTTGTGAAAAGAAAGTTATGACCTTTGCAGACCTCATATTTTGCTCATGATTGGAAGAGTTTCCCAACAATTATATTGGTCAGCTACAACTATAAAATCCCGATTTTGAGATTTGTGTATTCGACCATGAAAACATTCGTAGCCTTGAAAACAATGCTGTTTGATTCTGTCCCTCTGGGATACAGTGATGTGACCTTTCATAAATAATATCCTCAAAGTTGCTATGGCCTTTATTGACCAAATTGATCGATTCGTAATGCTTGCCATCAGTTCAGTTTTTTGCCATTTATAACATTGGTTGAGTATGTAATTTTCATAGTAAGTTGACAGATACTGTTATTATTATTTCTAATGCTGGAAATATTGCAGCAGTTTCAAGATGTTAGTTTGCATGGTAGGTTATCCTGCGCTATGCACATCGAGTTTTGTCGGTTATTTTTTTATTTGATAATTTTTGTGCTTGCATTATGGCTTGGGATCTGATAGTCTGGTCCTTGTAGCTTTCAGGAGCCATGTTCTACTACTGTCATCCTCAGAACTGCAATGATTAGGGTTTATATAGGAATTATTGGATGAATGGTGGTCAGTCTTTTTTGTTGTTATATGAAATTTTAGTAATACTGTACTTAGGTTCATTTTATGGTGCCATGGAGGATGTGAGAGTTGTACACTGCTCAACAGTTTGCTGTCTTGTCTCTTGCAACTTTTGTCTTGTCTCTCTCCTTTTATTTTTATTTTTGTTTTGATACACTTATCTTACTTTGTGGATCTTCTTTTTTCCTTTAAAAGCTTTCATGTTTTTCAAGATTCATATTGTAAGAGTGAAACTCATTCAACTGTGGTTAGGTACCTTTTACTAAAGATACAAAATAGGTAGGCTTTTGTGATGAATGGTCTATTGTTTTTCCATGTTGCCTGTGCCCTGTGGAACACGAAAACTAAAGACTAGGAAGTGATAGCCCAGTTTTTAAATTGAGAACATTAGAGAGATTTAGTTTCTGGTTTATGTAATTTATATGGGATCTTTTTATTTCTTTTTCATTTTTCTTTCTTTTTTTTTGGAAGTTGAGCTATGCATTCAATTACTGATCCTGACTAGTATTCTTTTGGTACATTCTGTTGTTTGCTACATATGAAGTAGGAAGGATACTTGCACAGTAAGGAAACCAAAGCTCTGGATGAAGCAGCTTCTATGCCTTTTTCCCTTAAACTTTGTACTTTTGTGCTACGGAAGGAAGAGCGGAGTCGAGGTGCGTGGGAGACTGAGCTTCTGTTTGTTAGTTTCACAGAAATTGCCCCCTTTCTCTTAAGCTTATAGATCTCAGATGGTATGCTTTTTTTGGTTTGTGGAGACTGATTAGCCCTTCATGTTGGTGTGTTTGTGTCTAGAGAGAAGAATACTCTAAACTATTTGATTTAAGTAATTAAGATCAGAAGGCAAACAACAGGTAAATCCTTACTGTCCTACTGGGGCACAAGGCCCTATGTCTTTTTAGAGCTAGAGAATATTGAAGGGGAATAGTGAGGTCCCTTTGGTTGTTGCATGAAAATGCACAACCAAAGAAAGAAGGGAGGTGGAGAGCTAAGAGGGACCTATTCAATAAATAAAGGAACTAGGGTGGTAAACTTTCCTGCTTGATTTGTTGTTGTGGTCTCTCTCTCAGACAGACAGACACACATACCCATAAAATCCACACCAGTTTTTCATATAAACTTCCTTTTTTAAGCAGAACATATTTATCTGTTCCCCGTCAGGTTAAAAATCTTAGAACTTGTCTTGCCTGCTTAGCCTTCCTTCCCTTTCCTTTTTCTGCCCACTTCCTGTCTGAGACTTCCATATTCATACTCTTCTCAACACCAACATGGTTATCTTGATCTCTTTCCTGATTTCCACTTTGAAAAATCAGGAATCCTTCTTTACTCAATAGTAGAGGGAGCAAAGAGAGATAAACATGGGGAGAGGCAGGGTTATAAGGGGTCTAATTGGTGCTTCTATATTTTGTGGGGTTGTTTGGTTCTTGTATGTTGAAATTCTAGCAAGCCATGGTACAGTAACGTTGACAAGAATTACAGTTCCATCAACTGGAAGTTACATGTATCTGAAGTCCAGTGGAAGAAAGAGTCATTCCGTGCACCATAAGTTGGGTCTCAATTATGTGAGCAAGAGAAGAGTGCCCAATGGACCTGATCCCATCCACAACAGGTACATGCTCCTTTTACATTATATGCATGCCACTAAATCTAGGGCCTATAGTTTGTCAGAGAATCATTAACTTCAAGTCAAGTCTCATTATTAGAGAATCATTAACTTAGTCAATTTTGATTTGCTTGAATTACCATGTGCGTAAAATTATTGATTGTACATCCAATTACCTTCCATGTCTCTTTTTGTAGCTGTGGAGATAAGGATGGTCTGACATTATAGCCATTTTGAAAATAAAAAATTCTTGTGGGTGTTGGAGTAGTGTATGTGATAGTGAGTGAAACTGGAGCATAATAATCAGCACTTCTGTTCCTATCATATGATATCTGGGGATGTAAAGGGACATGGTAACTCATTTGAAATGCATGGAAGTTGATGGTAGTTGATGTTGGTGTGAGTCTTTAACAAAAGCTTCTTTAATATTTAAATTATCAATCTCTCTTATTTTCATAATGAAACATAAAGGCAATGGGGAGGTAGTGGACCACAAAGTAGGGTGTGGCGGGGAATAAGTGTTATCTGTTCTTTCCCATATTTTTTAGCCCTCTTGCCTTATTGGTTCTCCTTTGCAATATTGAAAGGGTATCTTCTATAGACCAGTGAAAATATTAAATTTTATTAACAGGGTGTTTTGAGATTTCATAATTCTTGAATACAACCTGTGGCAAAATGATCAAAGATGTGCTTTTGTGTGAGTAAAAGTCATCCGATGCCAGGCACCAAAACTTTGAATAACAGTCCTTTTAGGATTTTCTTTCCCTCGCTCATGAATAATACTGTTCTGTTTTGTACCATGTTTATTCAGGAGAGCATCCCAAGCTCGACAACCGCCCAGTCGATATTAAGTTTCAAGGGGACTGATTAGCCTGTGAACTTCCATGGAAATGCATATGCTCAGTAAGGTGACTTCAGTTACTGGTTCGCTTGTTAGTTTAGATGCTTTTCCACTGAACCATTGTTGTTGCTTGGGGTTTGTGTGTAGTAGGTCTTGAGTGCAAAAAGTATTCCGTAGTTAGGTTTTCTTCAAGTTTATGTGGTTACTTTTGAAGTTTTTGAGATCATCCCTTGATGTTTCATCAACATAGCATTATGAATTGTGAGACGAATTTGTCCTAATGGCCCCGTGTCAATTCCTCCCCGTATTCTACTGTAGTTAGACGGGTTTGTTGGGTACTGAAAGACGCACAGCTTCTCACACGCAGGAACTTTAAGAAAGATGGAACTTTTTGGGGGTGTGAGCGTGTTGATGATTTTGTAAAAGAGACGACAGGATCAGGGGAAATAGGGTTTCAAAACTTTGCATGAAAGAAATGGAACATTGTCCAAGAAAAATTCTAGTCTTCCTACATGATCAGTGGATTGGATTTATACTGTTCATTTCAGCTATATATGACCTTTTTTTTACTGGATTGGATTGGATTGGATTGGATGATTTCTTCTTTCAAAGTTTGCTTTGTGTTTCCCTCCCTACTAAAGCATTACCCATTAACTAAAGTTGCTCTTTTCTCGATACATTTTTTCCCTTAAATGGTGCAATGGTGAACAATAATCGCAGGGATCATGCATGCTTGATTTTTCCATGCCAGATCGAGGAAAGTGACAGTCGGCACGAGTCATTGTAGTTCAATGGCAAAGTGCGTATGTCCCGTACTGGATTGGATTTGTGTGTTTAGTATTGTTGGGAACATTTTTTCACAGATATAATTGCTTTTTCTTTTTAAACATTTAATTTAAAGGAGAAAGCAAGGAGGTATCCATCCATCATCTACTGTTCATTGCTTTTTCTTTCACTTTTGTTCTTCACTTTCTTTTTGGTTTGGTTTGATTTTGAATGGATCGAGATGCAAAGACTCGGTCCAAAGCAAAACTGAGATTCAAAACTTACATGTTCTTCTTTTCTTGTGTTGGGAGGGAGACAGATTCCCATCTCGTGCAGTTCTTTTGATTGATAAAAACCCAAGAAAGAAGAAACGCCGCAAGGTTTATGTGAAAAAAAAAAGAAAACTGTCCCACTAATTTCCTTCTTTTACCGACTCGCCAAACTTCATACTTCCCATAAAAAAGGTACTCCCTAATGAAAGGGGAGACCCGAGATGGAAACAATCTATTCATGGAAATGCCCATTGGGCTTCATCGTGAACGAATAAAGGAAGAAGTAATGCTATTTGTTAGGGTTATGGCCCAATTCTATTAGGCCCAAGCGGGTCTCCTTGTAGGCCCAATGAAGTATTATACTTAGCCTATTACGTAATTCTCAACCAACCTATAATAGATTCGGTTACAAACCAAGTTATATGATACTTGTAACCTTATACTCCTTCCGGTGTGCTTTTACTGTTCATTTTACTTGTATTTTTAGTGTTAAATCTACTGAATATTGAGATGCGAGGAAGTCATATAATTCGGACCAGAGGGAGTATGATTAATCGATACTACTTCTAAACTATTTTTTTATCGTTTCTTTTTCTCAGCATCCATTAAAGCGGGTTGTCAATTTGAAAGAAACAAACCAATTCCATTCCATTAAAGTGGGCGGTCAATTTTGGATTTTTTTATCAGGTAGCAAAATGATCCACTAAAATCAAGATACAGTCTTCCATAATCCATTACTTGAGCTGTCAAATTAGGTTTTTAATCAGCTATACAAGAGAATGACAGCAAAGGCTCCACTACAATCAAAGATGCATAAAATTCTGCTTTCTCAACATTATTTTTCACAAAGCATATGACAAAATAGCCTTAGAGATTGTATTAGTACTCTCAAAAAACTAAAAGATAAAAAAACAGTTTATAATGTATGTAGGGTTGAGTGGCAAGAACTTATTCATTCTTAATCCCGTTCATGTATGGAGAATCGACACCCAGAAAAACCGGAAAGAATGCATGTTTCTTTCCAATGCTCTCTGTGATGGGCAGAGGTGTTCAAAGTACAAAGTGAGGGAACCCAGTTCATGCCTTCAAAGGCTCATACAACAATCCAAAGACTAGAAAAGAAAGAATCACAGCAATTTTGACCTATCTTATGTAGCATGATCTTGAAACCTGCTCATTCCATGCAATGCATCGCATGAATAGCTAAAAGAGAAGCACAATATACAAGATTAACAAAATCTCTTGAGCTGGGGATGCATAACTCTGTTACGATGCGCAATCATCGATCTCATCATTCTATTGCCCTCGAGTGCGGTGCGGTCACGCTATAAGAATTCATCTTATTTGCGCTACTTCCAAAGCAGCGAAAGGTGTTCAAACGTGGCTTACTATCCACAACTACTTATGCTTAACCCTCGTTATACTGGAGAAAAAAGGAAGAAAGAAAATATGCTGACAACTTAAAGCAGATCAAATTAATTACAGAGAGAACTATGGCTCAATTGCATTATAATTACAAAAATGAATTTACAATACTACATATGAGATTCTACGGCTACAATCAGAGAGCATTTTACAAGTCCTTACAAGTCCTTATCCATCGTAGAAGTTTATCCTCACAAAACAAAAGGCAAACAAATGAGGGTTTTTATTATATCATACAACTATAGATGACGAATGGAAAACGAAGCTGAAATGAAGATCATAAGATTTACATCTTTCACACTTACCGAGAAATGTACAGCTTCAGCGCGGGGAAAGTGTTATCAGGCTTCTCCCATCTTGGCTCTCAAGCTTCTACACTCAGTCATTATCTTGCTTGCTAAAAATCAATGGAAATTCATCATCTTGCTCTGAGAAATCTCGTTCATTCGAAATCATCTTCAACGCTTGGTAAACTTTGTACATAGGCCATCTGTCCTTAGGCCGTGCAGCCACACAACTACAAGCTATTCTCAGAAACTCCAGAATTACCTCATCATGTCCCTTACCACAAATGGTCTTATCTATCACATCCTTTTTCCTACCTGAACTTGAAAGGCTGTTCACCCACTCCACTAAGTTACCCTTGAAATCTTCATCAGCAGTGTTGATATCGAGAGCTTTCTGCCCCGTCGCCAGCTCTAGAAGCACTACTCCAAACCCGTAAACATCCCCTTTCATTGAAGCAACCATAGTGCTTGAATACTCTGGTGCCACATACCCAAATTCTCCAACTTCCCCATTGACATAGCTGGTTTCATGAGAGTCTGAGGAGACCAGAAGCTTAGCCAAACCAAAGTCCACAACCCTAGCATCAAAATCCTCATCAACAAGAATGACATTGGAGCAAATGTTCTGATGCAAGAATGGAGGCTTGTATCCATGATGAAGCCAAGCAAGACCCCTAGCAGCACCAAGACCGATCCTGAATCTTGTAGGCCAATCCATTTCACTACTAGCTCCATGTAGCAAAGAATGCAGTGTCCCATTAGCCATATGCTTATAAACCAGAAACTTTTCATCCTCCACAACACAAAACCCCAGAAGGGGTGCTAAATTTGGATGCCTAAGCTGGCCTAATCGATGCATCTCCAACCGAAACTGCTTCTCACCGAGCTCACAAGTGGTCAGCCGCTTGACTGCAAGTGAAGAACCATCGGGAAGAAGTGCCTCATAAGTAGTGCCCATCCTTGTAGAAAAGATGATGTTCTCTGGACTAAAGTTGTTTGTAGCAGCCATTAAATCACCCAATTTGACCTTAACAAGAGGCTTTTGGAATAATTGAACTTGAGTTAGCCTATGAGACCTCAGCCTCTGAGCCCAACTAGTATCATCACCTCTAAAGCCATGACCTCCCTTTCTCCTCTTAGAATACCTCAAATGGAACCACCACCACACCCCAAATGCAAACAACAACGATGCGGCAGCACTAAAAACCCCAGCAGCGATTATTATAGCAAGACTCTTACTACTTAATCCACCGCATTTCGTTAGAGGCTTCCCACAAAGTCCCTTATTTCCACTAAATTCTCCCTTATCAAAATTACCCGGAAACGGTGGGATTGGACCAGAAAGGTCATTATTTGCCACAGAAAACTTTGCCAGCCTTCCCAAAGTGGAAAATTCAACAGGAATAGGACCCGTGAGACGATTATTAGACAGTATCAAATTATTCAAGTAAGAACAGTTGGCAAGATCAGGTGGTATGGTCCCAGAAAAATCATTGTTTGATAGATCAAGAGTTGTTAAATATGGGACCCAAGTACATATCTGAGGAGGAATCATACCAGAGAGAGCATTAGCGGAAAGATCCAACCTTTGCAAGCTTCCACAGTACTTTAAAGATTCAGGGATACCTCCAGTCAGCTTCATTTCAGGTAATTCAAGATTGATAATCTTGTTTTGTTGTTCATTCCAACAAGTAACCCCAACAAATCTGCACACAAATCCAGCTGTTGAGTTGGCGAAATTCCAAGTTGAATCCAGCCTCCCATCTGGGTCATGAAGCGAATCCCTAACACCCTTCAAGCACCTCACATCATCTTCAACAACAGCTGAAGATACCAAACAAGATGTGCAGATGACTACAGCTGTTATTGCGATTAAAGTTTCAACCTTTAGACCATGAATTAGACCTTTCATGGTGAACAAAGATATCAGATACTGAGCGGTTGTTTATACTACAAGAGCATGGCTTAGATTAGATGACCAGAAATGAAAAAAAAATATGAAATCTTTTTTGATGGGTTGAAGAAAAGTATTGTGGGATGAGTGTTTAGACTGGTCTAAAGGGGGAGGCTACAGAAATGGGAAGGAAGGAAGAAGGCAAAGAACCATTGACTTCGAAAGGTTGAAATTACCAAACAAGTGCATTTGACAGCAGGTTATGTTTTTTGTGTTTTGTGATTATATGCATCTCTTTTTCTTTTCTTTTTTATTAATGAAATTCTCTTCCTTTTTCATCGTTGATGATTGCAACTTTCTTTGACTAAAGGTGAGAATGAACATTGGTTAGAGGTGTAATCAAACAGTTTTCTGACCATTAAAATATGGTAATAGTGAGGTCCACAAAGAATGGTCTCTGTACTTGGATTGGATACTTCCACTAAACGATACTTCTTTTATGTTACTCTCTCCGTCCTTTAAATATTGACGTTTACTGTTCATGTATGTATATGGAGGAAGTCGGATAACGCATTATTTGACTTCAAAAAATTCAGTACTTTTTTTCTAACGTATGTTAAGGATCCGAAAAAAATTTAAATTTTTTTGAGGTCAAATAGTGCGTCATCCGGCCTCCTCGATATACGTGCATAAATAGTAAGAGTCAAACATTTAAGTACGGAGGGAATATTATCCATCTTTTCTTTATTCAAATCTATCTCTTGTTACTTTCTTTATCATGAAGTTTCAAGTTTTTGTGATTTGGATCCCTAAAATCTACAATATTGTCATTTTTAAAGTTTTTAAAATTTCATAGTGTAGGTATTGTATTGGACAAGTTGGTAAGATTTAACATGCTAAAAGATACATTAAATAAATATATATATATATATATATATATATATATATATATATATATATATATATATATATATCTTAACTAATTAAATCACCTACTTATTTTTTAAAATGATACAAAGTTATAAATTGGGCTAGTTGTTCTTCCAACAATGGAGTACCACTCACAAGTGCTTCATTCATACTATTTAAGATCATATCATCTATCAACAAGCCAACCCCAATTGCATCCTAACCTCCTTTTTCTATTTTATTTATAATAATAATAATTTATTTCGTTTTTAAAATTTATTATTTTTTTTTTTGAAGGGAAGATATAAATTCATTAATTCGAATCTGCAATTACAAAAGGCGCAATCGCCTCGGGGCATTCCCCTATCCATACATTTCCTGAACAGGAAATCAAAGCCAATTGGCTTAATTCATGAGCGGGTGCATTTGTGGACCTTATTGTGTGCGTGAAGGAGCAGCTGCGGAAAGTGGATGATAGTCGAGCCACGTCCTCCAGTACCAAGCCCGTATAGTTGGATGGGACCTCTCCGTTAGTCAGGGCCAAGATGTTCTGGAGGCAATCCGATTCAAAAATGACATTTTCACACCTCCATAACCTAGCCTGCGTAACCGCATCTCTAAGCGCTAGTGCCTCCCCAGTAGGCGCATCATTCTTATGAGGGAGAAAGATAGCACCTGAGAAGATCGGCCCACCCCTTTCGTCGCGTGCTATGAATCCCAAACCAGTTCCCGAACTCCCGATGGCTGCATCTGTGTTGATCTTTACCACCCCTGGAGGGGGAGGCCGCCACTTCGGAGTTGTGGGATGGCAGGTAGGATGAGAAGATTTCTGTGGAGAACGCCAAGCCTCCTTGAAGTCTGTCAACAACTTCCCTCCCCTAATGATTACCTCCTGGGCTGATTCGTCACGGAGCTTGAAGATCCTGTTATTCCTTGAAGTCCACAGCGACCAGAGGCACGAGATTAATTTTTCGAGGTTGGGCTCCCCCAGAGACGCCCTGGTAGCTGCTAGCCACTCTACCCAGTTACTTCCTTGAAGGCTCGGCACTCTATCCCAAAAGTCAAATTTCTCCCATACTCCGGTCGCGAAAGGACAAGACAATAGCAGATGTGAAGTCGACTCAACCTCCTGGTTACAACAGGGGCACACTAGGTCCACCGTTATTCCTCTCCTCCCTAGGTTTTCTCTTGTCGGGAGGGAACCATTACCCAGCCTCCACATGAAGTTTTTAAACTTTGGAGGGATAGTCAAGCCCCAAAGATGTTTCCACCACCCTCTAGTCGAAACCTGATCATCCTGAATAACAGTCGAAGAGAGGCTATGGTACCCACTACGGACAGAATACCTCCCATTTGTGGTTCCCCTCCACACAAGAGTATCATTCGCCTCATCCCGACTGAGCGGTAGGCTTAATATTTCCGATACTTCTTGGGGTAGAAAGAGCTGATCCACTAGGTCAGTATTCCAACACCGTCGATCTCTGTCAATTAGCTCAGCCACCGTCGCCTCCTCGTCCAGTACTGACACCGGCGCTGTGGTCATTCCGTTAGGAATCGATGGGAGCCACGAAACCTTCCAAATCCTTATCCGCTCCCCATTCCCCACTCGCCAGAAGCTACCTGATAACATGTTTTTATGCATGATTTTCTCTCCATTTTCTCCCCTTTTTAAGGCATGATTCTGCTAATTTACCCTTGTTTCCATTACTATTGCAGATTTAGGCCTAAAATGAGAGTTTATGCGAAAAGATGCATTTCTGGACCATTTTGTGCAGTTTTTGAGCTTCAAGACCCAGAGTCGAGGTCCCGAGTAAGAACCAGCGTTCAAGGTCCCGAATCGGATTCACCATTCGGGACCCCGAAGGGCGAAGAATGACATTTCCACGTGTCATCTCGCCAGAGCTTCCATGTGCCTCCTCTGACACTGTTCCTGCAGTCTGCACTGACCACCAAATACCTACCGCTCTGACCAGTTCAGCCTTGAGCCCAGTCCAGACCTGCCAAAGCTGGAAAAATCAGACAGCTTTATGCTTTTCCAGCTTTGTGCTTTAAGGAACATGGATCCACTTTTTTAGGCTTTCAATTAATGCATTTTGTCCCTAGTTTTAGGTTGAAGATATTTTGTGCTTAGTGCTCTACTATATAAAGGGCATCTAAGAGTAGTTTAGGGTATCTTGGCTTATCCATGATCATGTAGTTTTAGTTTTCTTAGACTTCTCTCTAGTTTATCTCTCTAGTTCTTGTTAGCTCATCTTCAACCTTGCCGCCGGGCTTCAAACGGATTTTTAGTAACAAAGTCTTCTTCCCTTCATCTATTTATTTACTTGTTATGCTTTCTTTAATTGTTATTTATTTATCTTTAAGCATGAGTAGCTAAATTCCTAGTTCTTGGCAAGGCTGATTCAAGGGTTGCAGGGGCAGATTCGAGGCCTTAATGTGCTTAAAATATTCTTGATGCTATATTCAACTATTCATCGGTTTAATTATATCTTTGCATGATTTAATTTGAGGCTTGATCAACTGATAATTATCTTGTGCAAAGGCTGTCATTTATGTGATGAATACGGAAGGAAAATTGCATGAGTAAGTAGGCATCTGTTTAGTCTTGACTGTGTCAAAGTGGTCTTGAATAGATAGGTTGGGTAGTTGATTAGGGCTGGGTCACGAGCCTGACAAACTGAGGGACTTTAGCTCTAGATCTGTCTTTTCTTAGCTTCATGGGCAGTTTGAGTATGGCCCTCCCGCATTCGTGCCTGGAGGGATGGCAAACCGTCAAGACTACCTCATATGTGGAAACGGGGGGTAGTTTCTCTTAAGAGAAAAGTAGGGGGCATCCGAGGAATCTGGTCCCCATGTCATTTCTATGACGTCTTGAATAGAATACCCTTGAGCTGATGACGATCTGGTCCCGAATGTAACCCAGAGTGCCTTTGCTAAGAATCCTTCTCTAATTGATTATTTGCGTTTATTTTCCTTCTATTTTATTATTTCTGGAATTATTTGCTGATTTGCTTGTTTTACCATTCGGGACCTCGAACGTGACATTCGGGACCCCGAATTTTGCTTTCCTAGATAGAATTTGTTAGCTCCCGAAATCTGCCTTGGCTGGCTCGTTCAGCCAAGTAAAACCCCCCCCTGATTGATACTTTTTGTGCCTTTGTCCCCCGAATACATTCAAGACTTGGTCTTGAATCAGTTTCTCTCCATCCAGCCCTTGAATTCGGTTTTGTTTTGTTTCTTTTATTGTTTTATTTTATAATCTGGCCTTGTCTAGTGTAAGTCTTCACCAATCTCTGTGGATCGATCCTCTTGCCACTGTCTTCAATCTATTTTGTTGCATGTGATAAGTTGTAATAATTTGTTTGATCGTGCCCTCGACAAGCGCGTCATCAAAATGGCGCCGTTGCCGGGGATTGGTGTTAAGTCTTGCCCTAGACAAGTCCAGATTTTTGTTTTATTTTATTTCTTTCTTTAAATGTCTTATTTTAATTCTCATTCTCATTCACCCTCTTTTCCTCAGCATTTTACTCCCAACCCCCCGTGCTGGAATCAAGGAAATTTCAGCTATGGAGTGCATTCTAGACCTGGATATCAATATTTTCAGCCTCCACAACCTCCTCAAGGCACAGGGTTATCCCAAGGAAATTTGGCTGCATTAATTGGCATGGTTAATCAATTTAAAGAGACCCTTCGGGAGCAGAGGCGCCAAGAGTATCTTGAAGAAAACTTCACATCCTTGCCCGCTCATCATGACCTCGACACTGCCCCAGCTCCCGAATCCGATAAGGAAAGGTTGATTAACTTGGAAAATCAATTAAAAGAGCTAACTTTAGAAATGCAGGAGCTTAAGGAGCAGTGGCGTCAAGAGGATATTGAAGTCGAGGTCCCGAATCAGATTCAAGACTCCGACGCTGCCACTTCTGCAGCTCCCGAACAGATCCCAGATCCTCAGGACCCCGAAGATGTTCCAGCTCCCGAACCAAATTTTTTAGCTCTCCCTACGGATGAGCTAAAATTGGAGGATTCAGGATGCTCTCCTTTGGAGTCAAGAGCCAATATGGACTACACAGACGTCGAGGTCCCGAAGTTGAGCAACAGTGACGAGTTTCAAGGCCTCGAAGCAGAATCGAGGGCAGAAACTATTTTTCAGCCGGGAGAGATTATGAATGAGGATTCAAGGGAGACTGAGAATGAGGATTTAAGTGAGATTAAGGAGGAGAAAATTGAGGACTTGAGCTTTTCTTCATGCCCTCGATCTAAAGTCGTTATGGGTGAAAGGGAGATTTTGAAACTTTTTGATTATATTGATCCTTTTCTTGAATCACCTTCCACTCATAACAATTTTTTCCTCTTAATTTTGCAGGAGCCTAAATTAATATTTGACTCATGTCATGACCGCATGCAAGATGCTTTGCTACAAGACCATCCACTCCATGCGATAATTCACATCAAACTAAGAGGATGGAAAGCATTTAGTAGAATTGGTTGAAGGAAACTTGAAGAGTCGAGGCCCCGACTATAATCAAGGCCAAGTGTGGGGAAATCCCACGGATTCCCAACCTTCTTTCTTCTTTCCTTTTAATTTTAAAATTTTTCAATTCCAAGTCAAACTTAGCTTTTTTATTCTTTATGCACACTTCTTATGTTCCCTATGTAGTTTTAATTAGCTTTGTCTCCTTCCCTCCTCATTTAATTCTCTTGTCCCCTCCTTTTTCAAACCCCATTAATTCCTTTTGTTTTCCCTTCTTTCCCCCTTTTTTCAAATTCAAATTAAAAAAAAAAAAAAATCAAAAAAAAAATCAAAAAAAAAAAAAAAATCTCATTTTTTTTCTCTGATTTGTACAGGTGTCGAGTGCCAGCTTTTTCAGGTGGCTTCTGTTTTTGATTCGAGACCCCGACACCTGGTTTTGATTCGAGACCCAGACACTTGTTTCTGATTCGAGACCTCGACACCTGTTTCTGATTCGGGACCCCGAAGCCAACACTGGCGCAATCTCCCCCCATCTTCGATTCGAGACCCCGAACAATCCATCCCTTTGCCCCAGCATGGGCTTATCTTTTATTTTATGTTGAATAATTTCCCTTTATGCTTTAGTTCGAACTGCTATCTTTTTGTCTCCTTCTTCACATTGAGGACAATGTGTTGCCTAAGTGTGGGGAGGGTTTTATCTGCCTTATTTGTTTACTTTGCTTGACTGCATGTTTCAAGGTCCCAAATTTTTGTTTCAAGGTCCCGAATATTTTTTCGGATTTTTATCTTTATTTGCTGCCTAGTTTTTGAAAACACCCCAATGATGGACACACACCTGACTTGCGCACATAGAATAAAAATGTTGTCTATAGTCAAGGTCCCGAATGATTCATTCTTTGCCTGTTATGCCTTATATCTGCTTCAAGACCTAGACACCAGTAGTCACGAATCAGCACCTTGTGAGCATTTGAGCCTTCATGCCTATATTTATTGTTCGAGTGATAAATGCATGGCTAGGTACTGGCTGGGCTTGCATGATATCCATGGGTATAGACACATTTAGACATAGGAGAGCAGCAAAAAGATTAAGTCCTCGCATCGAATTGTTCTCTCTCATTTTTTTCTGTTCTCCCTTCTTGACCCCGAATCCCTTCTTGACCTTCCATTCTGACCACTTGAATTTTCTTTGATCTTTCTTTTGGCAGGTGAGCAATGTTGTTGGGAGCACTATCGAGGGCTAGACTAGACAAATGAAGCAGCAAAGGCAAAGTGTGGGGATCCCGCAAAAATTCAAGACCCTGAATGCTGGCGCAAATTCGAGACCCCAAAACTGAATTCAAGGGCAGACCAGAACGAAAAATCACTTCCCACCCACAGCAAAACACAAGTGTGGGGAAGTGAAATCAGAATATCAAGCCCCCGAAGAACAAGGTCTCGATCCTCAATTCAGATCTCTCTTTCTCTCTTCAAAAAAAGAAAAAAAAAAGAAAAAAAAAAAAAGAGAAAAGAAAAAAAAATAGAAATATAAATAAAAGAGAGAGAGAAAAGAGCAAGACCAAACCTTGAAAGCCAAGAAGAGGAAAATCAGCAGCCAGCATCCATTCAAGGTCCCGAGCCTAGGTCCCGAATGAAGGCAAGGACCCCCCTCGAAGAAGAAAAGCCTAGTCTAGCTTTCGCCCTCAACAACATTGTCTCACCATCTTTTCCTTTTGCCAAGGGAGCATTTCAGGTTCGAGTTGGTTTCACCACCTTCTCATTTCACTTCCTTACTATCCCTCTTCTCTACTTTTTCTTCTCATTATGCTTCTTCCATCTCCTCTTGTCATTTATTTCCCTTCTTGCCCCCGATGCGAAGTCTTTTGATTGCTAGATTGCCTATGCATGTGTCTAATGTACTCGGATTAACTTGCAAGCTTGGTTTTGTGCTACGTTATTGCGTACTTGAGTGTTTAAACACCTACCCTTGTTCACGAGCGTGAGTACAAACACCAATCCATGTGAGGACTGCTGGTGAATAGGCTGATGTGGAAAAGTCTCTTCTTAAGGGTCGTTACCCTTCTGATTTGATGCAGGGGTACCTAGGTGAAGTCTGTTTTCATTTGGGGTCCCGAATCTTGACAAGAGTATTTATTCCATGTGCTATGGTCTGGTGTTTCTGTTCTGTTTTGGGACTGTTTTAAATTTTGTGAATGCTCGAGGGCGAGCATTGGGCAGTGTGGGGATTATTTGATAGCATGTTTTTATGCATGATTTTCTCTCCATTTTCTCTCCTTTTTAAGGCATGATTCTGCTAATTTACCCATGTTTCCATTACTATTGCAGATTTAGGCCTAAAATGAGAGTTTATGCGAAAAGATGCATTTCTGGACCATTTTGTGCAGTTTTTGAGCTTCAAGACCCAGAGTCGAGGTCCCGAGTCCGAACCAGCGTTCAAGGTCCCGAATCGGATTCACCATTCGGGACCCCGAAGGGCGAAGAATGACATTTCCACGTGTCATCTCGCCAGAGCTTCCATGTGCCTCCTCTGACACTGTTCCTGCAGTCTGCACTGACCACCAAATACCTACCGCTCTGACCAGTTCAGCCTTGAGCCCAGTCCAGACCTGCCAAAGCTGGAAAAATCAGACAGCTTTATGCTTTTCCAGCTTTGTGCTTTAAGGAACATGGATCCACTTTTTTAGGCTTTCAATTAATGCATTTTGTCCCTAGTTTTAGGCTGAAGATATTTTGTGCTTAGTGCTCTACTATATAAAGGGCATCTAAGAGTAGTTTAGGGTATCTTGGCTTATCCATGATCATGTAGTTTTAGTTTTCTTAGACTTCTCTCTAGTTTATCTCTCTAGTTCTTGTTAGCTCATCTTCAACCTTGCCGCCGGGCTTCAAACGAATTTTTAGTAACAAAGTCTTCTTCCCTTCATCTATTTATTTACTTGTTATGCTTTCTTTAATTGTTATTTATTTATCTTTAAGCATGAGTAGCTAAATTCCTAGTTCTTGGCAAGGCTGATTCAAGGGTTGCAGGGGCAGATTCGAGGCCTTAATGTGCTTAAAATATTCTTGATGCTATATTCAACTATTCATCGGTTTAATTATATCTTTGCATGATTTAATTTGAGGCTTGATCAACTGATAATTATCTTGTGCAAAGGCTGTCATTTATGTGATGAATACAGAAGGAAAATTGCATGAGTAAGTAGGCATCTGTTTAGTCTTGACTGTGTCAAAGTGGTCTTGAATAGATAGGTTGGGTAGTTGATTAGGGCTGGGTCACGAGCCTGACAAACTGAGGGACTTTAGCTCTAGATCTGTCTTTTCTTAGCTTCATGGGCAGTTTGAGTATGGCCCTCCCGCATTCGTGCCTGGAGGGATGGCAAACCGTCAAGACTACCTCATATGTGGAAACGGGGGGTAGTTTCTCTTAAGAGAAAAGTAGGGGGCATCCGAGGAATCTGGTCCCCATGTCATTTCTATGACGTCTTGAATAGAATACCCTTGAGCTGATGACGATCTGGTCCCGAATGTAACCCAGAGTGCCTTTGCTAAGAATCCTTCTCTAATTGATTATTTGCGTTTATTTTCCTTCTATTTTATTATTTCTGGAATTATTTGCTGATTTGCTTGTTTTACCATTCGGGACCTCGAACGTGACATTCGGGACCCCGAATTTTGCTTTCCTAGATAGAATTTGTTAGCTCCCGAAATCTGCCTTGGCTGGCTCGTTCAGCCAAGTAAAACCCCCCCTGATTGATACTTTTTGTGCCTTTGTCCCCCGAATACATTCAAGACTTGGTCTTGAATCAGTTTCTCTCCATCCAGCCCTTGAATTCGGTTTTGTTTTGTTTCTTTTATTGTTTTATTTTATAATCTGGCCTTGTCTAGTGTAAGTCTTCACCAATCTCTGTGGATCGATCCTCTTGCCACTGTCTTCAATCTATTTTGTTGCATGTGATAAGTTGTAATAATTTGTTTGATCGTGCCCTCGACAAGCGCGTTATCACTACCCTTCCGAAGGATCTCTCTCCCAGCCATTATACTCCGCCAAACAAAACTAGGGCGATATCCCACCCCCGCTTCTAGGAAGTCTGAGTTGGGGTAATATCTAGCTTTCCAGATTTGGGAGATCAAAGAGTTCGGGGATTTATGTAAGCGCCAACCTTGCTTTGCAAGCAGTGCCAGGTTGAATTCCCGAACATTCCTAAAACCCAGGCCACCCACCTCCTTAGATCTACATAACTTTTCCCAAGAAACCCAGTGCATCTTGCGCTCATCCTCGTTTCCCCCCCCACCAAAACCTCCTAGTCGCTCTCTCTATCTCGTCACATATGGAGATTGGGATTTCGAAGCAACTCATCATATATGTTGGGATGGATTGGATGACCGATTTAATCAGAACTTCCCTCCCTGCCTGGGAAAGTTTCTTTTCTTTCCACCCTCCAAGCCTCTTGCATACCCTATCGCGGATCGAGGTGAACATACCCTTCTTAGCTCTGCCAAAAGAAACTGGAAGCCCTAAGTACTTCTCATGGGAGTCAGTTCCTCTCATTCCTAGTTGCCCTGTAATTCGCGTCCTCGCGTCTTGGCCTACATTTCTGCTGAAGCATACCTCCGATTTATCCAAATTAACCTTCTGACCAGATGCCTCATCATATTCATTTAGAATCAAACTAATAACCCCTGCCTCCTCGACATTTGCCCTCGCGAAAATGAGGCTATCGTCTGCATAGAACAAGTGGCTGACCTCTGGACTCCCACGACAGATCCTGTAGCCATGTATCCTATTGGACGAAGTTGCAGCTTGTAGCATAGCCGAGAGGCCCTCTGCACAAAGAAGGAACAGATAAGGAGACAAAGGGTCCCCCTGACGAAGGCCCCTTTCTGGGTAGAATGTAGGACTTGGTGTACCGTTTAGGAGGAGGGCGTATGAAACCGAAGTAACGCAGCGCATAACCAATGATGTCCAGCGAGATGAGAAACCCATGCGAGACATGATCGCCTCCAAAAAATTCCACTCAACTCTGTCGTAAGCCTTACTCATATCCAACTTGACGCTCATCCACCCTGACCCTGAGCGCTTAGTGTTCATCCCATGAAAGATCTCCTGGGCTATATTAATTCAATTAATGCGAACACGTAACATTAGCACAACTCACGATGAATTAGTTTTTGGTTTAGTGTTCTTTTCCTTAAAAAGTAGTATTAAGTTTTAATCCTCATTTGTAATATGATTGATTTGGTTTGTGGTTGAACCAAAAATGAACCCTTTAATGAAATTTATGGAGTTTGGTTTGAAAATTCTAAAAGCGAGATCTTTTAAGTCTAATAAATTTGTAAATACAACTATTTTTCTAAAAAGGTAAAAATCAATTTACCAACGGAGTTTTGGCGCACTAAAAAGTAAAAAGTACCAGCCCGTCCGTTTTCAAAATTCGAAGACTCACTCCAAACAATAGCCGCGCTCTCTCACCAACTGCAATTTCACCAAAATGTTTGTTCTGGGACCCACATCTCCTTTCCCTCCGCGCCACAGAACCGCGTCGTTTTGGCTCCTTTAATTACTGTTCCCCCACCTGCCCCCAACGGCCAATCATGAACTCCAACACAAATACACAATTAACAGATTCTACAACAACCTTCGTAATTCTATCACAAAGCCGGGGACAATCCAGTCAATTCGTCGAAACCTCCTCTTCCCAAATAAAACGAGAGCGGGGAACGGAAATTAGGAGAAAAACGTTACTCCTCGCACTACTGAACCAGCAGAATGGCAGAATCTGAGGTGAGTTAGTGAAAGTACAAGACTGCCCTATTTATCTACATGAGAGTACTGTGTTTCTTCTTGATACGGATGTGTTGGTGTGAGTTTGTGATTTTTGTGGTTTTGTAGAAAATGGCGGCATTGAAGAAAGGGTACGCGGAGATATTATTTAATACGGCGAAAGAGGCGGCGGAGAGAGTCATGGCGACGGAGAAGAAAGCGGCTGGGTATCATCAGGAGCTGTGTAGAACCAAAGACGAGGCGCTTCGGTTGCTTTTTCGGATAAAGCAGATGGCCGAGGCTAAGGTACCATTTCAATGTATTTTTTTACTGATTTCAATTCGAATTCTTTTTTCTCTGATTTGATCTAAGTTTAACTTTTTATGTCTTTTTCATCAAATCTGATTTTCAGTTAGTATGATTATGGTAATAACAAATGTTCTATGCCAAGATACTGTTTTTTGCTTATTAGAATTAAGAAGAAGGTACAAAGTTACTTGCTTTTAGAAGCAGAATATATCTGGTGAAGTGTGCTGATACAGATTTTCAGTCCAACAAGTAGACTGGCACTGTCCTTGTCCCTTTCTGTAGGTGTGCCAGTGCACGGTAGGTAATTGATGACAGAAGAACTTGACCTTCTGTCTAGTTGGGTTTTTATGTTTTTGACCAATTTGTGCCCTAAATCATGCAGTTAAGGATTTGTAAGCTGACAACTCTTGAAACCTTGTTACTTTAAGAGATCTACTGCTTTGCGTTTGCAATGCTCTTATCAGCAAAGATGTATTGAAACATAGTTAAGCATTCTAATAGTTTAGGCATTTTAGGGATAATCAATGATATTCTAATTATAAACGAGACTTTATGTGGTGTAAAATAAGACTGTCAAATTTCCGAGTGTATATAAAATTATATGTTTGAATTTTTGCCTCTGTGTCTTTATTTCTTGGTTTGGCCATTGCTGTATTTAATGGGATTTTCTGTTCATTACACTTTCCCGTTTCTTACTAGTGTACCAATTCAATACATTACTTGAATGGTTGTTACTCTGGTACCAATTAGGTATGCCGTTGCTCTTTCAGGTTCTAAACAGTTACCATAACACTGACCCGTGTTTCTTCTTTATAGATGATAGAAGCAGAGGTGAAATCATCAAGGCAGGATAGCAAAATTGATGAACTTGAGGCACAGCTGCAGGAAGCGGAGGGTATTATAATAGATCTTAGGGAAGAGTTGAAATTGGCGCGTGATAAGTTGGAGAATGTGAGGAACAACCAAGTCCAGGTCCTCAATGGGCAAGCTATGGAGGATAACGTATTGAGTAGTCAAAATGCAACACCTGAGCTTATCACGCCTTCTAATTGTAATATGGAATGTCAAACTGCAACAACTTCTGACAAGACGAATTTACTACAGGATCAAAGAAATCCCAACGGCGTGTGCTGCAATACATCAGAACAGAGTGAACAATTGAACATTTCTCATCTGGAGAACCATAGCACTGATGCGGCCTTGATTATTAGGAGAAACAAAGAACAAGAGATGTACAGAAATGGATGTAAACAGAAAATTCATGCAATGGTGGGGGACTCGCTGGATAAGAGATTGCCTCCTCCTGGAGAAGTAGTTGATCATTCTGTTATCAAGAATGAGTTGATCCTCAAAGTGGGTAATATAAATGAATGGAAACATCTGATAACTTCTCCTAAGGCCAACAGGATTGAAACAAAAAAGAACCTTTCTGGGGACGAGGTAAGAAAGCATGTCAAAGCCTTCAGATCACGACGAAGAAAGGCCCGGTTTGGGAAAGCAAAAACTAGACGCAGATCTTGCTTTAGTCAGCTCATGAAATCATATCAACCACCTTCTATTTTTTCTCGCAGCAAAAGATGCTCATTCAATGAGAATGTTAAATTGGATGAGTGTTCACTTTTACCGTCAATCAAGACTGACAATGTGGATATCACGAAGAGTTCTGTGAAAGTGGAAGAAAAATTGCTGAATAAAAGTTCTTCCTTTGAGGATGAACTGATGACTGCTCACAAAGAGAAACGGCAAAGGACAGTGCAAAGCAGGACTCCCATTTCTAACTCATTCTCATTTCCCCTGGAGCAGCAACCCAAAATTTTCCAGCCGTTTTCTCTTGTTTCCCGTTGTAAGACTTACTCATCTTCACTCGATGGTATCATTAAATCTATTGACAATCTGCCAAAGATGACAGGAAATCTCGTTAAGCTGAGTCCATTGCAACGTTTGGATCCAGGACTCACACTAATTAGAAGTGGTACGGATCCAGTATCCGGTTCTGTGGACGTTACAGTGAGTGCCAAGGCGTTTAATAGATCAGATACTGTCCAGATTCCTGCAAGCAAGAGCATGGAATCAACGGATGAGTTTCTGAAGCAGAAACGCGATGCTATTCCAGATTCAACTCTTTTTTGTCAAGAATCTAATGCTGCGATGGTCAGTGCACCTCTCATGCACTCTAAGTTGGAAGATAGCAAAGTATCTGAAGGAACTATGGCCGGTATACCAGTGGTGCATTGTGATGTTAGAGATGTCAAACCATCGAAGGATAAAAACGTGACTCTTAAATACACCTTCCAAAGGAAACGCAAGAAAGAGTCATTGAGCAGCTCTGATAAAAGCAGTTATCTTGAGAAGAGCATTGCAGAAAGGAGAGCGGAGGAAACTCAAAATGGTTCTCTGGAGGGAGAAGAATCTAACTTAACCAATGAAACATGTAGGGACAGTGGACGGCTGGCTCAGGTTGCTCGCCAGGTTGGTTTCTTTATGCCTTCCAATATGCCTCCTTGATGTGCTACAGGGCTGGGATTTCAACAATCTTAGACTGAAATTTTGTTTGGAAAAACACAGTATTTTACCACTAACATATTAATTTCTAAATGGAACATAACTGAACAATTTAAAAGGGTTGAATATCATTTGAAACTCTGAAAACTTGATTAAACTATGTGATGTTTGTTTCAAATTGTGGAATAATAACTTTAATCAGTTGCCTGAGCATGATTTGTGCTGCAGATATCGCTTGCTTGCATATGCCATTTTTCACCAATTAACTATGCATCTCATAATTTTCCTCTATGTTTCCCATATGCAGCTCATTTCATTGTCTGGCAACAGATGGTGGCACTAAAGACAAAAGTGTGCTCCACGTCGAGAAGTTTTTGGTTCTGATGTTTTAATCAGCATTACCAATTCATGATTGTTGAGGTGCAGTGCTTATGCGGCTTCCTGCAAAATATGAGAGATACAAATTTGAGATTTCAGGTTAATTAGTTTCTTTCTTCCCCACCGATAACTTGCTATTGTTGACCTCAACCCTTTTGTCATCCTTGTTAATTCCCCTTAGAGAATAGGAATACCTATGACATTAAAGAGTTATCTACGTATTCAGCATTCAATTAATCTTGTCATTGGCTTTTGCTGCTGGATACGGATGTCTATATTCCTTCTTAAGATACCTTCCATTATCACCCGTGTTGTGATGATCAAGAAATTACAAATCTTCGTTTGTATAGATTGGAAAAGCTTACATACATCAAGATGCCATGAACTCGGTACATCATTTAACATTGATTAGTCAATACTAGCCTTACTTGTTATATCCAAAATATTTACTGCTGTGAGAATCACATTACTAATATCGAAATAACTTATGGATGCTTTTTGAGATAGCTGTACACTTGGCTCATGTTGTATTTTTCGGGGTTGGGCCTTGATTGGATTGAAATTTGAATATGACAAATAGTTTGACTGTATGTTTTTATATGCATTAAACTGTTGTGTTCTTGGCTGTTTTAAGTAGTCTGTAGTCATTTGATCTGGTTGCAGAGAAGCTGCAATTTTAAAGTTCAATATTATTTTCTTGAAGTGTGCCTCATTGAAAATGTTTCAATGGATGCGAAGTATGTGTTTCTAAATTGTGAAGTAGAACGCCACTAACTCTCCAATGACGAGCTTCCAAAATTTCTTGGTTTCTCGAACTAATCTACCAAATCTTACTTGTTGTAGCAATCTTAAAGATTAACGATACGAGTTCTCTGCTAATCAAATTTGATGATATTATACTTTTTGTGAACCTCTACGAGCTAGGCATTTCATTTTTCAAACTACTCCTATTTTTCTTGAACCTTTTTTCAAACTTTTCATAGCATCTCTGTTGACATTGCCTCTTCCCTCCAAAACTAGCCAGCTAACATTCTCTTAGGAAAAAGCCAGCAGAACAGAATGATTTGGGTGTGGGGTCAATTTGTTGAAGAATATTTTTGGTTTTGTTTTGTTGGATGGAGCATCAAGTAAAGCGTGCTTTTGGATTGTCACGTTTCATTCTATTGCTCTCTTGTTATCTGGCAAAACTCTGATCAGTACACCCTTTTTTTGTATGCTTTTTTCCCTTGGGTTAAAAAGCAGATAGCCTCGGGTCGGGTGTGTTGCAGTAGGATGATCATCAGATTCCCCACTTGCCTTTATATGCAATCCTATTAGAAATCATTTTGCAATCACATCACCCTACACTTTTCAAATTTCTATGCCCTTAATTTTAAGTGCAGAAGTTATAGATTTGGAGCTAAACAGGATGTTATAAGCGTAGATTAGTTGTTTGTCATTTTTCTGTCACATGAAAGTCTGTGGTGGAGACTTTTTTTGCGGAAGTATTAAGAGTCTGCTACTTACTTCATCAATTAGTAGGGTTTGTTTTAGCTGAATTGCAAGGATCGTTAATTCTACTATATCACGACAACTAATCATGTTCATATCGAGTTTGACTCAAAAGAAGATCAAACCAGGATCAAACACAAGAATCAAACCAGCGACTTAACGAGAACATACCCTAGACAAACTAAAGAAACCAAATTTGTATAACCAGATATTTTTGGTGTTCTCTTCTCTTTTCTTTAACCTAGCGGCTCTGGTAATTGCATTCCAGCAGTAAAGACAGTGACAATTCCAAAGCAAAGGCTTATGGAAGTGTTTATGCCACAAAATGGTTTGCACGCCAAGCCCAAACACAAAAAAAAACAACATTTTACCAAAGTTAGTCCCAAGTCGGAGAAATCATATGATGACCACACCATTTTGCAGGTAAAGCATGTCTGCTTGTCTCCCCTGTCACCTGCATTCTCATTTCTCATTTGTCACGTCTATGCCCACCACCACCACCAAAATACATTTTCTTTCGATTAAATCCCATGTATAAATATGCCATCTCATGTGTATCAAATTGCCCATCTCATAATTTTTCAAAATTCGAAATTCAAAATGGATTGTTACAATAATAAGATCAAGATAGGAGATCATCAGCATGATCAAGAAGAGCATGTGCACACAATCTTGTATGCAGCAGGAACTGCTCTAACAATGGCTTGTCTAAAACGAATTCTAGTCATGTTCTTCACCGAAGAATGGCGCGTGAGGATGTTCCTTCTCCTCAACCTTCTTCTCCTGGCCATTCTTTTCACTTCTAATCGCTCCGCGTCTAACGAAAATCAAGAAAGTGTCAAGAATGCAGAAGCAAGAACTCAAGAAAACAAGAAATTAATGAGAAATTCGTCGACTTGTAAATTTGAAGTGCAGAAAGAATGTTGTGACAAGATTTCTTATAAGAAGGTTATAAGCGATAATGTTGAAGAACATGAGGAAGAGCATGTTAGAGTTGTTCGCAATAGTGGTGAGGGTACTACTACTTGTAAGTTGTCTAAGGAGGACTTGAATCAGAGAGCTGATGCTTTTATTGCAATGTTCAGGCAGCAATTGGTTTCAGATGCAAGAAAGATTGGAATTTAATTTAATTCAATTAACCAGTTCTGTTTTCTTTTTTGAACAAGACTAATTAACCGGTTCTTGAGTTCTTGATATAGTGATTGCAATTTATTTATTGGAGTTATAATTATGAATTTTGAAGTTGTAATTCACTCTACTTATTATTATCTTCCAGTCTGGTTATTCTTTGGGCTTTTTTGGGCCTTCTTTCAAATCTAATTTGGGCTGAAATCTTTACAGACTACAAGCTTTAAGCTCAACGTTTTCCTTTTCCTGTCTGAAAGTTGAAAGTTGAGAAAATCAACCGGGTGTCAAAAGGCATGCATTGAGACAATCCTGGTCCCAAGCTTTCTTGGTACCTTTCTTAATAAACCAGCCTATTAGCCTAGGTAACCAATTTTATGTTTCTTTCCTCTCCAAAACATAGAGAGCCCATGGACCACACCGATCCATACATTTTTCTTATAATCTACCACAAGCACTTTTATTTTTTAATTGACCGATTTAATAGATTAAAAAATTTACTGACGCGGTAAATTTAGGGTTACTTAGTGTTAAAAGTGGGTAAGTATAATAAACTTAACAAAGTTTATAAATAAGTAGATTTTCGAGGGAAAAAAGAAAGGTTCTAGGGGATTGCGCACCACGGGATCCCTCCACTTATTATTTTCATTTTAGTCAGTCCCTAACGTTTGTTTTTGTTCGATTTAGTCCCACACGTTACCTCCGTTAGACCCGTGGAGTCCCTCCTCCGATAACGACGCAAACGGCCGTTAGTTTTGATTTTTTATTATTAAATCTGACAAAAGTTACTGACGGCGGGATCCACATTTCAGGGAAAATTAATTTAAATTTTAAAAATATTAGAAAAATACTGAAAAATAAAATAAATTAAAAGAAAAATATTAGAAAAATACAGAAAAATTAGAAAAATTAAAAGAAAAATAAATTATTAATTTCAAAAATACAGAATATTTAGAATATATAATTTTAAAATTTTAAAATATATAATTAATTTTAAAATTCAAAAAAATATAATTAATTTTAAAATTCAAAAAAAACAATTAATTAATTTTAAAATTCAAAAAAATAATTATTTAATTTTTTTCTTTTTCTCTCTTTCTTTCCTTTTTTTTCTTAATTTCTTTCTTTCTTCTCCGCTTTTCTCATTTTCTTTTCTCTTTCTTTCCTAATTAATTTAAATTAACAAAATTAAAACGAATTTAACTAAACAAATTAAATTTAACATTTAAAAAAAAAAACTAAAATATTTTCCCGAAAATCAAAATCTCATCTCAAAACTAAACCCATTAATTTCCCCCTTCATCATCGTCATTTCCATCTCCTTCCTCACATCACAGCATCATGACCATCATCATTTTTTTACCCAAGCTTGCAAAAAACAAAAGGGATAAAACTCCGCCCAGCCAAATGCATTTCCTTGAACGGAAGCAAGCCGAGGCTTTCCGTAGATCCAATGGTCAACATATCGATTGGCTTTTTGTGACGAAGCAACCACAAAGAAATTAAAGGCTTTGCTATTTGCTCCTTTCTCTTTCAAGGCATCCATAAGAAAATGCCAGAATTTAGTCAAGCCTTGTACAACTTTATGTCCAGTGAATCCTCAAGCTTTATCCCCGGAACTATCTCTAAGATCTACCACAGTGAACCCTAGATCCAGCAACATCGAAGCCATCAGAACCCTCTTCTCCATCCAAAGCTTCTGCTCCTTCCTCGACGCCAACAACGAAACTGTCACAGCCAAAATCTTTTTCCTTCTTTTCCGTTTTTCTCCTTTTTCTTTTCCCCCTCTTTCCTAATTTATTTAAATTAACAAAATTATAAACGAAATTAACAAAAAAATTGGGTATGGGGTCGACGTTGACATGACCGGAACGACAGGTGCGGTGAAGATGTTGCCGTTTGGTTAATTGGGTATTATTTATTTTGCTTGCATATTTTTATTTTGAGATTTTGTTTTCTTTTAGTATTTGTTGTTTGTTTGGTCGGACTTTCATGACCAGATCTGATTCTTCATTTTCATGACCAGATCTGGTCCTTCATCATCAAACATGAAATTTGGTTTTAGATTCTTGAATTGAACTATTACAAGAAGAAAGGGAGAGAGAATTGAACAAGAGTGTTTGTGGTGGTGTGGCGGGTGGTCGGCGGTTGCTATGCTACTGGTGGAGGTGGAATGGATTAGTGGTGATGACGGATGAGGGTTGCAAAGGGGGAAGGAAATGAAAAGATTTGGCAATAAAATAAAATAAATGAAATCTTAAATTTTTTTTTTTAGGATACTAATTATAGAAACAAATTAATAAAAAAACTAAATTTAATGGATTAAAATTGATGAACTCTTAAATCAATAAAAAAAACTAAATTTAAAGGGGAAGGAAATGAATTATTATTTATTGAGTTTAATTAAAAGGAAAAAACAAAATGAAATAAAGAATGGTAACAGAGAAGAAATAGGATTTGGGTTTCAGGAAGAAGAAAAGAAACATGAAAAAAGTAAAGAAGAAGAAGAAAAGAAACAGGAAAATGAAAAGAATCAAAAAAAAAAAACCTTTACGGTTTTTTTTTCGTTTTTAAATTTTTTATCTATTATTTTTATTTTTTATGTTTTAAATTTGAAATATCCGACACGTGGGACCCGCTTGCAGATACTTTTTCAGCTTTAATATTAAAATAATCGAAATTAACGGCCGTTTGTCACCGTTTAGGAAGGAGGGACTCCGCGGGTCTAACGGAGGTAACGTGTGGAACCAAATCGAACAAAAACAAACGTTAGGGACTGACTAAAATGAAAATAATAAGTGGAGGGACCCCGTGGTGCGCAATCCCAAAGTTCTAGTATTATCTAAATGTTTTCGTACCAATGGGTCGGGAGTCGGGACCGATGGAGAGAGATTGGTGCATGCCATTTATGATTTGAGGTTGAAAGATCACCTATGACGAGGCTATGAGCTCATTCAATTCTCGTTAGAATGTCGCAACCTTTTGAAAGCTAATTACTAGTACTAATCACTGTCCCAACCAACCCGTCCTAATCCTATGAACTCTAACTGCAATTTTTGCAATTTATAAATTGAATTTTGAGTTTTTTTTCTATGCAATTAAATCCTCTGTATGATTATTTATAATTCAAATTTGAATCTCACTGTATTTATAAAAAAAAGTATCGTTTGGAATCCACGTTTTCTTCATCACAAATTACAAGGAAGGAGATGGATCCTTAGTTGATGCCTGATGGGGAATAATTAAAGTTCCCCGTCTTGTCTGTTCAATATTTTAATTTGAATGATATAAATTACTACCTGTCTCACTCGATGCCATCCATTCCGATGATACAAATCTGGTATATGAAAGACCCATCTATTTTAGACATGTTGCTCTATTCGTTGGATGATTCGATGTATATATTTATTAAAGAAAATATTTCGATTAAAAAATCGATTTGTTGTGGGCCGGGCATGTTGTGATTGGCGCAGGTGATGGGTAGAATCTTTCTTTCTGGTGGGATCTTTGGCACAATAGGACACCATTGGCTTTGGTCCACCCGAAATTGTATAGTATTTCGGTCAACAAGCAGGAGAGCATCGCTGACTATGGCAGTTGGAGTGCGGGCCGTTGGCAGTGGTATAATCACTGGCGTTGTGAGCTCTTTGAGTGGGAGAGTGATGAGTGGGTTTGCTTGACCACTCAACTTCCCGAGTTACCCGCACAACAGCATGGTAACAATGTTAGGTGGCAGTTGAGTCATTCAGGGAAATACACAGTTGGTTCATGGTGCAGGGGTTTTGATAATCAGCGATTCCGGCCCACTCCTGTGCTGAAATCGTGTTGGTCCAATCTAACACCATACAGGATCGAGTTCTTCCTCTGGTTGGCTCTGCGCAAGCGGTTGGTGACCAAGGACTTTCTATGGAAACATAGCATGTTAACTGCTGAGGATAATGTTTGCCTTATGTGTGACTGGTTTGGAGAAATTGTCCATCATATGCTGTTGCATTGCAGTACGACTTCTAGGTGCTGGGATATGGTGATGCAATGGTTGGGCATAGTTTGGTGTTGTCCTCGGACGGTAGGGGATCTATGGGGCATGTGGGATAGTCTGGTGCCTTGTAGGTGCGAGCAGGTGAGAGGAATGTGGCGGGCTCTATTTTATGCAGTGCTGTGGAGTTTATGGCTGCAGCGAAACAAGGTGGTCTTTCAAAATGCAACCCACTGCACGAGACGCACAGTCAATCTATCCTTCTCGCTATGGTATAGGTGGCTGAGGAGCAAGGATCCCACATTTCCATACATTTTGGGAACGATGCTGATTTCGCCTACTTGGCTTCTGTCTTGGGGTAGTGTAGGCCGATAGTCCAGGTCAGCATTGTATCGGTAGGGTGAGGCTGTTGTTTTTTTTATCGTCTTTTTTGGTACTTCCTCTGTTGAGGAAGGGCCACACTTGTACATTCTCTATTCTCCTTTCTTGCTTCTATCTTTTTGATGGTTGCTAATAAAATCTTTAGCTTATGGAAAAAGAAAAAAAAATCGATTTGTTAACTTGAACGTTTTAGGATAATTCCCTTTGGTGGAAAATAGAATTGCATGTTTAAATTCGATTCACGATTAACATGTTCTGGTCCAAACCTTGAAAGCCAAGAAGAGGAAAATCAGCAGCCAACATCCATTCAAGGTCCCGAGCCTAGGTCCCGAATGAAGGCAAGGACCCCCCTCGAAGAAGAAAAGCCTAGTCTAGCTTTCGCCCTCAGCAACATTGCCTCACCGTTTTGATTCCTTTCTGCCAAGGGAGCGTTCCAGGTTTGAGTTGGTTCCACCACCTTCTCATTTCACCCCCTTACTATCCCTCTTCTCCACTTTTTCTTCTCATTATGCTTCTTCCATTTCCTCTTGTCATTTATTCCCCTTCTTGCCCCCGATGCGAAGTCTTTTGATTGCTAGATTGCCTATGCATGTGTCTAATGTACTCGGATTAACTTGCAAGCTTGGTTTTGTGCTACGTTATTGCGTACTTGAGTGTTTAAACACCTAGCCTTGTTCATGAGCGTGAGTGCAAACACCAATCCATGTGAGGGCTGCTGGTTGATAGACTGAGGTGGAAAAGTCCATTCTCAAGGATCGTTATCCTTCTGATTGGATGTAGGTGTACCTAGGCAGGGCTTGTTTTCATTCGGGATCCCGAATCCTGACAAGCATGCTTATTCTCTGTGCTATTGTTTGGTGTGTCTGTTCTGTTTTGGGACTGTTTTAAATTTTGTGAATGCTCGAGGGCGAGCATTGGGCAGTGTGGGGATTATTTGATAGCACGTTTTTATGCATGATTTTCCCTCAATTTTCTCCCCATTTAAGGCATGATTCTGCTAATTTACCCTTGATTTCATGACTATTGCAGATTTAGGCCTAAAAATGGAGTTTATGCCAAAACATGCGTTTTTGGTGCATTTTGAGCGAATTCGAGCTTCAAGACCCAGAGTCGAGGTCCCGAGTCCGAACCAGCGTTCAAGGTCCCGAATCGGATTCACCATTCGGGACCCCGAAGGGCGAAGAATGACATTTCCACGTGTCATCTCGCCAGAGCTTCCATGTGCCTCCTCTGACACTGTTCCTGCAGTCTGCACTGACCACCAAATACCTACCGCTCTGACCAGTTCACCCTTGAGCCCAGTCCAGACCTGCCAAAGCTGGAAAAATCAGACAGCTTTATGCTTTTTCAGCTTTGTGCTTTAAGGAGCATGGATCCACTTTTTTAGGCTTTCAATTAATGCATTTTGTCCCTAGTTTTAGGCTGAAGATATTTTGTGCTTAGTGCTCTACTATATAAAGGGCATCTAAGAGTAGTTTAGGATATCTTGGCTTATCCATGATCATGTAGTTTTAGTTTTCTTAGACTTCTCTCTAGTTTATCTCTCTAGTTCTTGTTAGCTCATCTTCAACCTTGCCGCCGGGCTTCAAACGGATTTTTAGTAACAAAGTCTTCTTCCCTTCATATATTTATTTACTTGTTATGCTTTCTTTAATTGTTATTTGTTTATCTTTAAGCATGAGTAGCTAAATCTTTAATTCTTAGCAAGGCTGATTCAAGGGTTGCAAGGGCAGATTCGAGGCCTTAATGTGCTTAATACATTCTTGATGCTATATTCAACTATTCATCGGTTTAATTACATCTTTTGCATGATTTAATTTAAGGTCTGATCCGCTGGTAATTATCTTGTGTAAATGCTGCCATTTATGTGATGAATACGGAAGGAAAATTGCATGAAACAAGTAGGCATCTGTTTAGTCTTGACTGCGCTGAAGTGGTCTCGAATAGATAGGGTGGGTAGTTGATTAGAGCTAGGTCACGAGCCTGACAAACTGAGGGACTTTTAGCTCTAGATCTGTCTTTTCTTAGCTTCATGGGCGGTTTGAGTATGGCCCTCCCGCATTCGTGCCTGGAGGGATGGCAAACCGTCAAGACTACCTCATATGTGGAAACGGGGGGTAGTTTCTCTTAAGAGAAAAGCAGGGGGCATCCGAGGAATCTGGTCCCCATGTCATTTCTATGACGTCTTGAATAGAATACCCTTGAGCTGATGACGATCTGGTCCCGAATGTAACCCAGAGTGCCTTTGCTAAGAATCCTTCTCTAATTGATTATTTGCGTTTATTTTCCTTCTATTTTATTATTTCAGGAATTATTTGCTGATTTGCTTGTTTTACCATTCGGGACCTCGAACGTGACATTCGGGACCCCGAATTTTACTTTCCTAGATAGAATTTGTTAGCTCCCGAAATCTGCCTTGGCTGGCTCGTTCAGCCAAGTAAAACCCCCCCTGATTGATACTCTCCGTGCTCTTGTCCCCCGAATACATTCAAGACCTGGTCTTGAATCAGTTTCTCTCCATCCAGCCCTTGAATTCGGTTTTGTTTTGTTTCTTTTATTGTTTTATTTTATAATCTGGTCTTGTCTAGTGTAAGTCTTCACCAATCTCTGTGGATCGATCCTCTTGCCACTGTCTTCAATCTATTTTGTTGCATGTGATAAGTTGTAATAATTTGTTTGATCGTGCCCTCGACAAGCGCGTTATCAATCCCCCACTCTCCCAAACATAACTCAAGTGCCCTCCCTATTGCATCACCCTTATGACTATGTATTGGACAAAAATTCAATATTCTTTTGTTCAAATTCCATTCATTGTCAATAAAATGTGCAGTTACACACATGTAATTAATTCTTTGTATGGAGGTCCAGGTATCAGTGGTAATGCACACTCTTTGGCAGTTTGTAGCAAGAAATTTAACAAGTTTTTTTTTTCTCATCAAGATACAATTGATAACAGACCCTAGAAATAGTTGACCTAGAAGGCACCTTAAACCTAGGTTGTACTGTTGCCATAAAATGTCTAAACCCAGGCCTCTCTACAAAACTAAAGGAAAGTTCATCAACAATTACCATCTGACCTAAGGCTTTTATACAAGCATCCTGATCAAATCTCCAACATCCTACACCCTTACCCCAAGTATCATTTACACTATCAATTTCTGTTTGTCTAAGGTCAGATGTGTGTGGTACTTGTTTACAGCTTTTCATATGGTTTTTCAAAGCAGCAGTACCTTGTTTTTTAGAGTCGCAACCAATTTCAGCCCCACAAAATTTACACCGACCTCTTGTTTCGCCATCTTCATTCTCAAATTTGTCAAATTGCAGCCACGCTGCAGATCTTGGAGCTATGGCCTTTCTCTTTTTTGTTGTAGCATTAGCTGCATGAGACTCTTGGTCGGGAGCAGCAGCAGCATCTAAGGTTGCAGTAGCAGCAGCTGAGGGTGTAGTAGCAGCAGCTGAGGGTGCAGTAGAAGCTGAGGGAGCAGTGACAATGACAAGCTGCTCTTGGGAAGGAGTGACTGTCTCCATTTGGAATCGGATAAAAGCTGAAACAAAAACCAACTAAATAAGTAATTGAAATATTGATAGCATGTTTTTATGCATGATTTTCCCTCCATTTTCTCACTTATTTAGAGCTTGATTCTGCTAATTTACCCTTGATTTCATTACTATTGCAGATCTAGGCCTAAAAAGGGAATTTATGCTAAAATAAACATTTTTGGTGCATTTTGAGCGAATTCGAGCTTCAAGACCAAAAGTCGAGGTCCCGAGTCCAAAGCAGCGTTCAAGGTCCCGAATCGGATTCCCAGTTCGGGACTCCCGAAGGGTAAAGGATGACGTTTCCACGTGTCACCCCACCTAACGCCCATGTGATCCCTCTGACACTGTTCTGACGCTCTGCACTGATTACCAAACACCTGCGGATTTCAGTCTTGAGCCCACTCCAGACCTGCCAAAGCTGGAAAAACCAGACAGCTTTATGCTTTTCCAGCTTTGTGTTTTTGGGAACATAGATCCACTTCTTTAGGCTTTCAATTAATGCATTTTGTCCCTAGTTTTTGGGCTGTAGATATTTTGTGCTTGGAGCTCTACTATATAAAGGGCATCCATGAATAGTTTTAGGGGTTTTTTTTTTAGAGGGGATCTCTCCTAGTAATTAATTAATTAGCATTATTTAGAAGTAGCTTAGACTTCTCTCTAGTTTCTCTCTCTAGCCATTGTTAGCTTCTCCAACATTGCTGCCGAGCTATAAACGGAATTTTAGTAACAAGTTTTCTTCCCTTACACTATTTAATTACTTGTTATGCTTTCTTTAATCGTTATTTGTTCATCTTTAAGTATGAGTAGCTAAATTCCTAGTTCTTGGCAAGGCTGATTCAAGGGTTGCAGGGGCAGATTCGAGGCCTTAATGTGCTTAATATATTCTTGATGCTATATTCAACTATTCATCGATTTAATTACATCTTTGCATGATTTAATTTGAGGCCTGATCAACTGAGAATTATCTTGTGTAAATGCTGCCATTTATGTGATGAATACGGAAGGAAAGTTGCATGAGCAAGTAGGCATCTGTTTAGTCTTGACTGTGTCAAAGTGGTCTCGAATAGATAGGTTGGGTAGTTGATTAGAGCTGGGTCACGAGTCTGACAAACTGAGGGACTTTAGCTCTAGATCTGTCTTTTCTTAACTTCATGGGCAGTTTGAGTATGACCCTCCCGCATTCGTGCCTGGAGGGATGGCAAACTGTCAAGACTACCTCATATGTGGAAACGGGGGGTAGTTTCTCTTAAGAGAAAAGTAGGGGATATCCGAGGAATCTGGTCCCCATGTCATTTCTATGACATCTTGAATGGAATACCCTTGAGCTGATGACGATCTGGTCCCGAATGCAACCCAGAGTGCCTTTGCCGAGAACCCTTTCTCCAACTGATTATTTGTGCTTATTTCGCTCTTGTTCTATTTCACGCCTGTGTTGATACCTCTGCACCTGTTTCTGATTTATTTTATTTCTGGAATTACACACTGATTTGCTTATTTTGCCATTCGGGACCTCGAACGTGACATTCGAGACCCCGAATACTGTTTTCGTAGATAGAAATTGTTAGCTCCCGAAATCTGCCTTGGCTGACTTGTTCAGCCAAGTAAACCCCCCCCCCCCCCTAATTGTTACTCTTTGTGCACTTCTCCCCCGAATATATTCAAGACTATAGATCAGTTTCTCACAATCCCTGTGTTCGACCCTGACTGCCACTGTACACTTTATCTCTTGTGCACACACGTTTTCAGGCACTATAAATTCTGTATTTGACTGACGATCAAATATCTAACATATAAAGACAGATATGCAAACATCCAGCACTAAAACATTCGTGATTCATACTATAAATTTAATTGATCATTCTTATACATTTAATAACTTCAGAACAGTGAACGATCACAAAATCAAAAAACATACAAAAACACAAACAACAAGAAGAAGAATATAGCAAGTATCACAACTGATTCACACTCTCCACCAGCCAATGCCAATGCCATTGCCATCCAGTAGCATGTTATAGAAAAAGTTAGGAAAACTAAAAGGGTACAAAAGTTTTCATTGAACAAGAACCAAACATATGGAGTGCTACGAATTCACATAGCAGGTTATCTGAAAACACCATCAAACGACAACATTAAATAGGCAGATAACCTAACAGCATAGAGATAATATCAGAAATCAAAGAAAACCCAAATGTAGAATACCAACATGATTATTAGTACATATTACAGTATGAAATGATGCCAAATTCACGGAAATAAGCAGCAGAACCCATCAATTAACCAAACAGCCAAAAATACACACCAAAAACCACTAATTTCAGTATTAACTATTATTAGATTTTCGGTGAAATTAGGTATTAAGTATGGAAAGAGAGGAGAGCACCAAAAACTTACCGAAATAACCGATGGAAAGGAAAGGAGATGCCGAGATGGAAAGAGAGGAGAGCAAGTGGGTAGCTGCTAGCTGCTGGTGGAGGAGGAGGCAGTGGGTGATCGGACTCGGAGAGTGAAATCGAGTGAGAGAGGTGACTAGGGGTGACTGGGTTTCGTTTGGGAGAGGGAGACGGACTGAGCGCTGCGAGTGGGTTTCGTTTGGGAGAGGGAGACGGACTGAGCGAGCGAAGGGGGTTCGTTTGGGAGAGGGAGAGGGTTTGACTTTTGAGTTTGAGGAGGTAGGGTTTCGTTTAGGAGAGGGACACCATGTGTCGTGTGTGTAAGTGTTTGTTGCCTATGAAAGATAAAACGGCGTCGTGCTGTGTATAAGAAGTTCGGTTAGTTCGGTTAACCGAACTTCAGCCCATCCCTATCCGAAACCGAACCGAATAAAATTTCGGTTTTTCGATAACCGAAACCGAAATAACCGAACCGAACAAGTAAATTTCGGTTTCGGAATTTCGGAAATTCGGTTACTAATAACCGATGAACAACCCTATTAGTAAGGGATAAATTCTAATTATATTTTACACATAAATTAATACAACTTTATTTATGAAATAGTTAGTATTTCAGATATTATTCTTTATTAATTCATAAAAATCCAGAAGTTTAAAATCCATTATTGTTTAAAAGAAATAAACAAATTGGAATAAGTTTATCGTTGAATTACAGGATAAAATCTAGCATATTCTTGAAACAATTATATTATATATTAATTAATGCTTACGTCACTATAATTACTTTTTCCATCCTTTTTTTATAGAGATAATTAAAACTTTTATTATGAAAAGAGAGAAAAAGATGTATACGTGAGCAGCACACTCACCACCATCAAACAACTCAATTAATAATGGAGCTCCATATCTCGTCTTTTTCGGGAGAGAACTCGATATCTCATGTTGTTCCCTTAAATTGATGCAATGATTAATTTACACCACGACGTGTGAGCAAGAAGGGCTTTGTCTTGTAACACTCCCTAATATCTTTTGCTCATCTACTTATTATTATTCGTTTATGAGCGTGTTTGGTTCCCATTGTGTTATGTTGCCCTATATTATATGGTATTGAGTTATAAATTGAAATAAGTAAATTGTTTGGTTAAAAAATTTATTGTGTTGTACTGTGAGTTATTTTAATTAAAATAAAATGAACTTTAAAATATTAATTTGTTGAATTTTTTAATCCAAATGTAATTATATAATTTTGTAATACTAATTTATAACATTAAAATTATAAGTATATAAGATTTATCTTTTTAATAAAAAATAAGTATGCGTATTAATATATTTTTTAAGTAAATTTACACTTTATATTAATATTTTTAATATTTTTAATAAATTTATATTTAGAAAATATATATAATTATTTTTTAATACAAATAAACAGTCTTTTATTTTCAAAAGTTTGTTTTCTCATGTTTTTCAAATGGGTTAAATTATAACTAAAAAAAACAGCCGGTTAGATTTCGCTTACATTCTTAGTGCGTGTTTGGTCCGATTTTAACTGTTTTGCTTTAAAATTAAACAGGTAAAAAAAAACAGATTTTATTGGAATAAATTTATTGGTTGCTATTTGCAAGAGTATTTATTTACTATTAGTATTTTCTCAATTTATCTTTGGGATGCCCGTTGGAGTAATCTGAACGCGTTATAGGCTTATAGTTCGCTTGATTGTTTGTTTATCTCTAAATTGGACGTGGCGATTAACCCTATGATTCTCAACAGGGAAACCAATGGCTGGTTTTGACGTTGATTGATATAGGCTACACCCCCACGCTAGAATTTGTGTTAGATTCCCTTTGGACAAAGTTATAAGAAGGAACTTTGACCAAATCGATTACAGATATCATCTTAGTTCTGGCATGGACTTGGTCTTCGTCGTGATCCATGGATCGCCCGTTGCAAAAATCGAGAAGTGGGAAATTTCGCAGGTGGATTAAGAGGAAATGGCGGAGACGCGATACATTCCGCTTCTCAGGTCGATATCCCTTTTTTCCTATTTCACTTCTTTTTTTCCCCTTTAAGAAAGTATGTTTTGGTTTCAAAATGTGGTGTCATGTTGCAGACGAGAGCGAGGGTGAAGAGGAGGATAGCCTGGATGATGTATGCATTCTAAACAACGAGATAAGGTGAGTATGAAAGAAAGAAAGAAAAACATGGTAAAAGAAAAAAACAGAATTTGCTTCAGTTTCTCACAACCGTCTGTATACGTTTTAGGATTTTTGTCGGGACATGGAACGTTGCTGGACAATCTCCTGTAGGAAGCTTGGCTGTAGATGTTGACGACTGGTTAAATCTCAAGAACGCGGCGGATATTTATGTTCTTGGGTGTGTAAATAGATGGGTGAAGCTAGTTTCTGTGTCTATGATCTCTATGCAAACCTGTATAGGATACCATTTGATGACGAATTTTTCAAAATTTGCAGATTTCAAGAGATAGTGCCTTTAGTTACACGAAACGTGATAGGACGAGAAGACCCAACCGAAGCAATAAACTGGAATTTGCTCATAGGAAAAACTCTAAATGAAAAATCCGGATGCTCATTCCTAACACCAAAGCTGGACCCAACGGCAGAGGAGACCCAGCAAGATTTCAGAAGGAAAAGTTTCGGCGGGTTTTCCGTGGTGAAAAGGAGAAAGCAACAAGAGAACGGACATGGCGGAAATGAATACAAGTTATTGGCAAGCCAAAAGATGGTTGGGGTGTTTATAAGTGTATGGATGAAGACTGAATTGCTTAGAAAATATTGCATTTCTGAAGTAATGGTTTGTTCGGTAGGCTGTGGGATCATGGGTCATTTTGGCAACAAAGGTTCTGTTTCAGTTAGCATGTCTATTGAAGGAACCAGCTTCTGCTTCATTGCTGCACACTTAGCTTCAGGTGAGAAGAAAGGGGACGAAGGTAAACGGAATCACCAAGTCTCGGAGATTTTCCGACGAACTTCTTTCCCCCATTCCTCGAAAGATGGCAATAATCTTCATCCTGTCACAATCTTAGGACACGAGTAAGTAATCTCTGCTATTCATTCAATCATCACCTTCAAATCCACTATTATAATCCTCATCCTCTAATAACCCTTAAATGATCAACAACCAACTTAATTATTTGTTAAAAGTCAATCAGACTTAAGAAGAACCAATATCATGCACTTCAACAACATATAAAGCCTCAATCTAATAAACATCTCCACAGTTGCCGAGCATCAAGTGAAATTTCAACAAGAATCTTCGTTCCGATTCTATTGAGAATTCCAAGCAGCTAAATCCACCGCACACTATTCCCAGAGCAAATGCAAGTTTATCCTTGTTAATGAAATTGACTGTCAATGTTGTGCAGCCGGATATTCTGGTTCGGAGATCTCAATTATAGGCTGTATTTGGAAGATGGGTTAGCCAGACATTTGATAAAGAAGCAAGATTGGAAAGCACTACAAGAGTATGATCAGCTTCAAAGGGAACTAGAAAAAGGTGGAGTTTTCCAAGGTTGGGAAGAGGGAAATTTAGAGTTCGCACCGACCTACAAGTATTCATCCTCGAACCGCAATAGGTACTCAGGTACCCTACCATGCCAATCAGGAGAAAAGCAAAGAACCCCGGCATGGTACGGTTAGTCAACCAAAGTTCTAATGCTAGATAGTCAACATGAGTCCTTTCTCTGGTTTAGTTAGAAATCCTGAAATTATTAACTACTAGACCATCTTTTGACTGTAAATCATTTGAGTAACTTAATTTATGATAGTTAAACAAACTGATGGCAGGTGCGATAGAATTCTATGGTACGGGAAAGGAGTGAAGCAACTTTCTTACTTTCGTAGCGAAAGTAAGTTTTCCGATCATCGGCCTGTTTCTGCTCTATTTTCTATGCAAATAGAAGTCAGCAAGGCTACCAATCCTGTCATTCATCCCATAAAAAGTTTTCCAGCGGTTAAGGTGGGCATGAGCAATCTAATCATTACAGAATATGTGAATAATATGAAATT
Source organism: Viola odorata (assembly GCA_963691705.1). Classification (NCBI taxonomy): domain Eukaryota; kingdom Viridiplantae; phylum Streptophyta; class Magnoliopsida; order Malpighiales; family Violaceae; genus Viola; species Viola odorata. The sequence continues at coordinate 66,766,999 of OY829541.1, forward strand.
TTTTGATAGCATCTTCCCTCCAATGTTCATGTTCAGATAAGTTGCTGTAATTATTAAGACACTATAATTGCCGTTTCAGGGGCCAAGTGAGTGCGATACTACAGCCAAATTTACCTCACTATCGCTGATGGAAAGGGCAGAGATGCGTCACCAAAAAAAATGGGAAAACTGTAGGCAAAACAGAAGATAGGATGTCTGCAGCTTAGCCATTTGCCAGTAGCCAGTTAAGTTGCCACTAGCTGGCTTTCTGGAGATACACCACTTTCTCATAACTTCTTTTCTCCCACCCATTTGATAGTTAAAATTGAAAGCTCAAGTTAGTCTATAGATGGAAAGTAAAGTTGATCAAATGAACATAAGACGGCATTTGTTAATGACTAAATCATCTTTTGGCTTCTAATCCTGTAATATGAGAAATCCAACAACAGGTAAAGTGTGACTACAGTTTTGGAATTGCGATAAAATATCACACAAGAACACAGTATCTGTCTAACTTTTCAGCAAATATCATCATAGTATCTGTCTAACAGTACATAATCAAACATTTAAAATGCAGCATGAACAAAAATCATACTTACAAATGATCAATTTACCTCATTTGCCTGAAGAATTCCACCGAGGGCCTCAACATTATCCATACAACAGCTGGGGCATACACATCTCCTCCGCAATTCCTCACCAAGGGAAGCACAAGTCTGTTCCAATTCAGACGTGTGCTTGTTTCCAGTTAAAGAAAAAAGTTTACGTGCTGATCATATTCTGGCTTTCTATAATCAGAGCAGTCATAGCATAACAGCTTAATTCTGTACTTACTTTCCTGAACAGGAATGAATTGATGCATCATGTATCTCATAATCCATATGTTTTTGGTATTTTACAAAGATGTCAAACCTATCGAAGCTTCTGTCAGGATGGTGAAAAACACCATTTGATTGACCATTTCAGCAAAATTTTAGAAAATCTTGCTCCTAGTCTCCTTGACCTCAGGAACCCAACAGTCTAAACAAGGAGCAAAAAAGCTGCTTATATAAAGAGCCCTAGAGGTTGACCCTAAAATCCCCTTATCAATAGTCAATTATTCTAAAGTGAAAGGTATAGTTCTTAGATACAGCTCATTTGAAGCAGTGCTCCATAATCGTTTACTGTCTACGTTTCTTGATAGCCATCTCCCTCTCTCACTCACTACATCACGCAAAAGTTTGGTTAAATCATGTGCGGTACATGGGTAGTATATAATACAATGATCATAAGGATATTTTGCTAAGTCATCCAGTGCATTTGTTTCCTTCATTACCATATCTATGAGAGAAAACTCTCTCAATATCAACATACTCCTGCTGGACCTGCAAGGACAGAGCGATAGAGTGCTCAGTTACATTAAATTTCTTCTGCATGAAATTTTGGAATGGAAAAGGGATGAATAGTTGAGTTTTCTTATAGTGAAAACCGCTTGAAAAGGTGTACTATGATAGCTTGATACTCGGGAACCGACTTCTTACCTGCTTTTGAATACTCTTCTGCTAAGGCTCTGTTTGGCGTTCCGGTTCTAGTCCGAAAGGTGCTTTGGCAAAAATGTTGTGGCAAAAGTGCTTTTGGAAAAGTTAGTATGTTGTTTGGTAAACATTTCTTAAAAGTGCTGTGGGAAACGAGAAATTGTTTTTGGTGTTTGGTAAAACTATAAAAATGAAATAGTTGGAGTATAAAACTCATTTTTTAAAAATTAATAAAAATAGAAAAAGTGGATCTAAAATTACTTATCTTAAGATGGAGATTTTATTGTGATAGTTTTTAATTTATTTTGTTCTATTATATAAAGTAAAAAAATGAAATTAAAATGAAAAAAAAAAAAAAAAAAGAGGAGAGAGAGGGTGTAAAGGAAATTTTTGCAGTGAGGAAAGTGGAGCTTTGTGCCTCACTAACCCGTTCTAGGAAGCCAGCTTTCTAAAAAGGTGGCTTCAACCCTTAACCCCAAACATTCAAGTACAGCTTTTCCAATTCAACCCAACCCAATCCAACTTGGAATGCCAAACACTATCTAAGCATTCTTGTTCCTCTTTAGTCTTTTGTGAAAGTACGAGGGCGAGCATGTCATCAAGACTTGTTATATCAGCTTCAATAGCTTCCATCTCCATGTCTTCTGAGTCTGTTTCATAGGAACAAAAGAATTCCATGAATCAATGCACAAACATGAGACATCAATAGACACAATAAATTTTGGCAAACAAGAAGAAGAAAGAGACATAACTAAAACAATGAATAACTGTATCTAGGCTATTACCTGCTGCAGTTCCAATCTTTTTCCCTTTTGAAAACTCCTGTGCTATTCTCTCACGGAATACCCTAAATTGACATGGTATTACGCTACTAAATGATCTTTAACAAAATGCATTCTCCACTATACAGTATCACACTCATAGAAATCAATGTAAATCTACCTGCAGAAGACAAGGGAAAGTATAGAATACATGCCAGTATGAATGCTACAATGATAGACATTATGTGTAAGGTTCACTTGATATTTCCTTCACTTGAGAGAAAGCTCATGTATCTTAGAGTAATCAAACTGTTAATTTGAAAAAGATGAATATATTTAGATTTACAAAAGAGAGAACCATGTGTAGATTCCTGTTATCTTTTCAGCAGAATTTAACCACTTCTTTTTGCTTTTTTTTAAAGGAAAATATAGCCTCTTTTAAAATTGTGGATGAGCACATTTCTGTTGTCCTCACTTGGCATCAGAAATGAGTCCGCCACCTCCAATGTTTCCAAAGATCTACTAAGGGTGCTTGTATTCGTATTTTCTAAAGTGATGAAGATGCGTAATAGGATGCAGTATTGAGCCTCAGTTAGTAAACATGCATGATAGAAGTCTGATGTTAAGAGGCTTTCTAATTTGTAGGTTAATAATATTTTGAAAAATAAAATAAAATCATAGCAATAGTGAAAAGCCATATTGGCATTTAGGAACATTTAAGGGGGGAAATAACAGAAAGAAACGATGAGACAAGATTTTAATCATAATTAGAAATATCAGCCACTCTCTTCCAAGATTCAAATCAAAGAATAATAAGTAAAGAAATCTTGTATCTTTCTTGTCTGAGGAAATGACACTGACCTTATCTTGCGGCTGAGCTCAAACATTCTAACCAGAAACTCATCTCTGCATAAGACATACGAAATAGAATCTTAGCTTTGTGCTTTAAACTTCAAGGAAACAATAAACTATGCTCACATGAAACAAATCAGCCTCACCGCATAGCTCCTTCTTCATTCTTCACAGAATCCATGCAGAATTTCCCATGCAAAACTAACAGTTTAGTCGAAAAATAAAATTAAATCAAAGAAAGCCTGGTAATTATAACTACCTTAAGACCCTCCACTTCAGATCCAACAACAGATATCTCATCTTGAATCATAGAAATCCTTGTCTGAAGAAAAATATTGCAAAATGAGATTCACAGAAACCACTAGTAGACAATTCAAGTTCACAGCCTTTCAGCTGTTGCTCAGTGGTTTCTTTAAAACTTTTGGACTCCTCCAGCTCGATATTTGCTTCATCAAGCTCCAGGTGGAGCTCTTCAATTCATTTCTTTAGGCCAACCAATTTTCTCTCTGCACATCATGCAAATATATTAACCAATACTTTATTGACCAAAAAAGGAGCACAAAATCCCAAAAATCACAGCAAAATTAGTATTCTTCTCATCAATCAAGTTTAACAGATGATCGAAAAGATTTTTCTACTCATTTGCCAGAGATGTCTAGGTAACAGCAGCATCTATTTGCTGTTTGGTTACAGCCTTACAGGTAAAAATGCATGAAAGTGAAAATAGACGAACAAACCAAAACAACTTGATCTCATCAGTTTTGGCAACTAACGACTTGTAGCGATCTTCTAAAAAAAATCCCGTAGGAGACAGATTTAGTTACCGTTTGATGGCCAAGAGAAACGAAGGGAGTGGAATGACAGCAAACATTCAGCTATTCACCTTAACGTTTCTAATTGAAGTGTTTCGACTGGGTTCAGTAAGCTGCAATCCAGCATTTACACGGAAACAATCAAATTTTAGCCGCTGTTTGGACGCGGAGAAAATGCAGAATTACTTTGCATTTCTCAAAAAAAACGGAGTATCACAACCTTACGGCGACTGATTCAGTTATGACGCCAGTAAACGGACCGATTTTCCTTCTAATTTTTCTCGGGAAACAAACAGGAAAAAATGAAAAGAGTGAGAGACTGAGTGTGCAGACACGAACCTCCTTGAGATTTCTCAGATGCGAAGTCGCGAATTAGGCGTAGGAGTTGCTTCTGAGAATCGGTTCCCGCCATAGTTTCTGTTTCTTCCGTTCACTGTTTCGCGCACTCCTCTCCTCTCCTCTCTAGAAAAAAATTTGAACTGGGGAGATGAAAACAGTAATGGATCTCGGGCTTCTGGGTCTTGTGGATTTTATACTTGATTTAGCTGAGTCGGCCCAAATGGAGCCCGTCTTGTATGATTGATGGACCTCCTCCAGTCTAGAACCATGACCAAAACAATTCGCCAATTTTTTTCATAAACTAACCACTGCGTATAGTAAAAACACCTTATTGATCCACAATTGCATCGCTGGTTGCTCAAGAAGCAAACACTAAATACGAAATATAAGTGCTTCCTTAAAAAAGAAAATAATAAACAAAAAAGCATAAATATGGAATGTTATTAAATAAATGATTAGTATAGAACGTGATTAAATAAAACATAAAATATATGGATAAAATGTTACTCCCTCCGTACACAAATAATTGTCATTTTTCTACTGAAAGTTACTGTATATTTTACTTGATTTTTTAGTATTTGATTTACTGAAAGTTACTGTTTTAGAAAGACAATTAAAAGTGTCGTATTACACAGGTAATTAATGTAGCTTTCATATTTTATCTTTGGTTTGAATTTAAAGCCGTAAAAAAACGAAATGCCAGATGGTCATGGATCTTTGAACAATAAAAAGAAAATCATTGTGTTGGCATTTTTACAAATAAATTACTTAAGGACATTCCACAGCATTGGTGGGTCGAAGTGGGTCTGGTAAATCAACCATCATTGCACTCATTGAGAGATTCTATGATCCACTCAAAGGCACCATAAAAATAGATGGCCGAGTCATCAAGTCATATCACTTGAGGTCACTAAGCAAGTACATTTCCCTGGTTAGTCAAGAACCTGCATTATTTGCTGGAACCATTAAGGAAAATATTACATATGGTGTACCTGATCAAATAAGCGAGACTGAGATCATTGAAGCAGCTAGGGCAGCCAACGCTCACGATTTCATTGCCGGTTTAAGAGATGGGTATGACACGTTGTGTGGAGACAGGGGAATACAATTATCAGGAGGTCAGAAGCAACGAATTGCTATAGCTCGAGCTATTCTTAAAAATCCAGCAATCTTGCTTCTAGATGAGGCAACTAGTGCACTCGATAGTCAATCCGAGAAGGTGGTGCAAGAAGCCATAGAATGAGTGTTGTTGTGGCACACAGGCTAAGTACCATACAAGATTGTGATCTTATCACTGTGTTGGATAAAGGGGAGGTTATAGAAAAAGGGACCCATTCATCTTTGTTGGCTAAAGGACCCTCAAGTGCTTATTTCTCCTTGGTAACTCTTCAGAACAGCACTCCACCTAGCCATGTGTTCAACTAAAGATGACATCAACCGTAGTAGGGGTGCATTCTAAATTAGTTCTAAACCACATTCTTTCCTTTTGGAAGAAATGGAAGTTTTACCTAAAAGGTCATGTTGTCAAATGAAATCTTTCTCACCAATTTAATCAGTAATATTCATTCTGTTTACTATTGAAACTCAAAAAAAACTCACATCGATCGATAAGCAGAAAGAACATCATGAGTTTAATTTTCTACTTCAAAATGACAAGTTAGAGAATAACCAGAAATGACACTAACCTTATAGAAAAGGTCTGGATTCAAAATTATACCACCACTCCAACAAATGTAGTAGTTATTAGTTAATTAATTTTGGGTTCGTAGGTGATATTAATCCGGAATGCCTTCACATTGCTTTATTTTGCGTTGTATGCTGAATCGGTGTTCTGAAATTCTATTAAATAACTTGAGATTTGTATCCAAGTAAATAACACACATCCAATCACACACGACTCATCATTAGCAACTTGTAGAAAACCTAAGCAAAATAATGTTTTACACACTAAGTTTGGTGATAGTTGGACTGGTGGACATATTCCCATCAAAAACAAACCTGGAATATTTGCAATATTGGGATATTGGTTATTACTTATTGCAACTAAACCCATCTTTTTAACATGTTTCTAAGCAAAACACTGGAAAAGGGGAACGAACAAAGATTGATAATTTGTGGAATCAAAGTTTGGTATGAACATTGTTAAGAAAACAGATTGAATTGACCGATCTGATCACCGATATATGCTTTCATTAGGTCAATTTGATATTCTAATCAGAAATGCAGTTGAATCTAAAACTATATATACTTGTGGAAATAGATAGCCTGTGAATTTCTTGATCAGTTGGAAAAAAAAATCCAAACAAAGAAACAAAGTCCTACTATAAAATACGTATAACTTTTAATCTAACAGTTAGATGACGCTGAAATTTTGATCCACTAGCACCAATGTTAGATTTCAATATCAAAATTTACCCAAAATTTGACCCCTACGGACTAACATAGGTTTTTAGGTTTTTTTTTAATTAATTTTAAAACTTTTTTACCATTTTTCGAACTTTAAAGTATTTAAACCTCTATATTGGAGGAAATCATTACATTCTTCCACCATAACTTGTAAGTGAGTCCACGATTAGGTATTTGATGGAAACTTAATTACCTATAAAAAGCGAATAATGATATGATGTTTGCCTAACTCACACACAAGTTACATACTATTTTTGAATTTTTATCTCTGCCTGAATTAATCTCATTTTGGTTTAGAACTATTATTAAAACGTAATATAACTTTATTAGTTGAATAATTTTTGTATACCTATTGAAATAGATTAGTTAAAAAAATTTCTCCCGTTATTGATCTCAATTATTGGAGTGTTAACGTCGGCACCAATGTTCAACAAACAGTAGCATTTGTTTAATCAAAAGATTTGGCCATATATAGAACTATTCTTTTTATAACTATTTTTTAAATTAAGGTAGGCATTAACTTATTAATATTCAGTGTCTTTCGGATTAAGACATCTTGACTGTCGGTTTCTTGCCACATGTACATCTCATCTGACTCAAGAAGTTGAACCGGCCACTTATTAGTCTGACATATGCATAACAACTTAACAAGCCTAGTGAAAAGAAACCAACGCATCAAAATGTCTCGTCGGCTATCATTCAAGAAAGGACCAGGTTAACAATTGAATGTCTACCAGGAGGACCACACTAATCAGAAAAATACTACTGTAAGGACTAGATTAAAAAATATTAGCTTACCACATGGCCCAAATATATATGTAATTAAACTCAAAACTCAACTTGATATCTTTGTGGCAACATACATCAGAATTCTTGATGTAATTAAAGCATCAAAACGGTGCTCATTTCTGTACACGCATAGTCCTTTTCAAGCATGAACTCAAAGATCTCTTTGCTTTTGAACTGTATAGTTCTGTTTCTTTGTAAAGTTGCGTACTCTCCAAATTGGATTGGGATGATACCCAAGAAATCAGAATCTTGAATTATTAGAAGATATATTAGTGGCCATCTTTAACTTTTTTTGTCAAAGATATTTGGGTTGTGTGATAAGAAAAAGATTGAGGTGGTTCCCACAGGTGTTGATAATACATACGAGGCAGGTGTTTACGACCTTTCATCGGTATTGAGAGTGTTCCAATATATATACTTCCCAGTATATATTATCGCCAGTAGTTAAAATTATGTATACCTGTTCTACCAAGTAAGTGTATTACTTGTATGATATACTAGGGAAATTATCGGGTAAAGGGACAGTTATCGGTAATGGCTGACCAAACCCAAACGACACGTGTCCAGGGTGGTTTACAGAGCGAGGCTATAAATGTTGGAGTCCAGCTCATATTGGCTGAAAGAGAGATTTGTTGTGGGCCTAGCCCAATTGGGGCTATTTGTTTTAGTTTGATTAGAAAAAGGAAAGATTGGAGTATGACTTGAAGTAGGATTGTGTAACCTAATTAATTAGGTTGCCCACTAATATATGTATATATATATGGTGGCTCAGGTTGTGAGAAGAAACACAGAGAGAGAGAGAAAAATGTGAGGGGGAGATTTCTCTAGCGTGGTCTCCTCGATCTAGATGTGAGATTGAGTTGAGAAAGAATGTAAAATTAGTTGCAACGAATAGCAACTGAGAGAGATTGTGAAAGGGTTGCTGTTGAGCATCCTGAGAGATTGTGTTAGGGTTGCTGTTGAGCATCCTGAGAGATTGTGTTAGGGTTGCTGTTGAGCATCCTAAGAGATTGCAAGAGGGTTGCTGTTGAGCATCCTGTGAGAAAGAAGAGAGAAAACAGATTTCGCCAAACTCTGTGCAGCTGCGGGAGAATCATCGTAGCGACTTCGTTCACCGTTGGATCTGGGTGAAATTTGGACAGCAGGTGCGCGACTTCTGGTTCTTCAATCTGAACGGTTGGATCGGTGAGAAGTTGTCTGAGGTGGTAGAAATTCTGTCCCAATTGAAGCAGTAGAAATCTAGTTTTGGTTCTCTATTCTCATATCTCTTGTTTTTCTCAGATTGATTGATTGATTGGATTGTTTGATTGGTACTATTGGTGATAGTAGTGTATGTCAGATAATTCCTATAGTTAAGATAGGGATTTTGGTTGGTTGTACACATTGATCATCATATAGTGGATTGTTACTGGCTTGGTCCCGTGGTTTTTACCTGTTGAGGTTTTCCACGTTAAAAATCTTTGCGTTATTTTCTTGATTGCTTTTGATTGGTTTAATAGCTAGGGGTTATTGATTCTTGGGATAAGATTGTTTGCTGCGCAAAATTGATTGTCGATTGGAAATAACCCCAACAACTGGTAGCGGAGCGCAAGGTTTGAAAGAACAATGATGCTGAATTTTTGCTAGTGCAGAAAAGAGAGGATTTGTGATTGTGATGATGAAACCATGATTGTGATTGTGATTGTGATTGATGAAGGGTAAGCAAAGGAGTAGCTGTAATCATGAAGGGGGAGCTTGCTTCCAACAATGTTTACCGATTGATTGGAACCGCGGTTAAGAGTAAAGTACAAGGTACTTACAAAAGATTGAATGATGCTGATGGCCAGATAGAGTTACCTAGGAGAAGAGTTAGCTTTGCGGTGTTGACCGGTGAGAAAGCGAACTTGACTCCTACTCAGATTGCATGAAGATTGGTGATTCCCCCATGATATGAGCTGGAGGGGGAGATTGTTGGAGTCCAGCTCATATTGGCTGAAAGAGAGATTTGTTGTGGGCCTAGCCCAATTGGGGCTATTTGTTTTAGTTTGATTAGAAAAAGGAAAGATTGGAGTATGACTTGAAGTAGGATTGTGTAACCTAATTAATTAGGTTGCCCACTAATATATGTATATATATATGGTGGCTCAGGTTGTGAGAAGAAACACAGAGAGAGAGAGAAAAATGTGAGGGGGAGATTTCTCTAGCGTGGTCTCCTCGATCTAGATGTGAGATTGAGTTGAGAAAGAATGTAAAATTAGTTGCAACGAATAGCAACTGAGAGAGATTGTGAAAGGGTTGCTGTTGAGCATCCTGAGAGATTGTGTTAGGGTTGCTGTTGAGCATCCTGAGAGATTGTGTTAGGGTTGCTGTTGAGCATCCTAAGAGATTGCAAGAGGGTTGCTGTTGAGCATCCTGTGAGAAAGAAGAGAGAAAACAGATTTCGCCAAACTCTGTGCAGCTGCGGGAGAATCATCGTAGCGACTTCGTTCACCGTTGGATCTGGGTGAAATTTGGACAGCAGGTGCGCGACTTCTGGTTCTTCAATCTGAACGGTTGGATCGGTGAGAAGTTGTCTGAGGTGGTAGAAATTCTGTCCCAATTGAAGCAGTAGAAATCTAGTTTTGGTTCTCTATTCTCATATCTCTTGTTTTTCTCAGATTGATTGATTGATTGGATTGTTTGATTGGTACTATTGGTGATAGTAGTGTATGTCAGATAATTCCTATAGTTAAGATAGGGATTTTGGTTGGTTGTACACATTGATCATCATATAGTGGATTGTTACTGGCTTGGTCCCGTGGTTTTTACCTGTTGAGGTTTTCCACGTTAAAAATCTTTGCGTTATTTTCTTGATTGCTTTTGATTGGTTTAATAGCTAGGGGTTATTGATTCTTGGGATAAGATTGTTTGCTGCGCAAAATTGATTGTCGATTGGAAATAACCCCAACAATAAATACCCCCCATCACCCTTTCACACGGACATATACTTTACACACGCACACGTACTGAAGCTCTGCCTATACAATTACCCAACTACCTACCTACACCAGATAGTTTTTCCTTACCGCCTATTTTTATCGTGCTTACTGACTTAATTGTCGGAGCCTTTATACCGGAGACCGTCTCCGGCGCTTTGCAGGTGGGGTAGGAACCGCAAGACAGTCTACATCAGCACACCAGATTACAGAATCACTCTCACCCCAGATCGAGGATTATCAAATTGTGCTTTCATTGAGAGCCTTGGATTATTAAGTGAGAACGCCTTAATATCTAAGAGCTCCATTATCTTTTCCCCTAAGATTTGTTGTTGAAATGGCGTCCAATCAAAATTTCTTGCCAATCCAACCCACCAGCCGCTCCGTCGTGCCCACTCGTGACATTCCAGTGATCCCAACTTCGACGACACCAGCAGGAGTAAGACCGTTCCAGTTAATCGTCAACTCACCTTTTCCGTCAGCCCAGAAATAAACTTCTCAGCTACAACTCTGCCCGTACTGAGTACGACCAGCACAACGCCACCATCCACTGAGTCTGTTGCCGCCCTGCATGAGAGGATGGATATTATCATGTCCATGCTCGCCAGCCTGATTCTTCAACAAATAAAATAAGAAAATTCCAGAAAGTTTTCAATAATGATTTTTTTTAGAAAAGAGAGAATTAAAAAAATTGGAAATAAAATTCTAAAAATAAAAATTGGTATGATTCTGTAAAGAAATATAAAATTAAAGATCAAAACAATTCCAAGAAAAAAAAATTTGACAAAAAATATGAATTTTTTATTTTTCTAGATTTTTAAAAAAAAATTGCTATCTTTCCTACTTTTTAACTTATTAAAATTCTTTAAATTTGTATATTCCATCACTTTTTACAAATTTACTTTATTTTTCTGGATTCCTTTTCTTTTTCTTTAACTTTTAAAAAAATATAAAATTAATGGAATCAAACAAATATGAAACTATTTTTAAAAAAAATAAAAGAAAATTAGAAATTGGACTCAGATTCGAGTCTCACCTCCGTCTATAAAAAAAATTAAAAAAATGATAAAAATAATTTTTTTAAATAATTATAACAAATTTTAAAAAGACAAAGAAAAATAATAAATTCAAAATTTTAAATTATTTTTTCTGGATTTTTTTTTTGTCAGGACATGCCCCGTTAATTAGACAAAATTCATAAATAACATTTATTGATGCTTGTCCAGACCAATTAGAGAAATCTTGATACCAATGGACACGTAATTAACTTATTACTCCCTTCACTTTTTTTTTAACTGTGCAAATTACACAGATAAAAAAATAAAATAAAATAGCAGTCGGGCAGTAGACAAGGGCAGCCGGGCAGCAGATAAAGGCAACAAAGTAGTAAAAAAAGTAATTTTTTTACACAAATTTTCAAAGAACGTCAATTAAATAAGAATCTCATTTTGGGGCTAAAACGATAATTGATCTATTGTGCAAAACTCTTTTCATAGGATCAAACTTTCCTAATGTATACTTTTAAAAGAACTTTTATCTAAATCGTGATTTGCCAAAAGTTCTTATTAAAGTTAAAGATCATCCCTACAATTCATTAGCTACCTGCTTTAACCCCCCACCACGACCACCATCAACAGTATCTGAAAACAACAAAAGCAGCTCTAACTGTTACAAATGGTCCTTTAATCCAACATCTGTTCCCATCAATCCAATCTGGCCTTATCAGGATTAACCAAAATGGAACCTGCCCATGACCCACGTTCCTAATGGATTCTCTGCAAAAATATAACCGCAGAATATCGGCACAAAGTGAAAAAATCATACCCAATGATGTAGCTATTGTTTAAAATATTTGAATTCCACTCTCACCTCCACCTATAAAACAAATAAAAAAGCTAAATATTACAATTTTTTAAAATTATTTACGACAAATATTTTTTGTCATGCTAGGTGATGTCTTTACCCTTTTCGAGTAGAAAACTAACTCTACTTGAGTATTGTCAAGCTCTAAATGGAAATGACTCTCTAATAATAATTTTTTATTTCCCATACTCGAATCTAATTAAAACCTAAGTTAAATCACTCTACTTATTTGTTTACAACAAACATTGAGTTGCAACTTTTCAAGGAATTATTTATCACTTCATCATCATTGAAGAAAAATATCTAAAATTCAGAAATTTTTCTTTTGATTCTTTCTTTTTGAGAGAGGAATCAATTCAAAGCCTTTCAATCACGAAATTAGTCTTAAACTAGTATTATCAGATATGGAAGGGAATAATTCTCTTCGCTTCATTTCATAAGCTTGAACATTCAATGTTTTCAAAGCATAGTTATAAAAACCGACTCGATTCGGTGGATCGACCGAAAGAAAACGTGAACCGAAAAAATATGCATACAAATTGTAAAAAAACGGTCGATTCAGTCGGTTTTTACAAAACCAGGGACCCGGTTGATTTGCTATCGATCCGATTGGGTCAATGTCAGTGTCTAAATGACGTCATTTTAAGGAAAAAAGATTTTTTTATTATTTTTAAAATAAGAATATGGATGGACTTACAGGGCCGACCCATCAGAATATAAAAATCTACCAGTTCAATTATCTAAGGCTAAATGGTTCAATATGTGAACGGTTCAAAATAATTTAATGGGTCGAACCCAATTGAACCATTAAATTTTTATTTTTGATTCGTTGTCCGGTTCGATTCTGACAACTATGTTTCAAAGCATAAGAGGGGACGGGGGAGGGGCGGGGGAGGGGCGGGGGAGGGGTCTGCATTAGGCAATTTTCCTTATTGGAGTCGTGATGGGTTTTATTTCCATGACATGTCCCTATAACAAATTATGAGAATGGGAGTGGCGCTAATTAGTCACACTAATAATTGTTTCTACAACTAATTTGATGTCATATCTCATCATCTTCATCGTCATCAAATCAATGGATGTTCTTCTAATTGAGACAAATCTCGTTTCTTCTAAAATAGATAAAGATATTCCTTATCATTTAACCATAACCAATATTTTTATAAATGACACATAAAAAAAGAATATTAAGTAATTTTTCTTCTAAATTTTTAATTTCCACTTTTGGGAAAAAAAATTGGTCACATAAAAAAAGAATATTAAGTAATTTTTCTTCTAAATTTTTAATTTCCACTTTTGGGAAAAAAAATTGGTGCTCCACAACCCACGAGAACTGCAATTTAATTTACCAGTTTTAATTTTCTGTTATCATTTCCATTGTCGCTTTGTCCATATATGAATGCATACGCAAATCATTAGATCAGACGACAGTAGTACAATTCACCAGCGCTATCATTAGTGCAAAATTAGTTCTTCTGGAAGTGATAGGTATGGTTTGTCTAGTCACCTTATGTGACATGGAACTATTTCTTTAAATTTTTTTTCCTCCATAAATAAAAATCTCTTACGTACACTTACTTTCCTCTGTACTCTACAAGAAATAACATGGAACTTAAAATTCATTGTGAATTTGTAATATCGGGCTGCAAACATATATTTTTAAGAAAAGTAATTTTTTTACTAATTAACATTATAATATCAGGTATCGAACTCACAAATTACGTCATAAGAACCGTATGTACTAATTAATTGAACCATAATCTCATCTGTTAAAAAAAACTTAATCGAATAATACGAAGAGTATTGTAATTAAAATGAATCATTGAAAATTTTCAACTATTTCAACAAAAAACAGTAGGTAAGGTATAAAAACCCTAGAGTTTAAAAAATTCTCATTTGCTTGTAAGATTACAAAAAACAGTTGGTAAGGTATAATATTTTTTGGTTTACAAGAGAAACCATGCTATGTGATTTATGGCTAGTATGGCCACATTACGTACATCTATTTTGCAACCCGTCATTGACATATGATTTCCACATTAATTAATGATGCAGGAGTTGACCAAACCATTTGTTTATGTCACTTTGTTTTTGTAAACGAGAGAATAACGACACTTTAAATAAAATAATTTCAAACTTTTTTTCTCTTCTGTTTAATTAAATTGTGTACTTGGATTATGTTTATTTTATTTATGAGACCAAAAACGTCATGGTATACGCTTGCATTGCTCTACAATTTAGCTTCTTCCGCTAATTAAATTGGTCAATTTTAATCTCATTCGTTCAATTTTATTGAACGGTTCAGATTTATCTAACATGACTGGTCATATTCAAAGAAAAATTAGAGGAACCGGATCCCACTAGATAGATATGAAGTATTCCTCTCACAATTAATTATTAATCTATAAAGATCGAACTCAATAAATTTTTGATGTAAAAGGTGAGAGTTCAAAACCATTAAGTTCGACAATCTTCTTGTCCGATAAATTACATTTCTTATGGAGAAAAAACATAGAAATATGAGAGGGTATTTTTTAATCATTATATTAAATACCGACTACTCAAATTTAAATCGGACTTCGTACCTCTTGTATAATCATGTAATGCACGAATTTTAATGATACTTCTTTCTTATTGAGCTGAAACAACACCCTACGACTTATTTACATTCTTGTGATTAAACTTTTTTTTTTCATTAAGCCTAAACACTAGCAAAGTACAAACACCTCACTTTTATAGGTTCATGTGTACACTATGGTGAAATGGTGTGATCACTGTTTAGAGATCAACCTTTTACCCTAGCTAACCTATAAAAGGAAATACACAAGTGTGCTTAATATAGAAGTCGGATGAGGTGTAAATTTTGGAGGTTGGACCAATATCCGTATTGATCGAGGATTTGTACACCCTTCATCGCTAAAAATAAGAAATTTGTAGAGGTTGGTTTTCCTTTATTTTCCGTAAAATGACTTTAATCAATTTAGATGATCGCTAGGCTAGGATTGTTATATTCTGAATTAAACCGAGGTTAAAGGTAAGTAATTGTCTGACCACTCAAGCACGGTACGTATCAATCGAAGGCGGGCCAAGAGTGAATTGGACTTCCTGTTAGAAACTTTGTATGTTGAGTCCCGTACTAGATGGACCTTTGACACGTAGTTCAGGTTTTGACCCAAATATAAAATATTGAGAGTTCAATTAATCGACAAAAAGTTTGGTTCGGTCGGTTTAACGAATTGCTGGTAGAATATTAGTATCAAGAAATACTAAAATAAACACAAAGAAGTAAACTTGTTCTAGTACTAGAATTAAAACTCTTTTCACTTATGTTAACTCTACTTTCACCAAAAATAGAGAAGCGACCACCTTAATTTTTTTCTTTTATGAACGAATCAAAACGACAATAGCTAAATTTCAGTGGATCATAATAGCAAGATCATTCTTTTAGTTACTCCTAATCCTACACATCCAGCAGAGAAGCAGGATCGGCATCTAATACGGAGAAAGGGAAGGGCAAAAAAAAGAGAGGGTGGACTACAGCAAATCAACTAAGCAGTGTATTACCGATGTCACTTTCCAATGAGTTTATCCAGTTCCTCCACTCCAATTTTCTGTCGAGAAAATGCGTGCAAATACAACACCATCTTCCTTAAATTTCTCTCAACCTTTGCTTCTTCTTTCTCCTCTTTTGGGTGGAATTGTTGTTACCTTAATTAGTATTTACATTTTTTGTTTGTGACCACATACATGTTTTTAATATATTAACATCGTTACGAATATTAGTTAGTGGTGAAGAAGTAAATAACTTATCAATATTTAACTTAGATTTAGTTTCGAGTTTAAGAAATAGAGAAAATTATGTTGGAAGAATAACCTTCTTTTGGGTTCGAGTATGCTGGAACGAAATTAGTCTCTACCCGAAAGCGGTGATAAGAATATTCAGATAAATCGAAAAGATATATATTAAAACGGTTAAGTTAATTAAATGTATGATACATAAAAAAAAATACTATATTTTTTAAGACTATCCACTTCAGTCACTAATCTTTTAAAAAAGGCAGTGCTAATATCTTTCGAAAGTTACAAGACATTTTCTAACGGTTTAAATATTTTAAAATAATTCAAAAAATTGGAAGAGAAGAAATGTAAGGATCGAAGCCTGGGTTTAGCCCCAGCCGACTGAGCTTGGACTGATTGAAAATTAGTAGATCAGTAGGTCTGAAGGCTTGAGCTACCTGGACTCGGGCCTGGTGGGGCATCCGGTAAGAAGCCCGGTCATGAATTGAATGGACGTCGTACGGTCTTAGTCACCAGCTACCATTCCAGTGTGTTGTCACCTCTTTGGCTTGTTGCACCACTGTCTCTTATCTGAGGGTGTCTTTTAATTTTTTCGTATTTTTCTAATATTTTTAAAATTTAAATTAATTTTTTTGACATGTGGATCCCACGGTTAGAGATTTAATAATAAAAAAATTAAAATTAATGGCCGTTTGCCTCGTTATTGGAGGAGGGACTCTGCGGGTCTAACGGAGGTAACGTGTGAGACCAAATCGAACAAAAACAAATGTTAGGGACTGACTAAAATGAAAATAATAAGTGGAGGGACTCCTGGATGCGCAATTCTGTAGATTTAAATGGGTATGAGTATATTTTAAATAGGTACTGATAGTATATTCATTTATTACACATGTAATTTTTTTAAATGAGTACCCATACTCATTTACACCATTGACTCATTAATAAATTTTCTACATTATTGAAAAGATTGAATAAATTAATTAAAAAACTTTTAAAAATATATTATTAAAGGGAAAAAAATTAAAGAATTACAAAAAATTAATCAATTTTTATTATCTTAATTGGATATGAATATATAATTGGATATGAGTATTACGCTACTGCGTATGTCCGGTTATTAAGACATGATAATGACAGAATTAGCAGATGATCGTTTGTGCGTACATTCCAGTTTCCAGGCTCCTAAAAGACAACACGATTGTCTTAGTTGAACAAATTAAATCGGATCACTATCAAACAAACTAATTCATTGATTGATCCCGATCAATACTTGAAGAGGAACCACACTTTCCTCATTCATTGTCCTTGTAAGAAGATTTTTTTTTATAAACAGTTGACATTTGTTTTCATCAGAATATTTTTATGTTTTTTTACAATATTATTAAAAGACTGACGTTTGATGGTTCGGTAATTCTACCACATAAATAAAAAGAAATTTAAAAAATATACTAGTAAATAAGAACTTAAAATATACTATAACTTTTGATGCAATCGAGATAAGAACACATGTCGTATTCGCATGCGGAAAAAACTTGGGTAAATCATGATCTACTTATATCATGATCTAAAATGATAACACGTGCCCCAAATAGTGCTAGAATACCACTATTCTTGACACTTTTGGAGACGTATCATTATCCTACATCATGATGTAGGTAGATCATAATCTACACAAGTTTTACTGATTCGCATGCAACACCCATGATTTAATTATGTTAATTAACTGAGAAATATTTATTTATTTCTGATTAAATAATTAGCGGTGTAACTTGGTAATAAGCTACAGACTACAGTAGTCTTTTCAAGTGGGCCCAAGAAAACAATCGGGCGTCACTATGGGAAACAACCAGATTAAAGTCAACCGTGATATCCTCCTTATCACATGTGCCATCCAACTTCTTCTTCTTCTATTATCAGCACTGTTTTCTATCATCACACTTTCTCAAATGTTAAAAGGAAACGAGAAGAGGAGAAGAAAGAGAGAAAGCAACGAGAGACAAAAAAAACTAATCACAGCATGGAAAGAACATAACATGTGTGTTTTTAACTGTGGTGTGTTACGTTTGGCATAAAAAATTGAGTGGTGGTAATTCTAGCACCTAATTAGTAATTACAGTACCAATTGAGTAAATGTCAAAAGAGGTAATTACATTACCAATTGAGGTAATTCTAGCACCTTGTTATTTTCTGAAACAAGTTTGACATTTCATCGACTAACAAATCATTTTAACAATTGATCTCAATGGGTGTTTTCCTCTTAGAGCTTATTAGCTTACATTATGGGCAATTCACTAATATTACAACATACAGTTTCCAAAAAAAATAAAATTTGTAATTTTCTAAAAATTACAATTTTAATATTAATTAATTTTTTTAAAAATAGTAAAAATTACAAATGTTGGAGAAAAACATATACAAAAACATGATAGGTTTAAAACTACAGGTTTTACAAATGTTTTGATATTTTTTTATATTTTCTCCTTTTTACCACTTACATGGGTGTTACCGTAATTGTTACATATTTCTTCCATTTTCATATATTTTTACTCTTTTTAAATATTTTAATTTTTAGAAAAGTCAAAAAACTCAATGGTAAGTCTTGCTAGTCAAAGATATGAGTAGAGTTTTCGAGTTCGAGTTTCACTTACGCCTATATAAAAAAAATTATTAAGAAACCGTAGAGTTGACATAATGAAATGTGCCTAATTAATTTTTTCACTTAAGTTAAATTTGTAAGTCGATACACGATTTTTGTATATAAATTAATGCACGCTGATTATATTTATTTCTTAATAAATCAACTCCTACCAACAAAAAAATAATTCTAACCTAAGAGGCTGAAATACAATTTGTGATCTAAACAAAATCTTGTTCAATGCAAGACTTAACACCTTGTTAGTACAAGAACATCAAGTCGGTGCCCCTAAAAACAAAAAAAACCCAAAAAGTAATGAACAAAAGTATTTGCAGATGCTTTCTGTTAACTAATTTTGTCTTAAAATAAACCACACAAAAAAAAGGCTAACCTCCTTCACGTCCCACCAGTGCCACCACCACACATTTTCACGCCTACAATCCTTATATATAGGTGCCTCCATATATTGGTTTCTTTTCCAGTAAGAGGAGGCAAAGCATAGAGCTTTCCCATTTTGAAGCACACAGAAGAATCACATCACTTAAAATCAGTGCTGTTACTCTCTTTTTCCCGTCTTTAGCTGTTTTGTTTTTGTTTCTTCCAAAAAAATGGAAGGTGCCAAGAAAAAGAGTGATGATCACCAGAACAACAACAACAGTAGTAGTATTGGGTCTTTGCAATCAATTTTTATGCATGCAGACAGTATAGATTGGTTGATGATGGTTCTTGGATTCATTGGTTCAGTTGGTGATGGATTCTCTACTCCTCTTATGTTGTTTGTCACTAGCAAATTGATGAACAACATAGGAGGTTCCTCTGGTTCTGCTTCCTTCGCACAAAATATTAATAAGGTTAATTGTCTTCAATTTCCCCTGTTTTTTCTAGTACCAGTTAGTCCAAATTCTAACTTTTTCTTGTCTTTTTTTATATGACAGAATGCTGTTGCTCTTTGCTACCTAGCTTGTGGACAATGGGCTGTTTGTTTTCTAGGTTGGTATTCATTTTAATTCCCCTTTTTTCTTTAATAAGAAATCTTTATTGAATTTTTACTGATTTTGGGTATTTTTTATTTTTGGTTTCTGGGCTTGTTAGAGGGATATTGTTGGACAAGAACAGGGGAGAGACAAGCTGCAAAGATGAGAGCAAGATACCTAAAAGCAGTTCTAAGGCAAGAAGTTGGTTATTTTGATTTGCATGTAACAAGCACAGCTGATGTTGTCACTAGTGTCTCCAGTGACAGTCTAGTGATTCAGGATTGTTTGAGTGAAAAGGTATTACATTAAGGATCAAGAAAAACTCATAAAGTTTTGATCTCTTTTCGGTTTGATCTTACAAAATTTTGATTACTGTCATGTTAAATTTGAAACCCAGGTTCCAAACTTCTTGATGAATGCTGCCATGTTTTTCGGGTGCTATGTAGTTGGGTTCTTTATGCTGTGGAGATTGACAATTGTGGGGTTTCCTTTTATTATAATTCTGGTAATCCCTGGCCTAATGTATGGAAGAACTTTGATTGGATTGGCAAGAAAGATAAGGGAAGAGTATAATAAGGCAGGGGCGATAGCCGAGCAGGCTATATCTTCGATCAGAACAGTGTATGCGTTCGTTGGTGAAAGCAAAACAGCAGCTGCATATTCTGCTGCTTTAGAATTTTCAGTGACCTTAGGGTTAAGACAAGGATTGGCGAAAGGCCTTGCGATCGGAAGTAATGGTGTGGTCTTTGCTGTTTGGTCTTTCATGTCTTACTATGGCAGCAGATTGGTCATGTACCATGGAGCTCAAGGAGGAACAGTATTTGCAGTTGGTGCCTCAGTTGCTGTTGGTGGCCTGTAAGTTTAAAACATATTTTTACTGGTTTTAACATTTTGAGATGAGTCCTTTTCATTTGTTCTTATTCTAAAATAGGATCGACTTTATTTTGTATGTGCTGATTACAAAAATTATCAGATGGTTACATGAGACTAAACTTTTTCTTATGATCTTATGTGTCAATTTGCTTGGTGTTAAATAAGTTGAGTCATTTTCCATTTATAATTGTTATTGAGATGTTTTACTTACTTATTTGTTTAATTACTTGTTCTTACTGGTTAGAGCACTTGGCGCGGGTCTATCCAATGTGAAATACTTTGCAGAGGCATGTTCGGCAGGAGAACGAATCTTGGAAGTGATAAACCGGGTTCCGAAGATAGACATCGAGAACATGGAAGGGGAAACATTAGAAGATGTTAGAGGTGAAGTAGAGTTTAGGCGTGTGGAATTCGCGTACCCATCAAGGCCGGAAAGCATAATCTTGAAGCAATTTTCCGTAAAAATTCCAGCAGGGAAGACCGTGGCCTTGGTCGGTGGTAGCGGTTCGGGGAAATCGACCGTCATAGCGGTACTGCAAAGATTTTATGACCCACTTGGTGGTGAGATATGTCTTGATGGGATTTCAATCGATAAGTTGCAGCTCAAGTGGTTACGGTCGCAAATGGGGCTAGTGAGCCAAGAACCTGCATTATTTGCAACATCCATTAAGGAAAACATACTTTTTGGCAAGGAAGATGCGACAATGGATGAGGTCATCGAAGCAGGAAAAGGATCGAATGCTCATAATTTCATATGCCAAATGCCTCAAGGGTATGATACCCAGGTTAGTTATGCTTGTCCCTTATCTACTCTTAACTTACTTGACATAGGAAATTGGAATATAACGTTTCTTTTCTCTTTTAGCTCTAGTCAGGATCAGGACAGCAGAATTCTGACCTTAACTGCAATTGTTTCTTTTCCTGTTTTTAAGTTATTGCTGTCATGTGCATTTGGTCAAGCTTATGGTACTTTGTCTTTAAGACACTTCACCTTTTCCATAGAATGTATTTTATACCAGCGTCTAAAAATTTGTTCTAATCTCGTATTTTTTAGTGTCCCCACCAAATTAAATTTTCCCCATATCCTTATGCAACATACAATTGCTTTCCCCAGGCCTTAAAGTGAGCACCCATGTTTCTTTCCTACCAATTGAAAATTCCATGCATTGTGTGCCCATCACATTCACACCATCGGACAGTTCGGAAGAAGTAGAGAGGATACACGAAAAAAACCGAGAAAAAAAAAGAACATGCAGACCAACTCACTTTCTTGTTTTATATTTTAGTATTTTTAGTAAGCATATTCCTTTTGCACAAATGAGGTCCAAGCAGACAGCATAAGCCAGAAAGGAAACGAATGGAAACTTATCTGAGCAGGTCGAATTTAATTCAATTACGAATATAAACTGAAGTAAGACAATTATGGAAAGACATTAGCATTTTTTTAATAGGTTCAGACGGCAGATGAATCAACCCTCTAACCACCCATAATCATGAAATTAATTAAATATTTATAAACACGCCAACCATCTACTTTTTGTAACAATTAATCATGCAAGCACTGTAAACCCCAAATATTATATTAGTTGGGTTATTGATAAAGTATAATCTTGATTGACAGGTCGGTGAGAGGGGAGTGCAGATGTCAGGAGGGCAAAAGCAGAGAATTGCCATTGCAAGAGCAATAATCAAAGCACCAAGACTGTTACTTCTTGATGAGGCAACAAGTGCATTAGACTCGGAGTCCGAACGAGTTGTCCAAGAAGCACTGGACCAGGCTGCTGTGGGGCGAACCACCATCATAATCGCGCACCGATTGTCCACCATCCGTAATGCTGATATAATTGCTGTGGTCCAAAATGGTCAGGTCATGGAAACTGGTTCTCATGATGAATTAATTGAGAATGAAGATAGTCTTTACACCACCCTTATCCGTCTTCAGCAGACCGAAAAAGAAAATCCTGATGAGGACACTATTAACCTTCCCTCCTCATCAATCTCAAACATGGACATCAACAATACCAGCAGTAGGAGACTGTCAGTTGTTAGCAGGTCAAGTTCTGCTAACTCCTTCGCACAAAACCGAGTCACCGGAGACAATGTTCAAGTTCAGGAACAAAAGTTTTCAGTACCATCGTTTCGGAGACTGCTGGCATTGAATTTACCAGAATGGAGGCAAGCAACTATAGGGTGTGTAGGTGCAATTTTGTTTGGTGCCGTTCAACCACTATACGCGTTCGCAATGGGGTCAATGGTTTCGATGTATTTTCTGACAGATCATGAAGAGATTAAGAGGAAGACGATGATTTATTCGTTATGCTTTTTGGGGCTGGCAATATTCTCATTGGTGATCAATATAGTTCAGCATTATAATTTTGCATACATGGGTGAGCATCTGACCAAGCGAATAAGAGAAAGAATGCTTTCCAAGTTACTAACCTTTGAAGTTGGATGGTTTGATCAAGATGAGAATTCAAGTGGTGCAATTTGCGCTAGACTTGCCAAAGATGCCAATGTGGTAAGCATACTTCTTTTGTTTATTATACCTTCTTCCTATCTGGATTAGAAATGATTGATTCCTTACTACCATTGGCATTGAGTAGCAAAGAAAATTTTATTTTATTTTATTTTATTTTATAGTATTTTCATTCCAACGGGTTGTTGTCGTTAGGTGGTACTTCTTAAAAAATACAAAGTGCTAACTTTCTAACTTATTTTCTTAAAAAAATACTTATAACTGCCCACTTGTTTTCTAACATTGTCCAAGTTCTGTCTTTGAGTCCATCCACTTTGGAAATGAGTATTGTGTTATTTATCCATATAATATAGTAATAATACTTTCTAAAGTTTGCAGCAATTTTGTACATTTGTGGACTAATTACAATTTTGGTTTTTTTGGCAGGTGAGATCCTTGGTGGGTGACCGAATGGCCCTCTTAGTACAAACTGCATCAGCTGTTGTCCTGGCTTGTACAATGGGCCTTGTCATAGCTTGGAGGCTTGCTATTGTGATGATAGCGGTCCAGCCCATAATCATCGTTTGCTTCTACATGCGTCGAGCCCTACTAAAGAACCTATCAGCAGAGGCCATCAAAGCCCAAGATGAAAGTAGCAAGCTAGCAGCCGAAGCCGTGTCCAACCTCCGAACCATCACCGCATTCTCCTCCCAAGACCGGATTCTGAAAATGCTCGATAAAGCCCAAGAAGGCCCGCGAAGAGAGAGCATTAGACAATCCTTGTTTGCTGGTGTTGGTCTCGGTACCTCTCAAAGCCTCATGCAATTGACTTGGGCCTTAGACTTTTGGTATGGTGGCAGACTCATCTCACAACACTACATCTCACCTAAAGGCTTGTTCGAGACTTTCATGATATTGGTAAGCACGGGCCGGGTTATTGCAGACGCCGGAAGCATGACAACCGATCTAGCCAAAGGTTCGGACTCGATCGGGTCAGTATTTGCTGTATTGGACCGGTACACCAGAATCGAGCCTGAAGATCCAGAGGGGAACCAGCCCGAGAAATTAACGGGCCATGTAGAGCTCCAAAACGTGGACTTCGCATACCCATCTCGGCCCGACGTGATGATCTTCAAAGGCTTCTCAATCAAGATTGAAGCAGGGAAATCAACAGCATTGGTGGGACAAAGCGGGTCCGGGAAATCAACCATCATAGGACTAATTGAAAGATTCTATGACCCACTAAACGGTACCGTAAGAATAGACGGTCGGGACATTAGATCCTACCACTTGAGATCAATAAGGAAAGACATTGCCTTAGTGAGCCAGGAGCCTACATTGTTTGCTGGGACCATCAAGGAGAACATAACATACGGCGCGTCAGATCAAGTCACGGAATGTGAGATCATTGAAGCAGCAAGAGCAGCCAACGCTCATGATTTCATTGCTGGATTGAAAGACGGGTACGACACGTGGTGCGGCGATCGAGGAGTGCAGCTCTCGGGTGGGCAGAAGCAGAGGATTGCAATTGCAAGAGCCATACTTAGAAATCCAGCAATTTTGCTGCTAGATGAGGCAACAAGTGCACTTGATAGCCAATCAGAGAAAGTTGTACAAGATGCACTAGAACGAGTGATGGTGGGCAGGACAAGTGTTGTTGTGGCACATAGACTGAGTACCATACAAAGTTGTGACCTAATTACTGTGCTGGACAAAGGGAGAGTGGTGGAGAAAGGGACCCACTCGTCCTTGTTGGCAAAAGGACCCACCGGAGCTTACTTCTCATTGGTAAGTCTACAAAGAGCACCAAGTTTTACAAAATAGCCATACATTGAATTATTATTAGGGTAATTTTACTTTTATGATTGCCATCCAAATGAATCATGATGTGGGTGGTGGTGGTAAAATGACTTTTAACACTTTAAATGCCAAACCCCATCTTTTCTTCTGTGTTTTGTTTTAGCTGGGTTTAGGGAGGGTGTTCAATTTGTAATAAATATAATTACTAATAACTTTTTTTTTGGCAAAGAATAAAAAACTCACAAATTGCAATATATTTGACCATAAATAAATTCGAAATAAATTAATTATATTCGAGTATTAATGAAAGAGGGTGAGTGATTATCCTAACACATTTTTTTCTACTTTCGAACTAATTTTTTAACATTCGACCACAATCAAAATTAGCACATGCAGCATAGTACAAATATGCTTATTGCCATTTATCAATTTCAGAAAGAGAGATTATTGATTAAGTTTGGTGGTACAATGGCAGGAAATTCAGTTAGGTCTTTGGCACTGCTTATCTTCATCTTTGTTATGGTTTTGTCTCCCACGTTACCAAGTGAAGCTATTCGCCTGAATCGCCGAGAAAATGAAGTAAAGTCATCATGAAAATGAATTGATTGATCATGATTCATGGGTAGCTGCATTTTTTCCTTTTGCAATTGGGCCTTACAAAAAGGACCCATTCTTCATTATTTCTTTTAAAGTGGACCAAATTGAAAGTTGCCAAACTCCAAGTTCTCCTATTCTGCAAGGACCAAAATAAATTGGAAACAAAGATTGTCCATTGGCAAAAAGAACTTGGGCCACAGACAACGTTAGCCTCAGACCATGGGCCATGCCCATAAACAGAATTATAAAAACAAAGCCCAAATCTTTCCAGTGAGCCACCTCCCTCAGAAATCAGATTTCTTTTTCACCACACCACCATCTTTTTCTCTTCTTTTTTTTTTTTATAATTTTGAAAAAAAAGAAAAAGAGAAAAAGGGAGAATCTTCAAAAAGTTAACCTAAGACTCCCAATTTTATTAAACTAAAGATAATTTATTTTATTTTTAATTTATATAAATAATAAGTATCTCTAAATCTACAAAATTACAACTCGAATAATCGGTAATAGATAGGTTTTTCAAATTTATAAAATTACAGAATATTTTTCGTATTAATACTGTCACGTCCCATAGTTTCTTTCCTTTTCCTCTTTCTATATTTTTTCACTTATAGCCAAACGCCCCAAGCGCTGATATTCTGTAGAAAACGTTAGGTGGAATACAGGCGGAATGCAGTATTTACAAAACAGTCACGGTCAAAATTTACAAAATTACCATTGACCACATTTACAAAATTGCCATTGATAATTTACGAAAATGCCACATCTAACTCATCTCCTCTTTCATTCCACGATTCCTCTCCTTCCTCCAAAACTCCAAAACCCTAAATTTGAACATTACCCGAGTCATCGCGACCACAGCGCAAGCGAGATCGCTGGCGTTCACCACCCTCCTCTTAATGGGAAATTCAACACAATACGCAGCAATAATAATTTCCCCTACTTGCTGGAATTTATGAGGAGCAATAACAAATTAATGGCAGCAACAAATATATCACACACACAAAAGAGACAATGATTTTAACGTGGAAAACCTTCTCAATGCGAGAAGTAAAAAACCACGGGCACAAGCCAGTCAATCAAGCTCCACTACGATCAAAGTCAGCGTACAAGAGAGTTTCAAATCACAACACAATCGTGCTCAACAACT
Organism: Viola odorata; assembly: GCA_963691705.1. Classification (NCBI taxonomy): domain Eukaryota; kingdom Viridiplantae; phylum Streptophyta; class Magnoliopsida; order Malpighiales; family Violaceae; genus Viola; species Viola odorata. The sequence continues at coordinate 66,793,547 of OY829541.1, forward strand.
AGGCAATCAACCTAACAAGAAGTATGAAAAATAGAGAACCAAAGGAAAAAGGTACAAAACCAGATTTTCCGTAGCTACTAACGGGACTCTATTTCTCCACTCAGATTGAAGAACCATATGTTGTGAACCTTCTGTCCAAATTTCAGCCTGATCCGACAGTGAACGAAGTCGCAGCGATGATTCTACCGAAGTTGGGCAGAATTTGGCAAAAATCTGTTTTTCTCCCTTCTCTCTCACGTTTTCTTTTCTTCTTTTTTTTTCTTGATTGAAACTCTTACAATACCCTAATCTGACTCCTTCTAATAGAGTGGGCTTGCTCCTCATGGGCTTTTCTCCACATAGGAAGGGAGCCCAAACCCAACACCTCTTCCAGTCAAGACCACCACCACCACCGCCGTTCACTATCCGCCGTCATCATCGCCGGCGTCCACTCTCTTCACCCTCGGGTGCGCGCCGTATAAGCATCAGTGCTACGGACGAGGTTAGTAAGGATGATGTTTCTTGATTTAGTTTCATCATCTTCTTTCTCCATTTTGCATCCCTTTAATGAGGTTGTTGTGGGTTAATTTTCGGTTGCTCTGTGTTATTGTGTGCAGCGTTTTATCTTCCCGCAAGTCTCGAAATGGTCTTTAATCGTTTCTTGGGCTTATGGATAAGTATGTTTCTTAAACTGAACTTCTATATTACTAGTTGGTATGATTTCTTAAGATTCTGTTGGAGCTGATGTTTTGATGTCTCTATTGCTTTTTCAGCAATAAATTTCATTGCAAGATTTTTCGTTGCTCCATTTATTTTGGTGGGACTTCTTATCCACAAATGCATAACAAACCGGCAGATGACTAATGATACGGAGATGACCGTGCTCAATCATCATCCCTCGGTCCCAAGAAGGTACTCTTACTCTGGAGTTGTTAGGATCACAAACCAGTTCAATTTCAAATTAGGAGAAGGTGGATTTGGGACAACTTCCTAATGGTTGTTTTGTCGCTGTTAAAATGCTCAGCAACTCTAAAGGTAGCGATGAAGACAAGGAATGCTAATAAAGAGGGAAATAGTTCAAGCGAATCATATTTTCCATCATGGATTTATGACCATCTAAGCAACGGAGGAGATATAGAGCTTAAGAATGCCACGAAAGCTGAAGCTGCAACAGCGAGAAAGTTGTGTTTGGTGGGGCTGTGGTGCATCCAGAAATCACCATCTCACCGTCCATCGATGACCAAAGTTGTGGAAATGCTAGAAGGGAATATTGATGATCTGCAACTACCTTCAGACGCTTTATCGTTCCCCAAACGTACTTCCGAAGATCCTCAGTCAGATTCATCAACGGAGCTGCTCACAGCGGTGGTTAAAGTGGAAGAAGCCAAAGCTTCCACGAGGTCTGTGGAGTCCGCTATTCTCAAACGATGCAGGGCTCAGCAGTTAATGGAGAATGCTGATTGGGCAACTTACAAGGCTGCAATGGCGCTTAGAATCGCAGAATCTGCTCTTTCGGCCAGTTCAGTGGATGGGGTTTCTGCTCCCTTTTTGGATTGATGTGTGTATTCACAGATGGAATATTGAGATTGCCCAAGCTTACATCATCTCAAGCTGCTTTCGTTTTAGTGTTATTATTCCCTACTATCTCACAGACTTGGTTAATGTTCTTTCTGTTAGGATCTTCATGGCTTCAATGTAGTGTTAGTAATTTGATCGAGGAATAGTGCAGGCAACTAAACTTTTCAAGTGTCAAAGCTAGAGTATTTGACTTAGTTTCAAAATTATCTTTGGTGGTAACTGATTGTTTTTACAGTTTGACTCTCCTTATGTTTTTGTTTGTCCTTTTCTTTTACTAATATTATTTGAGCTTCCATGTAGATAAGGTTGATCGGCCTGTCAGCACATCTATCTACTTCTTGGTTCCTTCTGGGAATGTGTCTCTCCTTCAACTCATCCCTTGTGCGGAAACTTGATTCTGAAGTAGAAGTTGTGTGTTTGTGAGCTGTTTTCAGTTCATATGCAATTATATGAGTTAGGATTCGGCTTCACTATTCATTTTAGACATATTGGTGCATCGAGCCTGGCACTTTTATTGGGAGGACCTATTACTGAATGGCTGATCATAGTTTGATTCTGAAGTAGGATCTGTATCGTTGTTAGCTCTTTTGATTTTTTATAACCATTTTGATGAGTAAGCGTTCTACTTCGCTGGTATTAGTGTTACGTTTTAGTCATGTTGATGCATGTAAGCTTCATTCCTGCAAGTCTTTAGGCATATCATGAGTTACAAATTCATTGTTCATTCATTAAAGTGCTTTCTATGAAAATATCGAGGCTATTTCATGAGTTCAAATCTTTTTTATCTATATTTCTATTTATGAAATGAATAAACTAACAAATGGTTAACAAATGGTTAGTATGAGTGGTTTGATACTCTCATTTTTTTAAAATAAAATTACAAATCTAATATTTTTATATAGAGAAATTATCGAAAATACTTTACTTTTTAATAGATAAAATTCGAGGCAAATAGAATTAATTTTAGCTAGTGGGGATATTTGTTTTTTCAACGTAAATAATGCACACTTCAATAAGAAGAAAAAAGAAGAAGCAATATATAAATTAGGGGTGTACATTTGACTCGTCCAACTCGCTAAATCGACTCGACCCGATCCGCCAAAAGAATAAAATCGTCCAACCCGCTCATACACAGATACATAACCGATCTGTATAATATAGCGGGGCGGGTCAAAAACAGGCGGATCGAATTACAGGTCGAACTTTTGAAACCCGCTTATAACCGACCCGACCGGCGACTAGCCATAATCCTACCCTAAGTATATAAGCATCCTTCATTCTTTCCTTTTCTTTTCAGGCCGCTTTCTTCTTCCTCGTCGCTGCTCGCCGACTAGCCACCACGCCACCACCATCCTCCTCCAATCCGCCGCTCATCCTATCTCTTCTCATCTCAGGTCCTCCTCCGCCTCTCCTCCTCCTGATTGTATTAAATGCTGGGTTTTGATTTTGCTAATTAGATCTGTAATATGTAACATTAATCCAATGAATTTGAAGTTGTTTTCGGCATATGCATAGTTGTTGGAAGTTTTTATCTTTGATGACAAATAGTAGTACTTGTGTTTAGCTGGGATGTGGAATTACGGTGCTTTTTAGCTGCAGATAGGTGCTAAAAGTGTAATTTGTTCATTAGATTATCCTTGATTGTAGGGATAATTAGGTTTCAATCTATAGATTGAGTTCTGAATCTAGGGTCTAGATTATTACTGCATCAGTAGTTTCTATTTGCAAATTTTGTTTACTTTTCATTAGGAAGCCTAAAACCGCCCAAAAATAAATTTATCATAGAAAAACCACACATACATGAGAAATTAATTCGAGGAGCGAAAAAGCTTCACCTTACCAGCTGAAACCGATTTGAAACTCTGCAGAAGACGAGACGGAAAAACAGAAACGTAGATGGCGGAATGCGAGTGAAAGAGCTGAACGAGGTACACAGAGGGACGAACACTCGATTTGTTAGTACGTTCCTCTGTGTACCTCGCTCACCTCTTTCACTCGCATTCCGCCATCTCCGTTTCCATTTTCCCGTCTCGTCTGGTGAAGCTTTTTCGCTCTTCGAAATAATTTCTCATGGATGTGTGGTTTTTCTATGATAAATTTACTTTTGTGGGGTTTTAGGCTTTTCTACTAGCTTCTGGTTTCTTTAGTGCTTTCCTTTTTCCTTTCTATGGTTTGAAATCATGACATGGGTCCGTAGGCATTGTTCCTCGTTCATGTGTGAATCTTCTGTAGCAACTTACTTCTTTCTTTTTTCTCAGGGATATTTTCTTTGCTGAGCAGTAGTCCGCTTTCTGATTGGTAACTTGGAAAATGGCTACTGGGATGGGACTCGAGACGCTTGTTGATCGTAAGCAAACTCTTTTATTGTTCTTACTATTCATGTCTTTGCTGTTGTTTTTGATAGCTGAACATGTATTGAACTTCCATGTCTTTGTAATAGAAAGAAGGCAGTTTAGCAATGTTTTAGAAGTATTATGTATCTCTATTTGGATCATTCGGTTGAACAATTGAACAAATTCAAGTTATTTCTAGTATACTGTTCTTTGCTTGTAAAGTGTGTTGAAATTCTTGGAATTTGACTGGAGATCTTTGTTGGTCCATCAAAACAAGTTCTGTGCAATTTAGGGTGTGCCTTGGCTTGTGAGCAGTATGGCTAATGAGTCTCTCTTTTAATCCATGGGTGAACTCGTTTACACTGTTTTTCATAGAAAAAACTGTAATTATAGATCAGAATTGATTACTCTCAAAAGAACAAAAAGAAGCTTCATTGTATTCACTTTCCCAGTCAGTTTGTGTGGTCATTGTTTCTTTAATTCTCTGTCATAATCTGTAACCATTTTTTTCCTGTTCAGGGCAAATTTCTGTTATCACAAATGATGGTCGCAATATAGTGGTATGTTTCAATCTCAACATCTACCTAATATGAAATTGATTGATCTCTAATAACAGGATGTGGAGTATAAAGGGTTTGCTGTATACAGGGAGTCCTAAAAGGCTTCGATCAGGCAACAAATATTATCCTTGATGAATCTCATGAGCGTGTTTACTCTACTAAGGTTTGTATTTCGCTGATAAGCTTTCCGTTTCATTTGAACCTTTACCCTGTTGGTACCTTAGCCATTGGGGAAGAGGAGGATTTGTTCAGACTTTGATGCACATAGTGGTGCACTAATTTTGCTTGGTTTAAGCAAATATAGTATCGTAGTTTTTCGTTGAGTACTCAAGTGACTTAACATTAGTTTTTTTCCTTCCTAAATGATTTAATTCTGGCTTCTTTTTACCAATGTTCAGCTGAATTAAAATTCCAATTTTTGCACCTAAAAATTGAAGGCAGCTGCTTGATTGTTTTGCAGGAAGGTGTCCAACAACTCGTTTTGGGCTTGTACATAATAAGGGGTGACAACATGTAAAGCGATATTTCCTTTCCTTGATTCTTAGGATATTTCTGTACTTTTGGTTGGGGAATTAGGTTACTGGGTTTTCAATCCCTTATGAACTAAGATTATACAATTTGATTCTTGCAGAAGCATTGTTGGGGAACTTGATGAAGAGCTTGATGAACATCTTGATTTGTCGAGTCTAGTAGCTCATCCCCTGAAGCCTGTTATCCATTGATCGAATGTGAAGTGTGTGGGAGTATCGAACACACGTAAGGGTTTAACTATATATTCAATTAATTAAATCTGTAATGGATGATGTATTGAATGGTTCTTGTTCATGATATTACATCTTTGTGCAATTCCTGCGGCATGTAGACCTAGACATGATTTATTCAGGCTGCTAAGGGTGCTTAGATTTCTTTTGAACTCGAGTTGCGAACATCTCTTTTTGCACATAACATGTATGAGATTCCTCGTAAGCAAGAGATAATAAAAATGAATAGTTGAGCATGGGACTCCTGCTTATAACTTCACAGAGCTTTTCAATTGAAATATACTTTTTTCCCTGTCTATATTACGGGAGTATTAAATTTATTGTCGGATCGAGTTGTTATCATCTTCATTTATAACCTCTTCAGACGCCATAACTATGTTTAACTATGTCGTCCTCGATCGCTATAGTTAAAAGTGAACAAAAACGATTCGAATGCATATACAAGAAAACAATAACAACAACCACTGAACCGATAGCAGAAACAAAGAATGAAGAAGAGAATCAGTACCTCGTTCTTTGTCCAGCCAACTTCCCTCCGACTTCCACTGTTAAAAAGAAAACAAGCTCTACGTAGTTGAATATCGAAACGACATCATTTAATTTACTCGAACGAAAATATACATATTTTTTTCGATAGAAAGGATAAGAGGATTTTTAAAAAGACAGGAAAAAATGGAAAGATAGATTTTAGATAAAGAGACTTTTAATGGGAGAATGAGAGATTGAGATGATAAAATTGAGTAAAAATAGCAAAAAATATATAATTATATGCCTTTTCAATTTGGGTTCATGTTCGACAAGCAATTTCCAAACTTGCTTGTGGCTCTTGGTAACAATTTTCTAAAAATGAAAAAAAAAATAGAGAAAATTATGCCTTGTTAATTAATTCACTAATTAAATAAAAATCAATTAAAAATATGACATTTACATAAAATTCATGATAATTTAGTCGGAAAATATCTACATAAAATTTCACATTGTGAATTAGGCCCAGCCCATCATTATCTACAAAGATGAATGGCTCAATTGACCTTTCGTCGCTGAAAGCCGCCTTCACCAAATCCGACGTATAAAAGGCAGCATCTAACGTTTTAAAAAGTCAAATATATACCCGGCGATCAACTCTGTGATCTGAGCCTACCTCCAAATCGCTTTGAACAAGTAAGTAATTCTCTATCGCTCAATTTCCTGTTTTTTCAATGATTTTAAGTGTTTCTGTTCGTGGGTTCTCAGTAATTTAATGGGTTTTAGCTAGCGCGGTGCCGCGCTCTGTTCATTTTGATGATTTTAGAGTTTAGGTGAATGGACTGAGTTTTCTGTTTTATGGTTTCAATTCTCGTTCCTATCATATTAAAGTGTCTTCCATTACCTTACATTTCTTTTGTTGCTTCTCATGAGAGATTTTGCTTCAGGTACTGGAACTGAATGAGGCGAATGGACAATTCAAATTAACATGCCTCGGATCTGATCTAATTGGAGGTGAAAAACCACAGTATACTGTGCCTCCAGATGTATGGTTTGGTGCATTTCCAACGAAGGACTACAACATTTCCCCCGAGGGGTCAGTTGTCAAAGCCGCACCAAGGGACAACGAGAGCCACTACTCGCTAGTAGGCTGCACTTGTGCACCTGCGTTTCAGTTTGAGGACTTTGAGCTCGCGCAACGTTCTAAGCTGGTTTCACCCTTTCCTAACTACGTGCCTCTCATCTCCTTGCTCACTCTTCCTGATTGAATTTCTCTCGTCTGAAACGAAAAGCGAAAAAGAAGCTTGTATCATGATGATTGGTGGCATGGGAAGGTCTAGGCTGTGTATGGCTTGAGTTTCTGGTGACAATTGTCTAATAATTTTCTCTTGTGCAAACACTGAGTCATTCAGTTCTTGTAATAAATAATGCTTTAGAAGATTACATGTGAACATTGTAGTTTCTCTTCTCTACTGGAAAGAGATGGATTAGTGTTATCCTGATAATATATGGACAAAGGACATGATGGGTTGTTTACCTCTTCTTTTTTTTTGGTAAAGTGCTTACCTATATCCCTTGTAAATTTCATTTTATGTTACTCCCTCCGTCCCCTATTAAACATCGCCCACACTGTAGATGCGCATATCGAGGAGGTCGGATGACGCACTATTTGATCCTAAAAAATTTCGAAAAAAATCTCGGACGTAGGAAAATGATTAACGTACGTTCGAAAGAAAGTATGGATTTTTTGGGGGTCAAATAGTGCGTCATCCGACCTCCTCGATATGCATATCTACAGTACGGGCGACGTTTAATAGGGGACGGAGGGAGTAGTTTTTAACCTTAACCCTTACCATTTCCGGTTGGGTTAACAGATTCGTGTACAGACAAAGTTGACTGGAGATGATGCTAATTTATGAATCAAATATTTCAATTGATTTTTCATTTCATTACTTCTATTTTCTATTTATTTAACTACAGTGCTATTTTTCTTAGTATTGATTTAGGCTTACAATGTGCAGTTCTTTAGGGTAGAAAAGAGACTTCTGATGCTAAATTCTAAATATGATAGGAACGCAACAACAACCATCATTCTTTTAGTTGAAGCGTCTTATACTGGTCATTATTATGACAAAAGAGGATAGATTCTATTATCAAACTAGCAGGGATGCACAATTCTGGATGTGATAAATAGAAAAAGATTGATGACATTAACAAGAACTCAGTGCACCAGATTTTATGAAACTATTAACCAGAACAACACTCGGAATCAATTCAACTTGGAGTGTGAAATCTTCCAGCAAATAAACAAACTCAAACTCTCCTTTTAGGCATGAAGGGGCCAGATATGCCAATAGATGATACATTGTTAAAGACCTTTAACAACTGTCAGAACTACAGATGTTTAGGAACAACATTGAACTAGTGGATTCAAATTATGAGCAGAAAAATAACAAGATTGGCAATTCTGGATGTGATAAACACACGAAGATTGGCATCATTTACAAGACCTTAGTGAAACCAGATTTTATGCAACTATTGACCAGAACAACACTCGGAATCAATTAAACCTGGGCAGGTTAATCTTCCAGCAAATAAACAACAGTTAGACAAATTAGGAATTAGAAACAACGTTGAACTAATAAATCGAAATTAAGAACCAAGAAATCCCAATAATACCTCTACAATTTTGTTCCTCTAAACTAAAATACATCATAAATCAAGTTAGGACTTAGGAGATATGGATGTCTTACTGCTAAGCACTGAAATTTCGATTAATTAAGTCCATAGAACCAAAAGACTAAAACAGAAAACTATCTAAAACTTAACAATTCAGAAGAAAACAAAATCAAGCATAAAAATATACCTGCTTAAACCTCTCCGGTGACGTTGGGGTGGGTCGGCGTTGATGATGGTGGGGAAAAAGATGGTGTGTTGGTGGGTCGGCGGTGACGATGGTGTGTTGATGGGTTGGCGCTGGTGGTGGATTAAGGAAATTTAAAAACTGAAGAAGATGACAGAGGGATGGAAGAATGTATATTTGTTGGGCTAGGCGTGGATACGGATGAGGCGAGGAGGTGGAGATCGGGAAGAACAAGACAGGTGGCAGAGGAGATGAGAACAAAACGGGAAGCAGTAGCAGAGAAAAACGGCGGTGGAAAGCGAGGAAATCAGAGGAGATGAGAGAGTAAAACTTGGGTACATACGATGTACCCACTACTCAGTACATCATGATCTAGGAGTGTCTAAAAGTGTAAGAATAGTGGTATTCTAGCACTATTTGGGGTAGGTGTCATCATCCTAGATCATGATGTACTGAGTAGTGGGTACATCGTATGTACCTAAGTTTTTTCCGGAGATGAGAGGAGAGGAGAGGATGAGGGTCTTTTGTTTAAAATTTTAAACAGGTTAAACGGGTCGACCCGTTTCTGACCCTTTATTTAACGGGTGAAAAGTGATGACCCGACGGGTCAAATTAAGGATCGGATACGGATCGACCCGTCGGGTCAGACCCATTTTGACACCCTAGTGATCGCATTAATTAACTTCAAATTATATTATGGTCTCGAGGTTAATGTGTTTGTCAAACCTAATTAACAATTGTAAAAAGTACGTATATTGTATAAATTCTAATGTATAATTAATTTTTTTCTATACTTCTTATTTATCTTTTTGTTAAATTTATCAAAATATTTGTTATTCAGTGAAACTCTAATACCTCGAGGGCAGCCGCCACCCCTGAATATATATCCTGATCCGTCCCTGCTTCTTCTCATTCTTCATGAGATCTGGAGGCTTACAATAAGCAAAGGTGAGTTCATCTCGTGTAACCTGACATGGATGTCTATTCCTGCTTCCTATTGAAGAATATGTTAGTAATTAATTTATTTTTTTGTTTCTTTTTCTGTTTTGTTTTGGCAGTGATGAAGCGAAAAAGGGGTGGTGGGAGTGGCACAGGTGGCACAGGTGGTTCCCAGAAACTAGCTACCAATGATGCATTAACTTTTGTGAGGGAAGTGAAGGGCGTGTTTCAAGATCAAAAGGAAAAATATGATATGTTTCTTGAGGTTATGAATGATTTCAATGCCCAAAGGTAAGATATTTATTGTTGGTTTGGCTGTTTTAGTGGCTAGAGTTGCTGTATGTCTTTAATTTGTTCTTTGATGTTTTGTAGAACTGACACTGCTGGTGTCGTAGCGAGAGTAAAGGAGTTGTTCAAGGGTCACAAGAAGTTAATATTTGGATTCAATACCTTCTTACCGAAGGAGTATGAAATAACTCTCGATGAAGATGAGGCTCCTCCTAAAAAGACTGTTGAATTTGATGAAGCTATTAATTTTGTAAACAAAGTAAAGGTAGAAAAGAAATATATATTGCTTCATTGTTTTGTAAAAGATGGCCACTTTGTTGCTGGACATTTAACAGATTTTTTCCTCGCAGAAACGCTTCCAAAATGATAAACATGTTTACAAGTCATTCTTAGACATTCTGAATATGTATAAAAAGGAGCATAAAGACATAAGTGAGGTCTACAGCGAGGTAATATGGCTGTATACTTTCTAACTTTAAGTCCATTTGTTTTTTTTAATAAAAAAAACTATTATTCTTTTAAGATTATTATGGTATAAGACTCGTTAGCATTCTCAGTTGTTTCATTTGATCACCTTGAAGGTTGCTACTCTTTTTGAAGACCATTCAGACTTGCTCCAAGAGTTCACTAAATTTTTACCAGATACTTCAGCAACGCCCATGACACTAGCACCACTTGGACGGAACTCTAACCATGCACCCACATTGCGGCAAATTCTTATGGACAAGGTAGTTTGGTGTCTTTCTCAATTGGGGCTATAGAAAAGTTATATGCAATTGGGCTTTAAAAAAAGGACCCATTCTTCATTATTTCTTTTAAAGTAGACCAGATTGAAAGTTGCCAAACTCCAAATTCTCCTATTCTGCAAGGACGGTTATTGAATTGCAAGTTTAATGGTACCCATTTTGGTGTTTGAAAGCTAATATTTTCAGCCGTAACTATAAGTTCTTTTATTTGGGGTTTAAGTTCTACCCAGGAAGCCAAGTTTCAAAACCAAAAAACCTAAAAAGCTGTTTGGTTAACTCCTTCTGAAATGGGCTTTTTGAGAAGCCCATTTTTCAAACCAAGAAAAACTCAGGTTTTGTAAAAGGAGCAAAAAGGACCAGCGTAAAAAACCTTTGGTTTTGGAAAAACACGTTTTATTTGGACAAAATTATTTGACAACTTGTACCCTCTATAAAACACACGTGAAACTCTCCATTTGCTTCTTCTTCGTTTCATCCTCCGCCCTTGCCCTCCGCCTCTCCACTCTGTCTATCCATCTTAAACCTTTCTCCGGTTTCGTGTTTTCCTCCGCCCGATTCCTTATCGGTAAGCTTCAATTTCTCTGATGTGTTCATGACGTCTTGTAAACTGATAATCACTTTTATATGTGTTGTATTATATGGGTATTGTTGTGGTAGTGCGGTGCGACGGAAAGTTTTTTTCGATTTCTGCGATTTTGGGTTCTATCATGTGCTACGTGCGTAATTTGGATGTTTGAGTCACATAATTTTGTAGCTGTCTTCTGCATGATTCGATTTGTAATCGTAAAACCCTAATTTTATTCATAACTTGATCTCCGGCCTTGAAACTCTTATTTTGCTCATAGCTTGGTTTCGCACCCTAAAACCCTAATTTGGGTTTCACTTGCTTGCCTTTTCCTCGTTAATGTGTGGTTTTTGGAAAATTGAATTGCTGGATGTTGTTTTTAATTTTATTTATGTAAAAACGTAACCAAATTTGTTTCTTTATCTATTTAAGCTAATATGCTAAGGAATACATTTCAAATATATGAATGTAGTTTTATGATGTCCCACTTATTTTCTTTCTCAATCTATTCAATGGCCAGTTGATGTTAGTTAAGCTTTTAGGTATCTCAATCTGATTCTTGTTAAAATTAATCCATCTTGTGTTTGCTGCTTTATGCCATTAAATCTGGTGGTGGCTGTAAAAATTTGATGCTGGATTTTGCTTAATTTGGTGCTGGAATCTGCTTAATTTTGTGACTGATTTTCAAAGTAGGTGACACCATTGCCAGTTAGGGCTTTTTGGTATTATTAAATACTCAAATTGCTAGCAGCTCAGTCAGATTAGTTTAGCCAAGGCTTGCCATTGTTTTGTTCTGTCTGTTTTAGTTGCTGTGTTGCTTTGGTAAGCTTGCGATTATCTATTCAGTTACTGCACTGGGTTTTATCGTTGTTGTGTAGTTTGTGTTGTAAAATTGTTGCCATTTTCTTACTTCTGTAAGCTTAACAGTGCGGATTATGGACTTGTAATGTTGCTTCTCTAAAATGAACATATTAGGCTTAATATCATATTTTGTTATTGGATCCTTGTTGATGCGTCTCCTATTGGTTTTGCAGCTTACCACAAGTTAGCCCTGTCCTACTAAATTTAGGAATTACAGTCTAGCGAGTATTAGTAGGTTATCTTTCCTGGTCTGTTTACATGAGACTGTGAGCGTGATGTAGGAGATTTTATTAGCAAGTTGCTCTCTCCATCTTACTCTTCCTACTCACTCAGGAAAACCTATTTACCTACAAATTATAGTTTATCTTACATTTGGTGTAAAGTATGGTGGTTTGATACAATTTTCTTTTATGTGTAGTTATGGTTGAGTTTTAGTATTGATAAAGTTTTGGTCTGTATATGCAGATTACACACTTGAGACCTGCTGAATACAAGGTCAAGGTTGCCAAGAAACAGGAGGACCGTAAACCGTCCTTATGGTGGAGTATATTCTGGTGGTGCTGTTAGAGAAAGGTATACTTTGACCAACTCTAGAATGAGGTTTTATCATCTTACTTGGCATTATAACTATGTTCTTACTCTTGCGTTGTTGATTGTGTAGGATTATTCGTGCTTTCTTGGTTGAAGAACAAAAGATTATCAAAAAGGTGTTGAAGATCCAAAAGGCCAAGGAAAAGGTAGCCTCCAAGAGTTAGAATTGATGAGTCTGGTGGGTTTTGAGAGGATTTGTGCTGTCAGCTTATGATAGTGAATATAACTTTTTATTCAATGGTCGTTACTTGACCATGAAATGTATTTAAGGATCCTTTTAGCTGTTAAATGCTTAATTTTTAGTTATTTAATATGCATGAATGTATTTAAGGATCCTTTTAGCTGTTAAATGCTTAATTTTTAGTTATTTAATATGCATATGCAGTCTGCATGTTTAATTATGCGTATGCAGTTCCATCATTTCCCTCGTTTAATTTTTAATTTGAACAGTAAAGCTATTTAATTGTTTGTGCAAGGAGTAACGAGAATTTTCTTTTAACAATCTTGACCACCTGATTTGCCCAAGACTCTAACTAGGATATATTTTCCAGTTTTAAGTTATAATTTATAATTATTTTTTACGCTTCTGAGAAGCGATCAATGATAAAAGGGTAGTTCAACTTTTAGTATTTTACCTGTAGTAAAATCCTTTACTACCTCACCATTACACTACCTCTAGTGACTTATTTTATTTATTTGTAAATAACTTATCAAATATTTTCTTCTTCAATTAAACATAAATTGTTAGATTATTTTTAGTTAAATCTATTTAGAGATGAAATATAACGATTCACTTCTATGTTTTTTTTCTTCTACTGATAAAGTTTTAATTATTGTTATAAATAAAATGTTAATTATTTATTTAAACAAATAGATTGATTTAAATAATCTATATATATATATATATATATATATATATATATATATATATATATATATATATATACTAAAAAATATTAATTTTAATGCTTGAAACAAATTGTGTCCTTTATACTCATTTTACATTCCAACAATAATTTGAACAGTAGTTTTTACCAAACACCATAAACAATTTCTGGTATCTCACAACACTTTTAACAAATATTTATCAAACAACATACTAATTTTTCTAGAAATGATTTTCACATAACACTTTTTTCCACAACACTTTTCCAATCAGAACCGCAACGCCAAACAGAGTTTAATCAATTCCCAACTAATTAAGATTCATATCTTCTTCCTTTTTGGGATATGATATAGTGGCCCTTTGACATTCAGGTTTTGGCATAGAAAGCTGGGTTTCATAACCAAAAACCAAAAGTGAGCGTTTGTCATAGCATGACAAACTGGGCTCAAGTAGAAGCTCAAGCTCAAAACCACCATTTTTGCAGGTTCTGAGGCGGGAGCAAAATGCAAAATGCTCCTTCATGAGCAACACACCTTCCTCTCTCTCTCTTTTCTTTTCCTTTTTCAATAAATTCAATTTTCTTACTCAGTATAATGAACGAAATAAATTAAAAACTACAAAAATATAATCTATATCTCAATATGAGTAATTCTAGATCTACTTTTTCTATTTTTATTAAATTTTTAGAAATGAGTTTTATACCATTTAATTACATTTTTTTTTATTATTTGTTTTAAAAATAGATTAATTTAAATAATTTATATTAACAATATTTGAAATAGAACAGTGACTTTTATAGTCATTTTACATTCAAATCATAATTTTAACCGCAGTGTTTACCAAACATCAAAAACAACTTCTCGTTTCCCACAACACTTTTAAAGAAATGTTTACCAAACACCTCAGGTATCAGTTGATCAATGTTGAATTTGGTGCACACATCATCATCTAAATATTCCTCCTTAATTTTCAACAGTGACCGATAATTGACATCAATCTTTTTCAATAGTGTGGCATCATCCCCGAGCAATGTATCCTCTTCCTTTTCTTTTGATTTCAATTCAAAATAACCTCTATTCGATAAAAATCCAATTAAGTAGAGATTATCTTTCCTATTGATTAGTGTAACGACACTCAATTCTCCTCTTTACTCTACTTGCATAAAATCATCCATGTTTTCTTCTCTTTAACTAAATAAAAAAATCTATGAGTACTGATCACATACTTTCTCCAGAAGTCATTTTTCCACGGAATTTTTCCTAAAGTATTTCTCGGACTAGAACCGGAACACCAAATAGATCCATAGGTTTACTCCGAGATGAAGGATGTCCGCGTTGCTTCTGCTGCGGACCTCCGCCAAATAGACCCTTGTAATGTTTGAAAATATAATGTTTCAGTACACGTGTACATACATCATAACATTGGGCTCATCGACACTAGTCCAGAACCAAAACAAAGCCCAAATCTCAAGCCCAAGCATCCAAATTTAGCATCTTTCAGTACGAAACCGGAAAACCACTAAACACAAGCCAGTGAGCCACCTCCCCAGATTTTTTTTTATATAATTTTTTTATAATTTTGAAAACAAAAAAATAAAAGAGTAAATGGGAAAATCTTAAAACAATTTATTTTATTTTTAATTTATATAAACAATAAATAATTAGAACTTAATTATGTTCGCGCCGGTAACACTCTTTTTCCTAAATTAAATTATGTTCATATTAATAGATAGGTTTTTCATTTTAGGTAAATTTATAAAATTACAGACAATATTTTTCGTATTAATACTGTCACGTCCCATAGTTTCTTTCCTTTTCCTCTTTCTATATTTTTTCACTTATAGCAAAACGCACCACACCTCTTTTTAAATCCCTCTCTCTCGATTTCTTCTCTCTTGCTCTCGTCTTCTTCATCCTCCTCTTCACCCACAAATTCCCGTCTCTCTGTTTATTAGTACCGTTTTTAGCTATCATTACTATTGTTAATATTGTCATTATTATTTAATTTACTATCTAATTAACCGCATGCGGAGGCGATCAATAAAAGCCTAGCAGTTTAGTTCCTTCGTTACTGCTTCATCTCCTTCTTCTATCCTTCTCCATACTTCTTCTCATTCTTCATGAGATCTGGAGGCTTACAATAAGCAAAGGTGAGTTCATCTCGTGTAACCTGACATGGATGTCTATTCCCGCTTCCTATTGAAGAATATGTTAATTCATTTATTTTTTGTTTCCTTTTCTGGTTTGTTTTGGCAGTGATGAAGCGAATAAGGGATGATGTGTATGCTGGTTCTCAGTTTAAACGCCCGTTTGGCTCCTCTCGTGGCGAATCGTAAGTTTACATCTCTCTCTGTTTTTTTTTATTCTCTGCTGCGCAGGTCTGTTGACGTTGGTATGGTACTCGTTTGTTGTGATGATTCTGATGCGTGATTGCACTTAATTAGCAGTTTGTTTTAGTTATGCGTGGAGGTGTTTGGTTAATTGCTTTAGATTAACTGATATTCTGGGTATATGAATTTGTAAATCGAACCTCACTTAGGTTTTCCTAAAAGGAAATAATTGCATGAACAGAAAAAAAAGGTTATTGTCCTTGGCTTATACCTGAAGCTAAGTGACTATATACATGGCTGAAAGTTTTTGAACTCATAAAATTAAGAAATGAGAATAACATGAATGTGGTGAGTTTTTTTCTTCTCTTTTCTATATGTTTTGATATGATGATTTCAAGTTTTCTTTTGAATTATAACATGCATGAATGTGGTAGGATATGGGGGAGTTACTGATTTTCTTCTTTTGAATTTTCGTTTGCTGGGTATTAAGGTATCAGTCACAAGTTCCAGTGGGTGGTCCAGGTGGTGGTGGTGGTGGTGGTGGAGGTGGGGGAGGTGGGGGTGGTGGGAGTGGCACAGGTGGTTCCCAGAAACTAACTACCAATGATGCATTAACGTATCTCAAGGAAGTGAAGGACATGTTTCAAGATCAAAAGGAAAAATATGATATGTTTCTTGAGGTTATGAAGGATTTCAAGGCCCAAAGGTAAGATATTTATTGTTGGTTTGGCTGTTTTAGTGGCTAGAGTTGCTGTATGTCTTTAATTTGTTCTTTGATGTTTTGTAGAACTGACACTGCTGGTGTCATAGCAAGAGTAAAGGAGTTGTTCAAGGGTCACAACAACTTAATATTTGGATTCAATACCTTCTTACCGAAGGGGTATGAAATAACCCTCGATGAAGATGAGGCTCCTCCTAAAAAGACTGTTGAATTTGATGAAGCTATTAATTTTGTAAACAAAATAAAGGTAAAAAAGATATATATTGCTTCGTTGTTTTGTAAAAGATGGCCACTTTGTTGCTGGACATTTAACAGATTTTTTCCTCGCAGAAACGCTTCCAAAATGATGAACATGTTTACAAGTCATTCTTAGACATTCTGAATATGTATAGAAAGGAGCATAAAGACATAAATGAGGTCTACAGCGAGGTAATATGGCTGTATACTTTTTAACTTTAAGTCCATTTGTTTTTTTTAATAAAAAAAAACTATTATTCTTTTAAGAAGATTATTATGGCATAAGACTCGTTAGCATTCTCAGTTGTTTCATTTGATCACCTTGAAGGTTGCTACTCTTTTTGAAGACCATTCAGACTTGCTCGAAGAGTTCACTAAATTTTTACCAGATACTTCAGCAACGCCCATGACACTAGCACCATTTGGACGGAACTCTAACCAGCGTTTTAACGAGCGGAACTCTACTGCACCCACATTGCGGCAAATTCATATGGACAAGGTAGTTTGGTGTCTTTCTCCTTTTTCCTTTTGATGCTTTCTTTTGCTGATGGTCAATTCATGAGTTAACCTTCTACGATCAAAGTGTTGCCTCTTGATAAGAGTACTAGTAGGATTTATATTTTATGAGTCGTCAATTTAAATGGGTTCCTAATAGCAAGCAAATGAATTTATTTCCTTAGCAACGTCGGCGGGATAGAGTTGCAACTTCACAGTCTGAACGGGATCTGAGTGTTGATAGACCTGAGCTAGATGATGACAAAGCAATGATGAAAGCCCACAAGGAGCTACGAAAACGTGCTGAGAAGGAGACAAGGGATAGGAGGCACCGTGATCAGGATGATAGGGAACCTGAGCATGATAACATTAGAGAATTCAACATGCAACGTTTTCCTGACAAGAGAAAAGCTTCCCGGAAGACTGAAGGTTTTGGAATGAATTCTAACTTTTCTTATGATGAAGATGCTTTAAAGAGTGAGTCACACATGCTACACCAAAATCCAAAGTTGGCTTGTCCCTCCTTTTATATTGCACAGAGCAAAGGCATATGGTTTATATGGTTTTTGGTTTCATGTTCTTATACGTGACAAATTTGTTTCTTTATTCTATATGGTAATTGTGAATGATTGGCCTTGTGAGGACCATGGGTTGTGAATCCGCTCCTTGATGTTCTTCATGCATCTTTGATAAAAAGGCCTTTTGATCTACCTTATTATAATTTCTTTTGGTATGCTGCCACATGCTAGCCTTTTGGAGTTCCACAAGTCCTTCTCCTTCCTGTTTTGTGTCACTTTTGGTTTCTTTTTCCTCTTCTTTATTTTTCACAATTCTTTGGCCAGGTATGCACAACCAAGAATTTGTCTTCTTTGAGAAAGTTAAGGAGAAGTTAGGCAACGAAGAAGATTACCAAGCATTCTTGAAGTGCGTTAACATTTATCTCAAGGGAATAATTAAAAGGAATGATTTGCAAAACTTGGTATGTCTTAGACCATCTAAAGCTGTTATCATGGTGCTTTGAAGTTACATAAGACAGCGTATTTATGTAGTATGTGTGCGTGTATTTCCTTTCTTCTATTCCTGATTTCATGTATACGGGATTAATTGATTAATGGTGTTAAAAAGTTAGAACTTACCGTAGGCATTTATGTAATAGTCTTGATCTGAGGATTCTTTCGGTGGACTAGCCAGGCTAATTCTGAGGGATAAATTGCCCAAAACCAACTGATTTTGAAAGCTCGTAAACTTATATATATCTGACACCGCTCATGTTCTTCCATTGAAAATGTTAATTAAGAGGCAACATTAACTAGATAGTATGGTTCATGAAAATTATGGAGTCGCATGGTGTGATTAACTGAACTAATTGCAAAATATAGGTTGTCTGATTTAAGCAATGTATTCTGCCCGCTTAGGGGAGTGGCTTGTAGAAATCTTCTGTTTCATCTGAAAAGTTATTCTTGTGAAACTTATGGTTTAGATTAATATTTCACCTTTGTAGTTACAACTTGGGTGTGTTTCAGGTGTCTGACCTACTTGGAAAGTATCCTGATCTTATGGAAGAGTTCATAGATATCTTGGAGCGTGGTGAGCATATTGGTAACTGTTGAAAATTACCATTAGGTCTCAGTTCTGAATATTATATTTACTTGCATTTCCTTACTTTTAATTATATTTCTGATTTTTTTGTTGTTGCAGATGGCTTCCTTCCCGGTCTTACAAATAAAAGTACTGTGAAACATACATTCATTTTATTCCCCGTGTGCTTCTCTGTAGAGCCATCATCATGATTAAATTTCTTAACTGAGTCGAAGTTGCTTTTTTGTTCCCGTGATGTATAAGTTGTTGTATTGTTTCAGAATTTTGAATTTCCTCTGGTATTCTGTGAAATATGATTGGGCGCATGTACTGATTGCAGAATCATTACTAGCTAGTGATAGCCATCTGTCCAGACCACTGAAACTTGAGGACAAAGATAAAGAACAAAGACGTGAATTGGATGGAGCTAAAGAAAAGGAAAGATATAATAAGGAGAAGTATATGGCAAAATCCATTCAAGAGCTTGACCTTTCTAACTGTCAACGTTGCACTCCTAGTTATCGGCTTCTACCAGATGATGTACATGATATTCAGATTCTCTTTTGTTCATATAGATATTTTGAGTAAGTTCTATACTAACATGCAAGCTGCACATTGACCCATTTGCAGTATCCAATACCTACAGCAAGCCAGAGATCAGAGCTTGGTGCACAAGTGTTGAATGATCATTGGGTCTCAGTGACTTCAGGAAGTGAAGACTACTCTTTTAAACATATGCGTAGAAACCAGTATGAAGAAAGTTTGTTTAGATGTGAAGATGATAGGTATGATATGTTCCCGTATCCTGATTTCTCTTGTTAACATCATTCTATCTTTGGTTTTTAAGATTTTTTTTTCTGAACGTAATTGTGATTTTTACTGTCATAGATTTGAGTTGGACATGTTGTTGGAGTCTGTGACATCTACAGCTAAGCGCGCTGAAGAACTGTTAAACAGCCTCAATGAAAATAAAATAGAGACTCCATTCCATATTGAAGAACACTTTACTGGTTTGTATACTGGAATCCATCCTGAACTAATAGTTATGGAAATTACTATTTTTCTTAAGCTCCTCCCATATTTGGCTTTCTTATTTCTTTTGGCTACCTTTTCATTGAAGCCCTAAATCTGAGGTGCATTGAGCGTCTATATGGAGACCATGGTCTTGATGTGATGGACATATTGCGCAAAAACCAAGCCCTTGCACTGCCTGTTATATTAACTCGGCTGAAGCAAAAACAAGAGGAGTGGACTAGATGTCGTACTGATTTTAACAAGGTTTGGGCTGACATTTATGCCAAAAACCATTATAAATCACTTGATCACCGCAGCTTCTATTTCAAGCAGCAAGATTCAAAGAACTTGAGCACAAAATGTAAGTAAAATTTTATTTTTTAACAGCAAATTGTATATTCGTAGTCCTGTTGTGTTATTTATTGGATCTAGTACCTGTTCATGGTTCATGTTGGAGAGCATTACACTTGATGATATAGCATATGGCCATTCATTGGAGCACATGTTATGACAGTTCAGCCAACCAGCTTCCCTAATCTTCTCTACCCATTATTTTCTTCTAGGGTTGTTGAGAACATATGCAGTAATTTGGATCAAAGTTTCCTCTGCTACTACATAGACGTAGGGGTTTTATTTGGTTGATTTATGGTTTACTGTTTGTTGTTGTTAGAATTAGGATTGATTCTAGGGGTTAAACATGGGATTTAAAGGTTTGAAAGCTGTAATTTAGGTTATGAAGAATGGAGGTTTTCAAAGCAAATAAGAGAAGAAATTAAAGTTCCACATGTAGTTGTCTCAGGGTTAGGAATTGCACCAAAGGGTTTGATTCCGTCACACAACAGCTTTGCTCCTCAGAATGTCTGAATTGTGTTGGTGAAAAGCATACGCCCATTTTAGCAAATCCTTGTGCGATAAACATAACTATTTGTATTATGATAAGTAAAACCCAATAAAACTAATTGCTGGAGTGCTTACTTAGATGTTAAAATAAGAATACAGAACATTGAATTAATCGACCCCATGAATTTCCAGAATATCTGGTAATCGCAGACATGATCTGACTAGTAAACTTAAAACCCAGACTTGGAATTTTCCATTCACATCACCTAATGTCTGTTTAAAAGTATGACTGAACTGTTGATTAGGAAAGGATGATTTAACTATAGCAGCCCGTTGCTTGATGAGGATAGTGACAAAATATTTCTTGGGAGCCATTAGCTGGCATTTTGCTAACAGGTCAAGGAATCATTAGTTTTGTAGCTAGACGAAGAGATCCAGAGAGCATTGGCCTGTTGATCTTTTTTTCTTTTTCTTTTCATGAGCATTTAAAGATTTATATTACGGAAATGGTCTCATTATTGGGCGTCTTTTACTCTGTCTGCCTTTCTTGTCTATTTGCAATGTCTAACTTATAAGCTATTTTTAAATATTCCGTATAATTTTCAAAGTTTGTTTTATTTGAATTAGAGTAGCCCTGGCATGTGTTTGAAGCACATTTCTCTTGAAGAAATTTGAAGCAAATTCAGCATATTATCTGAACCTCCTGTATTTTTTTTAACGTTTTTCTGCATTATTGTATTGCCCATCTTATGCGTAACTTGTTTTTTTTAAATTGTATCACAGCACTTGTGTCTGAGATCAAGGAATTGAAAGAGAAACAGCAGAAAGAGGATGACATGCTTCTTGCCTTCACTGCTGGAAATAGACAACCTTTGATTCCACAATTGGAGTATGAATACTCAGATGTAGGCATTCATGAAGACGTGTATAAACTTGTACAATATTCATGTGAAGAGGTTTGCTCAACCAAAGAGCAATTAAATAAAGTCATGAGGCTCTGGACAACCTTCTTGGAGCCAACACTGGGCATTGTTTCTCATCCTAATGAAAGGAGTTGTGAAGATAATGGGAAAGCTATGGTTGTTGCTATGAATTGTAATTCATCAAGCATGGTAGGAAATGGAGGAAGTCCTAGCACTGTTCCTTCTGTATTGAATACTAAGCAACCAAAATATGTGAGCAATGGAGATGACAAAGCTTCACCAGAGCAGCTGAACTTTTGTGGCCCTAGTTTGGCTAATGGAGAAGGTTTAGCTAAAGGAGATGCTTTACGTGAACTAGTTCTTGCCTGTAAAGATGATCCAGCAGCTAATTCGCTTAGGCCGGAAAGAGAGCAGAAGGTTGCAGATACAACCAACAGATTATCTGGTTTAACTGTAGCAGCTTCCTGTTCACCGTTCATGATTGGGTCAGAGCATAGTCAAGGACAGACCATTGTTGGTGGAATCACAGGTGTGTTTTGCATTGGCTCAATAATGCTTACTCTTTTCATTACCCCTTGTATTTTTTAATATGGAGCTGGTTATCTTGGTGCTGTCTCTGATCCTCCTCCAATATTGACATTTTTTTAATTTCAAGGATCAGGATCAACTCTGTCCACGACTGCTGGTGCTACAACTGAAGGCCATAAGCTCGAGGCTGGTATTGATAAAGTACCATTGTCAGAGGTAGGAATCTACGCTTCAACGTACCAAAGTTGCCAGTTGCTTTTGCTGAATCTATAGCATTTTCTTTGTTTTTTCATTGAGAGTAAGGCTTTTATTTGTCTGAATGATTAATTATGTTTGCTGTTGCTTCTAGGATGGGATTGTTGCAAAATCTGTTGTGTCAGTAAATGAAGTTTCCATGGATAGTGCTAAAGGTAGTAAATATCATAATGAGTTGACTGGGCCTTCCAAAATTGAAAAAGAGGAGGGCGAGTTATCACCAAATGGTGATTTTGAGGAGGACAATTTTGCTGTTTATGGAGACAGCGGCATGCAGACTATGCCTAAAGAAAACCATATAGTTGAAAGTAGACAACATGAGCCTGTAAATGGGGGAGAGTTAACTCGTGATGATGCTGGAGGAGAAAATGATGTCGATGGTGACGCTGATCTTGATGCAGACGATGAAGATAGTGATAATGCTTCTGAGGGTGGTGATGATGCATCAGGTAGTGAGTCTGCTGGTGATGAGTGCTCCCGAGAAGAGCATGAGGAGGATGAAGATGCAGAACGTGATGATGGGAAAGCTGAAAGTGAAGGTGAAGCTGAGGGAGTTGCTGACACGAATTTTGCTGGTGTTGATACATCATTGGCTGAACGTTTTCTTCTGTCCGTGAAGCCTCTCGCAAAACATGTCATCACCTCATCCCATGATGCGAAAAAGAAAGATTCTCTGGTGTTCTATGGAAACGATGATTTCTACGTTCTTTTTAGACTTCATCAAGTAAGAAAACATTCAGACAAAACAGCTGTATAGATCTCCTCATGCATTTTGATGTTGTGGTTATTTTCAAGTGTGTAAAACATTCCTTTTTGAATTTATAGATCCTCTATGAAAGAATTTTGTCAGCGAAAACAAATTCAACTGGCGCAGAAACGAGATGGAGAACTTGCAAGGAATCTAATTCTCCAGATGGCTATGCCAGGTGTTTCAACGTTGTTATTGTATTTTTTTTTTTGGTAACTAATTTGAGATGTCTTATATGTATTAATTATGCATTTTACTGTCGACGTGTTTTTGCAGATTTATGAGTGCATTATACAGTTTGCTTGATGGATCAGCTGATAATGCCAAGTTCGAGGATGAATGCAGAGCTATTATTGGAAATCAATCATATGTGTTATTCACACTGGACAAGTTAATATACAAATTGGTCAAACAGGTTTGTTCAATATGTTTATCACTTAACATGCTTTTGCTGTACTTTCCTGCATAGATTTATGAATTTTAGATCTTTTTGTAGCTACAAACTGTTGCTACAGACGAGATGGACAATAAGCTTCTTCAACTATACGAATATGAAAGATCCCGGAAGGCTGGGAAGTTCATTGACTCTGTGTATTATGATAATGCTCGTTTCCTTCTCCATGAGGAGACCATATATCGACTGGAAATTGTAAGTCCTGTTTGGTCACCACTCCACCCTACTACTCCATGTCTATCCTTGCGTTTATTATCTCCCTGTAGTTTTCCCTTACTCGGATTGTTTTTGGGTCTTTTTAGCAGTCATCTGCTCCGTCACGTATGTCCATCCAGCTGATGGATAATGTAACAGAGAAACCTGAAGTGTTAGCAGTCTCTATGGATCCTTACTTTGCATCGTATTTGCACAATGATTACCTCGCCATCTTTCCTGGAAAAAAAGAGCCACAAGGCATTGTACTCAAGAGGTAGTAAATATTATGACCTTTCTTGAATAGTAGTAGTTGTGTAGTTCAATCAACATTAATCAAACTAAGTGGCCTGTGTGAGAAGTATCTAAGTTTATAACAAAGATTTTATGATTCAATGTTTCTCCACCTTTAGTTAGGTTGGATAAGTAGTTTCTTATATGCCAGTTGTTAATGCAATTCAAATTCGTAAATGAATAACTTGCCTTTTTGCAGTTCTTGAATTGATCCCAAGGAAAGTTAATGAAATAACTCCTTCAATTTATGTCTGCAGAAATAAGCGCAAATATGCGGGTCTTGATGAGTTATCTGCTTTATGCATTGCAATGGAAAGTGTTAGAACATTCAACGGTTTGGAGTGTAAGGTGGCCTGCAGTTCTTGCAAGGTATCTTTTCTTCCTGATAAAAGGAGTCATTTGCTTTGACTTTGTGCATGGTTCAAGTTCATCTTAGCTTCTGTACACATAGTTTTGTGCCTTCAAAACTTCATTTTTCCTCTTATACACAATGTCTATAAACCACCATTCTTCATTTCTCCTTTTGACTTGAGTCGTCGAGTCTGTGTATGACTTGTTTGCAAATGCTTCTTTGAAGTAGCCTTTGTTCTTCAATGTGTAGATGCCACATGCACTGGAATTTTTATTCTTTTGGTTTTTGTTTTATTTTAATTGATAGACAAGTGGAATATAATGGCAGATGCTTAGTCTTTAAAACTCTCTTTTATATCACTGTGCATTTTGTCATGAACTATTTGAAGATGTGCTGGTTTCACATAATATTTTGGCAGATCTCTTATGTTCTGGACACAGAAGATTTCTTCTTTCGAGTAAGAAACAGAAGAAATGCACCACGCGGTCATGATCGGATGCAGGCGAGAGCACATCGCTTCCATAGCTTCCTGGCAGCCTCTTAAAGCTGGTATGCCATTCTAATTTCATGGGAAAAAGAGTTAACAGATGCTTCTTCTTCTTCTTAGAAAGCAAACCCTCTAACGGCTTTCTTGAGGTGACATTTCTTACTGGATTGTTTTTACATAATTTGCGGAAAGTGGAACGAGAACAGCTCAAGATCTCCGTGATGGTACACATCTCCTTTTTATAGGGCCATCATTGTGTGTACATATATATGGGTTTATGCAATGATTTTGTAGAAAGAAATGTATCTATTTATTGTTTCACATCTTGTAGGTTAGGAGTGAATTCTCTCCTTTTTGTTCTATTAATTTTTGCAATTTGTAATTTGTAGTTGTGACATAACCTCTTCTATCTGCAAAAGTTGGAAGAGAATGATATGATAGGAGGAGGAGGGGGTTAAAGGAATAGAAAAATTATCTATACAAAGCTCCCAGTTTTCTCATTAGGCATTCTGGTTTTGTAGCCCAGACTTCTGGTAATATCAGATTTTAGATTCTTCTTTAGCTGTTCACCCCTTCCTTTGTGTTGTAGAATCAAGGAGCTTGTTTCATATATTATATTCTACTGGAAATTTCTTTTGGACTTGAAACCAAATTATAAGTGGGTCGGTGGTCTTTTCGAACGAGCTGACCTGAGCATAAGGGTCGGTGGGCTGAAAACCCATACGCAAACCCACATGAGTGCCTCAAATGAAGTCATAGACAGGCTGTACACGTGTGTACGCAACAGAAGGAACGCAAAACTTTGTCGTTTTATGAGAATCACCAATAGAGAGGCAACCATGTTTGACTTGAAATTGAAGCTAAAGAAGGAAGATTGTTTGTTCTATGATAAGCCAATGGTCAATGGAAAGGTAGCAAGCAAAAAGAAAAATATGCATGATCTATTTTCTATTTGAATTATCCAGCCAATTTAGGAAAACCCATGCTGACGTGTATATAGATTTATCTCCCCGTATGTTTAAAAGAGATTTTAATATAAGCTTGATGTATTACCATATCTTGAATATTGAATACAATACTATCAGCAAGTAGTAGCATAGAAAAATTAAAATCATTTCAGATTTTAATAAGCAATTTATCTTTTATTGGGTGTGAAGGAGAAACAATTATGAATGACATTGCCAACCATGAAATTAATGAAAACAAGTTACGACTGACGTGTTTGCATGTGGTCAGTTGAAGACTAACCAATTCTTTAAAAAAAAATCCCATTATTAATATCATTATAAGCAGACCAAATATAGTATGGTAACCAAGAACTTTTCAATTGACGTTTCTTCGCACGAACCTGCGCAGACAATTCGCCGCCGCGTGCTCGCTCCTCGTTGCAAAACCGCGTTCTTTTCCTTTTACTTATCTCTCTCTCTCTCCGTTCTTTTCCATTCCCGACTTCTGGTTAGTAGTAGTAGTCCCTTTTCTTGTTCCAAAATGTTACTGTTCTTGAAACCAATCCTTGTCATCTTTCCGATTCTTGCTCTGTTTCTGTCTCCAATCAATGCTTCTCGATCATTTCCCAGCATGAACCAGCTCGATTCGATTTCGTTGATGCAATTCTTGGAAGCACCAGATTATCGGAATGGACCGAAATGTCCTGACATAATTGCTAGCAACAGCTTCTGCAATCCATCCCTTGTTCATATTGTAATGACCCTTGATCCAGAATACTTAAGGGGTACCATAGCAGCAGTCCATTCTGTCATCAAACACACTTCCTGCCCAGAAAACATCTTCTTTCATTTCATTGCTTCGGATAATTCAAGATTGGTGATGATGAACAGTCCAAGAAAGCTGACAAGAATTGTTCAATCTGTATTTCCTGCATTGAGGTTTAAGGTTTATCTGTTCCAGGAAGAAATGGTGAAGAGTCTCATCTCTTCGTCGATTCGAGAAGCTCTCGATAATCCGTTGAACTATGCGAGGAGTTACTTGGCTGACATTCTTGAAACTTGTGTTGAGAGAGTGATTTATTTGGATTCTGATGTGATTGTTGTTGATGACATTGAGAAGTTATGGAAGGTTTCCCTAACTGGTTCGAGAATTATTGGCGCGCCAGAGTATTGCCACACGAATTTCAGCAGATACTTCTCGAATGAGTTCTGGATCGATCCGGAGCTTTCGAAGAATTTCGAAGGGAAGAAGGCTTGCTATTTTAACACTGGTGTGATGGTGATGGATTTGAAGAAGTGGAGAGAAGGGGAATATACTATGCAGATTGAGAAATGGATGAGGATACAGAAGGAAGAGAGGAGGATTTACGAGTTGGGTTCTCTGCCGCCATTTTTGTTGGTGTTCGCCGGAGAAGTCCAGGCGATCGAGCACAGATGGAACCAACACGGGCTTGGTGGGGATAACAGGGTCGGAAATTGTAGGAGTTTGCATCCCGGGCCGGTGAGTTTGCTGCATTGGAGTGGCAAGGGGAAGCCATGGAGGAGAATTGATGAGCAGAAACCATGCCCAGTTGATGCTCTATGGGAGCCGTATGATCTTTATAAACGCCCAGATCATCTTCAACAATGATCAATATTTTGTTCAGATTGAGGAATTGATTCTTTCATTTTTTGTTTTGTTTCTTATAATCTTCATTCATTCATTTTGTACTCAAGAAGACAGTTTTATGATGATGTACTTCTAGGGTAGAGTGTACAGAGAGATTCCAAACACAGAAATCAATTTGTTCCATTTTTGTTAATTTAGTTGTCTATTGCAATTCATACTTCAACCGTAGGCTTTGATGATTCAATTTAGTTGTCTACTGAACCTCTCTAATAGGGTCCGCAATTGAGCGAAAATGGAGCGACCCTTATCTCCGGATACGCACATTTATGGACATACCTCCAGGTGCGGGTAAAGAGTAGCAAAATCCCCATAATCTGCAGGTATTCCCCGCCCATGTCGTGCAAATTTGAGCGAGAACATGAACTGAGACCGATTTTTTTATATGCAAGGGAAGTTCTTAAACAGATCCATTGTATACAGATCAGAAACGGTCTTACATTATTCGGTTACTATTATGAACACTTTAGTGGATTTGGTAGGAAAAGGATAAGGTAAAATCATTAAGAGAATAGAAACCAGAAATGGTTTCTATTAAGCACAATGAATAATTACAGAAAAATAAGAAAGGTGAGGTGAAGGGAAGACAATGAAGAAAAGAATATTTACAATGGCTTAAGCTTCATTTCTCTTCACAACAATCCTACGACGCAACTTAGATGTAATCTATTCTCCAAGCCTCTCAAATGATGACCCAATAGCATGCACCTGCGTGGAGCCGGGAAAAAGAGACCAAATTTAGTACACCATAAGCAAAGTGGAGTCAAATGATCAAAGGGATGGCAAACCTAATCTCTAGGAATCAAATATGTATTTCAATTGTATCTTATTTATGGGTTAAACCTTCAATTTCAACCTCACCCCACTCGCCATCTCATTTCAACAATCGAAATGTTGCTTAGCATAAATGTCAATATTAAGAAAACAGTTAAGCAGTGTTCTAATATGACCAGTTTGATCAGTTCACTCTCTTCTTTTATGAGTAGAAAAAGAAACATAGCTCAGAAAAAATCTGCCAGCATCCAAATAATGAACGAACCATATAAGCTATCGAAAGAAGTGAGCCATTAGCTCAAACTCTAGTTCACGAAGTAAATTTTTTGGCAATTTAACTTGGTGAGTCATAATACTGACCAGAAGAGCAACTTTGCTAGGTAATCACGGGAAGTGCCTATATTGTCGCTAAACTCATCACTGCCATCATGTACAACTGAATCCCCAAAGAAATTCAAGGCAGGATCGTCTCTGAAGAATCTACGCAATATGTTTTGAACTAGCTGGTCGATAATATCCTCCACCTCCACTGATGAAGGCCGTGATAGTTCTGCGACCTGGCAAAGAAAAACTTGACACTGTTAGCTATACAATTCAACTTCAAAGTAACAGAACTAGTTTCATAAAAAGAAAAAGGTGACAATGTTACCATATTAGAATCCAAAGAACGTAGATACTCTAACAAATCATTCCTACTTCCTCTATCACATTCTATTCGCCAGGTTTCCTGCTTCCGAGCATTCAGTTCCTGCAGCAATCCACCCATCAGCACAAACTGGGAAAGTATGAAGCACTATAACATACAAAAGATTTAGGTATCCACGATGTAAAGTAATCCAATTTTTCATAACAAGGGGTGAAAAATTATTTGAACAAACACTAACAATAACTCTGGAAGCCAATCTCCACTATCACACTTATAGTTGTACTATATCCACTACTCTCTTTCTCAACATTGCTTAGCATTAGAAAGGAGAAAAACAGAAAAAGAAAACTCAAATTACCAACACCAGTAACGGGAGTAAATTTAGGGAAGCTAATCATTTAGATATCTACTAACACCTAACACTTGTAATCACAACTATCTAAAGATAAACAGAAAAAGAAAATTCAAATTACCAACACCAGTAACAGGACTAAATTTAGGGAAGCTAATAATTTAGATATCTACTAACACCTAACACTTGTAATCACAACTATCTAAAGACACCATGAGCAGGAAAGTTGAACTATTAACATCTATAGTTCAACTTCAGTATCCATAATTCATAAATGGTTAAGTTACCTCGTTCGCGTTATGTAACTCTGATTGCAATCGTTGGATGTGATTCAATGCTTCAGGCGATAAATCCCTCAAAACTTGAGAATTCATCTCCGAAAAATCTTGACTAGCAACAACCTCACCACCTCCACCCTCACCCTCACCCTCTCCCTCTCCTTCACTCTCCTCTCTCAACAACACCTCCTCATGATCCTCCGTCACCAAATCAGCAACCCCAGCTGACATATTAAAATTCCTCACCAACCCTATCCTATATTCAGCACTCCACAACGTGTACCTGCACCAAACCATAGCAAAACCCCATCACTCATTTGTTCTCAGCAGATTATTCAAAAATAAAAAACAAATAGAAACTACTCTTTTTGTTTGATTAAAAGAAGGGATTACCCTGTGATGATTGCAGAGAAGAGGAGGTGTTTGAGGGACTGTTTGGAGAAGCTAATCGTGACATCGAAATGCTCAGAAGGAAGAAGACCCAACATTCTTGAGATGGTTTGTTTCATGGAATCCTTGGCGGAATCGGAAACTCCCTTGGAGATAACAGAATTATCAAGTGGCTCGATGCGTCTCAACATATTAGCAATAACCGTAAATCCTTTGTCGAATGTTGACTTGCGCGTGGACACGAACTCGTCGGAAACTCCACCGCCGCTGCTCAGGCAGCTCACGATGGCGGAGTGAGAGGAGGAGTGGCGGAGGACAAGATTGCTGCTGCTGTGGTGGTGGAGGAGGAAATGGTGGCGGGAGAGCTGAGCTGGCTGTTGCTGCGGCGGCGAGAGGTCGGTGACGAAGGAGAGGACGAAGGCGCGAGCTGTAGAAGCCATGAAACGACGAGTCGTTTTGGTGGACCTTTTTTTTGTTCCTCTCCGTTCTCTGATTTGTTGATGAGGAGGAAAAACGGAATCAAGAAAGGTATTTGTAAGGATGGGGTGAGTTAGGGAATAACCTTGGAGTTGGGTGTTAATTACGAACTTACCATATATTTATGAGCTTTTGTAGTTATTGGGTCGTCGGAAAAGAAATACTTTATAGTAAAAATAAAATTCAGGAGGCGATGAAACCGATGACCGGTATGAGTTGGTTTGGCCGCCGAGTGAACACTTGTTATTGTGGCGGAGTTTGATTTGGCAATGCAAAGAATTCACTTCTTGTTAGTAGTAAAGAATTCACTTCTAATTAGATTTGTAATAAACTAATTGTCAATGGTAGGTCCATTTCCCTTTACATATCTATTACCAAGTGGTGATTAAGCCTCTTCCAAAGCAACTGGTACCCACATAGGTTTGTGGCTTTTATTTTCTGTTTTTGAACGGATATATTGGCAGGAGAAAAATAAAAATAAAAAATAGCTTGGCAGAATGCTTGATTATAAAACCAGTGTCAAAGATGATGAACAGCTTTCCTAGCTGTTGACAGAATGGTGCTTCAATGCATGGTAGGTCACTTGCTGATATGTATGTGCACAAAAGAAGCAAACATGGAAAATCGATAACTAACATGTCGTCGTGAACCTGCAATGAATGGGATTTCAGCCTGGAATTTATTGCATTTTTCATTATCCCACCTGGACAACAATCAGAAGATTAGATGAAGGATTCTCCTGTTAGAGGCTCGGGTCTATGGTAGTACCGTAGTAGGCTAATCACCTGATGCATCAAGAAAATACATCCGAAAAAGCCTCATATCTGTGCCACTAAAGAAAAATGAGACAATTTGCAGTTACATTTGTGTACAAGGTTATCTGGTGTTACAGCTACAGAGAGAAGCGTCAGGAACTCTTGTGTGCTTTCTCTTTCCCAGCAACTTCAGTATACCATGATTTACAGGCCTCCTGGTAATGACCAAAAAGGTCACTGAGTGCTGTCACACCACAAACAAATTAGATTTGATGTTAGGAGCTACATTGTTCACGTATGAAGAATCATGCACAGCATATGTTCAAAGCAAAAGAACAGCTTCAGCACCCACTGAAATGCTGATATCTAGAAAGCTCAATGGATGTTCATGAATGGCAAAAATCCCAAGTTGAGGATCCATTAAGTTTTATCACTGCCAACATGTAAACATTATACAAAAGAAGCATTCTACTTGTACTGGTTTCTGAGTCAGGAAATTTGGGAGGGAATATCTGAGGATTCCACCTAATAATAGGGCAACTTTCAAAGAAGAAAATGATGGCACTAGTTTTGAAGTGCTATTCATTCAGAATGAATGTCCACATAAAATCTTGCCTAGTCCAGCAATGCAAGATTCGATTTCTAATTGATCAAACGTTCTAAAGCTGAGTTCTAGAATGAAATCAAAGATGTTACCTTCACTGTGATACTGAGGGTAGTGGGTAGATGCTAGGTTCTCCAAGTCTTGAATCCGGTTCACATGTTTATTTCCAGGATCACGTCTTGCGGGCAAATCAGCAGGAGTAAATGGACCAAAAACAAAACTTTTTGAACTATGTTTTGCTTCCTGCTGATTTCTGTTCTCATCACCGTCATCTGCTGAATTCTCACATCTAATAATTGTGGGATCAGTTTTGTTTTGATCTGATTTCCAATTAGTTGAAGAATCCACTTTTTTTCTTTTTGAGTTGAAATTTGTAATATCAGTCCCAAACATCCTCTTCTTTGGTTCTTTCAGATTCAAAGAAATAGTACATCCAATATTAGGTTTTCCACTCCATGCCAGCCACCTAAATGCTGGTCTCCTCGTCTCTGGGTGATGGGTCTGCATGTCAACCAACCAAATTCAGCACAGATAAGAAAAATAAGCATTCACTATGAGATACGATGTGCTTTAAGGTGTGTACCTTCTCAATCAGATTCATGGAAGAAAAAACATTTGCAATGTCATATAGTCTTCTAACTTTTGCTGCACCGTTATGTGGAGGAAAGGGTTAGTCATGATCAATACTCTTATGTTCTGGATAGAAATGGATGCTGGTGTCAAGACTGTTACTTCTCATAGCTGTGGAACTGTGACCATCCCCAAGCAATGCCAATGCAGCATCATCAAGTGTAATCAAGTCCATCTAGAGAGGAGAACAATATTATTCAAACTAGTACATAACAAGAAAACCACATCTAAAAGAAAAATAAGAATCAAGAAAATGACATCTGAACAAAGGAAAAGCTTGACAAAGTTCTTCGTGAGAAGCCATAGAGATTTTTCCCTTTTGCTCTCTGTACAAACAGAAACAAAGCTGACGTGAGCAATTAGAATGGCAGGTCTTAGTTTGTTCAATAGCCCATATTAAGATGATTCAAGCAGAAGCATTTTACCATTTATCACATGGAAAATGGTGTAACTTAGAAGTAATTGCAAAACAAAAATGGCTAATCAATAAGCTTACCAGCTTTTGATGAAGAATTGTCTTGTCCATTTTTTTCAGAGGCAGACCCTCCATTTTCACTTTCATTGTCATTCTCGTTTGTAACCTGAAAAAGGAAAACACAATTGGAAACTGTTAAGAAAATCTACATGCTGTTGAAGGCAACTAGAGAAACAAAACAAAGCATTGATTTCAAATTCTCTTGCTCTCAATTAGAATACCAACCAATTGAGTTAGATCCAGTTATGTGTAATGCTAACATTTTAAGATCTCAGAGGGTGAAAAGCACATCACGATCCAACATTTTTATTTAATGCATTAGAGGAAAAAATAAAAGAAAAATTAAGTGATGTGATACCTTTGCTGAACTGGCACTAAAATTCTCCTTCAAACCCTCCTCCTGGAGCAACAAAAACAAGGGTCATTCTATGATAGAAACCCAAAAACTTGAAACAAGCACTGATTTTTACGATCAACTATGTACCTTTAGCTCCTCCAAAGCCTTAGGAACTGCTTCGAAACCTTTCCAGAAGTATTGATTCTTCTGTTTTCGTGCTACAACCTGCATGATAGATAACACAAAATTAACTTAGCCGATCAAAAGAGAGGCATTGAACTAAACCTAATCAGAAAGAAAAGGGCATTAACCAAATTCAGCAAAGATTCTTACACCAACACTCTCCAAAATATTGACCACATCATAAATTCTTCGTCTTTCAACTCCTGCAAAATCAAAAAGTAGTCAGATAAAGCAAAGGAAAAACCCTTATCTACCTGTTTGACAGCTAGAGGATATAAAAACAGTTGATTGATTACTTTTCTATAGAAAGAGAAAATGCACAAACCATTCAAAAAATCAGGGTTTTTCTAAATAGTCCTCAAAACTAACTTAATGAAAACTACAACATCTTAGGTTGCTTCAATTGAGCTTTACCAAAAAAAAAAAACCCACACAATACGCTTTTCTCCTTTGTTTTAAAATTTTCTTGCATTTCCTCAGCAACCAAACAAATGAACAGTAGATATTATCTTTATTACAAATGGGTATCCAAGGAACAAAGAAAAATACCTAATTTGGCAGCTGCGTCGTCAAGCCCAATCGAGTGAACATCATCTTTATTGTACAAACTCAAGAAACTAACAAAAACCCACAAACCAAAAAAACAAAATTAATCAAAAAAAAAAAAAACAGATCTCTCATTTCAAGATCTAAAACATATATAAGATAATTAGAATCAAAATTTACTTGCTACATAAGACGCCAAGAGACTTCTCCTTCCGGCAGTAAAATTGCCTCCCGCTCGGGTCGGAATCGCGAGAAAGAAACTCACTCATCGTAACCCCAGCTTAGCAGTAACTTTCTCTGTTTACTTTCTTGTTTTGGGCAATGGAGAGAAAGAGAGGAAATGGTGTGATGGGTGTGAGAGGAATGGCGGGTTTTGTAATTTTAAAAGCGGGTCTCGCTCGGATCTGGCGTTTTTGCTATTGTTTTGCCTTTTTGGTTTGGGTCGCGGTCTCGTCCGCGGTCGCGGGAATTCAAAATTGAGACTTTGGAGCGCGGCCTCTCGTGAATTTACTGGTTTGGGTTTGTGACGAGGAGGTTTTAGTTAAATGATTTTTTTAATTAACTTAATTTTTAGTTTGTAACTATTTTTACAACTTCCTCATCCTCGGGTTGGGTTTATGCTGAACCTGATCAAATTCGGGCTTTGACCCTGCCAGGAATGGGGCATTGCCCATATTGCCAAATTAATGACTTGTACAAAAGTAACAATATGCATGTGTCTCTCCTTGTACTTCTTTAATTGTTGCTAGTGCATTCTATTCTTTACCAAATAAATAATTAAGATATTTATGCTGATAAAATGTACTAATAATTACGACCCCAAAAAAATTAAATTAGGAAATTATAAAAAAATTAAGTTTGTTTTATTTAAGGAAACAAAACTATAAAAAACGTTAATATAAATAACATTCTCAAATTGTTAAGATAATGCTTATAGGAAAGGGTAAATTTACCGTTGCATTTATATCATTTGTTTGGATAAATCCGTAGTATATAATTGAATTGTATTTATCCACTCGATCTACATTACTCAAGCCTTCCTAAAAATAGTTATACATCGTTTGAAAATAATATAGTACTGCTTACATGGATTTTTTTTTTAAAGTGTCATGCCACAATAAAAAAGTCACTTCATACACTCATTTTGCAACTGAAAAATAAAAAAATCAGATCAAAAAATCCAAAAATAGAAAATCGAACGAATCAAAATAATAAACTACTACATTTTTCCACTCACTTTTATTTTTAAATTTTTATTTTTTTTGAAAAAATGGATATCTAATGGTGAGGTTTATTACTTACCGTTGTATGTCACAGGGTAGTTTAGGTATTTACTAAAAAAACCACCACTCGCCTCTTTTATACACACTTTACTTTAAGCCCTCGAAGTTCTTAAAATGTTAAATATAACACTTCAAGTTTTTAAGTCTCGCCTTACCCCAAGACTTTATCCACTTATCCACTATCTAATTCACTCTTATTTAAATCCTTCAAAATTTTATCTCATATTTTTCACTCCGCATTTTTTTTGTACACATCTTTAGTCCTTTTATCCTTTTCCATCATATTCCTCCTCTAACACGTTTTCTATGTTTGTCGATGGACATGTAGCTCATTGGTTATCTAGTTGGTAGCAAAAAGATGAGAAAAGAACCAAATCCAAATTTGAATCTCACATTCATCTAAGAAAAACATACTCCATATTTTTAAATGTACTATTTCATTTCTTATACAGCCTTCGTGGACCTAGCCCCATTCAATCTCACATTCATCAAAAAAAGAAAAAATACAGCCTTCGTGGACCTAGCCCCATTCAATCTCCATCTCACCTAGTACGCACTGAGGACGAAAATAAAAACATTTATACTGTTTCTTTTCTTTATAGACTAATTCTAACCAATTGTAACTACTAACTAGTAATGAAATTTGCTTATCCAAAAAAAATAGTTATGCAATTTTGTATAATTGGGGGACCAATATGTAGTTTTCTTATAAATTAAGTTGTGATTTTCTAGTGGGCGGGCCTTCATCTGAGTGAATATTCTTCTTGTTGTTGTTGCTGCGATTGCCTAATGGGCTTATTTTCTTCATTCAAGCCCGCTACACTACTACTCTTCGACCTGTCGGACCAGTCACAAGTCACAACCTACAAGCGTTTCTCGGCGTTTCTCTTATTTGGAATAAAACATTCTTACACTCCCAAATATATATATATATATAGTATATAATAAGGTAAGGTTATTAATACTCTCTGATAATTACCGAGTACTATTTGCCACTTTTATCATCATGGCTCTCACTTCTCTCTTCACTAATCCATAAAAAATGCACAAATAAACTTTGCCAAAAACCCAACACACCCAAAACCCAAGAAAAACTGTTTTCTTTGTTGAACAAAGAAAAGTAAACAGAAACACATACCATGCCTCTCTCTCTCAACATAGGCAGCAACACCCGCCGGGGAGGCTCTTGGGGCCAGTCGATCCTCCCCGTCAACGCCACTAACTCCTCCTCCGCATCCAAATCCAAAAGAAAGAGGAAACGGACGGCTGTCAAGAACTTCTTGCTCACTAATTTCTTCACTATTGCTCTCTGCATCTCTGTCTTCTTCCTCCTCGTCACCATCTTCCACTTTGGTACCGTCCCAAAACCATTCTCTTCCAAGCAAAAATCCACCTACAGGCCGCGCAAACCGATACCCAGAAGGACCCAACATGACAATCACACTAAAGGTGGAGTCTTTGGTGCTGCTGTGGATTTGACGACGAAAGAATTGTATGACAAGATCCAGTTCTTGGATGAGGATGGTGGGCCGTGGAAACAAGGGTGGAGAGTGAACTATAAAGGAGATGAATGG
Source organism: Viola odorata (assembly GCA_963691705.1). NCBI lineage: Eukaryota > Viridiplantae > Streptophyta > Magnoliopsida > Malpighiales > Violaceae > Viola > Viola odorata. The sequence goes on from OY829541.1 coordinate 66,830,326, forward strand.
GATACTGAAAAGCTGAAAATTTTTGTGGTGCCTCACTCACATAATGATCCAGGGTGGAAGCTGACTGTAGATGAGTACTATGAGAGGCAATCAAGGCTTATACTCGACACAATTGTGGAAACACTTTCAAAGGTGATGCTATTTTGTGTTATTTATTTATTTATTTATTTATGGTGCCTAGTTTGATGGGTGTTTCTTAGTTTTGGAATTTTTGCATTGAACTAAGCGAGTTAGATGAGTGGCATTTGCTAAATGTTGATTTGTAGTGGAAACTTGGGGTTTTCATCTTTTCAGTATCCCATTCATCTCCTAGTTTTATGTGGCTTTCAGTATACTTGAGGAGTATGTTCCAGAATTATGTAGGTATGTATGTGTTTTTGAGTTACTTGGTCTCTATGGCTGAAAGAGGTGGATAGAAGTCGAATTTGTAGTCTGTTCAGTGTTCACCATCTACCATTTAGAAGCATACCACTGACATTTGCCTTTCCAGATTGGTGATCATTGATCATTACATGTTGAAGGTTAACCTGAAACTGATATCTATGAGCCAAAAATATTCAGACTTACGGATTATCTAAAATTTGCCTTATTTTTATTTATTCATCTCTCATCATTTGACAACCTATCATTCAGATCATTGATGGCATGAGGACATTTCTGATTGGTTTTGTATTACATTACCCGTATGCTATCACTCTGTTGTAACATTGTTCATAGGAATTAATCTTTACATGCTTTCAAAGCACAACCTTGGCAGAGCTGTAAATCTCTGACCCACAGGCTTCATGACTGATTGCCTGTTTGGATTCCAATCTTAAGTTTTAGACAGGGACATAGCACATATTTCTAGACTGTGTTTGCCCTATAGTGAATTTTTGGCTGTTATTTGTACCAGGTTGATAAAGGCTTTTTTTAATGCACATTTGTAGGATGTTCGGCGGAAGTTCATATGGGAAGAGATGTCTTATCTGGAGAGATGGTGGAGGGATGCTACAGAGGAGAAAAGAGAATCTTTCACCAATCTAGTGCAAACTGGGCAGCTGGAAATTGTTGGAGGTGGCTGGGTAATGAATGATGAGGTATGCTGATGTGCTTACATTACTAGTACATACCTCATTCCAGTATCAAATGCATGCTAAAAATACTTGTAATTCTTATAGCATTTTAACGTAGCCAGCCCCCTTTCACCCCCAAAAAGAATCCTGAAGAGAAAAGCATTCACCTTTACCAGAATAAATATTTAATTTTGGTTAGATATATCTGTATCTCAGTTTTGTAAATTTGTTGTGGTGTATATGGAGTGGGTATTCAAGTAATTTATCAGTGGATGACTGATATCTGGTTTCTCTATTTATGTAGGCTAATTCACATTATTTTGCAATTATTGAGCAGGTATGTTCTCAAACTTCTCTTTTATTTGAATGCAAGCTTTTTAAGTTCACATTGCTGAAGTTGTGTTTATCAAACAATTATGTTTGGATGCTGATTTGATTCTGTCCTCAACTGCTGTTTGCTCATGTGATTTGCCCTTTGTTTTGAAGATGACTCAACTATCGTCTTTTTTATATGCTTTCCTTATAAGTCAAAACATTACAATGTGAGAGTTCCTTGGTGAAACAGTTGCTTGTATTTTACAAGCTAGACTGATGTATCCAAGGCAGTTGGGTGCCGATGACTGATGAGAGATCCCCACGTAACGTTAGTTGAGTTGAGGTTCCTTGCACTTAATCCTTGTTGGTAGAGTCACTTACCTTTACTGGATTTACGTTTTTTGTATATGGCCGTTATTACATGTACTGTTGTGATGTGCCTTATCGTATATTCATTAACGACTTGATGCACTTTTTTTTTTTTTTACTTATAAATAGCTTGGTATACTGTTCACGATCTGATTTTGTGGTTTGTGTGTGTTTTTTCCATGCACTTGTATCTGTGAAATTTATGCAATTTTGTTAGCCAGTGCTCATAATCTTGATAATGAGTCGCATATGAACTTTTGGGAATTTTTGTCAGATTACGGAGGGGAATATGTGGTTGAATGACACTGTTGGGGTTGTTCCCAAAAATTCCTGGTCAATCGATCCATTTGGTTACTCGCCTACCATGGCATATCTTCTCCGCCGTATGGGTTTCGAGAATATGCTTATCCAGAGAACCCACTATGAGCTGAAGAAGGAACTTGCTTTGCATAAGAATTTAGAATATATATGGCGTCAGGGCTGGGATGCTAACGAAACCACTGATATTTTCACACACATGATGCCCTTCTACTCTTATGATATCCCTCATACTTGTGGGCCAGAGCCTGCAATTTGTTGTCAGTTCGATTTTGCACGAATGCATGGCTTTCTTTATGAAATGTGCCCATGGAGGAAAGATCCAGTGGAAACCAACCAGGAAAATGTGCAGGAGAGGGCGATGATATTACTGGATCAATATAGGAAGAAATCAACTCTGTACCGCACTAATACTCTCCTTGTTCCACTTGGTGATGATTTCCGCTACGTCAGCATTGATGAAGCAGAGGCTCAGTTTCGGAATTATCAAAAGTTGTTTGATTACATAAACACTAATCCTAGTTTAAATGCGGAAGCAAAATTCGGTACTTTGGATGATTACTTCCGCACCCTTCGTGAGGAGGCTGACAGGGTAAATTATTCACTTCCAGGTGAGATTGGCTCTGGCGAGATTGTAGGTTTTCCATCTCTGTCTGGTGATTTCTTTACTTATGCTGATAGGCAGCAGGACTATTGGAGTGGCTATTATGTTTCAAGGCCTTTCTTCAAGGCTGTTGATCGAGTTCTAGAGCAGACACTTCGAGCAGCTGAAATGATGCTGGCTTTATTGCATGGCTATTGTAACAGAGCACAATGTGAAAAATTTGCCATTGGTTTTGCCTACAAACTGACTGCTGCAAGGAGAAATTTAGCTCTGTTTCAACATCATGACGGAGTTACTGGTACTGCCAAGGATCATGTCGTTCAGGACTATGGAATTCGGATGCATACTTCTTTGCAGGACTTGCAGATTTTCATGTCTAAAGCTATTGAAGTATTACTTGGTATCCGCCATGACAAATTTGACATCAATCCTGCCCAGTTTGAGGCAGAACAGCTTAGATCTAAGTATGATGCTCAGCCGGTGCATAAAGCAATCAGTGCTGGTGAAGGGACTTCACAATCAGTTGTCATTTTTAATCCTCTAGAGCAAACTAGAGAAGAAATTGTGATGGTTGTTGTTAATAGGCCTGATGTTGCTGTTTTGGACTCAAACTGGACTTGTGTTCAAAGCCAAGTTTCTCCTGAATTTCAGCATGATAAAAACAAGATTTTCACCGGCAGGCATCGTGTCCACTGGAAAGCTTCAATTCCTGCCATGGGATTGCAGACATATTACATTGTTAATGGCTTTGCGGGATGTGAAAAGGCTAGACCAGCAAATTTAAAATACTTGTCAATGTCCAAGTCACTTTCTTGCCCTTCTCCATATTCTTGCTCCAAAGTGGAAAGTGATGTGGCTGAAATCCAGAATCAACATCAAACTCTCACCTTTGATTCCAAACTTGGTTTGTTGCAGAAAATAACCTATAAGGATGGTGGCAAGAATGTTTTGGGGGAAGAAATTGGCGTCTATTCTAGTGAGGGAAGTGGGGCATACTTATTCAAACCCACTGGGGATGCTCAGTCTATCATCGAGGCTGGTGGGCATATGGTAATCTCCGAGGGGTCATTAATGCAGGAGGTGTTCTCTTATCATAAGACTAGGTGGGAGAAAACCCCCATCTCCCACAGCACACGCATTTATAATGCTGATGGTTCCATACAGGAACTTTTGATAGAGAAAGAATACCATGTGGAGCTTCTTGGGAAAGAGTTTAATGACAAGGAATTGATAGTTCGGTACAAGACAGATCTTGACAACAAAAGAATTTTCTATTCTGATCTAAATGGCTTCCAGATGAGCCGGAGAGAAACTTATGATAAGATACCATTGCAGGGTAATTACTATCCTATGCCCTCTCTAGCTTTCATGCAAGGATCAAATGGTCACAGGTTCTCTATCCATTCCAGACAGTCACTTGGTGTGGCAAGCCTTAAAGATGGATGGTTGGAGATTATGCTTGACCGCCGTTTGTCAGTTGATGATGGACGTGGTCTTGGGCAAGGAGTGATGGACAATCGTCCAATGAATGTGGTATTCCACATCATTCTTGAGTCCAACATTTCTTCCACTTCAAATCCTGTTTCGAATCCTCTTCCTCTGAATCCATCTCTTCTTTCTCATTGTGTCGGGGCACACTTGAATTACCCATTACATTTATTTGTTGCAAAGAACCCCCAGGAGTTATCTGTGCAGCCACCAGACAGATCATTCTCTCCCTTACTTGCTCCATTGCCATGTGACTTGCATATTCTGAATTTCAAAGTTCCCCGGCCATCAAAATATTCTCAGCAGCCAAGTGAAGATTCTAGGTTTGTTATGATCTTGCAGAGGCGACAGTGGGATACGTCATACTGTCGGAAGGGAAGATCGCAGTGCACAAGCATTGCTGATAAACCTGTAAATCTTTTCAACATGTTTAAGGGCCTCGCTGTGTTGAATGCAAAAGCAACATCATTGAACCTCCTGCATGACGCTGTAGACATGCTCGGATACAATGAGCAGTTCGGAGACGTAGCTCAAGATGGACATGTAGTCATCTCTCCTATGGATATACAAGCGTACAAGTTAGAGTTGCGGCCCAATCAATGAATGCAAAGCATCAGCTAATTCCTTTGCTGCTGATGAGAGGATTGTTTCTTCTCCACTCCCCAAATATGGTAAGGCTTCAGGTCTTTTGTGTGCATCTATTGCTGTCTCAGGTAATACCTGACCCAGCCAAAACATTCAGGAATATTTCGACGCGTACAATGGCAGAGAATACATGTTGAAGTGCGAGACTGTCAGTACCGAAAGCTTCACTGGGAGGGGATGAATGATGCCAATGCACTAATTTTTGGTACAATCTCCGACAGGCACTAGAAAATTTTGTATGCTAACATCAGTATCCTGGGAGATTGGAACTGTCTGTTTGTCTTCCAGAACTAAACATACATCATCATCATCACGACTCATGTTCTTGTAGGATATATTCCGATGTACATTGTTTTTTTGGTACTTTCTTGGAAGATGTTTATGTTAGATGATGAGTTTTTGTAGCAATCAGCTGGTTTGTTTTACTGTAGTTTTTCTTCTTTTATGCTGTCATTGATCTGTGCCTTAGATGAGCAGATTCCTGAAATGAGGTTCTTCTTCCACACAAATTTACTTGTTCCTAACTAAAATGCCCTACTCACGTAAATGTAAGGTCCTCTGCTGTTTATGAGAGTAGGATGTGACGTTGCTTAGGGTAGGGAACCGTAATTTTTTTTATCTTTTTACCTAATTTTCTTATTCGGGCGGTAAATTTCGTGCCAAGCTACCACTTTTAATGGTGTTTTCTTTGAAGCAACCCCTTTCATGCAGTTAAATCTTGAGCTCATTGGCTGTATGCCGCTGAGCTTTATCTTTTTTCTTGACAAGCAATGACTGCATGGTCTATATAACACTTCACTCCATTTTTGTGGACTGAGTAAAACGACAACATTAATCTAAATCTAATCCGATTAGATCATCTAAGAAAAAATGAAGTAGAATACAACATACACATCTCAGGTTTCTCCCCATAATGCAATAGCTCCGTTTCTCTTCAGTGATCAACTGATGCGCAGAGAAATCAGTTTAGAATTGAATTAAGCTAAACTAAACAAAAAACCAAGGTTTCTAATGCACTAAACACACACAAATGGTAAAATCATAGATATTGTATTCCAAGTTTCCTGAAAGTGGTCTTGTGAATAATATAGAAAAGGTTTCGTAAATTAGCATTATAACAGTCGAAGTGACAAATGGAATTGTATCATGCAAATTTATAAGGTGAAAGAAGTTGCATATATGTATGTGGAATTTTCCAAGTTTAACAATATATGTGTCCGCATAGTAAATTTAACCAAGAGTTAAGTTGGATATAGGCTAACCGATCAACATTTCAATTGTTCTTCTCAAATGCAAAGCGTAATGCTAACCTTAAACGCCCGCACCATAACCCTGTTAGAACTGGATGAAAGTGTTTTCATGTGGTAGCATCATATCTTGAGAAAGGCATTACAGTCTGTGAAAAGTCAGTAGGAGCAATGGATGAACTATTTCGTCCATAAACACTCTCCTGAGATTTCATGACCAGCCCTCAAGACTGCAGTCAGTCCTCAAAGAATGATGGCTAGTTCTCTGATGATCCAAAAAGATGAAAGCTCGCTGTCAAAGTTGACGTCAATTACTTGACGGCTTCTACCTGCAGTGTCAAATCCTTGATTCCAGCTTCGTGAAATATGTCTGAAACCCGAGACTTCAAAGAAGCCTTGTCGGATTCTGCTGAGACATGAAGATGCAGGGTCCCAATGATATCTGTGTTTGTAAAGCTCCAAACATGCATGTTCTGAATGCCATGCACCCCTTTTAGTTGCAGTACATCATTTACAGCCTCCTTAAGATCCAGCTCATGTGCCCTAGGAACTCTTTGAAGCAAAACTTCTGCAGAGTTCCTGAGTAATGGAATAACTGAAGATATAATCAAAACGGAAATGAATATTGAACTGGCAGGATCAGCAACAAGCCATCCTTTGTACTTAATTAGAAGCGTAGATACTACCACTCCAACACTACCCATGGTATCTGCCAGAACATGCAAAAAGATACCCTCCATGTTGTGGTCAATGTGGTGATGGTGACACTTTTCTTGCGAACTGCTGACTTTTAAGGAAGAATCACTGGTAGAATCTGAATGATGATGAGAATGGCAGGGTGTATCACCAGAACTTCCATGGACATGATGGTGGTGAGAGTGGTCATTGTGGACTTCATGACGGTGAGCGTGGTTGTGTACATGATCGGAATCACAATGAGGGTCATGAAGTTCATGATGGCTGTGATGCTGGTGCAGGTGATCATGACGGCCTTGATGCTGATGCACGTGGTCAAGATGGTCGTGATGCTGGTGGGCATTGTTGTGAGTGTCGTGATGGCAATCGGCACTTCCAACTTTACAACTATGACTGCTGCCATGGTCATCAGAGTGATGATGGTCATCATGACCAGTCAATGATCTCTTGTGATGGTCATGCGAAGCAGAGAGACATTCACGATTCTTATTGTGACCGTCATGATCATGTGAATGTTGGTGCTGCTGGTGAGATTGAGCGTGGGAGAGGGGATGAGAATGTGAACATGATCCAGATCCACCATGGGCATGATGATGTTCCTCATGAAAGAAAATCAAACCAACTATATTCACCAAAAGCCCTCCAATTGAAACAGTTAGTAAACTATTTGTTGATATCTCCTGAGGGTCCAGAATCCTTTCAAATGACTCCAACACAATTAGAGCGCCAACTAGAACCAAAAGAACAGCATTAACATATCCCGACAGAACCTCAAACCTTCCACGACCATAATTAAACTGATTATTTGCTGGCAACCGTGAGATATATGATGCATATAGACCAATTGCCAAAGCAGCACAATCAAACAACATGTGACAAGCATCTGATATCAGACCCAAACTGTTGCTCATAAACCCAGCAACAAATTCAACAACCATATAACCAGTATTAATCAAGAGAAAAAGAGCAATCTTCCGAGACTTCCTTTCACTCAAAATGTGGCGGATAGGCTTCAAAATCCAAGCACTAAATGTCTCTGGCGAATCCAATCCCAATTGAAGATAATTTGAGTAAACAGGATCCAACACTCTAACAGAAAATAACAATAACGAACCACATAATAAAAGGCCCCAAAGAGAAAGCTCAGGAAAATAAAACAACTCCAAGATGATAGTGCAACCAAATGTAACCAAAAGCTCTCTTTGCAAATCATTAGAGCCCACTGCCTGCTCGTTGCTATAGCTCTCACTCAGAAGCACACCGAACACAACTGTGTTAGCCAGAGGCCAACCTAAACTCCCAATAGAAACACCACCACCATCATCACCTTTGAACATAAGTAAACTCACCACAGCAGGAAAGAACAACAAAACTGTAGTATAAAACAACGAAACCAACCGAACTCTTTTCGCACCCAATGACCTAACTGCTCCCCAATTCATTGAAACACGCTCATAACACCCTAAGAACCCAGACAAGAATGGCAATAGCATTGGCCAAATTCTTACACAATTCGTCCTAGGAAGCACTGAAAAACCATACTTTACAATTGAACCACCAGAAAATGGGAAACAATCTATCCTATCCCAACTTAATGAAAGCAATAACAATCCAATGAAAAGTGAGGTAAACCCACATAGTTTTCTATTACCATAATTGCTCCCATATCTAGAAACACCATGCTTTTTGGCCTCAGCAAGGAACCTGGCCGCCGCATTCCCTGTCATCTCAGCAAGGATCATTGACGCAGTGCTGCAGAACCTAAGAGCTTGGAATCTGAGGAGGAACACAACAGAAAGGACGAGACTTTTGGACAGTAAAAGCCTGTGTTGAGATGGGGAAAGTGAGAAGATTGGCTGATTTTGGATGGTTTTGAAGAGGAAAGGTGAAGACTTTGGGGTGGAAATGAGGGAGAAACAGAGGGAGAGGAGGAAGGAGAGGAGGGAGACGAGAAAGGAGAAAGGGAAAAGAGAGAATGAAGGAGAGGATGATCGGAGGAAAGGAAGGAGAGAGTAGAGGGAACGGAGGGAGAGGAGGAGGAGGAAGAGGAAGGAAAGGGAGGATCTTTGGGTGGAGGATTTGGATGGAAATGAGAAGGAAGAGGAGGTGGAAAGTCTGTGTTTTGATGGTGTTGGTGTTGGAGTTGTAGGTGGGTATGGGAATGGATGATAGGCTCTGGATGTGGTGGGGGTGGGAGAGGAGGTGGAGGTGGGAGTGGTGGCGCGTGGAGGGACGGATAGGCGGACAGGGCGGAGATGATGACGGTGGTGCTGATCAGACATGATTTGGTCGTGTTTTCAGTTTTGGGAAGTTGGGAACTGTCTTTGTTTGGGTTTTTTACTGTACCATGTTGTTTTTTGAGAGTCAGAATAGTCAGCAGTCTTTGGATGGACTAAGTATACTTATCAGAACCGGATCGGATAGTAAATCAGAAATGGAAATTTTGTGGTTTAATTGGGTTGAATTGGATTCGACCGTGTTCACACATTGAACCGTTTTAAACTGTTCACACATTGAACCGTTTAATTTTAGATGATTGAATCGGATTAAACCGGGTGGTTTTTTTTACTGTAGCATTTTATAATATATCAAAATAAAATATCAAGTAAATCAAAGTTGAAAATAAAGAAATAATCCCTTTGGTTCATATTTCTGGCCCAAATATTTGAGCCCAATAGTCAATTAAAACTATTTTTCTTGGGCCGTAACCCATTTTTCTCATATTTTCTTATTAGGCCACATGCCCACATCCCCTCTCTTTTATTTCTTTTGTTTTCTTCTTCCATTTTTCTTTCTTCTTCTCTACTCTCTTTTATTTCCTTTCATTCTACTCTCTTTTCTTTCCTTTCTTTTTCTACAATCACATACAGACACGACAAGCGAATCGGAGAGGATGGTTGTCGGAGGGAGTGTCGCCGTATCTGTTCTGACTGGTAGGAAATGGTGACCAGAGATAGGTCGGTTTGTCGGAGAGAATGGAGGCGTGGTGATAGGTTTGATGATTTGTTGGGCTGGCGGGTTGGAGATGGGTGGTATCTGCGGCAGTGGATTGTAGTGGTGGTTGTGGATTTGTGGTGATGGCCGTGTGGTTGTGGTGGCGAGGATTCGGCGATGGTTTGGTTGTGGTGATTCGGGTCGATTTTGGTGAGTTTTTGGGCGTGGTGATTGGTGCAGATCGGAGGAGGGAAATGGGTGGTTTGGTGGTAGTATTGGGTTGTTTCGGCAGTGGGAGATGGTGGCCGGTTGATTGGCTGGGTTTGGATTGAAAACGGTGTCGTTTTCCTCTGTTATCAAACCAGCTGGTTTGACAGAAAATCGACCGGTTCGCCAATTCTTTAAAAATTAGCCAGTTCGGCCGGTCGAACCCGGTTTACATGCAAATCTGATCCAATAGTTGAATCGGACCGAAAATATGAAAAATTCCGGTTGAATCGATCGGACCGGACGGTCTGGTCCAGTTCTGATAACCAGGGGACTAAATTGGAGCAGGGTTGGGATTGTTTTCCTATTGGTTGGACCTGAGATGTGAGAAGACGACCGTTAGATTTGTGGGATTTTGATCTGAACGGTTGGCTGTTTCTAATTTCGTTAAAGGAGTATCAAAGATCTTCTAATGGCATCGGTAGAATTTACTCTCTTTTTCCTCTTCAACTTGCGATTCAAACGTTAATATTAAACGCAAACTTTTTTATATATAAAATGTTTATTGATTAATTCACAATTTTTCTTTCTTCACTAAAAAATAACTTAATTTTATATAAAGTTAAACAAGTAAAAATAGACACTTTAATCAAATATCTAGTGTTGTTTTTACCTGCATAACTCTAAAATAAAACAATTAAAAACGGGAGCTAAACACACACCTTGTCTTCTTCTTAATTTAAAATCACTAGCTTGTGTTTTACATTAACTCTTAGTATTACTAGTTGGATAAAAATTGGCTAACTTTTGAAGTTAGTTGATTGAAGAGTGTGCGTATAATAAATGTAGTTTACCTTCTAAAAAGTTATACTTATAATAGGAAAGATTTGACAATGACACGTAATTCACTGGTTGTCTGACTGGTGACAAAAATATTGGTAAGGACTCACACATGTTAAACACATACCCAGAAATCAACTTTCTACGAGGCTCAGCCAAACAATCATCCTTACTAGTTTAGTAAAATGAATTTAGGATTGCATTTACATATTGGTTGTTCCAACTTCGAATAACTATTCAGTCACATCAGCACGCCAGATTACAGAATCACCCTCACTCCAGATCCAGGACTATCAATTGGCAAGGGAAAAGTATCCCACCAACAACATAGAGCTCTTCATTCTTGTTGTCATCTCTCAGTTTGATTTCACTAGGCCAAGGTGGATACAACCCATCTTTGCAAGCTTTTGGGGCATATCAACTCGAGCAAGACGACGAATTACCTTGCACGAAAGATGAACCCAAATCGAACGAGAAGAGCTTGTTCTTCCAATGGTGGTATTTTGGTGTTTGTGGAGGCAACCTTTTAGGTGTCCAAGACACATTTGGTTGGGAACTAGGATTTGCTATCCCCACAATTGCAATGGTTGCATCGATTGGATTTTTCAGTTGTGGAAGCAGAATCTATGTCTATAAACAGGACGATGGTTGTAGTATCGATAACAAGCCATTTCATAAACTAATCCACTCGATCAAAGAAGCTATGATGAAATTGAAGAATTGCAGAATCACATTATCAAGTGAAGAGTTTGAAGTTGTTGAGTTAGAGTAAGTTTTTTCACTAGAATTGATTAAAGACTAGCTTCATTTTGAAAAATGTACATGATTTTGACGCAAAAAAATTCTTACATTGTTTCTTAGGCTTCAAGAGAAACCTCTTTGTCCTCTGAATGTTGGATGTTGAGGTGTGCGAATCAAAGTCTCATATCGGAAAGAAAAGAAAAGAGAAATAAAGACTAAATATAATAGAATGAGGCCTTTTGTAAGAACCGTGCAGGCTCACACCCAAAGCGGACAATATCATTCCATTAAGAGAGACTCGGGTGGTTTTTATTTCTCCAACAAATGGTAGCGGAGTCGAATGTTCGGCTGGCCCTGCGCAATGGGCTTTGATGTGGGTGGCACGTTGTGAATTTCCCGGCCGAGCTGGAAAAGTGTAGAAGTACGGTGGTGAATCTCTAGGTTGAGCAGGAAAGTGTATTCGATGAGCCTCCTAAACCGGGCCTTGTGGTACATAGTTCGAGGGGGAGATTATTGGGCCCTAAAGGTGGGCCCGGTGGTACTTTGTTGGAGGGGAGATTGGTGAGCCTAGGTTGTGGGCTCTGTGATACTTAGCTCGATGGGGAGATTGTTGAAGTGTGCGAACCAAAGTCCTACATCAGGACTAAAGCGGAGAGTATTATTCCATTAAAAAAGACTCGGGTGACTTTATTTCTCCAATAAATGGTAGCGGAGCTGAAGGTTCGGCTGGCCTGCTGATTGCGTGTTGAGGGCATCAAATTTAGTTGTAAAAAGATATAGAAAATGGGGTAGGAATACAACTTATCACTCGTCCACAAGGGACTCATAGATTGCGATAAGAGGTTCGTCCACAGAGACCTTGGTGGTGTATTGTAGTCTTGACTCGACTCCTCGTCACTAGAGTTGAGGGTATTTTTGTTCCTGCTATTAAGATAGACAAGCGTAAAAGAGAATAAGCAAAAATAAAATAAAAGGAACAATCTTAGGCAGGAGTGAATCTTAGCTAAGATTGCTGGGTGAGATTGGTTGGAACTTTCGTGAGGTAAATCCCTGACAAGGGAAAATTTGTGAGCATTTTACTTGTTTAATCGATCATCGACTCTAGATTTTCTCCTTCTCTCTCATAACTCTGCTATAGATTGGAAGGAAACCCTCTCCAATCCTACTTTCCTCCTATTCAAATCACTTGGAGGGTACCCCCTTTCCTAGTGATCCTGGCCAATGGACACCTTGCTGGTTAAAGGGTTTATCCAATTGGCTGCTGGCTTGAGGCACATGCGTTTTCTCAATGGCATAGGGAAAGACAGAGTCTAGGCCAAGCTACTCCCAACTCGGAGCTCTAGGTTGTCAATCTGGTTAGGCCCATATCGATTCAAGTTCACTAACCCCCGCGAGGTTAGCTACCTACTTCATCACTTCGATTTCGCTCGTCCCCTTAGTGACTGGCTGCAAATCCGTCGTCTTGCCTAAGATCGATCAAGTCTTAGCCTAGACGGGAACCGGTTTGTTAAAACAGAACTTGAATTGAATACAAACGAGAGGATGATTAAGAACAATTCAGTCTCACGACTCACAAGTATGCTCACTCAACCCTTACCAAGAATCAGGTGCTTTAGCTACTAAACATATTGATCAAGGAAATAGAAAGAGTAATTGAAGAACATGAAAATAGAATTAAATGCGATATTCCAAAGGAATTATCACAACAGTTGTTTACAAAACCAGAAGAAAGGAAGATGGAAGATCCTGTAATTGACAGCCTTCCCTAACCTTTAACAAGGTTAGAGTTCCCACCAATCACGTTCCTTTCCAAACTCCTTCTTCAAATTAACTAAAAGATAGGGATAAAAATCCCAATTGTTTTTAAATCCTAAAGCGATAATAGTAATAAGATAATAACAAAGTGTTTTTGTTCAAATAGGATTACATCCAAGAAATCTTCAAGTGGATGTAACAGCCAGCTGGTCCTCTGATCTGATTCCGCTTCCCATGAGTCCATGTTCAGCACGCTTCTATCCTACAGTCTTAGCCAAGATATGCGGCTAAGACTGCCAGTCTTTCGCTCCAGCACTAGATTCTTCCAGAACCAGTCTTGCCCAAGATTCCTCCAAAAGAAGCCAGATTGACGTAAAAAGGATTGTTTCTGCCACAAACAAGGAGTTTTGAAGTGGTAAAAATACGTGAAATAAAGCGTCAATCACCTGCGCAATGAGCTTAGATGTGGGTGGCACAGCCGGTGGGCCTCCTAGATCAAGGCCCTGTAGTATATAGTTCGAGGGGGAGATTGTTGGGCTCGGTGGTACTTCGTTCGAGGAGAGATTGGTGAGCCTAAATTGTGGGCTATGTGGTACTTAGACCGTGAAAGTTCAGGCCCAAAGCGGACAATATCATCTCATTAAAAGAGACTCGGATGGCTTTTATTTCTCCAATATAGGAAATGTCAAGACATTGAATTTGAACAACAACAAAGTAGTATTTTTCAACAACCTGCTACATTCTTCACCAAACAAGGCATGCCCATGAAGAGAAATGTTGGCAGCAGATTCAAGATCCCCCCTGCGACACTACAGAGCGCGATAACAGTCTCAATCATCCTCCTGATGCCACTCTATGACTCAATCATGATACCATTAGCGCGCGCAATCACTCGCAACAAAAAAAGGGATCAATGAAATGCAAAGGATGAGGATAGGAATGATTCTGTCCATCATAGCAATGGTGATTGCAGCACTAGTGGAAACAAAATGGCTCGAAATCAGTCAAAAGATTGAGATTCTTGAACCCGACTCCGAAACAGTCCCACTCAACATATTTTGGTTGCTGCCCCAATACATTCTCCTAGGGATTTCAGACATTTTCACTGTTGTTGGGATGCAAGAATTCTTTTACAGTGAAGTTCCTGCAAGAATGAGAACTATGGGGATTACATTGTATACAAGTGTTTTTGGGGTGGGGAGTTTTTTGAGTGCTCTGTTGATACCTTTGGTTGAAATTGTTGAAGGTTCAAGAGGAGGACAGAGCTAGTTTTCTGATGATATGAGGAAATCTAGGTTGGACAAATACTATTGGCTTCTTGCATTGTTGAGTACAAGAAGCTGGTTGTTTTATGTTGTTCTGTGCAAATTTTACAGAAGTAGGAGTGAATTAGATGATGAGAACTGTCAATGATTGTTTTTGTGTTGTTTTTTTAAAGTTTTAGTTGGAGTTAAAGTGTAAATATTTGTAAGAAATGGCGTTAATAAAAGTTGAATTTTTAGCTGCAGTTTATTCTAATTAATTTAAACCGAGTGGTTTCTTATGTCATATTGGTTGAGATCGACGATGAGAGACTCATATTTAATTTGGAATAAATATTTTTTTAGTCTAACCGTACTCGGATGAAAATATTTTCATGTATAGCTCAACTACACTCAAATGAGATAATTTTATGTTGATAGAGCAGAAATGACACCACAGCAGCCAAAAATTCGAGTTTAAAAAATACCAAAAAAATATCACTCTAAAAGAAAGGGGAGAGAAGACACTAAAAAGACTGAAGAAAAAAAGAAACTCGCATGACAGACTGAAAGTCGTTCGTCACTTCAACTGACGAGAAGAGAGACAGTTAATGAAAAACTCACACGACAACCGACGTGTCAGATGAGGGCGGTAAAATCCCTCCAGTAGACCACTACCTCCATAAGTTCATAACCGACCGCCACATTTATCTCCTCCTTTCCATAATAAATAAAATCCATAGACGATCAACTGCAATTTTTTCCCTCCATCAAAGCCCTAACGACTTTCATTTCTCCTTCTCTCAAATAAATCTTATAGACACCAAGCCCTAACCGTCCAAATGCAGCAACCACCACCTCCTCCCCTTCCTCTCCCTCCTAAGGCTCCACGCCTCGACTTTCTCAACTCCAGGCCCCCTCCCAACTATGTCGCTGGACTTGGCCGTGGTGCCACTGGTTTCACCACTCGTTCTGATATCGGTCCTGCTAGATCCGCCCCAGATCTCCCTGATCGGTCCACCGCTGTCATCGGCGGCGCTGCGGCAGCCGCAGCTCCTCCTGCAGGCGGCGCCCGGCGAAAGGGCGAGGATGAAGAGGATGAAGGTGATGATGAGAAGGGATATGATGAGAACCAGAAGTTTGACGAGTTTGAAGGGAACGATGTTGGGTTGTTTGCTTCGGCAGAGTATGATGAGGATGACAGGGAAGCGGATGCAGTTTGGGAGGCGATTGATAGGAGGATGGATTCGAGGAGGAAGGATAGAAGAGAGGCGAGGTTGAAAGAGGAAATTGAGAAGTATCGAGCTGCAAACCCTAAGATCACGGAGCAGTTTGCTGATTTGAAGAGGAAGTTGCATACGATGTCAGCTGAGGAATGGGAGAGTATTCCGGATATTGGGGATTATTCATCGAAGAACAAGAAGAAGAAGTTTGAGAGTTTTGTTCCAGTTCCGGATACTTTGTTGGAGAAGGCAAGGAAAGAACAGGAGCATGTTACAGCACTTGATCCCAAGAGTGGGACAGAGACGGCTGTTACTGATTTGACAGCTGTTGGTGAGGGGAGAGGAACAGTGTTGTCTCTGAAGTTGGATAGATTGAGCGATTCAGTTAGTGGATTAACTGTTGTGGATCCTAAAGGTTATTTGACTGATTTGAAGAGTATGAAGATTACGAGTGATGCTGAGATTTCTGATATTAAGAAGGCTAGACTGTTGTTGAAGAGTGTTACCCAGACTAATCCGAAGCATCCACCTGGGTGGATTGCGGCTGCAAGGTTGGAAGAAGTGGCAGGGAAGATTGGAGTCGCGAGAGCCTTGATTGAGAAAGGGTGTGAGGAGTGTCCAACAAGTGAGGATGTATGGTTGGAAGCTTGTAGGTTGGCAAGTCCAGAAGATGCAAAAGGAGTGATTGCAAGGGGGGTGAAGAAGATTCCTAGGTCCGTGAAGTTGTGGTTGCAGGCGGCAAAGCTGGAGCATGATGTTGTGGTTAAAAGGAGGGTTTTGATGAAAGGGTTGGAGAAGATTCCAGATTCGGTTAGGATGTGGAAGGCGGTTGTGGAGTTGTGTAATGAGGGTGAAGCAAGGGTGTTGCTTGGGAGAGCAGTGGAGAGTTGTCCTTTACATGTGGAGCTGTGGTTGGCATTGGCAAGATTGGAGACTTACGACGCTGCAAGGGTGGTGTTGAATAAGGCAAGGGAAAAACTTCCCAAGGAGCCAGCGATATGGATAACTGCTGCCAAGTTGGAGGAGGCTAATGGGAATACAGGAATGGTAATGAAGATTATTGAAAGAGGTATTAGAGCTTTGCAGAGAGAAGGTGTTGTAATTGACAGGGAGACATGGATGAAGGAAGCTGAGGCTGCTGAGAGGGCAGGTTCTGTGGCTACTTGTCAGGCTATCATTAAGAATACTATTGGTATTGGAGTTGAGGAAGAGGATAGGAAGAGGACATGGGTTGCGGATGCTGAGGAGTGTAAGAAGAGGGGTTCAATTGAGACTGCTCGGGCAATTTATGCACATGCTCTCACTGTGTTCTTGACCAAGAAGAGCATTTGGCTTAAAGCAGCTCAACTTGAGAAGGCTCAGGGGACCAGAGAATCTCTTGATGCCCTGTTGCGCAAGGCAGTTACTTACAGGCCTCAAGCTGAGGTTTTGTGGCTCATGGGGGCGAAAGAGAAATGGCTGGCTGGTGATGTACCTTCTGCGAGGGCCATTTTGCAAGAAGCATATGCTGCTATACCCAACTCAGAGGAGATTTGGCTTGCTGCATTTAAACTTGAATTTGAGAATCATGAGCCAGAAAGAGCAAGAATGTTGCTTGCTAAGGCAAGAGAAAGAGGTGGCACAGAAAGGGTTTGGATGAAATCTGCCATTGTGGAGAGAGAGTTGGGCAATGTTGAGGAGGAAAGGAGATTATTGGATGAAGGGCTGAAGCGATTCCCTTCGTTCTTTAAGCTGTGGTTGATGCGTGGGCAGCTTGAGGAGCGTCTTGGTCACATGGAGAAGGCTAGGGAAATTTATGATTCTGGTATTAAGCATTGTCCAAATTGTATAACACTGTGGTTGTCTCTAGCTGATCTTGAAGAGAAGAAGAATGGGCTGAGTAGAGCTCGAGCAGTGCTTACTTTGGCTAGGAAGAAGAATCCTCAGAATCCTGAGCTCTGGCTTGCTGCTGTTCGTGCTGAAGCAAGGCATGGGAATAAAAAAGAAGCTGATATATTAATGGCAAAGGCACTACAGGAGTGTCCGAACAGTGGTATCTTGTGGGCAGCTTCCATTGAGATGGTTCCCCGTCCGCAACGTAAAAGTAAGAGTATGGATGCTGTCAAGAGATGTGATCACGATCCTCATGTCATTGCTGCTGTGGCCAAGTTGTTTTGGCATGATAGGAAGGTGGATAAAGCTAGGACATGGTTGAACAGGGCTGTTACTCTTGCCCCAGATATTGGAGACTTTTGGGCCTTATATTACAAGTTTGAACTCCAGCATGGTACTGAGGATAACCAGAAGGATGTGTTGAAAAGGTGTATTGGTGCTGAACCTAAACATGGTGAGAAGTGGCAAGCAATTTCAAAGGCAGTGGAGAACTCTCACCAGCCAACTGAAGCCATCTTGAAGAAAGTGATTGTTGCTCTTGGGAAGGAAGAAAGTGCTTCTGAAAATAACAAGAACTAGAGCAGACAGATTGTAAGTGGTTTGCTATTTTTACTGCGGTCGCATATTACACTATATATGTGGCTTATGCTTTTTTTCTTTTTGAGCTTTACTCTTGAAATGTCTTAATGTCAGTATTGGATGTTGATTAAAATACTGAAATGGTTCCAACAGTGGCTAGTTTGACATAGAATCCCAAAGATTATCTTAGTTTCCTTTCGTCTCCTCATATGATTTGGTACCTTCTTTTGCCTCATTTTTGATACATATATTGTTTTATAGTAGCACTTCTAGCAATTTGTCAAAGATATTTCACAGCACCTCTTGAAAGTTAGTTTGTCATTGATAGATTCAATTTCTTTTATTGCTTCTGCCTACTATACAAGTGTAAATTTGACTTTTTCTCTGGTTGGATGTTTTTATGCAAATCATAGTGGATTTAATTACAATATTTTAGACTTGTCATGCCATGCTCCCCTGCTTTTAACATCTGTTTTTATCCAATGAAACTCTTGTAGTTTAACAAAACAAGAATTCTTTGCACTCACCAAGGGACTAGTGGAGAGAGTATAATTATAGACTTTGTAGTATGTACAGCACCTGGGACATAGTTCTCCTTTTTTCCCTTGCCTGTTGATTCAAGTTGCTTTTATGATAACCCAATTTGGATATGGAAATTTCCTTTGGACATCTGATGAAGTGTGTGAGAAGACATTATCAAGTGGTGTGAAGCTTTCAGATTTTATCACTGAACCAACATAGATAGGGGTCTAATGAGATCGCTAATAAAAATTTGGTGTTTTGGGTGCATGTATCTTTTGTGTTCTGACATATTACTTTTCTTAAATAGGAAAATGTAAACATCTCCCATCCTGCAAAATGATAATTCAAGATCCAGATATTGAGACTGTAGGTGTTCAGTTTCATAGCTGAGTTTATGGCAGAAAAAACGTGATTAGCTACTTTGCATATTATGTTTAACAGTGGTAAGTACAGTCCCATTTATTTTTGTAAAATCAATCGTTGCTTTCAATTAATTTTTCACATAAAGATAGTACATTACATCTTGTTACTATCATTGCTACATTCCTTTTCCCCTTTCACTTGAGCTGATTGCATAATGTAGGCTGCAATGACGGGAATTGGTCCGGGGTGGGTGGGGGTTGGGGGGCGTTCTCATGGTTTTTTTTTTCTTTTTCCAACTGTTAAGAACTGATCCTTCCCTGAAAGGATGTGCAATCTCATCTGATGTTATTAACCCTACACCGATGTACATGAAGGAAATGATATTTTTATTTACAATTTCCTTCATTTGTTACAGAGTATGGTTAATCTTGATGATAAAGTTCATAAAGCAGCTCATTCGTGGTCTTTGGGGAAATTAAGAGGAAGAGGTCAGGCAAGGCTTTCACTAAGAAGAGAAGTAAAAGGCTAGGATTTTAAAACTTCATTATTGTGTTGTGGAATCTTAACCTTCATTTGAAAAAGGTTCTCTTATGTGGAGGTCTGTTGATCGTGAAGTCTGAGATGTTGTAAATCACAGTAAGTGATTTGTAGATTGTAGCTAGTTTTCGGAGAGGTGATTACCATTGTTGCTGGGGTTATTTGAAAAAGAGGTTCCGTGGTGAGTTTGGGTCGATCTTGGAAACTTTTAACTGTAGTCTAGCTGATTAGGGAACTTAGATCAATCTCAAACTCTTAGCTGAAAAGTCCGTCTGGTTGATAGTTTTCTTCGGATGCAAATGTACTCCCCGTAAAAATTATCAAAGCTTGAATTGTTGGGAATTGGATGATTCCTATTACCATCTCAATTTCTGCTGTTCCTGTGCATGTATTGAAAGAATGCTGAAAGCTATTAAATCGTTAGGAAGGATTTTAATGAAGCCATGAGGAATCGTCATTGATTATGAAGCGTTGATTTCTCTTTCCAGTCGCTTCAGTCGAAAACTTCGTCTCATTCGAACATAATTGGTTTGGGAAAAAGAATGTGCCTTTTGGCCGTTAAAGAAAAGAATGCGGCTCAAACAAACCCAAGGAGCTAGTGCCTAAGATTGAATTGTTCGATTCAGATTATAAAATGGAATAGAAATAATTTAGCACTGGTCGTTTGTTAGTTAAGCAGTTTCAACAGTCAAATAGTGTAGTAACATTCGAGTCCTGGGAAGAAGATGACAATTTGTGCAAAATTTGTCAGTACGAGGAAGGCACGCACCAGATACTGTTCTTACTTTTATGCCAACCAAGCAAATTAGATAATCCCAGATAATAGCCCGCCGACCTCAAATTAGGGTTTTGTTATAAAAAGGGAAGTAGCCTCTAACAGATCCATATCCTGAAGAGGAGAAGAAAAGAAGAAAAGAAGTATAGAAGACCAATATTATTATTATCCCGTTGTTGACACTTGTCATTGCTTGATCTCCCAGAAGAAGTACTAACAAGTAACAACAGCCGTTCTGTCAAAGTTGGTTTGGATTTATCAAGTTCGATTCGCCGCGACTTGCAAGACCAGTTACAAACTCGATTATTATCCCGTTGTTGACACTTGTCATTGCTTGATCTCCCAGAAGAAGTACTAACAAGTAACAACAGCCGTTCTGTCAAAGTTGGTTTGGATTTATCAAGTTCGATTCGCCGCGACTTGCAAGACCAGTTACAAACTCGTCCACAAGAACAAGATTACGCATCCTGGCTATAACTACCTGCCATGGTTATTGCTGTACAGTTGCCAGTTTTGCTTCCGAAAACGATCAGTGAGATGCGTTTGCAAACTATACTGTCCGTTCGACCGAATAACTTATACCGTAATGAATCAATACTCAAAGATCATCATCCTCATCATCATCAAAGCAGCCTATATCTCCTCGGATTCATGCCTACACCGAGTAGCAGTTGGGTTCTCTTGCAAAGCCTGACAATTACCTGTCCTTCTCTGGGCTCAAACTATCCAACTCCCAAATTATTATTTATACAGGGCCCCTACCGCCGCCACATTCTCCACCACTCCATCCTCTCCAGATTGTTTGTACTCACGTTCAACGAAGAGTGGGGATGGGGGCGAGCAGGATTCGAATCGGACATAATGGCGGGAGATAGAGAATGGGAGAGTTATACTTTTAGTAGTTTCACATGGAAGGTTGTTTATTATGGTAATTACTGGATCAAGATGCTGGATGTCATGCATTTGGATGGAACTTTTTATTGTTTGTTTGATTTTGGAAATCTTGGAACTTTTAATGTTGCTACCAAAGAATGGTGCTTCTATGAGTTCCCTTTGCCGGTAGATATTCCTGACTATGATCGGTTACGTAGGCGTTTTAATCTGCATAAGTATGCTAACTTGATGGTTCATATGGGAGAGCTTATAAGGTTTGAACAGCAGAAAGATAGGGAGAACAGGTGGGTTGAAGAAACGGCATATCTGGAGAATGATACGTATATGACAGGCGAGCGAGCGGATTAGCTGCAAAATTCGTGCTCGGAGTAACGGCAGAGATAGGAGAAGCAGCTGCTGAGGAACTTGCCGGGACGGTCACTCCTGCAGTCCGGCCGTATTGGCAGCCCAGTAGTGCTGTCTCTTACAAGTTGTGCGGATCAGGTGATATTGTCAAACCAGCTTTTGATGCTTACATGAGTGTTCCCAAAAGCCTTTGTCAAAAGCATCTCTAGAACTAGGATTTGGATTATTCGGTACGGTTGCTTACCTGTGACTCTTTCAGTACGATTGCTTTATTCGACGTAACTATATTCTTCTGAGATTTGGTAGGGAATCAAGAAAAACAAGCGAATTGGTAGGAATATGAGACAGTTACAAAAAAGTTATCGTAAAGATCAGTTACTAACTGAATCCTAATCTAATCTAATCTAACAGTTGAGCCCTTGGAAGAAACTGACAATTGTGCAAAGTTTATCAGTATGGGGAAAGGCACACCAGATAGATACTGTCATTCCCCATACTGCGGGCCAATAACTTAGCAACACCTGTCATTCCATAAAGAAATGCCCCTTCATCAAAACCTGAGAAACAATTCAGTCCATTTTCAACCATGAAAGAAGCAAACTTGTACCTATCAGTAACTCCTGTCACTTGCATAACATCCCAAAAGCTCAAAGAATGCTCACACTCAATTTTGCGAAACCATCTTTCATATCCAAGACTACTTTAAGTTTGAATGTTCCAGGTGAGTAATTCTCTATCATGATATCCACAAAAGAAGAATCACACATGTGGAAATTCTTGTCATGAAAGAAAAAGGAAGATGGATGCTGTTATTCTGTCTTTTTTCTTTTTCTTTCTCCATGTCAATTTAGCAATTTAAACAATTCGTTAGAGTCTCCTCTATTTGGAGGAATAGGAAATTCAAATTCACTAGTCCTGGATTAAAGTGCAATCTAGCATAACCAAATTGTTAAATTACATGAAAAAATATTGACGAGAGAAGGGTAATGACTAAGAATTGTATCATTTTCCTCATCCACAGCATCAATGTTGATGAAATAAAGTTCCCTTTCAAAGTTATGATTGCGACAGAAAGAACCAATCCTACCAGCTTATAAAAGGAAAAATCAAAATCAGCCATGACTATAAACCATCTCAATTCATTCAGACAGAGTGGCCTACTCCTAATTACAAAAAAAAGTTTGTATACCAAAAAAGTTACCTCACTGATGAGAAGAACCATTACCATTCACACCCTTCTCCACTTGTATTTCCACTACACCCCCATTCTCCTTAGCTGCATGATATTCATCCTCATCAGAATCCAAAGTAAACCTCTCAAGATTCTCCATTTGCTGCATCTCTGCCCCAATGGGTTTATAATTCATGAACACATTGTGATCCCGGTCCAGATTGGCATTGTCTTTAGCCATGATTGAGTACACACTCATCACCAAAACCACAATCAAAGCAAGATGGCAATTAAACTGAAGCGTAGCAATCCCTCTGGCCCTATGATATTCAGGGTGGCCTTTACACTTGATTGTGTAATTCCCTCTACTCTTCTCATGTAAAGTACAACCATGAACAATCATATCAGTATAAAATGAAATACCCATTTGCACAAACCATGTTCCTTGCAAAAACAATCCAACCCCACGTCCTAATCTGGCATAAAGATTCGATCTTGGAGCAGATTTCAGTTCCAAAAGTGTAGAAACCACACAAATCAAGATGGGCACAAGCATCAAATCAAAATACCTGTTCTCAATCCCACTGGTGTCCTTCCTCTGCGAGTAAAACAGCAAGAACTCCTCCACAAAACCAAACAGAACAACTAAATTAAGGATCTGTGAGGGGAAACGGGAAAAGGTCGAAACTTTCGACAAAAGGCACAAAATTGAGTAGAACAAGAAAACACAGACGACAGCAAGGATTTGCAATTGGAGGGCAGACCCAACTCGATCTTGTGAACTGATACCGCTGAAAAACGAGATAAGAGAGTTGATAATGAATAGAAATGAAAAGATGAGAGTGATTGTGGATGTGAAAGAGGACAAAGGTTGAGACTTTGGGGTTGGTTTTGATATTGGGTTTGGTGTTTGATCAAGCGGTGAAGATGAGATGGGATTTTGACTGGTTTGGGTTGATAAAGTGAGAGATTCACAAACACCAATAATGATAAAACCAGCACCTGCTATGGTGAGACTGAAAAGCCCCATCCTTTTCTTGAAGAATCCTCTGTTCTTGATCTTTGCACTTGGTGTTCTTAGTTTCTTTATCTGGGTTGTGCGGTGGCGTTAGTCGTAATCAAAGAAAAGGTCAAAGGTCGTTGGTCTGGAGATGTTGTTATTGTGCTGACTTTCGGCATTTTTGGTTTGTTCTGATTCCCCCATGTTGGTTACTTCTGCGAAACACGTAACTCCACAAACGGCGAACTGAGAGATGAGAATTTGGAACCGACACGTGAACTCGTGGATAGTGACGCAACTAAGCCCAAAGTTTTGAGTCACTTGATTCGGCCTTTTGTTGGCCCATTAAATCCAAGACCAGGGCCCAATTTTTAAATCTCTTTAACTTAGTAAAAATCAATTCTCAAGTTGGTATTCCAATTAAAATTAAAATATCGAAAATGGCCTTTTCATTGACGTAAGATTTAACAAAATGTGCTTAATTTGCCGTTATATTAACTAAGTAAAACCCCCAAATTATATCAATCGCGTCCAATCTTGATGTACAAGATAGAACAGCCCACATATTGCATGTGTGATTAGATGATAATACTTCAATGGTAAGTTCTTGTATCTAATCTTGTGTCCTAAAGGTCCAAAAAAAGGGAAGACAGTTGAAGAAAAAAAGGAACAAAAATAAAAAAATAAATTAAAAAAAAGATGTATTGATGAAGCAATAAATCCAAGAAGCTGGATTATCCATGTGAGCCCAAAAGATAAGATTAGAGCCCATGATGTCCGTATAAAGTGATAATAACTAGGATGGGCCCCTGATCCTCTGTAACTCAGTTCAGCAAATCACTCTCTATAAAGGTCAATTGACTACTACTCCTATTAAACTCTATTATGGGAAAAAAAGCATGCTGATGGCATAATAATAATAAAAATTATTAGGAATCTGTATAATTAATATTAGAAAAAAGAACTGTATCATTTAGATAATTTGATTTAATTAAAATACATGCATCTAAAATTAAATTCCTTGAAAAAGAAATCACCATGACCATATAAATAATCAAGAAAAATCGATATATATATATATATTTTATTAAAAAAAGAAGAAAAACTATAGTAGTTGTAGTTGTGTGCACTATATATGCTGAACCTCACCGCAGAGGTAAGGGAAAACTTGAAAAAGTTGACTAGAATCTATGGAATTTTGGCTGTTATCTTTTAAAAGTTCGGATGATAAACTTCCATTGACACTCAGCAACACTCAATCTTCTCCTACAATTCTACAAAATCTTCCTTTTTTTCTTGTATAAATACTTAAACACTGTACAGTTTTTCTATCTTTCATATTTCTTTCTTTACCTCTTTTTTTCCAGTTCAATACATACACGACTAAAAATGGATACCAAAGGCCTTGTTAACTGTTTCTATGTCTTATCTGTGTGTCTGTTTGTTGTGGGTTTTCAAGATTTTGCTCAAGGAAGGTTGTTAATGGCCGGGAAACCAGACCCAGATAACGCTGCTGCAACTGCTCGGTGGTTGGTCTCACAGAATTCTTGGGGTTCTTTAAAGTATGAAACTTTATCGATCGTTTCTGTGTAGCTCCTTGTTTTTTATGTTTGATTTCTTGGGCTTTTGTTTATTTCCTTTGTTTTATGTGCTGGTTGGTCTCATGCTAGATTATATTTTTGAGTGATTAATTTCCTTATAGGAGTGGAGTAGAAAAGTTTGCATTTGCTGATTAGATGACTCCTTTTTTGGGTCTTTTTTGGAAGTGTGGATATGCTTGATATTTATGCTTAATTTGCATTCTTGTTTTGCAGTACTATATCAATTGACTTGGGAGGGGCACCATTTGGGTAAGTTGTTATTTCTCTTGCCTTAAATTTCTCCCTGATGGTTAAGCTGCAGGTGTTTTCAGCACTACCTTACGTCATATTGACCTGTTTTAGTTTCTGATGTAAGAGAATGTTTTTGCATCAAGGAGAGTTATATGATAACTAGATACTTAGGGCCTCAAATCTCTGAAGACGCGCATGTTTTGATGGGTTTTAATTTGTCTGGCTATGTTTTCAATTTTGTTGGTTTGGAAATTGCCAAGAAGATGCGAGTCTAAGTTCCTTGCCTGATTGACATACTGAAAACATGTATGATTCCCTAGGTTAACTTCAGTTTCCTTTCGGCAGGAGAAATGCATGAAAAAGAAGAGTTTGTATGGTCAAATGGTTGAGATGTTGTTGAGGTTCTCTCTCATACAACTAAAGTTTGCTAAATATCTGTTCAATTAATCATCAAACTTGTGGTTGTCAAATTTAGTTACAGGATCTTGGTGCCTAAATGGGTGCATAAGGCAGCAAGGTTTCAAACACAATTGGCTAAGTTTGAAATGATGTAGATTTCATATTTATTGTCAATCATGTTGGTTGAGAATTCATTAGTGCTCTAAGCACCCAAAATGCATCTCATTCCCCGGGGAATTACGATGCTCATGATATCTATCAAGGATGTCTGGATTATGGAGTTACATGAGAGTAAAAGTTTTGCTGTCACATGCTGTCTTCTTATGTGAACCTTTTTCTCTCTCCTGCTTTGTTTGGACTGCAGGAATGTCATCTCATTCAGCGATGGGCCACCTAACAAGAGCAGTGGCATCCCATACTTCTATTTGACTACGCTTGATCCAACTGCTAGAAATGCATTAAAAGATCAGAGGTCTTCACTCACCATCAGTGAGTATCCTTTAGGAACTTGTGGCAAGAAAGACCCTGAAAATCCCAGCTGCGCGAAAGTTACATTGACTGGAAAGGTATTAACTAAAACAAAGTATCGACTTCTAATTAGTGTATTAGCTTCTTGTTGGCAGTTAGAATATGGGGTTTGAGAATCATTTTCTAAGACTAACTGGCCGGTGTTTTGTTTGCATAAAGCAATAATCATAAACTCTGAGCTGCTTATTTTTCACCTGATTCTCTTTAGGCAACTTAACTAGTTGATTGGTTAATCAGTTTTGGAAAACAGATCTTCAGTTAAAGAATCGCTTGGAATGAAAGCTCAGGATTGTATTATTTGATTGTCTTGTTTTAGGTTTTCATTTGTCTGCATACCAGTTGACTTTTGCATGATCAGTATATCTTATCTGCAGTACTATTTTACTGTGACTCGTTAACTAATGGAACTACATTTTTTTTCCTCGTATTATTTCTGCTAGTTGAAAGTTATCAATGCCAACTCTGCGGAAGCTCAAGTTGCTCGAAGTGCCCTGTTTTCGAAGCATCCAGAGATGCAAGGTAGGATTCCGTATGAGCAACAGCTACTCTTTTCACTGCTGACTTACTAATATTACTCTAACAATCTGAAATAGTTTACTAGAGTTGCATGCTGCTGTTTTTCTTTCAAACATTGGTCAATAAGAGGGAGTTTAAAGTTTTTGCTTTGGATGGTTAACAGGATGGCCTAAGGGTCACAACTTCCAGTTCTTCAAATTAGACATCGAAGATATATTCTTGATTGATTGGTTCGGAGGTCCTAAGCCTCTCACGTTGGATGAGTACTTCCACCTGAAAATGTGAGTATTCAAGCAAGGAAAAAATGGAAGTTAAATACAAATAATGTATGTTTAGTTACAAGTGCTGAATTGTATCAAAAAGATGTATCTTCAGCTACAAGTGCTGTGTTGTTTCGGAAAAGAAGAAGTTGAATACAAATAATGCACGTTTAGTTACCAGCGCTGAATTGTTTCTTTTCCTATTTTTGGTTTGTCTGTTACAGGAACAAACTTACAGCTACTTTCTGAGTCCATTTGTGTTCTGTGAATACCCTTTGTTGATCAGTAGATCCACCGCCGTCTTGCGGACTGATTGGGATGTAAATTGTGCATAACAAGTTCCGCGGTAGCGCAAGACGAGATTGATTGTTGTATCTTTATATGTACATTGTAATTGCAACCACAGTTCCTATCCTAATTGTCTGCTGAAAGCAAGCAGACTATAAACACTATTATTGGTTCAATGATTTGATTTATGGACTTTATTAGTTTCTTTGTTGAAATGAGTGAATAACATTGATGCAAAGCTAGCTTTTATATGATACAGGACACTCGTGTATTTGTTCTGCATATTCCATTATCTAATTGAATGCACACTTTCTGGCAAAGTATTTGATCACAAATTTTTATTTCATCCACAAACACACATTTGATCTCCTGTTTAACTCTGACATCAACTAACTTAATGATCTACGCTAGAGCACCCTTCGGCGTCTTGCAACTATTTTTCGAATTATTAAGAGAATTAATCTCGTGAATCGTAAAATTGATATAAAAGATTAGTCTTGTGAATTATAAAATAAATATCAATTAGTTCCAAAGGAAACAAAGCCATTGGTATTGATAATTCACAAACCACAGTATCACCAAAAGCATAATACAAGTTTACAAAAAAGACAGCTCTATAATTGCAATGTGGTTTTATATAAAAGCTAGATTAACATTTTTGCTTGAGGAGTTCATTCCACTGACTATAACCGACAAGTCGTCTAAGAGATGACAAGTTCTTATCCGCACCTATATAATTTCAGTTGGTTTCAGTTAATTCCTTTAACGACCATTTTTCTCTTCCTCATCTTCTCCACTCACTCCTTCTCTGTTGCAAATTTCTGCGTATCACTCATGAAATGTTACTCTCTCCTAACAACATTCTTTTTCCTTCAGCACCATCGAAACCCAAACCCCTTACTAATCACTACCTTAAAAAACCCTTCATTTCCTTAAACCCTTCAAAAACCACATTCCTCATTCGGAGCTCCAAATCCGACCACCCACAAGCCCAGAAAACAACCCAAGAATCCATTAAACCACTCCCTGCTTCCTCAGCCATCGAGCGCATTGCCGACAAGCTCCGCTCCCTCGGCTTCACCGCTACACCGGCCAATCAAATCCCAAACCCAAACCCGAAACCTGAACCGTCAGTAGGAGAAATTTTCATTCCTTTACCAAATCAACTAGCTAAGTACCGGGTCGGGCATACGTTGGACCCGAGCTGGAGCACGCCGGAGAACCCAGTACCGAGACCTGGGTCGGGTAATGCGATAACAAGGTACCATGAATTGGAGGGGGAGGTGAAGGAGGAGAGGTTGAGGAAGAATAGAGAGGGTAGGGAGAAAGGGAGGGTGCCGAGCTTGGCGGAATTGGAGTTGGAGAGAGGGGAGTTGAGGAGGTTGAGGAATTTGGGGATTAAGGAGAAGAATAAGTTGAAGGTGGGGAAAGCTGGGATTACGGAAGGGATAGTGAATGGGATTCATGAGAGGTGGAGAAGAGCGGAAGTAGTTAAGATTGAATGTGAGGATTTATGCAGAATAAATATGAAGAGGACTCACGAATTGCTGGAGGTAATTTCCACAATTTGATTGGATGTTTTAATTGATTTCTTCTTGTATAATCACTTTGTTGTGTGTTAGTGATGGTTGTTTTGGGGAAGGTGTGACATTCTGGGATGAGATAGCGTTTCTCTTGCTGGTAGTGTTGTTTTTCATATTTCGTTCAAATAGCTTTAAGTTACCTTAAAAAAATGTCATGTCATGTTTATGTCTGGTGTCAACTGTGTTCCTCTCTAGTTTCTTGAGTTATAATTGCATTATTATGTTATATCTAATACTGGTAGCTAGTTAGCGAGTATTTTGCACTCTTGTGAAGCAGGCAACGGGGAATAGCTCTTGAGTTTGAGTCCTGCCCTTGCTGTTTTTTAGGTTCATTGGAAGGCACGCCAGGCCTTGTAACATTCTATAGGATGGTCTCTTTAACTTTGCTATTCATTAGTCACTCTACTAAGCAAAAGAAGATAGTTCATGATGAGATGCTCTCATATTTACTTTAGTTGGGTTGGCTTGTCAATATTAGGCTTGACATTTACATGTGGATTGAATGTGCTTGGATAGTGTGGGTGTGTGATATGATGGTTTATTCTAATTTTGCAGAGAAAAACTGGTGGTTTGGTTGTTTGGAGATCGGGGAGTAAAGTAGTACTATATAGGGGAGCCAAGTATAGGTATCCTTACTTTTCGTTAACTGGTAACACTATGAATGGAAATTCTCCTGGTGGTGTACAAGATAAATCCGGCTCCGATGAGGTAGAGTCAACTGGACCACTTGTAGCTAATGAAACAGTTCAACCGGCTTTAATACAAGGTGTTGGATCTGCAAATAGAGTGCGATTTCAATTACCTGGGGAGGCACAACTTTCAGAAGAAGTTGATCGTCTCTTGGATGGACTAGGCCCTCGTTTTACTGATTGGTGGGGAGTTGAGCCACTCCCAGTTGATGCTGATCTTTTACCTGCTGTTGTTCCTGGGTACCGGTGGCCTTTCCGCCTTCTTCCATATGGTGTCAAACCTATTCTGACAAACGATGAAATGACCACATTAAAGAGGCTTGGTCGACCCTTACCCTGCCATTTTGCCTTAGGTAAGACTGGGTTGTGCTTTTACTTTGAATTCTCATGGTTAATTTTTATAATTTACTTCATTTTTTTATAATGTATCAGGTAGAAACAGGAAACTTCAGGGATTGGCTGCTGCTATTGTTAAGCTTTGGGAAAGGTGTGAGATTGCTAAAATTGCTGTTAAGAGAGGAGTACAGAACACTAACAGTCAGTTGATGGCTGAAGAGTTAAAGGTTGGTGTAGTTTGGAGACATTATTCTTTTGTTTGTAATCACGTTTTTGTTGGGTACCTATACTTCAAATGAAATGATGCTTTTACACCCTTATATGCTTTTTCGTTTTTTATCTTCTATATCCACTAGGTAATGGAATGAAATCCCTGCAGATTTCTTCTTTTACGTTGTTTAGTTTGCGAAAGTAATTTTCTCTTTCATAATTTCTAGTTGGAAAAACATCATCCAGGTTTGTTAATTTGGAGTTCTCCTCAAGGTTCAGTTGTAAAAAGGAAAATGTATCGATGAAATTCTTGATCAATAAAAATACTTTATTGCAGTTCTTAACTGGAGGAGTTCTGCTTTCACGGGATAGGGAATTTATCGTCTTGTATAGAGGAAAGGATTTCCTACCCCCTGCTGTTTCATCAGCAATAGAAGAGCGGAAAAGGCATGCAATCCGTTTGAATAAACAGCTGACAAATTCTACTAGACCTGATAATACATTAAAAGAGCTTACAGTTGGGACTACGACAAGTAGTTCCACAGATCAACTTGATGGTGTAGTGGACCGAAGATGTGATCGCTCTGAACATAAAAGGCTGAGTTCCACCGAGGAAGCTATTAGAAGGACTAACATCAAATTGTCCACGGTAAAGTTCATGAAGGTGCTAGCATTTGCTCACACTTTGAAGTTCCTATTTGTGTGACATATGGCATACTGTGGCAGGCAGTAGAAAAGAAAGAGAAAGCAGAGAAAGCTCTGGCACAACTGGAGAAAGAAAGTCCCAAGCAACCAGAAATGGACAAAGAGGGACTAACTGCAGAAGAAAAATACATGCTAAGGACAGTTGGTCTAAAAATGAAGCCTTTCCTTTTAATGGGTGAGTTACACTATGTTGTACGGGAATTGTCTCAAAGCCGCTGACCCACGGATTTGTTTTCCTTGTGATATATGATTCCCATCGACGTGAGACTGACAATTTCTATTTCATTGTCAGGTAGACGGGGAGTTTTTGATGGAACAATCGAAAACATGCATCTCCACTGGAAGTATAGGGAACTTGTCAAGCTAATATGTAAAGAGAGAAGCGTTAAAGAGGTTTATCAAGTAGCACATATCTTAGAGGTAGAGAGTGGTGGTATATTAGTCGCGGTGGAGAGAGTCAGTAAAGGTTATGCTATCATTGTCTACCGTGGAAAGAATTACAGCCGGCCTGCTTGTTTGAGGCCTCCAACACTCCTCAGTAAAAGGGAAGCTTTGAAACGCTCTCTCGAGGAACAGCGCCGTCAGGTAAAGTTGGCTTGTGTTTGTTCTAGAATATGTTGTTAGGTGCATGTCTAGTAAGTAGGTAAGTCAGGGTTTAGTTTTTCATTTATTTACTTATTTTATTTTATTTACGATGGTGTACTGAAAAAAGCAGAGGCCATTTTCACTTGCTTATGAACCATTTAATTAAAAGGAAATTGTGACGTGAAACTCTTCTTCTGCAAGCTTTTGTATTGTTAGTGTCCACTTTCCTTTCAATTCACTTAAATGTTATGCTACCTTGATCCTTTGTTCAGATTGTAAAGTAAGTGTTAAACATAAAAAAATAATATTCCATACTTTCTGGAATCTTGTGATCGCACGATCGTCTTAATCCATATTGCTGAATGGATTAGGAAATACTGAAGTAGATACTATCTTACCCAATATGCTGTTTTTTTTCCTGCTGTTTACTATATGATTATTGCATATATTCAACATTTAATTAGCTCAGTTGTTTTGGATTTCTTGTTGCAGTCTTTGAAGCTTCATGTTTTGAGGCTTAACGATAACATAGATGACTTAAAACATCAATTGGTGAGTGTCTCATCTTTTTACAGCTGAAAACTTTTTAGTGAGGGTTTATTTACTAACTAGCTACAAGGTAAATTTTTATACAATCTTGTTTTGACGCAGGCCAAGGAGACGAACAGTATACAGTCATCTGCTGAGCCACAATTTCAGGTGCTTACTAGCTTTTTGCATCATGGGGTGCACGCATAAGCCTTTAATTCGGTACCACATACTCTAATGAATCTGGACTCCAAGGTAAACTACTAGAACAGCATGGACTCCACTAAAGATGCTGGAACAGACTGAACTGATCATTAGTTTTGATCTATTATTGCTGCTCATTGGAAGAAACAAAGAAGATGTAGTAGTACTTGTAATATCTTTGAAAGAGAGAGCATGTTCTTAGTCAAATTCATTATTACCCTTATGGTTGGGTGTCATTCATTCTAAATAAAAGTCTGGTAAACATGGCGTAACCGTGACAGGTATACTTGGTACAAAAACGGCGAAGGTGCATTACTATTTGCTTTATTTGGCCTGCATTCATTTAATTGCACAAGCTCATTTAGAACTTTTCAGCATCTAACATATTGTTTGTCATGATTACTCAAGACTAGAGATAAAGATATGGTTGATTCAAATTCCATCAGCCCAGATGCTTCAGTAGATACAGTACAACCAGCTCAACAGGCTAGCCCAGCTGGTCGTACTTCAATGTTTGATGGCAATTTACCTGACCCCTCACCTGAGTCATTGAGTGAGGAAACCCATGAAACTGTAGCCACTGGTATACGTGGTGAAGCTTTTGACTCAGTTCCTTTCCCCGATGATTTTACGGTAATATCTGGAGTTCTTTTGCGGCTAATGTGTCATGCGCCTCCATTTCTTCTCATAACTTCTGATATAGTATTCTTCTTGGGTATTTCAGTCTACGAAAAGGAGATTTACTCCCCTTGTTGATGTTGGGCATACTGTTTCTAGAAATGATGAAGAGCGGTCAATAGTTGAATCAGCTAACTATAAGTTGGAAGAATCAGTTGCAACTGTGGCAGAAGAGAAGCATTGTGTTTCAGTTGATGAGGGCATGCGGTCATTACTCGAACCAGCAAAGAGTGGAGACAGGGTGGTTCATCTTTCCAACAGAGACAGGCTTCTGCTTCGCAAGCAAGCCCTCAAGATGAAGAAGCGTCCAGTACTTGCAGTTGGTAATTTCTACTTCCCCTAACCTGGTTTCCATACTAGATTTATTTACTTCAGTTACTTTCCAGCATATAATGAAGTTTGCTTGTTTTTGTTTTATTGTGTGTTGTGTTCTTGTTCGAGGTCTTTTGTGGCAAGAAGCAGATATGCATTGATGAATGAACTTAGTTGGCTAGTGAAATGGAAAGAGAATTTTTTTTTTGAACCACCCTCGCTATTTCAACTGTTTAAGCATGTGCAACCAAAGAAAATGTAGGATTTCTTTTTATATTTTCCAGCCTTTCCGTTCTCAGTATGTGGATGCTACACATTGCCAAGAAGAGAATACTGGCATTTTTTGTCAGCAAATATAATATATGCTCTCCGTTTCTATCGACACCCTAGCCTGACCATCTCTCCTATGGTATTTCTAAGATTAGAGATCACTGAGCTGTAATATGTATCAGGGAGGAGCAATATTGTCACTGGTGTTGCAAAAACTATCAAGGCTCACTTTGAGAAGTATCCTCTTGCGATAGTGAATATTAAAGGCAGAGCCAAAGGGACTTCTGTCCAGGAGGTGGTTTTTCAGCTGGAGGTACTGACTACAGAGAATTCTGCTAATTGCTGTACTATAAATTTGCATAAATTGATTGATCGATTGATTTTTTCCATTTCCTTCTCTTTAATTCCCAGCAAGCAACCGGTGCAGTTTTAGTCTCTCAGGAGCCTTGCAAAGTCATACTTTACCGAGGCTGGGGAGCAGAAGATGAACGAGGCCCCAGAGGTAAGAAAACTGCTCGAGCTGGAAGTAATACATCATTACTCGGCAGGAATGATGCTGCTCGGCCTGCTGTGTCTCCTGAGCTCATGGAAGCAATCAGATTTGAATGCGGGCTGCTGCATAAACATGAGAAATAGCCATTTCCAGTGCTGAAACTTGACCTCGTGCCAAATTGACTGCCCTGGAATGTGTTGTTCATGCATAGGGAGCTCATAGCTTCAGGTTTTGTTCGCATCTTCATTTCTTGGAGGAGGCGAGTCATTCTGTCTGCTATGAACGAGCACAGTTGAGCAACGCTGGTACTTCGTGATCGAGTCAACCATTGTCGTTCACTATCATTGATGCGAGTGAAGTGTGAGAGAACTCGAGGAGCATGCACTTGTGAGGTTTGTTTGATGCAAGAAGCCTGCAGTTGATGATAAACCGAGTGTGTGTAGAGGGGTACGTACCGTATGAGTTGCATTTAGAGACATTCTGGTGAGCATACAGCCTTAGCGTACAACCTGTACAGATAACATGCATCTATGTCATCTCGGAGGGAAAAAATGGTGAGTGTTGCTTGTGGTGGAAACAAACGGTGAGCATAGACACATTGTAATATATTGTTCTGAATTGAAAAAGAAGAAAAACATAGCACAAAACGGCCACCGAGCAATAAAGGAAAAAAAAAAACTAGAGAGCTCGTGCTACTTATGGCCACTTTTATGGTTTTGAATTTTTTATAGTAAAGTGGAAGTCCGATTTGGATATTTGTTCGATCATTATGTATAGAGTAATTATTTTTGCAAAACTTTTCGAGTGGAATTTTTTTTTTGGTTGACGAATTTTGGGTGGATGTTCAGTTGTGGGTAAACTGTCTCCTTTTTTTTATTTTTTGAAAAATAATTAGAAAAATTGAGTATTTGAAATAGGTTTACATTCTATATGTTGAAAGAAAAAACTATAAATATTCTAGTACTCCCTCTGTCTTTTAAAGAGGGACGCCCGCACTGTAGACACGCGTCTCGAGGAGGCCGAATGACGCACTATTTGACCTCAAAAAAATTCGTACTTTTTTTCGAACGTACATTAATCCTTAACGTACGTACGAGAAAAAATTCGGAACTTTTTGGGATCAAATAGTGCGTCATTCGGCCTCCTCGATATGCGTATGAACAGTGCGGGCGTCACTCTTTAAATGACAGAGGGAGTATCCCTATAAAATAGTCAATAATTTAGGGCTAAATAAGTAAAATTAATTCAAAAAATATCTTGGTAGTTGTGAAATGTACAGTAATAATGTTCTGAACGAGTATAATTAATATCGCTAGAGTATGAAAACTTACTATAGTGCTACTCTTATTTTTTACCCTCGTTTTGTGCTCAATTACTAATTTACTGTACTACCCTTATTGGAAGGTGCACCATTACTCTATTTTGAAATGTAGACAGTAGAGGGGAGGTGGGAGTGGGCCAGGCCCAACAGGTTCTGGTCACTTGCTCATATATTTTTATTTTATTTTTATTGTAAAGCGGGCCATAGCTTTCATGAATCATCATCATGATCATTCTCTGACATGAAAAGCTTTGTCAGTGATACAAAAATATTTAATAAAATAAAAAGAAGAGAATTCAAGAATAGTAGTAATAAAAAAAAAAAAAAAAATAGTAATCCAAAAATGCAATTATCATATAATTATTGTGAGTAGTTTGAGATTCTCAAGTATGTTGTAAAATTATATTGCAAATACGATTCTTATAATTACCTACGGAGAATATTTTATTTTCCAATAAACCAACTCGTTATAAATAAAATTAGTTTTTATTCATTAAGATAACGAATTCAAGCGGTTCAGATTTTCGGCCCTAAGAGAATAAAAATAAAGAAAATGTTCCAAGAAAAGGCTTGAAATAGTAATGATGATCACCATATTCACTTTCACACCTCCTATTGATCAGTCCTCTGACTTCTCCTCTCATGCCTTTGCCTTTCTTTCAACACCTTAGCCCTAACCCTAAGACAGCAGTCATCATATCATGTCATGTCCTCTTCTTACCTTCTCCATCGCCATCATTGCACCCACCACCACCACCACCTCCTCCTTCTCCTTCTCCTTCCCCTCCTCATCATCACAACCACCAGCTCCACCCTACCACCATGTTTCATCATCATTATACCATTTTTATCTCCAACCAAAAAGACAAAGAAACCCAAAAAGATCTGCGCCAAGAACAAGACTATAAGATCAGGACAGGTGTTACTATATATTGCCTGGTTTTCTTGGTTTTCAGTGCTTTCAGACGACACCTGATGATCATGCTCAAGAAAGTTAGAGAACAAAAGTGATCGACATCAAGATCCATCCATATCTTTTTCAAGTACTTTGGGGGAATCAAGCATCCTGGTCCGATATGATTAATTTGCTTTGCTGCATCAATTCAAGCAAAAACTTAATCTATCTCAACGTATCCTTTTCTTGCACCTTTCTTCATTACTAGTAGCTACTACTTCAACTTGGCTCTTTCCTTTCGTTTTCATTTTCCTTAATTGCTTAATCTGTACTGATCTTTTATTATAAATCAAAGATCTTGTTAACTAGCTAGGGCTCATTTGTCAAGAATAGACAAAACCTTGTTTAGGGTTTTTGTGATCATATTATAGTTTATAAGATCTTTTATTAAAAGGGTTTTGTCTCTTGAATATGCTGATCTGTTCTAGCTATATATATTATGGTATGTTCAATTTCTGGTTTTATATTTATTTCCTTAATCTTCCTATATTTCTTAATTAATTTGTTGTTCTTAATTAACTTTCTATCAAAGTTCAAGATTCACATTATTGTTTTCGTACGAAAAACTATATATATATATTGATGAACATTAATCAAAATTAATTTGCTCATATATATATTGTTTAATTAATTTTGAATATATATACACGTATATACATACATACGTATAATTGTGATTGATTTAATTAGCTCACCCAAGATGAGTTTTATTTTCATTTTCTGGATCTTGACTTTTTCTTTTATTATCCATGCATGCTTCTAGCATAGTAGGTTGATCTAATTAACCAAATGTGTAGCACTATATATCCGTTCAGGTTTAATTTGTGAAAATTGTACATACATGTCCCTACGTACTCAATTTGTGTCTTGATTCTTCATGAATATGTATATCTCTGAATTTTATAGCTTCTGCAAAGTCCAACAACTACAAATTAATGACATTTTTTTGGTAATCTGATCTAAATTAACACATTCGATCTTATCCGAATAGTGTTAAATACTCTTATACGTTTTGGAATGGAGATAGTAGTTTCCCCGTAAACATGATTAATGGGGATATATTATTATGATGTGAGAAGGGTTTTGATGGGAGTACAAATGAATCTTTCTCCTGTCTCCACCATATCTGGCAAGATTAACATAACCCGTTCGACCGCTAACATTGACAACGAACCAACAACTATATATTGATCAGTTTGACTCTTAATTTGTTGTTTTCCAAGTTTTCCAAGTTTTCCAAGAAAGCGGTGATCAATTTCTAAAACCAGATCTTCACATATCTATTCTTGTTTCTTTTTCTTTTCTTTTCTGGAAGAGCATGAGAGTGCATCTCATTGTCTTTCCCATCCTCATCTCGTAACTCTTTTATGATTATGAGAAATTTGTAATCGTTAAACATGTTTCCTATCATTTTTGTTTCTGAATTTTAAAAAATATGTTTTGTAACACTATTTTGATTAATTTGGTTTTGATTTTGGATGTTAGGGATTATGATTTTTCATATTTTTTATTCGAAAAACGATTTTTGAAAAGAATTAATTTTATTAAAAAATTATCGATTATAAACATAAGCCCAAACATAGAAAGCCCAAACATAGAAAGCCCAAATTGAACAAATGGAACTTTTGGTTAGCCGATATTTTCAACGAGTGGCGGGCACTCTCCCTTAAAATAGTCCAAAAATCCAAAAGAAAAGATAACCTCAGTGCCCATCGAAATAAATATAAATAACAAATTCAAAGAAGAAAAAACAGGAAAATCACAGAACGATTCCCACTTTCCTGGTTACCAGCGAATTCAAATCCAATCCGCCATGACTCTTCAAGCAAGCTCCTTTGCTTTCCATGGCAAAATTCCTCTCCTCAAACCTCAACCGACCCGTCATCGCTTTCAAATTCGAGCCCAAGGTAACCTCTACTTCTCATTCACCTTTCATTTCAGAGCGTAGAGCATGAAACCAATTTGGGTGTGAATTAGTGATGTTTATTGTGTATCTATGTAGTGGAACCAACGGAGAAGTCTCTGGAAATAATGAGGAAGTTCTCGGAACAGTACGCTCGTAAGTCAGGAACCTATTTCTGTTATGACAAAGGTGTCACTTCTGTTGTCATTAAGGTAATCTCCCAGAATTTTGCTTCTGTCAGAGTTTAGTTCGTTAGATACATGTGGAATTGTTAAGTTTCTGGATTTGAGATTTGGGTTAGTGTGTAATTAATTAGTAGTGATTAATTAGTTAAACGTCTCAGCTGAGAAATTGTTGAAACACCCACTTGGAGTAGTTACTGAAAGCATTGTGTTGTGGGCATTCCATTAAAGTTTGTTATGTAGGCTTCTTTAGATAATTTCTCCTTCTAGTCATGTAATTTGTGTGATAGATTTTATTTGTGCTGGAGCAATTATTGGTTGTATCTTTT
Organism: Viola odorata; assembly: GCA_963691705.1. Classification (NCBI taxonomy): domain Eukaryota; kingdom Viridiplantae; phylum Streptophyta; class Magnoliopsida; order Malpighiales; family Violaceae; genus Viola; species Viola odorata. The sequence goes on from OY829541.1 coordinate 66,869,168, forward strand.
GTGGATTCCGTGGAAGATCTTAGTAATTGGCTTGCTACTATTTGTAAGAAGATCAAAAAAATTCAACAAGGTGGATAGAAACCATTTGCTGTTCCCTCCACCATCAATTCTATAAGTCAGCTTAATCAGAGTCATGAATTTGAGTTGTTGCTTACATTGAAGGGTTATTGCTCCACTCCTCTTTTCTAGAAATTCAATTGTCATACTGTTATTAGTATGGATTGGTTGGGATGCATATTGTTGAATTATGTGAAGCCACCAGTAATGGTTTAAAGTTGTTTGGATCGCGTAAAAGAAACACCCAGACCTACAGTTTTAATTTTATGAATGCAATCAAACTCTCATGTGTTTCTCATTGTTTCACATAGGGGCTGGCAGAACATAAAGACTCAGTGGGTGCACCTCTTTGCCCTTGTAGGTACATATTTCTGTTTGATGCCATTTGTCCTTCTCTTTTCTTAATTTTATACTTCAATTGGAATCCATAGAATGTAAATGCCTTGCTGTTAATTCCTATCTTAATTTGCAAAGTTTTGCATACACGGTTTGCAGGCATTATGATGACAAAGCTGCTGAAGCAGGGCAGGGCTTTTGGAACTGTCCATGTGTGCCCATGAGAGAGAGGTAGATATTCTATAATCTTTTCTAACTAGAATGCGGCTTGCTGTTGTTGGAAGATGTCTTATTTTGGATCATTAATTTCTCTGCTTTATGTGAAGTTTGCTAAGGTTGAAATTTTTTGTGGGATCGTTTCTTCTGCTGCCAAGATTTATATCACCAGATTCACTAAGTTGATAGAAGCATTTACTTTTGCTCTTATTTTGAAAGTTGTTTATTTACTGTCTTGAATATGTGGATTGGGATGCTAAATATGCATAGACCTTGTGAGGAAATTTATCATCATCTCTTTGCCATCCAAATTTCCTCTTGCAACCAGCTGTAGTAAGGACTGCTAAGCTAATGCAGCTTAGAATTTTAATGCTGATGAAATTTGAGGCTGTCTTCTGATTTTATAGTAAATTCATTTGCATGGAGATACAAGGTTACTTTTTGAAATTCCTCAGTGGAAGTTTGCTTGGACTGTCATTTGCTGGTCTGACCATGAACAAAGTTAGGAACCATCATTCAATCAAAGTTGTGCTTGGGAAGCACCAAACAGTAGCATCAAAACGTTACAGTAGGATATCTGTAGTCAAAACCCTTCGGAAGGTGATTATTGATTTAAGTCGAGTACCTAGCTAAAAACCTGCCAGCGAGAGCAGTTGGATTTCACTGGCATGGGAACAAATTGGCATTAGATCTCTTGTGAGCTTGCTGATCTTCTATACCATCTGGCAACATAAATGAACTGTATGACATTACTCATACTAAAAGTGAGTGTGTAATTTGAAAAAAAAATCTTGCTCATGTATAATAAAACTCTTACCGTGCTATGAATTCAGCCTGAGAATGAGATGCCTTAATTCCTTCTTCCCATGTTTTAGTTTCTACAAATTGCTATTCCTCTAGTCCATCAACTGTATAACTGTAATTCTAGTTCATGTTCTTTAACTGTAATGTTAACTTGGCAGGAAGGAGTGCCATTGTATGCTCTTTCTCACTCCAGGAAGCGATTTTGCCGGAGAGGATCAGGTACTTAACTCCTCAATTTTTCATATTACCAACATAAAACAAGCATCACATAGTGCTTTAAAAGTTCAACATGCAAGCAAGTTGTTGGTCATAATTATTTTCTATGCTCATAGCATTCTAGCACATGTTTGCTCACATTTGTACTAAAAAGTGTCCTCATATCTTGCCAAAATAATAAGAACAATGGAAAATGCTAGTTTGATGTCTTTTCTATCTTTTGTTTATGAACACGCATTAGTATGTATGTGTTCCAATATGTGCTGCCTGTTCATGTTATAACCCATCTCTTTCTTGGATGCTGCGGCACAGACGATTAGCATGGAAGAAATCAGAGAATCAACAACGAATATGTGATCTGAGGTGTAAGGAAATTACTGATTGATGAGCTATCACTTTGTAAGTGACGAAAAATTACCCTGTCATGATGTGTATGTATATTAATATTACCATGTTATATAACTAGTCAGGAAAGCAATATAATCTCTTCCCAGCTGCCTATTCTGTGTTTTTCATCATTCCACTTTCCATTATTCTTTTTCAATGCCCGTGTCTGGGGCCAGTCTTATTCTCTCCTTCCGGACATGGACAATGTATTAAAGTGCTAACTGGCCTGGGACACTTTTGGAATTGAGTATTGAGTTCCTGATTGCCCTTTCCTTGAGGCAAAATTTTGTCTTGAATACTATGAAGCAGCCATTCTTGCCTCTTTTCTGTTTCACTTTTTCGAATCTGCATCTATTTGCAACGAGTTTTAATCTCAAGTGTCACTACTGCTGAAGCTCGCTTGGCAGAGCCGATGTTTGTAACTTTTGTTTGGATGGGTATAGACACTGAGCTTTTGATGGCTGGTTGAAGCTGAGATTCTCTCAACTGAAAGTTGTTCTTGCCCTGGGTATACTGAACTCAGGGTACCGGGAGTTGGTAGTAACCCTTAACTTTTTATTGGGTTAAAGTATTAGTATTTTGCGTTGCTTATTTGCTTTGTTTTTCCCTTGATAAAAGGTGTGAGATATTGTTGCAAATAAAGCATCTCTCCACTTTCCAGGCAAGACTCGGTCTGATCAATAGAGCATTTGTTAGCGATAAGTAACCATGCATTTCAAGAAGTGAATAAAGATGAGTTAACCTGTAAATTCCGATAGTTGAATGTTTCTTTTCGTGGAAAATCATGGTTTGAAAAGTTGAAATAATCTCTCAATTCTTAGCTTCTGAGAAGTAGAGAGTGATTGGGTCTCTACGGATTCTTTAACTTCCAATTTCTTTGCCAAAAAAGAAGAAAGTTAACAGATTGGTGAAAGGAAGGACTGAGTAGCAGTAAAAAGATGTTCAATCGACGCTCTTTATTTTGACCTTTTTACCGTTTTTGGGGGATGGTTAAATTTATAATTGAAAAATATTCAAGTAAAATAGAAAAAGAAATCATAAGTAAATTCAGATACTAACTTCACCTCTGCCTATAAATATAAATGCGCGAATATATATTATTATTTTTTATGAATAATAAACCACTAATATGAAAAACAGTATTACTATGAAGTAAAATCGAAAGGAGTGAGATAAACTTCTAAAAAGTGAAAAGATTGAGGAATTAAAGGTTTTTCATCTAACAAGATTGAGAGATTAAAACGAAACAGCTTGTAGGTTGACGAAACTTCTTGTTGGCTGGTGTCAAATTCCTCTTCATGGTTAAAAAGAACTACGGATTAAAGATTCAAAATCCAAAATAAGTAAATTTCATTGACCCGAAGGACGTTGACGGACCCGACCAGTAGCAGGTCAATCAAAATTACAAATCACACTGTTTGCTTTTGTCCTTCTTTTGTTCATAGCACGATAACTCTCTTTCGACTTCCATAAATCCTATCCTCCTCCACCGTCAGGTGTAAATTGCTGTTTAATCATATTGTTGATCATTGTAATCAATCGAAACTGTCAAAAGCAAGACCCATCATTCTTCCAATGACTAAAATGTCTTCCAGACCTCAGGTGACCATCACTCTTGGCAGTACCGGCCAGGTAATCACCACTTTCTGCCCTTGTTTTGCCAAATCTTACCAAATTGTGTTCCTTTTCATGAATTGGTTAATGGGTTTTTGTGTTTTTTGGTTTTTATTTTGGTTTTTGGTTTTGCAGGTGGTCACTAAAGGACGCAAACGGTCTAGATATAGATTTGGAGACAATGGTGATAACTTCTCTCATAAACGGTGAGTGATTTTATGTGGTGACTTTTATCGAAGTTATCATTGTTAAGGAACATGAGGATTTCATTTTTTAGCACACAGTAAGCTACTTTTTTTTTCCAGTTTCGGGGACAGAGGATCGGAATATGTTCATGTGTGAGAGATAAAAAAGTTGTGAAGGGGGTTTCTTATGTCTTTGTGCTTATAGTAGACTTGCACTCAAATGACCCACATCAGCTCTACTTTCATGAACATTTGCTGATAATCTTGGTTGTGGCATTCTTATGATTGGTTATATGTTGCTTGCTAGTGTGTAACCGCACAATTGTTTGTTTTATTTTTTGTTATTGTGAGAAGGTATATTTAGATTGGATTGGATTTCACTGTGCAGGCATCAAGGTAATGGTATTAAATGGAATCCTGGTGTTGATAGAAGCAATGGTGAGTCGTAGCAGATTACGTCTCCATATTTTATATGCTTGTGTGTCATTTTGTTCACTGACTCTGGTGTCTCATGGTGAGTGAAGGGACCCAATATGCTCGAAATGACCTCCGGTTGAAGCTGATGCGTAAAAGGAAGTCTAGGCAACTTCAGAATGCTGTTGCAAAGCGTGACACAGTGGATTCACAAAGACGGCTGTCAAAAGCCATTCATCAGCCAACGAGTTCTTACATAGCACCACATAGGTCTGATACCAATGGGATTCCATATTCGAGGCAAATCACTCAGAATGAAATTGCTAATGACTCTCGTCAGGTTGACTATTCTGGAAGGTTTTACTCTTCCCATACCATGGGAGGACCCGGAGCTAGATCTCCAGATAGAATCATGAAAAGTTCTACAAGGCTCTCTCCGCCAAGGAGTTTTGATGGTCTGCAGAGAGCAACATGGTTGGGTCCAGCTGATGTTGCAAGAGGTGGCAGGTTCCTCAACAATGAAGTTCTTGATTCTTCTATGCAGACAGGGTCCACACGTGTTACAGTGAACACTACCTCTCAAGCTGGCAACCTAGTCTCACGGCTTCCACCAACAGGTGGCATCATGCAAAAAGTTCCACATATGGTACTGTGTTCCAAAGGGCTGATTTATATTATAATTTTAGCCATATCAAACTTTTGATTAGCACAATGTGTGTATGTCCTGCTCATACTTTCTGTTTTTATTTATTCATTACAGGTAGAGGAACCTATGACTATTGCTAGCTTCTTGCGCTCACTCGGTTTGGGGAAATATGCTATTCATTTTCAGGCAGAAGAAGTAAGTTATTAGATTGATTGATATTTCTGAAAAAACTTCCTTCTTGTGTAGTTTATGGGTACTTAATGCAATATCTAACCACTTGCTGAAAGAAATTAGGAGCTGTTGCAATTTGCATTTTCATGCTGTTCATTTTCAGGCAGAAGAAGTAAGTTGTTTGACTGATAGATATTTCTGATTACTCGTTGAAAGAAATGAACGCTATTGCAATTTTCAGTTTCATGGAGCAAGGGAATTGTATCAAACTTAAGCTGTCAATGAATTTAAAGTTTGCCATCAGGAAGATTAGTTCATTGGTGGCAATATGTGTAGGCGTTTAGTGAGGAAGCTTAAAAATGAGAGAAAAGATTCACTAGCAAAAATAAGTTTACTCATGGCATTATTGTCTTTGTTCTGGTTAGTCATCTATTTAGATACACCTGATGTCTAAATACTTTAATTAATTGATATGATCTATCCCACAATAAAAGGTACATGTATATCTATTTAAACAAATAGAAAGAAAAAGAAAAAATCATGTCTATATAAAGTGGAGTTTCTTCCAACTTTAAGCAGTTTTTGTTGCTCTGTTTCAGTTACAGTAGTGGGGTTGGTCTGGCGCTGGCCTTCAATTTGTTCTTTACCCCTGATGTCTGTCTGTTTAACTCTTGACTACAGGTGGATATGTCTGTATTGAAGCAGATGCGAGATATTGACCTTAAGGAAATGGGGATACCAATGGTATTATTCTCAGTTCATGCAAAACATTTGTCTAGTTGTTTGAGATTTGTTTTTGTTGCTATACCTGCTAGAGTACATAACATATGCTACTGCATGAAGCAAGTCACAAGCAATAAGCTTGATTGCTGTTTACTATCGCTATAGGCTACTCTGAAATGTGAAACACGTTTGTTGAGAAAGCACAAACAAGAGCTGGTGTGTTTATCTTTGAAAAAGAAAGAGCTAAATTATCTGCTTTTGCGTTTTTGTGAAAATCTAGTGAACAATGTTATAGGTTATTTTGCGGTTCAGATTAAGCACATTTTTTTTAGGATGAGGATGATTTCATTGACATAAGTAACACTGTAATAGCACGAAAGTGTTGGTGAAAGCCTTGGTGCCATATGGCTTAACAACTTGCTTGTCATAGTTTTACACAGTTGTATTCTTTTATCAATATATTTTTACTGTTCTTGTTGAAACTACTGGATTTGCAGGGACCAAGAAAGAAGATTCTCCTTGCTCTTTTTCCTAGGCTGAAACGACCTACATTGGCACCTCAGCATTGAAATGCTGTGCTGGTGTCGGAAAAGGTTTGGCATTTGAATGTAGCATGTTAACAGACCAGGTGTGTTTCCTTTAAAAGCGGGTGTGGAAATTTGTGGTTGCCTCACTTGAAAGTTTGCACCAGGAAGAATCAAGAGTGTATTATGATTTTAAACAGCAGACATTGATGGGATCAATTGCGATCACAGTTATTAAATGTAATTATTTTAGGGACTCTAGATTCTACTTTCGAGCTTCGTGTTGATAGTTTGTTGAATATTACATTTACATGTCATCTATAGGTTTTCCATCTGTTATAGGCCCTGAAATTACTCAAATGTATGGTCTCGTGTTAACTTTTCTGTATTCGATCCATTGGCGTTGTGTTATTATTAGTGGAATAATTTGGAGACTCACAAGAAATTGGCATCGGACAATTACAATGACATGGCCAAAGGGCCTAAGTTTTCAACAAGCATTAAAAAGAAAACAAAGCTAATGTTCCAACCACTAATGTGCTTTAACAGGAGTACTGGATGAAGAGGACGAAGAGGTAGAACGCCGATCAGCACAATCTTTTGCAGTTCTTGAAGACAATGCCATCAAAAACTTCTCGTTGGACCGTCCACTGGCTGCTCCTGCTGCTGCAAGCACAACCAACGAACCCTTCTTGCAGTCATGAGCGGCGGGGAAGCGATGATTCAAGCACACTTTCAACTGGCAAGTTTTGCAGCTACTTGTGTTGGAATAGGTGAGTATCTCCTTACATCGCTTGACTGAACACCTTGGTTTCCTTTTCTTCTTAGGGTCACAATCTTGAGACTTCTCATGTTTCTCCAGAATCAACCTCTCAAATTCCTTTTCAAGCCCTGTTGTTTCAATTGATGTTGAGCAGATTTCACACACCACAACTTTCCTGCTGATTAAATCTGATTTTGGACAGTCATGTGACTTGTAGGACCTATGTTCTAGACAAAACACCTGCACATGGTACATGAAAAAATATAAATACATGCCTTTCTTTTCCCACTTTTTTCGGTGAGGAGACTAATCTCATTCGAAACATTGTTTTCTCATTGAACCGGGTCGAATCCCGTGTTTGGAGATTGAAACAAGAATGTAAAAGAAAAGGAAAGAATGGATGTTTACCTGATGGCAACCAAGGCACTTGAAGGGGAGGAAATCAAGTTGCTTGCAATCCGGAAGTTGGCAGTGCTTGCCTAAATCTGGAAAAGCTTCTGTTCCTCCTGACATTTCCGTTGGTTGTAAGGATTTGGGGATTGTTTTTAAAATTATTTTTGAAGAGGAGGATAAGAAATTGAAGATACGATGAGAAAAGGGAAGAGTTGGGTTTTGGAGGGATATGTGGTGTATTTATATAGATTGTGAGGAAAGGAAGAAGCTGACTTAGGGCCGAAGCCAATGCCAGGCTGACTTGTATTAATCCATCTTTTTGGTTGGGTTTTGGATTCTTAATTTTGTGATTAGCAATATAAAAATGCTTAATTAGGATTTTCTCAAAATAAAATAATGCTTAGTTTGGTTTGGATGTTTCTACACAAACGGACGCGGTGACGGTGAGCTGCCGTCTTTGACTTTGCGTTGACCATTCAGTGCAACAAAAAAGAGGAAAAAGAAGCACTCACTGCAACAAAAACCCTCAGAATGGATTGTCGTGAGTTCAGTTGAGCATTTCCTTGGAGCTGCTAGAGGATTTAGTTATAGCACTGTTTTATTTTGGGACTGTAAGCTTGAATCAGCAGAAAGGCGATTAGATGTCGGTATCCATTTCATCCAATCACTTTAGGAATGTGAACAGGATCAATGGAATACACCAAAAGCTCACGAAGACTTAGCTATTACGTAGATATGTTTGGTGCTATAGTGGTGTTGGTGACACAAGTATGTGGTTGTCTTTGTGGTACAATTTCTTGCAAAGTGGTCGGAGGAATTTTCCAGCTATTACGTAGAAATGGATTTTGGGTCCCTGCAGTCCAATTGATTGACTTTTTTCACCCCTCTAACGAATTTTTGAGTTATCCATCGGTCCAAAATAAGACTATTTTGATAAAAAGGGAAAGTGACTCTTTTGCTTTTTATTCAACTTTTGGCGTCAAAGTCCAGACTCAGTAAACAGCCAATTGAATGATTTTATTCATTTTATGGGATCAGTAATGCTAAGGATTAAAGAAAGTAATCAAGGAAGATTACTTGTTTAACAAATTCAACATCATTCGATTCAGATAAAAATTTCGTACTTCCAGTTCAGACTAGTTGTATATTCGATGTTTTAATTAGCCGTGTACTCAAAGTATGAATGGTTATTATCAACCTTAATATCAACCTAATCAACTAATAAAAATTATTTAGTATTTGTGTGGTAAATTTTGGCTTATACATAAATTAGAGAGTGATGATAATAATGCAAGAGGGAGAATGTTGCTTTTGAGAAAGTTTCTTTCCTAGAAAAAGTTGAATTCAATATTTTTATCAAAAGAAGAACATTAGCATCTCCTACACATTCACTTAACATAATCAAACATAGTGAGCCTAGGACCAATTTTGGCTACAATGTCAACAAATTAAGTTATAAACATACAATAAATTGAAAATTAACTATTTAATAATTTATTTTCCAATCGGGAAATTAAGATCGTAAGTTAGAAATTCGAACTCGGCTAGACAGACAACTTTAGAAGAACAATAAATTGTATTTGATTTATAATATCAACAAAATGATGTGCATACAAATATTAAAAGTTAAGTTTAATTGATAAATAGAAATAAAATTAAATCACTAGTATAATCCCCTACGGCCCTAACCAGATGAATGAAACAGTTCCCTTTTTTTTTCTTTCTGTAAAGATAAAAAGAAAAATCAGTGTTTGGGTGAGAGTGAGACTATGATTTATGTTTTTCCTCTATTTTCAGTGAAGACGAGCCAATCCAATGATAAACCTTCATCTCATCATCACCTCTTTCCCTCCCAAAAATTATCTAAAGCATCCTAAACAACCAACCTCATCTTCAATATCTCCGTCTTTTAGGATTTTCCTAAAACCCGTATTTCTCTCCTTAGCATCATGGATTTTACAACCACTCACTCTCTTCTCAACACTACACACAACAACAACAACAACAACAACAAAAATATCTCACCTTTATGACCGTTTAGACCACCCCAAAAAAACCCCAGAGTATTGTGTCAGTAAACTGAGACAAACAGCAATGGAGTTCCAAGAAGCAATAACCAGAGTAATCTTCCACGACCCAGTAAAGAATGGGGTTTCTAGTAGAGATTCTGTCAAAGAAAAACGGAAACCGAGATGGAAAATTGTCTTCAGTAGATCTTCATCTTCATCACCGAGAAAAACAGGGCAACAAAACCGTCCGCCTAAAGAGTTTATCTGTCCCATCTCTGAATCTCTCATGGCCGACCCAGTTATTGTCTCCTCCGGCCACTCTTTTGAGCGAGCTTGTGTTCAAGCCTGCAATACTCTAGGTTTCACCCCTACTCTATCTGATGCCACAATCCCTAATTTCACATCTGTGATCCCTAACTTAGCTCTGAAAACTACTATTTCGAAATGGTGTGAGCAAAACTCTATAAACCCTCCTAAACCCCTGGATTTCTTCGCTGCGGAGAATCTAGTCCGATCAAGAATGGAGACCCAGATGCAGAAACAGCAGAAAGATCAAAACTTTAGCAGGAAAAAGAGAGGCCCAGGTGGTGAATCGGCCAGAAAAGACAGGAATGAAACTCAGGACGTCCCGACTCAGTCCTTCTCCTCCAGCTCAGCTGATTCTACTAGATTCGTCACTGTTTCAACCCCTCCTTTACAGCTCAAGACTCGGCCGAGCTGCTATTCCTCTCCTTCTTCCTCATCGGAGATGGAAATGGAAATGGTAAACGCTAATGAATCGGAAGAGGAAGTTTTGGTCAATAAACTGAAAAGCCCACAAGTTTATGAGGTTGAAGAAGGTCTAATTTTGCTGAGAAAAATTACAAGAACCAAAGAAGAGGCAAGACTCAATCTTTGTACCCAAAGAATGATGTCTGCTTTGCAGCCATTGATAAAGTCAAAGTACATAACTGTTCAGGTAAATTCCACCGCTTGCATTGTTAACTTGTCATTAGAAAAATCGAACCGAATCAAGATTGTTAGGTCAGGGATTGTCCCTCTGTTGATTGATGCGTTGAAAGGAGGATTTCCTGAAGCACAAGAACATGCCTGTGGTGCAATGTTTAGTCTTGCTCTTGATGATGTTAACAAAACCGCCATTGGTGTTTTGGGTGCTCTGCCTCCACTTCTGTATTTGCTCAGAGGAGAGAGTGAGCGGACACGGAACGACTCGGCATTGGCTCTGTATCATTTATCACTGGTTCAAAGCAATAGGAGCAAGCTAGTTCGGGTCGGGTCGGTCCAGATTCTGTTGGGTATGTTAAGATTGGGTCAAATGGTGAGTAGGGTATTGCTTGTTTTGTGCAATTTGGCTTCTTGTGTTGAGGGTCGGGCCGCAATGTTGGATTCGGGTGGGGTGGAGTGTTTGGTCGGGTTATTGAGGGGGGGCGAGTTGGAGTCTGAGTCAACTTGGGATTCTTGCTTGTCCGCGTTGTATGTGCTGAGTCATGGCGGGTTAAGGTTTAGAGGATTGGCGAAAGCAGCTGGTGCGGAGGAGGTTTTGTCGCGAGTGGTGAAGACGGAGAGCGAAAAGGGTAAGGAGAAAATAAGGATAGTGTTGGAGATGATGAGAGTGAAGGCGGAGGAGGAGGATGAGGAGGCGGAGGATGTGGATTGGGCAGAGTTGCTTGATTCGGGGCCTATGGTGGGTAAAACTCGGTGGCGACTCAAGGATGAGTCGTCTGGTGTAAACTCGTCCGAGTTTTGAGTTTATAGAGTTTGTTACGTTTTGTTCTCTTTGTTTGGTGCCTTTTTTTGATTTCCTCAATTATTGATGGATTGTGTAAAGATGGAAGTAATAAGGAGCATTCTTCAAAAGGAAAACAACACCAATAGATTTTTGTGTTTGGCATTGGAATAGATTCTTTGCATGAGTGGCACGGCTAAAGGTGCTTATTGATACTAGTGGTGTTAATTGGGTGACTAGCCCAACCCAAAGAGAATATAAATCAGCAGCCCAATTCCATTTTTTAGGTTGTTATTGGGTTATATTGAGCTGGACTAGTTCACTGGGAATTGGTTTGGGCTTACTGACTGGTCGCTGAATTTATCGATTGAATTGGCCCAATTTGGACTATCTTAGTAACAATTAAATACGGTAGAAGTGATTTTTTTGGGGGAGAGGGAGTATCCTACCAACAATCACTTATTTTACATTGTTTCATATCATGTCCTATGCTCTAGTTACTTGCGCGGGTATCGGATATCCTGTGAATAGGTATTTAGTACCCGCATTACTACCCCCTTAATACTAGGAGTCTAGGAGAGATTTTCCCTAGTGAACACGCAAGCAGTATTTTCCTTTTTTTAAGATACCATTTGATTTTCATTTAACGCATTGAATGCTGATTAATACGGATTTAAATTAGATAAGATTTTGAAGAGCGATAAAATTTTAACACAACTGTATACTCAAAATTCGAATTTGATACCTCTGATTAAGTTATAACAACTCACCATCAGTTCATCTAGGTATTTGTGGGTTTTTTAATTTATTATTGTGACGACCATCCTATTGTCCTATCACTATATTGAATATCGACTAATTCAGACTCGAGCCTGTTAAGACCCTGAATAACGGTAAATTTTCAACACAATTATATATTCAAGACTCAAACCTAAAACTTTTGGTTAATCTAGAATAACTCACTCTCAGTTTATCTAGGTGTTTTTGGGTTTTGTGTTTTTTCTTCTATCAAAACCATTAATCTAGACTCGAACCAGACAATACTTTAAAAGGCGGTAAAATTCTTCTCACGAGTCTACATTGCCTTTTATTTTTATTTTTAAAAAAGGCAGCTTCATAATGGTTATCCAGAATTAGTAGTTACTTACTAGTACTAGTACTACAGTCCACAAAAAGAAGCTGCCAATTTCGGTACCCTCTTTTAGTTTGAGATGGTTGGGTGATGCTTTCTGGAATAACTCATAACTGTCTTTGATCATTGGGCTATATTCATATACATTATTCATGATGAGTTGATGACAGCAATAGATTTTGATTTGTGGCAAAGATTGTCGTTTGCATTTGATTGATTGCAACAATTTGAAAATGTAACTAAACAAAAAGAAAAAAATCACCCAACATAAAGCTATCTCGCTTGTTAATCGGATCATATGCGAAGTCCGGACCCCACTCCAGAGAGCAATCGGATCAATATCCATAATCTCAAAATCATCAAATCACATGCTTGGGTGGTGATGGAGGGAGCAAACGTAAGCTCAACAGGTAACTGCAATCTCGAAGTTTTACGGACAAAGGTGCAGCAATTCTTGTGAGAAGACAAGAATAGACAGATTCAACACAAGAATTGATTAATCCAGTAAAATCCAAAAGAAACTAATTATTTATCTTTCTACAATAATATAGTAATCTGTCAACGTTAATTAATTTCAGCAGTATAATCTGTAAACGAGCAATATTAATTAATTTCACATGCACCGATCGAGTTTTCACAAATCTGATGGACACAAACAACACAATTCTGCATTTTGCATAAGAAGAACTTGCTCAAGAGCAAAATAGTAACCACTCTTAGATATTTGAATAATCAAATATTCAAATGCAAAAGCATGACAGACTAAAACCAGCAATGTTACAGACTCAGCACAGATTCAAAACCCAATGATACAAATGTTCGTTTTCTATTCAGCAGAAACTAAAACAAGCTATCAACAGAAAGGATCCAAAGATTCAAAACCCAGAAAACACCAAGATCAAACAAAAACCATATGTACATGTAGTGTACCATTTCAATCAAGCTTTGATGTAGTAGTAATCATTGCAAATTGCAAAGAAAACATTTGTATACATATTATCATAACATCATCATCACAACCCAAAAATAATAATTTGACAACAGAAAAGTCCCAATTTCCTCTCCTCTCCAATTAAATTAAAGACCTCCCTCCCCATTTCTACCAAAGACAGAACAACAAAAAGAACAAATTAACACTTACAGATTTCAATTAATAGCATCGCATCTGCGCCTAATCTCCCCTCTCCTTCCCGTCTTCACTCCATAAACACTCAATTTCTCCATAGCTCTAGCAAAATCCTGGAAAAACTTGGTCTCATTTCTAGCATACAAATCCACATACTGCCTAGTAGCTGGGTCATTGTACAATGCGTGATCCGATTCCAACAAACCCAACCCTCTTGGTAAATTCTGGAAATAGACATTATCGAATTTGCTGGGGGTCATTATATCATTAACAACTGATAAAGTTGGGTTGTTTGGGTAATCAGCACAAGCATTGAGCAGAGCATTAGCAAATCTCTGACTGTAATGCGTGTCGTTTCGCAAGTAATTTTTGAATTCTTTGCAATGAGAGAAACCTATGGTGTGTGCGCCGCTTAATGCCACCATTTCTTGAACAGTAAACCCTCTAGAAGTAAAAATACTAACAATTTGCGACATGGGCATGGTGGGTGTGGGGAGATGGCCGTCGACGGAGGAGGATTTTGAGATGCGGTAGTCTTTCCGGCCGAAGGGGATGTTGTAGTAGGGTCCGCCGACCATGGTAACGAGATCGCGGGTCGCGACTGCGAGGATGTCGGCGCAGGAGACGGTTTCTGGACATGCGAGGTTGAGGGCGGTCTTGGCGCGGGTGATGAGGTCGAAGGCGTCGCCGGGGAGGGAGAGGTTGATGTCGGCGTCGCGCTCGGCGGTGTTGAAAGGACGGGTGGAGGAGAGGAGGATGGAAGCGTCGCAGCCGTTGAGGATGCAGTCGTGGAAGAAGAGGCGGAGGGTGCCGGCGGCGGTGGTGGGGGAGGTGATTTGCTTGTTGGTGATGGTGTCTTGGATGATTTGGTGGAATTGAGGGCAGGATTTGGAGTAGTAGTTGTAGGAGAGTCTGGATTGGGAGAAGGGAATGAGGAGAAAGAGGAGATAGAGAGGGAGGAGGAGAGAGGAAGAAGTGGGTTTCGCCATGGAAGGAAGTGAGAGGGGGAGGAGGAAAGTTTAGCACTTTCTCACTTTTGGAGTTTGGGGAAGAAGAAGACAGTGATAGAGAGAGAGGAAGAAGCAGAAGAGTGCACGCGCCATTACATTTCATTTACCACCAATCACGGGATGCAAGCTGGCTGGTGGGCGCACAAAGAAGGGGCATTTTTGTCATTTACTTAATGGAGTTTAAAGTTTGATTATTAGTTGAATCTAACTAATTTTATCTTTGATCTATTTGTTTCTACTAATAAAGCGCCTAAAATTAACATAAAGTGATCCCAATCAAGCATGCTCTGGAAATGACGAAACTAGCCTGATGGGTTGATGATAGATGGTTTTCGCGGCTGGCTAGTGGCTTGTCACAATTTCAATACGGTTACTATTCTCAATATGGTAAATTAATAAAATTGCGTTTTGTGAGACCAAACAGCCAAAACGACAGACATCAAAATTTTAAATATAATACCATTAAGAGGTGGAAATGCTCAACGGTATTCTTTTATTTGTTTTGTTTTGTTCTTGGCGCATGTTTCGTTGCTCACATGACGGATCATGTTACGCCTCGCTAATATCCATTGATTCTGACGCGGAATTCAAATGACCCATAGAGAAGAAATTATAATATCCTTCCTTTTTATTTTCTCTTGATGTTCTATCTAATTTTATTCGAGTTTTGTCGGTTCGTCAAAAAGTAATAATTTTATAAGTATAATTATCTTTATTTTTAGGATTTGAACTAAAAACTTTTTAATTATTAAAAAGGAATAATTTTTTTAATACTTGACTCATATTAGTAATTGTTTACCGGTAATAATTTACGAGTAAAAATCAAGTAACGTAGATCCTCTGTGGAAAAAGAAAATAATCAAGCTCCTATATTTTCTATCTTAAGAGATAGTTGAAACAATTACACGTGTATGGAAACAAAACTAATTAATACTTTTTCTAAATTTTATTAGATGTCGTTTTTTTTTAAATGTCGTATTTCGATTTTTAAAATTATTTTTTGTAATTAATGACATAATTAATTCTAAATAATTTTAAATTAATCACTTTTTTAAAAAAAAATTAAAAAATTTTAATTGATAATTAATAAGGTCAGTTTAATTAATAATTATATAATAATTATAATCTAATAATTATTTTATTATTATGAAAATTGAGAAAACGTCATCTAATTATAAATAAGGCAAATTATAAGGAGATTTTAGATTTTATAAAAGTTTGAACAGGGAAGGCTCGATCTGTGTTGCTACGTGGCGGATCGCTACCGCACACCGGTCTTTTGTTCTTCATTCAATGCCCTGCTCTCTTGTCTGTCTCAAAGTGTCGGTGAAAAGACGGTGAAAAAAAAAACTGATTGGTTGCAAACTTTCACCCAACAAAAATAAAAGGTAAAATCTAATTAATAATTTTATATAATTTGGTATTATTTTCAAAGTTATTGATAAGAATTAGTAAAAACTTTTAAGCGCAATAGTGCTCCTGAGTGTTTCATTTTGTTAAAAATGGGGGGAGGTGCATTCATGCATGTGCAAAGTTGGCCCCGCCGGGCAGAGTGTCGTTCGCAGTTTTGTCAACATTTTAATTTTTAACAGCTCATTTCGTATGGACGTAGAGGATAGGCACCCATACGAAAGCACATGACATGAGGCCTGATGACCACACAATCGAGAATTAAAGGTTAATAAGTTTCTTAATAACCCTGTTGTAAAGAAACAATGTTGGTCATTTACCAGTTTAACACCCGTTACCCACATTTAGTACCCATTTATCAATATTTAGTACTCGAAATAATTTCGTTCCTAAACCCGATAAAAATAAAAATAATATGGTCCCTTCACCTATTAAAAATAAAATACTTACAATTGGTAACTACAGATGCCTTCATCCAAAAGAAGTACAGTGCATTTTATTAACAAATTACCAAACTACTATTCAGCTTTCATCAATCAGACATCAGTTTCTCTATACTTTGGTGTATATTGTGTTGCTCAATTAACCATGGAAACGAGTTCTCACTCTAAGCAAATACAGGTTCATTTATGTGTACAAATCTGAGCTGACGGACAAATCAGAAAGATGCAGCGTAATTTGGTCTTTTGGATTGAATGCCATATGGCCCATTTTCATACTTACGAGGCCCGTCATTTCTCATGAACCTCGCAACTTCAGAATCAAAGAATGGTGGGATTTCCTGAAACTTTCTCCACCACTTCATAAAGCTGCTATCTTCCAAGAAAATCTCGGGGGATACTGCGTACAGGTTGATCTGCTCCATCACATACTTGTCGAAGTTTCTCAGAAGGTTTCCTGCTGACCCTTTCTCCTCAGCGCTTGTTGTTTCGTTCTTCAACAATGCGCACGAAATGAGAGCCTCCTCCACCTCTGCCCAAAAGCAAGAATCCTTTGTCAAAATCTCAGCCACTCTTTGTTGATTCATGTTACTTGGCCTCTGCTTCGGAGGTTTCTTTGCCTCCTCCTCCTCTAGCCATTTCTCCAACAATTTGAAATGTGTTGGTCTACCAAGATTTCGGTAGTTTCTGTCACTACTGTCTCTATGGTATTCAGCTATTTCAAGAGGTTCAATCATTCTTCTACAATTTGTTCCAGAATATAGCCATACCACCCTGGTCATTATGACTTCCTTTCGGGGCCTCTTTTCAGCATCCTCGACCATTTTCTTCCAGTAAATCATTAGGTGTTTCTTAATCTTGGCAACTTCTATGTCTTCCTTAGACCTTTGCCTCTTGTAGCTATCGTAGTATCCAATGTTCCTCATCTTGCAGCACTTCTTGTACCACTCTAACTTGGCCATTTGTATCTTTCTTACATTTAGTTGTCTTATTGGATCCATAGCCTTCCTTTGCTCTAACATGAGGAGTTTTTCTTGTTCCCCCAGCTCCATGATCAGATCGTTGACAGATTGCTGCTGCCAGGAAATTGAGAAATTAAGTGCAACATGACATTGAAAAAGAAACAAATATCCATTTTCTCATCAGTGCATTGCTTTTGCCACAAAAATTTAACGTTTTCGACCCAAGCAGAAGCCAAAACACTATGTTGGATGACCATATCAGGCAATTTCTGGAGAGTCAATCTATTGTAAGAGTCAAAATTGAAATCTCATAAAGGAATGAGTTACCTACTAGAGTCATGTCAACTCCAATGGCATCGATTAGTAAAATTAATCCAGCTTCGAGGGGATATGCAATCGATACACAACTCAGTGACCTTCCCTTGATGAGTAGTCTAGTATTCAGGTCCTCCATCAAGTGGCTGTAATAATTTATTGGTAATTCCACATCAGAAACCTGACCTCTTGTTGCCTCCAATAGCATCAAAACTTCTTCAGGATTCTCAACACACACGCATCCCCGTTTACTACACAACAGATAGGTACCAAAAGGCTTGAATAGATCAGTGAGCGAACTCGAGGCCATAAAGTGAGGATCGTGGGGTGGGAGGAAAAGTCCTGGTAATGGGTCCTTGTTCGCAGCCACGTGGAGGAAGCAAGAACTCCAGTTGGAGCGTTCAGAAATGGCTCTTTGGATGCCCTTGTCGCCGAGCAAAGGAGAACCAAATGTGATGCAGAGAGGGAGTTTGACAGGGGGTTCCTTCCTTTTGCGCATTTGGTTGATGCTGTCGAGCAACCACAACGTAAAGAGGGAGGCAATTGCTCCTCCCAATGCGTGCCCGGTTACAATTAGTTGAGTGTCCAGCGACAATCGACCAGTTGTCGAATTAAGCATCTAATGTAACACAAAACACACAGAAATGATGTTTATAGTAGTTCTCCATGGATAAATGAGGATGCAGAGTTATCTCTGAAGCATAGCAAGCAAGCAAGCAAGCAAGCAATCAAATGACCATATACATGGTCAACAACCTACTATATCCAAAATCTTTCATTAGTCAACTGCTTATATTTCAAAACTTGAATAGTAACTACAGAAAATGAATTGGACCCATATAGAAAAAAACCCATATGATTCTTTTGGCATACTTCTACACCTATAGGAACTATTCTCCAAAAAAAAAAAAAAATACACCTATAGGAACAAAAGATGGAGAAAGCGCCTGAGATTTGAGGAGACGGAGTTGATCAAAACAATTGATGAAAAGGTTAATTGCAGCTCTAGGAATGGAGAAAGTTGGGTTGCCTTTTGAGCACAGGAAATCAAAATGGGAGAATTGCTGGCTTAGAGTTGCTGATGGAACCAAATCCCAATCTTGCAAAAGATGCTGCTTTGTGCAAATGGGTGAGGTGCCAAAAGCTACAATTAGACAATTTGGTCTACTAATAGATTTGCATATAACAGGATGAGGCGAAGATAGCTGCTGACTGGAGTTGGATACTGCTTCAAGGGCCTCACATGAAATTTGGAGCAAACCAGAGTTGACCAACAGATTTGCTGATTCTAACCCACTGATAAATCTGCGAAACAAGGTCAAAAACCATATGCAAAGAGTTCAAATACACCATGGTTGTGTAAAAAAACAATCTTTAACTTCTGTAGTATGAGCAAAACTTACTGGGTTTGCTGTTCTTGATTCATTTCTTGGGGTTTGTTGTTTGTAACAAGGAATTATGAATTTGAGAGTGTGCTTTGATGCATGCTGGAAACCAAAGAGATACAAATTCATTTATAGAAAGATGGAAAGAAACCAGGTAAAAGTCAGTCAATGGAATATTTTTTCTCTGGTAAAAGTCAGTCATTGGACTACATGTTTAATAGAAAATTATTCATAAAAAGGCTCATGTTTGCAGATGGAGTATGATTTTCTTCTGTTTGTAATTAAAAATATTCACGCTTGTTATTTGATCCGACGTCGTTGGCATGACAAATGCAATGAGAAATTTCCCTCATTCTTTTGTTGTCTTTCTTTTTATCCTTCACAGCATGTACAAGACTTTGCAATTCTTGTACGATAAAATTTCAGAGTATGTACCAATAGGCTGTAAGTTCAATCATAGTTTACAAAGCATTATTCTATTATTTAGTGAGACAATTTTGTACGAATATAATTAGTCTTATTTTAATAAATTTAGAAATATATGTGATACGAACATTAAAAAAAAAAAATTAAGAGTAGGTTTCCCTCCATTTCTTCTTCAATATGCGACACCAATATTGTTCGAATATTCTAAATTTTCCGAGAAAATAACTCCTCCAATATAGTTGAATCACAAATATTTTTAAATTAAGATGAATTTAGTTTTATTTCAAGTAATATATTTCTTAGTTTATTGATTCCTAACATGTCATAATACTTGTTTTGTTTCTTATATGACAACAACAAGAAAAAGAAGAATAACAAGTTAATAATATTTTTGTCCCTAAAATATATCGGTTTGTTTAATTTGGTTCTTAAAATATAAATATGTTTAATTTGGTTGGTTTTTGTGTGACTTATCACTAGTTGAGCTTGATGACATGTCAGTTATGCCGGTAATGGAAAAACTTACACCAACCAACTTAACCAGTACATATATTTTAGAAACCGAATTAAAAAAATGTATATCGTAGCGATCGAATTAAATTAAATGACCTACTTTAGGACGAAAAATATCACTGAAGAGTAGAACAACTACTATCATCCTACTCTAACTAATTTAGTAGGAAGACTTAAAACTTGATCAGGGTCTTGGTCATTTTTTAATTATAACCAATATTGCTAATCTAAATCCATCATAACTACTATGGTCCTGCTCTTGACTAATTTAGTAGGAAGACTTAACTCTTAACTATTCACCTGCACAAAGTAGAACAAGGGTTCAGAAATCTCAACTCATTGCCTTAAAAGTAATAGCGTGACCAATGAGCATACCAGGAATTCCACGATGAAAATTGATACCGCACCAGCAGCCAAAAGTGCCCCCACAATGGGTCGGTGTTCGCTAAATATCTGAGTCCAGAGAAACACAGTCATCGTCCTTTCTCAAACAGATTTGTTCTGCAAAGCGGGCAAGTGCGATTCTCCAAAAGCCATTGATCCACACATGTAGCATGAAAACTATGGTGACATGCGGACAACGCCCTGCACCTGTCACCAATCACAAAAGGCTCCAAGCAGACGACGCAATCCTTATGATCCTCGTTGATGCTCCTCGACCCGTGAGCGTAGCAAGGGAAACTCTCCAAATCTTTCAGAGACAAACCCTTTTCGAGATCATCACCATCAGTTCTTGAAGTTGTGCGATTACGAAACAAATTAATCAATATAATCAAGCAATATAGCACTGAACAAATTAAGAGGACTAGAATAAGAGCGGATATGAAAATATGACGGAGGTTATTATCGACCATTGTGAAATTAATTTGTCAATGATCAAAATAATCAATGAACCCCTCTTCCATGCATACTTATTGCATAAAGTTAGTCTGCCGGCCCTCTTCCATGTATACGTATCGTATAAGGTTAGTCTATGATAAGAACGTTAAAAGTCTATCCTTTTACGGTTATAATATCATCAAAATTCTATCCAAATGGTTAAATCATTTTTATATAAGACAGCTTCTTCCGCCTGGAAGTTTCTCCATTGTCCTATTAAGTTTGTGCTATTCAACTTATAAATTGAATTTTCCCTTCCATAACAACCCTGCATTCTTTTGTCTGAGTTACTTGACTGACCTCAATCATATTAATGTAACCAAGTGGCAAGTTTCCAACTGAGTTAACAGGAGAACCAAAAAGCGTTGACTGCAAAGAAAAATGAAAAACATCATACCAAAGATTTACGGACTCTTCAAAGCATAAAACAAGGCTTGAAACATAGAAACCTAGGGTGGGTAAGAGAAATGTACAACCATTAATGGGGCAATATCAGCTTGATTCACATCGACCCTCTCAATTTCATCCAAGCCCCAACCTGCAGGTGTAGGCATGTCATGTGCATGTTCATCAACGAAATGAAAAGCATCATCAGGATGGTTGTTGTTGGTTGTTGGCTTGGGATATTTAACACCGGCTTCCCATACAACAAGGGATTATAGAGACATGTCCAGGTGCTGATTCTGTTGGTGGTCTGGCATGAGACACTCCCCATCTACCTTGGCCTTTAATTAGACTTCTCAGAAATAGGGCTCTGTAATTTCACTCCGAATCAGGCTCGAAAAACTTGTCAGCACGTAAACCATCAGCTGCAGTCACAACAATTCCAACCCAATACACTTAAACATAAAAGTCACAGCACTCCCTTCAAAGATCCCATCTTTATGGCAAATTACATTCCTTTACAACACACCAACATCACCAGAACTAAAAAGAAAACATTTCAGAACAAATTGTTAACCCCTATTTTCCACAACAAAAACTCACATTTCCCTTAACCAACAGAAAAACCAAAGCAAAGAAATTGTCTTTCTTTTCAGTCTCTTCGATTGTCATCTCTGCCCCTTCCGGGTAGGAGACTAACCCCGATTCATTCCGCTCAGCTGTTGTCTTTTGATATATGCATAAATAATGACAAACACAGGGATGAACGAAAGAAAAGGAAAAGGAAGAGACTTTAGCAACAAGGAGGACAAGGCGTTTAGCCGGGGCACGAAACCGCGGCTTGACAGGATTCAAGCCATGAACAATTGGCGTCTCCAAGTATAACCAGCCATCTCTCCCTCCTCTTTGTACATATGAAATTCTTCTGCTCTGGACGTTTTCTGTTTTCCTCCTTTCATCCCCAAGACCGCAACTTTGCCTACCATTCTTGTTTGTTTTTTTCGCTTGATGAGTTTCTTTTTCTGGTTTTAGCTTCTTTGTATGCAGAAAAAGTAAAAGGGAAAAGAGAGAATGGATTCTGACGTTAATTTCTGTATAAATTTCGGTGATTGTTTCTGATGGTAGGAGTCGTTCGATTTGGTTACAGGAGAGAGTCTACTTGCCTTTTGTGGTTTCTATTTCCGGAATTGAAACTGCCAATCATACACTATCCTATAAGTAGCAAAATTTATTCTTAATTCACATTTTTTCACGAATTAAAATTAAGTTGGACAAAATAAATGGGCATTAATCAAGCCAACTTTTATGAACAAAAAGTATAGATGGGTAGCTCTTATCTTGAGGGTTTAAGCATAAAGCTTCAAGATTTGATATGAATTCGGGTTGTGGAATCCAATAATGGGTCGGGTATCGAATGCAAAACGCACTGACGGGGCAGCTTTTACTTGTGGATTCCTTTTTTTGGGTCCGTTTTGCGGCTGCGGTGTTTTCGCTCAAAATTCCTGGAAGTGGCATCCCAATGAAAATTTTAAAGAGAAGTAAGGTTATTTTTGTATTTTAAGGTAATCAAAAAGGGTAGGTCGGTTCCGTAAATTCGATGCCTTCTAGCTTTGTGGGCTTTGTATCTGCGGCCTCGTGGTACTAGTCTGGACTCTTAGCCCATATTGAATCAAATCTCTCTTAGATTAGAAGGGAAGAAAAAAATTTCAACAATCCATTTTGAGTTTTTTTACTTTTTTATAAGAAAATTCATTTGAGTTACATTATTTATCACCTATAAAAAAAAAGGAATTTGTGTTAATTTTATCTTTTATACATTTTAAAGCTTATAACCTCAATTTAATAAAAAAACCTTTAAAATGTGATAAAAATGGACATGTGTTTACCTTTTTGTGAAATGTCATTATTTGGACCATTGATGCCTTGCAGGTTACGTCACCATGTTATTCCATTAATTAATAATCATTAAACAAACCCATCTGTTGGGCTAAACTGGCGAAAGCCCAATAATTCAAGTGCTAATGAAAAAGATAAACTATAAGATGAACACAATCATTAGAACTTAGAAAGATGACATTGACAACAACAAAAATACTTTTATTGATACATATAGCAAATAAAACTAGAATGTGTAAGTTTGTTTCTAATGTAAAAACATTAAAGGTGAATCCTAAGAACACCATAAATTTAACGACAACATTATTAATGAAACGGACAAGACAACAATATTAGTACGTAATTAAGGAAATCAAATGTGATGTGATTAAGCCACGGATTTAATGGCAAAGAAAGACACTGCAACGCCAACAAATCCCATGACCATGGATGGGCAAGAATTGGAGAAGCCATGATTAGGAGCCGGTGCTGGTGTTGCTAGTTCTTGTGCTTCAACCATCATGGAAAAGCAAAGAAGCCCAACAATCAAAATAGCAGCAGCACCAATTTTCCCTTCCAAAGCCATTTCTTGATCAGGATTCTTGATTTTCTTGCTTTGCTTGTTTTCTTTTCTGTTTTGGTATGTCAAATTGTATCATTCTGTTGGTCTTATATAGGGATGTTGGCCATTATTCTGATGCTGAAACCAATGAATTATTTTTGTCTTTAAGGAAAATAGGTTGACATTAATGGTAATTTTTATTTTTTTAATATGAAGGACACATATAAAGCTAAGAGGGTGTAAACAAAGAAGTTGATGACAAATTAAGGAAACATACAACTAAGAGGATGTAAACAATGTCCTTAGCAGGTTGATGACAAATTCAAGAATATTTTGAGAAAAAAAAAAGTTTTAGTTTGTATCGTCGTCTGCAAGATCCGTTAGAAATTGTGGTAGCGATTCTCACAATCGAACATTAAGGCACATTGGATGCGCCATTTGATTTATGTCGTTAGTGCGAGACTAGATTAGTTTGCAATTTTTCACACCGTCATTGCAACAATGACTCACACTTTATACCTTATTCATATAAGTAATAAATCTACTTTAAATCAAGTAAAATTAGGAAGATTTTAAAAAAGTTTTACTGATGGATCCTTAAAATCTTTTATTGATGGATTCATAATCTTACGTTGGTATAACATAAAAATATGAGTTGACACTTTGAAGAGTATCCAATAGTTTCTCTCTACCTCGATGCTAGAATTTACAAATGGGCCTCTCTTTTTTTTTAAACAACCTTTGTGGTAAGTCCACGGGCTTATGACATGTCATCCAACAGAGATAAGTATGGATTATGGGCTTTTGGGTTTAAATGCAAAATTCAGATCCAACAACAACTTTTACTTCAGCCCATTCAAGATAAAAAAAGCTTACTTAAGTTTAGAAATTTCGTACATTTATATATATATAATTTTTTTTTTATTGATTTCTTTTTTCCAACATAAGAAAAGGAAAAAAGAGAGAAAACATAGTATTAATATCTGCAATCAGCATTTACAGATCCAGCTGCAACCACCACACGTAGATTACAGAGCCATAACGTGACGATACTGATTGCGTAATTAATAACCAGTCAAACAACATGAAAACTAATTAAATAAACACTTTTTAACTGAACATATATATAAAGCTAATTAACACAATTAAGTGGATTAACTATTATATTTAATTAAGCTAATTTTGCTGATTAGGGTTTAAGGGCATTTGGGTTTGTTGAGACGAGTGGTCATGCCAGTGTAGCATTTGCCGCAAACCTCTTTGTTGCCGTAAGTTCCTGGTGGCACGCATTTGCATCTGTCACAGCAAGTCATGCAAGCCCTAATGCACAGCCTCTGCCTTGAATGCTTCTTGCATCTTTCCCCACATAAAGGAACACAATCTACCACACAAAAATATGAAAAAAAGACCAAATTAATAAAATTCTTAATCAAAATGTCACTGATAGTACCATTTGTTGTACAAAATTTAAACGAAAAATAGATGTGTTTAGTGGAGTAAGAGTAATTAAAGTCGCATCTGTTTCGTCTATTAAAAAATAAACTTTTCATATCTAGATCAATGTCACTAACCACACACGGGAATAAAATTATATAGTTCAAAATTTATAAGTTTTGAATCTTGCTACAGGACTAATATTAGTAACAACTATCATTGTAATGTTTGAAAGATTATTAATTAGTCCAAAAAAAGTTGTAAGATTCACTAATCAAAACAAGACAAAAGTGATTTTGATGCATGGGAATGTGTGCTAATTACCTGCTTTTGTCCTAACAACTGGGGGCTTTAATGGAGCAGGCGCTGGAGCCACCACCGGTGTGGTGGGTGGCTTGGTCACTGGAGGGTAAGGGGTTGGTGGTTTGGCCACCGGAGGAGCAGGGGTAGGTGGTTTGGCCACTGGAGCTGGAGGAGGGTAAGGGGTGGGTGGTTTGGCCACAGGAGCTGGAGGAGGGTAAGGGGTGGGTGGCTTGACCACAGGAGCTGGAGGAGGGTAAGGGGTGGGTGGCTTGACCACTGGAGCCACCGGAGCTGGAGGAGGGTAAGGGGTGGGTGGCTTGACCACCGGAGCAGGAGGAGGAGGTGCGGTTTTCTTGTACACTGGAGTGGCCGGAGTAGTAGTCGGAGGCTTCACTGGAGATCCGGGAGCAATTATGGGCTGTAAAAGAAGCAAGACAAACGAAGTTTTTAAGCATTTTGTGTTTAATTAGCAAAAATGGTAAATAATAACTACAAAAAAAGGGGAAAAAATTGAAATGGGTCTTAAAGATTAGTACCTTATCAATGATCGCTTCTTCACCAGCAGCATATGAAGCCTACATGTGTTTATTAAACAACAAAAAGAGAGTAAATTTACAGTGTTATAAGAATTAATTAGGTGCTAAAAAATGAAGTTGCTATAAATGTGCAAAAAAAATGGTGGAAGAAACATACACTTGGGGTGAGGGAAAGATATGCAATCACCAGAAGTAAGAAAATAGTTTTGGAAGCCATTTTTGTAATGGTAAAAGGAGGAGATAACTTGGTTTCAATTGAAGAAAGAAGAAGGCTCTAGTGACTATAAATAGAGCGTTGGAAATTAGAGTTAAAACAAAAAAAACTCATTCTTTATATGTTTGAATTTTTTTTTACCGACATGTATTATTAGGCTCACGGTTCGTAACAAAGCTAACTTTATTTTAAACTGAACCGATTCAAAGAATATTATCTTTTGAAGTATTAAGAGATTTATCTAAACACTATCTAAATTTTAAGATGATGCTCCCTCTGCTTTTAAAAAGATGACACTTTACTATTTGCACGTATTTCAAGAAGATCGGATGATTCACTATTTGAGACAATTTTGTCCCGAATTTTTTCTCGGACGTATGTTAAAGATTAAAGTACGTTAGAAAAAAAGTACGAATTTTTTTAAAATCAAATAGAGCATCATCCGACCTCATTGAGACGCGTGCATGAACAGTACGCATCATCTTTTTAAGAACGGAGGTAGTAACTCTTAAAACTCGTTAACAGTACAAATGAAATCTCACCTAAGGAGGGGCACCCACATCTCCTAAAAAAGGGATATCTAATTACTCACACTACTCATGACGGTGTGTCCTGTATTGTATAAACTTGCACACTATGTAGTAATTCTTTAATGGCGTGAGGATGGATGAGGGGTCAGTGGTCACTTGTCACTGGGAAGCTGTGCTGGAATTTTCCCTCTGTTCTCTAGGTTTCTTTTTTACTCCCTCCGGTGTAAAATAAACGACGTTTTCATACGAATTTTTACTGTTCATAATACTTGTCATTTTATCTTTTTCAAAACCCAATTTGATGATAGTGTTTTAATTTGAGTAAAAATTAGGAGTAAAAATAAAATAATATGGAATAAAATAAGATAAAAAATTACGATAAAATGGATTTTTACTATCATAAAGAGATATTTATTTTGCACATGAGGGAGTATATTTTTTTCCTTTAGCTATTTGAATGCTCGTGAGATTTTTCAATTTTTTTTAAATAATTATATTTATTATTATAATCCTTGGACCTTGACAAATCTAGACCATGGTTTTTTTGTTAAAAAATAGGATTACATCTTATGATCCAAGCTAACGAAGCAAATATTAAATTAAATCACAGTCCAGGACTCCAGGTAGGCAGAAAGAAATAGTAATAAGCAAAGCGGTGGCAGTTGGATTCTCTAGCTATTTCATGTGACATCACATGCCCCATATAGTGTAGGGGTATGTCCTACAAACATCTACATCTCCTACATCCTATATCCTTGCTGTTTCACACCCACATCTCTCTCTCAATCTGAGATCTCCCTATCATTTTATTTTTCTAGTGAACAATAAAAATAAAAATATATATCATTTTTGTGAAGTTTTTTTTAAAATATTATTCTCTCCGAACTTTATTAATTGTCATTTTGTTTCTCTATTTAAAAATATATAAATCCTGACAAGTGAGTTGTGTAGGACATTGTCCTCTAGTTAGATGGGAAAGGGCATCCCAATGTTTTTTCTGGCATGGTGTAGGGTAAAGAGTTGAGCATATACATGTGCTATAAAAATTTTAATTTATGTGGGTCACTTGACTCTATTAAAGCAGGATTCGGCCCCTACAGTTTTTTCTGAAATATGACTAATCAAGTTAAAAAAATTTGAATCATTCAATAAAATTGGACGGATGAAATTAAAAATTTAAGTCATTAATGAATTGACCAGTCAATAAAATTCAACAAGTGGTCAACTAATTAATTATTTGAATTTTTAATCTCATCCGTCCAATTTTATTAAATAGTTCAGATTTTTATATATATTTTATTTAAAATAAAGTGATATGAAATAAAGTTAATATCAAGTGAAGTGTACGGGGAAGAAGTAACAGTGACAATGCCTCTATCTTCTTAGGACACCTTAAAAGATGAGTTCTTTCAGCAACTTGTGTTTTGGTTTCAAGAATTTTCGGACAGTTGTTTTCTAGGGATATTATTCTCAAATCAATCCGGTCTCTCTTAGTGAGACCTTGCATGTGAATTTCGAGTAGATATCTATTTATATAACTCAAACTACAAAAATATATATGTAAAAACACATGAATTAAATGTCAATGTCAGTTTTGGTAACGGTGGGGTACGTGCAAGTCGGTGCCACTAGTCATTACCCGTTTAGCTGTCAGTAGAAAATCCAAGACTTTATTTTAAAAGTTATAAAATCTTTTTATTAGGAAATCCAAATGGCCTATTAGCTCAGTTGGTTAGAGCGTCGTGCTAATAACGCGAAGGTCGCAGGTTCGAAACCTGCATGGGCCAGTTTTTTTTTTATAATTATGCTTTTAACAGGGAGGCAACTCCAAATGGGCCTTAGTATGTTTCTCAACTCCATCGTACGTGGGCTTTCATTTTAGTGGGCTTTAACTGGCCATTTGTTTGTAAATGGGCTTCTATTTAATTACAAATTTGGTTTGGAGAGTATAAAAAGGAAAAGATGTTGTTGTCCTACGTTTAGTTGTTTTAGTTTTTTTCAAATTAAGTCCATACTAATTCTTTATATATTTAGTTCGATAAATTTATTTTTATCAAATTCTTTGGATCGGTTTAATTTCCAGTTTCGGTTTGAGTAACTAATTTTCGGATCAATTCGTATCTGGTTGCATTCTGTTATTGTTTTCATTACCGTTATTTGTTTTTTAATGGATTGTTAGAGTTTGGGACGAAAATTTTAAACATCATTGCTTTTTTATTATTAATGGAACAACAACGATATCCAGTCATAGAGCTAAGGCTTGTATTATTTCATAGGAGTAATCTAAGAGGAACAAACAAGTTGGCAACCTACATATAGCAATTGATCAAGAAACTGAAAGGAAACTAATATTGAGAACATGAGCATTAATTAGAGTGTGGTGTGTAGCTTACTTAACCATTAGGCAGCTGGTTAATTAATTAATTAATTAACTGATTAATAGGTACTATGATTTTGATTAATTAAGGGCACTTGAACATGACATCATGGAGAGTGACATAGGTCCAGCCCTGGCATCTCTTGCGGTTATGACCATATCTTCCTGGTGGAACACATTTGCTGATTTTGCAGCAGGCAGTGCATACTTTCATGCATGTCCTTTTGGGGCTGCTATGTTTGCACCGAATTTGACAGACAGGGACACAATCTGCATTACAGAAAAAGAGAGAACATAAGAAATTAAGTTCTAGGATTTTGATTGACAATGTAGAGTGAATTAATTAAGGAAGAATTAACGAGCAAACGGGTAGCTCAGTTGTACTCATTCTAAAGCAAGGAGAGCGAGGATTCAAGTTCGAGTCTTCTAGCTTAATTATATTCTTATTTATGGTAAAAAAAAAATTAAGGAAGAAATCACTTACGAGCTGGATGAATGGGAGGTGGTGAAACTGTCGTTGGAGGAGGAGGAGGAGGTTTGCTATAGTAAGGAGCTGGTGCTGGAGCAGGGGAATGGACTGGAGGAGGTGGAGGTGGGTAGTGAGGAGCTGGGACTGGAGCTTTCTTTGGAGGAGGAGGAGGGTTGCTAGAGTAAGGAGCTGGTGCTGGAGCCTTCTTTGGAGGACTAGTCGGAGGGTAGTGAGGAGCTGGTGTTGGAGCTTTCTTTGGAGGTGGAGGAGGAGGGGGATGGCTATAGTTGGGCGCCGGAACCGGGGCCTTTTTCGGAGGAGGTGGAGGAGTATAGTGAGGAGCTGGTGCTGGAGCCTTTTTAGGTGGAGGAGGGGGAGGATGGCTATATTGAGGCGCTGGAGCTGGAACCTTCTTTGGAGGAGGAGGATGGGGGTGACTATAATAAGGTGCTGGTGCTGGAGCTTTCTTTGGAGGTGGAGGTGGAGGTGGAGGTGGATGTAGAGGAGGAGGATGGTGGGGAGGAGCCTTTTTTGGAGGAGGACAGTGAGGAGCTGGAGGACGAGGAGAAGGGGAATACTCAGGAGACTCTATTGGGGGATACTCAGGAGGCTCCATCGGTGGATGAGGAGGGGAATACTGTTACATTAAATTCAAAACATCATTCAAACAACCATGTGATTACGTAGAATTCTTGGCATGATTAATTAGCAAGAAAAATTTGATACATTAGTGGTTGATGATGCATGGTTAGTTTAAATGTATGTAATAAAACTTGGAGCTAGCTTGATTGAGTATAGGATTCAGCTTTCCACACTGCATATCTAGTAGTAAAACTCGTTTTTAACAAAACTATTTATGTTTAGGCAATCCAAAAATATGCCAAGAACATAGCAAATGTTCTTGAATGGTAAAAAGCTTCGAGTCATTCAAAAGCCATGAGTCAGTTTTGGAAGAAATGTGGTGATCAGTACAATAGTAGCCATGCTCATTTTAGTAGGTATTTTGCATGGTTCCTAGGATTGATATCTCTAAATCTTATTTAATTAGGACTAATCAAATTCGCACAAGTTCAACAAGCAACGAAGTAAGTGCCCCTAGCAAATAATGGTAGAACAATTAGAATTTGGGTGAATTATACCTCTGCAGTGATTCCCTTTGCACTGAATGTAACCTACAAAAGCAAATTTAAAATATTGAGTTAGAGAAACTGCAAAGATGAAAAGATTGATAAAGTACCAAAAGCAGGGATTAGAATTGAGAAATGTGTGAGAATGTGCATCTATATACCAGAAAGAAACAAGAGAAAAGGAGCAAAGTAGCTTCGGAGGCCATCATTGTGACCAAGATTAAAGAAGAAAACCAAGTAAAAATAGTGTTTTGAATGGTAAGAAGAGTGTAGAGGAGAAGGGTACTTATAAGGGAATTGTGTAGGGTAGACTTCCTCATAATGCTTAAGCTGATTAAATATGATTAAGGCAGCAAATCGGAGGTCAACTTCCCCAATTAAATGTGTTAAGGTTAGATTTATTTGGCGTTGTTGTGTTAAAAAATATAACTTGGGTGATTGTTGTTATGTCAAGTGTATCCGGTAATCCGATCATCATATTAGGTGTCAACTACTTTGAATTCGAGCATCCTGAATGGTGGTAAAGTTCACTCACACAAGTTTTAATACCGCAGTATACTCACCCCTATCAATTGATCTATTCTAGGTACCGTGGCTGCTTGTTGACATTAGTTTATTAACCAACTTTTAATGACATTAAATGTTTCAAGATAATTTTGAGCTAAGATTTTGAACCCTAATTATAATTAGTAGGCTAACATGTGAATCCTGCGATGAATTCAAGGAAACAATGTTATTTTTTTTTCTGAAGATTCTCTGGAAAACTTCATTCCTACTGAATGACATTTAGTAAATTACTAGCTAATAACATGGCCTATTAAATCTCCACAGGATATATATATTTTATTTGATTAGTCTACTGAAGCAAATCAATCTTTTAGTTATTAGATCGACTTTGTTTAGACCGGATTACTTTCTCATTTAAAAGAAGAGGATGAAAAGACACGGAGGGAAAAAAAATAACAACTAATTTTGATCATCGTTAAAGATTTATGAAAGAAATTAACCATGAATTTCAAAAGGCTTTAAATGTCACTCATTCCATATCATTAAATGATAAAATGCCTTTGACAAACAATTAATAACAAGTATCGAACGGGCGAACTTCGAAGTGTGGTGTGAAGTTGCAATTCTTAATTGCAGAGATGAATTTTGTGGATGTGGGTCAGTCTCATCAAGTTTGGAGATTTAGCGGGAGCAAGTGGATAGGGGATTTGCTTCGAGCTGGTGGGTTGTGGGTTGTAAGCTCGTTATCCCATGTAATTATAAGTTTTTTGCGGCACAATTGTCGGTTTACTGAACATGATTACAGAGATGTGTGACCTTAAACCCTACTATAACAAAATTCAATTGGGTAGTACATTTTATTCTCTCTCAAAAGTCTGAAAGCTACTATTCCTAACAATATCAATACAGAAATCAACCTCTGTAAAAAATTCTATAAAAAAATGTCGACCCTAAAATTTCTAAAAATTTTAATTATAATTTTTTTATAGTTAACAAATTTTTAAAAAATAACAAAACTTCAGAAAATATAAGCGTTGTAACATTTTTGTAAAATATGCAGTCCTGTCACCTCCACTAGATGGATCTTATTAGGTTTACAGGCAGAAGATGTCTTTCGAATTTTCTGGTATGCACATGGCTCAATGCCCTAATTTATGCGCCCTGAGATTGAGGTGTTTCTTATCTCATTATTATTGGCAAGCTTTCAAGGTATTCGTCTTCTTTAGTCGGGAAGATTATACACTATTCCTAATAGATCATGTCTTTACCTGTCATGTTATCACCTGCATGAATAATCTGGAAGTGAAGATCTGAGGACGTTAGGGAGGAATTGTCCACCATGGAAGGTCTATGCAGACTGGAATAACAAGTATTCTTGAGTTCCTGCAAAGCAGCTATGACTAGTGCCCTAGCTTACATTTTTATATATGAAAAAAGAAAAGAGGGTGAGTATTTTTATTAAGAGATAAAACCTTCAAAGGATAATTTCCCATAAACCGAATTAGGCCAATGTGAAAAGACAGGTGAAGAAGAGCAGAATTATAAACAACCCTAGTGAGATTATCATTAATCACAAACAAAATGATGTTACTCAAAGATAGATGAGTGAATACAAGCCGGTAAGGCAAAACTGATTCATGTACAATACACAGATTTCAACAGCAGCGAACCTAAGAGTACACTTTCATTTTTTTCCTTTCCTTTTTCGCTAACGAAAAGTGCAAGATCTAAACAAGATCCTCTTCATCCTGAAAACTCAAATTCAATGCTTGTAATTTGAAGCCCGAACCCTGTATCAGCTCAACCAAACCAGAAGCCACCCCTGTAGCTTGTACTGTCGTCTCTTTTGTTAACTGAAAAAAGGAAGAGGACACGAAACAACCATTATCCACAGTGAATACCTATCGACACTTTTAAAAGGAGTCGCGGAAAGAAATGAAGGTTCACAAGAACACTAAGCACAAAGCTTGAAGCTCAATGATAACTTTTGCGAAGTAAAGAGGGTAAGGTCTTAGATTCATTTCATTCCCTACCTTTGCATCCCATGAACCCCCAAAACAAACACTAAACATGCTTTCAAGATCTGGTAAAAGATTCCCAATAAACAAACATTACTTGACATATAAAAGAAAACCATTGATTGAAAATTCGATCAAAGTGAGGTCAAGAAAGGAGAAGAAAGTAAAAAAAATATCAATCAACATTTCGCCAAGTACTACTTCAACAATCATAAATTTGGCTTATTACTCCTCAGATCCAACCACAAGAAGCATTATTCTAATCTGAAACACTAGAAATATAGTATGCCGTACCACATGATTATACATACCTCAACACTGGCAATACCCTCAAGGACTTGAACCTTTAAATTTGCAACCCCCCCTGCTTCCTGTTTAAAGTTAGAGTCGTGTCAATACTGAATAGTGAAATGTTATAGAAAACAGAATCATAACAAAGACTAGATTTAGTCACAGCCAAAACATCGAGCAGATACTCCAACAAGGATACACAATCCAACCCACCACGCAGCCCCTGCCTCATTTCATTGAAAGAATTAGAAATTCTTTAGAGTTTGGAACAAAAGATCTCTGACACTCTTTCAAAACAATCAAATTCCACATCAAATAAATTGATGTTATTGGCACTTCCTGCCATCAGCTTTTGTTCTCCAACACTTTGACAGTTTCTATTTTCAGACATGATAGCTTAAAAAATTAAATCTTGCTACGTATTATATCAATGGTAAGAAAATATGCATTAATCTTTAGATTACAGTTGTAAGCAGGAACAGGTCAACATTATGTCCTATCTCTACCACCATTCATCTCATCCTTTTGATCCTCTGGCATCCTTCAATTTTTAGAAATGAAACAAATGCTAGCATTTAACCAACTGACATAATCAATCAACAGTGTTGCATGATTGCATCACTTTCCAGCAACAGTCAGAATTCAACTAGGTTATCCACCTAACAAAAATGAGCTACTAACCCAGCCCACCAAACATCGTGGCAGTTTAAGATGTGTATTTATGCTTCAGACTCAACCATGCCTCAACTATACCAACGATTTAATAAACTAGCCATCCACTACCGACTGATTCCAATTTGAAGTTTGAACTGATATTACCTATACTCCTAATTATTTAATCTCCCTAACCCCAGAATCCCCTGTCCATAGGTATATGGATGATTCAAACCCACAACCACCCTTACTCCTTAGACCACATTTTTAGAGTGGGATCGTGACCAACTGGGCTACTGATTGGCCAGTTATCAACCTTATTCTGTTGATCACAAGTAAGGCCCTGCCTACTCCCAGCAATCTTCTACTGCCTTATTATCACCATGTTGTATAACACTCCGATAGAAACAAAGTGTATGAAAGATAGTAATTACAGAAGCAAAAGCCAGGATTCTCTCTTTCCTTCTTTTTCGGACGTTGAGTGAGATAACAACAGTTGGCAAGAGCATAGCATTAAATAAAATTCAGCCTATTGACATTTTGAATATGATGTGATTTGAAGATCAGACCAAACATCATTCACCCAAACAAGAAAGAAGAAAGATGAAAGATGAAAGATTTTTACCTCTAAGACTTTAGTTACTTTAGGAATACCTGCTTCATTCATCGTTCCCTCAGCCTTCAGATATGCAAAAACCAAACATTAATGATAATGCACCTTCATATGCAAACGAGGTATAATTCTAAAACTAAAGAAAGAGAAGTAGTAATGATACTTGGAATATTTCAAGTCCTAGTTGAAGAACTTAAAACAACCAAACCACGGCATTTTGATAAACTGATTTCAACAAAACTCTGGAGACACAAATTATGATACCAACATCAACCTCAATATGATAATGTCCAAATAATGAACAAGCACATAATACCCCATCTCCAAAAAATAACACAAAACACTCAGTTTCCCGTACAAAGTTAGCTACTTTCCTTATCACAAACCTAACCAGTAACAGAAAAATCAAAACTTTGTACGTGATTATGTTCAAAAAAGAAAACAAAACTTTCCCATTTGATTAAATACCTGGAAAAACATGGTGAGTGTGTCAGATGGAGAGACGGGGACAGACACTGGTTGCTGCTCCGTCACTCCTTCTTGCACTTCCCCTTCTAGGACTGCGGTTTCCTCCTCAACTGACCTTAGTTTTCTGACAACATTGGAATGTGACTTTTCAACATTGTTCTTTAGTAAAGGCGAGTGCTTGTAAGTATTGGAGATGGAAACTCCATGTCGGGTGGTGGTTCTGATGGGCAAGGTGAAAAGTGGATAAGATGGGGTTTTGTAGGTGTTGTATGGAGTGTGAATTGAGTGTAAAGATGAGAAAGCTGAAACTGTAGCCATTGCTGTGCAGTGGGTGTTGTTGAACTTGACAAAAGCAATGGGATTGCTCAGTTTTGGGGAGTTTTGTTATCCATATGAGGTTTTTTGTTTGGACTTCGGAGTCTGTAATGTTCAGGCCCAGTTTTGTTTACCTTCAATGGTTCGGTGGGAATATTATAATTTATTACATCACTTTAACTCTGCTCTAACCTTGATTGAATTAATTTTTAACTCTTCACAATCAATTGAATTTTTTTTATTGGGCATATAATCAATTGAATTAACAAATTGTATTCAGTAATTTTAGTTTAGTCAACGAAAATGACTTCATTTAGATTTCTCGAAATAAATAAAAAATGTAGAGTATTATTCGCTTAGTTAATTATATTCCATTACCTAATTTATTAATTTTTGAATAGTTGAATGTTGAATAAATTGACTTTTTAAAATAGTAGACAAATTTAAAATAATAATTTTTTGACCACGTTTTTTTACTATAATTTTCAATTTATCCATTTTTATAGTATAATTACAATAATAACACTGTACCAAATTAATTGATTGGGTAAAAAAACTAAGATAGGAGTCAGAAGTCGTAATTATGACTCAAAACAACAGTTAATTTGGACCACATTTTCAGTAGAAAAGTGACAGTTAATTCAAGACGAATGGAGTAATAAACTATTAATGTACAAATAAAATGTTAAAGTTAAATTTTGAAATAAGAAATAAAGTAAAAATTATTTATTCATTTGTTTCCCAACTCAATTGGGAGTAAATGATAGAATGTAAATCTCTTAAATTTTGATAAAGCATTGGTTATCTTAAGTTCGTTACTCTTGTTGATTCCTTTTTTAATAATAATGATGAACAAGTCTTGTCGGAGCATTTTACTTGCCGATTTAGTGCGAATACCTGTTCTAAGATAAACAAATTTCATGGAGTGAAATCCTCATTACTACGACCAGTTCCAAAAGAGGGAGTTTTTTTATCAGCTTTACCCACAGAAGGAATCTAATTATTCTGTCTTCCTGATCACAGACGAAAGTCTACAGCTCCAATGTCTGATGCCTAACCCTAAAAGATGCAAATGTTAAAGCTGCCTACATATCTGAGTTTCTTCTAGTTCCAATCCTCTTCTACTTGACCAGCTGTATACAAATCAAAAACTCGCGGCGTTACGCCAATCAAATAACATGAAAATAATGATAAAACCTAATTGTCATTAACCATAAAAAAGCTAAAGGGCTCTCACCTCTGAGATTAGCAGCTAGGTTTGCTTGACCATCAGCTTCAGAGTTGAATTCCTAGAAATTTTGAGCAAAAGCGCACAGTTTGCAGTTGGTTCAAGAGGTTCTTAATTAAACAAGTGTACGATAATAGATAGTATCATACTATCACTCAGACAGTAAGCGCAGTGACTTATCTGATCATTCTAATCGAAGCACATATTGGACGAGAGGGGATAAAAAAGACAATCACAAACATTCTAGCTAGAGGAATAAGTTGTAAGATTTTACCCTGCGAACATGGCTGATCTCGAACGATGTAAATTTATTCTTAAGTTCCTTGGCCTCTTTACATAAATCAGCAATGTTCTGATTTTTTATTTTCCATAAACCCTGAATCTGCATGTAAGCAATCCTCGTAAGCATATGCACAGATAACGAAGTCTGGTAAATGTTCTATGAATACCATTTAAACTAACAGAAAATTAAAATGAGGATTAGAGGATTAAACAACAACCTGCATACAGACAAGATTTGAGTCTCCATGTACACGGATGCTTTTGAACCCTTTCAGAAGTGCATATTTCAGTCCTAAAATTACAGCTCTATATTCAGCAGCATTATTTGTTGCGACTCCCAACCCTTGACGAATTCGACAGATCTGCCACAACTTAGTTCTAGTAAGAACCACGTGTGCATTCAGTGACCCAAAAATGTAATGCCCAGCTCAACTAAATACATACCACGTTTCCGTTTTCAGCGCGTAGCACAGCTCCTGCACCTGCTGGCCCAGGGTTTCCTTTTGAAGCGCCATCAAACTCAAGAATGCAGAAGTGCTAGCATGGACAGAGTGAAATTTGTGTTACCTTAAAGTTCAACAATATAACACCAGGCTAGATAGTTTGCTCAAACAAAAGCCAGACACATCTATATCTATGACAACCATTAAATATCAAGACTTAGGTGATCACAGTTCACATGAGGAAATATGTAATGCGTAAAACAGCAGCTGGCAGATCAGGGCATACCCCATAATTGACCATGCAATTCTTCTTACATGTTTGCAGCTACAGGAATATTTAAATCTATCACCATTACTTAGGACTAGAACTACATGTACTATTCAACTAGATCTAGTACATATGTTAATGCAAAAGAGGAGGGGGGAGAGGAAATCTAAATTTGAAGACCACTTTCAATGAACTTTCAAAAACAAAACTCAACTAGGAACAAACACAGACATCTGAGTATCTCCCTAATGCACATGACAAACTAAAGAAGCAAAAAAAAATATCTGAAATAGTTGGAAAAAGATCATCTAAACTATGGGTAAGATGGGCTACGAAGTAACTAGAATTCTATTAGAGTGCAAGTATGCAGATACTTGTGAATTTTGCTCAAATTAGAGATTAAGAAAAACGTGAAATGCGTATTGGGAAAAGCTTTATAGGGATACAAAATGGCTCCCGAAAAAGTTATTATCTTGAGCAAAGCTCACCTGAAGAGGTGGAGATGCTTTGGTTTCAGAATCATCTGATTTAGAATGCACCGGATGATATGTTGCAAGAGGAGTTGCCAACGTAAACAGACCCTACAAAGAGAAAAGAGTTAGAAGCTAAATGATACCACGATGCAATCAAGTAGCAATGTTGATTAACTCACTTGACTAGATGAAGAAACTTTAGGTTCGAAAGAATTATCTGATTTAAAATGCTTCTGAGGATTTGAAGCAATTGAAGTTGATCCCATTCCAACATCCTGCAAAGAAATCATGGGTACAAAATAAATGAAGGCTACCAAAATGCAATCAAGCAGAAATGGAGTGTAACTCCAATCTAGCACATAAAAATAGGAAATTTCATATCCATCATGTAGTGATATGACTTTTTAAAAAGGAATAAATAAGTTGGTAACCAAAATCAACTATTCAATGAATACATGACAATCCTTATTATGCAGCAAGAAGAATCCGAAGTGTTTGTTCATAAGTTTTTGCCAGGAATATACCTTTTTCTATTTCAAAAATTGAGTTTAATTTAACTTCACTAATCTTTTCATGCTTGATTCTAAAATAGAATTCTATCAATAAACAAACTTTCTTTTTTCCACATTATGATTTCCTACCACTTAAAAATGATGAATATCGGCAAGTTTGAACTAACCACTACTTCCATAGCTGCTTGTGATCTCTTGGGTGCGGAATCCTTCTCCAATGATATTCCCCTAGAAGAAGAAGGTTGCTGACAGATACAAATACCATCAAACATACAATGCTTAGTATAACAAGACACATAAAACCCAGATGGTCCATAAATTGAAATTAAACCCAACAAGATGAATTACATGTCTTCTTAGGAAACAAATCTGTTTCTCGACCATGTCATAAGAAGTCAATAGAGAGTCATCAAATTAACCTGAAAAGGGCAAGGAGTGAGTTTTCCAAACAGGTCATTTTGAACATGAACTGCACTAACTGCATACGCAGCATTCCTAAGCCCATGTGAGACAAGGTGCTCCTCAGCTTCCTTGGTTAAACCATACCCTTTGAACACACTTACAGAAGGATCGCAAACCTAACAACCCAACAAAAAGAGATCAAAGTGAATAATTATTAACAAAAACACCTATTTCCAATACCAAGGGAACAATCCAACCCATCCATAATTCAACTAAAGAAGCCAAAATAATTCCAATTCGGGATAATGAGCAAAAAAAGCTGTGAATAGAAATATACAAAGAAGCATACCCAGTAC
The DNA here is from genome assembly GCA_963691705.1 of Viola odorata. Classification (NCBI taxonomy): domain Eukaryota; kingdom Viridiplantae; phylum Streptophyta; class Magnoliopsida; order Malpighiales; family Violaceae; genus Viola; species Viola odorata. Next base: position 66,908,591 of record OY829541.1, read on the forward strand.
ATAAAAATGTAGATTAACCAAAAAGAAAGCGACCCAAACCACAATTTTCCAAATGTTTTTTGAGCGAATTCAATTAAAAAATAAAATAAACAAAGGACAATACAGCAAAGCGACGGAGAAGAAGAAGGGAGGTAACTTACAGAAGAGCCAAGTTGAGCCTGGCAATCACTAAAGTTCTTATAAATGCCAATGATGTCTCCTTTTCTTACAACATAAAAACCATCTTTCTCTTCTTCCATATTCAAAGCACTGCACCCGTTAAAGTTTAAACCTTTAACCCTAACGACAGAGGAATAACAATAATAACGTGGAGCAACGAGAATAGAAGGCTGGAGTAAGACGAGTTTAAAAAAAGTAGCGATGCTATCGCATTGAAGAGAGAGCCACAGAGGGCTCGTCCACTCTAGTCTATCTAAAGCCTAGTCCTACTGTCAAGTTTCAATTTTTCTCGAGTGTTGAAGGACCGAAGAGGTCAGAGTACAGGAGGAGGTCGCGATTGAGGACGTGCCTTCTTTGGGCTTTGGCGGGAAAGAAGAAATTGGGTTGAACTGGACTTCTTGTTTGTGGGCTTTGAAGAGTGAAGAGATCATTTTTGTTCTCTCTTTTTCAAATAATAAACTAATCTTGTTAGAACAAAATCACATCTTCAAAAGAGGATTAAGACTCAAACTGAAAAACTTAGATAGAGAATCCAAGTCTCTTTCCGCTTAACCAAATAAAAATTTGAAAATAACTTACTTGCAATGGATAAACAAATTGACATTTGTTACAAATAGGGAATTAAAAAAATTAACATTCTTGCTAGTCAATAGGAGTCTGCTGCCTAGTAGAGTACAACAAGTGAGATGTATAATACAGACATTGAAATTGAATATTCAGGTTGTTACGATTGTTCCATCAAGCCCTGGGATTTTGAGTCCGTCACAGCTCGCAAGCTCTATTATGCCTGTGATCAGAACGCTCAAGAATATGTAGGACCCAACAGTTTCATTGCACCGAGCCATAGCAAGAATGATGCACATCCAATACAAGCTATCATCTGATTTTCCTGAGAAATGACCTACGATTATGCACCACGGATGGCAACGGACTGTCCGGCAAGCTTTTAGGAGTCTTGCAGCCTAAAAACAACACATTTCCTTGTGCTCTCACTTCCAAAGCCGCTGACAAGATAAATGACCCATTCAGGAACCACATTGCAGTCATAGGTTCATGCACCTTGAAATGCACATCACACTAGCTCCATAATGTCTTTTCACCGTGGATTTGATTTTAAACTTACGGCTTGTCATTTATAGATCTCTGTTAGCTGGTACAACCTTCAATAATTTGGCAATGTCATAAGACTTGAAGTCTTTGCCATAACACAGGCTAAGATCCAGGGGTGTCATGCCATCCTGAAACAAAGATAACATTATATGAATAATATCAATCCTTCCTCAGCTTGGCCATCAACTATAAAGTTGCAGATGCTTACCTTATTTTTTCTGGTCTTATCTGCACCATTGACCAACAAAATTTTAGCTATATCTCTATTTCTACTTTGTACAGCAACATGCAATGGAGTCCATCCATCCTGTACGAAAGACTATAAGCATTTGCAAAGTAAAACCAGTTCAAAATATAGAATCAGGAAATGCTAGAGACTAGGCTCACAATATCTGCAACATTCACATCAACATTGTACTTGATAAGTAATTTTACTGTTTGCATTGCGCCAACTTGAACTGCATAATGCAGCGCACTAGCACCACCCTGTAATGAAGATGATAGACCAGATTCCTCAGAGATGTCTCATTAAAATAGCAGTCAGAAAACATATCAAGATGAAATTTTTCCCACACCTGATCCATGATGTGTGGATTTCCTCCTTTTCGTAGAAGATGACTAATTACAGGCTCCTTTTTACCAATAACTGCTGTATGCAAGGCTGTGCGGCCATCCTATTTCACCATCATAAGACAAAATTATTGCTCAAGGTAATAGAACCTAGCAAATGAAAGAGTGAGACAGAATAGCACTACGTACAAAGCTCACCTTATCAACACTATCAACGTCAACTCCATTTTCAAGCATCTTGTCAATAAAATGTATCTGCCCAGAAAGAGCAAGGGTCTGGAGTGGCTTCCATTTTGCCTGAATAATGAAAGTAAAGATCGTTAAGAATCAGGAAAACAAGTTTCAAATGCAAATAAGAAAGTGCATCTCAAATGTCTCTTTTTCATAGTTAATACTTAACATGCTAACAAACAATGCCAAAGTCAAACTTTCAACAAATGTGCTCCTTTGCTAAAAGTGCACCATGGAAACATATAATCAAACAGGGGCGATATCTTTAGCACACCACAAATAAAAAGGTATGGGTTTTATATATGAGACAGAGAAGCAGCTTATCATTCAACAAAAGAAGAAACTCCTTAGAATTTTTCATAACTTACAGTTGATATTTTACTCAGGTTAGGAGTTTTATTCTGTGCCAATATTTCCTTTTCTTCTGGGCTTAATAGCTGTTCAATTTCTGCAGAAATTAAAGAAACAAAGTTGTTCATTCCATAACCAGGAGTATAGTAAGAACGAAATCATCTCTGCGCTTGTCAGATCTAAAGACAGAAAACAACACCAATTCCACATCAAATGAACCAGAGCCACTCAAACCAATGCCACTATGGTTTTGGAGGGTCAGTGAGCCTAGTTTAAACCCCTAGAAACGTGTTCATCGATGTTTCTTTCCTATATACATGATTAATTTAACCCCCATCTTGAAATCATAAATCCATTCAAATCCTGACAGATATATGAAAAGCCCGTCTATGAACTTTAAGAACCAGATATCACACATATCCTAGCAAACCAAAAAGAAAAATTAAAGGGACTGAAGTTGATACCTTCAACAAGATCCTTTTCATAGCTAGCTGAAGCGAACTTATAAGTAGTAGAATTTGTAGTTGCGGTTGCAGCTGATATTGTAACTGCAGCATTCCTTTCTTGGTTCTCCCAATCACTCTCATAATCCAAGTCATTCTCTTCCGATTCTCCATCTCCATCTCCATCTTCATCTTCATCATCATACTCATAATCGCTGTCGCCACCATCATCAGGATCTTCCCAAACTCCTTGGCGCTGTGTGTCCATCGAGGACGCCCAATTCTTCGACTGAACCCCGCAAAAAGTACTCAGCTTCAAGCAATTCTCGCCCAGAAAGAAACTGGGTCCTCTAGTTCTAGGATTAATTGACAGTATATTCAACTCATTGGCGCGCAAACTCAAAGTGGAAGCAGGAGAGTGGACAACAGCAGAGAAAGGAGGAATCAGACAGTAAGCAGAGCAAGTAGTTGTTGTAAGTCCAGTCACCAACATTTTCTCAACTGTAAGAGCAATTACATATATGAAATAAGGGGGAAAAAACACTCATTAGCAAGCTCTGTCCTGTCCAATTAGAAGGAAACAAGTTCCTATTCTTCCCACTCGCCAAACGACAACAACAGGATACAAGAATAAACCAGGAAAAAAAGAAAAGAGACATGCCTTACCTTAATAGCTTAAGTTACTGGCCGAAGAATACAGAAGAGAAGGCAGAAGCAATGAATAATTCGTTGCACTGGATATTTTTGCGCCGATTGCCTTAGGCGATAGGCAGCAGCAGCACTAGCAGATGGATTTAGCTTCGTGTCTCTTCAAATAGAAACCTTTTCGAGCGTACTAAATATAGGCCCTGGGCCTTAATTTGTGTACTAAAGATGGGCCCAGCCCAAATATATTCCTCCCTGGTGTAAATTACTAAATTTTACTAATTTAATAAGTTCGTAATTGTAACTATATTGAGAATTTTTTAATGGGATAAATTGAATGATCAAGTAATATAGAAATGACTGAATAATTCTTATTAATTATTCATACTCAAATAACATACAAGATTGTACAAACTCAATTTCAATCCCTCATCTGTTACCCTATATCCGTTGCTCAGATAACATTATATATTGACTGTCTTTTTCCTATTTCCAATGTAAAAAAAACCAATTCTAGCAAAAAATTATCTGCCTCAGAACTGGAAACTGTCCTTCATACTCTTGTATAACCACCCAAAAAAAATATATTATTATTATTATTATTATGTTGCTTCTTTCAGCTTACTTGCTCACCAATCAAATCCAATCCAACAACTAGGAAAGTTAACCCTTGAAACAGTAAGAAGTAGAAATGAACTCCATGAGCAGACAAAAGACTTCTTGCTGATGCAGTGAGCAGAAGAAATGCAAGTGCAAGCTCTTTCCTGTACAGCTTATTCCTCTTCTTCACCACAACAGGTTTTTCCAGATCCTTGAGCTTGCTTAGCAATTCCAGCCCGGAATCGGAATTCCTCCTCGAGATCTTCTCTTCATTTCCAGCAGCTTTCGATTCCCTCTCAGCTAAGGCTAACAGATCAGATTCTGATGATCTTCCTGTCTTCTTTGTCACAACCCACTCGTACGCGCTACCCAGCTGGAATAGTCCTGAGATCATGGCATTGAATTTTGTAACAGACATTGTGTTCTCAAAGAGAAGGTAGGGGACCAAGAATGGGAAGGATTTTGGGGCAGGAAGGATGTTTAGTAGGGACATGAAAATGGGTATGTAACAGATAACCCAAAGTGGAAGTTCTGCTTCGGGTATGAACATTGTCAATGGAAGAATTATACAAAACAATGTGAATGAGTAGAAAGGAAGTATAAGTTTCCTCAAGAGAAAGAACAGAAAGATCAAGTTCGCCTTCTTCCATATTGATATCTGCACGAAAGACAAGTTTCGATTAGACCAATTGTATAAATCTTGACAGGTTAAGAGGAAGAAGAAAAAAGTGTGAATTGAGCTGACCTTGGAAGATACTATGGCAGGTAGGCATAACCTGAACAGCTGCATCGGACCCGAGTGCCACCGATGTTGTTGTTTCTTGTAAGCTTCATAAGATTCTGGCAATTCACATAAAACTCTAACATCATTGAGGAAAATGAATTTCCATCCATTTAAGTGAGCTCTAACTGCAATGTCCATATCCTCAACTGTTGTTCTTTCAAGCCAACCTCCTGAATCCTCCAAAGCTTTTATTCTCCACACACCAGCAGTTCCATTGAATCCGAAGAAGTTAAGGTAAAATCCATTGACTTGTTGTTCCACCTCAAAATGGAAGCATAAGTTGACATTTTGGAGCCTTGTAAGTAAGTTCTCATCTTTATTTACGAACGACCAGCGCGCCTGAACTAAACCCAGCTCAGGATTACCCTGTCAAAGATAACAAACATAATTAGTCCAAAAGACGTAATCTTTAAGAATGTTACTACATTAATGATTGAGTTCAATTTTGCTTTGATTGTTTGTGCACTAAGTTATTTACCTTAAAGTGGGGAATTGTTTGTTTAAGGAAATCAGGATTTGGCTGGAAGTCAGCATCAAAAATAGTGACGAATTCGTAGTCTTTGACATAATCACAACCCATGGCTGATTTCAGATTCCCAGCTTTGTAGCCTGTTCTTATCAATCTGTGCCTGTAGATTATGTTGATCCCTTTATGTTTCCATGAAACTACCTCATCTTTGATCAAGGACTGCAGATTTGGATCATCTGAATCATCCAGGACCTGAATTAATAATCTCTCCCTAGGCCAATCAAGCTGACATACTGCACCAATTGACTGTGCAAACACCTAAAAAGATGCAATTTTTCAAATCACAACATCAGATCCAGGAAAAGGGCTACTGACAAAAATCAAGAAAACAGAAAGAAGCAATTAAGTCTGTTAATTACCTCTCTTTCATTGCACATTGGGATCTGAACAAGAACCATCGGGAAACTTGTTGCATCTTCAATGTCATAAGCTTCACCATTTACCATTGGTTTTAGCTTCTTGAACTTAATCCAGAAGCACCCAAAACACAGCACGAGTCGGTCGAGGGATTGAATCATGAACAACACAACACAGAATTTAGACAGCATTACAACCACAGGAGCAACATAATCAACTCTAAACGACAACCAAGCCATATAAGACCATTCCACCAAACCCTTCACCTCCCATGGTCGCACGAGATTCAAGTTCCATTTCTTGAAATGTGCAACAACTTCAATGACCAAAGCAAGTATTGACAATGCAAGAAATGCTTTGATGAATCTGTATAACTTCCCTCTATTGATGTTAGGCTCCTCTTCTCTCATGTTAGATGAAGCAATGCGTTTCTTGATTGAAGCAAACATGCTTTTGAAAACCAGAGCCAGCCATGAAATGCAAGTCAGAGCTTTGTAAGCTTTGAGGAGGAGGAACCATGTGAATTGCTTAGGACTTACAGCTTTATGTTTCTCAGGAAACAAAGGTGAATCTGAGGTATTGATTTCTACTAATGAGAAGTTGTTTGGCTTCTCAATTGTCACTACAACTGAGCTAGGAGACATTTTCCTTTCCTTCCCTTCCCTTCCCTTTCCTTAGAATTCAGAATCCACCGCTAAAAGCAGAGGAAAAGAGAGGAAAGGAGAGCAAAATGTCAATGACCCAGATCAAGATTTAAGAAGATGAGCGATGTGGTGAAGTGGGAATTCAGTGTTGAAAGCTGGATGGCATTGTAGAGGAGAGGAGAGAATGGAAGAAGCCAAGAAACAGGAAAGTTTCTATTTTTCTTTCTATAAATGTATTTTCTTCAATTAAAGTCTGGATCTTTGGAATCAGAGTGGAAATGAGAACAGAAATCAAGGAAATCAGATACTAGAATGGTGGAGAAAGGTTGACATGTGAGAATTCAAATCCAAAGTTTAGTACTTTTTCTATAGAGAGAGGGGGGGGGAGGGAGAAAGAGAGACCCATTTTCATATGCTGCCTGTGAACTACTAATAAAGAAGAGAAGAGAATTGAGCTTCCTCACTTTGTGATGAGAAATGAAAGATTTCAATTCAATTTATTAATAAAAAGTCCATCACTTTTGGAGACTTTATTACACTAATTAGTTAGACCACCAACTCAATTTTCTTAAGAAAATGAATATAAAACTAGTTTAGTGTCCCATCAAGAGTTAAGAAATTATTATAATTATAATCATATAATACCATTTTATAATTTAAATTTAAATTTAGGGATAATTTGAAATATTTGGAAACTTATTTAAGTTTGATCTTTCATGATTGTTTTACCATTTACTCCCTCCGTCAAATATTACTTGTCGTTTTTACTATTTGCACGCATATTAAGAAAACCGGATGATTCACTATTTGAGATAATTTTTTCCCGAATTTTTTCTCAGATGTACGTTAAAAAAAATGTACGAAATTTTTTGGGGTCAAATAGTGAGTCATCCGCCCTCTTTGATATGCGTGCATGAACAGTGCGCGACAGTTAATATTTGACGGAGGGAGTACAACATAATTGAAATGAATGAGTGCAATATACTCCCTCCGGTCTTTTTTAACTGTCGCATGTACTGTAGATACGCATATCGAGGAGGCCGGATGACACACTATTTGACCTCAAAAAATTCCGATTTTTTTCTCGGATGTACATTAAGGATTAATTAACATACGTTAGAAAAAAGTATGAAATTTTTTGAGGTCAAATAGTGCGTCATCTGGCTTCCTCGATATACGTATTTACAGTACCGGCAACAGTTAAAAAAGACCGGAGGGAGTAGTGTTTTTGGTGGATCTTGTCTTTTAATTGACATAAAGTTTAGGGACAACGAGGTGCAACCAAATTGCGCCCATCACCCCACCAAAATTCCTCATGTCAGGGGGATTCATCGAGCTTCAATATGAGTAATAAAGTGATGATATCTTTAGCTTCTAATTTTACCCATCACCATCAAGTTTTTGTCATTTCTTTTTGGTAACCTATAACTATGATTTATTTTACTAATTAACTTTTTTTAAGAGTAATTAACCGGTTAATGAGTATACTATTTACGGTAATTTTATTAATAATAAAAATATCAATTACCTATTAAAAAAATTTTAATTCGGGTGATTATTTCTTAATTTAGAAGATCTGGGATTTGTTGTGATTGGGTGGAGTCTGGATCTCTCTCTCTCTAAAGGTTCAAGGTTGTGCAAGTAAAGCCTTTTATTTCTAACATAATCATGTGAGCTCGAAAGAAGTGATGTCATTTGTTGTTTGATGGTTTTAGGTTCTTGATCCTCATTCTAACATATGGTTACCAAATTGGGGGAAGCATGTATGTATGTAACCAAATGAAAATAAAAAAATCGTTCGTTCTTTTAATTATTACTAATCGTTTAAGATAAAAACTTGGAAGTGGATAGTTTTTAGCCATATTACCCAGTGTAGTCCCTTTTGGATTAAATGCATGCTAATTAATGATCTTGATAATAAAAATAGGGGAAGATTTTAAGAGCAAAGTGACTAGTGTGAGAGTCCATGTGAGCCAAATGGAGACAACCTATTCATTGTAACAAGCACACATCACCTCATCACCATCAATTGTTACATTAGATTAGACAGCTCATTGCCCACGTGTAACTGCTACCTATTCATTGTTTGTTTTGTATATATAAAATAATCCCATAGATTTGTATGAAATAGAAATATTCAATAATTTCTTTGAAACGATACCCACGAGTCATTCGTAAAGCTAACCACTTAATAATTTAACACTTCAAAATTTATATAAGTAAAGTGTAAAGTATGATATAAAATTATTTAATAATTTATTATAATGATAATTACCAATCGATAGTAAAATGTTTGAATGAATAATTATCTAGTAAGAAACAAAAGGAGCTAGCAGGCCTATATCGTTGTTACATGGATGTATGGCTGTCAATACGGGCCTACGGGTCCAGACCCGGCCCGACCCGAAAAATTCGGGACCGGGACTAGACCCGACCCGACAAAATACGGGTCCATATTCTCAGACCCGGTCCCGGCCCGGTGGGTCTGCTCCGGGACCGGGTCCAGACCCGGGCCCAGGTATATATATTTATTTAAAAAAAAATTGTTTATTATGTCCTCATTCATTTCTGCAGCTTCTGATGCTAAACAACAATCAATTAATTGCAAGAAATAGGGCACCAAAAATTAATACCCGAATCATTCATGGAATTGCAAATTCAAAATTGGCAGTGCCGTAAATTCAAAATTGGCAGTGCCACAAATACAATTCCAACAATTCCAAAATGACAAAATGAAAACTAATAGTCTAATACCCAAAATCACAACCAGCCGCATCAATAATACCCAAAATCACAACACAACAATACTACCCAAAATCACAACAGTAACCGTTCCAAAGCTCCACACAAACAACTCTCAACTCTCTTCCATGGTTCTAGACTCTCCATCTTCGACCTCTAGCTCCATTATATTTAAACAAAGATCATCTACCTCATTTGTAATTTCTGCACGAACATAGCACAAACACATAATTATAAATGAGTAATACGCAAACGAATGATTAAGTTACACATATTAAAACAATATTAATGTATAAAAAGAGATTACCTTCAGATCCATACAACCAATCCCTAGTGCAAATTAAAGCCTCGACAATTTCCGGTAAAAGCGCACTTCTATACTGATCAAGCACTCTACCACCAATGCTAAATGCACTCTCAGAAGCTACTGTTGAAATCGGAATGGTAAGAATGTCATGAGCCATCGCAGCAACTCCAGGATATCGATATTGACTAGTCTTCCAAAACTCTAGAATGTCTAACGGAGTTCTCCTATCAATCCTTTGATCATCCAAATACTGAAGACAAGGACATCATTTGAATAATTGAATCAGAGGCAATACAAGTCAGCGGCGGCGAAGAGAAGAACAAACCTGGTCAGCGGCGGCGAAGAGAAGAACAGACGCAGTCAACGGCGGCGAAGAGAAGAACAGACGCGGCGAAGAGAAGAACAGACCTGGTCAGCGGCGGCGACGAGAAGAACAGACGCAGTCAACGGCGGCGAAGAGAAGAACAGACGCGGCGAAGAGAAGAACAGACAGACCTGGTCAGCGGCGGCGACGAGAAGAACAGACCTGGTCACTGGTCAGCGGGAAGGGAGGGAGAGGGACTAATGCCGTGGAGGTGGACCTGTGGTGGTGGTGACTGGTCAGAGATGGGAGCGGCGCGCGATGGTGGAGATGAAGGGAGCTGCTGTTACGGGACAGAAATGAAATGAAGAAAAGAATGGCTGCTGCTGTTAGTAAATTTTTAGGGTTATGTACTTATGTTACGGGTCTCGGGTCTGACCCGAGACCCGCCGGGTCTGACCCGGACAGACCCGGCCTTACACGGGTCGGGTCCAGACCCGACCCGAACAAAATTTGGGACCAAAACCTGGACCCGATCCCGGGAAAAATCCCGGGTCTCGGGCCGGGTTTTCGGGACTCGGGTCTGATTGACAGCCCTACATGGATGTGTGCCCTAGCAACCAAGCAAGAGCTGAGCTCTAGACTCATCCACCAAAGTTGTGGCTTAACATTAGGCTTTCTTTCCTTTTCTTTTTTCTAAACTATTTGAGTTTCATCTCGATAAATCCAATTCGAGTATTATTGGGTCTAAAAAAAATAATAACTCTCCTTATATAGTTTTATTCTTCGTGAGATTCAATTCTCAATGTTTCTTTCATGTGCAACTAGCTCTGCAAGGTTGATATGTAATATGGGCTCTAGGATCATCAGTGAGTTTTTTGGCCGTTATAGCTCGACTATCACATTAAATTTATATTAATTGAGAATGGGTCAATTCATAAGACTTAAGCCTTACGGAAGGTTGACTTCTCTCAACTTTCTATTTCGTTACCTGCTGATATTTGTATTCAAATCTTTTACTACTTGACTACAATCGATGAAAGTTGGTTTTTATTTCCAGGAAGCAATGTATATGGCAGATATGCGCATCCTATAGAGAGAGAACCTTTGGTGTTTTTTTTTCCTCATGGCCTAATTGGCAATCTCACATGTAAGAACACTGACTTACAAGGAAGTCCCATGTGATAGGGCACCCTGGCCATGGCCGGTCTGTTTTCCACAAATTTATTATAATATCAAAGGAGTCTATCTTGACTCGCTAGCTGCTATTATTGATTTGTTCTTTTTTATGAGTTACTATAATTATAAATATTTTAATTTAACCCTCATAATTAATTAACTATAATGGAAGAAATTAATGGACCTTCCTATACTGTTTCTTTCTTGACATGTACGATTAGTATTTTAATTATCCCATGGCAGGAAATTGGTATATTCTGGGTCATTGGGTATCTGATCTAATCAATCCAAATGGCGTCATAATAAAGATAATAATAATATTGCAGCATCAAAAATCAAGAATCAATCACGAAGCCCCATATGGCAGTGATTAAGTTTAGTTGATCATCATGTAGAAACATTAATGCAAAAAACATAACTTCTTTTTCTTTGAAGCATTTAAACAAACACCAAATGGGTGATAGGAAAGTGACCATACCTCGCTCGCTCCATTAAATTATGGATAATATTAATACCGTACTATGGCTAACTAAGCACACAGTCTGATTCTCCAGGTAGGCGCGCAGCTACAAAGATCCAAAAGGTTAGCCTGATTTTATGCGGGCGATTCGATTGATGCCAGCCTACCATCTTAATCAACGGTTGATATTGTCTTTCCAATTAATTTTTGAGACTAAGTACCTCTAATCTCCAATAATCATATGGAAATCTCAAATATTCTGCTATTATAGCTAGCTAGGTTCAGATCTAAATTTTCGGTTTCGGTTTCTGCTGTTGGGGTTTTTTTTGTACAATTTACCCGCTCATTATAGTAAAATATTTCTCTCTTTTGCTCGCGTTACACAGGCACGGATCCAGCCCAGACGAGGGTGGGCAAGCGCCCACCCTGGGCTGGATGGAAAAAAAAATCTATTGGATGCAGAAGTGCTCGATACAAATACTCTTGAGCATTTGTTCAATTTTTCGTTCAGCTCGCTTGCTTTCCCTTTAAAATACTCTAATTTTTTTTTCCGTTCAGTTCGTTATTTAGTGACGGATTCAAATACTCTTAAGCATTTATTCAATTTTTCATTCAGCTCGCTTGCTTTCCCTTTATAATACTCTAAAAAAAACATTCGTTCAGCTCGTTATTTAGTGACGGATTCAAATACTCTTAAGCATTTGTTCAATTTTTCGTTCAGCTCGCTTGTTTTCCCTTTAAAATACTCTTTAAAAAAAAATTCGTTCAGCTCGTTATTTAGTGACGGATACAAATACTCTTAAGCATTTGTTCAATTTTTCGTTCAGCTTGCTTGCTTTCCCTTTAAAATACTCTAAAAAAAATTCGTCCAGCTCGTTATTTAGTGATGGAAACAAATACTCTTAAGCATTTGTTCAATTTTTCGTTCAGCTCGCTTGTTTTCCCTTTAAAATACTCTTAAAAAAAATTCGTTCAGCTCGTTATTTAGTGACGGATACAAATACTCTTAAGCATTTGTTCAATTTTTGGTTCAGCTCGCTTGCTTTCCCTTTAAAATACTCTAAAAAAAAAATTCGGGGGCAGCGCCCCCGAACCCCGCCTCCCTAAAAAATAATTCCTGACTCCGTCTCTGCTCGCGTATACTATATTCATTACTGTGTTTTATATTGTGTTAGTTCATAGGAAGTTCTTGACAAGAACATATACTAGACCATAAATGTTAAAATTGTTGTGGACCAACATATTTTACGCTGCCCTGTTTTTACTGATGACATGTACCCACCACCTGAACCACATAATTACATGCAAATGTGACTTTACATTAATGCCGACACAATACATATGACAAAACTATAGGTTACGCATTAATATATATATTATTTGCATTTATCGAACAAGCACTTATATGCATTAACTCCATTGTTCCCTCACCAAATAGCAATATAAACAGCAACACAAGTGAGTATTTTACATGGGGTTTGTCAATTTGATGATGATCAAGGCTGAATAGAAGAGAATGGCAATCAAATTTAAATTAATTACTAAAATCTAAGTTTAGCTATAAAAAAAAATTCAGACACTCGATATGCAACTATCTCGAGAATGTAACTTTTCCCTGAAAATGATTCCTATGAGAGTAATTCCCAAAAAAGTTATATTCTCTTTGTGAATACTAAAAAATATTCAATAAAAGATAAAAAAAATTCCTTTTACGATTTGGTAAAATTGGATTCCTTAACTTTTTATCGGGAATCACTTTCTTTTTTGTATTACCAAATTTGGAACATTAAGAATGTGTTTTCCGAAATGAACCAAACACAATAAAAGATAAAAATCTAACATTTCTGACCTATTTTTGAGAACTAACCAAAAATTTCTAAAAGATTATAAAAAGAAAAAGAAGAAGGACCAGAAGATAATGTTTGGCATGACTAGGGAGGGATAGAGTCCTTTGTCTGTTTGGTAAGATGTCCAGCTTGGATTTGGATATGAGGGAAATTGGTATATAATTTAATTTAACCATGTCGTGTGTAAGACAATAGATGGGTGGCAAACATAATTCATTTTTTCCCCGCAGCATGGTTGATGGTGTATATGACCATAAATTGCCGTCTCTTCGCAATTATTAGGGTTTCTCCTGTCTCTTCTCATTTCGTTAGGTTTTCTTGCTTCTTTTGTTCTAGACTATTTATCAATTCAATGCCAAAACTGCCAATCTTAGATTTTTATGAGAAGACATATTATATAGGATCCTGATGAAAGAATGCCAGCATTTTTAGTCTTTCTGTATACTGCTAGTTGTTGCGCGCGCAAGTAGTCAATGTAAGTAATTTGACATATTTAACTTTTTAAAATAAAAAATTATTAATTTATCCTATAATTGAGATCACTCTTCTTTCTATGGGCCAACCCACTCATCTACCAGTTGGTTAACCAACTGATATTTGTAGTTCAAATTAAAAATAAAATGAAATACTAAGATTGTGCAATTTTTAAAATTTTTTATATAAATATTTAAAAATATAATGGTAACTCAACCGATATTGAAACCCTTGACCCTCTCCTGCAGGCCCATACAAGATTTCATCAATCCTAGCGGCGAATGAGCCCAGCATTGGACTTTGTTTGGATGTGGGCTTCGGTTGAATTATTTCTAATTGGTTGCTTGGCCCAATGCATTAAACCCAATTACAAAAATAAGATCCCAAATTCTGAAGATAAGAAAGAAATCAACCTCAGCCCAACCCAACTCATGATCATGTTATAATGATGCAAATTTTCTGGAAATTCATGATCTTGATAATCGTCCTATGAGAATAGAGTAGGATTTAGGATCTATTCCATCCTGTAGTTCCTTCACGCTTTAGTCTCTTCCTAATACCAATACTATTTTTATAAAAAATCAATCTATAGGTATCCTTTCTGCCACTTTCAAGCAGAAGACTAATCTCGTTCAAACATTATCGAGTCTAAAGAAAGATAACTCTTTCAACATGTTTTATTTCATTCCCAAAATTTAAATTTGAGATTTCCTACTCACTGAGTTGTGATTGTCCAATTAAACGTCTAATTGAGCCATCATTAGGGCAGTAATAATCATTCCATCCTACACAAATGTAACAACTCTTTGCATGCTTTTTAGTGGGAAAGTAAGTACTTCAACATGGATGACACTATACGATTTTAATTATGCAAGGGATAGTCCTGGAGCTAGACTCAACGATAAAGACCCCTAACTGAGGGATTTTTCTAGTTTTAGTAATTAAAATATGTTCTAATCAGGTGCGTAAGTCAATTAAACCATTTATAAGGTATATCGAAAATATCTAATAATGTCTCTTATTAAAAGCTCAACACTAAACAAGTTAGGTTTTGTCGGATCTTAAGCTTAAGAACGCGAGTCTCAACCGCATTTTTATTCTAAAAAATTGTGTTCAATTAATGGATAAGTATATATGCAAAAAAATTAAGAAATTATTGAAATCAATAAGCAATATACCGACATTACTACTAGGTAGATCTAGGGCTGGCCAAAAATTCCGATACCCGAATTTCCGATTTTTCCGACCCGAATTTTTTTAATTTCGGGTCGGAAAATTCGGGTATCGGAAGTTTGGGTATCGAAAATCAATACCCGAAGTATAAGTTCGGGTCGGGACGGGATAGATTTTGGGAAGTACCCGAACTTCCGAACTTCCCAAATTGATACATAGGGTGGGCCGAAATTTTGGCCCAATCCCTTGGCCCATGTCTCATGTCTGTGTCTTGGTCACTCTTGGATCAAAGACAATCACTCACCAGTCACCACTCACATATCGCTCTCTCTCTCTGCTCTGAGTGCTCTCTCAAATCCCGATCGCCTCGCCTCGCCTCCATTGATCGCCACTCCACTCGCCGGTCCGATCGCCACTCGCTCTCTCTCTGCTCTCTCGCTCTTTCTCTCTCTCAAATCGTGTTGTCTGCGTCGCTTTCACCTCCAACTTCTTCACCTTCTTCACTAGCACCAACCAATCCAAACCACCAATCCGATTTCATACTCTCACCATCTTCACCAGCACCATACCACCAATCCTCCGTGGCTGCTAAGTGAGTAATTTAGCTTCTCTTCTACCTTGATTTTTTTCCTTCAATGATGAAGAAGCAAAAGTGTGTTTTCTGGGTTTATGATGATGAGAAGTGAGCTTGTGAGTAGATCTGGTTCTTTTCGTTGGTACAACAGCTTCTTCATCTTCAATAATGTGGGCATGTTTTGATGAAGAAGCCAAAGTGGGTTTTCTGGGTTTATGATGATGAGAAGAAGTGAGTGCGTGAGCAGATCTGGTTCTTTTGGTTGGTACAAGCCTTCAAGCTAAAAAAATGAAGGCAAAAAATGGTTATGATTAAATTGCTGGAAAATTGCTGGAAAAAATGGTTTGAATTCATAATTTCGGGTACCCGAAAATAATTTCGGAAAGTCGGGATCGGGACAACAAAAAAACAAGTTCGGGGTCGGGAACAATTATTTGGATTTCGGAATACCCGAAATTTTGCACTTCGGGTCTCGGAATTTCCGAAGACCCGATTGTCCACCCCTAGGTAGATCAATCATGAGAACATGTGGGGATCAAATTTTGAAATACAAATCTACTGTAAATGCATCTCCACTCATTATAAACTTTTCCATAAAAAGTCAAACAAAAAAATTCCATTTTTCTATTTATTAGCACAATTTCGCCGTGCAATTAGGATGTTAATTAGTGGAGGCCCACTTAAACACAACAAATCACATGCAAAATCAACTAATAGTACCGATATCCAACGGTTGACCCTCGCCCTAAGCAAAGGACAAAACCCTTTTGACTCTCCTAGCAAACCCTCACAAGTCACAAGATTGCAATTTCCTTCCTCTCTCTAATTCTTAATCATGGAATTGACGTTACCTTCCCTCTTCATCTAATTGTTTCAATTTCCAAAGAAGGAAAGAAAATTAAAACCATTGAAGTCTCTTTCTTTTTCTAGGATGATCATGGGAACAGAATAAATCCCTTTCATCTTCACTAACTTTTTCTTCTTTGCCTATGTGCATGCATGAGTTGAAAGAAATCAAGAAAAATATGAATTACTTCATTCCTCTTTTCTTCTATAGTAACAAAAAGGAGAGGATTAGCTTCAATTACATGGAAAAGCTTGTTCCTTTCTTGATCTTTTTTCTTGGCTTAACCACCATTTTCAGCTTGTTCGTGTATTCTTCAAACCCTTTAACACCCATCTCAAAACTTGGAGGCCAAACTTATCAAAACATTCTTAGGATCAAAACAAAAAAGGGTACTTTAATTCTCTTCTAAATTCTTACAACATTATATTGTATTGTTATGCATTATTGTGCTCAAAATTTTATGTTGTTTGGTGTTGTTTTCGTGTAGAATGTGATCTTTTTAATGGTAATTGGATGCAAGATCCAAAAGGGTCGTCTTCTTCATATACAAATTCAAGTTGTGCAACCATACCCAACTCGAAGAATTGCTTTTTCCATGGGAGAAAGGATAGAGATTTCCTTAATTGGAGATGGAAACCTGAAAAATGTGATCTTTCCAGGTTTGATGCTAAGGTGTTTTTGGACATTGTTAGAGGAAAAACATTGGCATTTGTTGGGGACTCAGTGGCTAGGAACCATATGGAATCACTCCTCTGTCTCTTGTCTCAGGTCAGCTCTGTTTTTTCCTTGATGAACTCTAATTTACTTACAAACAATATTAGCCATATAGCGTTGTCTTTTAGTCTTCCCAGTGTCCTCTCTATCTCTCCGGGGAATGATCATATTTTTAATTGCTTGACTGTTGTTGTTTTGTGCACTCTGGCGTTTAGGAGGATTTGTTAAGTAACATGTAGAAGTTTCAAATATGATACCCAGAACAAAACTGTGAGAGAATTGATTTAATCAATTGCTTGTCCTTTCCTAGCCTTTCTTTTGATATGAAGTCAATTAGGTGGTCAATCATGACTCATGAATTTTGAAATTACTTGGAGTTAGTAGAACTTTGCAAAGGATCAAAATGAAATGAATGAATGTGCAAAAAGTACTGAAATTAGAATGACATTATCATTCACCAATTTATCTTTTTCGGTTTTCTGGATATCCTCTGTGTTTTTTCTCTATACTCTTTTGGTGGAAAATTAATCCAGTTTTAGTGTGGTCAGATCATAAAGAGGTTTTCAACAACTAAACTAGAACCAAACCAAATATTTTTGTCATTTTGTGACATTCTATAATACCATGTGGAAGTAAAGAGTCAAATGTTTTATTCTCGCAGGAGGAAACTCCTGTAGATGTATATCAGGATTCCGAGGATAGGAACAGGATATGGCGATTTTCCACTCATGAATTCACCCTGAAATCCCTGTGGACAAAATTCTTTGTTGAAGGTGAGGAGAGAATGATCAATGGCTCATCTTCTGGTGTTTTCGACTTGTATCTCGACAAGCTTGACAGCAACTGGATCAGAGACCTCCATACAGTAGACTATATTGTCATCTCCAACGGACATTGGTTCTTCAGACCAATATACTTACACAATGGTTCCAACACAGTCTCCTGTGTCTACTGCAATGATGGAAATGTCACCGACAAAGGTGTCGATTTCGCTGTAAAGATGGCGTTTCGAGCTGCACTTGATCATATCAATCAGGGAAAGACAACATGGAAGGGGATAGTGACATTGTTGAGGACATTTTCTCCATCGCATTTCGAGAATGGGTATTGGAACACAGGTGGGAATTGTAACAGGACAGTTCCGTATAGCCAAAAGGAGGTAGAGTTGACAGATTTGGAGGATTGGAGGGTTAGGAGTGTGCAGGTAGGAGAGATTGATAGGGTTAGGAAGGAAGGAAAGAAAGGTATAGTTTTTGAGATTTTGGATGTGACCAGAGCAATGCTAATGAGACCTGATGGTCATCCTGGAGCTTATTGGGGTAATCAATGGATGAAAGGGTACAATGATTGTGTGCATTGGTGCTTACCTGGTCCTATTGATGTTTGGAATGATCTCTTGTTAGCTGTTCTCAAGAGGCAGAGTTGATGGTTAGTTAGTTATCAAGAGTATACCTTACACACCAACAATTGATTAGTGCAAATAATTCGACGCTCTCACCCATTAAGCCTGACATTATTGGGAGCATTTTACTGTTTAGTGAACTGATTCAGTACGATCATACTAAAAATGAACTTAGAGATAATTGCGGTTAATAGGTAAGAAGTGTATACCATATATATATAGTGGAACTGCAAAGAATAGAAATGTGAGAGAATTATTTGATTTCAGTTTTGGTACATAAGTTTTGAATTTGTGTATAGTAGTATAGAGAGAGATCCAGATAACATGTGCTGCATATCAGTGTTCATATCATACTCTGGTTATTACCATGTTCTTCTCTCATAATCATGTATAACCCTAGTCTACATCATTTAATATAGATCAATTAAAATGCATTTAGGGACAAGTACATGATTGTTCTACCAATCTGTAATGATAGAGAGCTTCAGTTGCAGCAAAAGCAAATGAGGAACAAACTCAAAAGACATTTTTTTTCTTGCTAGGGGATAGGAATTGGTTAATTAAACTCTATTTTTCATTGGCGGAAGTGAATCTGAAACCTGAATCACCAACAAACAAGCACTAGGCTTCACACCCGTGGGCAAGTCAACTAAACTTTTAAGTAAGAACTCTTTCATTTTTCTCTCCATTTTTGCTGAAAAGTGAACACATCATTTGTTTGAATTCTGATTCATTTGCTTTGAAAACGAGCACAGAAAGAAAATTCAGAAGTCAGAACCATACCAGCCCACTGTTGACATAAATTTAAAGAGAGCGTCAAGTAGTCTAATGCATACAGCTTTGGCAATTAGGGACTTAAATTCAATGTCATTAACCAAATCTAGATAGAAGGTTGTTGAGCTAACCATGAAATTTCCTGTTAAGCAATGCAAGATCTTGTTATCAAGCAATGTTCTGATTTACTCTTTAAAAAGTAAATCAGGGAAAAAAGTGGACGAGGACAGCTATGACTTCTGTTCAGTACATTAGTGTTGCACATGTTATCGTTACGATCAAGGCAAAGGAGAAATAATGCTTCTTGCAAATGTGAACCCATATGAAGCAAAATAAGTAAATAAAGAAAATGCCCATGTGGGAATTACACCCTAAAATCAAATGCACATGATCCAACAACCCGAAATGGGAAGAACTGATGAGGTGAATCCCAGTTTCTAGGTCTTTTAGGACCTAAAATGGCTCAAGCGTTGTTTTATTGAAAGTTACCCACCACCAAATCACACATCATAATGGAAGTGGCATCAATACAATGTCAGTATCACAAGGGATGTACCTGCAGTATAAGCGGTAAGCTAAAAGCTTGCTCCAAAACTTACTATCAGAGTCCTTGAAAATGATGGGTGCTCTACAAAACACTAACTAGAAGGAATGTGGTAGAAAATCAATGGCCATAGGAGACTTTGGACAATAGAAACCATAAGTACACCAATATGAATGGAAATTTGTTAATCTGGAAAAATAGGATTTTTGCAGTGCTAAGTAGCCTAATCTAAATAAGGCTTTCCTCTCACATGAACTTCAGTTGCAAGAAAGCATAAAGTGAGGAAAAAGTAAACCCGAGGACCACGTAACAATACTTGTACTGCACAATTGCAATATATCAGACAAAACTCCAAATATCAAGCGAAGAAATGCAGCATAGTCATAGAGTATAAGCTAGCCTTGAAAGTATGATGACCTAGTGGCAAAAATAGGTTTCGCAAGAAATAACATTAGATTACAGGCAGAAAATGTTTCAGATAAAATGTGAGATGAAACAAAAGCATTAGTTGTTCGCATAAATTGAAGTCAAATCATCTTATAGAAAAAAAGTTCACATCATAGTAACTCAGTGATGGAAGAAAGCTGGTAATGTAAAAGGGAACACCATCAGCTGAAGCAAAGAAAGACTGCAAAAATCTGGTCATATGTTTCTTTAACTTACACTGGGACATTAATCCAACTGTTCTTATAACGTAAGATCAACTGAAGGAATGTTTTAATACATGATTAGCAACCTTACCATTGTGTGGCATAAACCCAAAATCTACGTGGAATGATAAATAGTCATCTCATATTAGTCAGGAGGAGTGTGATTGCCTGTCCCAAATTACCACTAACACAACAATTTCTCAAAGCCAAAAGACATCAACCCCATTGATACAATAGACAGTGACCAACTAGACAAGTTTAAGAATAGATATCTGTCCACAGGGACCAGAACCTATCCCTTGTAGGAGGATGTGAGAAACAACAAAGCTAAAAAAAAGACCAACATATTCCTCAACCTTAAAACAAGGAAAAAGACCAACAGGCAGAATTCCCATTAGCAACCTATCACCACTGACAAAGATGACAATGCACTGCTATAATCTGAACTAGCAACATTCACATAAGCCTAGATTATACGAAACAGAAGTTACTGTAACATGTTCGAATGACACAATCTAAAAGTACCCCAAAGTATCACATCACGATCAAACTTCCAGAAAAAAAACACTCGTCATTCTACTATGTTACCAAGCACAAAGGAGAACAATTCACGTACGGGTGAGAACTCCACCAATCCAATATCCATCGCATATCCAGAAACTGGCATCTTCAAATCTCTCAACACGCTAAAAGCCTCTCCCATTCTCGCCTTTGGCACCTCCTGAGCGACAGAACAATAGGGAACCCAAGAGTCCGGACGATACTCCTCGCTGATCTCAATTCCCTCCTTCTTCATTGCATCACACAACTGGGAATGGAACTGGAGCAGGGAAAGCGTAGGGGTAGGGGCCAAAAAGAGGACATTGTTGTCAGCAGGAAGGCACCCAACTGATGATAAGGATAGAGCCAAAGGTTCTTGCTTTGAAGCAAAATTCTTGATGACGGATTCAAGTTTACCCAGATCAACAAATGAGGTAGCATACAGTGTTATATGCGGACGAGACTCAATTTCGATCAGTTGGGTACTAATTTGGCGCCTAGCCAGCACATTCCAGGCCTTCAAGACCTGGTTCTCGAGCGCTGGGTCGAAGTACAGCTCAATTGCATAGCTGTGTGACATGGGGAGAGTGTGGAATAGCAGAAAGATGAGAATTTTGAAGGGAATTGAGAACACCAAGAACGAAAAATTGAGATCTAAGAGATACCCAGATGGAGAAATGCGAGAAAGAAATGAACTTTATTGCAACCCTAATGAGAAATTCAAAAAGTGGAAGAGACCCAATAGAGAAAGAAGAATGAAAAGGATAAATGGTGAGGGAGAGGAAGATGGCGATGTCAGGAGGGCATGTGAAACAATAGGTGGATTCGGAGAGAGTTCAATCGAAGACGGGGACAAGGGGAATAAAGGAGAAATATGAAGAGGCGAGGGTTTTTTTTTCTTCTTTTTCCTGGTGGTCATTTTGTTTGTTCGGTGATAACTGATAACGGTGAAAGAAGAAGGTAAAGCCATTTTTTCTGTTTTGGTAAAAAATGGAGAAAGTTACACATAATGGTGGCCCAAAATGAAATTAGGTTTGGTGGGCAAACCCAACGAATTAGTATTAGAGCCCAAATGCAAAGCCCAGCCCTTAGTCAGAATTAGTTGATTTTTTTTAATTTTTTTTTATAAGCGGAAGTGAAATTTAAATATAAAATTTCTTACCTCTCTCATTTTTCACTTTTGTAGAAACACCACAAACTACTTATCGAGTTTATTTTTTTTTAATAAGCAACTTATCAAGTTAATAGCTGATTTTTTACACAAAAAGAAGAAGAAGTTAGTAGCTAATTGGTATTTCTTTCAAACTAGGGAAGGTAAGGTCCAATTCTCCTACGTTACATTTCATATTTCCAATATAATATTTTTTTTTTTGAATTCGTATATAATGTTTTTTTTAGGTTTAAATCATGTATATTCATTAAAAAGCAAAATGTTCATAATAAATAATTAGCTCGGGAAAAAATAAACTAACAATCTCTTATCTAAAGTGTGATAATACCAAACTACTCCAACCAATCATGTTTTGGTACTAAGGTATTGTTTAATTTCTTTATAGTAAATCTTATTATGTTACTTTGAAGTATTTTGGATAGGGGTGGCAAAACAGGTTCGATCTGTTGGGTCGATTTGTATTCGACCCATTTTTTACGGGTAAGGGTCATTAATTTTTAACCATTTAAATAATAAGTTAGGTACGAGTCGACCCCGACGGGTAACCGATCTACCCGTTTGATCCGTTTAAATTTAAACCATAAAAAAAAACTGTCCTCTTCCTCTCCTCTCCTCTCCTCTCCGAATTCATAAAATAACAATAAAATTTTAAGGTCTATTATGTGAAAATTCAAAATTTTGAGAAGGGGACAAATTATGAAGAATTAAAAAAAGAAGTATAGAATTTAAAAAACTATTTTGTGATAATTGAGAAGTTTGAGGGTTTAATATGATGAATAAATATAAAAGGAATAGAATTTTAAAAATTATTATAAAAATTCAAAAAATTTGAGAGGATAAATGTAAAACGAATAAAACTTTAGAAACTATTATGAAAAAGCAACGGAGGAAAATATAATAATAATTTTTTTAATATGCGCAATTTTTTTAAACGACTTCTATTGTTCTATGGGAGGAACAGAAGGAGTATAAAGGGATAAAACAAATTTTGGCACTTGAACTATAATTGTTTGACTCATTTGGCACCTCTATTTTTTTTTTGCTTTAAAAGGTACCTGAACTCTTTACAAATGACACATTTGATACTCAGCACTAACGCCGTCCATCGCAACCGTTATCTCGTTGACGTGGCATGCCATGTCATAGTGCTGTTGACGTGGCATGCCACGTCATAATTTTTTAATAAAAAAATATAATTAATTTAAAAAATTCAGAAAAATAATATAATTAATTTAAAAAATTCAGAAAAATAATGTATTAATTTAAAAAATCCAAAAAATACTGTAATTAATTTTAAAAATACAAAAAATTAATATATTTCATTTAAAAAATTTTAAAAAATACTATAATTATTTTTCAAATTCTGAAATATAATATAATTAATTAAAAAAATAGTATAATTAATTTAAAATTTTGAGAAAAATAGTATAATTAATTTAAAAATTCTGAAATATAATATAATTAATTCTAATAGTATAATTTCTTTTTTCTTTTTTCTTTTTTCTTCTTTCTCCTCCACCTCTTCCTGTGGAGGCAGAGGGGGTGGGAAGGGCGTAGTCTAAAGCAAAGATAACTATTTTGGTGGTAGAGGTGGTTGGCGTTGGAGGCAGAGGGGGTGGGAAGGGCGGCGATGGTGGCTGATCGTGGTGGGAGGCCGATCCGATTGAGGGAAAGGGTGATGAAATTGAATTTGTTGTTGAAATTGGAATTTTGGGACGGGTTTGGATGATTGGAAGCGATTTGGAGGAGAAAAAAGAAAAAAGAAAAAAGAAAAAAGAAAATATACTATTAGAATTAATTATATTATATTTCAGAATTTTTAAATTAATTATACTATTTTTCTCAAAATTTTAAATTAACTATATTATTTTTCAAATGTGACGTTTTGTTATAGTACAAGTATCTTTTAAAAGCAAAATACAACCGAGTTATGAAATCTTTCATTTAATTATTTGACATGTACTATTAGATTATATTATTTTTTGATTTTTTTGATTTTTTTAATTAGCTATATTATATTTCAGAATTAGAAAAATAATTATAGTATTTTTTTAAAATTTTTAAATGAAATATATTAATTTTCTGTATTTTTTAAATTAATTATAGTATTTTTTGGATTTTTTAAATTAATACATTATTTTTTTGAATTTTTAAAATTAATTATATATATTTTTTTTAAAATTATGACGTGGCATGCCACGTCAGCGAGATAACGGTTGCGATGGACGGCGTTAGTGTTGAGTACCAAATGTGTCATTTGTAAAGAGTTCAGGTGTCTTTTAAAGCAAAAAAAAATAGAGGTGTCAAATGAATGAAACAATTATAATTCAGATGCCAAAATTTGTTTTATCCCGAGTATAAAAGTTTGAAAAATGTAATGGAACGATGACGTGCGACGTGCAACTCTTTATGCCGTGCGCTCTACCGAATTCAGTTCTAATTGGATTTCTTCTCTTCAAGGGTGTTGGATCCTGATCCACGTCACTAAATCTTTTGCTTCAAGAATATTAAAACACGTGACATGTGAATTTAGTATTTGAATTAATGGTTGAATGGAGAAATTGAATATTAAAACTTCAATTTTAGTTGGGATGTATTAGAATTAGAATCAAATTCTATGATTGTGTTTGGTGTTCACTGAGAATGACAATGAGAATGAAACCTTATAAGCATATATATATTTTGGTGTTTAACTGTAGAATAATATACTTGGTATTCTACTAACTATTAGTAATAGAATTGTACTAACCGATGTGTTAACATATGAATGAGCGAGATTTATCCTTTTCGAATTAGATTATATTATTATTTTTATTTAAATAAATGACAACCAAATGAATATGAAGATGACAAGTACTATACTTTTAGTACAAAAGTTAATAAAAATGTTAGTATCTTTAGTAATCAGCGTCCCATGTTATTTTTCTCATTTTAGTTAGTCATACTTGTTTTTTTTGTTCTCATTTTAGTTAGTCATACTTGTTTTTTTTGTTCATTTCGATCACGGACGTTATACCCGTCAGTTCAATTAAATCTCAGTTGTTAAAAACGTGACTGACAGCGACAAACTTCCATTAACTATCATTATTTTATTATTTTTTGGGCCCACATGAAAATAAAAAGAGATTTAAAAAAGAAATCTATAAAATGAATTAAAAGAATTCCATAAACATTAAAAATCAGAAAAAATCTAAAAAAATTCTTGGCATTCCTCGGACATGCACATGTCAATGGGATTTCTAGAAGTAGAATTCTAGTTCTAAATCTAATTAATTAATTATTATCGCCCCATCCATATATATATATATATATATATATATATATCTGTTGGTAATTAACAATTAATTAGTTATGCTAATGGAAAATGGATCAATGGAGCCCAAAAGAAATTCACATTGTTGAGTCCAATACAAAATTCCCAACCCAAGCCCAAGGTTTAGGCCCATTTATAATTGTCAGGCCCATTAGTCGTTCTTAGGCCGAAACCCTTCCCTCTCTTTTATTCATCCTCTTCTTCTTCTTCTTCAAGAATCTCCAGAATCTCACCGCCTAATCAAAACCTCCATCGAAACGCAAACACGCCATAAACAAAAATGAACAACAACAAATCAAGAAAGCGTGCCCGGAAATCGAAAACCACCCCTGAAGCCACCCCGGAGTCTCAAAACGACGCCACCACCACCGCCACTACAACCACTGAAACCCCTTCCCCTACTGCCACCACCAGCCGTGGCAGAGCCCGGAAAATTGCGAAACACTCCGAAAGCTCGGAACCCAAATTGGCAGAACGGAGACTGACCCGTCACAGCGAGCAAAACGGAGAGTTTTTCGCACCCAACGGGGAGACAAAGCATAATGTTAATGTGGAAACGGTGGTTAAAGTTGTACCTTCAATGGACGCGGTGGTGAAGGTGTTTTGTGTGCATACCGAACCGAATTTCTCATTGCCTTGGCAACGGAAGAGGCAGTATAGCTCGAGTAGTAGTGGGTTTATTATTGGTGGGAAGAGAGTGCTAACTAATGCGCATTCGGTGGAGCATCATACTCAGGTGAAGCTGAAGAAGAGGGGTTCGGATACTAAGTACTTGGCTACGGTGTTGGCTATCGGGACTGAGTGTGATATTGGTAAGACCTCATTGATTGATATAATGGAGTTGTTCAAGTTTGGTTTTGTGTTTTACTGCTCCTCACTTCCATTGAGTTCTTATGCTAGAAATGCTAAGGTGTATGCTGACCATTTGATAAGATTCTGATAGAACTGTGGGTGGGCGATGTCTCATTGCCCCCTCTAGCAGAAGGCACGTAAATTTTCTTAACATTGTCGTTCCTATAGATTATCTGTCAACTATCCATGTCTGGCAATATTTTGAATTCTTGATATTATTAACTCGGATGAGTATAGTACGAGATGGTACATGGTGTGACCACACTAGCTTGTCATTGCCACGTTAGTTGGTAAAACATTTCTATAGTTGCTTGCATTGCCATTTACTGGCCTTCAACCAAACATGGCGATTATCGACCTTCTGCCTTATCATATCCTTCAGTTAAATAAATTGCTCGACATTTAGAGTTGTGCTATAGATATAACATTTTACTGTAACCAACATAATTACTCGGCAATCATTCATATTATTGAATAATTATATAACACCTCATAGTTTCTTCTGTTGGTATTAGAACTCTGTAGACGTTTCCTTGTATGGTAATTTTTTATCATTCTGTGGATGCCACTACAGCACTGTTGACTGTTAGCGATGATGAGTTTTGGGAGGGAGTTACACCAGTTGAGTTTGGGGACTTGCCTGCCCTTCAAGATGCTGTTACTGTCGTTGGCTACCCAATTGGGGGTGATACGATTTCTGTGACGAGTGGTGTTGTTTCGCGTATTGAAATACTGTCTTACACGCATGGGTCAACTGAGCTTCTGGGTTTACAGGTTATGAATAGGAACTGATTTTTCTTGCTTTTAGTCATGTTTTAATTGCGATTGGGTGTTGACTTTTAATGCTGATGTCTTTATGATATTGTGCTGCAGATTGATGCAGCTATAAACTCTGGGAATTCTGGTGGGCCTGCCTTCAATGATACAGGAAAGTGTGTTGGTATTGCATTTCAATCCCTTAAGCATGAAGATGCAGAGAATATTGGCTATGTTATACCCACCCCAGTAATCAATCACTTTCTTTCTGACTATGAGAGGAATGGGGCTTACACAGGTATGCTTAGTCTTGCTTTCATGTACAGCTGCACAGCAATTAAGTTGTCTTCTCTTATTTTGCATTACTAACTAGGAAATAGAAAGTTGTATTTACCTTTTATGCTGGTTTGGTTATTATGCCTATGCTTTGCTGTGCTTCACAACTCTTTTCTATCCTTCCTCCTATCATGTTCTGTATCGTGCCAGGCTTCCCCATTCTCGGGGTTGAGTGGCAGAAGATGGAAAATCCTGATTTGCGCAATTCAATGGGAATGGGACCTGATCAAAAGGGTGTCCGTATCAGAAGAATAGAGCCAACAGCTCCTGAATCTCATGTTCTGAAGCCATCTGATGTTATCCTAAGTTTTGACGGGATCAATATTGCTAATGATGGAACAGGTGAGAATGTTATATTATGTAGTATTTTCTTTGCTCAACTTCCTTTTGTAATTATTGCCATCGACCATGGACTTTCCAGGTCTTGTATCTTAAAATTACCATGCGAGTGACTAGTTCATCTTGGCAAGGTTATACTCCTTGTACCTTTTTTTTTCAAATCGTCCTGCATTGGTCTCTTTTGGGAGCATCTTTCTCTGTGCATCTTTCTGTTATCCCCGCTACTGTAACTGGCTGCTGGCACCATGCTCATAAATCGTATTCTCCAACTTCTTTTGCTTTAAGTTTGAACTGGTAATTTAGAGAGTTTTCACGTGTCACTGAAGATGGACATTGCTCTAACCTATATCTTTTCTGGTTTATATCCAGTTCCATTCAGGCATGGGGAGCGCATAGGTTTCAGTTACCTTGTTTCACAAAAGTACACGGGGGACAAAGCTCTGGTAAAAGTACTCCGGAATTCAAAGACACTTGAGTTCAATATTAAACTTGCAACTCACAAGCGGCTCATCCCAGCACATATCAAGGGCAAACCACCCTCTTATTACATTGTTGCTGGGTTTGTTTTTACTGCTGTCTCTGTTCCATATCTGCGTTCTGAGGTACATAGCTGCTCTGTTTTTCTTTTCTTTCTTCCTCTAAGAAATTCCTTGTTCTTCATCTCCGCTGCTCTTTTTTACGAGAACTATAGGAAGTCTAGCATTCGTAGAAGAGCATGCTGATCTATATCTTCCCTTGTGTGATCAAACACTGTTCATATCCATGGATTTGAGTGTTTGCTAATTCCTGTGATATGAGATGCATTTTTTGAAACTATACAAACCTTTTTGATCACTCAGCTTTCTCACTATTGTCTACTATTGTCGATTTTGCTACAAGGTTCTGGGATGTTGAAAATCTTGAAATGGTGAATGCTGTCATGATTTTTTTTTGGGAATTGTGTTTGTATTGTTTATAAACCTTAGGTAATCGTAGTGTAGCATCAAATCCAGAACAAGTGGCATACCTTATCGTGAATAATTTACTGGCTGATGCACTGATCCTATGTAATAATACTATTGCTGGTGAAGGAGTGTGTTCAATTTGGATGCGAATGAAACCAGCTCATGCGTTGTCAATTCAATGTGCAGTGGTCTTGATTCTTCTTTATTGGTCCATGGATAGTGTAGTAGCACAATGTTCTTCTTTACCCATTTCTAACTTCTTAATTGCTCTTGGTTGTAGTATGGAAAGGAATATGAATTTGATGCACCGGTCAAACTGTTGGACAAGCATCTGCATGCAATGGCTCAATCTGTAGACGAGCAACTTGTTGTTGTGTCACAGGTCTCTCACTCATTTTCTTCCTCAAGTATATTCTGTTGTTCTTTGTCTTTTTTCTTCCTTTTACCTTCAAATAAGAGATCGAGTTGACGGTGTGAATATGATTTTAGGTGCTTGTAGCTGACATTAATATTGGATATGAAGAAATTGTCAATACTCAGGTATATTCCTCAACATGGTTGATGTATAGATGTAAGTTTACTGTTGTCTTATCTAACGATACATTTGCACAGGTTCTTTCTTTTAATGGCAAGCCCGTGAAGAATCTAAAGAACTTAGCTGACATGGTGGAGAGCTGTGACAGCGAATTTTTGCAATTTGACCTCGATTACCAACAGGTAAACTCTCTCTCTAAGGTTAATTGTCATGCATACAATTAACTGAAATTTTTTGAATCATGCACACGCCTCTTCTCAGGCTTTTGTTGAGGTTTACCGTTCTTTTTCCACAGATTGTGGTCCTACGAACCGTGACCGCCAAGGCAGCCACTTTGGATATTCTTCAGACACACTGTATACCTTCTGCCGTGTCTGATGATCTTAAGGCTTGAGAGGGAAGACCAGCCAAGGTACAAAATTATCGCGGCCATCTCACTTGCACTGTGATTCAAGTCTGCGTGTGCCTGAACAATGCAATATGGTTGGAGTGCAGAAGCTTGCGGGTCATTACAATATCCAGACTAGAGCTTTGAATGTGAGGAGAAAGTATTGACCGCATTGCCGGGTTTGTCATTGTAACTTTTAGACAGTCTCGATGACTGAAGCATTGAAACTTGTCCATTTTCAGTTTTCGTTGTACTTTAGCGTATTGATGAAATCATATAAAGCGGAAGGAAGCAGAAAGAATTTTTGTTTTGATGATGTTTTACGGTAGAACCGTCGGAGAACAAGATGATGTATCATTGTTAGAGCTGCTTTTTGCAAGAGCAATTATTATAGACTAGCATTTTCATTTTATTCTCATTTGTCATTCATGCCTTTGCTGTCAAATATTTGAATGACGTTTTTCACTGCTTAATGGAAAAAAAAAGCATGAGCAGTATGAAAGCAAACAGTCCATTTTGTTCGTAAAACCTTACATACCAGCTTTTACCGAGATGTAAAACGGGACAAGTTAAATTATGTGGCAAAATACGGAACATCCACCCCAAGAATACAAACTTGAAGAAAATGTATACTGTTTCCTACTACCAACTAACCTGAGCTTAAACATTTTACATACCTGTACAAGAATGGAGCTCGGTGCAAACCATTAGCTACACGCTTACAGTTACAGTCTAGTAGTCTACACTAGCTGTGGGTAATTTAACAAGAGGATACGCCGATACGGCTATTGAGAGATTGATCAGACTCGTCTATACATTTTGAGCTACACTTGTACTTGTTTCCCGTTTGGAGCTTTGCAGAAGAGGAACCTTCTCAGTTGACGGGTTATCTGAGCTAGTAGAACTATAGTCTTCGGCCAGTTCTTCTTTAGCTTTCCCCCACATTACCGTATAGAACCCGATTGATATTACCGTCGCCCCAATAAGACTGCAAAACACACAATGGAGTCTCAGTATTGTAACTAGTTGTTTCCCGATAAAGTAGCTACCACAACTCTTTCCTGTTCTGATATGGTTCAGTCGATGTCTTGAAAAGTACATTTAGCAAGAGTAGCAAAGTTAGTTAAAGAGATGAACTATAGTATCATACCTTCCAAGATACAGTGTATCACCAAGGAATATGACTCCCATGGCAACAGCAATGGCAATTGACAATGGTTTGAACATAGCTACATAAACTGGTCCCTTCAATCGTAAAGCCCATGTGTGGATGGTGTTGTTCAAGCAAGACCCAAACAGCCCCTGGAGACCAAAAAGTTTTTTTTTTTGGGTAAGAAACTACGGTTAACAACTAAACCAGCTTGCTTATAATCGTTACAGTGTGTTAGTTTCTCACCGAACAAAAAATGGAGGCTAATGCTATATTTGGCCGGATTATCCAGGCACTTGAAGTTCCTTCAGTAATTAGTGCTACAACTGCTGCTATGATGCTAACAATTACGTTGTAAAAGAAAATTACTGTTGGCTCTGCTGGGTACTCTTTCATTATTTGCGTCTGAAAAAAGGTAAACAGTTTCAGTCTATTTCTCCAAACATCATCAAACTTCTATAGAAACTGGAGCTGTTGCTACATACCTGAACAATGTACCACATGGGGACTAGTATATACTCTCCCATTAGCAAAACACCCCCAAGGATCCAATTTGGATTCGAAGAACGTAGAGGTTGGTGAAGAGGAACGGGTGGTGATGAGATGGCAAAAAGCGATGGACCTTTGTAGAGAGTAACCACAAATGCACCTGTTATTGACACTATGGTGCCCAATACCTTGGCCTGACTACTTGTTTTTCTGAATGCAACAGTTTCCATCCTATTAAGAGTAACATGGAAATGAAGTTGTTAGAGGAATTAGGAGATCCAAAAGGGCAAATAATTGGGAGTGCATATTTTATTAGGAGTGCAAAATCCAATTCCAGTTGCTTAATTCGATAATATTTGTGCACCTACTACTCATATATAACGTAAATGATCCTATACTAAAGTGATCGTAAATGTGGTAGTTTCTACAAAACAAGGATGAGTTAGGTATCGAGTTCAAGTCCTCTAATTTGCAATTTCTATGGAAACAAAAATAAGTCAACATGGGGATCTAAATCTTCTTAAGTAGCATGCTGCCTGTTATCTACATGAATGTAACTTCCAAAATTGACTATTCCATTTTGAGGGACTTGATTTCATCATATTGACTATTATTGAGTAGCAAAACAAAAGAAAATCCCTCCAGGAGTGAAGAAAACTCACTGACACAACTGTGGCCATATCAAAACAAAACAGGGAAGAAAGGGTAAAGTTACCGGAATATTATGGCAAGCAGGAAAGTAAAGGCTGGAGTAAGGTTGCTAATAGCAGAAGCAAGAGTTGGTGAACTATAATTGATTCCTGTATAACCCATGATCTGAGATGAGCTCCTGCTCCACAACACCAAATTACACACATAAGTCACCAAAAAATAAGCACAGTCATCAATCAAACACCAAAACAACCATGAATTTGTCTCCTCAAACATGAACTAATTAACTTGATTACATTACCCTATAAGGCCAAGAAGACCAATTTTACACATAATCCGGAAGGTAAGAGGAGGAAGCACCCTCGACCTGCAAATGAAATGAACAACAACATACTTATTGCAAGAACATTAAACTGGGTTTTTGTTCAAAACCCCATTTTTTGAAAATGACAAATTACAACACAGAAGATGGAAATACCTGCGGGAGATGAAAGGAGAAGGGAGGAGAACAAGAGCAGCAAGAGCATAAGCATAGACAACAAAAACATGGTAGCTCATGCCCTTTAAAGTTGCTGCCTTGAAAAGGGTATTTAACCCAACATTTACACACTCCATAACCACCATGATTGAGAATGGCAGAACATCTCTGTAACAGTAACTCCCTGCCATCTCTGAAAAACTTCTATCTTGAAACCCAAAGATGGAAACTTTTTTGCAATTTGGGTCTTCTGTTCTGAGTTCTCTATGGAAACTGACTCCTCTATGAAAATGTTGGGAAGTGGAGATGTTGCTGTAAATGGTGACTTGGCAGGGGGGAATAAGAGGAAAGCCTTCACTAAATTATAGTGTAAGGCTAAGAAAAGTGTCTAATTTCATCAATATGGGGTCGCATCACGCATGTGCCAAGTGAGAGGTCAATTATTGTGCTTTTCATTTTGTTATTTAACTAAATATAATACCAAAAACAAATTAACTAAAAAATTATATTATATTTCATTTAAATCTCAATTATGGTAAATACTTAATTCTTAATTCATGATTTGATATATAACTTTGTTTATATATTTGATTCAACATATTCGAATTCCATATTTGAATTCGATAGTTACGTGATAATTATTGAATTAATTATTATAATTTTTAGAAAAAAAATTATTAGTTAAATGATTTGAGGAGAACAACAAACAAGGATATCTTTATATATATATATATATATATATATAGATGATGAGTATTTGGTTGAACAAGTTGTATAAAATTGTTTGTCGCATAGTAGCATTGATGTAGACGTGCATTAGTATTAAATAAAGAAATCCACTTAATAAAATAGAGAGGTGAGGTTTCGTGTGGTAAGCACAAGCCTTATTTTTATTTTTTTTGATAGTTGTAACTTGTACTCCCTCCGTTTTCAAATAACTGTCGCGCGCATATCAATATTGACCGGATGATTCACTATTTGATCCTAAAAAAATTCGTACTTTTTTTGTGGAAGTACATTAATCTTTAACGTACTTCTACAAAAAAAGTATGAATTTTTTTGGGATCAAATAGTGAGTTATCCGGCCAATATTGATATGCGTGCGCGACAGTTATTTGAAAACGAAGGGAGTAACTTGTAAGCCTGAGAGGCACGTCATCCATCGCAATTCTTGGATGGACCAAA
This sequence comes from Viola odorata, assembly GCA_963691705.1. Classification (NCBI taxonomy): domain Eukaryota; kingdom Viridiplantae; phylum Streptophyta; class Magnoliopsida; order Malpighiales; family Violaceae; genus Viola; species Viola odorata. The sequence continues at coordinate 66,942,129 of OY829541.1, forward strand.
ACAACCCACCTTTCCTACTCCAAAGTGGTCTTAATCTCCGTAATCTCATCTGTAATTATTTTGGTACTCCTTCTGGTTCCAAACAAATGACTTTCTCGTATCTTAATATTCAATAGGTTTAACACTAAAAATACAAGTAAAATGAACGGTAAAAGTAAATCCTAAAACGATGTTTGTTTGAAACCGGAGGGAGTATTTTTTTAGGAGTTTATTTTCGTTCGAGTATTATCGAGTTTTAAAAAATATAACTTTTTTGTTATAATTTGTTCAATTTTCTAAACTAAAATTTGATTAAGCGAGATAAAGAAAAAGAATGTTTATAATTGGTTGCATACACAGTTACCACTAATTAACAAGATTGTGAGGGACACCATAATGTCAACTAGCCTACTTTTAAAGTGGTATCAAATGGGGCAACCTAATTTGTAACGTTACCCTAATCGAAAGGGAGGGGAGCTAATTATTGAAGGGAGGAACGTGCGGGTTGCACACTCTTGCAAGAACAGACAATTGCACTGTTCTTTCTGCCTCAATTATGGCTAATTAGTCTCCTGCTCACCGCGTCATGTTTTTGTCTCTTTCGAGAATAAAAACTCTTTTTATGGATTCTTCAAACTATTAAATCATGATTTTTTTTTTGCTTTCTTCTCGTCAAGCTCATGAATGACCTTTCCTGCTTTGTGCAAACAACCCCTATGTTTGCATTATCTTGTATTCCATGAAATCCTATAGCAAAATGGACACAGCATAAGGAATGAAGATGACCTTTAACCGTTTTTTCAGCTCATATAATTCATAGTTTCTCCACTTAAAATCTCAAATGAGTGCAAACCTGAAAAAATAAAATACAACCTCATATAATTAAAAAATATAACAATTAAAACCTAATCACCCTCAGAAAAACAAGAGAAAATGTCCTATTCATCATCAAAGTTGCCTCAAATCTTACCACATGAATGAGATTAATTTCATGTTCCAAAGAAGCCCTAACATCAGCTACATCAAATCAGTAATCAACCACACCTGTTGCAAGTAACATGCCATTCATTATCATCAACCGTATCGGTAAAAGCTGCAAATACTTTTGAAACAACTGATCATAAACTGCGATCAAGAGGAAGAGAAGCATCCAATGGAAGACAAGCTGCCTAGCTGGGGTTCCAACTAAAGGTTGCCCGGTGGCATTCGATAACCCAAGTGTTTATATAGCTCTGGTCATGGATTAGCCGAGGCTGATTCATCACACAAGTTGATGATAGACAAGGAATAAGAATGGCTAAACTGGTTAAAAGTGCTATCATAAGCAATCGCCACATTCTACGTAATCCATTGGTCATATATGCATGAGCTGATGTGCAAAGAACTTGATATTTACCATGGTTCAACATCATTGCCCTTGCAACAGTGGTATCTTCTCTTCAGAACCGTGTTTGACTGCTTTTTCTTCTTTTGCCTTTCCCCATATCACAACATAAAACCCGACGGATATGATGACTGCCCCAATTATACTACAAAGTCAAATAAAAGAAACTACAAGTTAATTTTGGAGGTAAAAATAAAGAAGGATAAAAAAGGGTGAGGTTGTTCTACTCATCAAATATAAACTCATGATTAAAAAAATGGAATGGAGGGCTTTGTAAATTATAATACCTTCCAAGATGGAGAGGATCCCTAAGGACTATGAAACTCATAATAGCTGCAATAATTGATAGCGGCTTGAATGTTGCTATGTAGACGGGCCCTTTTATGCGTAGGCCCCATGCGTGAATTACAGTGCTGAGGCCATAGCTAAATCCCTATAACAAACAGATTCTTCTGTAAGGAGCCAGAACAAGTTTACTTAGCAAGGATTATGCGTAAATGACAGAGATGTAAGGATAAGTCCATAGATGCGTACAGCATAAACAACTGCAACCCATGCTATGGTAGGACCAAGTCTCCAGGCACTCAAGTTCGCTTCTGCTATAATACATACTGGTGCAGATATAATGGCTCCACATATGAAGAAGAGAAAAACAACAATAAACTCAGCAGGGTATATTTTCACTACTTGTGTCTGCAAAATGTTACAGAATTCCAACTTTAGTTCCCACAATGTTTCACATTCATGTCAAACTGAGACAACAAATTCATTTGATAAAAAGGCACACACTTGAACGATGTACCAGACTGAGTAAAGAAGATACTCGGTTGCCAGTAACAGGCTGCCGATGGTCCATTTTGAATTTGATGAGCCTAAAGGCTGTTGAGATTGATTGGACACTGCCCTAGATGTTGATAAAACCGTAGGGCCTTTGTAAAGTGTCACCACTAATGCACCAGATATTGATACTAGTGTACCAATTATCTTCGCCCGAGTACTAGAGCTTCTGAAATCTAGACTTTCCATTCTTCTGTGTGTCACTCAGATAATAATAAAATCAAGTCAGAAACAAAAGTTTCAGATAATAATAGTCCATGAAGAAGCAGTGAACATATTAAATATCACTACACATCCTAAGTGAATACATAGAAACACACATAGGACCATTTTCTAAAGAAGAAATTAAGCCAATCTGTGAAATGGATCTTAGGTTCTGCCCTACACATGACTCTATCCATCACAAAGTCAGTCCACAACCCAGAAACTGGTGGATAAAAACTCAGACTTGTAAAACAAAATCGCCAGATAGCTATAAACAATTTGCTTGAAGAACAAAAAACAAACAATTTTCAGCATAGAAACTAGCACGCCATCAACCAGTAGTTCAGGAAAGCTTGTGCATTTCAGGCCGACCCATGATCTTTGCAATATACATCTTTGGATTATCACCAAGTATGCACAAAGAACTAAAACTTTAAACATAGATATATCATATTATATTTGTTCCACTAAGTCATAATTTACTGAACAATTGGATCCTATCAATCACAAGTCCGTGAACCAACCATTATTGTCGGATAAACCCTAGGGCCTATACATTACACAAAATCACTTGATTGCTGCAAACAATTTGCTCGAGCAACCACAAAACTTTTCATCTAATAAACTAACATGGGAACGACTGATGATTTAGGGAGGCTGGCACATTTCAGCCCAATCAATGAGTTAAAGCACAGAATACATATTTGCACCGAGACAAAGTGAATATGCACAATCTTTGAGATATCATGACAAATTGCTACTAGCAAACTTCACAAAATGGAAAAAAATGGACACCACCCGACAGTATGGTGGCTTTAATTTAGAAGAAGAAAAGGGAAAAGGAGGGAACACCTGAGAATGACCGCTAGTGTGAAGATAAATGCAGGTATGAGGTTTCCCATCGCCGAAGATAGAGTTGGAGAACTGTACTGTAAACCCTTATATCCAAGAGCATCAGATAAAACCCTGGAAACCCAAAAACCACAATAAAATCAATGTCCTAATCAAAGAATCACAAGCACAAAAATCAAACTTTTCTGCAGATAACAATAATTGGACATGATATCTACATACCCAAGAAGACCCACAAGGCAAATTCTCAAAATGAGAGGCTGCTTGACTGAAGGAACCACAGCTGAACTGCACAACATCATTAATTTCTTGTTTTCATATGAAATTAATTAAAGGACAGGAAGTCAAAGATGCAGAGAGAGAGGAAATGCTATTGTAAGCCTGAATGCCACGTCATTCGTCAGAATTATAAAATTGCCATTAAGGAAATGACCAAACCCTAGCTTCATTTCATTATCCTCCCGACATTTCTCCTCTCTCCCTCCTTGCCTCCAAACCCTCAGAAACAGCCACCCTCCTTCCTCCTCGTCCTCCACCTCAAGCGACAGCCACCGCCACCGCAAGCGACAGCCTCTCCTCCTCCCGAATCGGCTCTCTTCTCCTGGAATCGGTAACAACTCTGCTAATTTCTGGGTTTTTGAGGTTTAAAGTTTTTGGGTTTTTGATGTTTAAAGTTTCAGCGTTGAGATGGCTCATGATTGCGACTTAACTTAATCGATAAGAACGATGAAAAATATCCAATTTGTTTTGTTTAACAGCTAGTTATACTTGATTTGACTATATTTTGGTCTAAATGATACACGAATTGGACAACTTTTATTTTCTATTTCTGGTGTGCTAACTGCATCACTAAATGCTGTATTGCATTTTTGTGTTTAAGTTCATTTGCTTGAGTTATGTGGCTGACGAACTAATTATTCGGTTGTTCCAGTCAGGTGCTTGGATTTGATTACACTTTTCATGCAATAAAGCACTTTCATGGCACGCAACTCTGCTAATTTGTGGATTTTTTGTCAGCTGATTTTTAATTTGGAATTGTTGTGTGTTAATTTGGAATTTGTGGATTTTGTAGCATTGCGTTCCAATATTTCATGAGATTTGGTGTGTTTGTTGCGTGTTTGTTGCTCACTTATCTTAGGACAAAATGCCTGAAGTTACTTAAGATTGCTATTTTTCAATCAATTGGTGTAATGTTCTTTCATTGGCTGTGATTAATTGAGAGAAAATTGAATTATTGTCTGTGTGGGTGACATTGAGAGTGAATTGAATTGTTGTGTCCGTGTGGGTGAGGAAATGAGATCGCGTATATATTATCTGTTCTTCCTCCCCCAGATGGGAATGTGTTCCCTATATATATAGGATTAGAGCAGCTGGATCTGAAATCATCCCTTTCAGGCCAAGACATGGATCTGAAATTGTACAAGGCTGCTGAGAGTGGCGATATCGGGGCTTTCAGAGATTGTCCAGTACCTCTTCATCAGGTATTGACTATATGTAAGAACACTATCCTCCATGTGTTTTTGTCAGCTCAATTAGTTAATGAACAAGACTCGAAAAAAACAGCAGTACAAGTCTTTGCGGACCAGATTCTTGACTTGTGCCCAAAAATTCTAATGCAAAAGAATGACAAAGAAGAGATCCCACTCCACCTAGAAGTCTTTGTGGACCAGATTCTTGACTTGTGCCCAGAAATTCTAATGCAAAAGAATGACAAAGAAGAGATCCCACTCCACCTTGCTGCAAGGTACGGGTATGAGCATGTGGTGAATGTTTTGATTCGGCATGCGAAGAAATTAGGCAGGTCTGGATCAGATGATATGAGGATACCCAATAAAGAGAAAGACACCGCATTGCACGAGGCTGCAAAGAACAATTGCCTCAGCATTGTGAAAATATTGAAACAAGAAGACAGATCTAGTCTTCCATATCCAGCCAATGACTTGGGACACACACCACTTTACATTGCAGCGCGCCTAGGTTATTCGAAGGTTGTGGCTGAACTACTAAAGGGATCACAAATTGTTGATGGCAGCGGCGCTGCTCCCAATGGAAGAACTGCATTGCATGCCGCAGTGGATAGCCTCAATCAAAGTAAGAACTCAATCAAATAATCAACTCTCTAGCTATTTGTCTCTAATACATTCAGCTAGCTAGGCAGCTCACGATGATCTAATGATATATTTTTGATACATGTACTCGCAAAAAGTGGCATTAACAGTTCATATCCCTCTTATGGTTGTTACCAAACATGTCGTTAACGAGAGCAACAAAGCATATTGATTACTTCTTTTTTTTATATCAGAGACAGTGAAAGTGTTATTAGAACATGACAAAAGAGCAGCATACATAGGGGACAAAGATGGCAAAACAGCTCTTCATCTTGCAGCTGCTGTTGGTTCTTGGTTGATTATGGAGACCATTGTATCACACTGTCCAGATTGTTGCGAACAAGTTGACAACAAAGGATGGAATGCTCTTCACTATGCTGCAGCCAACGGACGCAATTTTATAATATTCTCATCGATTAAAAATAAACAGCTTAGAATTCTGCTAAATGACAAGGATTACATTCATGGAAACACGCCTGTCCATCTACTTGCTGCTCTTGGCTCAAAGTTTTTGGGAACTAATATGCGCGCGATTAACAAGCAAGAGCATGACAGTCTAGGCATTTATGCTGGAAAATATAATAACTCAACGGTATGTAACCAAATTACTTAATTCACATCTATATACATGAAGTATGAATCCCCATGTATAAAGTTTTCCTCGGTTTTATGGTATATACATGCAGAAACAAATCTTAGAATCACTGGAAGCCTCAGGCTATAGTAAATCACTAAAGAGTATAGAATATGTAGAGAGGTTGGAAAAGGCAAGAGCATCGCACTTGATAGTGGCAACCCTCATAGCAACTGTAACATTTGCAGCAGCATTCACAATGCCGGGTGGTTTGAAGAGCGATGATGATGGAGGCGAATTAGGCACGCCAATCTTGAGTAGAAATGCTGCTTTTAAAACTTTCGTCGTGACTGATGCTTTGGCAATGGTTCTCTCATCGACTGCTGTCTTCATCCACTTCCTCTTGCCTCTGTGCCGATCAAAGTCACTCTTTTCCTCTCTATTCTGGATTTCCTTAAACGTTATCATATGTGCAATAGGAGCAATGATGGTTGCGTTTGTTTCAGGCACATACGCGGTATTGTCACCTTCACTTGGACTTGCTATTACCACTTGCATCATTTGCTTGACCTTCTTCCCTTTTGCATTCTTTTTTTCACGTAGGATCATTCAATTAAGACTAATAAAACTAATAAAAAAATTCCACAAATCACGCGTTACTCGAGCCTTGCCACAGTAGCGAGTGATTTGTGTTACCTTGTTGGTTCTTTCGTGCACCAGTTTCACATTTCTGTTAGTATTATACATACGCTGGTAAAACTCACATTAATTTAAGCACGAATTTGATAATTTAATTTTTGTACTGTATTTTTTCAATGTTTAGTAAGAGTCAATTAGAGTGGTTGCACGTAATTTTTTGTTTCTTCTGCGGTGGTTGTGCCAAAAGGATCGATCCGTTGGTGAAGGCTAGAACTCATAAGGCTTCCTGATTAACGTGGTTCTCTAAATTTGCAATAAAAAATCTATAATCCTTTTAAAGTTACTTAAAAATTGTATCAAACTAATACAATGAATAAAACTATTTTAATTTCTTTAACATTTAAAATTTTAATCTTTTTACAATTTTCTTGTTACTTTGTTTACCGAGGGATTTCGCAAATTTTTACTTTTTTATTTGACTTTTTAGTTGTAACTTTAAAAAATATAAGTTTTCCGATTATCCTCAAAGTTTGGCGCAATGTGATGGAGAAAGCTTGACATGAAGTATTTGCATTAATGGGGGAACAAATGATGGCATATTTGTAACAAAGAGAGAATATGGAAGGCTCACTGAACGCAGCTGCATTCCTCCACTTCCAACGCCACCAAGAAATTATAAAGCCGAAAATACCCTAAAAAATTTGCAAACTAATTATTATTTATAATTTTATAATTAATTATTTCTACTTCTTATATACTACTATTTTTGTTGCAATGAGATTATCCAATCCAATTTATAAAGATGGGTTATGTTTTTTTTCTTTAGTTTTCTGGGTACAATTCATACAGGTCTTGACAGATTAGTTGAACAAATCATGAAAGATTAATCAAAGGTATATTGCACTGAGATTTTCCAATTCAATTTGCTTCTTGGAAGATTAAAAGAGATGGGTTTTTTTTTCTTCATAACAGTTGTTGTCCGTGTACATTAAAAATTCATAGCCTTTGGATACACGAATACCATGCCTTTATCTCCTTTGTGCATAAGGCTTATCCAACGGTATCAAGGTATCAGAATACCCCTTCCTGCCTACTCGGAGACTCATTGATCATGCCAAGTTGCCAACTATTGCTGGAATTCCTCCCTTGTACTCTCGCTTTTTGACTCAACTACAGTCTACAGCGGCAAGTATCATCCGGAGCGCGAGACAAATTATTTTGGCCGTAAAGTCAGGCCTATCAACTACGCAAGCTACTGCCAACAATATCAAGGAAGTGGACTGGGGTGCAATCTGAAATTTGAAAGTTCCCAACAATATATTTTTATGGTGCATCCATTCCAGTTCCATATCCATCGATACTGATCATAGGATTCATAATATCTGAAGAACCCAACCAAGTATGGTAAACGCACTCAGAGTCAGAGATCTATAGGCTCATCAAGAACTCATCAGGGTAAGTAAATACAAGAACAAATAATTAACAAGAAATTTGGGCACTGCTCAAAAAGGGGTTCAATTCAAAAACACTAAACAAGCTTTTTAATATGATGCTTCACATCACAGGAAACCTTTTATTTAGTCAGCTCTATTTTATCATTTAATCCCACTCCGGTTGAGAAACCAACCACTTTTCCCAGCACCAAAAATGCACAAAAATGCGCAACACTCTAAACTCAAGCATCGTCAAGGGCGAGGACCCCAGGGAGTGGCTTCTCCTCCAGAAGTTCTAAGCTGGCACCACCTCTAGTTGAGATGTGACTCATCTTGTCAGCAATCCCCGCCTTCTCCACAGCAGCCACAGAGTCACCCCCTCCAATGATGGTTATCACACCCTTGCTTAGCAATCGCCTGAAACAGGGGTCGAACATGCAACATTCATCTACAGTCAAAGCACCAGCTATGAAACCTATAACCTAACAAAATGATACATACCTCAGTTCCAGCTGCAAACTTCTCGAACTCAAAGACACCCATGTGGATTGGATAATCTCATTGGAACATATGATTGTAGCACAATCCTTACATTAACACCCAAAAAAAAGAATAAACAAATCAAGAACAGCAGATTTGAATGAACAAACACAAATCAAAGATGACACATTAGATTTGAAAGAAGATTTTTCATGACCCAAATCTAATCTAATCTACACCTGAAAAGGCCATGGCCAATCCTTCAACTCCTCATCTTGCTGCACCTTGTTATTATTATTACCACCACTTTTGCCACCATCTCCTTCAACAAAACCATATTACTTCAAGAAGAAAGCAAGAGTGAGGAGGATCCATTCCAATCCAAAGATGACAACACAGAGCCCACCAGCAAGTTTCAAGATCACTTTCCCGTCATCTTCCCTCACATAAGAGTTCAATTCCCCAAGCAAATCCCCTATTCTTGTGAAGATCAGCACAGAAACAGAGCCTTGGAATATGGCTGTCAGGACTGTGGCCACCATGTGGGCTGCATACCATCTGCTGGCACAGGAGGATGCGGCGGCGCAACCGGAGACTGCTCCGGCGATGGTGAGGACGTGGAGGAGGATGAGGAAGAAGCCGCAGAGGGAAGGTAACAAACGGAGGGAGAGAATTAAGAAGATGCAACTGGAGGCTGCACCGAGAAGGATGTAGTTGCAGAGCAAGAAGATCTTGTGGGAGCTAAAGATCATATAGGAGCCAAAGACTCCATTACCTCTGCCGCAACCGATACTGCTACTGTACAAAATAAATACAGGTGCTGGATTGAGAAATATAACGAAAAACGGCCAGAAATAACAGAAGATATAAATTCATTTGAAGATGAATAAGTTTCCAACAGTGGAAAATACAGGTGCTATCAACTACTTTAAACTAGATTCCCCCACCTTCCAATCCAATACACATATCATAAAGTTATTAGATTTTGACTAATTTTATTCACACTAATAAAAAAATTTCCGGACGGTGATCTTTCACGCCTCAAAATCCTATTATTTCCTAATAGATTGTTGGTTCCATACCAATATTTCTAACAATTATTATACATGAAACTGCCTCTAGCCACCCATTTTTACAAATGCTAGAACAAAATTTGATTGAGCAAACACAGAGCAACCATTTTTCTTGCTTTACTGTCACCAGCTCTGACCCATTAAGTGGGTGCCATGAGCCAGCTGCTCTAATCCTATATATATAGGGAACACATTCCCATCTGGGGGAGGAAGAACAGATAATATATACGCGCTCTCATTTCCTCACCCACACGGACACAACAATTCAATTCACTCTCAATTTCTCTCGGTCACCCACACAGACAATAATTCAATTTTCTCTCAATTAATCACAGACAATGAAAGAACATTACACCAATTGATTGAAAAATAGCAATCTTAAGTAACTTCAGGCATTTTGTCCTAAGATAAGTGAGCAACAAACACGCAACAAACACTAAATCTCGTGAAATATTGGAACGCAATGCCACAAAATCCACAAATTCCAAATTAACACACACAACAATTCCAAATTAAAAATCAGCTGACAAAAAATCCACAAATTAGCAGAGTTGCGTGCCATGAAAGTGCTTTATTGCAGGAAAATTGTAATCAAATCCAAGCACCTGACTGGAACAACCGAATAATTAGTTCGTCAGCCACATAACTCAAGCAAATGAACTTAAGCACAAAAATGCAATACAGCATTTAGTGATGCAGTTAGCACACCAGAAATAGAAAATAAAAGTTGTCCGATTCGTGTATCATTTAGACCAAAATATAGTCAAATCAAGTATAACTAGCTGTTAAATAAAACAAATTGGATATTTTTCATCGTTCTTATCGATTAAGTTAAGTCGCAATCATGAGCCATCTCAACGCTGAAACTTTAAACCTCAAAAACCCAAAAACTTTAAACCTCAAAAATCCAGAAATTAGCAGAGTTGTTACCGATTCCAGGAGAAGAGAGCGGATTCGGGAGGAGGAGAGGCTGTCGCTTGCGGTGGCGGTGGATGTCGCTTGAGGTGGAGGACGAGGAGGAAGGAGGGTGGCTGTTTCTGAGGGTTTGGAGGCGAGGAGGGAGAGAGGAGAAATGTCGGGAGGATAATGAAATGAAGCTGGGGTTTGGTCATTTCCTTAATGGCAATTTTGTAATTCTGACGAGCCACGCAAGCCTGAATAGCATTACTCGATATATATACCTGCGGAAAATGAAAGCGAAAGGGAGGAGGAAAAGAGCGGAGAAGACATAAGAGTAGAAGATGAAGGCGTAGAAGCTCAGCCCTGTCAAGGAGGCAGCTTTGTACAAGATGTTTACGCCGACAAGAGCGCACTCTGCCGTAACAAGAGCTGCAAAAGGTAACACATCGTTGTACCAAAACCTCCATGCGAACATCACGAAACTGTTTCGTCTCTCCTTTCTCTCTCTCGCTCTCTCTGGTTTACTACAACCTTAACACTACAGAGACTCACTCGCAGCAATAGATCAACAGACAGCGCGGGGACCAATTTCTCGCTACACCAACGTTCTTTTGGTCAACTGGGAATCCTTCCAACGTGATAAATACTACCCCTTCGGTCAACCGGGAGTAAATAGTTGAGCCGAGAAAGGCACGCACATATTCTATTTTTTCCCCGGTTAATTAGGCTAACAACTTTGGAACAATGGTTGAATCGTGTCTTTTCCGGCATCATTTGTGTCATGATAGTGAACTTATTATACCTTTGCTTAAACTAGGAGATTGAAGTATGTGATAAAAATAATTTTAAATAAAAACAAAAAAAATGTGAAAAAAATAAAAAAAATCATAAAATAGTAAAAATAATTAATAAATACCTATAGAGGTGTACTGCTAATATGGAAACCTTTTTTGAATAAATGTATTGTAAAATATTAAACGTAGAAAAAATTAAAATAGCACCCTATATTTTATATTTGCTTCAATTGCACCCTAAGTTTGTATAAATGGTCCAAATTCACCCAATTAAATAATTTTACACAATTTTAATATTTCAAAAAAATCCAAAAAATATTTTTTCACTCATTAATTTTCAACTCACTACACATTTTTTGAGTGGAAATTCTAATAAATTAAAACAATTTTTTATTATTTTATTGTCATGGATTTTTAATTTTTCATATTTTTTCGTTTTATATTATATTATATATTTACAATTATTTTTTATTACATATTTAACATTACTATTATATAATTAATTTTGTGAATTTTTATGTGTTTTTTCACAATTTTATAATTATTTTCTATTTTCTATTTTTTTTAATGTTTTAATCAGATAGGAAATACTCCTTCCGGTTTGAATTAATTGACTTTTTAAAATACAATTTTAAAATAATAATTTTTGTACCATTGTTTTCAATTTATCCATTTTTCATAGTATAATTATAATAGTATCATTGTATCAAATTAATTGGTTGTGTAAAAAAATTAAGACAGATGGCAGAAGTCGTAATTATAACTTAAAACAACAGTTATTTCAGATCGGACGAACTATAAGTTATAACATTACATGTTTTTTCATTGATATATAGGATTCTGAGGCTATGAGATCTTATCCTCCCTGCTTTGCAATATGTACCCTGAAGAATACACAATCTGTTTTCAGTCTCCTTCAGTTTCATGGATTTGTAACAATGGCATCTTCCTATTAGAAGATGAGGATGCCAAGCCACTAAAGCTGTTCTCCTCTGCATTTTCTTCCTCAGTTTTCCCCCATAGTATAGCATAGAACCCAATGGATATGATAATTGCCCCAATAACACTGCAAATACCAGAAGGGTGTAGAAAAATGCATAAATAAATATGGACAATTAAACCAAAACAGAACTTTAGGGTAGGTTTCTCCTAATTATGTAGGGCTACTTTACTGACTGGGACCTAAAGTGATAATGTGTTTACCTTCCAAGATAGAGAGCATCACCAAGGAACGTAAAAGCTACAATAGCTGCAATTGCAATTGAGACTGGCTTGAATGATGCAACATAGACTGGCCCTTTTATGCGCGCGCCCCACGCGTGAAGTCCAGTAGAGAAAATTTGGCCTAGGAAACCCTAAAACCAGTACTTGTCTGATGTTAGCTAGATAACCACTAGAATCTGAGATTGCAAATAATAGCCGATTGGATACTAACCGTGTAGATAACTGCAGCATAGGCTATTTCAGAATTTAGTCTCCAGGCCCTCGGGTTTCGTTCCGCTATTAAACATACCAGTCCAGATACAATAGCTGCAGAAAAGTTGTATATGAAAACTACTGTCAATTCTGCAGGATATATCAGCATTATCTGCCCCTGTAAAGTTTGACAGAAAAGCAACTTCAGGTTTCTTGAAATTTCGCAACCGAAGATAGGCTTTACGATGAATTTGGAGAAATATGTACCACAACGATGTACCAAACTGAGTAAAGAAGCCACTGGCTGGCAAGAAAGATGCCACCCAAGACCCAATTGGAATGTGATGTGGATAGAAGGGAAAGAGCTGGTACTGTTGTACATGAAGTTGACAAAAGTGCAGGTCCTTTATAAAGAACTACTACTAGTGCACCAGATATTGATACTAAAGTACCAATAATTTTAGCTTTTGTAGTAGAGCTCTTCATATCTAGCCTTTCCATCCTTGTTTTTCAGAATCGATGCATGTCATAATTCGAACAAAAATAAGGAGTTAACGGTGAAATGAAAGTATAAAAGAAAGGAGAGAAATTAAGGAAGAAAACCTGAGGATTATGGCCAGAATGAAGGTAAAAGCTGGTGTAAGGTTGCACATAGCTGAAGCAAGAGTTGGTGAACTATAATCTATCCCTTTAACTGCAGAAAGCTGAGCCATAACCCTGCTCTTTTAAAATTCAGTCCTTTTTTCAATAGTGAAAATTCAAAGTAAAGAACAAATCACTCAAAAGTTTAAGTACCCGATAGGGCCAATCATGCAGATTCTGATGATCAGAGGGAACTTTCGCGACGGAAGTGCCACCCCACTGCAAAACACAGTTAGTACTAGCAGATCTTTTTACGCAGAAAAAAGAATGAAAGAAAGAGAGGAAGCTGACCTAGGAAAGATGAAGAGGAAAGGGATAAGAACAAGGGCACCGATACAATACGGGTAGAATGCGAAAACAAAGTAGCTCATCCCTTTTAAAGTTGCTGCTTTGAGTATTGTGTTGACACCAACAAGAGCAAACTCTACTGCAACCATTGCTGTGAATGGCACCACATCTCTCTGCCAATGCATCCATACCATATTTCTGTCACTTATTTGGCGTCGATTCTAGTGCTAATCTTGAAACGTCTTTCTTTAGGTTCTTGATTAGTTGACAAAAAGATGCAATCAACACCTAATGCAACATCATGTTCTAATTTTGACAGATGAGAAAAGAAAAAAGAATAAAAATTTGTCCTTGATTGTTATTGTTACTATTATCATTCATCATATTGACCATACATATTAAATTAAAAGATCTTTGGCAAGTTTATTGAACAAGATCTTGTTATGTAAGGCTTTGTAGTATGGATAATGACATTAGATGTGATGTTTTGTCAACTACAGCTGCAGCTCAACAGAAAGATAAGTCATATGCCACACCTTTTTTCCAGTTTTAGGTGCTTCACATCTCCTGAAAAACCCTCAAATCTGTTTTCAGTTTTAGATGCTTCATCTCCTATAAAAAAATCCTCAAATCCCAGTTTTAGATGTTTCATGGTTTTCCTCTTTGTTCTTCTCTTGGGTTTCCTGAAACTAATATGAAAGCAAAATTGCAAACTTTAATGCGTAGAATTGATCATGCAAATGGTGACAAGGCCACAGGTGAAGGTGTGAACAAAAGAAAGATTTTGCATCACTGTCATGTGGATTTTACTAGTTTAAATTCAACATTACTCTTTTCTCAGACAAAAGCATAACGATCGAAATGACGACACCTCCTAAAATCCAATCTGATTTGTTTGAGAAAAGAGGTTGTTGATGACTAAGAAAGTTATCTTTAAAATTAACAATAACGTTTTTTTAAAGAAATTCACAAGATGAGAAAGTTACTCTTTTTTCTTTCTTTTTTTTCTTAAAGTGTTAGTACTATTACTAATGAAGGTGGATGAGAAGCATAAGTATATCATCAAATATATCTAATACAATAAAGTTTTATAGATATTTTATTGGTTCGATTCATACCTCTATACTTAAAAAGCACGACTCAAAATGTAAAAAAATTGAATTTACTATTTTACCTTTGATAAAATAAGTATTTCAGCCTATACAAGAATTAAATATACATATAAAATGAAGATTATATGTGACAAGGCCAAAGGTGAAAGTGTGAAAGAAAAAGATTTTGCATCAGTTATGTGGATGCTAGAAGATATTGAGGAAAAAATTTAGGTATATCGGAAATATTTATTACTCGGTATCTTTTCATATAAAAATTTGACATCTATTAATTTTGAATTGAAATGATAAGAAATAAATAAAATTTATCCATTCTATATTAGGCTATATTTCTTTTTTTACTAAATTATTACCAAGTATCAATTTTTTATGTAGAGAAATACCTAATGGTAAATTCTCCCGATATACCTACCTAAGATTTTCTCAAGATACTTTTAATTAATTAATTAATTCCATTGCTTAATTTTGTTTCATTATATCAACCAGAGTGGAACCAAATCACAATCTCTTCTCATAGGGGTGTTTGGTATCAAATCATTAATAGAATTCAATTAGAATTCTATTAATCAATGAACTTTAGTGATTGGTATAACAATGTGTCGTGCAACGGTGTGAATATATTATGTACACCACTATCTTTCTAGCAGCTACCACAACAAACCACTACCCTCAGTCTTCCTGGGCCACCGACATTATCATCTTCGTGAATCCAAAAGGGCAAAAACCCCAAATGGGCCAAATCTCACAGCTCAAAATTGTCGCCACCGCCACCTATACTAACAACCCCCAAAAGTGTGCGGCAGTGTTGTATGCCAGCGGGGCCTTGATTGATGGTTTATTTTGGATGTTTTATCTTTTCTTTTATTATTAATTGAGATGATAATTATGCTACTTTAAGCCCTTTTGCTTCCTTTCCCTATAAACAGCCTTTGGAGCATCAATCTGAAGGAAAAGAGCAGAAAGCTTGAAGATTAGAGCTTAAATCAATCATTTGGTGATGGAGTCCCGTTTTCAGCTTTGCTGCCTTGAATTTGGTCCATTCGTCCCTAGGCCTCGACAAGAAGCAACCTTCCGGAATCCCAGCTGGACTTGCACTGACCATGTTTTTCCGTGCTTCAATTAATTATTCTCTAGTGCATTTCCTGTCTTCTTGGGACTCATTATTATCAGACACTAGACTTCTTGGGCCACTCTTTGTTATTCTCTTGAGGTTACAAACGTTCTTGGAAGAATGCATCAAACATTCTTCCTTATTTTAAGGGAATGTTTCCACTAGTTTACAAGCACTTTGAAGACAAGATTTTGGGAGCTTGTGAGCTAGTGTTGACTGACCTTGGAGAGGAGCATGAGGACAGAGGGAGGACCATTTAAGATAGCATTTTCGGACTGAAGAGGGCATTAGGAAAAAGGAGGACAGTAGAGAGCAAGAGAGGAGAAAATCAGCATTTCTCACATTTTCCAGATTTTTCAGCTTTTCTTTGTATTTTCGGATTTTAACTTCTTTTGCTGTTTTGATTGGTTGTAATTAATTCCTCCAATTCCTGGTAGGGATTGAGAGGTTTACAAGTCCAGTATGTTTTGAGACTTTGTTTGAACTTAATTAAATTCGGTTTTGTATTTCTTCCTTCTTGTTTTAACTCCAATTTGTTCATGTTTGGTTTGAGTTTGGCCAACTTGGATTTTGACTTGAATGAATATTGTCAGTTCCTCCGAAATTGAGTATTATCCATGATTGGGGGAACACAAGTAGACAATTCTCTAGTGACTGCGATTGGTCCGGCATTAAGAGAAAGGAGGAAAGAATTAGACCATGAGATGACGATCTCACCTCAAGGCCTAGGAGAAGAGGCTTCCTGCGTGACAATTGGTAGGAATGTTACCATCGGACCAAGATGGCGCTTGAGAGATTGACGAACTCATCCATAGGTTTAGGGAAGGATTTCTTAAACTTCCCTATGAAACCGTTTTGAATATATTTGTCAATGATCAACAACATGGAATTGTTACCTCAAGAGATCTCTACTGGGAACAATATTTCCCTCATCCTTGCACTCTCTCTGTCTTTACTTTTTTTCGTTTCTTATTTTCTATTTGTATTTTGTGCATGGTCGACTCGTCCCGAGGCCTTGGGATGAAGCGACCATGTCTGCTGCTGTTTTTTTATTTTCTTGTCATTTATTTTCTTGTACTGTTTTGACCTCCCCCTTCGTTTTGTTCAGTTTGGTTTGGTTGTTTGCAGGAGAATAAACATTAGGCCGATAGTCCCTGTGTTCGATCCTCTTACCGCTGTGCACAATCCTTTTTGTTGCTTAGTGATAAGTTGTAATTTTATTTATGATTGGATTCGACACCCATCATATTTTGGCGCCGTTGCCGGGGACTATTGGTTGAACTAATGTTTGTTTTTCTATGTTTATGACCAGATCTACTGAAGAATAACTGAGTCTAGCCCAAGACTATAAAGATGGACGCTTCATGGGAGGCAACCCATGTTTCTTTCGGATTTGTTTTCCTTTTGTTCTTTTTTGTTGTCGTTATTTTTGTTTTTTCCCCTTCTTGATCTCTCTCTCTGTTTTTCTCTTTGATTGCAGATTTCTTGGCACTTTTTAGTGCAGCTCCAGAAACACTTTGGCTGACTCTTCTCAAGACCTAGGGAAGAGGCAGATGTGTTGCACCAGCTACCCCTTCGCCTACTCCACCTACTTCGCCCCCAGGTTTTATCTTTCTTTGTTACTGTCTTTTTGCCCTTGTTTGTGCTCGTTCATATTGAGGACATTGTGTCCAATAAGTGTGGGGGAGTCACTTTCGTGTTTTTATTGTGTTTTTGGGCATATTTTTGTTGTTTTTGTGTTTTTCTTTTTCTGTTTTTCGCACCCTTGTATTAAATGACATCCCAAAAACTTGACTTATGTGAATACTTGATCTATCAACTCTGTCTTACAATGCTAAACACTTCTGACATTACAATTTGTACATTTATTCGCATGGTTGTATAATGAGTATTGCTGTCCTAGGAAATATTTTGCTAGGATTGTACTGTCTTCTCATCTCAAGACCTTGGGATGAAGATCCCGTCCATAATGTTGCTGCAAGTTTTTTATTTTTTTACTTTGCGTTAGTGTCTTTTTATTCTTTGCTTGACTGTGTGTGTTTGTATGTTTTGGGATTGTGGCAGAAAGGAGGTATAAGAGGCCGAAGGCCTATTTTTTTTAAAAAAAAAAAAAAGCAAAGAAAAAAAAAAAAAAGAAAAAAAGAAAAAAAAGAAAAAAAGAAAAGAAAAGAAAAGAATAAGGAGGTATAAGAGGCCGAAGGCCTAAATAAAAGAAAGAAAATGTGCAGAAGGGAGAAGAGGAAAGATTGGTGGTGTTCTTTAATTTTGTTGCTTGTATTTTTATTATTGTTGCATGACTGCTTGTGTATTTTTTCTTGTGTAGTAGCTGCGTTTGGATTGTGTCTTGGGCAGAGAAGACAGTAGTTCTAGGGATTTATTTCCTGGTTGAACAGCATGCTATCATACCACTATTTGAATATTTGCACATTTGTGATGTTTGGTGTGTTTGAGCATTGCTTGAAAGAGTTGGTTTTTGAAGTGAAAATATGATGGGTGTCGAATCCAATCATAAATAAAATTACAACTTATCACTAAGCAACAAAAAGGATTGTGCACAGCGGTAAGAGGATCGAACACAGGGACTATCGGCCTAATGTTTATTCTCCTGCAAACAACCAAACCAAACTGAACAAAACGAAGGGGGAGGTCAAAACAGTACAAGAAAATAAATGACAAGAAAATAAAAAAACAGCAGCAGACATGGTCGCTTCATCCCAAGGCCTCGGGACGAGTCGACCATGCACAAAATACAAATAGAAAATAAGAAACGAAAAAAGTAAAGACAGAGAGAGTGCAAGGATGAGGGAAATATTGTTCCCAGTAGAGATCTCTTGAGGTAACAATTCCATGTTGTTGATCATTGACAAATATATTCAAAACGGTTTCATAGGGAAGTTTAAGAAATCCTTCCCTAAACCTATGGATGAGTTCGTCAATCTCTCAAGCGCCATCTTGGTCCGATGGTAACATTCCTACCAATTGTCACGCAGGAAGCCTCTTCTCCTAGGCCTTGAGGTGAGATCGTCATCTCATGGTCTAATTCTTTCCTCCTTTCTCTTAATGCCGGACCAATCGCAGTCACTAGAGAATTGTCTACTTGTGTTCCCCCAATCATGGATAATACTCAATTTCGGAGGAACTGACAATATTCATTCAAGTCAAAATCCAAGTTGGCCAAACTCAAACCAAACATGAACAAATTGGAGTTAAAACAAGAAGGAAGAAATACAAAACCGAATTTAATTAAGTTCAAACAAAGTCTCAAAACATACTGGACTTGTAAACCTCTCAATCCCTACCAGGAATTGGAGGAATTAATTACAACCAATCAAAACAGCAAAAGAAGTTAAAATCCGAAAATACAAAGAAAAGCTGAAAAATCTGGAAAATGTGAGAAATGCTGATTTTCTCCTCTCTTGCTCTCTACTGTCCTCCTTTTTCCTAATGCCCTCTTCAGTCCGAAAATGCTATCTTAAATGGTCCTCCCTCTGTCCTCATGCTCCTCTCCAAGGTCAGTCAACACTAGCTCACAAGCTCCCAAAATCTTGTCTTCAAAGTGCTTGTAAACTAGTGGAAACATTCCCTTAAAATAAGGAAGAATGTTTGATGCATTCTTCCAAGAACGTTTGTAAGCTCAAGAGAATAACAAAGAGTGGCCCAAGAAGTCTAGTGTCTGATAATAATGAGTCCCAAGAAGACAGGAAATGCACTAGAGAATAATTAATTGAAGCACGGAAAAACATGGTCAGTGCAAGTCCAGCTGGGATTCCGGAAGGTTGCTTCTTGTCGAGGCCTAGGGACGAATGGACCAAATTCAAGGCAGCAAAGCTGAAAACGGGACTCCATCACCAAATGATTGATTTAAGCTCTAATCTTCAAGCTTTCTGCTCCTTTCCTTCAGATTGATGCTCCAAAGGCTGTTTATAGGGAAAGGAAGCAAAAGGGCTTAAAGTAGCATAATTATCATCTCAATTAATAATAAAAGAAAAGATAAAACATCCAAAATAAACCATCAATCAGGCCTCCTCCACCCTGTCAAAAGTCTGTAACCACCGCCTTGTCTTCTCCTATGGATCTCGGCGACGAACCTCCCACCTCAACCGCTCGGCGGTTTCTTATATCTCTAAAATGGTCCAACTTTGTCACTGTATCAGCCAGCGGAATCACATCCAATACACACCCAAACCTCCTCCTGCCAAAAAATCGATCTCTCTCGGGGTTTCTTCTCTCATGTTCTCTCTCGCCGCCGCTGCCACATTCCGTTCTCTCTCGCCGCTGCGTTCTCCTCTCGTTGTTGCTCTTCTCTCTCGCCGCTGCGTTCTCCTCTCGCCGTTGCTCTTCTCTCTCGCGTGTTGCTGTGTTTCGGCTTTTAGACAGAGTTTTTAAGTAATTAACTAATTAATTATTAAAAAACTAAATAAATTCTTAACAATCACACATATTTTAGCATAAATTCTATTTTGTATTAATTTTGATGGTTCAATTCTATAAGAATTGAACTCATTTAAAAAAAAGTATAACAAACATTGAATTTGGAAAGAATTCATTCCCAAATTTTGAGTTATTTCAATTTTTAATTGCTTAGTTTAAATGATTTGGTTTTTCTATTTCAATTTTCGTCATTAATTTATTCTATCTTTTTCCATTAACATGGTCTCTAGCTACCATATTCGTTACTCCATTTCTTCTCAAATTTTCAAAATTTTATCAATCTTATTCAATTCTTTAATTGTTTTTAACTACATAAATGTCAGAATTATGACTGTTAAAAAACTAAGATTTCAATTGCAAGTTTCATAACAATTTCTAATTTATCTGCACAATACAACCATCCCAGTTTATTGATAAAATGTTCTATCATTTAACTTTCCTAGAATGATAAGCATACAAATTCCAAGTTTGGTCATACTTCATTTCCACCACCATTCCTTGGAACAAGAAGTGGAGTCGTTTTGCTTGAAGATCCTGAGCTACATTCATTCAATAATACCATGGTCTCCTTCTCCTTAATTTTCCCCCACATCACACCATAAAATCCAGCTGCAATTATGATTGATCCAATCACACTGCAACCAATCAAATCATCATTATCTTTTGCAACAATTCAATTTACAGTTTAATCTCAATTAGACAATATAAGATTTACCATTTGTTCTCTTTAATTTGTGACACAATAAGTTGCTCTACTTATATTTCATTAATATTTCTGCCCCTTTATTGACGTGTCAGATTCATAAGTGTCAAAAGTGTTACCATAGTAAAAGGACTCAGTGTGTGAAGACGAATAATAGAAGGTAAGATGTGTCAAGCTCTTCTAAGTCGAGGAACTAAGTGTCTCGAAAAATCCAGATGCGGTTCAAATTACATAATTGTAGCTTAATGTACCTGCCAAGATGAAGGGAATCTCCTAAGAACATGACTGCCATAAACACTGCAACGGCAATCCCCAAAGGCTTGAACATGGCTACAAACACAGGTCCCTTTGTCCGCAAACACCATGTGTGAACAGAAATTCTGAACAAGCTCCCAAATATTGCCTATAATCACTTCAGTTCAAAAATAAACATTACTCCCTGCATATCACCAAAAATGCTGCTAGAAATGCAGGAAGATGCATGCATAATGCATATCACCAAAAATGCTGCTAGAAATGCAGGAAGATGCATGCATAAATGGATCGTAGCGCGCAGCAATTAACTAACATTCTTTAACACTTCAATCTATCAAGAAATTTTAGTATGGTCAGTTTCCTTGTAAAACCAGAATGTGCATTGTTAGAACAGTTTGAATTCGCAAGCTTTCGTACCGTGAATACAATGGCAATCACTTCAATGCCATGATTGAGATTCCAGCCATTAGGGTTCCTCTCCAATATAAGAGCAAAAACTGCAGATTGGATTGTGATAAAGAAGGTGAAAAAGAAGACTATTGTCATCTCTTCTGGGTATTCTTTTACAGTTGCTCCCTGAAAAGAAAAGAAAAGAAAAAAACAAAATTCAAGCTGGTACATCCTTAACTACTAGCCATTAAAGCAACGTAAGTTTTCCTAATTAATACCAACCAATTCATGTCTGATGGGCCACATCTCAACTGTCCAAAAGTTTTGTTTTTTGTTTTCTTTAAGGTCCTGAAACCAAAATGGTCCTAATTTATGCTAATGGAACAGATTTAACATGCTGAATATTCCATTTACCTGAGCTATGTTCCATGTTGCAGACAAAAACATAACGAACGAAAGGACGAAACCTCCTAAGATCCAATCGAATTGGTCTGAGAAAAGAGACTGTTGATGATGACCAAGAAAGTTGGAATTTAATGAAGATTTCAACATCACTGGACCTCTATAGAGGGTCACAATCAATGCTCCTGTTACTGCTACAATAGCCCCCAAGCATTTTGCTTGACTGCTTGATCTTCTTACTTCTAATGTTTCCATCCTTAAATATTCAGACCATAAATGATAAGAAATCACTATAATAATAATAATAAAGGAATAAGAAAAAGAGCCACAAATTAATCTCAGACTCTCTTTTAAATTAACCCAACCTAAAAATGACTGCAAGCAGGAATGTGAAAACTGGAGAAAGATTGGCCATTGCAGAAGACATAGTAGGTGAGCTGAGGTTTACACCTGTTAAAAACAGAATCTGCCCTGTACTCCTGCAACACAAACACTTTTTTTCCAAATCAAAAGAATAGAACATAAAACAAGAACCCTTTTTTCTTTCTCTCTCCGAGTATCCTCTCTACCCCTTCCGAGTAGGAGATCAATCCCGTTCGAGTATAGTGTTCTTACCCTATCAAGGCAAGAAGGAAGAATTTGCAGATGAGAGAAAAAGTGAGAGGAGCCCTTTTCTTCCTGCAAAACAGAGATTCCAGTATTATGAAAGAAACCATTGAAGAAAAAAAAGAAAACTTCTAATTTGATTGATCAAGAATGAATGAATGGTTTGATGAAAGAAAGAGGATTAATTAACAGAAATCTGAATGAATGGTTTGATGAAAGAAAGAGGATTAATTAACAGAAATCACCTTTGAAAGATGAGATAAGGGAGAAGGATGAGAGTGGCAAGGGCATTGTAATACACAACAGAAACGTATCTGCTCATTCCTACTGCCAAAGCTGCTTTGCTTACTGTAGACACACCCACATCTGTGCATTCCACTGACACCATTGCCACAAAAGGTACCATATCCCACATCCAAGAACCAAAATCCATCTTCTTCTTCTTCCTCCCAATTCTGCTGCTATCTATCTGCAGACAAACAGTAGAATCTAGGATATATGTATGAAGGAGTTTCTCCTCTTCTTTTTTGCATACATATAAGCTCGGTATTCGAGTGGAGTACTGATTACAAGCTCGTTAGTGTACAGCACGACCGAGAGTTCATATCATGCCTTTACTTTTAGAAAATAACATAGCAGGGCAGGTCTACGTCAATGACTGTTTTGTTGGTCCTACTTACTACTTAGTACTATCCTTGAAAAGGAATCTAATCATAGCATTCAGGTAAGGGCAAAGCTATGGTAATTTGGTGTCTAATTTGTTTATTTATTACTCCATTAGTCGGTGAGAATAAAATGGGGAGTAGGTAGAACGCTCCAAAAAAGATTGGTGTGACGTATTTTTTAGGGGAAATTGCAAAAATTGGTACCTGTACAAGAATTTAATGAAATGTTTCATACCTCATCTATAAATTGCTTTTAAAAGATACCTGTACAATACGAAAACGTCACATTTGGTACCTCAACCTCACGCCGTCCAACAATCACCGTTAACTGTCCTACGTGGCACGCCACGTCGGATGCCACGTGGGATACGGCTGACGTGGCATGCCACGTCATCACATCCGACATGTGTCTTTCTCCACGTGTGAAACGACGTCGTTTCACACCAGCCATGAACTACGAGTAGTTCATGGTCAAAATGAACGACGCGTCGTTCACATGCTAGCATTTATCATTCTCCAAGTAAGGGAAATCCAAGATTCGAACCCTGGACCACTGGTAGCACAAGCAAAAATCTTACCACTAGACCAAATGCTCTTGATGTGCTATCATTGATCACAACCGATATTTATTACTCCAAAACCGTTTCCTTAGTTCTCAACCCCAGACCGCCCCACCTTTCTCTGCCTCTCTCACTTCTCTCCGATTTGGTGAATAGCTTTCGATGTTCATCTTTTAAAATTTTCAAAATATGTAAAAATTTCAACAATAATTTAATTAATCTAAAAATTCAGAAAAAATGTAAAAATTCTAAAAAATTCCAAAAAAGTTTTAATTAATCTAAAAATCCAAAAAAAAATACTAATTCTAAAAAAAAATGTTAAAAATTCACAAAAAAATGTAAAAATTCACAAAAATAATTTAATTAATTAATCTAAAAATCCAGAAAAACTTGTAAAATTCCAAAATAAATGTTAAAATTCCAAAAAAAAAATAAAAATTCCAAAAAATGTACAAATTCCAAAATAAATGTTAAAATTTAAAAAAAAATGAAAAAAATCTATATAAAATTATAAAATCCTGAAATTAATCTAAATTTTTCATTATTTTTAGATTAATTAATTTTTTTTTGGAATGTTTTACAATTTTTAGAATTTTTATATTTTTCTGAATTTTTAGAATAATTAAATTATTTTTGGAGCTTTTACAATTATTTTTAGAATTTTAACATTTTTTTTAAAATTTGTATATTTTTTTTGGAATTTTTACATTTTTTTGGATTTTTAGATTAATTAAATTATTTTTGAAATTTTTTAGAATTTTTACATTTTTTCTGAATTTTTAGATTAATTAAATTATTGTTGAAATTTTTTAAAAAATGTAAAAATTCTAAAAAATTTCAAAAATAATTTAATTAATCTAAAAATCCAAAAAAATGTAAAAATTCCAAAAAAAATATACAAATTTTAAAAAAAATGTTAAAATTCTAAAAATAATTGTAAAAGCTCCAAAAATAATTTAATTATTCTAAAAATTCAGAAAAATATAAAAATTCTAAAAATTGTAAAACATTCCAAAAAAAAATTAATTAATCTAAAAATAATGAAAAATTTAGATTAATTTCAGGATTTTATAATTTTATATAGATTTTTTTCATTTTTTTTTAAATTTTAACATTTTTTTTGGAATTTGAACATTTTTTGGAATTTTTATTTTTTTTTGGAATTTTAACATTTATTTTGGAATTTTACAAGTTTTTCTGGATTTTTAGATTAATTAATTAAATTATTTTTGTGAATTTTTACATTTTTTTGTGAATTTTTAACATTTTTTTTTAGAATTAGTATTTTTTTTTGGATTTTTAGATTAATTAAAACTTTTTTGGAATTTTTTAGAATTTTTACATTTTTTTAGAATTTTTAGATTAATTAAATTATTGTTGAAATTTTTACATATTTTGAAAATTTTAAAAGATGAACATCGAAAACTATTCACCAAATCGGAGAGAAGTGAGAGAGGCAGAGAAAGGTGGGGCGGTCTGGGGTTGAGAACTAAGGAAACGGTTTTGGAGTAATAAATATCGGTTGTGATCAATGATAGCACATCAAGAGCATTTGGTCTAGTGGTAAGATTTTTGCTTGTGCTACCAGTGGTCCAGGGTTCGAATCTTGGATTTCCCTTACTTGGAGAATGATAAATGCTAGCATGTGAACGACGCGTCGTTCATTTTGACCATGAACTACTCGTAGTTCATGCCTGGTGTGAAACGACGTCGTTTCACACGTGGAGAAAGACACATGTCGGATGTGATGACGTGGCATGCCACGTCAGCCGTATCCCATGTGGCATCCGACGTGGCGTGCCACGTAGGACAGTTAACGGTGATTGTTGGACGGCGTGAGGTTGAGGTACCAAATGTGACGTTTTCGTATTGTACAAGTATCTTTTAAAAGCAATTTACAAATGAGGTATGAAACATTTCATTAAATTCATGTACAGGTACCAATTTTTGCAATTTCCCTATTTTTTAGAGTAAAATATAGCAACTTGAATTTAAAAATGTAGCCAACTTTGCTGTTAAGCATAGTATTTTTATTATTATTATTATTGTGATAACTTTCGCAGAATGATTTACTCTATTCATGGTGTTTAAATACAAGACGAATCTATTAATTGAATTTAACTTTTTTTCTGAATAGACTTTCTAAATGCATATATATATAAACAAAAGAAGTTAATTTTTTTTTTGAAAATAATAAACAAAGGAAGTTATAATAATAAGTAGATATATAATGACAAGGAAAAATAAAAAGAATCAGCAGAAAATTGAAGCTGCAGAATATAAAGTTGAATAAAGCTCAGGCAAACACGAAGCGTCTTGTTAGTACTATATTGCATAAAACCTTCACATAATATTGGAGGCAAGAAAAACGAACCCAAAAATAATTACAGCAATTGCAACTGCAACTGCAACTTAACAACTAGGAAAAAACTATTAACTGAGTGAATGCTTTGTGCAAAGGTCTTCATGTTTTCCTTCGCTTTCTTTTCAGGAAAGGCATGGCACTTAGACCTCCCACACCGGACGCTCCTGTACTTTCCGGAACTGCATTGGTTTTGGAAAGATCACCAGAGGCACCGTCTGTTGCATCCAAATTGTCCTTATCATTGCCAACAATCTCTGCTGTCCCTCCATGTTCGGGTTCGTTGGATCTTTTCTTGATGTTAGAAATAGAGTGAACTAAACCATTGCCAGCTTCAGCATCATCCATATGACCAAGGGAAGTGGATGAATCGGCAATTTCTTGGACGGCAGCGGGAGAGGTACAAGCACCATCTTCATCCTTACCCGTCTCATCTTCATCCACACAAAACCCACCTCCCATTTTAAGGTAGTCTCCAGAAATGTCAACCTTGGAAGCACGGGCCTTCTGACTCGCATCAGGCTGGCCAACTTCGTCTTCATCATTGCAAAACCCACCTCCTCTTTCAAGGTCCATGGGGAAGTCCACATTAAGTGAAGGATCTACCAGTTTAACCTGTTCAACATTGACAACTCCAGATGTCCCTTGAGCCCCAAATAAAACTTCATCAACTGTCCCTTCATCAGTGCTCTTTGTATCACCCTGCTCTATCGACTTGTCCGCATCATCAAGGTCCAATTCGTTCATCAAGTAACTTACAGGCTTCCGTGACCGTGATGACTGCAGAGGGAGAAAAGGGAAAAGTATCAATGTTAACCTAGGCTAAAATATAAGCAATGTAGTAACTTCCCTTCCTGATTCCAAGTATGTTAGTCAAGCAGCATGTTGATACTACATTTTTGTGTTGATACTACATGCAAAATAATGGAAGAAAGACATTTCATACTTCTCGATATTTTGAATTACATTGATTAGTACATTAGTTTGCATTACCTTCATACTTGTGTTCAATAGTTTGTATTGATTTTTTTTCTTCTTGTATACGTGTCATTTTTATTTGCTCGTGTTTAAGTCTTTTTATGACAGGTAGGTAAAAAGTACCAACTTTACAAACTATTATTATGCACATGTATGAAGTTAACCCAAACCAATATACACGTACCAATTCAATTCAAAAATTTGAGTAACACTGCATAAATATATTTATTTTAACATGCCAAGTTCTCCACTCATCTAGTTTCTATTGATTTATCTTAGTGGAATCATTATCATACTTTAAAGTTTAAATGAAACAAGGAATAGAAGAAAATTCATCTTACCCTGCGTATATTTCGTGGGCTTTCTGATTTCTCAACATAAGCTTCTTGTTCCTCATCACTACTACGGACATCATCAGAGCTAGAATCAGATAGTTTAAAACCAACATTTACCTTTCCCCTTCCTCTTCCCCTGCCCCTCGTGCTTCCCCTACCTCTTCCATTCCCCTTTGATGCTTTATTGGTTTGATGCTTTCCAGACAAAGGGGGCCCTTCAGCATTCTGCCTTTCCCAACGCTGCTTTGCATTTGATTTTTTCAAGGAGCTGGTCTTAGTGCCAGGACCACTTTCCTCTGTTCTCGTAACAAGTTCCTCATGTTCTTTATCCCCGGTATTTCCACCAACACCTTTCTTTTTCCCCTTACCTTTCGAAAGGTCTTCCACAGGTTCATCCATCAAGTCCATGGAATTGTTTCCTGCAATCCCCTTAAGAGCACTTTTGATTCTCTTGCTACGAATTTTCGCAAACCTTTCATTGAAAGTATAAAATGCTTCTAGCCGTAGTTGAGTCTGTGACAAGAAAGCCACAACCAAAGGTTATCATTGCCACTTGGGTTCTTGCAAATAACAACTTGAAGTACCAAGTGATAAAAAAAACGTGTAGATTGACCGCAAGATATAAAGGACTTGCGATGTGCAGCCACTTCTGCATGCACATTTTCTTGACTAGTGCATGCGTGTTTGTCCCTCTTGCATAAATATACATCCATTCATTTAAGTACATGATAGAAGGACAGAACCCTGACCTCGCGTTTCTCGTATTCCTTCAGAACGGGCATTAGCAATTCATTTGACTTTTGGACACCCCACCCAAACTTTTCCCAGCACAATCTACATGCAATCAGAGGTGGCCATAAATACAGCTATTTGATTTTATTTATAAAGAATGAAGTCTCTAATTCTCTTACAGAGAATCAAGTTTAAGAGTAATAATAAACAAAAGAGTTGAGTGCACCTATGCAAAGTCTGACCTAGGCCATTATACAGAAAAGTCTTTGGGGGAATGACTCACTAGGAGAGGGTATTCACAAGACAGCTTTATAATAGGTCAAATTAAGGCATGGTGGAAACAACCTATTGGGCATCTTCAGTAGATAATGAAAACATATCAAATGCAGAAAAAAAGATAAAAAGAAAGATACCAAGTATCTCCAACCTAACCCAGATCTACAACCTTACTAACGAAATTTAATAATGAACATCAAAGTTGATATTATTACCTTTGAAGCACGTGAAGATCAGGCTTTTCCCATGTGAAAGGCTCAGTTGATTTATCCACTTGTGGAGAGGAATATGCCGAAATGACAGCTTCACTTGGGAAAGAAGGAGGAATATGCCAGTTCTTGCTTACATTTCTCTGTGAAAAGGTTATTGTTTAGCTTAACAGAGCAGAGAAGTGCACTGATTATATCATTGCTAAGCCTGTATCATAAAGGAAAAGCCTGATGCTGGAAGATGGTATACTTACATGCTTATCCATAAAAATCTGCTTTACTTTTTGAATCTGATCAACAGACTGCTTTTCCTGATCAGTTTGAGGTACATCTTGACCAGACGGAACCATTTCATCTACATCATTATTTGCACAATTCACATCACTGGCACCAACTTTAGAAACTTTCTTTTTCGCACTCAAACCACTCTGTACATTAAACTTTCCTAGGATGTTCGGATCAGGTGATTCCACCCACTTCCTGAATCTATGAAGGCCATCCTCTTCAGGGAATGCATGGACAACCTCAATAGCGTTAACAATGCCAATCCCACTACACAGAAATACAATACAAGCCAATAAAATTCATGTACTTGGCAAATAAAAATTGCTGCAGTGAGGAATGCATACCAATAGTTTAAAACCCAAACAGAAAGTAACAAAAAGTAATGCCATACAAACAAGGAAAGAGAAAATTACTTCTACAAGCTTACACAAGTATACATCTAGAACAGAAAAGAGTCGCTTTTCATTTTTAAGAGGAAAAAAAATGATTTTCTGAATAAATGGAAGCACTCTAAATACAGCTTCCTGCCAACATCACCGCATACACTAAGCACATGCTTGCTCTACAACTAACTTAGAAGCCAAAACAGCTATTTGATTACCTGATACCCTCTGTATAGTCACTCCCAAGAAGCAGAGCTACGTGAACCAACTGTTCCCTGGTTAGGCCAAGCTCTTTCTCAATATCCTGGCCCACAAAGTAGATAAATAAATGAAAAAGAGGAGGTATAGAGAAACACAAGCGATTGATGTAGGAGGCTAGTCAAGTGGAGTGGAAACGCCACATAAACTTTTTAAATACACACCAACGCACCACAAGAATTTTTTGTTAATCCAAGGGAGAATCTAAGATATAAGAACGACTTACTGAAGAAAATACAGGGAAATATGAATGAAGTTGGACCAAGCAATAAAAAGGATATTATTTTATGTTTATGCCAGATCCGCACCTTCATGAAGTATGTTTCTACGTACTTGCGATCGTCGAATATGTTCTTATACACACTCCGAGCTCCGAACAAGAATACATCAGAGTCATCAGTCACGACACCATCAACAAGATTTGCAAGTTCCATATAAGCGCATTGAGCTTCAGCTTCCATTGGCGCTACTATATATGGTAAACCAAACATCTGCAGTAGTTCCTGCAGAAAATACACCAAAACAATATAAGTTCCCATCCTCCATGGAAATACATGTAGTTTGTGAAATCACACAAATGATATTAGTGAGAAAGAAATCAGAAACCAACTATTCTTTGTGCTCATCCTTTAAGCATTTTCAAGATTGATATTCACAGAGAACTGTAACATAATACTGTCATTTGCTAGGGACTAATTGAGTGCTGGGAAATAAGAGACAGAAATCATGGGCTGAAGAACATTAAAAGCTGTAAAATGACTCAAGTCCATCAGTTGGCTAACCATATTGTGATACAGTCAATGATTCAAATTGCAGTTTGAACACACACCTGGCATTCTGTGAACATCTCACTGCTAACAGATTCTGCATTACGCTCATGTTTCCTCTGTTCATCTCCTAATTTCATGCTTTCTTGGTCAAGAATTAGTATCTCCTCCTCTAAAGTAGCCTCTGTGAAAGCAAACTGGGCATTCTCATCAACTGTAACTTCTGACTGGTGCATGGTAGATGTCTCTTTAGTAAATTGATCATAATAATATTTCTGTTGACCTGGTGAAGAATCACTGCCATTAGGTGGATTCTTTGCAGCTGGACCCACAAATACAGAAGGTTTAGTTTTTTCAGCTGAATTGCCAGACGGTTCAGCTGCAGAGTTAATGCTCTCGCTATTAAACAAAGTAGATGGTTCTCCTTCTGTATCATTTCTCCCATCATTGTCTAGGATAGCAGGTGATAAATCATCAAATACTGCATCAGAAATGTGAGAACCTTTTCCAGAAGACGTCTCAGTGGAGGTAGAAAGCTTGTTCAGTAAAGTCTCTGAAGATTGCTTCACAATCGAACAGACATCCTTTACTTTCAAAGGAATAACTGACTCGCGCGAAGGCCAATCTCCATCCAAATTACCCATCTCATTTGTATCTTGGCTTGACTGTCCCAAACCGAAGTCAGGGTTTTGTATACATGGTTCATCTATCAGCATCCCTTCCGCATCAGGATTATGTGCTTCAGATGATTTAAGCTGACCTGGTTCATCAATCAGCATCCCTACGATATCCGGATCATGTCCATCAGATAACTTAAAAGGCTTCCCAGGAGAAGGAAAATCTTGTCGGATGCTAGCTTGAGCCGCACCACCCAACTTTTGAATTCCAGAATTTTCATAGAACAATTTCTTCTGTTGGCTAACATCGTTTCCAAGCATCTTCAACTCACCAATATTTTCATCATGAAGTCCAGAACTCTTGTGAGCATTTTCCACAGAGCTTTTTAGTTTTTCATTCTTAGATAATGCTACATTAAAGTTCACTCTACTTTGGTCCTCAAGGCTTCTCCTTATTGCTTCCTGCAAATCAGCCTCTTCTGCCAAATAACCTCTAGAAACTGGTTTCTTCGCTTCAGCTGGGTGAAATGAATTTTCGCGAACGTCACAAGCTCCTTCTTCCCATTCCACCTCACTGCCATCACCAGCATTGCTATCTCTAGCAGAGCGCTTAGGAGTTAACTCTGCATTATATGAAGACATATTACCATTTTGTTCAATGATTCCTTCTTCCCAGTCATCATCAGAAGCAGAGAACGAAGACTGTCTAGTTGGTAAACTATTGCCAACAGGAGACATCTTTAAAGGTTTGCCAGCTACTAAACTAGCAAATATGTCATCATCACTGTCAAGGCACTTATTGTTATCAACTTCAAAAGATATCTCTATAGAAGCTTCATTATTTGACAGGAAAGATTCATTTTCGTCATTCAAGTTAACAGAATCAGTAATATTGCTATCCTTTGTTTTAATAAGCTGATTTTCAATGGGAGAACTTTTTGGTGTGACAATCTTATTTCTTTCGAGTGCAGACTGAGTGCTAGAATTCTTAGTGGAATTTGTTCCCTCCTGTTCAACTTCTTTGATTAAATCTAAGTTTCTCTGCAAATCTCGCGTCATGCGCATTCCCATAGCTCTCAGTCTACTGACTCGCACACGCCCACTTTCATCCAGGTATGTCTCAATCTCGTCATCAAAAGCCCTTCTAGATTCACCCTGAACAAATCCTGTGGTAGTATTTGATTTAGCGGTTGATGCGACACTATCCACCAAATCTATAGAATTCCCGGTTGACTTCTGCTGTTGTTTATCTCCATTCCCTTTAACTCCAGCAGACATAAGCAACCTAACATGACAAAGTAAATCAATAAAAAGGAGACGCTTCATGGAATCAAGTACATTAGAATAACAATACATCACATTCTGATGAGAGTGCATCAGAGGATACTCTCACATATGCATGAAACTGAGATAGCTGATGAAATTATAGTTCTAAGAAAATATGCACCTGTTGTAAATGATTCATAACACTGAGAACATGATCACTCACTCTTTATCCCCAGTAAATGATTTTGAGAAGATGAATTCTCTGTTGGCTTCTGACGCTATCCGAGAAGTCTGTACACCACCTACACCTTTCCCAGCAGCAGCTCGCTGCACCTGGTCTATCTCCCGGCGGAAAGCAACGGTTTTAAGGTAAGATTCTATTTGGAGCTCAGAAAACTTTTCAGGTGCCTGTATGGACAGAGGAAACCGGTAAGTTACATCCAAGATCTGCAGGGAAGTGGCGTTATAAACAGCAACTCCTGGGGTTTATTCAAATAAAAATGTTCTTATCACCTCCATAATTTATAACTTCTAGTGAGGTCATCCAGCAAACAGCAGTTAGAATTAATCCAAATGAGAAGTCTTGTCAACTTGAACAAATCAATAACATATGCACAGAATCAGAGAAAGATGAAGGCATTTGATGACTGACCTTCTTGACTTTTTGATACCTTTGCCTGTTTTCAGCCATCAATCTCTCTCTCATCTAACAGAACAGATACAAAGAGTGAATGTCACACCACAACCAATGCACAGATGATGTCCAAAACATGTATTTGAAAGGAGAACCTAAGTAGGTGTACAAGGGGATATACCTGAACAAGCAGATCCAGCTGCATCGATGGTGGCAGAGCTGCTAAGACAGCTGGATCAATGTTCCCATGTGGCTACATTCATCAATTGCAACTATGTCATGTTGACAAATGGACATAACTCATATATGCACAAACACATTACAGACTGTGACACAAACCTGAAGTAGATTCCAACTCTAGAACTTAAGTTCTGAGCCAGCGATAAATAGAACAGGCAGACAAAACTCATGCAATGTTTCAAGGTTGAACAGTGGAAAAGGAAAAGGAAACTAATAACTTACATTACCATTCTAACTCCTAAGTCAAACTTGGCAAGACTTACATTGCAAATCAGGATGATGTATCAACTCTGGAAAACATAAATGCTATACAACCAGTGTCAACCCCCACTGCAAAGTAATCAGATCCAGACAGTACGAACTTACCATTATCATCTCTTCCTCGTCATCTCCATCATCCTCTTCAGAAGGAATTGCAGAAGTAAACATTGATGCATTCTTTGTAATACCACCATCTTGATCAGCCATAAGAGATGCTGCCAGCCTAAATTGACTTATCAAAGTGATAATAGGGGATTCAATAAGAGGTCAAAAAGACATCAGAGCACCTACAACTGTAGAGAAACCTTACATCTCATCTAGCTTTTCCTGGTTATAACTGCCTGCTACATCGTCTTGCATCTCTATATCTGTCCCTTCCACGTTACTTTGATCTGACAAGACCTGTTTACCCTTTTCCTTATCTTTGTTTATCCTGTTTTGGCTCCCAATACCCTTCCAAGCAAAAGAGAACAAACAATAGCGTTTAGTACAATTTTACCATATGGAACACAGCATGACACTGAACCAAGGCTACTGAAATTGCTCAGGCTATGGCAAGAAAAGTTAATATTCCTCCCAAATTCTCAAATGTTATTAGTCTAATCTTCTTGACCTAATAAAGCATAATGCAAAAACGTAAACAAAGAAAGAAAAAAGAAAACACAACCCCAGCCTGCACAAAGAACACAAACTGCTTAATTTCAATACACTAGTTGGTACACACCAACATCATTTCTTCATCAGTATCGACCACCTCTGAAGCAGGACCTGCACCGGACGTAGACGCAAAGTTATTCAAACTCCTACCTTCCTCTGCTGCAATGGACGCTGCCACCCTAAACCAAACTCAATCAAACCCAATCTCAAACTAAAGAAAACACTTGAAAACCACAGTCACAAAAACAACAAGTCTCACATTTCATCCAGTTTCACATAATCATCATTTCTCTCCAAATCACTAGCCGATTCTGCACTCACTCCATCCAACAAAACATTCTTTTTCTTTTTGTTTCCCTTCCTCTGCTCCTCCAGATCCTTCGCCAGCTCTTTCAACCTCATAGACTTCAACTATAAAAAAGGTACTGAATCAAAACTAAAATTCTTCGGAGTAATTTTAAGAAGTTAACAACAACCAAAAAAACAACTAATTTACGAAAGTGCCACTGACATGATTGAGTAGCAACTTTTCAGCGGTTTTCCGAATTTTAGTTTGGGCGTTTTCACGCTGCCTGCGGCGGGCAATGACCGTGCGTCGCTTGAGCGCCGGTGTTCCTCCGTCGAAGACGAAGACAGGTTTGGTCCGCAAGTACAGCAACTTACAAATTCGGCGAAAGAAGCCTAGCAAATGCGCGTTCCGTACCATCTCTCCTTTCTCATCTCTCATGGCTTTCATGAACTGGACCATCCAGATACTTGCATCTGTTTTAAAAATAGTATTAACAATTACATTAAATTAAAAGGAAAATTAGGCTATCATTTCAAAATTTTGCGAAGAAGTTAGGGATTTTGGAATACCGATTGCCAGTTTCTTGCCGGCGAGGGTTTCGACAGACACGCGACGGCCGACAGGGGCAAGTAGGTCCCACAGGCCGTGGACTCCCATGGTTTATTAGAGGTTTTAGTGTTGATGATGGACTTTGATTCCGACTACAGTTTGTTATGATTGCCGCCAAATGAAGGATTTTCGTGGGGAAAAAGAATTATCCGGTAAATCGAAACCACGCATTAGTGATAGTTACTAATTGCTTAATTTGCTTCTTCTTTTTTATTATTTTAATCAAGTTAATTTGCTTCCGGTTAAGTAAGATAAAAACTCGTGGAAATGGGTTTTGGTGGAGAGGAGCTAAACCCGGCCCATATTCCCCAAAAGCCTCGACCATCGAATTCCCTTCCTACTTACACGTGTCCCCTTTCCTTATAAATACGTCAAAACCATCGTTCTCTCCTCTCGTCAGGCCTAAATAGTAAATTCAAGAGAAACAAACCCACCAAGCCACAAAGCACAATCAATTTATTATCATATTCATCACTAACGCGCATGTCATTCTCTTGAACCTATAACAGGGTTGAAAAGAAAGAAAAACCCATCTCGGTTAGCATCTGATTTCCATGTTTATTGCAATTTTTATCAATTTTGTGGGTTTTGTTCCTGTGATATCGTTTATTTCTGTTATTAACTACTGATGGATGAATTGAAGTATTGGTTGACATGATCATTTTAGTTTCTGCTTATAGTAAAAATTTCGTATATAATAAACCCATGAATTTGATACTAATAAAGTTTCTAATTATTGACTGAACTCGCGCAACAGCCCACTTTTCCTTTTTCCAGTCTCGTGGGTCTCTGTAGTTTTCTCATGGAAATTGATAAGATTCGAATTTTTGGAAAATCGGGATGAGGACGATGGTAGCTCGGGGTTACTGTAGCTGATGTCGAGGTATCTGCAAAGCGCCGGAGGGGGCTCCGACGCAGACACTCTGATGCTTAAGTCAGTTAGACACTCCAATGCTTAAGTCAGTAATGCGGTTCAAAAATAGCAGAAGTTCCAGCAGCAATCTTAGGCTTACCTTGCGTTTCAAATGGTGGAGTATTTATAGGCCACGCGAGGGCGTTATCTGAGGAAAATAACGCCTCCAGCGACATCAAGGACGATACCTCCGAATGACGTCAGGGACGATATCTCTAGCGACGTCAGGGGCGATATCTCCGAGTGACGTCATGGGCGACAGCTTCAGGTGACGTCATGGGCGGTAGCCTCAGGTGACGTCATGGGCGGTAGCCTCAGGTGACGTCATGGCTGTTCTGGGATGGGATAACGCCGTGTGTGCGGATAGATAACGCGCGAAACCCCCCGCTGATGTCGACCATCTCAGGTTCCTTGCCATCTAAGGGGCGTCAGCCTTCCGCGGCTGACCCGGGCAGGCGCGGTAGGGTTCCGGCTTCTACACTGGTACAGGGACGATAATACCCTTGAGGTTACCTTAATTGGTATCAGAAATCGTTTGTTTCTACTTCATGGGCATGATCAGGAAATAATTCCTGACTAGGGTTTGGTTGCTAAGGATTATATTCATTTATGTTATATTGATTGAGTTCCTTTAACTGTTACCATTGGTGGGGGCTAGTGGAAGCTTTTACTGTGGGAATAAGATGAGAAATTGTTTATGTACTGACTTGTGTTTAAAAATGACGTTGTCTTTTTTCTTTCTCCTCAATGTGGTAGGTTGGAGCTCAAGAATATTATCTTCAACTGTAAAGATGGCATCTCCTAGTAAGAGAAGAGACATGGATGTTATGAAACTGTAAGCTCTCTTTTGTGATTATTGTTGCTGTAGTTCTTGTTAGAAATTTCCATTTTGTATCGCTCACTTTCTTTTCTTTCTTCCAGCTAAAGACTATTTTGGGTATTTCTTAATGGTGTTATACATTTTTTGTAGGATGATGAGTGACTATATTGTGGAGACGATCGATGATGGGATTAATGTATTTAATGTGGAATTCCATGGTCCAAAGGAAAGTAAATGCCCTTCTGCCTTTTAAATCTCACGTCTTCAGTTGGTATTCTGTTTTTGTGTTGGTCTATAAATGCCTGCATCTCTTTTCAATTGTTGCAGGTCCCTATGAAGGCGGTGTTTGGAAAGTACATGTCGAGCTACCAGATGCTTATCCGTACAAGTCTCCTTCCATTGGTTTTCTTAACAAAATATACCACCCCAATGTTGATGAGACGTGAGCCCTCTTCAGAAGCTTTTTGCCTATTTGCATCCTTAGTTTTGAATTCTCTTTATTAATTGAGACCACTACAACCACAAACTAGACAGTAAACAAGCGCTATCTTACTAATACTGACCTTTTTACATTCTGAAATTGTTTTCTTTGGTTTTGCTTATGGGTTTTGTCTATAACCTGTTAATAGTCTTGAAATGGTGGTTTGCAAATTTTGTGGTTATCTAACATCTAAGGTCAGCTAAAGTACTGTGATCACGTAAATGTAATTCTTTTGCTGTCGCTGCACAGCTTTCATGTACTCCTGTGGAACGTTGGTTCTTTCTCTGTTGCCTCTGTAGTTTTCCCTTGTTTAATTTGATGAAACTGATAGCTACTATTCCATGCTATGCAGGTCCGGTTCTGTATGCTTGGATGTCATCAACCAATCATGGAGCCCTATGTTTGGTAATTTTGAACTTATGAATTCATGAGTTTGCATTATTAGTATGCATAGACATAGCTGCACGCCGAGCATCATGAATTTCTGTGCGTGAGACGGAGCTTGTTATTCATTTTCTGCTGTAGAGGTGCAAGTAGCATGGATGGGAAATTCACTGCTCATCTTACATTAACAAGCACCCTTTAAAAGTCCACTTCATCCCGGTTTTGATGGATGATGGCATTGTTGAGTGGGAGACGTCAATTTTAATGGGCTTGAGCATTATCACTGATCTTGTGTTTTTTAATATGCAGCAAATTTCTTTAGGAGCCCCAACTTAGGTTATTAAAGAGGACCTTTATTCTGGGAATTCTCTGTCATCTGACCGAATTTTGTTGCCTTTTCTTTTTAAAAGGGGATTCTTCACTGTTGATAATTTCATGGTAAAGAATTGACTGTAGCACATTTGTACCTCTCTTATAGCATGTGTAACCGTGTCTGTATCTTATACACTTGAAGACCTAAAGCTTGCAAAAAGAACTCAAATGCTTCGAAACATGTTGCAATATTTAAATGTTGACTTATGTATTTAAATCTCATTTTAGCCTGCCAAGTCAATTTTTGAGTCCAGTTATCTTAACGCAACTTTCTCTGGTTTCAGATCTTTTGAACGTATTTGAAGTTTTCCTCCCACAGCTGCTGCTGTACCCAAATCCTTCGGACCCATTAAACAGTGATGCAGCATCATTGATGATGAAGAATAAGGATAAGTATGAAGAGAAGGTGAAAGGTGAGATCTCTTTCGTGTACTATATTCTAGTAACTTGGTAATTAGTTAAACACAACTCCGAGGAGGTATCAAAGACTTTGAATTTGTTGCCTAACCAAGCAGCTGATGTTTAGGCAGTTTATTGGCAGCTTAGAAACATACACATTGTCTTCTTCATCCATGCTGGGCACCGTGTACTTGTATCATGGACATGAAAGTGATGTTTCGCTTTTGAGTTCTAATTGATGGTTTGATTATGCTGACAGAGTACTGTGAACTTTATGCAAAGAAGGAGAATATCACCAAAACCATCTCACAAGAGACCGATGACGACTTCAGTGATAAGGATATCAGTGAAGAGCAAAGCGTATCCAGTGATGATAATGCTGTCGGTGCAGATCCTTGACGCACTGCCTGTTACATTCTCATGTTTTCCAAGCTATTTATCATTCCTTTGTTACCACTTAACAGTCAATTCTTTTATTGATTCCCTTGTAAATTGACAGAAACATGAAAGATACATTATACCCTTGCATTTAGTTAACAGATCCATAGGCTATAGTGAATTTTGAGATGGAAAAAAAGAAGAAGAAAACATTAAATAATGAATACATCAGAATTACATTTAGTTCCCACTTCAATTTCATTATTTTTTTCTGATTTTTGTTGGAAATTGTTATTACCATAGATAGGAAAGGGAAATTAATTGTAGTGGATTGCTTTTGTATCCCAGTTCTTGTTAGAAGAAGGGTCATGACTCATGATATGAGTGCCCTTGCCTTCTCGTATTCTGCTCGGGTTGTAAATAACTTGCAACTTTTAGGTTATGTAAAAAGTGTTTGGTAATACAAAGATTCCAAGTTGTGCGAAAAAAAGGTTAACTTGCTTGCTTGCAGCCAGTTGCAGCCGGCCACTTTCTTACAAAATTTGGTTGGGCCCAGTTGACTTACTCTTTGGAGGTAAACGAACAATCTCAACAACGATACAAACTTCATTGTAAAATTGTCATCACAACCAATTACAACTGTTACTTTAAAACATAGGAATTGTCTCCACGTTATACCAAACACTAATTAACCATCACTAAATCATTACTTATAGCAGCTCTTTTTTTGCATCAAATCCTCAGGTCAGAGAGAATGAATCGAATCGCCATCTGGACGATCCTTGTTTCGATCTTCCTCCTCGTGAGGTGTTCTGCGGTGGAGGAAGAGGTTAAGAAGTCACTCGTAGACTTCCTTGCAAAACTGAGTGGCCCTTCTGGCCAACCTGATCCCAGTTTTGGTTGGAACATAACCACTGATCCCTGCCTGGATAAGTGGAAAGGCGTGTCCTGTGACACTGAGTCTAACAGTCTAGTGAAAGAGATATTACTCACCAGATCGAGTCTTTCGGGAGTGTTCGATGCTCATAATCTCTGTAATGTGCAACCTTTAGCTGCATCTCTTACTGTTATTAAGCTTGTTAAGAACAACATTGAAGGAAAGCTCCCACCTGAGATTGCAGACTGCAAAAACCTGACTCGGTTGCTTATAGGCCATAACCGATTCAGTGGAAGCCTTCCTGAAGCATTTCCTGAGCTGAGTAAGCTGCGAAAACTCGATATTTCCTACAATAACTTTACAGGTAACCTGCCAGACATCGCTCGGATTTCAGGTCTGAGAGTGTTCCTTGCTCAGGATAATCATCTCACAGGTGTGCTACCGGAATTCAATTTCTCCAATTTTAAGCAGTTCAATGTCTCCAGCAACGATTTCAGTGGGCCTGTTCCTGATGTAATTGGACGTTTCAATGAAAGCAGCTTCCTGAACAACAACCAATTATGTGGTCCTCCATTGCAGAATCTTTGCGTATTCAGCAAGAGCTCAATAGATGATGGAAATGGCAAGGGATCAGGTGGTGACTCGAAGAATCATGTTCTTATGTACTCTGGATATGGTATATTGGGGTTGGTTATTGTATTTTTAGTCATTTTCTTTCTGGTCAAGAAAAGGAAAAAGAGTACTGAAGAGAAGAAACATAATTACGAGAAGAAGGGTGCATCGGTTGATGATGATATACAGAAACCTGATGCTGTGTTCAGTGACAGTAGGTTTGTGGCTAGCAGATCGGAATTTTCGGGTGTTTCGGTTGAAACTGAATTAGTTTCTTCGTCGCTGATAGTTCTTACAAGTCCAATGGTGAATGGACTGAGATTTGAAGAGCTGTTGAGGGCTCCTGCAGAGTTGCTTGGAAGAGGAAAACACGGTAGCCTCTATAAGGTTATTATGAACAATGGCTTATTGGCTGTGAAAAGGATTAAGGATTGGCCGATTTCGAGCGATGAATTCAAGCACCGGATGGAGACAATACACAATGCGATCCACCCCAATGTATTACCACCTCTTGCCTTCTATGCTTCGCCGCTAGAAAAGCTTTTGGTCTATGAATTTCAGGAGAATGGAAGCCTCTTCCGCTTTCTCCATGGTAAATCTGCAACTCTCTCCACATTTTTACTTTTGTTAAATGCATTAGTAGTTGCCACAGTTTATTTCTTGTGACACATACTTGCACAAGGAATACATTTTAAACTAATGGTTGAAACAAAAACAAACTAGAAACTCTACTTTTGCCACTCTGAGGAGTTACTTGCATTCTGCAAAATGTGTTTTCAAAATCTTGTAGCATCTTTCTTGTCACAGAAATGCTCATCTTTCTGCACTCGTACACATTGGTAAACACAATTGATTTGCCCCTACGCGTGTATCTGTGCGCGCTAAATGGATGATAAATGCACTTACACAACTTATCTGGAATTTCAGGAGCAAAGACTGGTGAGTTATTTGATTGGAGTATTAGGCTTAGTGTTGCAGCTAGAATTGCTCAGGCATTGGCCTTCATGCATCAGCAGCTTTTTCCCCATGGAATTGCTCATGGGAATGTAAAATCCTCGAATATCTTGCTGAACAAGAACATGGAGCCTTGCATAAGTGAATATGGACTTATGGTCATTGAAAATCAAGACTCCTCTGTCCCAGGCAAGCAGGAAACAGATAATGCTGCTCCTTCCGACGCCTTCAAAGCAGACATTTATAGATTCGGAGTGATTTTGTTCGAGCTGTTGACCGCAAAGCAGACACAGGGCGATGGAAATCGCTTAGCTAAATGGGTAAACTCCGTCATTCGCGAAGAATGGACAGTGGAGGTTTTCGACAAGTCTCTCATATCAGAAGGAGCAAGTCAAGAGAGAATGGTGCAATTGCTTCAGGTTGCTGTAAAATGCACGAACCGGGCTCCGGAGAGTAGGCCACAGATGAAACAAGTTGCTGCTATGATCAACACAATAAAGGAGGAGGAAGAAAGATCTGTAACTTATGAAAGCATGACATGAAACTGGAAATACTTCCATTTACACCAATGTAGAATTCTGTTTCGTTCCATATCGTTTATGTTTCTGTATAATTAGTCCAGAACAGAAGTAGCATTTCGCTTTTCGTTGAAACCTATTTGTATTTCAATCAATAAGTGATGCTCATCTAGTCACAAAGAAAAGGGAATTATTTTTTAGATACATGATTGCTGCACCATTCGCACAATGTAATTAGTTGAAATAGTTCTCCACGATAACAAACATGAATGCTGATGATAACAAATTGGCGATTTTTATGTTAGTGATTTAATACTCTCACTAGTTAGTAAAAAAAAGTTATATCGATTCGTCGAACTTTATGATCATAACACATGTATATTGACCGTACTAAGTTAATTATTCGCTAAGGAACAATTAGCTTTATGCTATCTATCATATTTTCTAAAAGGAACCGTTATTTCCACACTCAATTACCTTATTTACACACCAAAATAGTTAAAAAGAAATTATCTTATTATGCTCTCATATTATTTCAATTTTTTTTAACAAATTTTCTTGATATGATAACTTCCGTATTTATTACAATTTATTTTTGGGATCCATCACTTTTTCTTTTCTTTTCCTTTTCAAACAATTATTTGAGAAAAAAGTGTATTTGATATCCAAATTTCTTTTCCAGTGTCAAATTTTCCCTAATTTTTTATCCTTAATAACTTGTCACTCAACTTTTATTATGTTATCCATTGATGATAAAGTATCAGTAGAAACTCAGTTTCGAAGGTTTAATACACCCCACGGTCCTAAATATTTGTCATTTTATTTTAATCAGTCTCAAACGTTATTTTTTATTTTTATCGGTCACAAACGTTATATCCGTTAGTT
The DNA here is from genome assembly GCA_963691705.1 of Viola odorata. Lineage (NCBI taxonomy): Eukaryota > Viridiplantae > Streptophyta > Magnoliopsida > Malpighiales > Violaceae > Viola > Viola odorata. Next base: position 66,984,718 of record OY829541.1, read on the forward strand.
CAATATAGTCCCAACTGTAAAAAAAATGTTAACGGAGACAAAATCCATTAGATTTTATTATTTTAATATTTTTTTCTGACAATCGGGTCCCACATTTTTATAATATAGAAAATTTAGAAAAATCTAATAAAATAGAAAAAATGTTTTTAAAAAACTATAGAAAAATAATAAATATCTAATAAAATAGGTAAACTATTTTTAAAAATCTAATAAAATATAAAAAATATTTTAAAAAATATAGGAAATTAAGAAAACTCTAAAGGAAAAATATTTAAAAAATATAGGAAATTAAGAAAAAATTAATAGTTTTCTATATTTTTGTAAAATATATTTTTAAGAACAAAATATGTAGGATCCACTAGATTTCAGTTTCTCAACACAATTTCAAGTCTTTCCAAATTCTCTTTTAATTTCTTAAACATCTCAATTTATCATACAAATTCTCTTTTTATTTTTTTATCCTACTTCAAGTTCTTGGAAGAATGAAATACACAAACTCTATTCTTCGTTACTGTATATTCTTCATAATTTTATAATTTTTAAAATATTTTTCCTATTTTATTCAATTTTTCTTAAGTTACTATATTTTTAAAAAATATTTTCCAATTTTATTAGATTTTTCCTATATTTTTTAAAATATTTTTATTATTTGACTATATTTTTTCTTAATTTATTATATTTTTTTAAAATATGTTTCCTATTTTATTAGATTTTTTTTAATTTTCTATATTTTTTGAAAATATTGTTCCTATCTTACTAGATTTTTTAAAATATCTTTCCTATTTTATTATATTTTTCTTAATTCTTATACTTTTTAAAATATTTGCTGACGTGTGAGATCGAATTGTTAGAAAAAATTATTAAAATAATAAAATCTAACGTAGTTTGTTTTCGTTAGCGTTTTTTTATAGTTGGGACTATATTGAACTATCGGATAAAACGTTTAGAATAAAAAAAAATTGAGACTGATTAAAATAAAATAACAAACATTTGGGACTACGAAGTGTATTAACCCTTCAAAACCGAGTCGGTACTTTATCACCAATGTGTAATAGAATAAAAGTTGACTGTTAAGTTATTAAGGATAAAAAATTAGGGGCAAATTTTTCGCTAAAAAAAATTTGATAATTGTTTAGTTGGCTAATAATCAACAACCCTTTTGCATTAATTAATATTACTGCTAAACAACTTGCAAATTTCAATAATTAAGAGAAGAAACTATAGTAGTACAACTTTTTGCCAAGATGATCACTCTTCATCTTTTCTACATACCTAACCAAAGACCCCACGTGTAGGTTGATGAAAGATGTTGTCCTTATGGGTAGATTGAGGGAATCATATTAAAAATAAATAAATATTATAATTAAGGAAATTCATTTTTAAATATGTAAATACAGACAATATAATTACTTTTCTAATTAAAAGTTGCTCTTAACAGTCTGTGATTTATCTTTCTTGTTGATCATGTTTCTTCAATAAAAACAACAAATTAGTCTGTGATCTAACTCACCTAATTGCCTTTGAAGATAAGGTTAATGAATTTAATGACCCATTTCATCCTTTGAAGGCACATCTCCAAAATAACCCACAAATGCAAGCAATATCTTATGTGATTTTACTAAGAAAATGAGAGCTTGAAAATAAGAGTATGGTATTGGTGTTGGTGGATGGTCAACAATCCAAGTACTTTAATCAAGCAACGACTATATAATTATAATCCAGATTGCATTCTATTAAAATAATTACTCATGATAGACCATAGTACCATACTTTGATTTCGATGGATTCATACTACTAATTAATTTATTCGGGGTGGTAAAATGGGTTAAACGAATCAATTTAGATTTGATTCGTTAAAATCAGAATTGACTCAATCCGACCCATTTGTTTAATATAATAAATAAAAATTATAAATGTGTAAAGATAAAAAATTTATTTATCATTAACTTAAATTTGATATTGTGATGAATGAAACAAAATAAGTTTGACAATTATTCTTTTAACCCTCCAAATTACTAGAAATTAAAATGAGTTGAGATTGATTTGGCTCACGCTTTAGTAACCTAAGGCTTATGTTTAAGTTTCAAGAATGTCTACCTTCTTTAAAATTCTTTCATATTACGACGTGATTAAATCTTCTACTAGGGTAGAAAAAAGGAGGAAAATTTTACCCTCGTCTTTTGAACTATACTTCAAATATAAAGATACTCTCGAAGTTAAATTTTCATTAATTTTTACTATGATTAATTATTTTATCTAATCAACACTTCCATTTGGCTGACAATCAGGTTGAAATTGTATACATCACGGGTCTTCGTTTTATTATTGATTATAAAAACGATTATTATTGAGTACGAATATCAAATGAACGATTATTATATTAATTAATAAAACTTTCGTTAAGAAGTGTTCTTACATTTCAGATATACTCCCTTCGTTTTTTTTCAGTTTTCATAATAACCAACATAATCATTAGATTACAATTATTATATAATTTTTTATTAAACTATCTTTATTAATTATGAACTATTTTTTTAATTTTTTTTAAATAGTTAATTTTAAATTATTTAAGATTAATTTTATTATTAACTAAAATGATCTTTGAAATTAAAAAAAATCTTAAAAATTAAAAAATAACAACTAACCAAATAAAATTATTTTTTAAAAAGGTGACAATTAAAAAAAAAACGGAGAACTGGGCTACACCCGGAAGAGAGTTTGTTTTTTTGTGTGTGTGTGTGTGAAGTCCGGGCCCACTGGGAAGCCCATATAGGACAACATCTTACATCTTTGTTGTCCGTAATGGTTGACCACCCTGATAACTCACGCGCTTCAAAGGCACGTGTGGACCACCTCCAGCTTTCCTTTTAGGCATCCTTTCCTTCCTTTTACCTCTCAGACTAATCACTATGGGAGCCAACTGTGTATCGTTCTTTTTCTTTAGGGTGTGTTTTCCCCTCTAGACAGTGACCTCTGGCTCTGGAGAGTAAATGCACAAAGCTATCCATCTCATTTCACTCTTGTTTGTACTATTTAAGTGAGGTTCTTCGAAAGTTTCTTGCTTTCCTGTATATGTGTGTGTTTGTTTTGTTTTTGTGTAAACCACCTTCTCTTGTTATTGTTCATCCAGTGACTTTTGTTTCATTTAAAAACATAAAAGAAAATGGGACTTGTAGCTCCAAAAGAACCACCTGCTTCTGCTACTACTGTTCTCTGCTAGTTAAAGTTGTTCCTTTGAAGAGAAAAAGGAGAGAAGGAATTCTGGGTTTTTCTTGGGTTTTGTATCAGTGGAAGGAAGGAAAAGGCATTCTTGTGCATTGCTGATCTGCAAAATGAGTTGGGTTTGTGCTTGATTTTGTTGAGCTGAAAGAGGGATATATGGTTTATGTGGTTTGTAGAATGTTAGAGAGCAGAGAGGCTAGTAGATGGTTAATGGAGCATACCCATTTGAAGACGTCATGGATTCAGTATCAAATCAGGCAGAAAGATGGGTTCTTGGCATACCCTCCTCCTTTTTCTGCTTCCTCATTGTCTCCTCCATATGCTAGTACTTTCAATAAAGGTTCAACATCTTCATCATCATCACCCCCACCATCTTCTGGTACTAGAATTAGTCCTGCTGTTCTTTTCATTATAGTTATTCTTGCTGTACTGTTTTTTATATCTGGCTTACTCCACTTGCTTGTGAGATTCCTTATAAAGCATCCATCTTCCCCAGCTTCCCCTAACTCTAATAGATACCCTGAACTGTCTGGGTCAGATGTTCTTCAGAGACAGCTCCAGCAGCTTTTCAATCTTCATGATTCAGGTCTGGATCAAGCTTTTATAGATGCACTTCCTGTTTTCCAGTACAAAGAGATAGTTGGTTTAAAAGAGCAATTTGATTGTGCTGTTTGCTTATGTGAGTTTACTGAGAAAGATAAGCTGAGGTTACTTCCGATGTGTAGTCATGCTTTTCACATCAGTTGCATAGACACTTGGCTACTGTCGAATTCTTCGTGTCCTCTTTGTAGGGGGACCCTTTACGCTCCTGGGTTTTCAATAGAAAACCCAATGTTTGATTTTGATGATTTGGGAGAGGATGAAGGATGTCCTGGTAATGGAGAAAATAGATACACTGCTAGTCACAAAACTGTGGAAATTGAAGAAGCTGTTGATGACAAGGGGGTTTTACCCGTGAGACTTGGTAAATTCAAGAAGCTAAGTGGTGGGGCAGGGGAGGCAGGAGGAGAGTCTAGTAGCAGTAATTTAGATGCAAGGAGATGTTTTTCAATGGGTTCATATCAATATGTGGTTGGTGATTCAGATCTTAGGGTTGCCTTATGCAATGAACAAGGCCGCCGCAATATTAAGCTTACAAAAGAGGTGGAACAAATTGGCAATCCTCCAGGTGATGGCGATTTGGATGGGAAGAAGATCAGCAATGTCGCTAAGGGTGATAGCTTTTCAATATCCAAGATTTGGCTTTGGCCTAAGAAGGGCAAATTTTCAAGCTCCTCTGACACACATATGGATATACCTTCTTCCCTTAACATTGAATTGCCCTGGATGAATAGGGAACAGGAAAAATGAAAGGTATTTTCTTTTGTGATTCTTGTTTAGTCATTAGTCCAGTGATCAAAAGCTTGTTATGCTTTTCTTTTTTTGAAAATATTTTGGGATGCTAATTCAAATACTGTGAATGATCGGTTGTGGAATACTGTTGATTTGCTGCTTGTGTATGTCAAGGGCATTTCTTCTTATATGGATTAACCAAATAGGGTATATGGAGGTGACCTCAAGTAGTTGAGAGATGGTTTTGTGGTTGGTCTTACTATAGTTGTAGAAATGATCATGCTGTCGTATGTGCTATGAACAAAAACATATATGTTCTTCGATTATTTTGGGAGCTTTTTTTAGCATAATGTTAGCTATTGAGTTATCAAATCTGATACATCTTGAGGGGGGTGAAAGATTGTTATTGAAGGACAGTAAACTGGTCCGTATTGTTTGTAACTTTTTTACTGCAATTTGCTAGTATTGAAAATTTACATGCTACTGGAATTGAATATGGAATTATAAATGGATTTCTTCTAAAAGAAAACTGTATTTTAGTTCTGAACTGAAGGTCCTAGTTTCATGTTTACCAAACAGTTGGAACATAAGTTCAAAATTCTAGAAAGGCAACTCATCTTTTCTCCTGTCCTTGATGAACTATTTTTCCGCACTTCTCCCTTTTTGCTTTATTAGTTGTGGTACATTGCAATTAATCTTGATGAACTACTGATTAGGTTTACCACTAATTGCAACTTTCCAGTTTGAATCATTCTGAATGACCTATCATTTTCCATTCAACTTGGACTTCTGCATTACAGGTCTTTGAAAACTTTAGTCACCAACCAACATGCAATTAAGAGCATTTGTATGCTAATCTCTATTGACTTTTATGCCACCGCATTTCCTGGCATTAGTTGTGCTCTCCTTCAAAACTGATGCAGCAGTTAGACCCACTTGTGTTGATTGCTTTGGACTACGAAATCGAACTGTGTACTTTCTTAAAATCTGCAATGCCCTTGATTGAACTACTATGCCCAGAAAGATCAAATTTTCACCTATGTGGTTATCGATCATGTTCATCGTTCCTTTTTTTTTCCAGAACTGAGCAAGCATCCTAGGAAGAAACAAACACCTAACTACTAGGCTAAATGTTGAGGTTGAGATGCATTGTAGGATCATTCTCTTTTGATGTTGGTGTTACATGAATGGTTCTTTCATTTTCATGAACATTTTATCAGGATAATGTGCATTCAATCTTCTGTATAGAGTTGTCATCTTGAGTTGTGCAGTTGGGGCAGTGATGGTGGGATCCATATTTATTTCAAAAAATTGGCTGTAATGGGCAATGGTGTGGGGTCTCTCTCTCCTTGCCACTCTCCCCATGTGGCCATGTTTGAAATTAAAGGCCCTTCTGATTAATTTAATTAATTAATCCACAATTGTTATTCTTTCTTTATAAAACCCTAATGAAACTGGCATCTGCCACCAAATTTTGCAGCAATTTTGAGATGTGTCCACATTAGATTCATTCAAATTAAATTAGCCAAATGAGAGAGAAAAGTGATCTACAAAAGATCAAAAGGGATGTTTTGTTCTCTCTTTTTTCTTCTTCGTATCAACGCATTCAAACTTGAGATTTTATCTTTATTAATTTTAAGAAATCCTAACCATCAACTTACTCGCCTGTGTTTACTAGAGTGCTTGTTATAGGATTACTAAGCTGCCGTTTGGGGTTGCAAGTTGGGTTGGAAACCAACTTTTGCCACCCAGCTTTCCAATTTTGGCCGTTTGGTTACACACTTTCAACCCAGCTTTTTGGAAAGTGTGTTGGGTTTTATGCCTTGGCACCCAGCTTTCCTCACTGCCCAAATTTCCTGCGGTGGCTGCGTTTGCACCCTCTCTCTCCCTTTTTTTTCCCCTTTTCATTTCATTTTAATTTTTTTACTTTATATAACCAACAAAATAAATTAAAAACTATCACAATAATTCTAGATCCATTTTTCCTATTTTTATTAATTTTTTAAAAATGGGTTTTATACTCCAACTATTTCATTTTTATAATTTTACCAAACACCAAAAATAATTTATCGTTTCCCACAGCACTTTTAAGAAATGTTTACCAAACAACATACTAACTTTTACAGAAGTACTTTTACCACAACACTTTTGCCACAGCACTTTTCCCACCACAACCGGAACGCCAAACAGACCCTAAGTATATTTTGGCAGTGTAATTGATATTTTTTTTTTACCTTGCAATTTGTTTATGAATTATTCTACTCTAATTGGGTAATAAAAAAAGTTGTAAAAATTAATAAATAAACAAATGAAAAAAGTGGAGCAGTTATGAAGTGGCGCCACGTGTGGGTTCCACCATCCATGTTCTTGCAGTTTAGGTACTGTGAACTGATACCTTAGCTAGGATCTCTGATTTGATGACAAATTCTGGTACTTTTGTTTGGGGCCCATTTAGTGACAGTTACTCGGTCATTGTTTGGGGCCCATTTAGTGACAGTTGCATAGGTCTAAGTCCACTTATTACCAAAAAGAAATTTAAGCCCACTTACAATAGAATTACTCCCTTGTAAGAAAATGGTACTCCCTTGTTACTCCCTCTGTCCCTTAATGTGTGTCGTACGTGCAAAAAAAGTACAGAATTTTTCGGAATCATATAAATACTATTCCGGTGCACCTAAAAATATGCGCCGGAATCATAAACGACACACATTAAAGGACAGAGGGAGTATAATAGATGAATGAAGTGCAAAAACTTACCTCTTAATATCACTTAATAGTCCCAATGCACATAAAATTAGTCTCCTAAAATTGGACCGTCGAAAAAATAACATATCTTAAAAGTTGACCCCTTCCTTGTCAAAATCAAGGGAAGAATGAGCCGAGCCAGGAGGCAAAGAAAACCTAGAAGAGAAGCCTCTCCCCAAAAGATCCTCATCAAAATAACCATTTTGGTCTGGCCCTTCATCAAAGTTACGAGCATAACTCTTAGGATCGTATTGGAATTTCCCAAGCTTTCCATACTGGTAATTATAGACACAATCACCACCACGTTTCTTACTATTATTGTTATTCCTATTAAACCTACGTAAGAACATTCTCCATTGTGGTACAACAACCTCTCCAGACCAATCCTTCACCTTATTCCATCCTCTCACCCACCATGATGATGTCGACGAAGAGTCCTCTCGTCCGAAGACCACCGTGTCTTGAGATTGGAATCTTTGCCATCCACCATTGTTGTTGTTGTTGTTGTTGTTATGTGAAGGCTCATTGTCAATGAAATGGATCCATAGACAACAACCCCGCTTCGCGAAAGCAACATCTATATCGTCATTGTTGCTGTTGTTGTTACCATAGGGAGGAGAAAAATCATGGTGGTTCATAAATGAAAAATTAATTAGGGCTTGTAAGGGAAGAACTAGAATGAAACTTCCCAAAAGAAAAACAATTTCTTCCCTACAAACCCTAATTAATCATGTTTCTGGAGTAGAAGGGGGGTTTTTAAACTTTTCCATTTCCCCTTTTGATGGTTTATGTGGGTGGAGGTGAAGGTATTAGCAAGGATTGGATAAAATGAGAGGTAATCACTATAAATTTGGAGAAAACTCTATTAATGGTGAGCAACAATGAGATATATTCTTCAATTCTTATCGGTTGAAATTATAAGGTTCATATGAATTTTCGGATGAGATTTATATTTTTAGCAGTTATCCTAATTAGTTATAGCAATAGAGTTTGTTTCTTTTCTCACTAATGTTGGGAAACATAATCCATATTTGTGATTTACCTAAAAAAAACAATGCTGGTTTGTCTAAAAAAAAGCCTTAAAATACTATGTAATATGAAAGGAAAGAAGTAATAGATGACAATCTCATAGAAAAGTTTAATATGGGTTGGATATAATTAATAAATGGGCTCGCTCTTATTTCTTTTTTCACTGTATTGGGCTTTTGAAAGGAAAAGAAAATGATGCTTTATAATATTGGGCTTATGAAGAATGCAATTAAAAACACAAAACAATAAAAAGAAGGCGCTAGAAGGAGGGGTCGAACCTCCGACCTTGTGGTTAACAGCCACACGCTCTAACCAACTGAGCTATTCCAGCTGACTGATGGATGATATAACATAATAGTATAAGAAATAAGAAACAACAAAAACTATTGATTCAAATTTCGCTGAAGATTTCAGAATTAACTGGTGTACGTGTAGTAGGATTGGTCGAGTTAAAAAATTGTAACAACATCATACATTCTTTTGCTGCAAATTTGCTCATTCACAAGAAAAGGGAAAGTGACACAGGCCGTTATACCAGCATTCATGACATCCATTACACATTTGTAGTTAAAAGAGAAAAAAACATACATTAAACCCGCTAATGACACTTTCGATCTCTAGCTCTCCTCCGAACATACCGAAGAGGGTAAAAGCTTAATCTTCCTAAATCCACTATCACACACATCTTCATGTAACACTTCTAAAGTTCAGAACACCCTTTTGCATAGCTGTTAGGTTGCATGATGATTATGAGACTACTAACTAATTATACGCATGGGAATAACCAACATAATTGTATCGAGGCCGAATGTTGTGGTGATTATACCTTGGATCTCCATAATCAACAGCCTTTATCACCATTGCTTCACGCCGGCCATCATGTTCTTGAACTGCCCCGAACACAATCTCATTTGTCTCACTACTCTTCTCGTAATATGTCTTTGGGTTGGATGAATAATGCCTGTGATGCTGCTGTTGCTGCTGTTGGTGGTGGCGTTGCATCTGCTTGTGATGTTGCATCTGCATTTGCATTTGCATCTGTTGTTGCTGCTGTTGGTGATAGTCACCATCTTCCCAACCACTATCGTAACCCCTGTTTCGCTTGAAATGCTGTTTCTTCACCGGTTCCTTGGTCATTAATGGGTAGTTCTTATTGGGTGTAGGTGATCTTGTTTCTACTGATGGCGGTTCATAGTCATCGGGGATTTCAAAACTTTCTTGCATGGGCCACCTACTTGGAGGCTTGAGAGGTTGTTGGTACTGCTGGGGGTACTGGCGGTAGCGCGGTTTCTTTCTGAAAACGGAAAATAATCCTCCAAAGATTTCACCTACAGTTGAGCCAGTGTTGAGGACAAGCCTCCCAAACGAGCCAAAAAATCCATCGTCAGGTGTATCTACTTCATCTTCATCTGGAATTAGGGGAGGCCTGACTGATTTAGTGGCCATTTGATATGGAGCCACCGGCAGTCCTTTCTTCATATAAGGTCTAGAATCCTACAAGAGGGAAATAAGTTGTCGAAACTTGTCTTGATCATGCGACTATGGGATTTCATAAGTCTGTGACTTTTGGTGATGATGGTTAGGAACTTACATCGTTGGAAGAAAACAACATCTGGACCCGACGCTGCAGTAATGCTAGCATGTAGCCGAAGAATCCAGCAGCAACAAGCATTGCTATTCCTGCAGTGGAAAGAAACACTTGATACATATAAGTCCATCTTTCTCGGAAGTAAACAGGAAACAAAAGTAAGGAGCAAGTTGACAGTTTAGCAGCTATACCTAACGGGAAATTACCATCATACTGAGAGTTACAGTCATCATCATGAAGTTGGATCTCGCGAACTGCCTGATTGCCTCTATCTATAACTAACAGAGAGCAGCTACTTCCAACATAAACAACATCAAAGTCATTTGAGAACTTTGCATCTTCACTTGGACCATCAACATGACCACCTCCTCGAGTCCACTTTCCTCCAGCAATAGTTGTAACCCCTGCAGAGAGACAAATTTAGAGCATTAATATTGACAGAATAGAAAACAGCATCGTCTAACACAAAGTACATGAAATCAAAAGGTTCATTTCACATGGTGCGGATATTTTGGTTGTTTTTAGACTAAAAAACGAGGATTACCTCCGTCACTAATCTTGCGGATAGCCATGTTCTCTGTGTCTGCGATGTATATATTTCCCCTGTCATCCACTGTCAACCCTTTTGGATGACTCATTCTTGCTTCTCTTAGCTTCCCATCTACATGTCCCGAGTACCCTTCAGGTGATCCTGCAATCAGCTTCGGCCTGCTATCTGCATTTACCCAACCCCAATGCATAAGCAAATGATCGGGTTTTAGTTGTTCAAATTACTACAAGCATTTAAGCTAGCCTTTCATTTGCAATGGAATCGCTACTAATTCTCGAGCTGTACGAAAGCTAATGCATATTACATAACAAAAGAGAAAAGAAAAGAAAAGGATAAAAGAGTTAAAGATGAGTGATTAACAAGACTATGCTAAGTGAGAAAAGACAAAGGAGTCAAGATGAGTAATTAACAAAGTTAAGTGATCATTAGAGAATATTGGCCCTCAAATCCAGAAGAAAGCAAAAAGAGTACAAATCTACAAAAATATGCAATTAGGTAGGCAGAGACAGAAGACAGAACTAAAAGGTTAGTTGTACTTTTGCAAAAAGAGGGACTTGTTCTTAACAAAAGCATATCAAACACATCAGAAGCTTAATCTACATTAACTTTTCCCCCTTTACTCTTTTAAATTAAAGAATTTTGGAATCCACCAACCCAATAACAAGAAAACACTGCCTCAACCATGAAGTTAAGTACCTTGATTATTCATTCATCTTTTAACTTTTTTTTAAGACCTACCACCATTGCATAAGCATCAAAACATTAACAAATGACCGAACGATCAAACTGAAATTCTAAACATAAGTGTAGGTGTTAAGATAAACTTACATTTAGATAAGGGTGTTGAGATCTTGTAAACATTACTGTTTTCTGAATCCAAGACCAAGAGCTCTCCACCAGGAGAAACTTCAATGGAGTAAGGTTCAATCCCATCTTTACTCCCATCAAACACTGTCTCCACAGCATACCCACTTTCAAATTTCATCATGGAACGGCTAGAAGCAGCTGAAATATGAGCACCCATTAAAATGGTTACCCCAAAAATGGCCAAAAACAACTAGAATTCTCAACAAAAAGAAGCTCAAAAACCAAAATGCGGGTTCAGAGATACAACCTTTACTGGGTTTAGCGTTAGATTTGAGTGACCAAAGCCACTTAACAAGTGGAGAAACCACATTGGAGAAAATACTGCTAACAATTTCTGCAAAATTATGACGTTGACAAAACAGGTAAGCAAAACAAGGCAATTAAGCACAAATACACCAAATAGAAGACAAAAAACAGAGCAAAAAGTGAGATCATCCTTACTTGCAGGAGGTGAAGCTGAAACAGAAGAGAATCCACTAAGCAGAAGCAACAAAATGAGACTAAAAGCTACAAAATTTCTGCACATTGTTGGGTTTTTTTTGTTTATTCAGGTCTCAGATGAGCTTGAAACAAGAAAATGAAGAAACCCAAGAAATGAAATGGGAGAACAAGATAGAAGCTTTGAATCATTTTATATATACATACTTGAGAAGGAAGAGACCCCACAAAAGAAGGTTTCATCCAGCATGATAATTAGTGAAAGAACTTTTGGAATTTTATGCGAGAAAGACAGATTTGAAGCAGACAAAAGGATATAGTGACTGTGGAAATAGTAGAGGAGATGAGGGATTTGTACAAGGAAAAAAAAAAAGGAAAGTGAAAGATAAAAGAAGCAGTAGATAGGAAGGAACAGAGAGAATCATATGCTCTAGTCATTTCTAAAGGTTATATAGTCTCTTAATTAGAGTTTTGTTTATTGATTACATGGACCTTGGAATTCTCTTCTTTTAATATACTAGCTTCCAAAATCCATGGTCACCAAACTTAAAACCACGATTTGAAGTCAAGTTTCTTGTGTTAAGTAGACAAGCAAAGTGAGATTAAAGCTTTTTTCTTTCCCTTTTGCAAGAAAATTTAGCAATTTAAGATGTATTAAAGAGACTCTGTTGATATCTATTATATTTATGACACACGATAAGGGAGTTGTTCACTCATTTTAAAATCGAGCTTTAAAAATATAGCAAAATTATCTTTTTATGACATTCGACATGAAAAGTGCTAGAACGTAATTACTCTCCCATGGAAGGAAAAAAATATTGTTGTGCTTTTTTCTTTTCATTTTTGTTGATAAGAGCCCAGCCCATTGTAATCTTCATTAAAATAATTAAGTATTACTCTGTTATTTTCCAGCAAGCACATGTTAGCTCTATCCTTGTATTAAGAAAAGTGAAAATGTTAAATATTTTACTAACTAAATCAATTCTTAATTTCTTACTAATGGAAATGATTGCTTAGTTCTCTTTAATATGATCGAAACATTTTTTAACTTGAATTTTCAGAAAACAAAAATGAATTTTAGAGATAAAGGTTATATGGAAATATGATAAGTTGACACTTGCCAGGACACTAAGACATAGTACTAAACACTGGACACGTGGGCTTAAATTAATGTTGCATTAATCTTTAATTAAATGACTAAATGCTGCTCCCATCCTTTTTGTTTCATGTGCATCTCACGTGACATAAGGAATGTTTTTGCTGATTTTTCTGGATTTTTTCCATCAGTTTAAAGGATGGTAATTTAACTTTTGTATAATTTCTTTTTTTTCAGTCTACTATGATTTTATGGGTTTTAACTTTTAACTGTCATTAGAAGTGAGATATCTTCGTTTGATTCGAATATAGTTTTTAATAAGTTCGGTCTAAACTTTGTCAATCTATTCAAGTGTTATGTTACTTTTCTTGATATGATAATTTTGTTTGAATACGCCGAAGCTCTAAATAGGTAACTCTTCTAATATAATTTTTATTTTATTTTTCGAATACGAATCTAATACGTAATGAATAAGTCTCTATAAATTGGTTATTGTTTTTTCCAAAAATTGAGAATATGAAGTAAAAGTGGAGGAGAAGGGCATATTGAAGGCTGTGCCATGGAAATATTATCCATTGGCTAAGTTGAAGTTATGCTCTCTTCTTCTTCCTCTCCTGGTCTCTATGGATATTTTTACATTTTTGTTTGGGGAATTGTGCCTTGGAAACTTCTACTGCCAGTCAGCTGCCCGGTAGAATTACCACAAGATAAAATGTTTTTCTTGTCGAGAATTATACACCAACAAATCATCTGAATTTATTTTTTACTTTTTAAACATAAGATTAATATTAAATATTCTTGGAATTTGAAGATGGGAGTTGGGAGGTGCTATCTCTATCCTGGTTGAACCCAGATTTCCATTTTCGTTTTGGCTAAATATCAGAAAAAACAATTCCCATAAGATTAGAAAGATACAACGGTTGGGCTGAAAAATGAGTCCATAAGATTTTGCAGTCTCCTTGGACTGCAGTTTCTAATAACTAATAACAGCCCTTTTCTCAATGGGCCCATACGATTTTGTTAAGTGTTGGTCCGGCCCACGCTATACAAATAATATAATTATACATTTTTTTTTGTTTTGTTTTTATGAACCAACATAAATAGGTGTTAGTAAATATTACTGGTTGGATTTGAGTAAAATAGTAGTTGTTACTTTGAAGATTTTTTTATGCGTAGAAAAATGTGCTTGTTTTGTGGTTAAAACTTAAAATGGTCAAGTTTGAATGCACTATTCGGTTAAAATTATGAATTAATTAAATAAATTTACAAGGAATTTTTAGTTCCTATTTTTTTTCTTTTGGTAAAGAGTCTTTTTATTTGTTATATGGGTTGTTAAAGATTCTAATATTATTTCGGGTTCGAGTCTTCAGAATTGAGCAAACTATGCTAAGAGTCATTCCTCCTTTTGAGACCTAACGGTTCTCGAACGAGATTAATTTTCTGCCTAAAAAGGGCTTGAGAGGACACTCAAAATATCGGGGAAAAAATGCTAATATTAAATTTATTAAATAACCATAATAAAAACAAATATATGTATAATATGCTATTGCATTAAAAAAAAGTACTGCTCGTTTAGCGCCAAAATCATTTTCATTTTCATTTTCAATGGGCATAAAAATTACTTTGCTCTATAATATACAAAAACAAAAACTCAGAGAAATGATACATACAACTTGTTACATATCTATACATAGACTCTGTATAAGATTAACTACACATAGTACACCATACCTACCTCTAGAGTTGATGCGTGAGGTATGCTCAAAGCATAAGATGGTCCTCTTGAATTCCTCCTCAGCAAATCATATCCATAATTGATCACAAGTTTCTTCATCCAACTAGACCCTCTCTTCGCCCGAACATACGAGTGCCCGAGTATGAATGCCAGTCCTGCTTCCCTCGCTTCCATTAGCTCCCGCAACTCCTCCCTCGTGTCAGTATCTATCTGAGGACTTTCTGGCACCAAGAACCGTACCCTTTTCCGCAACCTTTCAGGAGACTTGATCTCGCTTGGCTCTGAAGTGCCTACCATGTCAGAGAAGTCTGCATCATCTTCGCACAATCTAATGCCTTCGGAATTCGATGCTAATGTCCCAACAACTGTCATTCGTTCGTCGTCCACAAAACAATCTTCTATGCCTATAAATGTTTCTGGTTTCTCTGACCTGATAAATTCTGCAATGCTGCAAACAAGATCTTTCTCAAACTCCACATCATCCTTGTGAATGTCTCGGTAACCATACCTAGCTATGCATCTGTAGAGCCGGTATTCTTTCGGACCAACTCTTCCCACTAGGAACCTTTCATCAGGTCTAACATGCGGCACTGGCACGGATTTGACGCAGAGAAAAACCACAACCTGGTGGAAAGCTGGGAGGTTTGTGACGAAGTGAGAGAATATAGCCGGGATACCAGAGACAAGCTCAGTATGTATAAGCCCAATTCCTCTGACCCGAACAATACCTAGGTTCGGACCTAGACTGAGAAGCCAGTTGATCGGAACCTTATTTTGAACATCGGATTCATATTTCTTTAGCATTCCATAGTGCCAAGAAAACATAACCATTAGGAAAATGAAAGAGAAGGCAACAGGCACCCAGGCTCCGTCAAGGAACTTGATGAGAGATGCGGAGAAGTACAGAGCCTCGACGGATCCAAAGAAGAAAATAAAACAAAGAGCTAGAAACACATTCTTGTGCCAGCACAAGATGATGACCAGTGACATCAGGCAGGTTGTTACCAGCATTACAGTTATTACAGCCAAGCCTGTTAGGGAGTAGAAAAAAAAGCAGTTAGTGGCAAGAAGTTGCAGACATTGCAACAACCGTCGCAGCACCGCAATTCCATTTTATGATTGGCAAACCTCCTTGCAATAATGACTAAAAAACTACATTAATGGCTGTTTTCTCAAAGTTATCGTGTTTTAGAAGATAAAAGATGACTGACTGAACAAGAATGATACCTGCTGCATTGGCCATGTGCTTTGTGTTCCTAAAACCAATGGTGACAGCCAAACATAACAGCATTAAAGTCCAGTTGATCTCTGGAATGTAAATTTGGCCATGTACTTTTGATGAGGTGTGGATAATTTTGACCTTTGGAAAGCAACCCAGAGCTGAGCACTGCCTGATGATAGAAAAAGTTCCGGTGATGATGGCTTGACTTCCAACAACAGATGCGAGTATGGCTATTGCGAGAACAGGCCATCTTAGCTTTTCTGCAACAAGAATAGTATTGGCTAAATAGTACTCGTGAAGGTCAGTGGATTAAACATCCAAAATGGATAGCACTAGTCACGAACCAGGTACAGATACATAGAAACCAATCCGGTAGTCGTTTTCAATCATGTGATGTTTGGAGAGATAAGCTGCTTGTCCCATGTATGCTAGGATCAAGGAAGGATAAACCACGAAAGAAAAGGCAATCTGCAGCAAGTGGGTTCCTGTCAGACAAGTTAACAATCACACGAGCTAGGAAACACTAGGAGACCATAATTATCAGTTCTGCATAAAGTTGAGGTATCTTGCATTTTTCCATTTTAGGATCTTGATTTGTGGTTTTGACCGTGACTGGCTTACGTCATTAGTGATTACTTCTGGCAATACTTTCCAAAGCCAAACTAGAAGGAACAAGAATAACCAAACTTGATTTTGAGCAGACGCTTTATGAATGTTTTCAGTGTAATTTCAAGCAGAAAGAGGTGATGGATTCATCAGATTACCTTGATTGACAACTGCGAAAAGTGCCCAAGATCAGCAAACATAGCTTCTGAGCCTAATATATGTATACACGAGCACAAAGACCAAAAAAAAATTGCATTAGAAAGACATACTTCAAGTAACATCTAAGATACGTGGTAAGAGGACATAATTCACACACATTTTTCTACCTGTCATACAAAGCAGAGTTCCACCCAAGGACATCCAACCTCCTCTCTGGGTCTTCTTCAAAAATTTATACATGTAGTATGGAGATAGTGCTTGATAAACTTGAGGATTCCAATGGAAAATGTTGTAAACACCAATAACACTGATGCACAAGAGCCAAGTAATCACTATCGGGGCGAAGAAAAATCCAACCCGGTTTGTTCCGTAATGTTGGAGGGCGAACAAAAATACAAGTATAACACAGACAACTGGGAGTTCCACATCTGCAGATTCAATAAAGAGGCAATTGAATTAAGCTGAACTAAAGGAAACATGGGTTTATTTCACCCTAGTCCTGTTTAACCTTGAAGAAAAGTACTAACAATGCTTTTGAAGCTCCTTCGTACTCATTGATTATAAAAATATAAATTCTTACTACTTAGAAACTTGACTGAGTATTTACACTTATCAGTTAGACTCATACACTCAGGAAGAAAACAGAAACAGTCAATTTAGGAGTGCCACGCAGAGAAAATGGATGAAAAGCACAGCCATAGGGAAATTGTGTGTATAAAGTTGTACGGTATAATCATCTGATCTTTCAAAATCCAACTGGTCTAGCAATATGCTCAAGTCTATTCAGTGGATCAAACAAAATGATAAAAAGGGATTGGCAACTAAAAGGTAGGACCAGCAAATGAAGACTGTTTATGAAAGCCCACTACCACTAGTAAAAGATATTACTGTGATGCGCAGGTCAATAATATGTATCAGGAGAATCAGACGAGCAGGGTAGTTCCAGTTGAAATTTTCACAAACAGAATCGTGTCCTGTTAAAAAAATGATTTAGTTTGGATATGATACTCAATGCATGCGCCTGTAAATTGGTATTTTTTGCCTTTTGCGCTAACTTCACGTCGGCACATTAGAAACGCAGGAAAATAAAACTTTGGGTTTTTTTTTCTTTTCCTTTTAATCCTTAGAAATCCAAATTAAAACCAAGAAACTAAGACCTACTTTTGATATGCTCAACTTCTTTTCACACACAGTAAGGATGGAGATACAGAAGATATTAAATGCTTGTGGTCCATAAACTTTGAAGATTATTTATTGACTATTCATTGGAATAACCCAGAACAAGTTCTGATAACCAGCTAAACAGTTCAAAAATGAAAAACAACCATATCTAAGGAATAAGGATTGATTGCTAATAATTTAACAAAAAAGAGGACATATTAAATGCAACAAATTGGATACAAGGAACTTACACTGATGTTGTTCTTTTGACATGGAAAGTTCAAGCCCAGAAACAGCAGAAAAAACTGCAGGAATCACCAAAACACCGAACAAAATTTTCAGTAATTACCTTACCAAAAACAGAATCCAAAAACCAAAAGGCCAGAAAAAGACAATATCCAAATCCATCAGTACCAGAAATTGCAGGTGTAAGCACTCCATCTCCAATCACCATGCAAGTACCAATCAATGCCAAAACAAGCAAAACCCTTTGCAAAACTCTGCAGCTCTCTAGAGTCGATTTCAAGCTAGACCCAACAAAATTCTTATCATTTGATTCAGACCTATCATCTCTTTTGTATTCTGACAGCTCCTCATCTGCAAGCTGACAATTGGGTATGGAGCTAATCCGGGCATGGCGACAAAGCAATGAGTACAAAGCAAAAGTGCCCCCTTCACCATTATCATCAGCTCTTAGCACAATAAACACATATTTAAGAAGTGGGATTAGTGTCAATGTCCAGAACACAAATGACAAGACCCCATAAATCTCCTCATTGCTCTCTGAATGCTTAATGTCCTCAGCAAAAGTGGCCTTGTAAACATACAATGGAGAAGTGCTTAAATCTCCGTACACAACACCTAAACTCTGATAAGCCAGAACCAAGACTGTCTTCCAAGAATCTTTCTGCAGATAAACAACAAAATTAAAAACCAAAATAAAGAGAGTTAACAACTAATAAATCAATCAATGAGAGCCACATGTCATACCTTGATTGCATTCTCACGAGGCATCACACCTTCAAGATCCATCTAGCCTAGGAGCTACTGAAAGTTCACTTCTTTGAGCAAACTAGAACGTGCCCAGATGGATAAATACCCTCCCCAGTCCAAACGAGCAAAGAAAAAAACCAAAAAATGAGACTTTTGTAAACAATGGTAAAGTGAGATTTTTTTTTCTTCTTTATTAATATATTTTGACAGGACTGAGAGGAGGAGGGGGTAGAAAAGTGGTTGAATCAGGGCCAAAAAAACACAAAAACCCAAAAACGGCAGCAATAGAAAAATGTAGTAAAATATTATTGTTGTGGTCTATGGAATGCTTTACACATGGAAGAAAACAGAGGAAAACCAGAGTCTTTGTTGGTATGGTTTGGTTATTGTGTAGTTTTCAGGAAGTAATAGGAATGGAAAAAAGAATATTTTTTGGGCTAGCAATTGACAGGGAAAGAAGGATAGAAAAAGGGAAAGAGGGAGGAGAGGGACAGAGCAGAAGTGCTCGAAGTCCAAGTGGAAGATTGTGATGAGGTGTGGTGCTGGGCATGCACTCACTAATAACGGAAGAAAACAAAATTAAAATTTAAGAAAATGAAGAAAGAAAAAACGAACATTCATTACCTATCTCATTCTTACTGACATGGAGTATCTGACAAGGCGTGGCTGCTGTGCTGGTTAGAGGAGAATCTTCACGTTTTCGATTGACTCGGTTACGTTTTTGATTGACTCAGTTACTCGGTGGGCTCGACTCAGCATAACATTGATGTGGACGGTTTTTGTTAGGTAAGCCCATTATGTAGATATTAGTAATTTGCTAATAAAATTTCATTGAGGGCTTGGAAGGACAGGGTAGTTTTAAATATTTAATTAATATTATAAGTTTTTTACACGTTTGATTGGATTATTCAATTAATTAGTTAAGTACATATTTTTTATCCATTTAAAGTTTATCCTATCAAAATAGTGCTTTCAAATTTTGAATACCGAGAACTAACGAAAATATTATCAAGGGTAAGTATAATGGGAGAGAAAATGTGCATCAAAATTTATTTAGCTATGAACATGAGACAAGTTATGACACTTTATAGTCCAACGAACAATTATCGTGAATGATTAAACACTCTCGTTTCTTTTTAAATCATAATGCTCTAATAAAGTACTTTAATTTTAGTGGACCGACTAACTACAAGCAAGCACAATCATAAAGTTATATTGCACTTTTGATTTTTTTTCTAAAAAATAAATAAATTAAAACTTATTTCTTATGATAATAAGCTAATGCAAAACTTAGTCATTCTCCAATTCTAATATCGCCTTATATGATAGGGGTTTGTAGATCATTAGTGGACAATGGCGTTTGCTTTGCCCCATCCTTGTCCAAATTCTAAACACTTCTCTTCATTTTTGTCTTTGTTTGCTCATCATTGCCCCCTCGGAAGGGTAGGCCATGGACCTATGGAATTCCTCTCCTCTTAAACACGTGCACTTGGATCCCTTATAATTAACCATTAATTGTCTCTAATTTAAAACTAATCCAACCATCATCAAAAAGACTCGTATACTATTAACTCGTATTTTGAGTTCGAATATAATAATTTTAATAAAAGAGCCATTAATTTTTTTTCCAGAAGAATAGAAAAAACGTCTAATTAAAAATAACCCAATGTATGTAAAATATAGAGATTGAATTACAATTACATAATCTTTGAAAAGAAAAATTTCAAGAAAAAGAAGGAAACTAATAAGTGATGCAACTAAGACATGAGGAGATGACGTGGTTTGGCAAGAACAATTCCGCCTGTGAATAGGATTCCGATTCTATTTTTCTTTTTAATAGCTGATCTAAATCTAAATTTGCAATTTCTTGCGTGATTGGATCTAGAATACAAAGTCATCAACTCAAGTGTCAACATGGCCTTATATATATTTTAATCAATCGCATTAGAACTCTAACTTTTTATATTCCTTTTCCTGACCAATAAGAGAGAAGAAAGAAGAAGAATTTAATCACATTATAAAATTTCGACCATATTTTTTAAAAAATCTACTACTATTAGAGAGTTATAGTATTATTTATTATTGTTATAAGTCTGTACATTTTGTTACCATAAATCGAATTCAAAATTCTAACATGTACTAATCGACTGAGTTATAATTTTCGAACACTTTTTAACAATAGCAAAAATTATTGAAAATATAAAATAAGAAATGCACGTTCGCACGTCTACTTAATTAGCTAATTGGTCAAATATGGACCAATTCAGTGTTCTTTTGGATTTTGATTATCAAAGAATAAAGACTTTTTTTACAGATAAAATTGAATCGCGCGAATTTAGATATCGTTCTTTTTGATTATTAGTACTATTTTTTATTCCAAATAATTTTTTTACGAGTTTATTTTAATCACTTAGAAGATATTTATGTCGCGACAAATTTTATAAGTGGTGAACATAAATTATGGTGGGCATCAATTTTTTGAAGAGAAAGAGAAAAAGATCTCATGTGGGATCTTAGGAAATGATAGGAATTAGGAACATTACAAAGATGATAAGCTGATTGATGTATAAGGAATTCTTTCCATACCTCAATCGAGTTCGAGCCCCCATGGATTCAACTCATTCTATTCAATTCTTTAAAAAAAGAGGAGAAAAAGCTACCTCATAGTGGATTTTAATTACAAGAATATCCTAAACCATGATTAGTTAAAATAATTTTGGATAGATATTAATATTTATTAAGTTAAAATAATTATATAAAATGAAAAAAGAAAAAAAAGACTTACATTTATCTTTTTTTTTATTAAAAAAAGAAGCAGACGAAACAAAAGTGTCTTAATTTTTGGAAGACAATCAATCACTACCTAATTATTGATAGAAACAAATCATTGAAAAAATCAACAAGACAAACTTCAACAAAATTATGATTTGATTTCTCATATTATAATGAAAATTAATAATATAAAAAAAAACTGAAAATATAGAGGATTTTCAACCATTTAAAATGTGGAAAAGCTACATGTTTTGGACCGGGCCAATAGATGTACATCCTCTTCCTCCAAGTGGGCTCATGGGCTTGGATTCATTCACTTTCCAATTTACAACATCACCCCCGTGTTGACGACTTCCTTTTTCTTTCAAATTTCCAGTTTTTCCTCAGAGTAGAAATATATTAGACTTCATCTAATCTGAAACAGTATTGTATGCAAGTGAAAATGAAGAACAACCAGGTTATAATGAAAGATAAGCTAGGCTTCTTTGGCATAATCAAAGTTTATTTTTTCTCCCACGGTGTCCTCTCTACTCCTTTTGAGTAGAAGACTAATCTCGTTCGAACATCATCAAACATTATGATTTTTTTTTTTGCTTCTTGATTTTACATGAGCTTGTCATCCAGCAAATCTAATCTTTTCTTGACTAATCTCGCTTGAAGTAGTCCAAGATGCCTTTCTAGAAATATTATGGGCCACAACAACATAACATTATCAGCAAATTGACCCCATCTTTTCTTGTTTCTCAAAGATTTCTCTCATGGGGTCTACTGTATTTGGTTATTGACCAATCCACTTGACCTACTCAACACTGCCACAAAACAGTCTAATTTGTAAGTCTCCATGAACTCTCCATGAACCTGCAGGCATGGGATCACTCAAGTCAAGTCAACCTGGACAAACAATGCTACAACTATTCTTAAAAGAACAACAATGGACTTTCAAATTCTACTCAGAAGATGGAGGAGAAAACCCAAGTTGTAATGGAAGACAAGCAAAGCTTCCTAACCTTACTCAAACAAACTCTAACCATCCCCTTCAAGAATCCAAACTTCATCATCTTCACCTTCCTCACCTCTCTCCCTCTATTTTACTTCCTGATTGTGTATGAGATCATCTTCCAAGAAACTATGATCAAAACAATAAAAATTCTTAAAGAAACCATCAATCCTTCCCATCTTTTCGGTTACGGTTACTTTTACACAGAAATGGAATCAGCAGAGAAATTGATTGGGGAAGTTTCTCACAAGTTTCTCCTACTTTGTTTCTTCTATCCGGGGATCCTCCATTTCCTTGACCTCTTCAACGCAATTGCTTCTGTTGACATGACATCGTTAATCTACAAAGGAAACGAGGGAATCAATCTTTGGCAAATGATAAGTAGGTTCGTCAGAGAAACCAGGCTTAAAGGGCCACTGATCACATCAATCTGTGTCCTACTACTCTCATATCTCGTTTCAATTGGACTGCTTTCCTTGGTAGTGTATGCTCACCTCACATCACCCGGCCCTTTCTTTGTGATCATATTTTTGCTGCTGTTTATAGCTTTGTCAGCAAAATACATAGAGTGGAGCGCGATATGGACCATGGGGGTAGTGATTTCAGTTTTGGAAGATAAACAGGGCGATGTGGCATTGTATATATCATCATATCTAACTAGAGGTAGCAGAAGATGTGGGTTTCTCATTATGCTAGTGTTCTTTGTTTGGAGGCTAGCCCTTAGATTATCATGCCTATATATGGGGTGGGATAAAAGAGGAAGTGGAATTGCAGTCAAGGCAGTGCACATTACCTTTGTTTGCATCGCATATGTGTTGAAGTGGTTGATCTTCGTTGCTTACTTCCATGATTGTAAGAAGAGACGCTCATTGAGAAAGATCGATGAAGAGGAAGGAGAGAGCAGTAAGGTAACTACAACAACTTGAAGTCAGTATGTACCTGCATAGCACAGAAAATTTCTGTTTATCACCCACATTTGGGTCGTCAAATCCAATAAATTTCCAGTTTTGCAAAAGTTAAATTAATCTCCCAAATTCTCAAACAAGCTTAACAATGGTATAATTCCTAAATGCGATTGGTTATGCGAATTACAATGCTGCAAAGATCCAATAAATTTCCAGTAACACAAACCCTAAATAAATTCCTGTATCCAAACAGCCATAATTCCAACAAATATATCAAAAAGATTTGGACCCAAGTTAGCACCAAACTATAACTCACAACAAATCACTATCCCGTTCACTTTCCATGACATTTTAACAAATAAATCGCAGAAAATTTCACTCATGAAAAGAGAATTACTAATTCTTCAATTAGGGAAGTGAAGAGACAAGAACCAAAGCCATGGAGCTCATTCCATTCCACTGATATGGAAAGCGACGCAAGCGACTCATGTGGTTAGATCAACTTAGACGAAGCCAAGTCATCATCAACGTATGCTTCGTTCCTCTTCCATTGAATGATTGAGGAATATAATCCCTGCTTCGTTCCTCCCCCAGGAAATTGGGTTTAGAGTTTAGGACGTCTTTTATGTAAAAAGATATCACGTCTTTAATGAAAAAGATGCGTACTAGTGGGAAACTTAGACATTCGTTTTGCAAAGGACGTCTCGCAGTAGAGTCCAGGACGTCTTCTATGGAAACGACGCACTTCTAAAGGTCATTTAGGACGGCTCTTTCAAAAAGACGCGATAAAGGTGTGTAGTTTGGGATGAATCGTATGTAAAAGACGTGATACTCGTTAAACGTTAAGACGTCGCTTTCAAAAGGACGAGTTATTTTGCAGGAATTTTAATTTTATAGGACGCTATGTTTTAAAAAAAACGAGCTGCTGCTTATGTAATTCCAAGATAGTAAATAACTAAATATGGTATTTAAATTAATTAACAATTGTTGTGTTTATTTCATTTCTATTTTTAAAAGAAGATTTGTGGAAATAAAAAGGGAAGAAAAGTGAGTATTGCGATTGGAATTTATGAATTGAAATTACATACAAGGAAAAGGTCAAAAAAAACCTCATAAATCCGAATAATTTTTTACTTTTTACCGTTTACCATCCTTGCAACTCTCGTCCTCCTCCTAATTCCACTCCTTCCCTCCCATTTCCCGCGAAAAATCCTATTTCCCCAACAACCACCCCGCCACCGTCATCACCGCCGTCTCCACCACCCTCACCTCCACTACTTTCCCGTCCTTTTTCTCTCCTGTCCCTTCCCAGTGGATGCCACATTTCTTCCAAGACCTCCTCCCGCCATGGAAGGAGCACAAGAACATGAACAAACTAATCCACACTCCAACTTCCAAATTCCGCGAGTTCTACCACCACCGCCGCCACTCCGTCGCCGTCGCCGTCGCACAAGAGACCAACCCCCTCCACATCCTATGGCACTACCAAATTCTCGATCCCGACAGCGATATCGTCATTTATTGGAACCACGTCTTCCTCCTCACCTCCATCATCGCTCTCTTCATCGACCCACTCTACTTCTTCCTCCCTTATGTCAGCGCCCTCGATCAAATTTGCTTCTCCGTCGACCGCGACCTCGCCGTCCTCATCACCTATTTCCGCTCAATCACCGACCTCTTCTTCCTCCTACACATGCTTATGAAATTCCGCACCGCCTTCGTCGCCCCTAGCTCTAGGGTTTTCGGCCGCGGCGAACTTGTCATGGATTCCAGGGAAATCTCCCGCCGTTATCTCCGATCTGATTTCATAATTGATCTAGCCGCCACTCTCCCGCTTCCTCAGGTACCCAAAACTTCCCCAATTTAATATATGGTCTAAAAAGAACGACTATGAATTTTCGTTGTTTGATAGAATTTGGTGATGTTATAACTTTGAAAATGTCTAATTCTAAACTTATCAAACTCTATCTAATGATCAAAGCACTCATTCCCCAAACCTTAGAATAAATGGTAATTAATACTCACTTTCTGGCTATTTTTTTCCTAATTATTATATGATTGGGATTTTAGAAATGGTAATTTTTATGGTAGATGATTGGAATAATTTAGTGATTTATTATGGTTATTTTTTTTAATGGGTTTGCAGATTTTGGTTTGGTTAGCCATGCCAGCCTCTAGAACCAAGAGTGCTGATGAAACTAATAACACAATGTCTCTAATTGTTCTTCTTCAGTATATTCCTAGAATGTTCCAAATCTTTCCTTTGCATAACCAGATCGTAAAAACTACTGGTTTTATTGCAAAGTCAGCTTGGGCAGGAGCAGTATATAATCTCATCCTTTTCATGCTTGCTAGTCATGTAAGCATCAGGTTCTATCCATTTTGCTTCAAGAACTCAAATCACTCACAGCTTCTTGCTTCTTTTTTCTGAAAAAAATAAATTTATTGATGCATGCAGACACTAGGTGCTTCCTGGTATTTGTTGTCTGTAGGACGACAATCCTCTTGCTGGAAATTGGAGTGCACAAGGGAGAATAATAGTGGGATAGGTTGCATTCATTCATTTTTAGATTGTGACTCTTATGCAGACCCTGTACGCCAGTATTGGAGAAATATTACTGATGTTTCTGTTAATTGTGACCCGAATAATGACAACACCACATTTCAGTATGGAATTTTCGCCGAGGCTTTTACTAATGCTGTTGCTTCCTCTTCTTTTGTTGAAAAGTACTTGTATTGTCTTTGGTGGGGCTTGAGAAATTTAAGGTATGTTTTTATAGATTGAAGGAGTGTGGCTTTGTGTTTGGCCTATGCACACAAATCTTTTCAAAATTTGTGTCCTAGAGTGAGTGTTGCATTGATTTATCTTGCTTGCTCTCTTTTCAGTTCTTATGGACAGAATCTGCAGACTACTACATATCGGGGTGAGAATATCCTCTGCATTGTCATATGCATTCTTGGTTTAATTCTATCAGCACAGTTGATTGGCAACATGCAGGTACTCTGTTTTTGACTCGTGGTTGATATTGTTACTGTCCTAGATTTCCATGGATATGTGTGCTGGTCATTTGAACATCTCAATCTTTCTAATAGTTACCCAAACAGAATTTGTTAACATGTTCCTTGTCTATATGTCTCTACTGATGGATTACTTGCATGAATGCTAATGGAAGATGGTGGTTTTGACGCAATGACTTCTCTCCCTTCTTGTAGACCAATTTGCAGTCTATGTCTGTGAGAGTTGAAGAGTTCAGGATTAAACGGAGGGATACAGAGGAATGGATGAGGCATCGCCAGTTACCTCCAGATTTGCAAGAACGTGTTCGTCGATTTGTTCAACACAAATGGCTTGCCAATAGAGGGGTTCATGAAGAATCAATATTGCGCTCTCTGCCTTTGGACCTCCGACGAGAAATTCAGCGACATCTGTGTCTAGCCCTTGTTCGCCGTGTATGCTATCTATCAATGCTTTTGTTTTTTCATTGCTGCTTATTCACCATTTGTTTATGAATTAGCGGTTGCATTCCTAATAGCTGTGAGCCTGGATTTTTTTTGTCTAATGTGTTATCTGTGTTGTCCTTTGTCATGCATGCAGGTTCCATTCTTCTCACAGATGGATTCCCAACTGCTTGATGCTATATGCGAGCGTCTCGTCTCATCTTTGAGCACCGAGGGCACCTATATAGTCCAAGAGGGAGATCCAGTAAATGAGATGTTGTTCATTATTAGAGGCCAACTTGATAGCTCAACAACTAATGGAGGAAGATCCGGGTTCTTCAACTCCATCACCCTTAGACCTGGTGACTTCTGTGGCGAGGAGCTACTGACGTGGGCCTTAATGCCAAAATCTAGTGAGAGCCTGCCTTCTTCGACTAGGACGGTGAAAGCCTTGACTGAAGTTGAAGCTTTCGCACTTCAAGCAGAAGATCTTAAATTTGTTGCACATCAATTCACGCGGCTTAAAAGCAAGACGCTGCAGCACGCCTTTAGGTACTATTCTCATCAATGGAGGACATGGGGTGCTTGCTTGATACAATCTATATGGAGAAGGAATAAAAAGAGGAAGATGGCAAAGGAGTTGGCTGTGCAAAACAGTCTTACATTACCCGAGCAAGGGTACTACTATAATGATGATCTTATGGAAGGAGGTTATGAGGATGAAGAAGGTGAGAGGTTATCAACAGAAAATGCGAACAATGTTCAACAACTTGGAGCTACAATCTTGGCTTCAAAATTCGCAGCGAATACGAGAAAAACTCATACTCATCAGCAGAAAGATCATACAGTTGGTTCTTCTTCTTCCAGCTTGAAAATGCCCCAACTATTTAAACCTGATGAGCCTAATTTCTTTCAAGACAGAGAAGATGTATAGTTTGTAAAAAAAAAAAAAAAAACTTGTTAGCGAATGGAAAAACAATGTTGTGAAGAGAAAAATAGTTAGTAGCTTGTGTAACCTTGATATTCATTTATAATTATACTGATAGAATAGTAATAATCACTTCCCTGTCTCCATAGCGGTTTTTCTTTTTTCTTCTTCTGACAGATAAGAATTGCAAGTCATGGGACTCGAACTCGAGACTTACGCTCCATTTCTCCGTGTAGGAAGCTAGTACCAAATATGGTTTACCTTCTTTCTTGGGACTTTAATTAGTTAGAGGACTTTCTTGGTGTGCCTTAAATATCGTGTACTCTTCAGTTTTCTTTTTTCCTGTTTCTTCTAACTACCTTTCCTCTTTTAATTAGGTATATATGCATGCAACCCAAAAGAAAGAGTAATTTTAGTACAAGATGCCTAGTAGAAAGCTCTCCTCTTTGCTCACTCTTTCTTCTACCCTTTTATCTTCTTCACGTTCTTCTTCTGGTACATGCTTAATTTCTTTATTTCTTTAGGATTTTTTTTGTCTTAGACACATCGAATACGAGTCTAGTGGTGTAGTTCAGTGGTAACTTTCTTTTTCTTTTCCTTTTTCATGTTTTAGGATCACGTACCATTTGGAGAAGGAGCATTGGTAGCTATGCTGGAACACCTGATTCGATCGAGGAACCAATCACTCCTTCGGTTGAAGTAGAACATAATCAGCTTCTAATCGTTGGGAAATTTGTTGATGCAGCATCAGGTTGTTGGTTTGTCTTGTTAGACTTATCATTAGCGTAAAATGTTGGTTAACTTTCTTCATCCAGGAAAGACTTTTCCTACCAGGGATCCAAGGACAGGAGATGTAATTACACAAGTCGCGGAAGGCGATGTTGAAGATATAAATCGTGCAGTCGCTGCTGCTCGAAAGGCTTTTGATGAAGGACCGTGGCCTAGGATGACAGCTTATGTAAGAATTAATGTGGCATGTTCACTGACTTTGGTTTTAAGGACTTGTGTTGAATGATTTGCTTGGCATTTGGTAGACTAATTATCTCTTAATTACCGAACATAGGAAAGATCGCTCATCATGTTGAGGTTTGCTGATTTGATTGAGAAGAACATTGAAAAAATTGCAGCACTTGAGACTTGGGATTCTGGAAAAACTTATGAACAGGTCCTAAATGTTGAAGTGCCAATGCTGACGCGCATAATTCGATATTATGCTGGTGAGTGAGCCGAATATATCCTCTCATTAACATATTCTTGCAATATGTGTGAATCCTGAAGACTACTTCCTTTGTATCCTCAGGATGGGCGGATAAGATTCATGGTCTCACTATCCCAACTGATGGATCGTATCATTGCCAGACTTTGCACGAACCGATCGGTGTTGCAGCACAAGTTATTCCATGGAATTTCCCTCCCCTTATGTATGCTTGGAAGATTGGCCCTGCATTAGCATGCTCTAATACAATTGTGCTAAAGCCTGCAGAACAAACTGCATTGTCAGCACTTCGTGTGTCAAATCTACTGCTTGAGGTATGATCATTTTCTGCAGATCCTGAACTAGTGAGATGAGCTTTAGACTCATCGAAATACTTCGAATGGTAGGCCGGGCTTCCTCCTGGTGTTGTAAATGTGGTCGCTGGTGGTCGTAGCGCTGGGTCAGCTCTTTGTTTACATATGGATGTTGACAAGGTAGGAGGAGTCTTGATGGTTTTAATTCTTGGGTGTATTCTAAATCCGGAAGAGTCGAGTTATTTTTTGATTTTTGCTGTCTCAGATTGCTTTCACTGGATCGTCTGCTACTGGTAAGAAAGTACTTGAAATGGCTGCAAAGAGCAACACAAAATCAGTGACTTTAGAACTTGGAGGGAAATCTCCTTTCATTGTCTGTGAGGATGCAAATGTTGATCTAGCTGTTGATCTCGCGCATACTGCCTTGTTCTTCAACCAGGTTTTAACCTTGCAGTAGGATCTTTTGCAATACATGCACGGTATAATCTCATTTATACCTCAAATTCCTACTTGCAGGGCCAGTGTTGTTGCGCTGGATCTCGTACATTTGTGCACGAACGCGTATATGATGAGTTTGTAGAGAAAGCTAAGGCTCGTGCACTGACTCGTACTGTTGGAGATCCTTTCAGGAAGGGGGTTGAACAAGGTCCTCAGGTGAATATACTTTCATCCTAAATTCAACTAATATGCTGTTGCATACGCGCTCCACTGATCCTTTTATGGGACTGTTAGGGATAATTTAGATTGATAATGTCCAATACGAGAAGATCCTTATGTACATTAAGTCTGGCATCGACAGTGGTGCTACTCTTGAAGCTGGAGGTGAAAGATGCGGCTCCAAGGGCTTCTACATTCAACCAACAGTCTTTTCAAATGTAAAGGTAAAGTTGGGATCTCTTACATTAGAATTTACCGTTTTTTGACATGCAAAGCAAAGCAAAAGTGATGGAGCTAATGCAATTATGACTGATATGATTGTGCAGGACGACATGCTGATAGCGACGGATGAAATCTTTGGCCCAGTGCAGAGTATCTTAAAATACAAGTAACCTGTAGTTCATTTTATCAGTTCCATTTTGCAGCAAGTTGTTTTCATTCTTTTTGGCCTTGATTGTCTTTCATTCGCGACAGGGATCTGAACGAGGTGATTCGACGTGCAAATGCGTCTCCTTATGGGTTGGCAGCTGGAGTGTTCACTCAGAATCTAGAGACTGCAAACACTTTGACTCGTGCATTGCGAGTTGGTTCGGTGTGGATTAACTGCTATGACATCTTTGATGCCACAATTCCCTTCGGTGGGTACAAAATGAGTGGGAATGGAAGAGAAAAGGGAATCTACGGCCTTAACAATTACTTGCAAGTTAAGGCTGTAGTGACTCCTTTGAAAAACCCAGCATGGCTATGATCTCCAATTCGGATATCTATTTCTGAGCCGAAATAAACGTCTGATGCATTTGTAGCAAATTGCATCGATCTCTTAATATGTGCCATGTTCATGAACTAATCCAAAACACTAATGTGCAATTCCTTATTGTCCAAGTTAGTACATTTGAGTAAAAGAAAGCCATTACCAAGTTAAAGACCAGTTTGGTGTACTGTCAGGTGTACAAGATTTTGCTCTAGTTGAAATATCAAGTGCCTCTTCTAATTTTGCAACAACTTGTTCCATACACGGCCTTCGTTCCTTATCGTCTGTGCACGACAATGCCAGCTGAAATGTGAGATCAAAGGCTTCTGCTGAGTATTCTCCCTTCAGTATAGGATCTGCAAAATCTATTTTGCTCCTGTCCCTGGGAAGAGATTTTGCCTGTAATGCAGAAACATAGATGGATCGCCATTAAAAACATCGCGTAATCAATTAATCTAGAAATTAAAAAAGATATGAAGTTTTCTGACCATTTTACTCAAAGGCATTGGTCTCTTCATGTTCATATTAATGACCTTCTTCCCTGACAGGATTTGCAGCAGAACAATACCGAAACTATAAACATCCCCGGATGAGTTGACCTTATAGTCATTTTGGTACTCAGGATCAACATATCCAAAAGTTCCTCTTACTTCTGAGATTGCATGTGTCTCACCAAGGCCAATAATCTTAGACAATCCAAAGTCCGAGAGCTTCGCATTGAAATTCGGCCCTAGGAGGATGTTTGTTGGCTGCAAAAATAATAAACATGGTCAGGTTGGGATTATATGATCTACAGAAGATCAATCTGCAGATCGAGACTGACCTTTATATCGCGATGGACAATGCCGCCATCCGGGAATGTATGCAGGAACCAAAGACCTCGAGCGCTATCGATTGCAATCTCAAGCCTTCTTATCCAAGATAGGATCTTTCCTTTCCCTTAGATAAATCAATTGCTAATTTATCAGCAACAAAAGAAACAAAATGTTAAATTGTAGCTTGATAAGAACACGAGGGAATACCGAAAATCCACTTTGAGAGATTTCCTTTGGGGCAAAGCTCATAGGTAAGAAAACACTCTTCTTCTGTTGCACAATACCCCAGCAGAGAAACAAGGTTCGGGTGCTGGATGTGCGATAAGCTAGCGACTTCCCTTACAACAGTTTCCACATTTCCATCACTTATAATGTGTTTCACAGCGATCCACTGATTGTTTGATAATTTTCCTTTATAAACCTTTTGCCGGAACATTAGCAAGACAAGAAATCACATTTCATAATGGACAGAACACCCACCCATCATTTCTATAATAATCTGTCGCGCAATTTCAAGTTCAGAATGTAGTAGGTATAGTGGAGTTACTTGGAAACTTACCAGCAGTTCCTTCGCCAATGAGATTATTTAAATTTAGGTTATTTGTGGCAGAGTAGATCTCCTTTATGGAAAACTGTGGACAACTTGAATCCCTTAGCCGTTGATCCTTAAATGCTGCCCAACAAAATTTACAGAATCAGCAGCAATTAGTTGAAAGTGTAATCTGTTCATGTGAGTGTCATGTATTATATTGGTGTCATACCATTCCTTTCAGATGAAAGATTCGATCCACGACAACTTATTGATGCAATGTAGGTGACACTGCCTATTATTATCGATGCAAGCACAAGGAGGACCCCAACAAGAATCAAGATACCTGTTCCAACCAAAAAGATATCTTGATGATCAGGAAAAAAAGAAGATCATAAACAAATGCTACAGAATCACTTTTACAAGAAATCACCTTTGCTAATCGTAGACCCTTTTTTTCCTTCTTGATTTCCTGCTGTGCCCAATGGAGGAGAACTACCTGAAAAGGAACCTGTCATGTTTTAGCGCATAGTATCAAGCGAATTATCTTTGCATTTCTGAAGAAGTTTATCAAAAATACTTACTAATGATGCTTTGCTCCCCAATGCATTTGTGAACTTTTTGGACGTAAGCCTCATCAACAATCCTTCCACTTGTCAATGTTATCAGAACAGAAAACCTACAAATTTCAGCTTCAGAATTTTTCAGGTCAGCATCAGGTTCACTTTCCAAACCACCATGATCACTCGCCTTTACCGACCTCACTCCTCTTATTTCCTGCCAACTGTTTACACAGGAACTGCACATTATCTCCCATTCCCCATCAGGACCTTCAAGTTTACAGCTTTCTGTCAAACTTCTGAGGTCATCCACGAAATGATCAATAACATTGGCAATATAGAAATCAGAACATCCCCCTCTTCCACTCGTCAGCTTATCGATCCCACACCTGAATACATCTTCTTCTGAGTTCTCCATTTCATCCAAACAACTCGTTTGCTCGCTCGAATTCAGATATATAACTCCAGTCAGATTCGCCCTCAGGCCCAGCGCGGTGAGGTAGCCAGGAAATGCTGAGCCACAGCACTTCTTATTCAAGAAACCACCCCAAGCACCACCCTCAGAGCAAGTTGAGTTATCTGATGACAAATACTTAGAATCAAGTGCGCAATCCGCTGCGTCAGGAGGCTGAAAAACTGCAAATTTAATCATAATCATCAGAACAAGAATGGGAATTGGAATCCAATCAAAAGTAGGACAGTACAATATACCATTTGCCATGGTTTTTCAAGCCCTTAAGGATTCAATTTCTGAGAAAAATGTACCAAAATGGTCTTTGTTACTGATCACCAAATTGAACCAGGAAGTCTTTTAATACATATTCGAGACAAAGCTGCATAACTACGTGATTGGAAAATTCTTGGGCATAATGATGTCATTATAGAGAATATTTTTTGGATGCATCGACTGATTAGGAAGAGTTAAGAATTTTCATGTTCCCTTTCTTTTGGACATAATGTGGCCGGCCAGTAAGGTACATTGTGAGGTTTTTCTGCTGAATTTGCAGTCTGGGTGGTAGCGGCTTTCACAGTTTCTGTTAGATTTCGGGGTCAAAATTTGCTAGTTTTGCTTGAATTTCTGGTTTACTTGGCTGAATTTTTTGTTTTATTGGTTGAACTTTTGTTAAAGTTGTTAAGCTCGTCTCTGGAGAGCTATTCCTCCTGCTTGACAGTTCTCTAGCTATTATCTTGTCGAGAAATACGAATTTCACATTTCGTCCCTGTTTTTAAAGAAGATTATCTTTGTCTTTACTAGTACTCATGGGTCCTTCCGGTGGCGGATGCGCCTCCTGTGACGGTGGTCGTGCTGGAGGTTGATGGTTTCTGGTCATAATTAACAGCAGTGGGGGCAGCGGCGGGTGATTCAGACAAATGATTTCCGGTGGCTGGCTTTATGCCCACCAAGTGCTTGATAAGAAGGAAAAACCTTGTTGCAGACAGCACGGTGAGATTCAGAAATGAAAAAAAGAATTTCTAACTTTAATTGCTTTTGGTTTTCTAATTTCTAGGGTGTTTTTATAAATATTTATTTTTGTAAAATTATTTTTTATATGAATATACCTATATGGAATAAAATAATAATAATTTTTTTTAAATAAAATACGGTAAAGGAAAAATATGATAAAATTAAATTCACATTATCCCTTAATGGAAGAAAAATGTCATGTATTTACGAAGTGTTCGAAATAACAATTCCGTTAGGTACATGATCGATTGTAAAAAATAAATAATGGAGGGTTTATTATAACAGTTTTGAACGAGTACAACGTCCAAAATATTATTACTCCCTTTTTAATACTATCAAATAAGGTTATTAAAATCGATCCTAACAAAAAAAATATACTTACAAATAAGCCCATACATTCCAAGTCCAGCCCAGCTTATTTGACCAACTACCCAATATACTTACAGGCCGATTCACACAGTTGTTAACTTTTCTTTAAAAAAATTCTAATAAGAACCGAACCAGATATTAAACCACTCGAGTTTCTAAATTAATGGTTCAATCAGATTTAAGTACAGGTTTAATAGAAAATAAAAATACATATTTATTCTATAAAAATAAAAATAAAAACTTAAAAACTGGAAAATAGTAAAAATTTTGGGTTGAATTGGTCTGGTCGACCATCTTGCTCGGCATTTTTTTTCTAATTCGACCATTTTTTTTTGAAGAAAATGACGGACCGAAACGGCTAGGATACATGCAGCTTGTTTACAAATCAGACCCAGTCCGATTTTTTAAAACTATGGTTTGGCATTAATTGAGGTAACTATATTTTTCTTTTTATTATTATAAATAAATGTGAGATACGGATCCTATTAGTACTTTTATCACCAGCAAAATAAACAATGTTACCTGAAGACGGTAACACTCCCTCAGTTTGTTTTCTTCATTGAACCTTACTAATAATAGTTGCTTACACAGGTGAGGAACATGGTGCTTCCAAACAAGACTATTTTTCTTCAAGTAATATCACCTCAAAGAGAGGAGAGGGCAACTTTGCACCACGATTTGCTTTATTTCCAAACGTAAACTCGCTTTTCATCACTTTTTCCTTATTTTGTTTACATTTTGTTGTGCGGGGTCAAATTCACTGTAAACAAAGATCTTTTTTTTTATGCGGTTCTCCTTCTATGAACATAGACAACATGCATACTAGGCAGAATTTCCCACTATAATGGGAAGAGGACGGTACTGTACTGGCCTTTTCTTGAATCCAAAATCCTTTAATTTTGTAACATCTAGAAGCGTAGCCGAATTCTTTTAGGGTCCGTTAATACTCAAACGTGTCAGTTTTCTATGCGAAGGGAATGAAAGGACACCTAGAAAGAAGAAGAAGCTTTATATAGATGGTATTATTATTGTCTCCCTAATATATTTTCAGACCTTTATGATTAAGATTTTAGAGACTACTCCCTCTGTCTTTGATAAATAGATGTTTTAGGCCAAATTTCACTTTCTTGATTAACTGAAGTCTTGTGGCACGAGCCTGCTTTAATATATTTTGTATACATTTGCCCCTTAAACGACGTCGTATTGGCAAATGAGGGCAAAGACAGTGCAGGGATAAAAATATCTCTGACCCACTCTCCATCGTCTCCTTCTCTCCTCCTCTTCATCTTTCTCTCAACATTCTCTTCATCTTTCTGGAACTGAATCTTAATAGTATAAAGGCACAAATTTGGAAGAAAATCCAGAAGCCATATCGGACATAAATAAAATAGTTTCAGCGGGGGAGAAGCCACACTTTAAATTTTAGAATTAGGCCACAATAAAAAGCCACAATTCGAATTTTAAAATTAGGCCAAAAAATTTGGCGAAATTTTTCGCGCCTGTACTGCATTGAAAGGAGAGAAGAAACAAAACGGTGAGTTTTAGTTGATTTAACAGATAAAACATTGACAACTCTAAAGAGATTTGAGGGCTGGCGTGGGAGTATTTTTTTTGGTTCATTGTCAAGACCTAAGCAAAAGAGATGACTATGGTGGCGTGCTTAAATTTGTTTGCAATACCATGTGATCAGATTCACACCATAGCTAGTGGTGCTGTACAGAAATTGGAGCATCATAGAAGCACGTAATTGGGACCGGAAAAGGACTCTGTTTTGGTAAGCAGGTCACACCTGTCAATGTCCATTTGATTTCAAAAGAAACTTGGATTGATGGATATTAATTTGTACTTGTAGTCTTCTGCATGGAATTTGCAGGATTCCGTTGGAAAATATCGGTCCGTTTACATAGTCAATAAATAATGAATTAGTATACTAAAATGCAATGGAGCTATTTACCAAATATTTCATTTCTTTGATTTGAAGCTCTAAACTTTATTTATTTTTTAATAAGAAAAGTAAAATTACATGGTCTTAACTGCATTATGAAAAAGAAAAAAAATCTAACATTTGATTTCCATCTCTTCAATTAGCATTTCTAACATTTTCCAAGAAGATCCAGTCCCTTCCTCCATAGCTTTCTTGGCCAATTCTGCATAATCTTTCACATTCTTCCTCACTTCTTTTCCCATCTCTCCTTCCATCAACTCCTTCACCATCTTCTCCAGTCCTTCCCACTTCACAAATCCTCTCACCGACCCGTTACTCGTCTCCACTCTCAATCCAACTTTGATCTCCTCCACCGCCATTCTTGCATTCAAATGCTGCTCTGCCATCATTGGCCATGCAAGAATTGGCACACCTGCACATATACTTTCCAGTGCTGAATTCCATCCGCAATGGCTAAGGAATCCTGTCACACTCTTGTGCGTCAATATCTCCTTCTGATCAACCCATTCCCTCACCAAAATCCCTCTCCCTCTCACCTTTTCTTCAAAACCCACATCATCAATCTCTCCAGGTTCTGATCTCTTAGCTCTTGTCACCCACAAGAAGTTCACTTTAGACTCATCCAATCCAATCAGGATCTCCTTGAGCTGATCTTTTGTAATCTCAGCTTGAGACCCGAAAGCTACATATAGCACTGATTTCCCTTCCTCTGCCTTCTCATCCAGCCACTGAATCCAACTTGGTTTCTTGTGATCAGGATCAATCTGTTTCGGCGATTGATCATCATCAGCCAGGCATAGTGGCCCAAGAATCCAAGATTTCAAGTTCTCATTCTTGTTATAGTAATCAGCAAAAATATGCTCAAGATCATAAAAGCTGTTGAAGATTGTACCATAACTATTTGATGTAGATATGATAGCCTTCATTAAAAAATCAAAATGAGGACCTTTTTGGTGTTCAGGATTCCAAGGTCCTGGCGCAAAGTCATTTTTTGTGACCTTAATCCATGGAAATTTAGTGACAGTGATTGGCTCATCTGCAGATTCCACCTCATCAAGAAGCCTGTCCTGCAGTACAGCTTTAGACACAACAGAGGAGTAAATGTTCATCCCAAAAAATACCAATCTTGGAAAACCAAATTTCTTCGAAGATTCCAATGTCCACCACAGGAATCCATCAGAAACCATAAAATTGACAGGAGCGAGAGACTCAATTGCGGTTTCGAACTCTTGCTGCATGTTCTTGGTCTCTAAGGCGAACAGAGGAAACAGAGCCATGGTAGGGAGCTTGTCTGTGCTTTCAACTCCAGGAGGGATGTCAGGATTTATGTTTTGAGGGAAAGGTAAGGTGATGATGGATACATTTTTGGTGGTGTCTGCTAATAAAAAGTTAGAAATGAAAGAGTGATTAGCAGGAGTGGTGAAGATGGTGATGGAGATGGTGGGGCGGTGGCGGAGGAGGAGGCGGGCGAGGTGGAGGAGAGGAATTGTATGGCCTTTTGACATGAAAGGGAAGAGAACAACATGATACTGTGAACCCATGTCTTTGTTTTTGTTTCTGTTGTTGGTTCACACTTCAATGCAGATTTCTCCTCGGACAAAGATAATATATAGCCAAAGATTTTTCTTTTTTTTTGTCCTGAAGTTGCTTGACTTTTAGGGACTCAAACTGTTTGGAGTATATTTATGGTTTGATTTGATGTGGGAAAAAACTTGGTTACATACGATGTACCCACTACTCAGTACATCATGATCTAGAATGATGATACCTATCCCAAATAGTGCTAAAATACCACTATTCTTGACATTTTTGAATACTATTTAAAGTAGGTATCATCATTCTACATCATGATATACTGAGTAGTGAGTACATCATATGTACCCTAGTTTTACTCATTTCATGTGAGCCAAGTATCTAAAATTCAGGCCTAAATATTAATGAAGATGTGGAGACATTTGATGTGAGCCAAGTATCTAAAATTCAGGCCTAAATATTAATGAAGATGTGGAGACAGTTGCTTGGGTTCACACGCATGGACAGCTCACTTTTCTAGTCGTGCACCTAGCTGGCACCTGTAGTTCACTTATCTAATTATATATCCAGAGCTGTTTTTCTCATTTAGTTCATAAATTGAAAAAAGTTAGGTGTACAGTTGATAATATCTTACCAATAGCTTATAATTTAGTGATAATTCGTGCAAAATAAGAAGTGTTAGATTTCAAGCTCGAGCTCAAGCTTGAGTCTCCTTTCCTGCATTTCCTTGATACATATGGCCTAGTAGCTGAAATGATCACTTCTCATTCTTGAACTATTTGCCTAATGTTACATTTCTTTCATTTGAAGCTCTAAACTTTATTTGGGATTGGGTACAAATCTGAACAAATCATAAGTGATGAAAGTTGTCTATTACGTAAGTACAATAGCGTTTTAATAGTTGACCTCATCATTTGTTCGAGTATTATGTAGGTGTCGCACCCTCTTCGCGAGCGATTCAGATGATAAGAGATAAAAAATGAATGTCTCACATAATGCAATGAAGTCGTCGCTCTATTTATTTCTAAAGTTTAGAGAAACCTAAAAATTTTGCAGAAAAAGAAAGAAAATAAAATAAAAACTAACGCACAAAAGAAAGGGTTCCCAGTGAAGTCGTCAACCTTTTTTTCTATTTCGCGAGCGGTTCGGGACGGATGTAAGACAAAAAGGACGTCTCACATAATACAATGAAGTCGTTACCCTATTTATTTCTAAAGGTTTAGGGAAACCTTAAGTCAGAAAAAAGGAAAGAAAATGAAATAAAAACTAAGGCACAATAAAAGGGTCTAAACCCGAAAACAACGATTCATGGTCAATTTATGGACTCAGAAAGGTGTTAGGTACCCGAGTCTCATCCTAAAAAAGTTACCGGTTAAAAAGAGATGTTAAAAATCGTTTTAAAAAAGACGAGTAATCGGGGCCCTCAGAGGAATCGTCACTTTAACTTTTGTGTTGGTCGGGATTGATTTTTAACGGAATTATTATCGTTTAATCTTTACTAAAGCGGACGCCTTCTATCATTATCGGGCCATGCGTGATTAATCCTATTAACTAGGTGATCCTAATCATGCATAAACTAGCAAAGTACCATTTTGAATGAATGCTAAAAACATGTTGAAAAAAGAAAAATTAGGGAGTTGGGTCGAAGCCGCGCATAAAATAGATTTAAAAGGTCGAGACAAAGCTGCGCACGTAATAAACTTAAAAGGTCGGGACAAAGCCAAGCACGAAACACATTTATGAAGAAAGAAAGAAACTGGTGGGTGGTGGAGAACAGATCTGGAGTTTGTGATAGATCTGAATCTTGATCGGCGAACGAAAAAGAAGACGATTGCGAGAGGGGTAGTGATGTCGGAGTGAGGATATAAAAGTGTGGACAGATTGGCGATGGAGAGAAGAGATGTTGTATGTGGTGGTTGTTGGTGGTCGTCACTGGTCGGAAATAAGAAGATGAAGTGGTGGTGGAGAGGATTTGTGTGTTTGTTTGTTGTGGTGTGGTTTTGGAAATTTAAAATTTTGGAGAGAAGAAGAGAACAAAAACAAAGAAGAAGAGAGGAGATGGCATGAATGGTATTTAATGTACCTAATAATTCGGTACGATAGGTTTGGTAATGTCGAACTCGGAAAAACCAATATTGTACCGAACAAAATTTCAGTACCATATCGAATTATCGAACAGTAAAATCAGCTAAAAAATATTAATCGAACTTATATAATTACGGTCAGTATTTCGGTGAACACTCCTACTTGTTGTTATAAATTGCATGAAATTTTAGAATAATATTGGTCAAGGAAAAACAGAACCAAGGGCTAGTATTGCTAACGAGAGAGTGTTGGGATTAGAGGTTTTTTTTCTTTTTTTTAAAGTCAGCAACACTAACTGTACCTTGATAGTTTCTTTTTTTTCCAAAGAGTTATAGGCCCATTGGGCTTCAATTGGGCTTATGCCAAATTTAACTTGCTTATTTACTCTCTTTTTTATAATAAAAGAATAGAGATTTGACGCGGGTGCCCACAGTGTACACGTAGTTCGGCTAGCTAATTCGACGAAGTGGTCGGCCGAAATATCATTACCCATTTAATATAGCTTAATTGAAATTTAAGATATAAATTAAACAATTAATTTTAAAAAATATCTGAAAACAAGAATCCACCCACAACGTAAATGGGCTGCACCACGGTCATGGTCATGTATGATTATCCAAGCTTTTCTTGATTGAGAAAATCTCACATCATTTTTTTATGTTTTGTCTATCATAATGATATATTTTCTATAAGAAAATAAGTTATTTATTTTTGTCCAAATAAAAAAATATCTATTGATTTATTCCGGTTAGAAAATTGTTTCTTATGTCAATAAACGAGCATTTTGCAATAACCTAAAGTAAATAACTTAATTGAAAATAATTAATCAAATATAACGAATAATTAGAGATTTTCGAAGCGTAAGCAAGCTAATTGACTCTTGATCAGTAGCAGTATTCTAAACAAATAAATAAAACAAGCAGAATCCATTTTTCTGAACCAAAAAAAATGGTAACCCAATATAAAATCTGTCACTCATAAAGGAGGAATCATTTCGCAATTATCATACAATTGAAGGCTGCAATGTAGGATCAACTGAAGTAGTAAGAATAGAATTAGAACTCAGTTGAACACCAACCAAGTGTACTCGGTTCTGTTCTACAGAT
This sequence comes from Viola odorata, assembly GCA_963691705.1. NCBI lineage: Eukaryota > Viridiplantae > Streptophyta > Magnoliopsida > Malpighiales > Violaceae > Viola > Viola odorata. The sequence goes on from OY829541.1 coordinate 67,025,825, forward strand.
TCAACTCTTCCATTCCTCACTTGGGTCAGCTCAATCACCACATTCTCACTTTTCTCTCCACCATCCTTTCTTGAATCAACATTCGTTCTACAAATTGGGCAAGTTGGTGTCTTCAAAAGCCATGAATCTACGCATTGGGCATGAAAACCATGATTGCAAATCGGTAGCAACCTGCATTTTTCTCCTGTCTTGAAGTACTCCAAACAAACAGCACAATCTGTTGTGCTGTTACTGTTTCCTGTGCTTTTTTCCATGTTATAATCATAGCAAGGAAGCTTCTCTACATCATCTTTAGACATTCTTGTACTCCCTCCTGTTTGTGCTGCTTCTTGTCTTTGACCTGTAGAATTTGACACTAATCTTGTTCTGATGGCTCTTCCCACAATACAAACATGCATCAAGATCAAGAATCCTATCCCCAAGAGCAGCAAGATTACTGATATTATAATTGCCATCACCATAATCTCCACTACAACTTCAAAATCATCAGCACTCATCACTTCTTTTGTGCTCGAATCGAGATTAATCTCCAGACACGCCTGGAGAAACAGAAAAACTGTCCCAGAAGACAAAAATGGGATTGGTTTCTGGTGTTAATGGAGGATTTGGCGGGGCTGGAGAAGAGAGGTTCAAGGAAGATGGATAAAGAAGCAGGAGAAGAAAAACGGAGGAGAAAATAGAATAGTTAAAGGATTAGTTAATAAAAAAATAGTACTTCATCTATATAATAATAATGGAGTGGGTGTAGGGATGAAGTAATCCAACCTTTGTAGGTGAAGACAGAATTATTAAATTCTAACTTTTTCTCTTCATTTTTGTATTTGTTCAGGCTGCATTTTAATTTATATATAACACAATTTTGGATTATTTTTACTTGTTAGACTTAGCCATCCTGTTTTTTAATTTGCTCTTTTTGCAAAATTTTAATAATAGACTTCATTTTCTACGGTTGTATATTAATCTAATCTATAATCTCTTCTTCTTAATACAGAAATGCAAGCCATTATTTTCAACCTGTGACCTTTTTTTTGGTATTTTAATAAGCTTATTTCATAGATTTATTCACCCGCACATAAAGTTATAGCGCAGCTAATTAGTTGATAAATTTATTAATTTATTGACCCACACACAAAATTATAACGCAGCTAATTAGTACATATTATTTTTATGATATAGATTAAGATCAAACCAGTAACTCATTCATTAACATCTTCATAATACTGATTAAACATATTATTCAGAATGGCACGAAAGCAACTCGAAGTTCTAATCGTCATTGTCGAAGCAGGAACGAAAGGCTTACGAGAGTGAGAGGAAAGTAGATAAGCTGCTAACTTAGGACGATCAAGACATCCAACCTCGAATAATCCAGATCTAACATCAACGTACCCAGTTATAATTTAATCTGCCAAAGAAAGGCTTGTATTAAACCTTGTCTTTTATGGATATGATTAGAGAGCATTCTGCCACGAGTCACTGTAAAATTACTAAAATAGCCTACCAGCTAACCAGAACAGTAATTTCATGTTTTTGTTTACCCTTTCCCACTTTAATTCAGAACAGTAAAGATTTCAATCCCAATTACCAGGAATAATACTGTAATTTTCACTTTAGTTCTGATGGGAAATAAAGTGTCAAGTGATAGACATGAATGATTACATGTGCCAAAGCAAGAAAAGGGCACCACAAATTTTAACTGCTATAGAACAAGATATAAAAATTTGCTACCCTGCATAAACTCATTACAGAGAATGGAATCCACCGCGTGCCCGTAATCTCTGCAAAGAATACTCCATCTCAGCTAAGTGTTTAACCGCAACTCAGACCATCTCATTGTTTGCATGGTATTTACAAGAAAATGATGACCAAATCAATAGAAACAAAGTGAAGGGACATTATAGCTCTCTGCTGCTTACTGAAGATATTATATGCCAGTGGAATAAGGAGGAGTTACTCACTAAAACTCGTATATTCTGTAGAAAACTTATGTCAGCAACCCAAAACAAGACCTTCTCGGGCAATATTGGTGACACGGAGAACAGCTTGAGCACTTAAAGGAGAGAGCTTTGACTGACAAAAGTTTTCCCATGTATCGACCTCAGAATGCTCCTCAGATACCGTTGGGATAAGGTCTGGGGACTTCTCATACACAATTTGCAGCTCAAGAAGGAGGGTTCGAGCAGCCTCCCTAGATGCAGGAAGTTTGTCACTTAGTTGTGCTGCAGCGACTTGGATCAATTTGTCAATCCCATATGCTTTGATTCCTTCAACACCCTGTTGAAACTTACATTAATAATGGGAATACTAAATGGCAAAGGAGAAAACTAACAAGCAAGTAATGGTAACACAAAAACTATTCACTCAGAGGTAACTGAGCAACTAAAAGCAACATGAACTACCATGAGCTGAAGCTTTAACTACCTATGGCCACAAATCAATTTGATATTTAGAAGTATTCAAACCAAACAACAACCTATTTCTACATAGTAATAAAAAATAAAAATAAAAAAGAGAACCAGAATAAACAATGTGCCTGAGCACAATCTGATTCAAAAGGCCATTAGGAGCTATTCCTATGCAGGAAAAACAAGATCAACAAGAAATAAGAAGACATTCTACCCTGAAGCATTCACCTAGGTTCCGAATGCCAATAGACTATGTGAAGGGGAAATAATGGAGAATGCAGATCTAAATAACAAATACGATTCACGAAAACACAAGTGTAAGCAGATGTGAAATGAAGAAACACAAACAAACCAAATGAATAACAGATCAGTCCATCTATAATTTCTCTTACCAAACGTGGAACACTTCTACATAAGCACATTGATGCCTTAGCCCGAATTCGAGGATTCCTGTGCTTAAGATATGGCTGTAGTTTTGGTAATAGTAGCTCAGGGGAAATCCAAGTAGTCATTGCCACAAGAGCTCTCTCAGCAGCCTCACATACAAATCGCTTGTCCTGTGAAGACTTGAGAAGAAGCTGTACTAGCTGCATCATGAAATTTTACCACATTTAGGAAAGGAAGGAAAAAAACTCCATAATAAACTAAAAATCAAGTTTCAAAAAATTGTACCATAGGGTCCAGTGATTCAATAATGAGATCATTATAAACATTGAATACATCAGCAGAGGTCATAATTGCAGTTTTACACACAGCACTCCTGGGGTTCTTCAAAGACTTCACAATGAGTGGGATCACTTCTCCTCTGTTAATCAATTCATCCATCATAAACACAGAATTTTAATGACTAGTCAATGAAATGAAAAGTCCAAAACTCACAGCAATTCTGACACTGCATCCTTGTGGAAAATAGCCAATCTACGCACATTGTTCAGCGATTCGCAAACCGAAATCCAATCCTTCGAATCTAACCCCGCCAACAGCATCTACATCAAGAACAACCACAAAATTTTAACACTACCAGTCTAACAGTTGAACTTAACCTAGAGACACCTCAAAATTACAAAAGCAAGGCAGAAATCCAACAATACTAACCTTAACCCTCGAATCAACATCTTCAACATCACTCAAGTCCTCCGTCTCGACATACTCAACCTCCGCACTCGCCACCTCCGCCCCAGCATTCCCACACTCCTCTACATTTGCCGCACCGACAGCGATATCCAAGTTTGTTATCTCCCATTTCTTTGCATTTTCGTCAGAATTTCCATTGCAAGGCTTGGTAAAAGTCGCTTTACACAGGCTCTCGGTCGTCCTCTCAGATCCAGGCAGCGTATTGAGGTCTCTCAGCGCATTCGCCGCCATCAACTCCGTTACTAGAACAAACTAACAATCTGAAACCAAACGAAAACATCAGCAATCAAACTACAAGAAAAGATCCAAAGCATAAACAGAAGCAGCAGCAGCAACAACCACAAAGAGTTTAAACGGAAACAAATTCAGAAACGCAAAATGCATGCGGAGACCGAGATCTCGGTGCTGCGAATCGGAGATTACAACGTCATTTCGGAGTAAACCGTACCGTAGAGCAGACTGTAGAGAGAGAGAGAGACTCTGCAATGAGCGCCCGGTCTGTAGCTATTTATTTTTCTCTTGACTGTGAAAATGGAAGGACTTAATAAGGAGATCTTTACCTGACGAGAGAGACTGACTGAAGGGTCAAATGAAACAGATATGGCGTCGTTTTGTATGAAAGTATATTCCCGACCTTGGCCGGCAGGCACGGGATTTGTCACGTGATGTGTCACCGCCTAGTTTTTTTCTTCTTTTGTTCGCGTTTGGTGCTAGCTCGCCCTTGGATTTACGTTTAATTTCGGGATTTGCCACTGTTTGATTAGCGGATTTATAAAGACGGTCGGCCGTGAAGAAAATCAGAGTTTTTGAAATTGAAATGATGGGTTATCGTTTGAAAGATACGGTTTAATTTGCTTAATTAATGCTATAAATGGCGTTTATTCCATTTAAGTAGTATTTTTAGACAAAATAAGGATCGGATTAGCAATTAATCGTTGTATTAAGAAATCTTTTATTTTTATGATTTATTGGCATTTTTTGAAGAAAAAAAGAGAGGAAGCAGAACATTTATACAGTTTTGCGGGGCATGCCGCCGGCGCCGGCGCCGGTGCCGGCGTCATTGATTAAACTTGGCAATATGAGTGACCAGGGCCTTCGTACAAATCTAGATAGGAATTGACTTGTGGTATCTCTAAGATTTTCTTTATTCAAAATTAGCCATAATTTTGGTTTCGCTCTTTTATAATATGATTGAAAAAAAATATATACAAAATTAAAATCCTCTCATTATATTAAATCTCAATTTTTAACTTTTTCTGAACCTGATGAGAAAAATAAAACACAGTCCTACAATAGAACCTATCGCATTTATCTAACGAAATCCAAGACCATGGACCTTCCCTATAAAAGTATTGACCTTCTGTTTTGTTTCTTTTCTACCAAATTCCTAATTCCTAAACATAATATATACGGGCCCAAGAAAAAGAAGAAAAAAGAAGATCAATCACAAACACGACCGGTCACTTCTCTCACGCAAATAATCCAACAAAAAGAAAACCTAAACAAAAGTCTCTCCTCGATCTTTCTCGCTCTCTCTCCCTCCTCCCCAAAACGTAACACAAAACGACAACCAAAACCATGCGTGTTGCACCCCGACTCGGATAATGGAACTCACCACCGATTCAAGCGAGATACCTGCAACTCGCTCCCCTCTCTTCATTGATCTCAATGAGATCCCCGCCGCTTCCTCCTCATCTCCCCTCCCGTCTCCACCACCGCCTCTTCCGCCCGCCGGAACCGTTCAGCCCGAGCAGGACGAGTCGGAATCCGTCCACGTCGTTCGGTCCTTCCACGACGGCTCCGACCCTGCCCCAGGGGTTGCGGCGGGGCTGCCGGCGGAGGTGGCTGGAGGTTGCGGGGTTTGCGGGAGGCCGGAGGAGGAGGGGCACGCGGTGGTGTGCGATGGATGTGAGCGAGGGTTTCATTTGGGCTGCGCCGGAATGGGCGGGAGGCAAGCGGTTCATTTCATGGAGTGGTTGTGTGGAGAGTGCGCTAGTAACGGCGTTAAGAGTAAACAGTGGCCGCTAGGGGTTAAGAGTAAACGGATTCTGGATATTAACGCTTCCCCCCCTAGTGACGGCGATGTGGAGACTAAAGAAGAAAGGTACTGCTAATTTAACTGCTGCTAGCTCTTTATTTTTTTAGCTGTGGTTTTGTTTTTGAATGTTCAAGTTGAGTTTGTGGTAGCTTTAGTGTTTTACTGGAGGAATTTGTTAGGACTCGCAGTGTATGTACGTATAGTATTAACTTCCCCGAAAAGAATATATGAACGGCGATAAAAAACTTGCCCTTGAACTTTAGGTGGTGATCCCTGTTTACACGTCGACCTCACATGCATGTGAAACGAGGACTATCCATATCATTCATGTATATTTGGGGCACTGAATAATTTAGTCTTATGGTTTGTTCTGAACTTATTACGTTTAGATTTATGTGTAAAACTGAGACATGAATTGTGTTATATGTAGTCATTGCTTGTGTTTCTTTTCTTTAGGAGGCATGTCACCAGTGAAGCTTCATTTGGTAGGAATATGTTTGGTGCCCCAGTTGCGTATCCAAACCATTTGTATGCGGTGAATGGGTTTGGGCTGAAACAGGGTTCAGGGCTTTTGATGCAGACATTCAGAGTGGGTTTTGAGAAGATGTTGCATCATAATACAGAATCTGGGGATTTAAGTTCGGAAAATATAGGGTTGGGTTCTCCTATAGGAACGCTTAGGAGCATTACTGGTAATGATAATAGTTCTGGTTTTAGATTCCCATCTCAGAATCCAAGCGAGATCTTTTTGCAAGGTCTTAGAGAATTTATTACTGAACGGCGTGGTTCATTGGAGGATGGTTGGCGTGTGGAGTTCAACCATTCTCCTAGTGGTTATGATGTATATGCTGTTTATTGTTCTCCAAATGGGATGACATTTGGTTCAATGTCAGAGGTTGCTTGCCATCTTGGGTTGATGCCTAACGGCAATTTAATGGATCCTGACAGAATGCAGGAAATTTTGCATTTACCAAAAAAGAGAAAGTCAAAGAGATCTTCACTTGCCAATGGTTTCCCTGCAAATGGAGATGGTTTGCTAAATGGTTTCCATAAGGAGTTCTTGTCTAACCGTCACAGTGAGGAAATTGGTGATGCTAAGTTTGTTAAAGTTACTAAAGACAAGATGGAAGGGGATGGAATCACCACATCACAGCCAAGTACTGTAAGTTTATTAATTTTGTTCTAAATCCTGTTTCTACATACTTTATTGATAGTTATCTCACAGTGATGTATTGTTATAGTTTTCGATTATCTGATTATTGTGTGTTACTGTCTTTTGTTTCAGGAAGGACTTCCTATAAAGTTTGAAGATTTTTTCATTCTTGCTTTGGGAAAAATTGATCTTAGGCCTTCGTATCATGATGCCAGCATGATTTGGCCGATAGGTTATCGATCCTGTTGGCATGATAAAGTTACAGGGTCCCTTTTTGTGAGTGAAGTGTCTGACGGGGGTGATTCTGGACCTGTCTTCAAGATCAAAAGGTTTTCATGCTCGCTGTTGCCCGTTCCTGATGACTTAACTGTCTTATTAATGAAAAACCAGTTGTGTGGCCCAACTGACACAGAGAAGAACACTATGGTGTTCTGTAATAATGCTGGTGAAAATGATGGCAGTTTTGATATGATTCTTGCAGACACTTTCCCTCCAACTGAGAGTGATGTAGTAGCATGTCTTCAGAGCTGTTCAAATGGAATAGCTGACAACCTGCACTCTAGTTCCCTTCCTGATACATGTAGAGATATTCCATCGAGTAATTTGGTTTCAGGAGAGGTAATTGGGGAAATTTCTGTGGAGGAGAGTTCATCATCTTCCGCATGGAGAGCTATGACCCAGAAATTACTCGATGCTTATGGTGAAATTTTCAGAGAGAAGGGTATCCTTAAGTTCTTTTGCAACCATGCCGATAATGAAATGGGTTCATCAGTCGGGGATGCTAAGGCTGCAATGTTTGAAAGTGGTTATGCTTCATTGGCCAAATTTTGGAGTTCTCCTAGACACGTCAGAATTCCTAAAGAATGCCACTGTGAGCCTGACACTTGGTTGGCTGCACTGTTGGAATGGCTGGGTCAGGATAGATTTGGGTTGGATGCAGAATTTGTGCAAGAAATCATAGAACAACTCCCTTGTGCTGATGCCTGTTTGAAGTATGACTTTCTGATTAATAGAGCTCATTATTCTGCATCACTAACAGTGGGAAGTGGACTCCTAACAGCCAAAAGAAAATATGAAGCAGAACCAGATGATTCAATTAAAAAATGCAAAAAGCCAAGATTGGCTGAAGACTGTGTCATGGGTGATGATTGTCTTCCTTCAGGGAAGGCCTTGTCATCTAGGCTTCCTCCGGTGCTTGTTGGTGACTTTCATCAGGTTTGTATGTTCTAGTATCTGATATTTAGATTAAAGGATTCATTTGTTCTTATTCGTAGAAAACTTATCTCCCGGTACTTTGGGGCCTTACACTTCTCCTGTCTGCCCAGGTGTGGCAATTATTATATCGCTTCCATGAAATATTGGGTTTGGGAGAGCCGTTCTCCTATGAACATCTTGAAGAAGAGCTCATCAATCCATGGTCTAATGCCTCAAATCTCCATGATCTTGAGTGGAAGGGCAAACAGACTCCATCTCTGGATTTGGATAGAGTTGAAAACATAAGCGGGCAAATGTCTTCTGCTTGCCATGAATCTTGCTTAGATGTCTGTGGGGGTAATTCTCACATGTCAATACAAGTAGAAACAGGAACATCGAAGAATGCAACCCAAACTAGAGTTTCATCTGCTGCTCATAGCGGATGCTGTGGCGTGGCTTTGAAAAAGGTGCATAGCTCCCTACTTGGTGTGCTAGTAAGCGAGCTTCAGTCTAAAGTTGCTGCCCTTGTGGATCCAAATTTTGATCCTGGGGATCCAAAACCAAAACGGGGAAGGAGGAAAGATGTAGATATCTCAATTCCTGCGAGAGTAAGCAAGCTTAGCATGCTCCCTATTAATGAACTGACTTGGCCAGAATTAGCCAGGAGGTACATGTTGGCTGTGTTAGCCATGGATGGTAATCTTGACTCTGCTGAGATTACTGCTCGTGAGGGTGGTAAAGTGTTTCGTTGCTTACAAGGTGATGGTGGGGTGCTCTGTGGTTCTCTTACTGGCATCGCCAGCATGGAAGCAGATGCACTTGTAAGATTGCCTCTTAATCTTTAATTGCTCATATTTTGTCTAAGAGACTTCTTCTAACAATTTATTTCTCATGTTTCCCCATTTGTTCTAATCATTTACCACGGTTCTCTTTGGGTCCTGTTTTCATGATTTTTTTAGCCCTATATGTGTTTATTAATGCGTGGGGTGTGGTGCCATGTGGGTTTCTGCATGTTTCCATGCATATGCTTGTTATTTGCTATTTGTTTATAGTTGGAGGTAGGCTGAGAAAAGGTGCTAGTGAACCTTTCTTCAATACTTACGGTTAATGTTGGTTTTCAGTTGCTTGCAGAAGCCACAAAGAAGGTCTTTGGTTCTTTGATGAAAGGAAAAGATGTTATTACCTTGGAAGAAGAAGTCCCTGATGCTGATGGTGCCTGTGATAAGAACAATGTGAATGATGGTAGGATACCTGAGTGGGCGCAGGTGTTGGAACCTGTCAGAAAGCTACCCACAAATGTGGGGACTAGGATAAGAAACTGTGTTCATGAGGCCCTGAAGAAATGCCCTCCAGAATGGGCGAAGGAAAGATTGGAACATTCAATCAGTAAGGGAGTTTACAAGGGAAACGCATCAGGTCCTACAAAGGTGTTTCTCTAAATATTTTATGATACTAATTCCTTTCAATAATGGGGATTTTCTTCTGCCCTCGTGTATATGAAATGATATATGTCCATCGTGTAGCTCTCTTGGAACTGTTCGTTGTTGTAGGTCCCCATTTGTCCCTTCTGCTATTCGTTCTGCCCTACTGAACTTGGTTTATAAGAGTATTCTGAATTGATTTTTCTTTCGTGGTTTCATTTAGTCAGTTTTATTTATTCTGAATCGGGTGCTGATTGTTGATTGAGTGCAGAAAGCTGTTCTTTCAGTTCTGGCGGATGTAATTAGTGGAGAGTTCTCACAGAAATCTGATAATAAGAGGAATAGGAGGAAGATTGTTATATCCAAGTCTGACATTATAATGAAAAACTGCCGCATTGTATTGCGTCGTGCTGCTGCTACGGATGATTCAAAAAATTTCTGCACGTTGCTTGGAAGAAGTCTTGTAAGCTCCTGTGACAATGATGATGAGGGACTTCTTGGATCCCCTGCCATGGTTTCTCGTCCTTTGGATTTCAGGACTATTGATTTGAGACTAGCTGTTGGAGCTTATGGTGGTTCACATGAATCTTTTCTTGAGGATGTGCGAGAGGTTTGTTACCTTTACACATTTGTTTGAATGCGAAACTTTTAGATTTTAAGTATTCTTTGTTTTGAACATGGAAAGTTTCTTTGATGTTTACTGCTTTACATTGGTGAATATCTATGGAATTCAATTCCCTGATTAAATTGGGACCTAAGTGTTTTTTATAGTTCTTTCTGAATTGAACTTCTTTCTTCAGTTGTGTGATATTAGAAAAATAAACCCGTCAGTGGTGTTTATGTTTTTGAAGCCTGAAATGCTTTTGGGATGATTTTCCATTTATTTTAGTGGGATACATATATTTTAACAATAGGGGAAGATTATTATCACTTTAGAATTTGATTCTTGGATAATTTAGTACTATCACCAATGTTCTTACTGGCCTAGATTCTCTATTTAGCAGTGTGTCGCCAGCCTTGGTTTCCTTCCATTCTGTATAGGTGTAAAAGGGCTAGTTGGTCAAGACATGTAGTTTACTGTAAATTGCTGTATCCTTGATTATTTAGCAGTTCATGCAAGGTGGGATTTACTTTTTTGTTTTCCATGGTTACATAAAATATTGATCCATTAAGATTACAACCTATTTGACAATCAAGTACATAAGCAAAAACTCACACAATAGGATGTTTATACCAATTTCTCGTTGGATTTCATGGTTGTTTGTTTAAAGGTTTCTCACGTGCTTCTTCGAATTCAAATACTTCCCAATTATTTGAGATTTTGTTACCTTTTCTAATCTTTATGCTTTTTTCCCCAGATATCATCTGATAACCTGATGTCGTAATGAACTTCTTTTTTATCTTTTGTATATTGGATTGAATTGTTTATTGTTTTAATACTAGGCGTGGAGGTATTAGACTTGTTTCATGTAATGGGTTGACTTTCACTTGGCAGTTATGGAATCATTTGCGCTCTGCGTTTGCTGACCAGCCTGATTTGGTCAAATTGGCTGAGACTCTGTGCCAAAATTTTGATTCATTGTATGAGAAAGAGGTAAATAAAGAATTGCTCTCCACCTTTCTACTGTTGTTTCCTCATTATCCGTCAAGGAATCTTAATTGTTATATGAGGGTGCTATTATGGCTTCTCCTCCCCTCCTTGATCCTTTCCTTTCTAAATTCTAATATTGTTATCATATCGCATGAGAACACCCACCTGTTTAATTTATTGAAGTAATAATTCATCCCGATGAGACTACTACCAATTTTGTGAAAATGTTTGAATAGAATGCTACCGTTCTGTATAATCTTCGTTTTTGACTAGATATCTAGGAATTGTGTTTTGATTGTCAAACTTTCTTTCAACATCATGTGTGTGTGTATTTAAAAGAAGTTGGTTGAACCTGTGGCCACTTTCGTCCGGTCTTCTCAAGGAATTGGATTCGTCAGGCCTGCCGATCTGATCTGATTGAATCAGTAGTTGTTTCACGTTTTAAAAGCAAAATGATTCTGTTCAAATGAAATGGTCAGTGTCTCTTGTAAGGAAAAAGTGTATATATATATATAAACTTTCCATCTCATTGATTGCTTATTTTTCTGTTTTTTCTTTTACAGTTATCTGAACGTATAAGTGCTTCTTTGTGTAGGTGCCTGCTCTTGTTCAGAAATTGGAGCAGTATTCTAAGTTGGATTGCTTAAATGCTGAAAGAAAGGAAGAAATAGATGATGTTCTTGCTTCCTCAAATGAGATCCCAAAAGCTCCTTGGGATGAAGGGGTCTGCAAAGTATGTGGCGTAGATAGGGATGATAACAGTGTGCTATTATGTGACACCTGTGATGCCGAATACCATACTTATTGCTTGAATCCTCCACTTGCGAGGATTCCTGAAGGAAACTGGTATTGCCCATCTTGTGCTGTCAGTAAATGTAAGGTACAGGATGTGGCGGGTAATACTCAGGTAATTGTTCGAAGCTTCAGTAAGAAGTACCAGGGAGAAGTTACCCGTGTTTACTTGGAGGCACTTGCACATTTAGCCGTCGTATTAGAAGAAAAAGAGTATTGGCAGTTCAGCATAGAAGAGGTTTGTCTTCAGACCTATCATTTCATTCTAGTTTGCATTTTTTGGCTTAGCTCAAAAGCAACGAAGGGGTACTTTCATGTGAATGATGCCATGCGTTTACAGACCCTGCCATTGTCCACCATTTCCTGTGCCAATTAAACTTTTTCACAAGACACTTTGGGTTATGAGTAGACAAAATCTTCTCCTTCATCATGCATGGTATATCGACCGAATGGGTTTCTTTCCCTGCATATCATGGACCAGCATATGCATTGCATAACATGATTCATGTGAGATTCTGCAGTGTTAGATGTAAATCACCGAATCAAATTTTGGTTAAAAGGGAAAAAAAACATTGTGTAGTTAAAGCTGCTTATGGAGACACAGCTCTGTTACGCACATTAGTATTTTTCACTTTTTACAAAGTGCTATTCTGTGCATCAAAGAAGAAATTTTTGGTCCAAGAATTTCATTAATGGGAGTGTAAGTTTGTATTTGCATAAATTCTCAGCTTAGTGCTGTTATCCCTTTTTCTATTCGGAGATTATCTTCAATTCCTCCATTCTTTTCCCTTGACCAATTTACATTTTGTTGTATGCAGAGAATGAATCTACTCAAGTTTCTAAGCGATGAATTGCTTAACTCAGTTCTTATTCGTCAACACCTGGAGCAATCTGCTGAAGCTACTGCAGAATTGCAGCAGAAATTGCGTTCACTCTCTACGGAATGGAAAAACCTCAAAGCCAAGGAGGAATTCCTTTCTTTGAGAGCTGCTAACATGGACACTTGTGCAGTTGGAGAAGTTGGGGTAAAGGAAGGACTTGCTCCTGCAGAAATAATGCAGGGTAAGGGCGCTGATTTGAGTGATGGCCCTAACCACCATAGCTCTTTTTCTGTTGATCTACCTGGACTAAATGGCAAAGATGGAAGTGGAACTCATAGCTCTGATAAACTCCCTTCTGCATTGCATGCAGAGAACAACAATAGTTGCGACATCCGGATTATGAATATCATAGACAGTGGAGACTGTGTGAAAGACGCTGTTGTTGTTGCTGATGACAGTAGAATACCTCTGGAATCAAAGGATAGGCCTTCTGTACCACTTCAGTCGCCTCCATCAAATCATTTGCCACAACAAATTAGTGGCACAAGTAGAAATCAAGTCCAAGGTAACTTGGAAGGTTTTGTTGGGAGCGAATCGTCTACCCTCATTCCTCCTCCACACAATCAAGGAAGTTGCCCCTCCTCAGAAACAAATGCTGACCAATCCCAGCATGTTCTTCCTTCTGATATGAATGAGTCACAAGCACACCACCTTGAGTTGAACTCTGTTGAGTGTGATATTTTTCGTCTGCAGGATTCAATTTCTAGAGTGGAATCTGAGATTTTCAAGGTCTCCTTACGGAGGAAGTTCTTGGGCAGTGATTCTAGAGGTCATTTATACTGGGCTTCAGTGACTTCAGGGGGGTCTCCACAGATTATTGTTGATAGAAGTTTGACTTTGCAGTGCAGTGAAAGAGCAAATCTCAGATTGGACAATGGTTCAGCTGTCTGTAACTCGTCTCCATCTTGCATTGGTGCTTTTCTTGAGGGTTCACAAGCTTGCTTCCCCTTTGTATACAATTCAAATGATGACATCACTATGTGCTCGTCGTGGGTTTCCTATGAGACCGAGTCAGAAATAAAAGAACTCATTGGTTGCTTGAAAGTTAACAATCAGAAAGAAAGAGAGCTTAGAGAGTCCATTTCACAATGGCAGAGGCTAAGATACAGGGACGTTAAAGGTAGTGGACACCTAATTCAGGAAGAGCAGCAAGAAACTTCTTCTCTGGCCTCGAAGAGTGATAGTGTTCTATTTTCAGATGGTTTTGTCACCAAGGCTGCAATGTTTCTTGAGAAGAAGTATGGTCTTTGTGTTGGTTTAGAAGCTGCAGAGATCTCAAAGAAACAAAGTAAAAAAGCTAGAATAATTGGTGAAGAGAAAATGCATAGGTGTGATTGCTTAGAGTCTATGTTCTCCCCTGGACACCACTGCCTATCTTGTCATAAGACTTTCTGGGATGATGTTGAATTTGTGCAACATAATGATGGTAGGTGCAATTCGGCTCCACCAGCCTGTAAGAATCAAGAGATGACTGATGGTTCCTTAAAAGTGCATGGGAATGTGACATGTGTGACCACAGGAGAAGAGTTTATTAGTGAAGTGGACTTGACTGAATCCTCTAAAAGTGGTTCATCTGAACTAAGCTCAAGGGTGATAAAACATCATGATACAGAGATGGTATGCCCGTATGACTTGAGAGAGATCAGTGCCAAGTTTATAACAAAAGATTCTAATAAGGAATTGATACAGGCAATAGGCCTTATTGGTACAAATTGGATTCCATCATTTGTCACGTCTATTTCTCCTTGCCTTGATGATGCGATATTAATGCTGATTCCTCCTCTGAAAGAGAGAAGTGCTCTAGCTGATAGGTTTGATGCTGATAAAAAAATGATCTTGTCAGAAGGAAACTGCAATGGAGCCAATCCCGGTCACGAAAGTGTACATGATAATTCTTCCATGAAGGCTACTGGAAATGAAGCTAGTGAAGTATTAGGAACAAATGAGCCTAATTTGGTATGCTTGGAACTGAAAGATAAAAAGATGTCTCTTAATAAAGAAATCAGAAGTGCTTGCTGCTGTGTGGTTCCCCAGTCTTCACTGAGGCCATTAATCGGACAATCTTCACATATTTTTAGGAGACTGAAGATGGACTTGCTTGACATGGAAGCTGCTCTTCCTGAAAGTGCCCTTAAACAGTCAAAGGCGCAGTTGGAAAGGAGATGGGCCTGGCGTGAACATGTTAAATCTGCAAATTCAATCTACGAGGTAGGTATCTTTGCTTTAACACTTCCAAGCAGCTTGTTCCTTGGAACATTCGATAGTGGAGTGTGTTTGTGTTTAGCCTCCTTTCCCTCTGTATTCTTAAAGAAAGTTGTTGGTTTTGTTTGAATTAATCTACAACTAAGTTTGGCTTAGTTTGGTATGAAATACTTTAGAGATGAGTCGCTTTTCTTTTCTCCCTCTATTTAGGATTGTATTTTTCACTGGAATGGTAAGAAGTGAATGATTCTTCTCCAATCTTCAATGCAAGTCATTTTTAGTTTGCCTTCGGTGCAGTCATTCTTTTCATCGGCATGTAAACCATCTAGAACAAATATGTGCCATGTTCTTCGTCATTAGTCTCACTTCCAAGTATTCTGTTTACGACTTGTTTCCGTCTGTTAGACTGATCTAAGCAATGCCATATTGTTTTTATATATTTTTATTTCTGTAGCTCGATATTTTCGATTTGGATTCCTTATACTTTGGAATTTGGCAAGGTTTAAAATAAAATTTCCTTTTTTCTTCCAGATGATCCAAGCAACAGTTATACTAGAGGAGATGATCAAGACAGAGTACCTACGGAATGAGTGGTGGTACTGGTCATCACTTTCTGCTGCTGCGAAAACTTCTACGGTTTCTTCTCTTGCCCTGCGCATACACTCTCTTGATGCTGCCATTATTTATGAGAAAGCTGCCTCCTGTTCTGATCCAACTGACCTTCCAGTGCCCGGCAACACGTTAGACCAGAAACCTTTGCCTGCCATGGATGCTCTAGACAAGGGCAAAGGAGGCAGGAAGTCTAACAGGAAAAGGAAGGAACCAGAAGGCTAATCCTGGGACCTTTGATTTTATAAGTTATGATGAAATCCTGCATGTGGAATTGGACCTGATAAGTGGGTACTGAAGGTGCCACAGGAAGCATGTCTTGTCAGGGTAAAAAACTAAAATGCTATCATTTTGTTTAAAGTGGACTCTGCGGACATGGGAATAAGAGAGGTTCCTCATGCAGCTCTTGTCACTGCTGCTACAGCTGATTCTTGATTGTGTACATATGACAAAGTTGACTTGCTAACACAGATTGGGATTGAAGTGCAGAGTTGTGTTTGTTTCAATAGTTGATAGCAAGGGGACTTGTGTAGATAGATGAACCTGCTTACAATTTTGGAGTTGTAACTGCTACTTCTTTGAGTGTGTTGCTTGGAAAAGATGAAACAGAGGATGTATTTCTCACCAAAGGGCGAGATTCAGATACGCAAACAGAGGAATTGATGTAATAAGTGAAGGTTAGAATAATTAGAGAGCAGAGAAAAAGAAAAATAAATGGAGAATAATCAATACTGTGTAGGTCTTGGAAATATCATTCTTTATAGATCTGTCTTTTGATCCTTGGCTGTCTCAGCATTTGGAAGAATAAGATTCGTGCAATTTTTTCTTCCTGGGTTTTCTTTCATAAGGTTTCTGCTATATGGGAATGAAGGTCTCTGGCTTGAAATCTTTCAACTCATTTCACACTGCTGTTCCTATTGAACGTTTGTGACTTCAGCTGCCAAATTTGAGCATGTTGTGGCTGGAAGATATGATTAGCTTTTACGAGTTGAGCCTTTCATCATCTCTGGTATCAGTACTTCGCTGATTGGCGTGCTCACCATTTTGTTTCAAAAGCCTGGAGCTTGTCCTCCAATGGTCATAGATAACAGGTATCTTGTACTATTTCTGTTATATTACAAATGATTTTGCAATACAAATTCACAGTTCCTCATGCAAGGCTCTGCACCTGATAATCCATAGCATGAGATGTAGGAATGAATAACTCGTAGGAGGGATAGTAGTTCTTCTTTGGAAGGTCTGATGCTTGTTTTATCTTTTAGGGGAACATGAAATGAACAGTCTTTTTTTCATTCTTGTTTTTATAGTATCTTGTCATAACATAATATTTACTTCTTTTGATCATGTCAATCTAGTTGCCTTGCATTGGTCATCAGTTTGCTGTCAAATAGTTTTATGGTATATACATTAGACAGGACAGAAACATCAAAAGAAAGTGGGAGAGAGTGGGAGGAACATATTCTAGTAAAAGCTTTTTGCAAGTTGGAAGTGATTAGATCCTTCCATTCTTTCTTTTTCCATCTGTTTATCTCCTTTTCCTGAACTTAATTGGAAGTGATCTATGACGTGAGGTTGAACCCTTACACATGAAGTGTTGTTACTGAGTGGACATCTAGACCTACCATACTCCTCTCTTTCGACTATCATCGAGAAATTTGTTATTGCCTGAACTGTGTTTTCAACTTGGCAACTGTAGCAAGTTGACGATGTGCCTCTTGCATTTCGTCTTCACCATCTATAGTTTCAAGTTCCTTGAACAAGGTGGATTTCTATTCGCCTAAGGTGATTGAAACTTGAAAGTCTGTTTGGTTAAGAAGAAAAAAAGCTTTAGGTCGATATCTTACTTGAGAGTAAAAAAATGGAGCTTTTCAATTTCTTTAATATTGTAGGATGATGACATGAGCTAGAATGGTGGATGGTGATGGTGATGCCGATGTGAATTGATGCAAGGTGTATCATTTCAGAGTACTTTTCTTTCAAACCTGCCTCATAGCACCCGAGTCATCTAATATTTTATTTATAATTTCCATGTCAATCAATGGTTACATAATTGGAAATATTAGCGTCATTCAAGAAGTACTGAACTGATGAGCTATAAGCTTATTTATGTGCTTTGTCAGATTTGGTTCTCTTCTTTGACTTAAATGCGATCGATCTTCTTCTTTTTTTCCGTAAGAATTTGCGATTTTCATGCAGATCAAAGAAAGATTGCCTTAGAAGTCATGTTTTGCTTATAGCATACATAAGTGTCATCATGCTTTTGACCTAGACATTTGATTTTTATTTATCCATAAATATAACCTTAGATTTCTTTCGAGGATCTGACCAAACACAAACTAGATATTTAATTTAGAGGCCACACCATTTCCTCTTACAGCAGTTTTATATTACTTTTAAATAAAGTGAGTCTCCTAGATATTTAAGACCAAACCCACCACCCCAATCCCTCATTCCGCTCCTGCTGCTGGTGTTCTTCAGCTTTTACAACAAAGATATGAGAGAAATAGTTGCTTCCATCAGCACTCCCATCATCTTCCTCTGAATGGAACCCATCAGCCGCTGCCATTACACATCCTCCACCACAATAATTGTCATTGAGAAGATATGAATCCCCACTGTCCACAAGCTGTGGACTTCCGTCATCCACCACCGCACTCTCGACACTGCCGGAGCTCACCCTGTCCTCTACCTTCACATTTAGGGGTTCCTCACTTAAATTTCCCAACACCAGCTTAACAAGTGACGGATCAGATTTCTGTCCTGACATTGGTGGTGCCACGATCACTTCCTTGGCTTGTGTCTTCTCAGTCAAAGAAAATACCTGTGGCACGAAATATAGTGATATCTTAGCACTGAAGGCTCGCTTTAGAAGTATTACTAAGTTAGGAGTTCATCGGTTAAACATGTCTAGTGACTATGAATGATTGCTCATGGACTGTCACAAATTGACAAGCTTCCACCTTTTCCCATGGAAAATAATGGATCTAAAGATGAGATTATGTTTTTCAAAAGTCATCAATCACGAAGGTATAATCCTCCTTTTTTTTAATAAAGTATAAACTTTGTCTTTTGAGACCAAGGTGGGGATGTAGGAACAAATGCTAGAAATTGAAAAAACATGTTTGTTTTCTATAAGATCGAATCTCTTTTGGTGTGAATGTGACCCGGTACTATACCCCTTGCCCAGCTAAGGTGTCCAACTCAAAAAGGAATATGGATACATGAATCATAAAATAAAGCAAAACTTGTTATACATCTCACTTCTTTTGTTTTTTCCTATTTTTCTTCCACCATTGGAGGATAGTGATGTGTTCCTTGTTTTTAGCATTGGGATGACAATTATACTGTATTAGTTGATACTACTCAATTATAGCTATTAAAATCGAACCGAACGATCGTGGTTTTGAACCAATAAAGTAATGGTTTAATGGGGTTTAACTATCATGTATTCAGAAACGAAACAAAAAAGCAAAATAAATAAAATATTATTTTAAAAAAATACTTTATGGGGGTACCTCAGCTTTGAGCTTCTCATTTTCCTGGACAAGATTGTCAAAGTTGGAGAGGAGGGAATCATAAGAAGCTTTGAGGAGATCATAGTCTCTTTCGAGCTGCTTGGTTTTCGATCGAGCCCGCCGATTCTGGAACCAAACTGCCACTTGTCTAGGTTGCAGCCCTAGCTTCTTGGCTAACTGGCTCTTCCTTTCAGGCTCCAGCTTGTTTTGTGCCTCAAAACTCTCCTCCAACAAGTGCACCTATATATACATAGCATCAATTAAAGCATCTTTTAAGTAAAATATTTATTTGAGAAAAGCAAGCTCTTAATTAATCAAGAAGTAAGATCTCATTCTTTCTATTATATCATAAAAAATATAACCTATACAAAAATAAAAAATTTCGTACATAATAGTTTTGCTCGTAGTGATTCTATCTCTTAATAGGTAAATATTTTCTGCACCATAAAATAAAAGTCAAACGATTTCTTATTTAAGAAGTAACTTTTGCTAGATGTCCTACTATGATTGAACTTAGGTTGTTTTTTTTACTTTTTTTTGGGTATATTGGTCATACTTATACATCTCCATGATATGCTAAATCTTGAAAGGAATATGTTTGGTTTTGGACCACAGGAAGCGTATCAAGATTAGGGAATAAGCATATGTAAGGAATGGGGTGTGGAAATGGACAATACATAAGTTACAAACCTGGTCGGCAGTGAGGCGGCGCTTCTTCTCCGGCATCTGTTCGTCGTAATATTCATCGTCGAACAAATCCTCCGGCGAGCTGAAGAAAGGTCTCTTCTTTGAGACTTCCTCCATGTTCATCACCGTTGACCTTCCACCTTCAAAATCAAAATAAACATCCCATAAATATCAAAACAAAGAAATTAAGGGGGGGAAAAATCCAGAAATCTAGTCCTTAATTATCTTAGGTAGACCAATTTCTTGCAAAAAAAATTGAAATTTTCTTTTCTAGGATCATTAATGCAAGGTGTCATAACTTGTAGGTGAATTTGATGATCAAATCAAACTATGCCATAACTTCATTAAAGAAATGAAAATAACTAAAAGAATTTTTTTACCTCTATAAATGGAGTCATTGCCTAGGAACAACATACTTCCATGGCAAGAGGAGGGATCAAAAAATAGGCGTCCGGAATCCATATTTTCAGTCCAACAACTTCTGTAATTTTAAGTATATAATATTATCTTGATCCGGCCTCCGGCGACTTTCTGTCGTTAATTGCACCTCAGATTAAGATTTTCTCCCCGGAACAGTTAATTATTAATAACAAGTGTGATGTATATGTAATATGTATAGTTGTACTTTTAGTTAAAAAAAACTATAGGCTAAAATAACATTGGCTTGTGGCGGAAAAAGCTTGTACTCCACAGTAACCTAGCTGGAGTCTCCAGTGGACAGACGCAAAATCCCATCATGCCACCCCTAAAACCACCACTTCCACCGCTGCCGCCTGCCGTTAAGTGGGCTGTGTACTTATATGCCAAGGCAGCCAAAAAAAAACTTAAAAACAAGAATATTGACAAAGAAAAGGTCTCTATATAGAAATAAAATTCCAAAAAATAAGATAAATACGAGAACAAATTATTTGCCGGAAAATTTGAAATTCCGGCGAGGGAGCGAGGTTTTTTTTTTACAAGTTGTTTCTGTTTTTGTGGTTCTGATAGGTATATTGTGCAACTAAAGTTTTTTGAGTTATGTGGACCGGGTTTTATAGCGGTGGGGTGGGTGGTAAAATGACGAAAATAGCCATGAGTATAATAGATTTTGTGTTATTCAAATTAATGAAACTAATGTTTTCGGGTTTCCCTCAATGTTATTGCGTATTGATTCATCTTCTTTTTTGGGTTTAGACAAAATGGATGTGATAATGAAGATGATGATGGAATCACAAATCTGAAGACGTCAATGGCATGATCCGTGATAAAACACAATTTTCAGGTCTTATTAGTTTATTAATAAATGAGGTGTTATTCCTTCATATCTGAGTGCTTTCATTTTTGGGTTTTTTGTGGCTTTCATGTTTATTTGTGCGTTTTATGCATTATTATGGAATGGGGTAATAGCTTAAAGCACCTCTGTACTAACCGCGAAAAATAGACACCTCCCTTGTACTTCAAAAACGCTAATACGCCTCCCCTGAACTACGTTGACCGAGTAAAGTATAGTCTCCGTCCATTTTGACCAACGGACCCGTCAGTCTGACTCCCTACAACCGGTTTCTTTCTCTTTTTTAACCAGTCACTCTGCAATTAAAGACAAAGGTGTTTGAATTTGAGTTAAAACAAAAATTAATTTTTGAAATTTGAAAATCCTTGACGGATAAGAGTTTCAGCTTCTTGAATACTCTCGCTTTCTCAAAAATCATGAAGAAGTACGATAAGGTAACTTGATTTCTGGGTCGTTCATTGTTTTTTTCAATTTTTAGGTTTTTGATGGTGTATTTTGCTAATTAATCATTCGTTTCATCCACTGCACTAGAATTTGAGAGAGAATAAAAAAACGAAAGAGAAGATAAAAAAATTCAATCTTTCGTTTCATCCACTGCAACACCACGCACGATGCTCCTCTCCGCCATCAAACTCCAAACTCCACTTTCCACCGCTGCCGCAACCACCACCAACGCCGCCACCAACCTCCTCTTTTCCTCCACTACCCTCCACATCCATCTTCATCACCAGAAATTAAAAAAAAAGTAAACCTAGAAATTAAAAAAAGAAAAAGAAACAAATTGTTATTTGCAACAGAATTGGAAAAGAAAAAAGAAAAAAGAAAAAATAGAAAAAATTGAGAAATAAAAGGAAATACGAGCTGTGTTGTTGTTAGTTGAAAGGGAAATGACAAAAAAAAATTAAGGGAAAGAAAGTGAGCCATGTCTAGGAATGAGAGGAGGAGAGGGGTTGGGTTTGGTACTGCTTGAAGAATAACAAAAATAGAGGACCAGATCTGTTCATGAAAATAAAGAACGAAATCTAGAGGCAGCCGTGGTGGACGCGGTGGTGGTGGAGGCTACGGATCTGGAGGCGGCGATGGCTACGGAGGTGGAGGTGGCGGCGGTGGCTGCTACAGCTGTGGCGTGTCTGGTCACATGGAAGGGAGGTAGTTCTTATGGCTGCTACAGCTCACGCAGGGAAGAAGAAGAAGGAAAAAAAGAAAAGAAAAGAGAAGGAAAGGAAAATAGAAAATAATTCTAAGGTGACTAGTTAAAAAAGAGAAGGAAATCGGCTGTAAGGAGTCAAACTGACGGGTCCGTTGGTCAAAGTGGACGGAAACTACACCTTGCTCGGTCAACGTAGTTTAGGGGAGGCGTATTAGCGTTTTTGAAGTACATGGGAGGTGTTTGTTTTTCGCGGTTAGTACATGGGTGCTTTAAGCTATCACCCCTTATGGATTTGTGCGCTGTCGTTAAAATTGTATTATATGCTTAAAAGGTGAGCAAAACTTAAAACTCAGTTTGTTATTGGATAGCCTATTGTATGTTTGTTCATGAATCCTTTAATTAATTTGTTCATTTTGGATTGACTCTATATTGTTTTTAAGAATTTCTCTCTTATTTTAATACAATTTTCTGTCTTTTGTTAAAATTTGCATGTCCAGTACTAAATCACTTATCTATATATAAATCTAGATTTGATGTTTAAGAAATTATTTTAAAAGAGTCATTTTCTATAAAATTTGATTATGTTTAAATAAGATTAGTGGTATATTAAAAGGGATACGCATAAGGATCTAGAAATGGTAGGCCCTTTTAGGTAATTTGCGTGGAGTTCGACTTCAGTTAAAGTGCGCCGTAGGTCAGTGTGGCAGCGTGGGCTGGATCTGAACCGTTGGTTAGGCGGAAGAGAAAGATAAGGGGTTTGACGGGTGTCAGATCTGTTAAATAGGGCCCATGCTTTGTGGTCGGATGGCTGTTGGAGTATTATTATTATTATTATTTTCAACTCTAACTATTAATTAAGAAAATCAAGCTTAAAATTTATAAATTCTAACTATTTAATTGGATGCATGCAAAGTTATTTAATTACTTGTAGAATGAAAAATAATTGAATCGCAAATTTGAGTTCGAAGTTCCATTATGGAAATAAATCGCATAAGCTCAAATGAGATGGAGCAAATCACGTTAGCCTGCAATTTTATTTTGTATGCATTTTACAACAAACTACAGCTCTAAACTCATGATTCAGTTCTTGTTTCACCATTAACATTCAAGACTTTTGGGATCGAATCTCTGTAGGCGATCACATGGCTGAAGGCTCTCTATTCAACAACAAACACTTCTTTGGGAAGAAGAATAAAAACAGTGAAAATAACGTAACGAAACATGCCAATATCCTCTCCATCTTCTCCATTTTTATGATATAAAAAACCAAAATGCATGGTATCTACGTGGCATGCATGAATGAATTGCACATGGTGGTGGGGTTTTGAGAGTTGAAGATTTCCAGTGGCTACTGTTGTTTTGTTAGTGTGATGCAATCCCATGTTCAAGCCTTTTAAACTACAGTTCCCACGCACTAATCAAAGCACTAATCAAAAAGCACTTCACATGTCAAATGGAAAGGAAGAGTACTCACAGTGTCACTCTCTAAAGTTGTGTTTAAACTTTAAAGTAACTGCGATTTTAAAATTTTAAATGTACTATTTAAGTTAACTTTTAAAATATTTGATTCGAAAAAAGATCCGAAAAATCTCATTATAAACTCATTATTTATCCAAAAGATCCACGATATTGTGATAATAATTAATAATATAATCGATTTTTTTAAATAAAGAAACCAAAATAAAGAAGGGATGGGAATCCATTGACTACCCAGAAGATAACAAGTCCAAGAATCCTTTTTTTATTTTTATTTTATTTTATCCTTTTTCAGGCAATACATGAATTTATATCTTTTATTCTGTTCTGCTAAGCATCATTTCTCACTCAATCAATGGAATCTTTCTACAACTCTCTTCTCCATGGATGCAGATTCTCCAAATAGTTTTTGTTTCTTATGAAAAAATTGTACATTACTGTCGTTTTCCACAAGAATGGAGCTACCAAGAAGGAGGAACTCCCCTTACACGTAACACACCGGAATCAAGTTCTATATATCTTCCCAAGGAATTGTTTGCTTTTCTTATTTTTATCTCCTTCACTGGTAAGGTAATTAAGAGAATGGGAACTTAAAAGAAGGCATCAGCATCGGTATCTTTTGACCCTACTTTTGTTCCTACTTTTGTTGTCAAGTCTCCCTTCACAAAAAAGAGTTAGAATACACATATTTAAGTAACAAATCGACGTGGCACGAGTTAAATTTCAGTGGATCGTGACAGTAAGGTTCATACTCCCATTTTAACATATCTTAGGAACACAAAGGGGTTAGAGTTTTTCTTTTCTTTTCTTTTTAATTAGGTCGGAAAGTATTTCTAAAGCTAATAAACTACGACTGTTTAGGCTGCTAAACATAATAATTTAGTAGCCAAAATTATTTCTGGAGGAGTATCAAAGTATATTTTTTTGTTAAAAGTATTTTTGAACATTGAATATATAGCAAGGAAAAACAGAACTCTCCTGGGAAAGAAATAGGAAGGATAGCTTTTGAGGTGTATGACTAAGTATGGTGGATAATAAAGGGGGCAGCATAAGGTAGTGCTTTCTTTTTCCTTTCTTTCTTTCCTTTTGAACAAATGACATGAGTATCCTTACTTAATAAATTAGCTATATCCATCCATCTTTTTCAGCTTTTTGTGGTGGACCATTCGTATCATTTTAGGTTTGAACTATTCTAATTGAGTTGGAGTTTAGAATTTAGAACTAATCATGATGACACTAGATTCATAGATGAAATGACTAATTTGGGATCCACGAATACTTTATGAGGGGTAAATAAATTATTTCTTTTTACTTTTTTTATCAAAGTTATCATAACTGAACCGGATAACGAACTGCTTAACTTATAATTCATTTTTTTTTTATTCGATCGGATTCAATCGAATCGTGTTTCAAAATTGTCCATATATCAAACCATTCAACTCATCATTTACTGGTTCAACCAGATTGAACCGATTGGTTTATACTCCCTCCGTCCCCGATACAATGTCGTTCTAGTGATCGGTGTTGTGTGGGAAAAGAATGTCGTTCTCGGTTTCCCACACAATTCTTCCACAATTTTGACCCTATTGCCCTCACGAGTCCTCTTCTGCTCTTTTCTGTTTTTTCTTTCTTCCTCTCTTCTTCTTCCCGGCTGGGTTTGGATTGGGTGTGGAGGCGGTGTGATGGCAGATCGGGTGAGATGGCCAGCGGATCGGGTTGTGGCAGTGGTTGAGCGAGGCTGGGTTTGGGTTTGGGTTTGTCGGATTTGGTGATGGAGCGGTCGGGTGGTCAGGATTTGGTGATGGAACGGCTGGACGAAGGTTGTGGCTGATTTGGATTAATTGATTTTGATTTGTGATTGTTGGGATTTAACTGATTTTAATTTTCTTCTGCTTGATTTGGATTAATTGATTTTAATTTGGCAGTGGATTGCTTGGATTTAATTTGGCAGATGCTGGATTTTGGATTAAATTTTGCAGGTTTTCTTTCAATTCTTGTGGATTGCTTGGATTAATTGTTTTTGTTAATTAGATTTCATGCGGAATATGATTAACAAGATTGACAGTGGTGGTTATGGCTGGCGGTGGTTGGCAGTGGTGGTTTTTGTTGGTTTGGGGATTGATTTTAATTTAGATTTGGGTGGAATTAATTCAGGTTTGGTGGTTGGCAGTAGTTTGAAGGCAGAGATTGAGGTTTTAATTTGGTGATTGAGATGGTTTTGATCAAATTGCAGAGATTTGAAGGTAGTGATTAAGGATGGCAGCAAGTGAGAAATTGAGAGGGTAATTGAGGGCATATGTGTAATCAAACATACGGAACAGTAATTTCTTAATTTCCGTGCCCCGTCCCCAAATGACATTGTATCGGGGGACGGAGGGAGTATAAGTTTGATTAAAAGAAATAACTTTCAGTAAAATTGGTGCTTTTTTTTAAAATTCTAATCAGGTTTGATTCCATTTTGCTCCCGTACAACTCAAATAATATAATTTTGAGTAAAATTGGTACTGTTCGAAGGGATATTATTTTATATACTACTAAAAATCAATACAACATTTCCTTTTTCATATATTTATTATTATTCACTTAAATAAAAATAAATTTTCAAACCAAATTGTAAACACTAAACCCTAACAAAACAACACCACGCCACTTGAACTCTAAAGTCTAAACAGAAATTAAGGTAGCGTTTGGTTCACGGAATGCTACTTTCCCCCTTGGAATCACTCTCCCGGGAGAGTGATACCTGGGAGAGTGATTGAGGGGAATGTTAATTTTTTGTGTTTGGTTGAGATTTAAGATTCCCGGGAAAGTAACATTATTGTGTTTGTTTTGTACTTGGGAATCCTGAAGGAAAGTAAAAAAAATGACTATTTTATCCTTTTTCTATATTTGTGTCTTTGTTATCTTATTAGGTATTTTTTGTTATCTTATTAGGTGTCTAATTATTCTTTTCTATATATATTGTGCTACACAGTTTCCTCTAAACACGTTAGACTTTCTCTCTATTTAATTGTCTATCTTTTAACAATTAAAATATCAAATGAGTTTGTTTTATGACTATGGTTTTTTTGCAAAATATGACACATATTGTTTTAGCAATGCAAAAAAAACATAATTGCAACAATAGACAAATCTAGGATAGGAATTTCTTGAATGATTTATTCCTGTTTCTAACCGTATTTTCTTCTACATATTATTATTTACATCATTACTATGTATTTTTATGTGATTATTATAATTTTGATGTAATTATTTTAATTTGTATGTAATTAATATAATTTGTATGTATTTATTATAATTTTTATGTAATTAATTATAATTTTTGTGTAATTAATATAATTTTTGTGTAATTAATATAATTTGGCGAAGTTTTAGAAAATAAAGAAGGAAGAAGATGCTTTATTAGGTTAATTTTTTATAATTATTTTTGGTCAAATATGTCATTTAATAAAAAAAATCACTTTCCCTGTAGGGGGAATCACTCTCCCCACCCCCTAGCCAAGGAATCACTTTCCCCAATTTTTGGGAAAGTCAAGGCAGTCAAGGAAAGTTGGATTCCGGGGGAGAGTGATTCCTTGTCGCAACCAAACGCAATAAAGTTCAGAATCTCAGATTCCCGAGTTACTTTCCTCCTTAATTCCGCCAACCAAACGCTACTTAAGAAATGATTGAAATATTTGGGCTGCAAGTTTAATTATAAGGACATATATATGACTGGGCCGGCGGAGGTTATAATAAGACGTTGGGCTTCTTAGTTAGAACATGTAGCCCAAGGCCTTTATTAACTTGGGAATTAAAATTGAGAAAAGGCCCGCTCGTTAGCCCAACTACAAATCAGTTCAAAATAAAATAAAATAATATAAATAAATAAATAAGCACACACTACATGGGTAGGTAGATACTTATCATTTATATACGACTCCTATAAAGACTCATGACTTTTGTGTGAGAATAGGAAATAAGAAGAATCACGCATTTAACACGGGAAAAAAAGTTATCAAAACACTACTTAACAATCTTAGTCACACTTAATTAGATCAAAAAATTAATGTTCATTTTTAATTTCTTTTTGTTGTAAATAAAATTGGTGCATTAGGAACTCCAACCTAAAATTAAAACTCGTTTCCAAAAAAGTAAAATTTGAACTGCATCTGAATCCCTACTAGTAGCTTAGTAAGATATTGGTGTGATCTAAAACCATTCATGTCACCTAACGGATAAAAGTGAATCCGAGTCGGTTATTATGCGGAAGATTTTGTTAGGGAGGATTAGATATGGTAATTAGTTGAGAATAAAACGATAACCATGTATATCTAACTAAACTAATATTCAAAATTAATTTGAAATTTAAAAACAGGAAAAAAATCCTATCCTTCAAATATTTACTCTACAAACATAACTAACTTATAATTATATATAAACCCTCTGCTACCTCTCATTTCTCTACTCTCTCTACTGAAGCCAGGAGCAGTACTGTCTTCTTCCACCTTTTCCTGGAAAACAAACATGTTGTCTCGTGAAGGTTTTCGCAATATTGTTGGAATTATTGGTATATTTCTCTTGATTCATTCATGTCATTTTCTGAGTTATTATGACATGTTTTCTTTTCTCTCGTTACTTTAATCTTTATTCCATTCAATTAGTACTGCATTTCATCAAATTATGATTGTTGGATATTTAAGTTCCGCACTAATTCATTTTCAAATTACTTGCTATCCGTAGAGATACGCTTGGTATACGTATCACGTTTCATCATTTCTGGCATTCTCATGAGCTTTGCACTTAAGTAGATTCGTCTAATCTTGATATTGAATTTGAAAGGCGCACAATTTTTTGCTGATTTTTCCTTTCCTCATTAGGAAAGGAAACGTGCCTTCTTTGGCATACGTTTTATCATGGGTGTTTTACTAGCTTTTTAATAAAGAGGACACGACAGCGTTCCGTTGTTTTTCCCCCTTCGTTTAACGTCATTAATTAGTTAAAGGTAAAGTTAACGACTTGTCATTTGGTGGTTATTATATGCAGGAAATATCATTTCCTTTGGCCTATTTCTTTCCCCAACGTAAGTACTACTTAACACACCTCTCTGTCATGTTTTCTTTATTTATTTTTTATTTCTCCAAAAAAGATAAAATTACTCACTTTTTTACCAGTCCAACTTTTTACCGCATATTCAAGAAGAAAGATGTGGAGGAGTTTCAAGCATATCCCTACATTGCAACTGTGCTGAATTGCATGTTTTGGATCCTGTACGGCATGCCGTTTGTTAAACCAGACAGCCTTCTTGTGGTCACCATTAATGGCATTGGCCTTGTCATTGAGATTATATATTTATCCATCTTTTGGATCTATGACAACAAGCCGCATAAAGGGCGAGTAAGTACTTTCTTTTTATACTAATGTGTTGTTGAAATCACTCGTGAAAAATCGATTATTCAATGTTCTCTTTTTTTCCTCAGAAAAAGATTGCATATGGGATTTTAGGAGAATTGGCTTTGTTTTGTCTTGTTGCAATTCCAACCTTGGCGTGTGCTCACACTCACACGAAGAGAACCTATGTTGTTGGTGCTGTGTGTGTTTTCTTCAACATACTCATGTACGCTTCACCTCTTCTGGTCATGGTAAGTTTAATTAATTAATTACTTCCAAAATGTTATTTTTGATTCTAATTAATTAAATTAAATTTGTTGGTATTTTAAAACTTATATTAATTTTGGATCTTGGCAGAAAAAAGTTATCCAGACAAAGAGCGTAGAGTACATGCCATTCTTTCTCTCACTTGCTGGTTGCCTAAATGGAGGTTGCTGGACCGCTTATGCGCTCATCAAATTCGATCCTTTCATGCTGGTAATTAATTAAGTTCAATCAATTTTAATCTAGCCATTATTTAATTAATTATCTTTTTAATTTTAATTTTTTTACCAGACTAGCAATGGTTTTGGGTTCGTTGGTGGTATAGCGCAGCTCATCCTCTATGCTTGCTACTACAAAAGCACTCCCAAAAATAAAGACAATGAAGTAGCTGTGAAGCAATCTGAAATCCAATTTCCTCGTCGTGATGGGTCTGCTGCTTAAAATCAAGATTGATCATTGATCATCCTTCTAGCAATTTAGTTTTATTTTTATGGATCGGATTAGGAGTTTTTGACAATAAGAATTAGTTAGGTCAGGTCCCAAGGTATAAATAAAATTTAGTTTTTGAATGGTGGTTGGTGTAATTTTTCATTTTTCATTTATTTAATTATTCTGTGTTGCGATGATTAACGATTAATAAATCACTGAGACTAAAATATTTATTTAGATATATAGATACATGCTAAAAAGAGAACAAATGTTACTGTATCCACCTTATTATCAAATAGGTAATTAAGGATATATATCTTGACTTTAATCTTTATCCAAATACATAGATATTAAATCCGAATGGAAAACCAATACGCAATCGTTTTTGTATTTAAACAGCATCACCCCAATCTATATTCTCATCTGAAAAAAAGTGTTCATTCATTAGTTGCAGAGATGGTGAATGTAAAAGCCATCCACAACGTTGTTGGAGTTATCGGTATGTCCTTCGTTTCTTTATTTCATTCTCTCTATTTCTCAGATTTAATTAATAAATAATTAATGAATTTACACCAAGTTATGTTATAATTAATCAGGAGTTTTAGTTCTTGATTTTGATTCATTGTTTGTTTTGATGCAGGCAATGTCATCTCTGCTTTTCTGTTTCTCTCACCCCTGTACGTAATCTTGAGCTATTAGTAATTTAGTACCATATAATTGATTGATTCTTTTAATTTTATTTTTATGTTTACAGTCCTACTTTTTGGCGCATCCACAAGAAGAAAGATGTGGAGGAGTTTCATCCCTACCCTTACCTTGCTACTGTACTGAATTGCATGCTTTGGTGCGTGTACGGCTTGCCCTTCGTTACACCAAACAGCATTCTTGTCGTCACCATCAATGGCGTTGGCCTTGTTCTTGAGTTGGTGTACGTAGCCATTTTCTGGTGGTATGGCAACAAGAGTCCTAATTGCCGGGTAAAACTTCTAAGATCTCCGCCTTAGACTCGAAAAGAAGTCCGTGATATCACATTGTATCAACCTTACTTAATTATATATTAATTATTCTCCTTGCTGGCAGAGAAATATTATAGCTGGCCTCATTTTGGACGCAATCCTTTTTTGTGCTGTTGTAGTTCCAACACTGGTGGTCGTTCATGAGCACAAGGAGAGATCTATAGTTATTGGGGCCGTGGCTGTGGTCTTCAACATCATCATGTACTGCTCCCCTATGACTGTAATGGTAATTACGAATCAATTTAGTTTTTACCTTTTTCTTAAATTAATATTACTAATCTAACTACTGTTTTATTTTATATATACAGCTCAAGGTTATCAAAACAAGAAGCGTAGAATACATGCCGTTTTACCTCTCACTTGCCAACTTACTCAATGGAACTTGCTGGACCATTTATGGCTCCATCATATTTGATCATAATCTCTTGGTGAGCGCAATTTTGCAAATTATACAAAAAAAAACATCGTAGTACATTTTAATTGATGCGGTAAAATTATTAATTGATGGTCTAATTAATATGTAATTTGTTCTTCTAATTTTCAGATTAGCAATGGGCTTGGAGCATTAGCTGGGCTCTTGCAGGTGTTCCTTTATGGTTATATCCGCATTAGATATGGAAAGCCCAAATCCACTACTGATCCAAATCATTCTGGGCTGCAACTTCCCAACCGCGACGCGTCGTCCAAGGCTTGAGACAACAAGATCATCCTTTTTCCATCCTCCTGCATTTTCAATTGTTTGTCTAGATTTTAATTACTACTAGTTTTAGGTTTTGAGTAGGGTTGTTCATCGGTTAACCGAAACCGATCGAAGTTTCAGTTTTGGTTAACCGAACTCATAAAATCTTAAACCGAAATTTTAGAAACCGAAAATCGAAAACCGAAATTTGTAACGGTTTGGAATTTCGAAAAACTGAACTTTCGAAAATTACACAATTTGTTTTTTTTTTTTTTCATGCAAAAGAGAAGAAAAAATATTTCTGAAGTACAAATACATAATTAAGCAATCCAAATTCCAAACTCCATAATTTAAACATAGCAATTAAAATTAGAATTCAAGTGAAGGAGTCACAGTCAGTTGGAATCCGATAAAAGCTGATCTAAGATAGAAAAATAAAAATTAACAAGTAACTTAGGACTACAACTTTGAGACTGCCGAATTTAACACCTAAGTAAGGAGTCACAGTCAGTTGGAATCCGATAAAAGCTGATCTAAGATAGAAAAATAAAAATTAACAAGTAACTTAGGACTACAACTTTGAGACTGCCGAATTTAACACCTAAGTAAAGCTCAAATGAAGGCAAAAAATCATCAAAATTAGGGATTTAGGGTTTATTAGATTAATCTAATAGAAAACTTACCAATAGTGGAGGAGGAGGCGGTGGGTGGTGGAAGCAGCGTCGACTCACGGGAGGAGAGGGGGAGAGTGACTGACGATGTCGTCACAACTCACACGAACTGAGCGAGCGTCGAACGAGGAGAGAGAAAGCTCGATAGAACCAGAGAGGATGAGAGAAAGTTCGGAGGCAGTGGGTGGTGGACCTCGTGGTGGTGGATGAGGTGGTGGTATCTGTGTGGACTGTGGAGCAGTCTGCGCGAAAGGGAGAGAGTGAGAGGAGAATTGAGATGCGGATTTAGGAAATTAGGAATTAGGGTGAAGGAGGGAATGGTACTTTTGTAAAAAAAAGGCATTATAGAGTGTGTGCAAAGGTTCAGTTAGTTCGGTTAATCGAATTTTTGCAATAGAAAATCGAAATCGAACCGTATTTAATTTCAGTTTTTAAGAAACCGAAACCGACAAAACTGAAACTAAAATTTCGTAACCGAACTACCAAAAATTCGGTTTCGAAATTTCAATTCTTCGGTTATCCCTAACCGATGAACAATCCTAGTTTGGAGGATGAGAGATAGGGAGGTGGATTTTTGTAGTGATTAGTGGTGGTTTATTCACCTTTTTTCTATAAACTCAAATTATTTGAGTAATTAAATGGTGGTTGACATTTCAAGAATATATTTTTTTTCTTTTTTTATATCTTAATTCGTTAGAAATAATTATGTAAATTTCCATGTGGTTTACATAAATATTTAATTTATTTATATTTATTAATAATCGATCTTCCTCGAGAGAAAATTATGTTTAAAATCCGACTATATTTCATTTATCTGAATGAGTGTAAGATAAAAAAAAAAAGAATAAAAAAAAGATTGGATACTAGAGGAGATCCCAAAATCCGAGTCTTATCCTAAGTATGAGGACGCTTTTACATTGCCCCCATCCATCAGCAATCACGTTATATTGCCATGTAACCCAAAAACCTTATCCGATAAACCCCACCACGCTCTTCTACCCAATCCCATCTTTCTTTGCTATTTGACCTATCAGTTGTCACCCAATTCGGCCCTTATCGTCTATGTCATTGTTACCTACTGAAAAGAGGCAAATTCCTTTTTCTTGAGTGAAACATTTCATGGCATCCACGATTCCCTGCCATTGCTGGTCTTCTTCAACCAGTCACGTCTTACCCAGAAACCACAGCAACAATGTCCGGTTGGCCAACCGGCTCACACCCAGATGCTCACTTAAAAACCATGGTCAAACGGTTAGTCCTTCTTCCTTGATGTTGTCCTTGTTGTTGTTTGACATTGCATTCCGATTTTGTTGCGGAGAATTGGTTTGTGATTGCTTGGAAGAGTTAGTTTTGGATGGCATTGTTATGGGGTCGCATTTACTTGATCTGGTTAAGTAATGAAATTAGTCAATTATGCGTTATTCATTGGTCTCAACCATTAATTTTGTGTTCAAAGTATAATGTCATAGTTGCTGTAATTCCTTTGCTAACGGTACTAGTTTGATCACCATTCTATTCTACAGAAAACAACACCTATTTTAGTTTGATTTACTTACTGTTTGGAATTTGGCAATTTTTATTAGTCGTAGAGTTCAATCTGTATGCTAATTAAGGCTTCCGATGAAAGAAATTCGGTAAAAATAATGAGTTTCACTGCTTTCTATGCTATATCAGATTTTCCAAAGATGTTTGTATTTTCATGCACGATTGCTGAGGTTTATTTTGGTAAGAACTGTTGATACTAGTTCTAATACCTTTAGGTTACTCTGGTGAAATAACCTGCTTCACATTCATAAGCTTAGTCCTTGGTTAGCCTCAGCCATTTTTTATGGTCTGTTGAAATGGTTGGGACCAATAATAAATTGTTTGTTATCTTACGAATAGGGAGGAAAGCCATTTTCACTGAAGGAAAGTGCAATTTCTATTGCATTGGCAGTTAGCTTTATAACAGGAGTTCCTTCTTTTGATTGGTCTCCTAATGCATATGCTGCTAGTCCAGCATTGCCTGATGTGTCCGTGCTGATATCTGGACCGCCAATCAAGGACCCAGGAGCACTGTTGAGATATGCTTTACCAATTGATAATAAAGCTATCAGAGAGGTACAAAAACCACTGGAAGATATCACGGATAGTCTCAAGATTGCTGGAGTGAAGGCACTTGATTCCGTGGAGAGAGTAAGAACTATTACATGTTTCACATTTCTATGTGGCGGTGAATCATGGTCATGTAATTCTGTAATGTAATGTTTATTGGTAAATTATGTTCGTGTGGAATGCAGAATGTGAGACAAGCATCTCGAGCACTTAAGCAGGGGAGGAGTTTGATCATTTCTGGCTTAGCTGAATCAAAGAAGGACCGTGGAGTGGAACTGCTGGATAAGCTGGAAGCTGGAATGGATGAACTTCAACAGATTGTGGAAGACCGGAAAAGAGATGCTGTAGCACCTAAACAGAAGGAGCTCCTTAATTACGTTAGCAGGTGAGTTTTGTAGCTGAATTATACCGATGAAAGAACTTCTTAAAAGTTATAAGGCAATTGTTTTATAGTTTTCTGCAACGTGAAGCTGCCAGAATTAAGTTAGAAACTGCAAAATAGTATGTCGCCTAGATTTTGGGTGTGCTTTAACTTGTTAAACTGGTAATGCTAAAGATGGGAGGTGACTCTGGTTTTCACATTAATCTGATTTCAACAGACATGAAGGAAGTGATGTTAGCTGAAGCAAGACCCTCTGGATTGCTATATGATTCTTCTGGTTATTAGATTACAATGTGGAGATCTTCTAGTTTTTCTTGAATATTAGGCTTTTATCCATGATAACAGTCCTTCTATCTTACTCTGTTAGTGAGACATTTCTTAACAATATGAAAAACCTTCAAAATAGGTGTTGCATTAGCAAAATATTTTCTGCTTAGTCGTGCCATTTCTTCCATGCATTAGCTACATATCCATCTTCTTAACTATAGAGTAGAATGAACATACCCTAAGGAAGTTAGTACCAAACCGATATCCATCATGAGTGAAAATGCTAAAATTGCTGTTGCTGTTCTTCCTGTTTCTGCATTACAAAATGTCGATGACAGCATCTCAACAGCTTACCCTTTTTAACCGTTCCCTACATATCACAAAATTTGAGGACCTTGGCTAGAAAAATTAATCATTTCAAAATAAACTTTGCTCATACATACCCTTGCCATTGACTGCAGCTGAGATCTTCCTGGGGCATTGGATTTCTGCAGTGTTGAAGAGGACATGGTAGATGGCTTTCCATATGATGTGCCTGAAGAATATCAAAGTATGCCTCTCTTGAAGGGAAGAGCAGCTGTTGATATGAAGGTCAAAGTTAAAGACAATCCTAATGTTGATGAGTGTGTATTCCACATTGTTCTGGATGGTTACAATGCTCCAGTTACAGCTGGGAACTTTTTGGACTTGGTTCAAAGACACTTCTATGATGGGATGGAAATCCAGAGAGGTAAAATTAGTTTACATTTTATCTGTATAGTCTGTGTTGAGACTCTTTTCCTATAGTTATTTTGCTATGGTAGGGATCAGGGATGCAGATAATTTGGTGGTAGCAAAACTGTCTTAATTTGATTTCATGTGCATCATGTTATTTACATGCTCGTGTGTGTTTTGTTTGTGGATGATCGGAATAGACTAAATCGTCTTGTACTGTTTTATACCTGCTTTCAGATTATCACCAGTCTACATAGACTGAGGGGGACGTTATAAATCATATTTGTGAAAGTAACTTTGATGTTTCTTTGCATGTATTGCAGCGGATGGCTTCGTTGTTCAAACAGGAGATCCTGATGGTCCTGCAGAGGGATTTATTGACCCTAGTACAGAGAAAATGCGGACAATACCATTAGAAATCATGGCGGTAGGTGAGAAAGCACCTTTCTATGGAGCAACTTTGGAGGTAACTCCTTCCTACACACCCCTCCTCTTCAGGTGCTTTCGTGCATGTTTTAGCATCTTGCATGAGACATATCAGACCTTAGAAACAGGTCTTAACCTCAATGCTAGATGTAAACCTAATGTATTCTGTTCCAGTAATGGTTTTGTCTTGTAAACCACACAGAATGGTTTACACCGTAGGGAGAAACTTGTGATCATCACCTATACTGTTTCCCTCTGAATACTTGCGAAAGCATTGATATCCACGTTGCGTCTTGTTTTCATCATTCTCCTGGTCCTTCTTTTTAATGCTTATTTGTTCTGATGTTCATGTACCATTAAATTTTCTGATATTATATACACCGGTTATTGTGACAGGAGCTTGGTTTATACAAGGCTCAGACAAAGCTTCCATTTAATGCATTTGGAACAATGGCCATGGCAAGAGATGTGAGAATGAGTGCTCACTCTAACTTAAGTATACTATCTGTGTATGCTTGCATGTAAGGTGATATCGTTTATTCATCCTTTTCTTTTTTTCGTGCAACAGGAGTTCGAGAACAACTCAGCTTCAAGCCAGGTCTTTTGGCTATTGAAAGAAAGTGAACTAACTCCCAGCAATGCAAACATATTGGATGGTCGGTACGCCGTGTTTGGTTACGTAACTGAAAATGAGGATTACCTTGCTGATTTGAAAGTTGGAGATGTCATAGAGTCCATTCAGGTTGTCTCTGGCCTGGATAATTTAGTTAATCCTAGCTACAAGATTGCTGGGTAGATCTTCATAATTTTTTGTTGGCGGACGTGGCGAGGCAGGAATTATGGAACAATCCGAAGGAATCGATGGATGAAGGCACAACAGATTATTCGAGTGGCTTTTAAATAGGTTGTTTGTTCATTGATTCTGTACTCTTTCTTTGAATGAATTCTGAATTTGAGGGTTCCACATTTCATTGTATTGGCAAATACATGCCGTCGTTTAGGATGTCATTTAGTTACCATGATTGTTGTATGTAGAGGAAGAACAAATTTGGGCTTCATATTTATATATTCAATCGTTGTTTTTACTACAACTTTCTCCATAGCAGTGCAAAACAACAACTATCTTTAGTTTTTATGTTGATTGTTCATTGCAAAACATACCAATAAAGTGGTACTTCCTAACAACGAGGGTTAGGTTAGGAATTGAGTAGAACCAACGCTGGTTGTCGTCAATTTAAGTATAAAAAATAAAAAAAATTATATTAGAAAAATCATCGGTTGATTTAATCTAGACTAAAAAGGGATAGGAAAGATAGAGAGAAGACCAGTATTGAGGAAATCCCCATGATCATATTAATTAATCTGATAAAAAGCTCATTTATACAGAACTGGTTGGTACAGGGGCCATCTATGCTGTGATTGGCCAGAGTCAATAAAAGATGCAAAGTTCTACAAACAGAGCAAGAATATGATGAAAAGAAGAGCTTTACATAAAGCATGGTCTAGGCAATGAAACAGGAACTGCAGGGCTCCTTTAAGCTTATAGCCTCCGCAGTTTAACTGTACTCTCAGCTCTAAAAATTGAAGCCAGTAATCTTAGCATTGAATAATAAGATGATACAAATTTTGGATTTCTTGACCATTGCTTCATTGCCTGCCTACATCTGCGTCGCGGTTAATTTGTTCATGGTCCTCGGTACCTGCGGAAGCACAGGCAGCCTTGAGGCTGATCACCAGGGATCATACCTCCACCTTTAGATGTGTCGATTGCCTCAATCAAGGAAACAACTTCATCCATCTCGGGCCTCTTGTCTGGATTTGCATCCCAGCATCTCCTCATCACATTGGCAAGGGCACTCGGGCAACAACGGGGTATTTCTGGCCGCAGATTCTGTGGTTTCCATTTTATAGAAGTGTTCCATTTTAGTAAAACTATTAAGGACCTCTTACACAAAAGGAAAACAATCGAAATGCTTCATCTACCTGTCGGACAACAGCTGATGTCACTTCTGAGAAGCTAAGGTCAGGATACGGCATGTCACAACAGTATATCTCCCACAAACAGATACCAAAACTGTACACATCACACTTTCTGTTGTATGGACTTCCATTTAGCACCTGTTTGGTTAAGGTTATAAATGATAGATTAGACTATATTTTCATGGGGAAATGCAGCATCTTAGTTAAATTAAGACACTCTTTTCAAAAGCAAAACTGCACAAGAACTTCAGCAAAAAGTTTTAGTGAATATTCTTGCAAACAGTTCTACTTTCAGCAGAATCCAATGAACTTCATGGTCTTCATCAGTACCAACTTAGCATCAAACAGTCATATTAAGCACAGGCAAGAAAGTTTCGCAAGTTGCATACCTCCGGTGCCATGTATCCGAGTGTTCCAGTCTCACCAGTCATGTCATTAGGATTTGATGCCTCAAGGCGAGCAACTCCAAAATCAGCGATTTTCACGGCGCGTGTCTTGTCCAGTAGCATGTTCTCTGTTTTGACATCTCTATGGACAATTTTCTTGGAATGGAGATAGCACAACCTACAAGAAAATGGAAGCTTCAATATATATTCAAAATACATAAAATATTCCAAATGGAAATACGGAAAGCACTGTAGAAATAAAGTGCAGATGGTGCAAGAATACTCAACCCTCGTGCAAGATCTAGAGCCAGCTGAACAACCACTTTGAAAGCTAGTTTCCTTCTCCTATTCTTTATGAGGTAAGATTTCAAAGCCCCCCCAGGACAATATTCGACAACAACACAGCAAATGTTACTTGGCATGCCAATGTGGCCATTCTCTGTCTGTATATTTAAGTCGGCTGAGCCCATTGTTGCCCCAATAAACTGCAAAAAGATTTTGGCATGATCAAAGATAGGAAATCAACACAAGATTCACAATGACATGTTGAAGGTACAACATAGATACTTCTATTAATATAGGACCAAATTTATGCAGAGTAGTGTTGTGTTAGCTGGATTTGAAATATGCTGCATGAATATCTTCCGATATTTTCTATAAACTGCTAAGACTTTTAATTGTCTCAGGAAAATTTCCTGCATTGATATACTTGCTATGATGACTGTACATAAGGGATGGAAACATTAGAAAGCAGGGCATTTTGTTTGTTTTAGATGAAAGTCTTTTGTCCAATGATACCATTATGATAGAGGAGTCTACTTTTATGGTGTCACATTTTGAGAGGCTAAAAGTTCACATGCATCTTCAAAATTGTCAAAAAAGGTTTGAGTGTTTTCCAAATCTCTTAATATTTATGGTTTCTGCTTATATATCAAGCTACTTAAGTTACATAGCCGAGGAAGGAGCAATACAAAACTTTACCTTGGTTACGTTAGGATGATCAAGCTTGTGCCAAACAGCAACTTCTTGTGTAAAAGCTGCTCTAAGTGAAGCTATTTCTGCTTCTGACCGGTGGCCCTCCTCTCCCCAATCAAGAAGCTTAACTGATTTACATGGAAGAAAAACAGGAAAAATAAAACATAATTTAGAATGAGAGAAAGAGATGCTATTTCAATTCTTGATGCTGTTAATTACAAAAGAGCATACATCACACATGATTAGCAAACGCCCTTAATAAAAGAAAATTGCACAAAAGGCCAGCCATTAATCATTACTTTATTGTTTAAATGAAAAGAGTACATGATAAGAAAATAAAAGAGCACAGGGCTAACTTAATTGCAGCTAATTAAGGAAAACTAAGATGGCCATATTCAAATAGAAAACCTCAACCAGAAAAATGGTTGAAATTTTCCTTTTTGTAAAAAAGGGATTTCTGTTTTATCATTTTCAGGAGCTTTCAATTTTTCAATTTCAAGATGGGAGATAGAAAATGAATGCCAATCAATACTAATAATTTTGGACACATAAAGTTTTGCGATAAGAAAGAAAAGGAAAAAGCAGCTTTTGTGCCTCAGTTAACTGCAAACTCATCTTATCTCGTGAAATCACGGATTTAGTATGGCTTGTTCTACAATAGTCAATTACAAACTACTCCATCATTATTGAAAGCTACACACAAAAGTAACTTCCTGAAGGAAACTTTATCTGCTGGTTCAGATAAGTTTCATAAATCAAATTTTTGTTTGGTTTCAAAGCATAACAAATCTTGTTTCAACTAAGAACTCGTACTTTTTTCTGCTGAATTTGAAACCCCAATATCTCAGTTGCTATCATAAAAACTGATCTAAAACAGAGCAAGAGTCACTTAGCACAAAAGATCAAAATTCCCCTGGGGCTTAGAAGAAAGAGTTGCTGGATAAAGAATGATCAAACTTCTTAGGCGCACCTCTGTTAGAATTGATGCAAGGGATCTCATCCCTGAACTTTCAGCTGCATATTCTAGTCTAGACAAAATATCTCAAAATTAATACTTTCTGGAGCCAAAGATGCTAAAGATTCTAACTTTAACAACACATCAACTGTCATGACATGTAACATTCTACTAGCACACAAATCTCCGAAATGGGTCTCCATAAAATGAACCAAAACACATCAAAATGGGAACGAAATAAACACAAATAATCAAGAAAGAAGCCACTTTGAGAATTGGGTACTCATCTTTTCAGGAACAAAAAAAAGAGAGACTAGTCTGAGCATATACCAGCAACATCCAGGCCATCATAAACGCCACGATGAACAGTGCCAAAGGTGCCACGAGCTATAACACTTTTAATGATGAGCTTTGAAGGATCAATCTCCCATTCTTGCCTAGTAGCAATCCTCTTGTTGGTAGCAAACCTCTGCAATCCAACACCAACACCAACACCTCCTCCTGCAGCAGCAACATCTACTACTTCTCCCTCTTCTTCTCCATCTTTCTTGTTCTTGTTCTTCTCCATAGTCCATGCTCTACTAAGATGCCTCTGTAATTGCTCATCCAAGCTTTTCAGATCTATCTGATCTGCTCTCACATACCCACCTCCACTTTCACTCTTCTCCTTCATTTTCTCCACCTCTTTCTTAATAAAGACACAAACCTTAAGCGCTAAAGACCCTGAACAGAAGAACCCTGTTACCTGTAAAGAATTCTCATCATCTATTTAGTTGCAACAAGATGATGATGATGCAGGTAGGTGCAGGTGCAGCAGCTATTGTTGTGTTATTATTAAGGTGGTGGTGTCTACACTGTCTAGTGAATGCTGCTAGGTAGTACTTCTACTACTGTTGCTTCTTGTTGGAAAAGGAGTACTTAACTGGGGCTTGGTTTTTTATAAAATTAAAAAATTGAAATTTGATTTTCTTTGATCTCTGTATTATATACTTGCAATAGCTATCAGCCATGTGGGCACATGGATTTTGCCTGAACAAGACGTGTGTTGATGACCCACCATGGTGCTCACCTTCCCTTCTATTTTACCTCTTAATTTATGAAAATACCAACAACTAATTATCCGTTTTATCTTCATTCGTTAAATTTTATTCGTATCAAATTAGCTCACTATGTGATACTTGTAAAATATTATAATTACTTATTGTACAAAAAGGATTGAATTAAAACTTTCTATTGGAAGGGTGAGAGCGAGGAACAAATTAAACTAATCAATTGGGTTTGTTTACGTAAGAAGTGGGCCATCTGGTTGTCGGTTCTTATTTGATGGGATACATCGCTCAATGTACCGTTTTATTCATTGCTATTTTTTTTATTTTTTGATTTTAATTCTATCTCTGCTGCAAGCAAATGCCACGTGACCTCTTTTTTTAACTCTCGATAAGGGTCGGTCGGTACTCGGTACTGCTGACAGTTACATGGAAGTTGTAAAGCAATCAAACTCTTCCCTTTCCTTTCCTTATTTACTCTTTTTAATTCGAGGAATCAATTGTCAAAGGACCTAAATTAGTTTAATTATGTTTTTTATATTCAAATACTAGTTATATGGAGCTTTACCGTTTTTCGGAACCCTACTCGATTCAAGTTCGAAATAATCTGTAATTAAATGATGATCAAATTATTAAATGATTTCGATAAAAAAATTACTACGTTAAACACATATGCCATTTAATTAGAAGAAAAAAAGGAAAAGAAATTGTTAATAAGCGAAATAATTTGGAAAAGGACTTTGAGTAGCTGCTAGGTCGAGAATGGCCGAGCACCACTTTCATGATTGACCGATCTATGCTTCTTTTCTACGTAACTTAGATTCTAGTAACCCTAAATAATAACTCTCCAACTTACCCTATACTTCATTTTGGAACGAATTTGAGAACTGAATTAAG
Organism: Viola odorata; assembly: GCA_963691705.1. NCBI lineage: Eukaryota > Viridiplantae > Streptophyta > Magnoliopsida > Malpighiales > Violaceae > Viola > Viola odorata. Next base: position 67,067,894 of record OY829541.1, read on the forward strand.
GATTATAAGTTCGTACGAGTAAGAAACGACTGTTTAGTATCCCAAATCCAATCAAGCCACCGTTTGTTGCAAACTTCCATTCATCGTTTGATGTCATAGAACTGTCCATTATTGCTATGTACTACACTACTTACATGAAAAGCTGTCACTCGTGACAAAACAAAAATGTTCATATTCATAACATCTCTGTAAGGTCCCCATATGGTATCTATGCAAATTCTATTGACTAATAGTATAGGTATCTATGCAAATTTACTAAGTTAGAGTCTTGACTTTTGGGATTGGGAGGAGGCAAAGCGCACATCTTGCTTCTTTTTATCCGAGTTTTATTAGCTACTCTTAGAATATGATGCTTCTGATATTTCGAGTGTAGTTAATTTTTAAAATATTATATATGTACTAAAAAATTGTGTAAGTTATAATATATATGAGAATTCATTAATATTGACATGAGAAAACTTTTATTATGAAAGAAAAACATTACATACATTAACTTGCAAAATGTTGATTTTTTTATAATTAAAATATTTCCAGATCGTAAGTTTTTTTTAATATACGTGTAATTGTTTAATAGCTAAACTATACCAGAAGTATTATAAGAATCATCATGCTGCTCTAGGATTACTCAATAAAGCTTGTTTTTCTCTAGTGTGAAAACTATCTAGTTAGGTCCGTGAACCCCGAAAGTAGTAGTCGCTGCTGTATAATGTAACCTCTCCTTTTAATGCTCCATCCATCCATTAAGTCAAAGAGTATAGGCTTTCACTTCACGGGCATTTCGATGTTAGGGCAACAGAAAAATGGTTGTATTCATGGGAATGACAAAACCACTTGGACAGAGAGTCTTTTTCCTCTTTGCCTTAACTTTATATTTGGTGGTAGTTTTTACTTGTAGATGTTTCGTAAGCCAGAAATACTTCCTACGCTTCATGAGAGATCGGAAAAATTCCTACACATTTTGACAAGGGGATAATGCCAGGAGTTTTCCTCGGTAGTCCAAGGGTTGAAATGGGCCGATGGCATAGTTGTGGGCTTGTGGGCTGTGATTGCTTTGCTTTGCTTCGGATCTTATTTTGAAAGATCAAAATCTTGAGATAAGCAACCACAAACACACAATGAGATTAATCATGCAAAATTGGAGTATTTGCGTTATTTCCGTTAGAAAAAGAACAATAAATGCATCAGCTTATCTGATTTAAGTAGAGCTGATTATACTACAAAATTTCAGCTTCGGTACAGTGACTGGGTAGCGAAAATGACAAACAAACAAACAAACAAACAAACAAACAAACAAACAATGGTTCTATGTGGTACCCTATACATGGCTGGCTATATGTATATATGTAAATTGATTTGGTCACACACAAATCACAAGCAATTTACACATTACATCACGGAGATCTCACATTCTCCGTTTCTTCTTCTCCGGTGTAGCATGAACTTGTGTCTTAATCCCGTATGTCTTTAACTGGAAATTTTCAAAAGCTTCAGAAACTGCTGCTACCTGTAGCCGGGTATTCACATGAACGTCACCGAGTGAGTGAAGAAAAGGTAGGGCAGATAAAGGAATCAAACTCCCACAGCATTGGAGTCTACGGATAGTGACATTGAAAGAAATAAATTACATCTACTCACCAGTTCAGGCTTTTTGGAGTAGACTCTCACTATCATGTCTTGGAAAGACGTAGGCAGCAAGTGACTGATACGATCTTCTGGTATAGAAAATTTCTCATCACTCTCGTAATCCTGGATACAGACAGAATATGTTATAATTTGGAAATAGTAGCAATCCAGGCTGAATATCTTATAATTGAGCTCTGCACTCAGAAGATACAAGAGTCAAAATGCCAACTGAATTGCTTTTACAGTTGATCACACACAAAACACATTACAATACAATCAAGCACTAAGGTGACAATTACTCGTACAGAATACTGATATTAACTTGGTCAAGTTCTGAAAAACTGTAAAGATGAGTTCAAATCGTGTGAAGCAATGGTCAGTCAGTCTCTTATTAGGATTCTTTGCTCTCAGCAATTTGACAAGTGTTTCATCAACTCTTGATTACTATATAACATGTTTGCTTTAAAATTTCCTAAGAAATACAAGTTACTTCAAGAGCCAGGATACTAAATTAACATAAAGCTTGCATTCGTCCATAAGTAACTTTTTGAGTGTTCCTACATGGTCCCCTATTTAATCAAGTGATCTTAAGATCCAGATGACATTGGAAAAAACTGTAAGAAGAAAAGGTACGCAATACACTGAGATTACATGGTGAATTTGGGTACCTTGAAAAATTTGATGCTGGAGAAGAACACATGCAGCCAGGAGAAAAAGAGAGAAATATTCATTAGCATTCGCAGCTAAACAAAACATTATTGGCATAAGAGACATTGAGGTTAGACATAAAAGTAGACGCATCATACTACTTCACATACCGCTCAAGGGGATTATCCCTTCCGCGAGTCAAATCAATCCGGCAATTGCTCACAGAAATGTCCTCTTCCTTCAGTAATGTGCCGCCATTTTTCTGTCGAATAAATGTGTGTAAATGCAGGAAATATGACTTGCACATGGCTTGAGAAATTTCAAACAAACACCCACAACCACCCAAAAACACACAAGCACACAATTGTATGGTCAAGTTTATGAAAATACCTGGGAACAAACAATATCCTGGGCAGTCACATCTTTGAAATTTTCTACTTTGTCCTTTGGAACAGCATACTCATTACAAAACTGCAAATTTTTTTTTTTTAATAATAATTAAATAAGCATGATATCTTACCCTTAGATAGAGTGACAGATGCTAAGTAAAAGACATAATAGCATCGAACAAACTGTGAAGCATCAGTTGACATCAAAAGGCAACTACATCTAGTCAGCATAAAAATTATAACTGAAAGGTAAAGCTTCACTACCTGGTACAAATTTCTCCTCCGTATGCGCAGTATCAAATCCCTGGACTCTATTAACTGCTCATCTGAACTTGTCTCGATAGTCTTAATTATTGTGTCATCTAGCTGTATTTACAAAGAAAAGCTGTCTCACATGCAGTGTTGATACGAATGGTTATATCCGTGCTTCGAGAATATTTTTCTTACCTTCCAGTATTCTGAAGGATCTTGAACATATGATGAAATTTGCAGATAATCATTTGCTCTCACTAAAGCATCTACTATCATAAGATCTATGGCCTGTAACAACCTTGTTGTCAAAATAAGGACAATACTTCTATATAGAAAAACATGATACAAAATAAAGAGAAGATACAATTGTCGAATGATGAGTAGTTACATCAGCATGCCTGTAGATAAAATAGCTACATCAAGTTATACCTTTACTTTTGGGTGCATGTAAACAGTTCGATAAAGATCAGCACGAGTGGCAAACAACTTATGGACAACAAGGTCTGGAAAATACAAAACAAAAGAAACAGTGATCAGAACAACAAGATCTGGAGAATACAAAAAAGATACCAAAAGAGACGGTGATCTATTAGTAAATTTTACAGGCGATACACACATTCCTTAGCGCGATAGCAAATCTCATCATCCAAAACTCGCATCGTCTCCATTAACCTGCAAGCAATGAGGGATATATCATACAGGGGAAGAGCTTTGCTATTTATTCATATAATTTCAAGGCACAAATATCAAGTTCAACTGAAGAGTACACAAAACCTTGGAAACTCAAAACTGCATCCTAGACCACAAGCACGACAATCACGGACAATGTAATCAAACCTGCATATCAGTAATTTCTTGCATGAAAATCACATGGCCAGTGTAAAACTAAAAGGAATAGTAGCAAATGCTCAAACCTTACTTGTCTACGTCAATCCCATTACGACCATTTGCAACAATATCATACAAGAAACGCTTCTCCTTCACATTCTGTAAATTAGCACAACTCTGAATATACCAATAGAACAAGAGTGATGGAAAAAAGCATGCACATAATTAGGTACACAAGCATAAACTCATTGAAAACCTTACTTTTGTCTGTGCAAACTCTGAGCTGGCTAGTATCATCTCCTGCAAATACATTACCATAAATAAATAAATAAATAACTTGCAACAAGATAAAACCTCATCACAGTTTCTTTTCTGCCAAAACAATCACGGTATGAAAGTAACAAAACTTGCACATTGTGATCTATGTTTTAAAGATGTAAAAGTATACAAGGATCAAATCACAGACAATAGGCAGAAAAGTAAACAGGCATGGCTCCGTTACATGTAAAGAAGAATTTGAATTTCAGTATTCCAGAAAATGCATTCTAGTTAATAGATGAGATTTTAAATACCAAAAGAACTACAATAATAATCAAGCATCCAGTTACACAAGACACATTGAACAATTCGCAACATTAAGCACCTGTGTATCTAAACATAACTTTGCCATCTTAGGAGAATTAGGACATGAAATGGAACAGCCTTGAGCTACCAAGTTATAGATACTCAAAAAACCTTTATTAGTAGCAAGTACATGCAAATATATCAATTTTTTGCAATATTAAGATCTCATCCAGAACCACACTTGACAATAGCAAAACCATGTCCTGAACTTTTTCCTTTATCTCTGATTTAAAACTACAGTAAATTTCCCAAATAATTGAATCAACTCTAAAACAAGAGTTTGTGCCTAAAGAATAAAGCTCGCATAATAACGATAGTTAGCAAAGTAAGAGGATGGGCAAACAGAAAGAAACTCAGTTTACCTTAACTCTTTTCAGCATTTCGGGGTCAATATCAATATGGTGCTCATCAACCATATAGTCCACCAACTTCACAGACATTTGCTCATGACACCTTTGAAATAAACCCAGTTACAAACAGATAAAGTATTTAAGAAAGGACAAAGTAAGAAAGCAAAACGAGAATCGTTTGGCATTGTTATGGCAACTAACAGAATCAAGAGGGACAACTATCATGAAAAAGGTACTTCTAGCATGCAAGATAAAGTAATTTTAAACTGAAGATTAGTTTTAGGTGTCTAATTCATGTATGTACAAATGGCACAAAAGTACACAACTGTTATCGAGTTTCAAAACCATAAATTCAGATGCTTCTGTCGAAGAGGCAGGGTGCATTGGTTTTCTGTTAACCAAACACATGCAAATTCCGATGGTAGCAAAGGCAGCACCCACAGCACTACTATACAGCCACCAAGTCCAACCGAAAAATACAAAAGATTTGACACTGATACGAAATCTCCGGAGTGGCAAAAAAAGAAAAAACTCCAAAACATAGATTTATATGGCTTGGTTGTTGGACAATAGGCCCAAAACAAACAGGAGAAAAAAAACCTTAGAGCTGTTTTGATTTCTATTTTCCAACATTAGTACATAAAGAAACAGTGGAACATTCAGAACTCAACAGATATATCAAATTAGAAAAGCATACCATTTTGTACCACTTACAACCTGAGGAAGGAAATGGCGTTCAAACAAGTGACTGAACGGACCGTGGCCCACATCGTGCAGAAGCCCTGAGATTGGATGAGCAGATAATAGAAGAATATAATTACTATAAGCCAGACAATACAAATGGAGGCAGTTACAAGGAAAGGTTAATAGATTACCAGCAATTTTCACAGTCTGAATATCAAAATTATCAATACCTAGCTCCGTACCCTGCAATTAAAAGAAGCAAAAATTTATGCAATGGTATGATTTATTTGTTTTTTTAAAAAGGAAAATGAAACAGTAACAGTCTTAGGGACCTAGCACATATGCACCAGTCAAATTCAAGTTTCTAACACCTGATAAGTTTTCAGCTTCTGAACAGCGTCAGCAGCAAGCCAGTACACCCCAAGTGAATGCTCAAACCTGGAATGCACAGCCCCCGGATAAACCATGTTCGCAATTCCTAAAACAGCAAAAGGTTCATCTCATAAAGGAGTTGCATCCCATATTGAAAGTTCATAAGATAACAATATATCACGATATCTGAAAATGCACGTCGCTATTAACACTGTTTGGGGAGATTTTCCATCACTTTAACCAACAATTCGGCCATATAGGTTCATTTAGTTTCTCTACAATACTAAAACATTTTGTTCGTAACAGCTACTGATCTTATTTGTCAAATTATCACACCTTTCCAAATAAAATGCAGTTTAATGATACCGACTTTATCATGTCCGGCCATTATTCTCATCCCCAAACTTCCGATAACGAAAAGAATACCATCCAATGGTATTTAAAATAATCTTAAGCTTCAAGTGACATAACCGAACACAAAACTTACCAAGCTGTTTAAGATCCCGAAGCCTGTAATTCCAGTAAAAATTAATCAAGACATTAGCCACAATAGATAGATAAATTCAAAAATAAAAAACAAATGAATAATCCTAAAACAGGATTTTATAACTATTTATTTATCAGTAACAGTTACTATCTGTTTCTCCAGTAAACACGTTGCTATCTACCAGTGTTTCTCATTAAAGAACAGAGAAGCTTACCTTTGAAACTGCTCCGTGTCAATAAACTTCAAAGAAAGCTACAACCAAAAAATCAAAACACAAAAATAATTACTATAAAAAATCCAAAAAAAAAAAAATATAAGAACAAAACTCATAAATACAAAATCCACATTCAAAACGGACGGAGAAGAAGAATGGTACCGGATCGAGATAGATGTTTCCGTGGACGTTGTCGTGGACGTGCTTGGATAACCGGATATTCTGAGCAGTGGCAAGTTCGTAATTCGGCCAAAAGGAGAGGTTATTCTCGTTGCAATACGCTCCCATTTTTTTCTCCTCCGTTCTCTCTTTTTTCTCTGCTTTCTCCGACTCCGAAGAGAGACGTACGTCAGTGACAGTGAGAGTGAACTGGAATCTCCGGTTATGAAGGAGAGGAAGGAAGTAGTGGAGGTGTCGTTCTTCCTTTTATTCAGAGAAAATTAATTTGTATTTTATTTTATCTTATTTTATTTGAGATGGTGCTGCCGCCAAAAAAGTGTCGCGAGTGTGGGAGGAAACGGGTGATGACTGGGCTTATTGGGCTGCTTGCCTTTTTCATTTATTTTTTCATATACATGAAAATTAATGTTTGTAATAATTGACAATTAATAATACTATTTTTATTAGATTATAATTATTACTATATAATTTTTAATTAACTATCTTTATTAAATATGAATCATTTTTGTTTAATTTTTCTTAAAAAATGGTTAATTTAAAATTATTTAAGTTAATTTTATTAATAATTAAAAAATATATTTTAAAAATAGAAAAAAAGTGATCTTAAAAAAAACCACAACTAATAAAACTATTTTTAGAAAAGTGATAATTAAAAAAAAAGGAATGAATAGTAACTTTTGGTGCATTTTCTTAATTTCTTTTTAACATTATGGTTATGGGCAGCATCTATAGGGTGAAGCCAAAAAAAGAAAAGAAAAGGTGGATAACATATAAATGTGAGGCCTACATCACGAACCAGACTACCACATTTCACAGCCATGGTGGTTGTGACACCCACCCTCACTTCATCTTCTCCTCTCCATTCTCAAACGCTCACTTCCTTCAAACCCATCTCACCATTCTTGCAAAATTTCCACCATATCTACATCACCAAGCACAAGAAACCCAGTAAACAAAAAACTGCAAAGCTCTAATGGGGTGGCCTTGTCTGTTAAATCTTACATGGAAAACCCAAACTCCATTTCTGGTTTTGCAAACAAAATCATTGGTTCTCTCCCCGTCCTAGGCCTTATAGCTAGAATTGTTAGCGATGAAGGTGGTGTTGGAAGTGATACTATAGATTTTGCAGAATTTAGGAGGAGAGTAGGGAAGAAGTGTAATATCATTGACTCAAGAGCCTTCATTGAGTTCAAAGACAGGCGAGGCCGGGTAATAATTGCCTTGTTTACATAGAATTTCTGGTCAAATTTGTTTTCTTTCACTTCCTTTGGTTTGCATGTTGTTTTTGGGATGTGGGTTCTTTTTAATTTCCTTAATCAAGTTCATACATGTTGTTGTTATAACTTTAATTGCATGCATAAAGGTTGGCTTTTTTTTATTTTATTCAGTGAGTCTAGTTTGGAATTGAGTTCTTGAGTTTTTGTTATGTGGTTAGGCAGGGGATCCTTTGTATGTTCTGCTATGCTGCTGGTTAGCAGCTGTTGGAGCTGGGCTTCTCAAATCTGAGGAGATTTTGGAAGGGGTAGCGAGGCTTAGGATATCGAATGACATCGAATTCGAAGAGGAGAATTTCATTTCGATGATGAATGTGGCAAAAGAGGTATCTTTTCGTTTCCTAGTTACTTTCATCTCATAAACCGTATCAGCAAGAATCAGTATTTAGAAGCTTGTTGGCAACAAATTGAACATGTATGTTAAAAGAAGAGAAATCTACCAGTCATTATGCTGTAAAGATGTCCGAGGGGGGCGAGGATGTGTGTGAACGAATCGGTGTGCCAATGCGTTCGCATACTATATCTTGAGAAACTCCTACTGCTAATAACTTTCAGGCTCAATCCCGTCGAATGTCGGATATCGATTTTCTTCGTTTTAAGTTGATATAGGCTGAAAATTGAGTCTTGCTTGGTGTATAGTCAGAGCAAATGCTCTTTATGTGCTTCCCATCATAGTCGAGCCATGGTCAAATTTGAACACTGAGTTCTGTTGAGTATTAGAAACAATTAAATTGTTCAGGGCTTTGATTTGGATATAGATTTTAATTCATTGTTGGGGGAGTGGAGTGGTACTCTCTGCCTTTCTCATCCATCAGTGCTTTACGGTTGAATACTCTATGCATGTATGCATGTATTGTAGAGAAGAACAAAGTTGAATGCTGAAGTTCCTAATATCCCAATGGAGATACGAGCTGAGAAGGCACTTGAGGCAATTTATGTCTGCTGCTTCGGGAAGGATCCCATAGAAGAAGAAGATGAGAGATTGCTGCGTATCATGCTGAGTGCTGTTTTCCCGTCTGTTAAGCCTGAAATTGACAGGATTATTGAAGACAAAGCAAGGAAAGTAGCTGAAGGCAGTGACGAGGTTAATGTTCCAGAACCAAAGCCCTTGACAAAAGAAGCTGTACAGATGCAAATGAAAGACCTGGAATTCCTAAAACAGAATCAAGACGCTTAGCAAGGAAATGCTTTTGTAAACACTGCTGCCACTTCCTGGTGAGCACATAATTAACCACACATTTACTGATTTTTCTTGTTTATGGTCGGTTTAATATCCTAGACTGGATTAAATGGAAATATGATCTCATAACCTGAACAGGGTGAAGAAAGAACTAGTAAACTCAGTAGACGGTTGATTCTTTTTATTCCTTAAAAAGTAATAGCAATTGACCCAAGATTGATGTTGTCCATTTGAAACAAAAGAGTTCATTAGAAATAATGAAGGCACACACATTTCTGTCTGAGAAAACGATACGAGGAAGCCGCATTTTTGTGTTCTGCCGGCAGACTCAGCCTCCTCCAAAGTGCAATTTGATCAAAAACTCCAGTGTCTTGTTGAAATTTCTTCTTAGGACTCTTCAGCAACACTGACTAATTCATACTCCACTGTTGATAGGTTGTTGTCTTCTTTAACAGTGAAGCTAGCCGGTTCTGTTACTTCGACACGGCCCCATTTGTCTACCGCAAGTCTCATCGATCCTTTAAACATGTCGATTTTCGCGTTACCCAGGTTCACAGTAGTATCCGGCTTCATCAACCCAACTGCACAAGTCAAGACAATTGTCAACAAGAGAAACAAGAATTCAAAATCACTTTAATCCTTTCGGTTACTGATACGAGAATCGGAGAATGGTTGTATGTTGTTAGAAACTGTTCCGGTATAGCTCCGCACAAGGCATTGTCACCTATTTTGGTTTTAAAAACAATGACAACACGTTGCACTTATGAAGGGCAGACTTTGAGCCATCGTTTGTAGGGGTGTACACGGTTCTTGGGCTAGAATCGAACTGGACCGGACTGGAATTACCAGTTCTTGTCCAGGATAGAACCGGACCGGACCGGTTCTAATTTTTCTGGTCGGACCGGGCCACTTCTAACCCGGAATTTTTTTTTATAAAAAAAATTGTATTTAAAATAACAAATAAAATGTAAAAAATGAGGAGTTTTAATTGAGTTTAAAATTAAAAAAAAATGCATAATATATTAATAATTTAAACATTAATACAATTTAAATTAAAAGTATAAAATTCTAAACAATTAGTAATTTTTAATTTTATGAAAATTGATAATAATTAATAGCTATATTATTAATAACTAATGATCTTACTTTATACATATTAACTATATAAATGACTATTACAATTTACAATAATATATTAATAATATGTGCCATGTTAACTATATAAATGCTTATTAAAATTTTATTTCTTAGGATTTACTACAGAGAAAATATTTTTTCCTCATAATAATTCTCATATAACGTCCTAAATAAAATTTTGTATTTAAAATAATAAAAAAAAGAAAAAAAAGAGGACTTTTAATTGAATTTAAAAGAAAAAAAGGAAAAATGCATGAGGAATTTTAATATAGTTTAGAAGGAAAAAAGAAAGAGGAGGAGTTAATTTTAGAAGGAAAAAAGAAAGTGGGAGCCAAAAGAATTTAAACCTCTCCCCTTTAATATAATAGGTAAAGAGTTAACCATTAAACCAAATGGAAACTTTAATATCATTGTACATATATATATATAACAGAACAACACCACAGTGAGTATTCTAAACACCAAAATACAACAGCTAGATCAATTCATAAAAGAAAATAAGCCTAAAAATCGAAGTTTCACTCAACTTCGAGCTAAGTTATTAGACATGCCAGCACAGTTCACCTTAAAACCGTTGATTGATCAATGGCCTAAGGGAGAAGAGATAATAAAACAAAAAACAGAAAGCAGACATCTAGAAGATTTGATTAATGCACAGAAAGACTTAAGTCATGATGCATTTTGAAGAAACAGATTGGAAATTCAAAGGAGTAAAAGTAGTACAGAAACCCTTTTCTATAAGGGCAGGACAAATTACTAGACACAAAGGAGGAGGAACAGCGAGACTTTTTAAATTACAAGTAGATCTTAATATCACAGATATGCCTTTTCAAAAGATTCTTTCTTTATTTCACATGGGGATGGTAGATTAGATTACATTTAAGCTAGAAGAAGAGGGAAATATTGAAAGCTATTTAGAAGAATTTGGAGAAAAATTCTTTCTAATCACAGGAAATATGGCAGTTAGAAAGAAATTGACATGTATAATTGACTCCACACTCCCAGTAGCTAGAGGTTTTGAAATTATTCCTGCAAAGAAAAGAGTATTATATATATATATTTCTGGTTCTATCGGTTCCCGGATTTTAAAGGTTGGAGAATCGAAACTATCTGGTCCGGTGCGATCCGGATAAAAAAAAAAAAAAAAAGGACCGGACTGGACTAAATCCGGCGGTTCCTGTCCGATTCCTGGGCTGGCCCGGTTCTTGTACACCCCTAATCGTTTGAGCAGCCCACGGACAGAATGGTTCATTTGGGGCATAAAGGGGAACCCGCTCTCCAAAATTTCCCAAAGTTGCAGGCTATAAAGACAAGAATTAAGGAATTTACAAACCATAATCACTAAATTGCAGAATAGGGACTCAAATATGAGATCTGATCACCACCCGTTTTGTAGGAAGTATAATTGCGCTACAAACTCAGTACGTGCATTTGTTTGAAGATGTAGAAAAAAAACACTAACCTTGGTCATTTCTGGCTGTGAAAATAACAACTCCAGTTTCATCACCAACCAAGCATTCGGCAATCTTCATTTGGCGCACTTGTTGAGACCCTTCAGGGCGGTCTTTCTGCAACACCAAGTTCGAATTCACCACTTTTACTGTCAAATTGTGCCCATTAGTCCCTGGCCTCAGCTGATCAATCTTTATGAAAACTGGCTTTCTCTTTGCTGGTTTTGCTTCTGCCATTTTTTTCTTACAAACCCTTCAAGATTGGAAATGTGATGCTTACCTTAGTTGGTGTTAAGATGGAAAAGAGGTGAAGATAGTGATGAGTTTTTGGACACTTTGGTTTGTTGCATAGCTGTTTAGGTGGCTTAACTTTTGGCCATCAAAGGCGCATCTTGATTCCTTGAATGTGTTTTTGGCCTTTGATCTTCCACAATTATTGGCACGCATCTCACCCTACACGTCTAAATTACAGCACTTAAAAAAAAAATCAAGGCAAGAAAAGAAAACGCAAAATGGAGAAAAAATATTGGGCTGAATTATTCGTGGTGAAGTTGGTAAAGAAACTTGTCCACTCTTACTTTAAATTTCGAATTCGAGTTTAGAGAATAGAAAAAACTACGAGGGAAGAGCCATTTTTTAAATATCTGACTATCCTTGAACGAGATCAGTCTCCTACCGAAAGGGTAGAAAGTATACTCTGGGAGACAAAAAAAAAAAACCAAGAAAGATTAACAACTAATCTTTTGTAAAAAATTACAACCAACGTGTGGTGGTAATTGAAAGTAGTAAAGCACTCTTATCATTATGTAGAGTTTTTCTAATTACTTGGTCCAAGCACTTTACTTCTTAGTCAAGGGACTAAGAGCATAACTAGTCATTGGCCCTAGTGAACTTAGGAATACATTGAACAACACATGCTGGCAACAAGATACAAGCAAATTCTATTTGCATTAACATAATATGGAAAGAATTTTGAAAACCATCTTTTAGTTTCACTCATTACAGATCTGTTATTAACCTCCAATGGAAAACTAGGCACCAACATCAAAGGTGCATTATTCCAGGACTTCAAGAACTAAATGTTGCTGACTGCTAACAGAAGTACAACAACACTTAAATTACAGGTACTGGCTTGCAAGTTTGCCTTCCTTGACAATGTAATTCTGTGCAGGAAAATCTTCACCCTTGAAGTACCTGTCAAGCATGTCCTTTGTACCAGCAGCATATCGCAACTGCACAATTCCGATTCGAAATTTGTGTTCCCATCAAGAAGCAGATCAACAGACAACATAAAGGAAAAGATGTCATGACCCAAAATTACCTGTGCATCGATGGTGGTGCCAGAAATATGAGGGGTCATTGCTTGATTTGGCATGTAACGCCATGGGTGGTCCTTGGGAGCAGGTTGTGGATACCAAACATCCCCACTATAGCCTGCAAATCACAGATCAGCATAATCAGTTACAGAGTACAAACTGATGGTTCGCTCCATTTAAACATCCAAGTATCCATCATATGCGAAGAAAATGAGGTTTTAATATTTCAAATTGCTAATTTTTCAGCTCAGTTATGTTACCTCCAATCTGTCCGCTTGAGCAGGCATCAACAACTGCTTGAGTATCCATGATTGCTCCTCGGGCATTATTAACGATAAGAACTCCTTTCTTTAACTTCGCAATCCTTTCTTTGTTAAACAACCCTCTGAAACACAAGCATCATCAATCCAGTAAGTCTGAATGATATCAAAGAATGCGACAATTGAAACAGTTGTTCGAGCACAAAACTGCTAGTCCTAATAAATCAATGTGCCACCTTGTTGGCATTTCTACAGGCGACAAACTTTTTTTAAACTAATTATAGTGGATAAAAGCCTAAAGAGAGGCCATTACCAAACAGGGAAAGATCATATCTAAAACGATAGTGAAAAGCCTAAAGAGTGGCCTTTGCCAAACAGGGAAAGATGATATCTAAAGCGATAATGAAAAGTTTAACAGTTAGATATTTAGATGAGTTGAGAACCATACTTTGTCTTCTCTGTAAGAGGTGTGTTGATGACAAGTATGTCGCATTTGGGAAGCATGGCATCAAGATCCTCCTCAAACTTTGCGCCTATCTCACTCTCCACCTCAGGTTCCATCTTAAGTCTATCGTGATAGAGGAGATTACAGTTAAATGGTTTCAAACGTTGGAGTAATAGCCTGCCAATGCGTCCAGCTCCAACAGTTCCCACTGTCTTCCCTTCAAGATCATAAGCTCTGTACGCGATAGCAGCCACATTCCACTCCCCATTGATAACTTGATGATGTCCAGGTAAAAAGTTCCTGACGAGGATAAGGATTCTCATAAGCTCGTCTTCTGCAACTGAGACAGTATTGCTTCCTGTAACCTCTGCCACAGTCAACCCAGCAGCAGCAGCAGCCTTTAAATCTACGTGATCAGAGCCAATGCCAGCAGTGAGAAGCAGCTGCAAGTTCTTAGCCTTCTTGATCCTTTCTGCCGTAACATAGGCAGGGTGAAAGGGGGTAGTGATGAGGACATGGAGGTCAGGAATATGCTTTTCAAGTTCTGTAACAAGGGAACACCAAAAAGAGAAAAGATCAACAATTGGTGAGGTAAGTGATTAAGTCCCTTAACGTACAATTCAGAACAGTAAATTACAAAACGAGCATACAGGCTGCGCAAATGGGATAGTGTTTATACGTTAAATTACCAACAGTCCAATGCTAATCAACAATCTATGAACCAACTCTAAAGATAAGTCTTAAAAACCATTTTTTAAAGCAAATTAATATGTGGTATGCTCATATCCATGAAAATTGAAGGAACAATGACTAAAGCAGGATAAAGCAGTGGTTGGCAAATTGCAACATAATCATGTAGAATCTAATCAGGCTTATCAGCTTATTCCTGATAACAGTACACTAAAAGAGGTAAAATTTACCAGAGTCAAGTCCTTCTTTGTCATCAGTGACAATGTATTGGTGCCCTTGTGATTCCAACCAGTCACGAATTCCCAAAGATCCCTCCAAGCAACCTACAAAGTTAGGATTTTTCGCAGCATATTCGTTGGCCTTGTAAAACACCCCAACAATCTTTTTGCTTCCAGCAGAAGCCTGTCAACAGTACAGCAAAATAACCATGCTTAGTTCACCACTTGTTTTCTATAACATTAATTACTGCAACACTATTGAGTATTGGCCAAATATCTGAGATTTGGTAGCTCGGTAACACCTTATAAACCAAAATTTACAGAAATGTAGACTACAGTTGCTTGAGCCATTCAAGTAAAAAACTAAGTAAGAGACGTGCTAGAACTTTAGGTCATGATTCGGAGAAATTTTCCCGACAGTACTTGAACTAATCTCTTACCAGAGAGGGGTAGAGAGGATCCGGGAAGATTAAAAAAAAACTCCTTTGTTGCATTGAAAAAAAGAGAGAAAATCTCCTCCACATTAATTAAAAGACCCAACAGTCCACATGATCTTATCCATACACAATAAATAATAAAAAAAACAAGTGGCATCCAATTTGATATGACATCAAAAAAATCTACAACTGCCCTCCAACCAAAAAAAAAATCACCATGAGAGAAAAATCCATTTTTCCAACATGCAAGAGGAACAAAGGGTTCAATCAAATGATCTATACCGTTTAATTGCTGAAAAATCATGGATTTAAATTTTTTGTTTCTAATTTTGACCACCGCCCACCAAAGGATTTGCAGAAAATCTTGATTCTTAAACCAGTTATTACAACTCATGCACCATAATTAAAGCTTAAATTGAAGTAACCAAATAAAAGAATTAACTAATTAAGAAATGGGTTTGCTTACGTGGAGATCTCTGGAGAGAACAGAGGAGGTAAGAGACCCTGATGATGATGGCGACGAAGTCAGAGCACGAACTGCAGAGGTAGCTACGCGCTTCATGGCCATTGTTTCTGCTGTGTTTTGGTGCTGATCTGTCTGATTTCTAAAAGCTTGCTTAGCTCCTTTGTTGAGACTGAAAGCGCTCCGTAACTACACCTACCGGACGTTACAATTTATACAAATAAGAATTCATAAACGTGGTAAACTTTCTCTTCCATCTGTTGAGAGTAATTTTTGACGTGTCGGTTGGACGATCCCTATATAGATCAGTGTAAAATATTTTTGGATTTAAAAAAGAAGAAGAATACTGAGGTATAATTTATTTTATTCTTACCACTTAAATTCTAGATTTGAAGAAAAAGATAAGAGGGGAAAAACCTACTTTGGGTTAACTTCACCTAATCACATAGTTATGAAAAAGAGTAAACAATGATTAAATTAAAATAGCTGACGTGTATGGATTATGCCGACTTTAGTGGGTATGTTTGTGTTGTCAATGTTATTCTTTGTTATTGTTCAAAATAAATAAATAAATAGTACTACTTCTACTCTAAGAAAAATAAAGGAAAATGGAGAATTTCTCTCTTATAAAAAAAAGGAGAATTTATACCACGTGGAGTACTCATCTGATGTTCAGCCCACTTGTTATGTTGTTCAGGCCCATTAAGCCCAATACCCATCCAAATTCGTCTAATACGGAGTAGAAGACAACCCGACCCGAACCGTCTATCTTCCTTCTTCTTCAACCACCGGCGTAAATTATTTTTCGCCCTTTCTACTTTTTTTCTGTTTTAACGGTGAAAGCAATAAAAGCACAATCAGTCACTGTAACGGACAATCAGTTAACACACTGAAAGCTGAGCAGAGAGCAGAGAGCAGAGAGCAGAGCTAGCATGGCGGAACCGGAGACGACTGATCCGAGAGCGACGGTGAGCCAAATCGAGCAATGGATGGTTCAAGATGAGGTGTTCAGGATCTATAACACATTCGCTAGCATTGGCCACAACACCCAAACCCTCATGTAAACTTTTTGTTGCAGCATATACACCTCTCTCACTTCTTTTTCTTCTTTGGCTTTCCGTTTTTCAAAATTTCTGATTTTTTTTTTTTAAACTTTACAGGTTGGAGCTGCAACGCGATGAGCACATGGAGTACTTAATCAACGGTCTCAAGCAACTCCCTCCCTCGTTTGCTGTGTTGGATGCTAAGTGCGTCACTCTCTCGCTCTTCACTCCTTTTCTTGCTGTTCGCATTCATTGAATGTTTGTCTCCTTGGTTGTTAAGAGCTTTGATGGGTTTGGTGTAATTTGTTTGATTTTCGGGTCAAATGAAATTACGAATTTTGTAAAAGAGCGGTTTTTTATTATTCAGCCTAGTGTTTAGTTAATTTTTTTTACTTCTCGTTTATAATGAGTGCATTGTTCAACTTAATGCATTGTGCTTGTGTGATGAATTTTGTATAGTACATGATTTATGACCATTTTATGTCTATATGATTAGACTGGCTATGCTTACGTTGATATTACAGAGGTTGAAAATCCTTTTTTTCCGTTTGATGGACTTTGATGTTTGGTGCAAGCTGCATGATTTTTTCATGAACAGTAAAAAAACTTTATAAGAAAACTATATTTGGGATATGAAGTTATGTAATTGGAATCTTATTGCTCTACAGTCTGCAAGAGTATTTTTTTTTTATTGTTTTTGCTCAAACTGAATGCCGATTCATATTTGTTCAGCCGCTGATATTATTTTGACTCCATGTTATGCTGGACTTAAGTGGAAAGGGAGATACTTTATGATTACTGTAAATAGACTTACTTCTTGCCAATCTAACCCATATCCTGCTCTTCATGTTTGTCTAAAATAGTTGTTAGAGTTCGTCTACAGTATTGAGGAACAGGTGGTTGCATTGTATGTGGCACCAGTTGATACTCTTTTTTTTTGTTGATACTTTTTAGAAATGAAAATATTTGGTATTTATTTCATTGCCTTATGAAGTTTCTGCCTACCAGAATTGTTGTGGTTACACAGCGTGTTTTTATAAGCTTAAAGCACAACATTGACATGTAAAAATACTAGTCACAAAACGAGGTCCTAATTGTTGTGTGTCTTATGTTTGGTCAGACTATAAAATGGTCATTTATCTTTGAATACTTTCTGGAATATGATGAAAGACTATAAATTTATTTCTTTAACATGGGATGTCTTGTGGTGTCCAAATATTTTTAACATAATCATTCTTATTTGTGTGCTTTGTGCACCGTTTCTGCATGCAGTCGACCTTGGCTTTGCTACTGGATCCTGCACTCAATTGCCTTACTGGGAGAGTCTGTTGATTATGAACTTGAAAATAACGCCATTGAGTTTCTTAACCGTTGTCAGGTATGAAGTTAAAAAAATATCTCACGGCAATTTTTTTCTCTATCTGTTTTCTTTGGTAATATAGCCTTGTGGTTCAACTGTATGTAGATGTGTACACATGAATCTTTTTTTTCTTGCATGTGTGTTTGTTTGCGCATGCTGCAAATGCTTATATATGGTTAAAAAGAATGAGTGAAGGCCGTTTTTGTCCTTCTTGTCATTTGGATTGTTGCAATCGGTAGCTCTTTAGGAACAATTCTGGGTGGATATGGTGGTCCACTTTGTTAAGCAGACGGTTTTAGTGTGGTTTGGTTAAATATTTAGGAGTGGGATGAGAATGCTTGGTTCAATTTGCTGCTTTATTTCAAGCATCTCATTCCTTCCCTCCTCTGCTCTATTTAGGGTACCCCATAGTTCCCATTGAATATTCCAAGATATGGATATGAGGTAGGAATGCATAAACATAATGCCTGACATGCAGAAGTTCCATTTCACATACAAGTAATGCCATAACTTATTTTTCTTACAACTCTTATATTGGATGGCAGCTCTCTGACCTTTTCAATATATACGTGGAATAGTTTCTACGTCTGTTGTTGTTTACTGAAACTTTGTGGTTTCTATATCCTGACAGGACTCGAATGGTGGATATGGTGGGGGGCCTGGACAGGCAAGTATTGTGATGTTTGACATGATAACCTGCACTTTTTTGGTCTCTTAAGAAAAATGCTTCTGCAGACATTGCGATATCTTTGGTTATCAAATTTTAAGCCATTAAATCACCTTTCCTCTGCCACGTGCTTGTCTTCTACACATGAGCTGCAAACATGAGAGATCAAATTTCCTATTAGTAAGCTAATTATTTAGTACCTTTATTCTGCTTTTTATCTTAACTTTGTCAGCTTGTGGTTCCCGAGGGAAAGGGTTAAAACCTGTCAAGTTTTTTTAGCTATCTAAGGTTTGTTAGCTGTCAGAATATACATCATATTCCATTGGAACATGGAATCCATAATCTTATATTGCATGTACTACTGGTTATTCCTTCTGTGATGAGGTTCTTTTCTCATGTAAATGTAGGTGGTCTTCAGACATCCAATCTTGTTCCTGAGTTATTGTTGTAACATTTTCCATGAAATTGTATGTGTACTTAGTCCAACTGTTTCTCTGCAGATGCCTCATCTAGCAACGACTTACGCCGCAGTCAATTCACTTATCACCTTGGGTGGTGATAAAGCCTTGTCATCAATAAATAGGTGGTTAGCTTTTGCTGCCTTTTTAACCATTCCGCTTTTGCTGCAACACTATACTTTCAGCTTTCTTGGACTGATTTTAATATGATTTCTAATATGTGCTTTCAGAGACAAACTGTACTCATTTTTGCGGCAAATGAAAGATCCAAGTGGGGCATTCAGGTTGAGATTGCATCTTCATCTTTGCATTTATTTTGAAGAGAGAATTCATCTGATACTGTTATTTATTTAGTTTCTCTGCCCAACTGTGCTGTTTCCATCATATTCTGAAATCTAACTACCATTGTTTTGCAAATCAGTCACATGACGCTTTACTGTTTTGTTTTGCGGGCACCTTGGTCCTTTTATCAATATTAGTTCTGTTCTCAGACAACCCTATACCAGCAGGGCAGTATTGTGGAACAACCATGCCTGACAAGCCCCATGGGGTTCCCATGTGACTGATTGGTTTCATTGATTTCCATATAAACATTTGTTTGACTCAAATACGAGCAGTTTTCATGATTCTTTTTTATCTAATACGTCTTGTCCGCCTAGGATGCATGATGCTGGGGAAATTGATGCTCGGGCTTCCTACACTGCTATTTCAGTGAGATCCTCTCCCTCTACTATCTACAGCACATTTATTCATGTTTTGTCTAACCGAACTTGGTCAACATGACTTTTTTTTCCAGAACATCAAAGCAAATGTATTTATAATTTGGCCCTCCTGATTAAATGAGAAAAAGCACCAGTCTGTGTCATGGCAGGCTAAGTTTAGGATGACCTAGAAGGTAATGCATTAAGTTGCATCATCCTTCTATGGATCTCCAGCCTTCTTTCAAACTCCAAAGTTGTGTTAATCTGAGAATCCATGTAACTAACTTTATGATCCATATTGGAGCAATTTGTGATGTTGGTCTTTATCGGATTTGTTATCATCCAGAGATAACTATCTTTTTTCAGTTTTCTCATAGTAGATGTTGGGAATTGGCATGCATTATGTATCTTCCAGAATCCTGTGCTCAAAAATTGTCTCCACGTTTTATTTGTCAACATTCCTATTAATGCACCAACCATCTTGGTCTTACCAGGTTGCAAGTATACTCAACATTTTGGATGATGAGCTTATCAAGGACGTTGGAAATTACATCTTAAGGTTGGTTTTTGATGGCTTTTATTATTCATTTTGGAGCTAAACTTGTTTCTGCACTCTATTTGATCCATTTCTTTGTGCCTTTCACACATTATTGGTTTTCTTCTGGTTTATTGATTTTGCAACATTCTAGGATAGATCTTTTGAGTGTGGTGTTAATGAAAATTTTAAAGGGATCATCTATTACTGTTAGAAACTTAAAAAAATCTATCTATAGAAGTTAACATTATTTAGATATTCAAGTATCTTGGGTGCTGCTAATGGATATTGGTCACTTGTTGGTCTAGTTGAGAATGACTGCTGTTCTTTTTTAGATCATTTAGGCAATATGACTTTGGGTGAGGGTTTGTCTAATTAGTTGCATGTGCTTAAACTTGGTTTACTGCTCAGAGCTCTTGGCTGTATGTCTTTGAGCAGTAAACTTATCTATACCTTTTCTGATAAGATCTAGAAATTGGAATTTATGCTGTGTAACTATGATTCCATTAGGAACATTCTAGATTCTCCCTCCATTGCCTGACATTTAAGAAGCTAAAATTCTGGATCTAATACTGGTGCAGCTGCCAGACTTATGAAGGTGGAATTGCTGGAGAACCTGGTTCTGAAGCTCATGGTGGGTAGGTTCCTGCCTTCTTACCTCTCTAATTCCAGTTGTTTCTTTGTTAGATAATAATTTTTCTATCCCTCTGTGTGCACTTGCGTTCTTGTTTTGTCCTCCCAAGTTAAGCTTCATAGATGTGATGATTTTGATGATCAGGTACACCTTTTGTGGATTAGCTACCATGATTTTGATCAATGAGGCTAATCGTTTGGATTTGGATAGCTTAATTGTAAGTAATATTGCCTCTTTTGGTGGTAGTCCACAGCATTATTTGTCTGGTTACACATGAATCATTTTTGTTATCAATTCCTCGTGCTTGTAGCAATTTGGAAGCAGTACTTTTCATGTGATTTAGAAGTCTTTGTTCTTCTAATTTCTGATATTTTTGTTTTAGGATTGGGTGGTATTTCGACAAGGGATAGAATGTGGATTTCAAGGGAGAACAAACAAGTTGGTAGATGGTTGTTACTCTTTTTGGCAGGTGATATTCTATTCCTTATATTAAGATATTGGTGGTTTTGTGGTGAACTAAATGGAAAAAATATCAGGGAGGTGTCTTTGCATTGTTGCAAAGATTTAATTTGATAGATGGTGAACGCCTAGCATGGGCTGATAATGGAGGAGATAGTGCCACAGAGAGCACTTCTGAAGAAGAAGATGTGGATGGAAGTTTGTCAGAAACTGATGAGGCAAACCATGTTAAACATGGAGGTGGGCTTTAATACTTTCTATTTCTTTTATTAACGGAGATGTAAGGGTTTGGAGATTGTGTTATTGTACTTCTTTACCTAGTTACGTTGTGACTCCTCTTACTTTTCATTTTCCCCATATGCAGGCGTGCATAATGCTTCCTCTTCAATAGCCCATAACAAAAATGAGCATGATCAAAATTTTGGATACGTTCGAAAGGAACCACTCTTTAACAGCATCGCATTGCAGCAATACATATTGTTATGCTCACAGGTAAAATTCAGAAGATAAATTAGTAAGCTGAACACAACATCCAACTTCAGATGAATTTTGAGCAGTTTGTTTTCTTAAACCTTAAATATTTGCCAATGTTTAATTGATTGTGGCATACCATGGTGACTGCAGCTACAGAATGGCGGATTCAGAGACAAACCGGGGAAATCCAGAGACTTCTATCACACGTGTTACTGTCTAAGCGGTCTATCGGTGTGCCAATACATGTGGTCCAAAGATGAGAACTCGCCACCGTTACCCAGGGCTGTGCTGGGTCCCTATTCCAATCTTCTCGAGCCCATCCACCCCGTGCACAACATTGTCTTGAAGCAGTACCATGAAGCTCGTGAATTCTTCTCTAGGTCTTAAACTTTTCCCCTTTTTGGTATTCTGTAGTTGAGATGTATGATGCAGATTGATGTAATTCTGTAAATCTTCTCTCTTCGACTATAGAACAAGGAATTAATGTTTTTTCTTGGAAGGCAGAATACTACTGCCCCATTCTCGTGTATCTTAAACTATAACTGTACTTTGTAGAAAATAAAAATTTAACTGCATAATGTTTCTTTAACATGGAAGAAGTTTTAGTTCTGGTAGAGAGGGCTACTGGCCTGTCACCTTTTGGGATTGAGACCTATATCATTGTTTTCCTCAGGTATCCGAAGAAGTAAAAGACTATTCTTGTTAGAGTATTTGTTCAAGTAGCGTAGCTTTTCCAAATGAATTGTATCAGTAAATAAAGTGATACAGACATTTTCTTTGTGCCCTTGTCATCTTTTTACCAGTACAGAAAAAGTAGATCAGAGATTGGACCGACCTTCTCTTATCTTTAACGGGCATTGCTTGTCATCTGCTGTGTAATTTCCTAAGAGTGGAGGTGGTAGAATAAACTCTGGGATGGAGAGCGTTGACCATCAACCAACCAGTCATTTCTAGCTCTGAATGCAATGCAAAGACAGGTCAGTTTCCAACAAATGACTAGATTTATGTATGTTTTTTAATTAATATTCAATCTTGTGCAAGATGCGAAGATCTACTACTACTTTCTTCAAACTTCTCATTGTCCACTCTCCATTATTTCTCACTCCCTCAAGCAACCAAACATCCACTCCTCATTAAACCAAAGCCCACAACAATGAACAACCAAGAAAACGACCAGCAACATCAACATCAACATCATCAAGAAGATGAACAACAAAACCAAGATGAGCAAGAAAAAGAAGCAGAGGAACAAGAAAAAGAAGCAGGGAAACAAGAAAAAGAAGCAGAGGAGCAAGAAAATCACATCATGCAATCATCATCCTCTACAAACTCCCAATCATCTCCCTTTGAGTCTCCACCACTCTCCACAATAGCCTCAGATCATCAAGTCTACTCCCTCCACCACCCTCAAGTATTCAAGCCACCAAAACCTTCATCTCCTCCCCCGGCCGGCACGGGGTTGGAGGGGAATATTAATATAAGTGTCTCCAAAACCCAAGATGGAGAGGTTGTAGATAGGCAAAATGATCAAGAAAGTGGTGGTGGTGGTGGTGAAAGAAGGTTGAGGACAAACTTATCAATATTAAGGAGAGTGAGAAGAGAGAACATGAAGAGAAGGGCCTTGTTAGGGTTCAGAATTTCTGGGTTTTTGTTCAGTTTGGTTTCTTTCTCAATCATGGCAGCTGACAAGAACCAAGGTTGGGCTATTGACTCTTTCAACCAGTACAAGGAGTTCAGGTCTGTCACTTTTTTTTTCTTTTCAGTTCATTAAAAAATGTACTACAACTTTTAACCTTAATTTTACAATTTTTACTAGTACATCATAATAGTCTCCTGCTAAAAGGGTGTCAGAAAAATCCCTGGTCATTCTAATTTGTGCAAGATTTGGTGATGTTAATGTTGTCAGGTACTGTATGGCAGTGAATGTGTTAGGTTTTGTGTACTCCGGCCTGCAAGGATATGATGTTGCCTATTCGTTGGCAATCGGAAAACATGCCGTCAGGACTCAGCTCCGGTGCTTCTTGGATTTCTCCTCAGATCAGGCAAGAACTTCTTCAGTTTCCTTCTTCTGGCTTTTTGTTTGTTTGTTTGTCGTCACATGTACTTAAATTGTTTCTACCTAACCTAGGCCACCCTTAATATGTCATAGTTTAGTGACCCATGACCCATTTTTTCTGTATTGGTGGTGGGGTCGGCTATTATCTAGGTAAGTGTGGGACCAAACTACACAAATTCTATAATTGTAGGGACCATTGTTGGGGAGTGGTGGTGTTAGAAACAAGTGGCTGGTTAGAGGAAAATTCTACACTACCGAGAATATCAAATCAACTTTGCTCTCTTATTCATATAAGCATATAAACAGTAAAATTTACTATTTTTATATTAATTATTAATGATGGATTTGACAATTTATGTGGGTGAGTGTAAATTTTGATTTAAAATTCTTAGAATAATATAGAAACACTCCTCGTCGGTGTGAGGTGATTTTTGGTCATGGAGACGAGTGTTTTGCACTTCTTGTGGTGGGCTGTTCTTGATTCTTTGGACAACTTTTAGACGCATCTTTTTGCTCCTTTTCCCCAAAGATGATGTTTGCGTTTTGCTCGTTAGTGTTTCTTGTCATATGGAGTTGTTGGTTTTGGTACAAAGTCATTCACCTTTTCTCTAGTGGGGAATGTGTGGGTGAGATCAATGTCACTATTCGGTAAAAAATCTTAATAAGTTCAATTGTGTTAAAATTTATAAAGCAGAGTTTTGTCATCTTTTAAAATTTTATTCGATTTAAGTTTGGTCGGTCTTAACTCTTGTGACAAAAAAGAGAGAGCGTTAACAATGCTCAATATTGCTAGCTAGTGATACACCCGTTGTCAATCAAATGCATGATTTAGCTGCCACGATCACTTTATTTTCTAACGAACCAATAGAAACTCGATCAATTTTCATATGATATATTTATGAACATGTAGTTATCTACTAAAGAATCGATCCGATAAAAATATGATTAGTTCTGATATAATAGAAATATGGACTAGTTGCTAAATGGAACTCTTTTTTTGCATTGACAGATACTGACTTATCTTCTCTTATCGGCATCATCGTCTGCTGCTTTCCGAGTTGAGGATTGGGAATCGAATTGGGGGAAGGATGAGTTTCCTACAATGGCTAAAGCATCGGTTGCTCTATCATTTCTAGCATTTGTTGCCTTTGCTTTTTGCTCTCTGGTTTCTGGTTACACCCTTTTCACTCCAAATTCTACATAACAACATAAAATAACAGACAATTTAATAGTCTAGTGGTGAAAGATTAAGCAGCTCGGTTATAAAAAAATAAAATAAAATAGAATGATAATGTATGTATCATGGATTGTGAATTTCTTTTTATAATTCATACCATAGAAAGTTGAGTAGTCTCTAGTTTTTTAAAACAAAGTACTTTTTTTTTAAAAAGACGTTTCAGATTTTTATTTTTAATGTTAAAATATAAATTAAAAAATTATGAAAATGATTGTTTTAGTATGTGTACTTTTTCCTAACTATCGTTAATAATGTCAACATATAAAGGAACGGAGGGAAGCTAAGTTTAATCTTAATATTAATGTTAATGATGTTTGGAAGCCCAAGCCCAAGCCCAAGACCAAGCCCAAGCCCAAGACCAAATAAATGGTTATTGAATGATTCCTTGACAATCCCTAGTCCAAGACCAAGCCTAAACAAATGACGCCTACATGGGTCTCATCCATATATGTTGCCATTTGGATCTTACTTGGACGAAGCCCACAAAACAAGGTCTTTTTCACGTTTTCTAGGGGTAGTAACGTCCGGGAATTATTATATTTTTTCCATTAGTCATCTCAATAAAAAATGAGTAATGATAAAACTTAAAAGAAGGGAATTGAGGGAGGGAATGACGTGGATCTCATTTAATAATCTTGTCTTCCAAAACTACCCCCCTCATCTCCTTACCCTCAATTTCTCTCCTCATCCTCCATACCCACTCTCAATTTCCTCACCAGAACTCTCAATCGCTCATCCACCATTCCGCTCTCTCCCCTCAACTACTGCCAATCGTCATCTCTCCCTCGGCGGGCCCCGGCTGCTGCGGCGGCGCGTGAGATCACGCGTGGCGTGATCGATCACGGAGGTGCGGCCGGGATTGTGGGGAGGTTCCCGTTTGTGTACCACCAGCAGCAGCATAACAACGTTGTGACCGGTCCGGTGTGGTTTGTGAACGGGATGAACGTTAGGCCGGAGTTTGTGGGTCAGAGGTTTCCGGTGGTCCGGTGTGGTTGATTGCAAGCCAACTACTGGGCTTCCCGTTGTGGTTCACGCGTGGTTCTATATTTAAGAATTATAGAAAAGAAGCAGCCGGAAAAGGGAGAAGAGAGATGAAGGCCTTGTTTTATGGAGGTTATCTTTCTTTTTTTTGAAGGTTATGGAGGTTATCTTTGGATGTAAATAAGTTAATTAGGATAAATATTGATCCAGATTTTCTCTCTAGTTGTTTTTATTTATTGTAATCTCACAAATTACTCATTATGATCATTCAATTTAACAGCACATTAATGATATATTTATGGAATTAATTAAATACAGAAGTATGTTTAGATTTATTATTAATCACGCGGGATGTGGAATTAAAGCTATATATCAAGAAATTAATTATTAGTATAACACATTTTTGCAAATTGGGAATGAGATGAGTGAGAAGAAGAAGAATGAAAGCACGAGGGGAGTGAGAGAATGAGATGAGGAGGGTAGTTTTGCAAGAAAATTTTATTAAATGAGATCCACGTCATTCCTTCCCTCAATTCCCTTCTTTTATCATTACTCTTTTTGAATCAACCCAGTCCAACTGATGAGACAGAAAATGACCTCACTCACACTCGCATTTGTCTCCTCTAATGTTTCCTCTAACATGACCAATCATGTTGGAAGAATCTGAGTCGTCCAATAAAATTGGACGTCTGAGATTAAAGATTCAACTCATTAATGAGTTGATCACTTGTTGAATTTTATTGACTGGTCAACTCATTAATGAATTAAATTTTTAATCTTAAAAATTTTATCGACTGGTCTCATTAGAGTAGCCGGATCCCACTCATGTCATCACCACCATGTACAATTGCCTCCCTTTCACTTATAAAACGCAGCCATTCAAAGCAAAAAGCAGCAAAGACACCAGAACATTTGACAAACAAATCCCCATTGCCATGGCCGCCACTTCCAGTTCTCCCATTCCTCAGACCATGAAAGCTTGGGCTTATAGCGAATATGGTCGATCATCTGATGTCTTAAAATTGAGCTCAGATTTTCCTGTCCCTCAAGTGAATGAAGACCAAGTTCTGGTTAAGGTTGTTGCTGCATCCATCAATCCAGTTGATTACAAAAGAATGCTTGGTCTCATCAAAGCCACTGACTCTGATTTACCTGTAAGAACCCTTTTCCTCCATTGAATTTCATTCCATCTTTGTTGGGTCTTGATTTTATTACTGTTCCTGTTCTTTAATTTGATAAAGATGGGATCTTTATGTTCTTCGTTGGGTCTTGATTTAAGCAGTGTTCTTTTTCTTTAATTTTATAACGATGGGGTGTTTATTATCTTTTTGTTTTTGGGTTTTGAAGATTGTTCCTGGGTATGATGTTGCTGGTGTGGTAGTTAAAGTGGGAAACCAAGTCAAGAACTTTAAAGTAGGAGATGAAGTTTATGGTGACATAAATGAGAAAGCTTTAGATCACCCAAAACAGTATGGTACTTTAGCTGAGTACACAGCCGTGGAGGAGAAGCTTTTGGCTCTAAAACCCAAAAATCTGAGTTTTGTTGAAGCAGCTAGCCTTCCTCTTGTCATTGAGACTGCAAATGAAGGTCTTGAATTAGCTGGCTTCTCTGCTGGAAAATCCATCCTTGTATTAGGTGGTGCTGGTGGAGTTGGTACCCAAATCATACAGGTTCAAATTCAAGATGTATTTTTCTTTATGGGTTTTGGTTTTCTTGAATTATTCTGGTTGGTTTATTGTTTTAGATCTTGTTTCTTTGATGCAGCTAGCAAAACATGTTTATGGTGCATCTAAAATAGCAGCAACAGGTAGCACTACAAAATTGGAGTTCCTGAAAAGCTTGGGAGCAGACTTTCCTATAGATTACACCAATCAAAACTTTGAAGACTCGCCAGAGAAATTTGATGTAGTCTTTGATGCAGTTGGTAAAATCTAAATCCATTTCTGATTCTTGAAAATTCCCTTTATAGTTTCTTTGGTTCTTGATATTCATTATCGGTTGTGGCAAAAGTATCGGTAGGTTTTAGATTCGAGTCTTATCTCTACCTCATCCTCATGACTCTGATTGCTAGTTTTTGTTGCAAATGGAATTTCAGGGCAGAGCGACAGGGCAGTAAAAGCAGTGAAAAAAGGTGGAAGTGTGGTGATGATATCTGGTGAAGTGACTCCACCAGCAAAAATCTTTGTGCTCACTTCTAATGGTGCTGTGCTGGAAAAATTGAAGCCATATTTGGAGAGTAGAATGGTGAAACCAATCATTGATCCAAAAAGTCCATTCCCATTTTCTCAAACTGTGGAGGCATTCTCCTATCTGGAAACTAGCAGAGCTACTGGAAAAGTTGTCATTTATCCAATCCCATAAATCAAATCAACAATAAATTGGAGTATTCCATGCATGTGCACTACTACATGTTTGCTAAATATATATATATATATAGCTAGATTTTCTCGTGATGTAATAATGATGTAATAAGGGTATCGTTAGTGAGTTAGGCTTGTTTGTTCTCTTTTATACTAAAAAGAACAAAATAAAACGCACTCGAAGTTATAATGCAGATGTAAATATAAGGCCTTCTGGTGAGGTAAGTTTCAATGGGTGAGTAACGAGATTTATGTACAAAACAATCACCAACAAAACAGACACCAATCTTTTCACCAACAAAAAGAATATTAATGTTTAGGGGTTCACGACGCCGTTTCACTAGAAAGGTAACGCCATCTCATGCCACGTCAGCATAGTTCCTAGAAATGACAGACGGCGAAGAGTAGAAGGACGAACAATGTACTTTTTTCTAAAAAAAAGGATGATTTCAAACAATTTTAAGAAGTAGAGGGACCAAAAATATCATTAAGTTAATATTCTTTCTTTGAAATCCAAACCTATCCTACATTCTTTCCTTTCGCAATTCACCGGTATGAATTTTTTATTTTTTCTCTACTTCTATGTCTTTGAGCAATATTTTACAACTTTTTAATTGATTACTCTTTTAATTTTGAAAATTCGAACTTCATGGATATTAAGACATGAAGGGATTGGGCTGTCGGTGCCGTTGGGTGGAGTGGTGGCAAGGCAGAAGAGGACGACGAGGATAGGGGCGGCGTTGGTAGCCAAGGGAAAGACGATTCTCTATATCTTCTCAGGTTAGGAAGGAGAAGAGGCAACAACGCAAGAACAAGAGAAACAAAAAGCCCCAATTTGATTTGTACTTTGCTCACTTATATATTAGCAAATCTTTGATCACGCCAAGGTTTAATTATAACACTTTTATAAAGAATCTCCAATAAAGAATCTCCATCAAAGAAAAGCTGCTTGTGTTTGTTTGATTGTTTCCATCGGAGATTTTAATTTAATGGGATGGGTATGGTTGGCAGCCTTAGTTTCTCTGGTTTTGGTGAGGAGAAAATGTTTTAAGGTATATTTAGGGCGTGTTTGGCGTTTCGGTTCTAGTCCGAAAAGTATTGTGGCAAAAGTGCTATGGCAAAAGTACTTCTGGAAAAGTTAGTATGTTGTTTGGTAAATATTTCTTAAAAGTGTTGTGGGAAACGAGAAGTTGTTTTTGGTGTTTGGTAAACACTGCTTTTAAAACTATGGTTTGAGTATAAAATGACTATAAAGGGCATCAGTCATTTTTAGTGTTATTTATTTACATGATTTAATTCAATCTTTTTTTCTAAACAAATAATTAACATTTTATTAAATAAAGTTAAATATTGAGCACTATTTTAAAATTTTACATATATAAAATACAACTATCTATTGATCATTAATCTATTACCTATTGAGTTACTTTTTTTATGCGAATTCATCAATAATATTTTTTTAATTTTTTAAGAAATTAATGTAACATATGAATTTCTACTTTGACTCCATCATATTATTCAAATAAATATAAAAGTTGGTAAGTAACATTGCAATATTTACCATATGGTTCAATTATTAAAATACTCTACTAAATATTTAAAATATTAGGATCTTATTTTTTATTTTGGTATTGTCACTAACTAATTGATATCCAATCTTACATTAAATGATATAATTGATATTTCTATTTTATATGCCAAGTCAGGACAACTTTTCAACTAATATGAAGCAAATTATTCTGATTCTTTTCCTAACTTTAAAGTTAAACAGGTAAAATAATATATTTTTATACGAAATTACAACACATGCACCACTAAAGAAAAAACACTATATTTATATCTTGACGTGTTTTCACAAATATAGAATAGAGGCTCAAAACTTAAAAGGAAAAAAAGAAAAAAAGAAAAAAAGAAAAGAAATGAAAGAATGTTAATGTTGAGCTAATAATGCATGAACTACAACACATGACATATCCTCTCGTTGTTGTGCATTGCTGGGCTTTCCAAACTTGGGAAATATTATGAAAAATATTGAAATAAATCAAAAATACAGATTGGCTCTTCCAAATTATACATGCTGTGCTATAATTTTGCTTAAAGCCCTTTTGCCTTCAATCATTCAAGATGCGATTCCGGAAATCGTTCACCATGAGAGGCAATCCCTCTCTCAAGGGAATTTTCGGCTCCCAATTCAAGAGCTCCTTTGCTTTGGTGATGTCTGGTTTCATCCGTAGTGTTTGGTTTGAACTCTATAGTGGCACTTGAATCAATTGTTTCTTTGACAACCTTCACCACATTGAAGTAAGAAACAAAACTTGAGCATGCCAATACAAACAAAGATATTTCGATCAATCTCACACAGACATACACACAAAAGCACACAATATTTCTGAACTGATAGCCTCAATTTGGATTTTGAAAAAGCAAGGTTAAAAATGAATCTATGCATGCTAAAGAAAATATACTATTAACTTAGAGAAAGGCAAACCTCAGCAAGCTCTAGCATGGTGAACTCTCCTGGATTACCAAGGTTAAAAGGTCCTATGTGCTCATTTTCCATTAGAGCCATCAATCCATCAACCTGCTATTGAAAAATAAGAATATCGCATTATTGCATGTCTGTTCAGGACTGAATGAGAAAGCACCAAATAGTAGCTGTGTTCAAGTTGATATCCTATGCGTTGCAGCAATAAGCTCATTCTTCCCTTTGCAACCAGTTAACTTTCATCACATGCTGGCTCTCCCCCAATCAACACTTTTTAAACAGAAAAGTTATTCGTCATCTAAAAGAAGATTTTAAGTGACTAAATGTTGGGGCTTTTTCAATTTTCATGAATCTTTACATTTACCCCAATCATGAAATCACAGACAAAGCAGATTTCAAGAGTCTAAATGTTGGTTTCAAAGTAAGGCCATCAAATAGAAACTTTAAATGCAGCAATTAGCAAAGCATGGAATGAAGAAACTACGAACACAGAAAATACAGTGAATATAATACACTATACCAGGTCAGAAACATATTGGAAGCTCCTGGTTTGTTTCCCATCATCGTAAACGGTCAATGGTTGCTTGCGAATGGCCTGAAAGAGATTGGTAATGCGGTTAGAGGACCTTCTACATCATCCTGCATCAGTACTGCAACATTGCCATGCCCAAAAGAGGGAAAAAGGTTTTCTAGCGGGAGGTTATACCTGAGCAAATTTAGGTAAGACTCATGAACACCCATTACAAGGTATAGAGTGAAATTAACTAACACCATAATTTGGTTATTGTAAATAATGATATTGAAATATACATATCCTAAATGTAAATCATAAATGTCCATTATGCAAATTATTATTTTAGTTGTCGTCTAATTAGTAATTATATTTTTTATGACAACTGACATGATTTTTTCTTAGAATAATATAATTTTATTTTTATTAAGTAAAATATTAAACAATAAACATATATCCACGATATACTTTAATAACTATCTATTAAAGTAATGATTAATGGTAATATTACTAATATGTGTTGTATTATTAATAATTAATGGTCTTAGTTTATACAAATAGTTAACTGATGACATGACTATTATACTTTACAATAATATACTTGTACTTTTATTAAAATTTTCAATTTCTTACTACTGGAAAAAAATTCTTCATAATTTTTACATAATTTATTTTTTAATAAAAATTTTTATTCAAAATTTCAAATAATTTTTTTTAATTAAGTTTAAAAAAATAAGAAAAAAATCTTTTACTTAAGTTTAAAAAGAAAAAAAATGATTAAATATTTTTTTTCTTATTACAAAGAAAATATTTTTTTTCTCATAATAATTTTTATATAACTTCCTTAATAAAATTTTCTATTTAAAATAAAAAAAAGAAAAAAAAGAATACTTTTAGTTAAATTTGAAGGGAAAAAAAAGGAAAAAAAAGACTTTTAGTCAAGTTTAAAAGGAAAAAAAAAACAAAAGAAAAGGAAGGAGGGGCAAAGGAAGAGGAGGAGATGAGGAATTAACCACTTAACCAAAGCTAAACTTTAATATTATATCTAAAACGGTTCTTTTAGTTTTATGTTTTGGCTTACAATTTTTAAATATAAAAAACTAGACCAAACCGAAAATTTTCGATTCACTCAAGTTCTCCACTAACAGTTTTAAAAAAAAAGTTCGAGTTAGTTCAGTCTGTTTGGGACGGTTTTTGTACACAACTATTAAAATCTATTGGGACGGTCATGTTATTGTTATGTGTTTAATTTGGATGAGGCCTCTGCAGGTTGAGATGCGAGGCCTCTGCAGGCTTACAAGGGTCCGAGCGTGATAAAAGAAATCATAATCGGCATAGCGATGGGGCTTGCTGCTGGAGGTTTGTGGAAAATGCATCACTGGAAGGTTAAGAAACAGTACAGGGAATTTTATGATCTTCTTGACAAAGGTGAGATCAATACTGTTCGTGATGATCTGGAGTAAGATATATGCATATGGAATGCTTTTCTCCGCGGTAGAATTGGAATTAAAGTTGTAATCTCGTCAGTTTTTTTTTTCTTTCAATAAAAGAATACTACTAATTATTTATTTAAAAAAAGGTAAGTATTTAAAGTCTCTAATTGGTACGAGACCTCAATCTGGAAGAATTGAAGAAAAAGTCTCTAATTGCTTTGTGGCGTGTTCAGGACTCAGCAGTTGAAAGTCCTACAATGAGTGTAGTTGGATTATTACAGTGGGACATCGTAGGGCAGGAAAATTTAGTTTGTTCCATATTTTCTCCCAAAGTTGTTCGTTGATTAGTATTGAATGTGCCATTGACTGAAAACTACTCATCAAAAAGACTGGAATTTAGAAATTGCCTAAAGATAATAATCACTGTCAAGCTTGTTGGCAAGTGGGACAAGTGTTAGTGTATTACAACCAAACAGAGGCTACAAGTTGAAAGAACACGTTAATTCCCAAGAGATTGAATGTGCAAGAGGACCCGCCATTGACTAAAAACTTATCAAAAAGACTGGAATTTAGAAATTGCCTAGAAATAATAATGTATTGTAGGAGACTCCATTAACTATACATTCAGTGCAGTATAAATGTAAATACCAGACTCCATTAACTATACATTCCAACACAATGACTACTCTGTTTTCAACTCTCTCTCTATGGTTGTTTGTCGCAGTAGCTGTTGCTAATCTTGGCTTCTGCTATGCTACTACCGGCCAGTGGACTAACCAGACGACCCACCAAACCAGGTGCATCCCAACTGAGAGGGAAGCTCTACTGGAGTTCAAGAAACATCTCAAAGACCCATTAAACCGGCTCGTAACCTGGGCTGCTGCAGCAGATGATGACGACGATTGTTGCAGTTGGTATGGAGTTAGCTGTCATCGTCATCATGACGACTCGACCGCACAATATGTCACTGGTCTCCATCTCAGTAGTCTTTCACAATTCGAATATGAAGATCAATTCATCGTGAGTGACGGCGATCACATGAAGACGTTATTTGGAGGTAAAGTCAGTTCTGCTTTGCTGAGTTTGAAACATTTAAGGTACTTGGACCTAAGTTACAATGATTTTGGAGGGATCCGCATCCCCTCATTTCTTGGCTCAATGAGGAGTTTAAGATCCCTTAAACTCTCTTATGCCGGATTTGGAGGAATGATTCCTCATCAACTAGGAAATCTCTCAAATCTCCAATACCTTAATTTAAGTTACAATTGTTATTATTATCTTGATGCACATGTCGAGAATTTGCAGTGGATGTCTGGCCTTTCTTCTCTCAAGTTTCTTGATTTGAGTGGTTGGAATCTCAACAAAGTCTTGAATTGGGACAAGGAGATGCTAACCACACTCCCATCTTTGCTACAATTGCACTTGTCCGACTGTGACCTTCCTTCTCCACAACCACATTTACTTAATAATAATATCAATGCTTCTTCCATCTCCATCCTTGATTTGTCTGGAAACTCTATTGCGCAGCACTCAGCAATCTTTTTAAGTTCGGTTTCCGGTCTTAAAACTTTAAAATCTCTTAATCTAATGGATAATGAATTACAAGGTTCAATCCCAAGAGAGCTGCAAAACATGAGTTCATCGAGGGAGCTGTACCTTGGTGATAACAATTTTCACACCTCGATACCCAACTAGTTGTATGGTTATCATAGCAACCTTCACCTTAAGGTGCTCAGCCTTTCTAAAAATCTCTTGTCAAGCTTTCAACCCCAGAGTAGCAGTAGTAGTGTTAAGAACTTTTCATCCCTCTCCGTCCTTGATCTGTCTCATAACCAGTTTCAAGGTCCCCTTCCTGATGAGATTCAAAACATGATTTTCCTTCAGAAACTTGATTTGTCTTTCAACGAGTTCAGTTCTCCTATACCTGAGTGGTTAGATGGTTTGACCCGTCTTGAGCACCTCGACCTCAGTGAGAATAACCTGGAAGGTAAGATTTCAAGTGCCAATTGGAACATGCCTTCTCTAATCTCTCTTGTCATGTATCAACAGTCGGGAAGCAAATTAGAACTTGAAGGAGGGATTCCAAAGTCTTTCAAGAATAGTTGCAATTTGAGGGAACTCCGGTTGTCAGGTGTGAAATTGAGGCAAGACATCAATCAAGTCTTTGAAATTTTGTCGTTGCCTGGATGCGTTTCAAATGGGCTGGAGGTGTTGTTGTTGTACAACTGTCAACTATTTGGTGAGCTGGCTACCACAAATCAGCATTTCGGTCGGTTGATGTCCTTGGAACTTCTATACCTTTCCAAGAACTCATTGAACGGAACTCTTCCTGTCAGTCTCGGAAAACTTAAAAAATTGGAGGAATTATATCTTGATGGCAACTCATTAGCCGGTGACGTTTGGGAAGCTCACTTTGAGAATCTCAAAGATTTGAATTATTTTGTTGCGTCTGGGAACCAATTGAAGTTGAGAGTTAGTCCTAATTGGATTCCTCCTTTTGGTCAATTGGCTTATTTGGGTTTAGGATCTTGGCACATTGGGCCTCAATTCCCCACATGGCTTCGCTCACTCAAGTCTTTAGATACTCTCGATTTGTCAAGCTCTGGTATTTCAAGTACCATTCCTTTTTGGTTTTGGAATCTCTCCTCCAACGTCTTTAATTTAAATCTCTCTCACAACCAAATCCATGGAGTGCTTCCAAGCACACTAACTCAGTTTTTTTCTTCACAGTTAGTTATGGACATGAGTTCGAATCGCTTCCATGGTCCGCTTCCTTTTATTTCTTCCAATTTGATTGCGTTGGATCTTTCAAACAATTCATTCTCAGGTTCCATCTCAAAATTCTTATGTCCTCCCAACACGCACCACAGCATGCCAAATATTCTTGAATATCTTAACTTGGGTCAAAATCTTTTATATGGGGAGATACCAAATTGTTTGGCAGCTTTCCCTCGTTTGATGGTTATTAACTTGAGCGACAACAAATTTAACGGTACCATTCCCGAATCCATTGGCACTTTAGGTTTGCTGGAGTTGTTACACCTCCGCAACAATAGTTTATCAGGAGAACTTCCACTGTCACTTAACAAGTGTACAAGCTTGATCACAATCGACGTTGCCGAAAATGAACTGGTGGGAAACATTTCAAGCTTTTTTAGTGCAAGATCACTTTCGGGTATGAAAATTCTTACTTTGCATTCGAACAACCTTAGTGGTCCAATTCCAGAGAAGCTTTGTCATGCGACATCTTTGCACATTTTGGACCTTGCAAATAATCTTTTCGATGGGACCATACCATCATGCTTTGGCAACTTATCTGCAATGACCAAAATGAATGAATCTACTGGGGTCATTCAACCTGAGGTTTCGACATATTATGATTCGACATATTTAGAGACTGCGTTACTTCTAATGAAAGGGAATATGCTAGAGTACAGCAGGAATCTTGGATTTGTTAGAAGCTTGGATCTTTCGAATAATAAACTGTATGGGAAGATTCCAGACGAAATGACAAGCCTTTGTGCTTTGTTATCTTTGAATTTGTCACACAATGCTTTGAGCGGGGGAATCCCAAAGAATATTGGTTTCATGAAAGAACTAGAATCTCTGGATCTTTCTGCGAACCAACTTTCCGGTGAGATTCCGCAGAGTATATCAAGCTTGACATCCCTTGGTCAATTAAACCTGTCCCAGAACAGATTGTCAGGAAGAATTCCTTCCGGCACTCAAATACAAAGTTTCAATGCTTCTAGTTTTGCTGGAAATGAACTTTGTGGGGATCCTCTTCCTAACAGCTGCAGTGTACCGAATGATGCAAATGACGAAGGAGGTGAAGATGATGATGGAGATGGAATGATGTGGTTTTATGTGAGCATGGCATTTGGATTTGTAGGGGGATTTTGGGGTTTTGTGGGTCCTTTGTTGCTTAACAGGCGCTGGAGGTTTGCATATTCCCTGTTCCTGGATAGATTGGGGAACAGAATCTGGTGGCAGTTATATAGGTTTGGTAGCTGATTTTTTAGGTTTTGGAGTATATATACTGAACCAAACCGACTTGAGATCCTGTTCGTCGACTAATCTGGTTTAACTTTAGTCTACCCGTGGAACTAATAGTATTGTGTCGTGATTATTAGAAATAATTCTTTATTAATTGTTCATGTGCCATCATTTTTTAATTTTTTTAATAACTATAACGTTCACATATTAATAATCACGAATATTTGAATCAAAAAACAAAGAAAATATAGAATTAAATGTAACAGATAGGTAGGAAGAACAACACATATGTAGCAAAATGTCCACAAGAAATACAAACTTCCGGCAAAGAAAAGTGGAATAACAGGAGACCAAAAAAAGAAAATAACAATGATAAAGTATTAATAGCAGTCTTACGCCTTTAAAACTTTTGTATAGGTTGTTTTCTGTTGCTTCCAAGATATGAACATCTTTTATCCTGAAAATTATTTTCCTTAGACAAGTTATTTTTCCGAAACAAACGGGTCTAAATTTGTAGTAATTCTTCACTTCTTGATGTTGAAGACTCTAAAGAAGAGTAGGAAGCAGCTTCAACTTTTGTGGGTGCATTTGATGCAAAACTATTTGTGCTACTATTACCATAAGATCTTTTAGAACTCTCACTTCCTAACAAATTAGTATTCATATAAGGAGGCTGGCTTGGCATTGGAATTTCACAATCTTTGTTGGTCAGCATCCAAATCACTCGTTCCATGGATGGTCTTAAATTGGCTGAGGCTTGTGTGCATAAGAGCCCAATTTGAAGCACATTTGACGCATCTTCTTGTGCTGAAGAATCATCATCATCTCTAATGGAAGAGTCAATAGCATCAACCAATGTGTTTGACATGTAATGTTGCCACACCTGAAGTTATGACAAGCAAAATGAGCAAAACTTCCGATAAGCAAGAGTGAGACTCGAAATCGAGCTTTTTACCAGCAGACAACAGCGGGACTACATGCCGAGTGGCAATTTGCTATGAAAGTTGCTCAAGAAAGGTTTTAGAATGACTTACTGTTTGTAGAAGGGATCTAGAGTCTTCCATGAATGTATTGCATCTTTTACCACCAACAATTTCAAGAACTAGTACACCAAAGCTGTAAACATCTGCCTTCTCAGTTAGCTGTCCTCGTACCAGATACTCAGGAGCCATGTACCCTCTGCAATAAAGATTTGAAATTTGTTCTTATGAAAAGAGAAATGATTGGTATTCTTTTATATTAAAAGGGCAAAGAGGTATCCGGAAAGATCGGACAAAAAAGAGGAAGATTGTTATAGTAGAAAAGTGAGAAGGAAGTGACGAGGACTTACACTGTTCCTGCAATTCCAGTGCTGAGATGTGATTTATCAGCATCAAAACACCTAACAAGTCCAAAATCTGCAATCTTTGGATTGCAGATTCTCATCAAGTAGAACATTGCTGCTTTTTATGTCCCTATGGATTGTCCTAACATGAGCTCCTCCATGAAGAAGTGCAAGCCCTTCTGCTGTTCCAACAATTATATTAAATCTCTCCTTCCAACTCAAACATTTCCCCTTTTTTCTTATCTGCAAAAGCAAAAACCAATAATCCGCACTCGAATCAGAAGTTGTCAACCAGAAAGATGTCAATTTTCATTGATGTTGTTTAGGAAATAAAAGTTACCAAACAAGAATTGATCTAAGCTCTTGTTCGCGGCATATTCATAAACCAAAAGACTTTCAGGTCCTTCAATGCTGCATCCTAACAGCTTTACAAGATTCTTATGTTGGATTCCGCCGATCGAATTCACCTCATTGAAGAATTCATCTACCCATTGCCTGGTATTGAAAATCAACCTCTTAACAGCAACAGTTTGTCCATCCGGCAGAGTACCTAAGAACACAGAACCAGCTCCTCCTTGGCCTAATTTCCTTGATGGGTTGAAGAAATCTGTTGCCTTCTCGAGGGTCTCGTACTTGAAACTTAAACCTGATTTGTTGAAACTAATCGAAAGCTTGCCTAGATTCTCGCGTTCTAGAAACACAAATGAGAATGTTATCGATTAGAACAGAAATGTATGAGACATAAGGTGTGGTAATAACTTTTCATAGCAGAGGAATTACCTTCTTTCACCTTCGACAACCGGATGTAACTTGCATAAGCTAAAAATAGAGAGAGCGTGAGGAATGCAATTGCTGCTAAAACTACAGCAATGGTGACTCCTAAAGCAGAGAATCCTGTAAACACGAAAAACAGAGGAAACAGAACATGTTTGATTTCTGAGAAAATGTTGCAACCCAACAGAAAAAAAGATTGAGTCTTTAGTCTTTAGCTTTAAAAAATACAGACACCCACCATATGAAATCCAAAAAGGTAATCTACCCATGAACCAAAATCCAAACTTTAATCCAACCCCCTCCCCCCTTCCCCAAAAAAAAAACAAAAAAAAAACAGAGGAAACAGAGCGTGTTTGATTTCTAAGAAAATGTTGCAACTCAACCCAAAAAGATTGAATCTATAGTCCTCCTAGATTTAAAAATTACTGACACCCACCAAATGAAATCAAAAAACAAATCTACCCATGGACCAAAATTTTACTCCAAAAACCCTTACAGAATAGGCAAGCTTACTTACCATGATCATGTCTTATATTTCCATGACTATAAAACTTCTCAGTTGAATATCTCAAATAACACCCAGCATTCATTCCTCTCCCTTCCTTCTTTGGAAAACATCCTTTCGCCTTCTTTGCGGCTTCATCCAAACATTTTTCACACCCTCCTCTGTTCACACTATCCCAGCACTGAGCCAATGCATAAACCCCTTCAGTTCCCACAATTCCAAATCCTCCATTTTCCACTGCTTTTCTCGTCACATTCTCAACCACAAGACCAACATTTCTAACAAATTCAAACTTTTCAAGATCATCAGCAGAAGCTGTAAGAGTCTCATTGCCGCAATTGACACTGTCCAAAGAATCAGACATAGATTCACCATAGAAGCTGTAATTGGAATTAAAGTTGTAATCTCGTCAGTTTCTTTTTTCTTTCAATAAAAGAATACTACTAATTATTTATTTAAAAAAAAAGGTAAGTATTTAAAGTCTCTAATTGGTACGAGACCTCAATCTGGAAGAATTGAAGAAAAAGTCTCTAATTGCTTTGTGGCGTTGAAAGTCCTACAATGAGTGTAGTTGGATTATTACAGTGGGACATCGTAGGGCAGGAAAATTTAGTTTGTTCCATATTTTCTCCCAAAGTTGATCGTTGATTAGTATTAGTATTGAATGTGCCATTGACTGAAAAGTGAAAACTACTCATCAAAAAGACTGGAATTTAGAAATTGCCTAAAGATAATAATCACTGTCAAGCTTGTTGGCAAGTGGGACAAGTGTTAGTGTGTTTGCCAGTTGAAAGAACACGTTAATTCCCCAAGAGATGGGGCAAGTTGTTCACTCACGTCTTGCCGTCACTCACACGCCGCAAAGAAATGAGAAACACAAAAAGACTGGAATTTAGAAATTGCCTAGAAATAATAACGTAGGAGAGTGTGGAAGGGGGTATGACTCAAACTTCAGTGCAGTATAAATGTAAATACCAGACTCCATTAACTATACATTCCAACACAATGACTACTCTGTTTTCAACTCTGTCTCTATGGTTGTTTGTCGCAGTAGCTGTTGCTAATCTTGGCTTCTGCTATGCTACTACCGGCCAGTGGACTAACCAGACGACCCACCAAACCAGGTGCATCCCAACTGAGAGGGAAGCTCTCCTGGAGTTCAAGAAACATCTCAAAGACCCATCACACCGTCTCGCAACCTGGGCTGTTGCAGCAGATGATGATGACGATTGTTGCAGTTGGTATGGAGTTGCTGCCATCATCATCATGACGACTCAACCGCACAATATGTCACTGGTCTCCATCTCAGAATTCTACGGCGAATTTGATGATTACAACATTGATGATTACACCAAGACGTTATTTGGAGGTAAAGTCAGTTCTGCTTTGCTGAGTTTGAAGCATTTAAGGTACTTGGACCTAAGTTACAATGATTTTGGAGGGATCCGCATCCCCTCATTTCTAGGCTCAATGAGGAGTTTAAGATTCCTTAACCTCTCTAATGCCGGATTTGGAGGAAGGATTCCTCATCAACTAGGGAATCTCTCAAATCTCCACTACCTTAATTTAAGTTACAATGAGAACTATTATCTTGAGGCACATGTCGAGAATTTGCAGTGGATATCTGGCCTTTCTTCTCTCAAGTTTCTTGATTTGAGTGGTTGGAATCTCAGCAAAGTCTTGAATTGGGACAAGGAGATGCTAACCACACTCCCATCTTTGCTACAATTGCACTTGTCCTACTGTGACCTTCCTTCTCCACAACCACATTTACTTAATAATAATATCAATGCTTTGTCCATCTCCATCCTTGATTTGTCTCACAACTATATGGCGCCGCACTCAACAATCTTTTTAAGTTTGTTTAAAACTTTGAATTCTCTTAATCTAGAGTATAATGTCTTCCAAGGTTCCTTCCCAAGAGAGCTGCAAAACATGAGCTCACTTCGGGAAGTGTACCTTGGTTTTAATTCTTTTAACTCCTCAATACCCAACTGGTTATATGGTCATACCAAACTTAAGGTGCTCAGCCTTCCATATAATGACTTGTCAAGCTTTCAACCCCAGAGTAGCAGTAGTAGTAGTGTTAAGAACTTTTCATCTCTCTCTGTCCTTGATCTGCTTGATAACCAGTTTCAAGGTCCCATTCCTGATGAGATTCAAAACATGACTTCCCTCCAGAAACTTGATTTGTCTTCCAACGAGTTCAGTTCTCCTATACCTGACTGGTTATATGGTTTGACCCGTCTTGAGCACCTCCACTTCGGTCACAATAACCTGGAAGGTAAAATTTCAAGTGCCATCGGGAACATGACTTCTCTAATCTCTCTTGTCATGTCTCCACAGTTGGGAAGCAAATTAAAACTTGAAGGAGGGATTCCAAAGTCTTTCAAGAATAGTTGCAATTTGAGGGAAGTCAATTTGTCTGATGTGAAATTGAGGCAGGACATCAATCAAGTCTTTGAAATTTTGTCGTTGCCTGGATGCGTTTCAAATGGGCTGGAGGAGTTGCGTTTGGACAGCTGTCAACTATTTGGTGAGCTGGCTATCATAAATCAGCATTTCGGTAGGTTAATGTCCTTGAAATTTCTACCCCTTTCCGAGAACTCATTGAACAGAACTCTTCCTGTCAGTCTCGAAAGGCTTAAAAAATTGAAGGAATTATTTCTTGATGGCAACTCAGTAGCCGGTGACGTTTGGGAAGCTCAGTTTGAGAATCTCAAAGATTTGTCGGCCTTTTCTGCATCCAGGAACCAATTGAAATTGAGAGTTAGTCCTAATTGGATCCCTCATTTTGGTCACTTGGATTATTTGAATTTACGATATTGGCACATTGGACCTCAATTCCCCACATGGCTTCGCTCCAAATCCATGGAGTGCTTCCAAGCACACTAGGTCAGTTTATTTCTTCACTCTCAGTTGTGGACATGAGTTCGAATCGCTTCCATGGTTCGCTACCTTTTGTTTTTCCCAATTTGGCTGCATTGTATCTTTCAAACAATTCATTCTCAGGTTGCATCTCAAAATTCTTACGTCCTCCCAACACGCAGCAGTGGGAAGTATATTATCTTCAACATCTTAACTTGGGTCAAAATCTTTTATATGGGGAGATACCAAATTGTTTGGCAGCTTTGCCTATTTGGTGGTCATTAACTTGAGCAACAACAAACTTAACGGTACTATTCCCGAATCCATTGGCACTTTAGGTTTGCTGGAGTTGTTACACCTCCGTGATAGCATGTTTTTATGCATGATTTTCCCTCCATTTTCTCACCCATTTAGGGATTGATTCTGCTAATTTACCCTTGATTTCATTACTATTGCAGATCTAGGCCTAAAAAGGGAGTTTATGCAAAAACATACGTTTTTGGTGCATTTTGAGCGAATTCGAGCTTCAAGACCAAAAGTCGAGGTCCCGAGTACAAAGCAGCGTTCAAGGTCCCGAGTCGGATTCCCAGTTCGGGACCCCCGAAGGGTAAAGGATGACATTTCCACGTGTCACCCCACCTAACGCCCATGTGATCCCTCTGACACTGTTCCGACAGTCTGCACTGATTACAAAATACCTACCCCTCTGATCATTGCAGGCCTTGAGCCCATTCCAGATCTGCCAAAGCTGGTCAAGACCAAGAAAATCAGCTTTTTTTAGCTTTTTGCTTTAGGGAGCATAGATCCATATTAATATGCTTTCTTTAAATGCATTTTGTTCCTTAGTTGGGCAGAAGATATTTTGTAATTGTATTTTCTAGTTTAAATAGAGGATGATAGGAAGAGTTTAGGGCATCTTGGATTATCCATGATCATGTAGTTTTTAGGAAGAACACTCTTAGACTTCTCTCTAGTTTCTCTCTCTAGTTCTTGTTAGCTCATCTTCAATCTTGGCCGCCGGGCTTCAAACATTTAGTAACAAGTCTTCTTCCCTTAATCTCTTTATTTTATTATGCTTTCTTTAATTATTATTTGTTCATCTTCAAGCATGAGTAGCTAAATCTCTAGTTCTTGGCAAGGCTGATTCAAGGGTTGCAAGGGCAGATTCGAGGCCTTAATGTGCTTAATACATTCTTGATGCCATATTCAATTATTCATCGGTTTAATTACATCTTTGCATGAATTAATTTGAGGTCTGATCAACTGATTATTATTTTGTGTGAATGTTGCCATCTATGTAATGAATACGGAAGGAAAATTGCATAGGACAAGTAGGCATCTATTTAGTCTTGACTGCGCTGAAGTGGTCTCGAACAGATAGGGTGGGTAGTTGATTAGAGCGAGGCTACGAGCCTGACAAACTGAGGGACTTTTAGCTCTAGATCTGTCTTTTCTTAGCTTCATGGGCGGTTTGAGTATGGCCCTCCCGCATTCGTGCCTGGAGGGATGGCAAACTGTCAAGACTACCTCATATGTGAAAACGGGGGGTAGTTTCTCTTAAGAGAAAAGTAGGGGATATCCGAGGAATCTGGTCCCCATGTCATTTCTATGATGTCTTGAATAGAATACCCTTGAGCCAATGACGATCTGGTCCCGAATGCAACCCAGAATGCCTTTGCTAAGAATTCTTCTCTAATTAATTAAGTGTGTTTA
This sequence comes from Viola odorata, assembly GCA_963691705.1. Classification (NCBI taxonomy): domain Eukaryota; kingdom Viridiplantae; phylum Streptophyta; class Magnoliopsida; order Malpighiales; family Violaceae; genus Viola; species Viola odorata. The sequence goes on from OY829541.1 coordinate 67,111,991, forward strand.
TTTCATTTCTATTTTTATTATTTCTGGAATTATTTGCTGATTTGCTTATTTTACCATTCGGGACCTCGAACGTGACATTCGGGACCCCGAATACTGCTTTCATAGATAGAAATTGTTAGCTCCCAAATCTGCCTTGACTAACTCGTTTAGCCAAGTAAAACCCCCCCTGATTGTTACTCTTCGTGCTTTTGTCCCCCGAATACATTCAAGACCTTAGATCAGTCTCTCACAATCCAGCCCTTGAATTCTGTTTTGTTTCTTTTATTGTTTTATTTTATAAATCTGGCCTTGTCTAGTGTAAGTCTTCACCAATCTCTGTGGATCGATCCTCTTGCCACTGTCTTTGATAGCATGTTTTTATGCATGAATTTCTCTCCATTTTCTCACCCTTTTAGGACATGATTCTGCTAATTTACCCTTGTTTTCATTACTATTGCAGATCTAGGCCTGAAAAGGGGGTTTATGCAAAAACATGCATTTTTGATGCATTTTGAGCGAATTCGAGCTTCAAGACCTAAAGTTGAGGTCCCGAGTCCAAAGCAGCGTTCAAGGTCCCGAGTCGGATTCCCAGTTCGGGACCCCCGAAGGGTAAAGGATGACATTTCCACGCGTCATCCCACCTAACGCCCATGTGATCCCTCTGACACTGTTCTGACGCTCTGCACTGATTACCAAACACCTAGGGATCTCAGCCTTGAGCCCAGTCCAGACCTGCCAAAGCTGGAAAAATCAGACAGCTTTATGCTTTTTCAGCTTTGTGCTTTAAGGAGTATGGATCCATTTTTATAGGCTTTCAATTAATGCATTTTGTCCCTAGTTTTTGGGCTGTAGATATTTTGTGCTTGGAGCTCTACTATATAAAGGGCATCCAAGAATAGTTTAGACATCTCTTATTACCCTTTATCACATGGTATAATCTTGATAGTTAGTAGAATTAGTTTTCCTTAGACTTCTCTCTAGTTTCTCTCACTAGCTCTTGTTAGCATCTTCAACTCTTGCCGCCGGGCTTCAAACGGAATTTAGTAACAAAGTCTTCTTCCCTTAATCTATTTATTTACTTGTTATGCTTTCCTTAATTATTATTTGTTCATCTTCAAGCATGAGTAGCTAAATCTTTAATTCTTAGCAAGGGTAATTCAAGGGTTGTAAGGGCAGATTCGAGGCCTTAATGTGCTTAATATATTCTTGCTGTCATATTCAATTACTTGTCATTTTAATTACATCTTCACATGAAATAATTTGAGGCTTGATCAACTAATTATTATTTTGTGTGAATGCTGCCATCTTTGTGATGAATACGGAAGAAAAATTGCATGGAACAAGTAGGCATCTGTTTAGTCTTGACTGCGCTGAAGTGGTCTTGAATAGATAGGGTGAGTAGTTGATTAGAGCGAGGTCACGAGCCTGACAAACTGAGGGACTTTAAGCTCTAGATCTGTCTTTTCTTATCTGATAATTATCTTGTGTAAATGCTGCCATTTATGTGATGAATACGGAAGGAAAATTGCATGAGCAAGTAGGCATCTGTTTAGTCTTGACTGCGCTGAAGTGGTCTCGAATAGATAGGTTGGGTAGTTGATTAGATCTAGGTCACGAGCCTGACAAACTGAGGGACTCTTAGCTCTAGATCTGTCTTTTCTTAGCTTCATGGGCGGTTTGAGTATGGCCCTCCCGCATTCGTGCCTGGAGGGATGGCGAACTGTCAAGACTACCTCATATGTGAAAACGGGGGGTAGTTTCTCTTAAGAGAAAAGTAGGGGATATCCGAGGAATCTGGTCCCCATGTCATTTCTATGACATCTTGAATAGAATACCCTTGAGCTGATGACAATCTGGTCCCGAGTGCAACCCAGAATGCCTTTGCTAAGAACCCTTATCCTTCTGATTACTTGTGCGTATTTCACTCTTGTTCCGTTTCACGCCTGTGTTGTTATTTCTGCATCTGTTACTGACTTGTTTTATTAATTCTAGAATTATTTACTGAATTGCTTATTTTACCATTCGGGACCTCGAACGTGACATTCGGGACCCCGAATAGTGCTTTCTTAGATAGAAATTGTTAGCTCCCGAAATCTGTCTTGGCCAATTCGTTTGGCCAAGTAAACCCCCCCCCCCCCTAATTGTTACTATTTGTGCTCTTCTCCCCCGAATACATTCAAGACCTTAGATCAGTTTCTCACAATCCCCGTGTTCGACCCTGACTGCCACTGTACACTTTATCTCTTGTGCACACACGTTTTCAGGCACTATAAATCTCTATTTGACTGACGATCAGTCTTCAATCTATTTTGTTGCATGTGATAAGTTGTAATAATTTATTTGATCGTGCCCTCGACAAGTGCGTTATCACTCCGCAACAATAGTTTATCAGGAGAACTTCCACTGTCACTTAACAAGTGTACAAGCTTGATCACAATCGACGTTGCCGAAAATGAACTGGTGGGAAACATTTCAAGCTTTTTTAGTGCAAGATCACTTTCGGGTATGAAAATTCTTACTTTGCATTCGAACAAGCTTAGGGGTCCAATTCCAGAGAAGCTTTGTCATGGGACATCTTTGCACATTTTGGACCTTGCAAATAATCTTTTTGATGGGACCATACCATCATGCTTTGGCAACTTATCTGCAATGACCAAAATGAATGAATTTACTGGGGTCATTCAACCTGAAGTTTTGGCATATTCAGGTTCGACATATTTAGAGACTGTGTTACTTCTAATGAAAGGGAATATGCTAGAGTACAGGACGAATCTTGGATTTGTTAGAAGCTTGGATCTTTCGAATAATAAATTGTATGGGAAGATTCCAGATGAAATAACAAGCCTTTGTGCTCTACTATCTTTGAATTTGTCACACAATGCTTTGAGCGGGGGAATCCCAAAGAATATTGGTTTCATGAAAGAACTAGAATCTATGGATCTTTCTGCGAACCAACTTTCTGGTGAGATTCCGCAGAGTATATCAAGCTTGACATCCCTTGGTCATTTGAACCTGTCCCATAACAGATTGTTAGGAAGAATTCCTTCCGGCACTCAAATACAAAGTGTTGATGCTTCTAGTTTTGCTGGAAATGAACTTTGTGGGGATCCTCTTCCTAACAGCTGCAGTGTAAATGGTGTTATACCGAATGATGCAAATGACAAAGGAGGTGAAGATGATGATGGAGATGGAATGATATGGTTTTATGTGAGCATGGCATTTGGATTTATGGGGGGATTTTGGGGTTTTGTAGGGCCGTTGTTGCTTAACAGGCGCTGGAGGTTTGCATATTCCCTATTCCTGGATAGATTGGGGAACGGAATCTGGTGGCAGTTATATAGGTTTGGTATGTTTTAAACTTCTTCTTGCTAAGTGACGTGCTGTCGAGACACCTCAAAAATAATATAAATATCCTGTAACAAGTGCACAATTAAACTGTGTATAGTGGTACAAGGTCGATCCATAGAGACTAAGGTGACACTATCTTGTGTTGCGCAGCAAGGGCGAACAGTAACAAGTAATGGGGGGTTTTCAAGAGTTGGTTGATTAATATCTAAGAAAGCAATAATATACAGTAATAAAACGAGTAATAAATCAGTAGAGAGGGGAGTTCCCAGTAGGAATCTGATTGATTGTTATTCCACTTAGTTTTGTTGTCTCTTTATTTAGCTTTTGAGACAATAAACATGCTGCTTTGACCCTTATTCCTTCCCTTTTCCAGAATTACACTTGAATGACCAGAAGTAGGAAAAGGAACGAAAAGGCCAAAGAATAGAGCTCAATTGATCAATCAGCCTTGGCAGATTTTCCAGCTGATGCATTTCGACTCATCTCAAGGCCTTGAGATGAGGCTGCTGTGACGTTCCCAGATCTGGACAGCACTCACCATGATTTTGCGCGCCACAATTATTTAGTCTTGAGTGCGTTTCTTGTCTCCTTGGACCCCGTTTTTGCAGACACTTAGCTTCTTGGGTTCAGATATCATTCCTCCCACTCCTAACAAGTGCTTAGAAGACAAAAATATTATTCTCCTTGTGTTTTGGGAAGAATATTCTCACATTTGGACAAGCTTCTTGAAGACCAAACTGAGGAGACTTGTTAGTGGGAGTTGTCTCACCTTGGAGAGGAACATCTTGGTGTCCAGAAGGACATTAATTGAGATCAGATCGGACAGAGGAAGACATTCGGATAGAAGGGGGAACCAGAGGAGAAAATCAGCTTTTCCCCAATTTTCCAGATTTTTCAGCTTTTTGTATTTTCGGTTTTGCACTTCTTGTATCATTTCTATTATGTTTTGTAACTAAAAACCTCCATTCCTGGTAGGGATCTTGTGGTTGATAATTCCAGTAGGTTGTGAGACTCTTTGATCTTCAATAAAAACGTTTTCATATCTCTTTTCTTGCTTGGTTTAATGTCAATTTGATTGTGTTGTATTTGAGTTTTGCCAACTTGGATTTCGGCACAATTGATTACAGTAGAATCACTCTAATGCCGCGTTTCTGTGTTAGAGAGAACCCGAGTGGACAACTAGTGGAAAGGGTGGTGTCCTCCTTGAAACTAGAAGAAGAAAAGGGTTAGTTTTGAGGTCGATGGACTGCAAGTGCATCCATCTCAAGGTCTAGGGAAGGGCCTTCCTAATCATATCAACAAGCTAGCAATCCTTGATTGTTAAGGGAGTTAGGGTCGCGAAAGGAGCTTCTCCTTGAGTGACTTGAGTAGGAGGAGGCTTGGAGATCGCCCCTGGATGTATCTCTATAACTTCCCTATGAAAATTGTTTTGAAAATGCTTTTGTCAATGATCAACAAATATGGAATTGTCACCTCATAAGGATCTCTACTAGGGATTTTCTTTCTCTTCTGTATTTCTTTATTTCACTACTGTTCTCTTTTATGCAATTTATTTTCGTGCATTATTGTTTCTCAACCTATCAAACTCTCACCTCTTTACTGATTTTCATCATTTACAGGAAAAGCAAAGATCAGACCGATGTCTCTGTGGGATCAATCCTCTCACCACTATCTGCATTTATTTGTAGCATAACACTGAGTTGTATTCATAACTTTTATGCAGGGCATGCGACACCCCTGTCAGAATCTATCTCGGGTTGCTTTCAAAGTCGGTTGATCATAGGTGTAGTGATCGTCTATCCCTTGCTAATAGACGCGCTATAGGGACTAGGTGTGTTTAGGTCCCCTGCTTCCTTTCGTACGAGAAACTACTCCAAGGTACGTTTATGGAGTAGTCTTGACGCTTCGCCGTCCCCCAAGGTACGTTTATGGGAGCAATACTCAAAGGCCCATGAAGATAAAGGAAGACGCGTCCAGGGCGAGACACTCAGTACGTTCGAGGCTCTACTCTGATTACTTACTTAACCCAATCAGATGGGACCAGCGACCTGATGACTTTGATTGGTCGTCTACTTTACCCTGCAGCTTCGCGTTAGTTATAACCACAGTGATGACTTTAATCGTCTAGGCCTAGCAGCTCGTTGGCCAGACTTGCTAACAACCCTAGCAGATTTGACAAGAAAACATTAAGTAAATAAATACCAACTAAGGATATATTAATTTCGATTCGACCTCACAGCCTTCTTAAGCAACCTTTGATGATCCTACCAAGAACAAATGAGCTTAGCCGATCATATTAGAATTAAAATAAATAAATAAATAAAATTGCATAAAGAAAAGAAGATGAAGAAGATGAAGAAGATGAGGAATGATGGAGGCAGCGGCGCAAGAACAGAAAAGACTAAAGAGAATTGATAGAATCATAGAATAGAAGATGTCCAAACCCTCAGACTAGAAAGGGTTTTTAAAAGAAAATTACAAAAGGGGAAATTCCAATAATGGAAACTAATTAAAAGGGAAATCCTAGTTTAATTGGAGTTGATCTCATAATATTTTCTTGCCAAAACAGGAAAAGCTGGATTAATGGGATTGATTCTCTGATTTCCTCATCCGTAACCTTTATCCTACTTAGCATATTTGATGTCAGTTTTTTTGACCAAAATGTCAACTGGAAGTTAGTACAAACTTGAATTTAGGGAAAACAACTTAAGAAAGAGCTTGTATGAACTCCACTATATTTGCACTAATATTTGTAAGTAAATCCTGCAATTTTTTGATTTGACAATATGAAGAAAATAGCTTTTTATTTTATTTGTTTCCTTCTGTACTTGGTGCGATTTAAGTAGTTTTTTTTTTTAAAATTTATAATTGAACTACAATTGAAAGGGAAAAAGTGTTTTTTCAATGTTTGTATTAAAAGATGCTTATTTTGTAGCAATAATTGAATATGCTTATTATTATTACTACTTTCATTTTAATAAATTTATTTTAACAGAAGTTATTAAAGATGAATAAAAACTCTAGATATCTGTGAGTTATTTTTTTTCTTCAGTAAAGTTTATTTTTATCGAATAAGTTATGAATTTGCCGAGCTGTATCAATTATTTCAATGTTAATAAAAAAGTACAATTGTTTTAATTAAAAAAATAATTGGTAACGAACTCAGCGGGGTCAGCAGCACTTTTCTTTTTTACCCTCGGCTAAATTGTGTAATCGAGAGATTTACCTATCAAATGTAAAGAGGGATAGAAAATGGTAAAAAATGAGTCAAGATGGTAAAAAATAACCCAAAATGATAAAAAATGAGTCAAAACGGTAAAAAACGAACCTAATTTGTGAAAACGGACATAAATAGTAAAATTTTCCTTAATTATAAAAAAATAAAATAATTTAATAAATTGGATATCCATACCCATTTTAACATACTTATACCCACTCATACCCGCTCAATTATCATCCCTAAGACGATTCTCTCTATAGGCAACAACGCAAGAACGAGAGAGACAAAAAACCCCAATTTGATCTCCAACAAGTCGGGGTTCAAGGAGTACCTTGGGTAAAATCTGTGGTTTTATCAATCTGCTATCCACAAATTTAGCAGGTAAGTTAACTGAAAAGTTGGGTTGGTCATAGACTCATCGCCAGATTTCAAGTCTAAGGAATGCAAACAAGCTGTTTGTAGAAAATCCTGAATGAATATTTGTGGGTTGTGATGCAGCCAGAAGGTTTCCTCTCGTTTAAATTGTTGCAATATTTGAGGGTTGGATGAGGATTTTTATTTTGCACAATAACTGTTCGGATGTGGGGGTGGATTAGGGCAATCAATTGGTGAGAATTCTTGGGTCGAACTGAAAATTGAGTGACACCAACGTTCTTTTCGTTTGAGTTATCGACATCATCTCTGAGCCCAAAATGTTCACATTATGTTCAATTACATCCCTAAACTTTATGTAAGGATATGCATAACTTTATCCTTACATATTAAAACATGATAAAAATTAAAACGTGCATTTATTTTAAACAAAAAATTACAAAAGACAAGAGTTTAAATATATATATATAAGCACAATCACCACATAACATCTAGTGGAAGCAAGCAACATTTTATATAGTCGCCCAATTTATTATACCTTCTACTAATCCTTAATTAACATGGATAAATGGTGGGATTTAATTAGTTAATTTGCCCCAATTGGTGCTTGGGATTAGGATTATATGTGGGATTATTAATTTAATTAGGAGTCTAAGCACCAACAATAGTAATCAGACTTGGAAATTGCTAGCATTTCATCGGGGCTCATCCTTTCAAGATCATTTTGCCTCCAAGAAGCAAAGTTGTTCCTGTTTTGTGGCTCAGAAGCAAGTGGGTAGTCTTCCATTCCATGATTTTGGGATCTCATTCTCATGTATAGCCTCAGTGTTGCTACACAATCCTCATAAGGGTCTTGTATGCCACATTGAATCTCATAGCTTCACCACAAAAATGCAAAATTATGACTTGAACATACATGAACATTGTTGAATTATGAGATTAATTACTTGCTAATAGATGCTCAATTAATTAGATTAATTTATACAAATTCAAGAATTAAGAAGTGTTTTTTCTTTTCAAAATAAACGAGAGACTCAAGAAATGTACCTACAATTGAATTTATTTTAAAAACAAATAAAGGAGAGACTAGAAATCCTAACAAAATGAAAGAAGTTTAACATATGAACTTACCCAAGATAAGCTTGTGTTAGGTATTTAAGTGAATTGCTGAGCTTGCTCGATTTCATCAATGGAGGATATTTTGCAGTGTCCCTGTGGTATAGTAAAAAAATTAGATTACATAATTAATTACTTTATGACTATAGATGGTGATTTTTTTTTTGGGTAAGAATAATTATATATGGGATTATTAACATTATATATGACCGGTCCTTATCATGAGTCAACTCTGACTAGTCAATTAGTAATATATACCAACCTTATCATTGTTGATGGATATTCTACTTGCAAACGGTCAAGATCATGGTCCAATCCATGACCCACAAGGATTCTAGCTTTTCCTCCCCTGGGTCGGATCTTCCACATTGGTTCCCCATTACACAGGAAATCTTGAATCTTTTTTTGCACCATCCTCAGTGGCATTGCATCTCTTAGGTATTCTGCTCGAATTCCAGTGGTTTCGTATCTACAATAATTAATTTGTACTTAATCAAGATGATCAATAATTACTTCATTTCGACCCGCGCGAGTCATGGGTATTTTTCTACCCGTCTAAATATTTTTAGACAATAAATTAAATTTATTCAAGATTTGGAAAAATAAATTCAAAAACCTGTGACGGGAATTAGTGGTTTGACATAAGAATGGAAGATGATATTCTCATTTTCATCAATGAGGCAAACTCGGGCACAGAGATCCAACGACCCGTCGCTGCCTCCTCCAACCATTTTGCAAGCGAGTGCAACTACCTGTGGACCTCTTGTGTAGCCATTAGTGTCAATGGTCAAGCCATCACGCAGGCCTAAATTAGCCATTCGAGCAAGTATCCCCTGATTAAAACAAGAAGAAAGAACATTTAAAATATTATAATAATTAAGATCTGGATCAATAATTAATTAATCAATATTATTAATAAGAGCTAAGATGGTTATATTAATTAGTTTATAGAGATGGATCAATACCGCATTAACACCCGAAAACTGGCATCTTTCTTGATGAATCCTGCGAGAATCGGGGCTCGGAAGGATTCTTAAGCAAAATTTGCATCCACGAATGTTGAAAATGCTCTTGCATTCTTGTTTTGGCAGTGGACCTACAATATAAATTCAGATAATTAATAACTGAGAAATTGAAAAAACTTACAATATTGCAGATTTAATTGATGATTAGGAGGATATTATTGTCATTCGAGCATTGGATAGAGAAAGAAAAATGTACCTATAACATGTTCTCGCAACGACTCGAAGGATCTGCAATGTTTCTTGCAAACTCCACACATGGGTTCATGGATAGAGTGGTAAGAGGTTCGCATGTGCTCCACTAGGTGCTCCATTTTGTTAAATTGCCTGAAGCATGCTGCACACTTGTTCCTGCAAGTCATGATTCATCCAATATGTTTACATATTACATTATCAAGTTATTATGAATTAGGTTAATTATGTAAATATAATGTGCTTGGTTCCATATTCATCAAATATATATGGTGTTGGGACTTACCTCAAATTATCAGATGACTCGAATCTATAATCCATGGAAGTTGTGAAGAAATTGTGTATCTCGATGTGAACTTCTACGACTGCTAGACGTAGTAGGACTTGTGGAAGGAGCCATGAGAACCATAAGGTATTTATAGGTAAAAATAAAGAATTACTTGATATATTTATTTATTTAGAAAAGAAAGAAATAGTGTTTTCGTACTAAATCCAAGCATCCGACATAAATATTCGAGTTTTTCTTTTTTTTAAAAGTAAATCGAAATTGTGTATTTTTACAACTTTTTATAAAGTGTGGATCAGTCACTATTTTTAATATAAAAAAATCACCTCATAAAGTAGGTTCATTTGTTTTCTGTTTTCGGTATTTTCGGTTTTTGTTTTCATATTGTATAATAAACTCACGTTAGAAAATTTTATTCGATGTGTTTTACCTTAATATTAAGCTATGATTATAAGTCTATAATTAGCTTAATTTGAGTTTAACTCGGGTAAAGCTTTCAATTATAAAAGTTATATTTCAAAACCACAATTTTTTATACTTTTGTTTTTGGATAAATAATATATGTAGATCAATAACCATATAAATTAAATATTCAATTATGTTGTAGGTTTTTGCTTTGGAGACATCTAGAGCTATATACTAAGAAGATAGGTTCCATATCAACCGAAAGCTAATATACGCAATACTCAACGTTGACATGATGTTGAATTTTATACCCTGAAAGGCTAAACTTGTGTTGACTCATCAAGACTACCATTAATTGAACGGTAAAAACCTAATATTTTAATTAATTATCCTAATGACCTTCTATATTTGTATATTTTTATTTAATTATCCCCTCACTGTTAAAAATAACTTACTGTCATGAACTCTATTAAGAAAACTTACCATTATTAAGATAAAAAAATAATCCAATGATGATTAATTAAAATATTAAAATAATAAAATAAAGGGGTTTTTTTAATAGCTTTTATCCATTTTAAAAGTGATTTTTAAATCAATTTAGAAAGAAAAAAATTGTGAATTTCTGAAATAACTTTTGAAAACATTAATTGGACATGTGGTGCACTAATTTAGCAAATAAATTCTTCCATTGTCCATTTTAACAAACCTAATATTTTTAACAAAAATGAAATTACATAATTGACAATAAAAATAAATTTTTTAATAATTATCACCGACTCTTTAGTCGTTAGATGAGTTTATATTTTGTGCATCAATATATGTAAAAAAAATGTAAATTTATTTAGACTTTTAAGTTTAGGGGATAATTAAACAAACAAATAATTTAGGAGTGATTAATTAAAACATTAAAGTCTAGGTTTTTTTAACTTTTTTTTACCTTAATTGAAAGAAAATATGATTATTTTTAAACAATTATAAATGAATTTGGTTTTATATTGTTAGATGAAGATAAGAGGAATAAAAACCTTCAAATTTACAAAATAACACTAATTGTTTTTTTTTTTTTTAATAGGCTGAAAGAATTATATTGGTCAAAGCATGGCAGCAGAAGAAAAAGAATGTACATTAGGCCAGCATCAGCTCAGGCACAAAACCAGAACTGAAGCTGCCCAGAAACTGATAGCACTACAACCTCAAACTAAAAAGAACAACACACGCTGACAACCAACCAACCGGTCATCCCCACCTGTAGAGCCAACTAGAGGAGTGTTCCATCTGTTCCGCGGAATATGGAAAGCTGGAGTCCTTGCTAAGGAGAGAATATTTCCAAGTTGGACGTAGTGAATCATTCCTCGAGGTCATTTGCATGTGTGTTTCAACTTTCATGAACTTATAAAAGTTAAAAGAACGTCTTATATGCTTATTAACATTCGATGCAATCCAAATTCTTGGGGTGCACATTCAAGTATTCAACCATAGGACGATTCCCACCATTACACCTCATCGATAAGAATTATAAATTAAGGCTTATTTTCAATGGAAATACAGTAGAAACTCTATAAAATAATACACTTGAAACGACCAAAATTTATTAATTAAAAGAGTTATTAATTAATCGATAAATTAATAATTATTAATTTATATATTAATTAATATTTTATTAATTTATAGTAAAATACTTAGTTTACAAACACCTTTCAAGCTTCCACTTACTGTAATTATTGTATACAATGCATGTACTGTATATCAAATGAAGGGCCCAATTTGAAAGAAACCTTCAATCTCCCACCTTATTATGCTTCTTGTGTTCAATGTATCACTTTATGGACATTAAAAATATTTTCTATATAAACAAGATCAAAATACTGTAGGTTAACACAAACAAATCATACACACAACATGGCTTCCCATCTTAAAGGTGTGAAAAAAACAACAATGACAGACGAGATTCGAAGAGCATTATGCAAGCACAACAAGGATAATCCAAGTCTCACTCAAAAGCAATTGCAAGAATGGGTTCATAGTAACTATGGTTTGCAGGTGAGTCAAGCGACAATATCGAATACAGTTAAGTGGTCTTTAGAGTATCTCTCACTTGCTCCCGAAAGAGGCGATGTTAAGCGACACAAACCGGCAAAATTTCCTGACCTAGAAAAATCTCTCTATGAATGGATTCTTCAATATCAAGAACATGTGAATATGACAGGTGAACTAATCATCGAGAAGGCGAAAAAGTTCATGAAAGATATGTATCCAGTGGATGCTCCAGACTTTACTTTTTCTATTGGTTGGCTTGGAAAGTTCAAAGCAAGATATGGAATTAAAAATTTCCGGCGTTTCGGAGAGTGGATCTGTTGAAATGGAGGGCATGGAGGACAAATTAAAATCCATAAGAGACAAAGTTGATCAGTTTGAAATGAAAGACATCTTTAATATGGATGAAACAGGTTTGTTTTTTTATTAACGAAATCAGCCCTGTATTTTATTTTATATTTTGTACTTTAGTGATGTAATTATTTACATATTTTGATCTTAAACAGGTTTATTTTTTAGACTTCAACCGGATCATTCCCTTGCAACAATGCAGCTTGAAGGGAAAAAACAAGACAAGGAAAGACTAACTGTTGCTATTTGCTGTAATGAGGACGGTTCGGAAAAACTTCCTTTATGGATTATTGGGAAATATGCTAAACCAAGGTGCTTGAAGAATGTAAACTTGAACAGTCTTAACTGTGAGTACCGTGCTAACAAACGAGCTTGGATGACTGGTGTGTTATTTGAAGAATATGTTCGCCAACTTGATAAAAAAATAGTTGGAAGAAAAATTCTCTTGATTGTGGATAATTGCCCTGCTCATCCAAAAATTATTGAAGGATTACGAAATGTTGAATTATTTTTTTTGCCACCAAACACAACTTCAAAAATTCAACCTTGTGACGCGGGGATCATACGAGCTTTTAAGATGCATTATCGTCGTCGATTTTATAGAAGTCTTTTGGAGGGTTATGAATTAGGGGTTCCAAATCCAGCAAAAATAAATGTGTTAGATGCAATGAATCTTGCAATTTCAGCATGGACTATGGATGTTCGTGCAAATACAATTGCGAACTGCTTTCGTCATTGTAAACTTCGATCAACAGATAACGTGACTTTTTAGAACTCAGATGAAGGTGGTGAAAGCACTCAAGAACTCCAGAATTTGATCAAAGAGTTGGGTTATCGCAATGCAATGGATGTCGAAGATGTTCTGACTCACCCAGAAGAAAATGTAGTTGCACAGTTGTTGACTGATGAAGAAATTATTGAAAGCGTTATTGGAATTAATAAAGATGATATCGATGAAGAAGATGATGAAAGTTCTACAATGGAGCCCCCTTCGCGAAACGAAGCTATTAAAGCGGCAATCACATTGAACAATTTCTTGTTGAGCTATGAGAAAACAACACCAGAAGTTCTTACCATGCTAAGGAAAATTAGAGACGACATTCAAGGGGAAATTGATTTCAACAAAAAACAAAAGACAATTGAGTCATTTTTCAAGAAACCTTCATAAATCATTCATGTAATATGCTATATATAAGGAATTATTAATTTATATTTTATATGGGGTCTAAAGAAATTATCAAAAATGTATTATCTTATAATTTTAGCGAATTATTAATTTAGCACCCTATCCCCGAGTCGGGACCGGCCAAAAATATTATCTTAGAGAGTTTATTAAATAATCGAGTATTAATTTATCGAGTTTCTACTGTATTTGATTATCGGTATCTTTCTTCCCCTCTAACAACGATGAGGTGCAAATAAGAATACTAATCTCTTTTTTTAATATTTATTCCGTAAATTAATGTGTTTGAAAGATTTAATATATCTATATCCATATTTATATCTATACGATATATCAGTGTACGATATCATTTTGACTTTTTTCGGTAGCTATAGCTAATGAAGGAATGAAATACGAGTCATGCATAAGTGGACCATATGGCATAATTTCATGTGTTTCTTATGCATCAACTTTTTTCTTTGGTATATTCTTCAAATCCTCAAAATTAAAAAGAGAGGAGAGGAACCTACTGGTAGATTGATCCTTTACTTGGTCAAAAGATAGTCATGTTGACATTCTTTGTCCCAAATAAAAGTCAAACCTCTTTCCCTTTCATATTCCTTGCGACAATGGGTGTATTCTAAGTACAGTTAAATCTCGATAAATGAATGCTCTTGGGACCAGCAAAAAATATTCGTTTAGTGAGTTTACAGTTAAACCTCGATAAATGAATGTCCGATAAACGAATAACCTCACCAAATGAATAATTTTCTCCGGTCCCGACTTGGGCAAATGGGCTAAATGAATAACCTCGCTAAATGCATTAACGAATAATTTTTTTTGAATCCTTAAAGACCCCATGTAAATATAAATGAATAATCATTAAAATTCATAAGATATATATATATATATATATATATATATATATATATATTTATTTATCCTAAAAACAAAAATATTTCTTCCAATCAACAATGTTCACCCATGCTTGCATATCCTTTTGCGTAAGACTTGGTTGTTCCTTCTTATGCTCACATATGGCCCTCCTTATCTGGTCAGTCAAAGTTGATTTTGTTGTTGGTTTTGACTGGTGATCGGAAGCCATCAGACTGAATATTAAGAAAGATATAGTAGAATGAATTATTTACCAAACCAAGACTCTAGAAAAATTGAATTATTTACCAAACCAAGACTCTAGAAAAATATATATAGTAGTTTGTAGGTAGGTTAGGTACATTGTCTTAGTCTCTTAGTATTCCATACATAGAATATTATTATTAGTACATGTTGCATGTATTTAGACTCTAAGTATTCCATACATAGAATCTTATAAGTACATGATGCATGTACATAGTCTATATACGTATTTGTACATTAAATGTAAAATAAATAATCATACGAAAAAATAAAAATGTAAAATACTATCTAAATGAATAAAAATTCATTTATCGATAAATGAATAATATATTCATTTATCGATAAGTAAATAAACTCACTAAACGAATATTTTTTGCTGGTCCCAAGAGCATTCATTTATCGAGATTTAACTGTATTTACTTATCGATAAATGAATATATTATTCATTTATCGATAAATGAATTTTTATTCATTTAGATAGTATTTTACATTTTTATTTTTTCGTATGATTATTTATTTTACATTTAATGTACAAATACGTATATAGACTATGTACATGCATCATGTACTTATAAGATTCTATGTATGGAATACTTAGAGTCTAAATACATGCAACATGTACTAATAATAATATTCTATGTATGGAATACTAAGAGACTAAGACAATGTACCTAACCTACCTACAAACTACTATATATATTTTTCTAGAGTCTTGGTTTGGTAAATAATTCAATTTTTCTAGAGTCTTGGTTTGGTAAATAATTCATTCTACTATATCTTTCTTAATATTCAGTCTGATGGCTTCCGATCACCAGTCAAAACCAACAACAAAATCAACTTTGACTGACCAGATAAGGAGGGCCATATGTGAGCATAAGAAGGAACAACCAAGTCTTACGCAAAAGGATATGCAAGCATGGGTGAACATTGTTGATTGGAAGAAATATTTTTGTTTTTAGGATAAATAAATATATATATATATATATATATATATATATATATATCTTATGAATTTTAATGATTATTCATTTATATTTACATGGGGTCTTTAAGGATTCAAAAAAAATTATTCGTTAATGCATTTAGCGAGGTTATTCATTTAGCCCATTTGCCCAAGTCGGGACCGGAGAAAATTATTCATTTGGTGAGGTTATTCGTTTATCGGACATTCATTTATCGAGGTTTAACTGTATATGCATCATTTGTACGTATTATTAGTTGGTACGTGTGTGAAATAAAATTTCATATAAAAAATATTAAATAAATAAAAAATAAATTAAAAGTTAATTTTTTAATAGAATAAGATATTTTTATAAAAATTATACTCCCTCCGTTTTCGAATAATTGACACTTTACTATTTATGCACGTGTTTTGAGGAGGCCGAATGACTCACTATTTGACCCCAAAAAAATTCGTACTTTTTTTCTAACGTACGTTAATCCTTAACGTACGTCGGAGAAAAAGTACGGAACTTTTTGGGTCAAATAGTGAGTCATTCGGCCTCCTCGAAACGCATGCATGAATAGTAGCCAGTGACGATTATTCGAAAACGGAGAGAGTACATATTTAGATAAAATCGGACAATATTATTATTTTATTACTTTATTGGAAAAAGAATTTGTGGGTAGGTATGAATTCATTGCAAGGATCCTTTTACAACTTTTTCTCGGTTCTAGTGATTTCTATCGATCACTCGAGGAAACCTAAAGAAAAAAAAACTATGTAACTAGTGCCTCAAATTGTTTCTGTTGTAAATATTACAATCTCACGGTTCAATTGTAAGAGATCCTAGGTATATTTGTGAAGCTCAATAATCTTAGGAATATTTGTGAGGTACTTGTGGTTAGGTTTGAAGTAATCCTTTTACTCCAGATTATGAACACCTGATGGGATCTGTCAAGAACGAGCTGACGACTACAGGAAAATTGATGGATTTACGTGTCATAAGTGATATCAAAGCTCACTCAATCCGACGCGACGCATAAAGAATCTATATTTTACTTTCTTCTATTTTTTTTGTTTTTTAATTTCTTACTTTATATTGTTTTTATCTTTTTCTTTTAATTATTAAAAAATATTATCATAAGAAAATAAATCTCCATTTTTTTGCATTTTTTATAATTTTTTGAATATATATATATATATATATATATATATATATATATATTAATATAAAAATATTTTTTAATGCTCCATTAGAGTTTTGGACTGAAATTTTAACAACAGAGACTAAAGTTTAAAATATATAGAAACGTCAAGGACTAAAATTGGGGGTTTCAAACGTTATGAACTAAAGTTTCGAGACCCATTACCTTAAAGACTCTAGAATGTTTTTTCCTAATTATTGATATGGCTTGAATTTTATGGATCCGGATAATAATTAAGAATGACTACTCAATCTCACATTGAGTTTTTTTTATCAAATAGGAATATTTGTTACTTGGGAATTTTAGCAAATGAATTTGAGTGTTACAAAACAAATGGTATCAAAACCGACTCGTGTTATTTTTCTCTTATGTGGGCTTAAGGCAGCTTATAAAAGAAATTATGAAGTATTTTTGTTAGGCCCAAATGATAACTATCGCTTTTGTTTGATTGGGCTTGGGTGTCATAATAGCTCAACCAAGTTATGTGCCAAATCAAATAATACTTGTGTGACCATCTTTTAAATTGTTAACAACCCATTAGTGATTAAGTAGTAAAAATTTATCCATTATTAAAGTTTAGAAAATAGAGAAAATTATATCGAGATTGAAATAACCACTCCTTTCGAAAGCTAACGATGCTAATCAGAAACTTGCAAAGAAAAAATAGAAAAAAAGGAAAAAAAAAAGGTACTGTATTTGATAGAAACAGTATGTCTTTTGACTTCCTCCAAAAGAGGTAAAGATTAAAAGGTATTTTGAACATCACACTTTTTGACTGAAAAGAGAGAATGAAAAGTGGGATGTGACCCATTTTGTGGGAATCTCTTTAATTTTCTCATAAATAATCCCCAATGTATATAAAGTTTCAAGCCGATTCTTTTTTCTCACCCAATCCTATATTGGAATGTTAATTTTACCGTCAAATCGCTTATTTCCAAAATGCTCTTAACATGTCACATAAATCGAACCAAATAACCTCAAATTTAAGTGACAACGTTGTTAAAATACTTACATCAATCATTATTGACGACTCAACAATACTTAAATAAAATATTTAGTACGGAAAGAAAAAAAAAAGGAGAAAAGCATAGAAGATTTTTTTATTTTAAAAAATGAACCATTGTAAATTGTAACGGTGAGGATCTGTTAATGGATATGTAGCTCATTGGGTGTTTTTTTTGACAAAGTTGCGTGTATAGAATTTCGAGTTCAAATCTCACATTTACTCGTTAAAAAAAGAAAACTATTAGGATTTTATAATTTTCTACAATGAAGCATTTTATTTATTTATTTCTTCCATCTCTATCACGGAAATTCCCTCCTAAATCGTACTCATTGTCGGTATGGTGGCCGTTTGCTGTTGTAACAAGATAAGTTATTTTTTCCCAAGACAACTACATTAGTGGCTACCAACATATACCCAAACAACTAGACTTCCATGTTTGTTGCTGTATCATTTTTAGATTCCCTATCACTGAGGTGCTACCAGAACCTAATCACTCTCCTAACACAATTTCTCATGTATAAATTATAGAGCACGGACGGACTCTTTCTTTCCGGGAGTGAGAAGGCCATCACCGATCTGAATCGACGTCGCTGCAAATGGCAAACATCCAACTGATAACCTCAATGAATTTGGAGAAAAGTGATCCTATATCGCCATTTATATTCGCTTAAGGAGTCTTCTCATCATCAACACCTACGTTATGAAAGTTGAGGCTAGGAAAGTGTTATTGGGAAATGCTTGTGTACGGGATATTAAATTTGTAAGAATTATTTTAAAGATAAGTTATGTGCCAGATACTAAGAGATTAGGGCTTAGTCCATCAACAAATTTGGTGAACTGCGAACTCGAAACCAGCTTCTTTGAAACGACTTGTCAGCTGATATGAAATGCAATGTGTTAGAAGTTGGGTAAGGGCTTGTTTGGATCTCATTTTTGTTACCTTTGGAGTTTTGCAGAAAACAGTTACCGGTATTCTCAAGGAGCTATTGTATTAATCAATCCTGAGTACTTTATTTTCACCATCTGATCAATGATTTTGTGATCAATATATTCCAATGAACGGCGGGCGTCGATGACGTGCACATGATATACGGTGTACACAGGGAGTTGTGATGCGCTATTTTCCCACTGCGCTTTAGTATTCTTTATAAATATAAATAAAAATAAAAATAATTAAATTACAAGTACTACTACTCCCTCCGTCCTTTTTTAGTTGTCGTTTGTTGTCCTTATTTAGTTGTCATTTTTCAATTTTCAAGATCAATTTTTGTAGTCAATGACAAAATTAACTCTAAATAATTTTAAATTTGCCACTTTTTAGAGGAAAATTAAAAAAAATGGTTTATAATTAATAAAATTAGTTTAGAAAAAAATTATATAATAATTGTAATGTAATGACTGTGTTGGTTATTGTGAAAAATAAAAAATAACAACTAGAAAGGTACGGAGTGAGTACTACTATTAATAAAAATCCATAGAAAAATGTAGGGGTTAAGTCATTTTGTGGCACCTGTACTTTATTTGACTGACTCATTTGGCACCTCTATCGGTCAAACGGTTTAAAAGGCATCTCCACTTGAAAGATATGACTCATTTAACACTCGTCATTGACGTCGTCCAATAGGACGTGCAAAGATAAGAAAAGGAAAAAAAGAGAACAAAAATGGAGAGAGCAAAGATTGCATACCTGGAAGTGCAATAGGAGAATGGATCTGGAGGTAGAAAATATAAATAGAAGAGGATATGGGAAGGGAAGGGAGGGGAAAGCGGAAAGCAAGATTGGTGGAATTTGGAAACAGGTATATTGGGAAAAGGCACTCAGGGGTTCCTATCGTTATTATTTTCATTTTAGTCAGTCCTACTTTTCGAATTTGGTTCAATTGGGTCCTAACCGTTAGCTCCGTTATCCACCCCAGGTCCCTTCCGTCTAAATCAACGGTAACGGACTCTTTTTCCGTTAACTATCATTATTTTATTATTTAATTAATTAAAAAATTTAAAAAAAAATTAAAAACAATGTAATTAATTTAAAAATTCAAGAAAAATAATATAATTATTTTTTTATTTTATTATCTAATTAATTTTTAAAAAATCAGCTTTATTATCTAATTAATTTTAAAAATTCAGAAAATAATGTAATTAATTTAAAAATTCAAAAAAATATATAATTAATTAAAAAATTTAGAAAAATAATGTAATTAATTTAAAAATTCAGAAAAAATAATATAATTATTTTTTTCTTTTTTCTTTCTTATTTCTTATTTCATTTATTTTCACTTCTCCTCCTTTTATCTTTTCTTCTTTCTATTTCTTTCTTTTTTTTCCTAGTCAAATGTAAATAATGTAAACAGTGTAATTAATTTTATTTCATGTCCATACATAAAAAAATGAGCCACCTTTAATTTTAAAAAAATCCAACACCGTCGCCCTCTCTTCATCATCTCTCCTATGCTGAAAAAAAAATCTTAATTTATGTTATTTTTTGAAATAATTAATAAAACTATTTTTGAGATATTTTTGAAAAGAGGAGGAGAAGTGAAAATAAAGGAAATAAGAGATAATAAAATTAAAAATTAAAAAATTAATTATATTATTTTTCTAAAATTTTAAATTAATTACATTATTTTTCTGAGTTTATTTAATTAATTATATTTTTTTCTGAGTTTATAAATTAATTACATTTTTTAATAAAAAATTTAAATTTAATTATATTATTTTCTCATTTTTATAAATTAATTACATTGTTTTTCCGAATTTTTTAATTAATTATATTTTTTCTGAAATTTTAAATTAATTACATTGATTTTTAAAAATTAATTATATTTTTTTCTAATTTTTTTAATTAATTATATTTTTTTCTGAATTTTTAAATTAATTACATTATTTTCTGAATTTTTTAAAATAATTATATTATTTTCTCACTTTTTAAAATTAATTAGATAATAAAACTGATTTTTTAAAAATTAATTAGATAATAAAATAAAAAATAAAAAAATAATTATATTATTTTTCTGATTTTTTAAATTAATTACATTGTTTTTAAAATTTTTTTTAATTAATTATTTTTTTTTGAATTTTTTAATTAATTAAATAATAAAATAATGATAGTTAACGGAAAAAAAGTCCGTTACCGTTGATTTAGACGGAAGGGACCTAGGGTGGATAACGGAGCTAACGGTTAGGACCCAATTGAACCAAATTCGAAAAGTAAAACTGACTAAAATGAAAATAATAACGATAGGGACCCCTGGGTGCCTTTTCCCCAGGTATATTGGAGCAAAGAGTGTTTGTTTTCAATTCTTTTCCAATTCCATATATCCTTTTGAGCAAAGCACATAGTCAGAATAGGGGCGGCTTCTTAATAAATTAATGTCTTTTCTTTCTTCTTCTATTTTTAATCTTTTTTGCTTCTTATCTTTATATTCTCATTTTTTGTTTTCGTTGGTATTGGTTTGAGAGGTTAGGGGTTGTATCACAATAAAAAAAATTCTCAAAATTTTTCAAAATTGGCATTTTCTATGTTTGCAAAAGAAATCTTGCATATCTATGATACTCTACTAATTATCTTTATATAATTATAAACTTATTAATATATTAATTCATAATTTAATTATAATTCGAATAATTAATATGCATTTTTTATAATCAGTTGATATCTTAATGAGTTGGATAGAGAAGTTACAAAGTAAAGTTCAAACATCAAATACTTGATTAGTTAATTAATAGGTTAATTATAAGTGAAAATTAATTGATATATACAAATTAATGAAAAGATAAACAAATCCATTAGAATTTTTTTTTGGGAAAATTTGGAAAATTTCCAATATGGCGTTTTCAGAATTTTCTAAATCTGTAGTGTTAATTCTGAAAATCTGAAATTTTTTCATTTGGAAAAATGTTGGCTGTGAAACAGATCTTGAAAAAGTTTCCAGTTTTAAAAAAAAAAATCGGTTGTGAAACACCCCCTTAGCTTTGAACCCTTCTTAAAAAAATAAGATAGAACAGCTTCTTCTTTGCCACGTGGAAGAAAGTAACAAAAGCAAGCAGTACAGTGATATATAGAGCTGCCGTTCTTACATCTTCCATATTCCTTGAGTTGAAAAGCCGTTTATCGCGCCAAATTCTCAACGGCTAGAGCTCATAATTAAAAAAGGCCACAAAACCCCAACTCCCCAAAAAAAACAAAAAATAAAAAGAATATAGTTAAAATAATTAATTATTTTATTTTAAAAAAACTAAATTAATTATCAATGCTCTTCTCTTATGGAGAGGTGGGTGGGGGTGGGAGAGAAGTCGCCTTCCTCATTTGCTTCAACATTGAACATTCCACCTCTCCATAACCCCACACCTACATTTTAATTTTATATAATTCAAAAAAAATAGTAAACTGGTTTTGATACCAAATTTTAAAAAAAAAATCATTTTTTTATGAAAAAGATCGAATATTTGATCCTTATATGTGAAAAAATTATTTGTTTAAAATGCTAATCAGGACGAACGAGAATAGTCCTCCAACGAGCTTGAAAATACACGTAGTTTAGACCTAAAAATATTATTAAAAAAAACCAATATATAATTTCTTAAAAGAAAATTGAACCGTGAAGAAGTACCATATAAGGATTGGTTCTTGAATGTTAGTCACTTGTACGAGTTAATCCTTTCTTCTTCTTTTTTTTTTTTGTCTAAAAAAATTCATATAGATAAGGAATTTATTCACATAAATTAGGAGGGGATTTTTTTTTTGTTAATTTATTTGAATATCCATTTTAGTGCCCTTATGTATTCCTGTCTTAAAACTGCCACTTGCTTCATCTCCAACAAGATATATATAGGCAGACAGAGAAATACAAAGAGAGACCCATCCCTTTAATTATGCCTGTGTCCTGTGTGCACCTAGAGAATAAGAACACCAAAAAAAGAAGTAGCTTGGCATTCTTTTAAGGTATGATTCATTTATCATCATCATGTGCCCACCCCATATCATCCATTTCTTGGTTTTTTGTTTGTTTGTTTGTTATTTTATGGGTTCTTGTTATGTCAAATAATGCTGTCTATGAAGAAAACTTGTGTTAGTTGTTTAGGATTTTTATAGGAAATAGATGAAATGGAAGGGGTAGAGCTTGACAGAAAGTTGTAGAAACTCTTGTTTCTTTTTTGGAATTTTCATTCCTCTGGCACTGAACAAGTTTGTGTGTGGTTTCTTTCATTTTCTTGAATCAACAATGGTGAATTCTTGCCTCCAGTCTTGAATTCCAGTTTGCAGAAATTTAGGACTTTTTTTTCTTTCATTTCTACGCTGGAATTTGGTTACTTTTAGATAATTTTAGCTTTAATTCCAGAAATGTTTTGTTCATTACCATTCAGTGAAACGCCGGGTCAAGCCATGGATGTGGGAAGAGGAGGAGATGATACAAATGCTGATTATTCGCCTTATAAAGGATGCTATAGCCAGCAAAGATCACCAAGAAGCACATTGAGTCCACGAACCCCACGTAGCGACTCCATTGATCTCAATATCGATGAACCAATTGAGACTTCGATCGAGCAATTGTATCACAATGTGTGTGAGATGCAGAGCTCGAATCCCTCGCCTTCAAGGGCTAGCTTTCTGTCATATGGTGAAGAATCCAGGATTGATTCAGAATTGTGCCATCTAGCTGGAGATATGGCGGAAATGGAGCCAGTGAACGAGGTCGTGAGGGAGGAGAATAGAGAAGTTGGTGACTTAAATACAAGGAAAGATAATGGATCCAACATTGACCAGAAGAAGGGTATAAACAAGGAGAAAATCCAAGCAGCAAGCCTTAAGAAGCAGCTTTTTCGGTTGCAATCAGAATCCGAAGTGTCTACGAAAACCAATATGAAGAGCAGATCTCCTAATGATAAGCCTCCAACTGATCATAGGAGGTATGAGAAGAATGTGAGAAAGCCTAATGCAGCTTTCCCCATGATGAAGCAGAGAAGTTTTGCACCTATTCGCGCAAAACTGAAGAATGGAAATGAGGATCTTCTTGATGCAGGACTAGATAATCCTGACCTTGGACCGTTCTTGTTGAAAATAACAAGGGATATGATTTCTTCAGGGGAAAAGCCGCAAAAGGCACTCGAATTTGCTATTCGAGCAACGAAATCATTTGAGGTGTGCGCGAATGAGAAACCCAATTTGGAACAAGTTATGTCATTGCATGTGTTGGCAGCAATTTACTGCAGCTTAGGCCAATACAATGAGGCAGTTCCTGTTCTTGAACGATCTATCGAGATCCCAGTGATGGAAGATGGTCAAATCCATGCACTGGCTAAATTTGCTGGTTGTATGCAGTTAGGAGATACTTATGCAATGATGGGCCAGATTGAGAATTCAATTCTGTGCTACTCAGCAGGTCTTGAAATCCAAAGGCAAGTCTTGGGAGTAACAGATCCTCGAGTCGGCGAGACGTGCAGGTATGTTGCTGAGGCTCATGTTCAGGCATTGCAGTTTGGTGAAGCCGAGAAGCTTTGTCAGATGGCGCTTGACATTCACCGGGAGAAAGGTGGTCCGGCAACTCTTGAAGAAGCAGTGGATAGGAGACTTATGGGACTTATCTGCGACGCTAAGGGAGATTATGAAGCTGCTCTTGAACACTATGTTTTAGCAAGCATGGCAATGGCGGGAAACGGGAAGAAAATGGAAATGGCTTCAATTGATTGCAGCATTGGAGATGCCTACTTATCCTTGGCACGATATGATGAAGCTGTCTTCGCTTATCAGAAAGGGCTTAATGTGTTCAAGTCAAGTAAAGGAGAGAATCATCCGGCAGTTGCTTCTGTTTACGTTCGTTTGGCTGATTTGTATAACAAGATAGGAAAGTTAAGAGATTCCATATCTTACTGCGAAAATGCACTGCGAATATACGAAAAGCCGAACCCAGGAATCCAAGCAGACGAGATAGCCACAGGTTTGGTTGATATTTCTGCTATCTATCAATCGATGAATGAATTCAATCAGGCAGTGAAGTTGCTCAAAAAGGCTTTGAAGATATATGGTGAAACTCCAGGTCAGCAAAGCACTGTTGCAGGAATTGAAGCACAGATGGGGGTCATGTACTATATGATGGGAAACTATTCAGAATCTTACAACACATTCAAGAGTGCGAATGAAAAGTTTCGCGCGTGCGGGGAGAAGAAATCTGCCCTGTTTGGAATTGCATTGAACCAAATGGGTCTAGCTTGCGTGCAACGTTACTCGATAAACGAAGCTGCAGATCTGTTTGAAGAAGCAAGAAGCATTCTGGAGAAGGAATATGGACCATATCATCCTGATACTCTAGGGGTGTATAGCAATCTAGCAGGAACATACGATGCAATGGGAAGGTAAATTTCTATTTCTGCAGACTAAATGTTTACTGCTAGACTGTTTTAGGTCTAAACTACACATATCCTTAAGTTCCCTCGATTAGGACTAATCTTGTTCGTATGAGGATGTCTATACTGCATGTTTTATGTAGCCAATTGTACATTTTTTTTCACAGGGTGGATGATGCAATTGAGATTCTGGACTTTGTTGTTGGAATGAGGGAGGAGAAGTTAGGAACAGCGAATCCTGATGTCGATGACGAGAAACGAAGGCTGCTGGAGTTGTTGAAAGAAGCAGGAAAGGTCAGGAACAGGAAATCCAAGTCATTGGTAACCCTGCTTGACACAGAAATTGAAGTTATTCAAGAAGATGGTATTCAGGTATCTTGATGCTGCTGGTGTTTATGTACATATAGGCACGTGTAAAACATATGTTATAGCAGAGGGATTATTAGGTCTGTTTGGATTGTTTTGTTTTGATTCTTGTTGGCATTTTGGAGAAAAATAAATAAGCTAAAACCCTTGTTAAACCCTTTTGTGAGGGTCACATGATTTTTACAGATTACACTACATTGTTTATGGAAGTTTTGATATGTTTCTATTACATTTCTTGTTATTTTTTATAATAAAAACATGTTGGAGTATCATTTTCTTGTGTGTTGGTGCACCAAACAGTCTCGATTAGAATATGGTTGTAATTGCTTCTACAGAATTGGTAAAAATACTGACTTTTGAAGTCTTCTCTCTCACCTGCTGATGTCTTTTTCATCTTGAATAGAACTGTTATATAATGTAAAATGTAAGGTAAAAGATGGCCTTAGTTAGTATGTGACTTGCAACAAACTACTGTCTTCTTTGTGGTCCAAAAGGATAGCCATTACCTTACTTAAAACCTAGGCTCGAACTCGAAACCCGATTCAGTAAGTCGACCGCAACAAACGTTACAAGTAAGGAAGCTTTAAAGAGGTCAGGGGTGCGAAGCCCATACGAGCACATTTTATTATTTATTTAATCTTACTTGAGGATTTCAAGTTTTAGAGAGCACAAAGATGCATTTGAACATGTGCTATATAGATATACTTAAAACTAAAACCCTAAAACCATCAGCATTATTATCAATCAGTATTGCAAGCCAGAGTTGCTTTCACCTGATAGAGACAACTTGTCGTGAACACGGTTTCTACAGATGCTGACAAGCCTCCTCGATAGCGAAAGGCGGGTGGGAGAGGGAGCCATTGAGGATATGATTAGCCACACACTGATTAGCTGCTTCAGTGTAATGTATGCCATCCCAGCTAATATACCTTGATGGATCCTTGCAGCTACTACCATACACAGTTCCATTCACTACAACTTGCTTCCCACAATTTACATGATATCCATAGTAACTTCCACAACAGAAATTCTTCGGATCAACGAAACCTGCCAGACCATTACCACCACGACACCATAAATCAGTAAAAACAAGCATCATTTGTCAAATTTCTAACAACTAAATTAGGGATAGTTACATACCCTGACTCTTAGCAGTACTAATCAGCTGATACTTAGCTGCATAAACATCAACATATGTGAACGCTGAACCGGGAAGCTGTGTTCGCAGCAGGGATACCTTGTCCTTCAGCTGCCGGTTAAATTCCTGAGCCATGTCATTATAATTCTTTACGCATCCATTTTGATCCACATTACCAGGTTTTGCGTTGTAAATGATAGTGTAGGGTAAGCAACCGAGTGGACCGGTGCTATGCACCCAGAAAAATCTTGCCCCTTCTTTGTATAGTAGCTGAAATGTTACAGCTAAATTAAAATAGATAAATTTCCTGACACGGACTAGCATTATAGATTTCTGTTTCTTACCTGCACTGCATCTGAAAACTGAGACAGGATATCAGGAATTGAATTTCTAACTTGTTCCTCCACCATGTGTTGGAACCCGTAGGACAGGTCATTCTGTCCAATATCAAATATGTATAAGGCCTTAGAGAATTCTCTCGGTGGAGGAAGACGGCTTCTCGATGGTGAAAGGTTCCCTTTTTCTGCAATTCAACTTAAACATCATTTCTGTTACCTTTTACAGCAATGAAACTTTTGCAGAAACCATACATTACACAGACAGAAGAATAGAAGGTGGAATAGAGACTTACTATTGGAGCTGGGTTCATTATAGAGAGCTATCGTACATGCTTTGAAACGCACAAACTGCGAGATTTGAAAACCAAGATTGATAGGACTGTATCCACCTGGACGAATTGATGCACCTCCAGTAGCAAAATTTACTCCATGCCTGAAACCCGCCCCGAAGGAGTCCAGGTATGCACTAAGATATGGTAGGTTGAGTTTATCAGCTGGTCAGAATAACCAAATTAAGGTTAGAAAATACACAAACTGTGCACACCCATAAAAATGCTGAAACTCAAATCAAAGTCTACTTACCTATAAAATCTATGATGAGACGGCCATCAGAGGCTCTTCCAGCAGGATGACCAAAGAAAGTTTCACCATTTGGAGGAGGGATTTGACCCCAAGCTGCATTCGCTTGTCCGGTATCCGAATTCGAGTCCCCGAAGTTGAAAACTGTCTGGAATGCACAGTTCTGTGAACCACCCATCACTGTTTTTGGATGGGCCACAATTTCAAGAAGTAGAAAAAAACCAAACAAATAAAGGAGCTTCAAAGATTTCATTTTTGGACTTAGTTTAGTATACTAAGCTGAATTTTCCAATACTTCAAGTAAGAGAATGATTAATGATCAAACTAAGACAACCATGTTCACTATTTCTAGAATCTTATTTGGACAAAAGACAGAAGATCACATGTTCTGCAAAAGAGTGCACTCCCGTGTCTCTCTCACTTTTCTAACAAAGAAAAAGGGTCCACTTCTCAAGATTGGAAGGTTTTTTATTGCAAAAAAATTATACTAAAAACTTTTTGATCAATCAAATCTTTCAAGTACTTCTCATTTATGGAATGATACTGGTGGATGAAATTTTAATGTAGATTCATTAAAGATAAGATGGTGAAATCTGCATACAGTGGACCTAAGTTCCTATAATAAGACACAGCTTTTAGGGCAACAGAGGCAGACAGGTGACAGCAATTCATTTTCTTTGTCAAAAAAGCAGAAAAAGAAAGCTAGAGGAGTTGCACAATTGTCCTTGTGCATTGTAGTTGCACCTCTCATTACATGAGTGGTAGCTGGCTGTGATGCAAGCATTTTTGGATGTAGGCTAAATCTAGAAGTTTCCAATTCCATCCAATGACCCAGAATTCCAAAATGATACCCTAGAAAGGCCCATGTCTTATTTCTTGGAGCCCCCGAGTATTCTCTCTACCCTTTCCGGGCATGAAAATATTCCCGTTCCAACACTGTCGGGCCTCGAGAGTGGACGGGTCTTAGCATGGTTTTCTACATTCTCAAAGGCTCAAATTCGAGACCTGAGTTTAGGGTGGACAACTTTCTTACCCCTTTTCCACGTCCAGTGTTGATAACCAATGTGTTATTGAGCATAGAAGAGAAAAAGTACAAAATTCTTAGCCTTCTCAACTAAATCTGTGACATGGTAGCAGTAGCTTGTATTAGGAAGTGAGACAAAAGAAAAAGGTACTCTAGTTAGCAGCCTCAAGCATAATAATAATCTGCAGCAGTTATAATAAGAGGGATGAGAATAAGCTAAAGATTTATGTTGAGTAATCAAAACCAGGTTGGTTCAGTAAAAAAATAATTAAAACTAATCTACAAAAGCTAGTCAATAACACAAGTGGCTAGGACAAATTCGCAAGCTAAACAAGCAGAAGATTGGGAAAATAACAAATTGAAATTTCTTTTATTTTTCAAGATAAGAAAAGGAAAAAGGTGTTACAGAAAAAAAATTAAAAAAAATTGGCAACCTGGAATGGAACCTGTTTCTTTGTACGTTGTTTAAATGCTATATGGCACATTCCAATTCTGGACTAAATTGTTTGCAACAAAAGCTTCATGTGAATAATGGAGGTATCATGTATTGTAGACAAAATACTAAATTTTCTCCGGAAGGAATCAATTCAGCAACAGACCCTGCACTTCCCTAGCAAATGGTCTGCTTATGGAGCTGCCGTGAACTCCAAGTACTATCCGCAGGAGAAGGGAATATAACCGTCGGCAACCTCTTACTTTCCTCCACATTAGGGAAATCAATGGTGTAATGAAGCCCGCGGCTCTCATGCCTCGCAAGGGCACTGCTCACCACCAGCTTTGCACAACAAAAGAGGTTCCTCATTTCACAAGCCTCAAGACTCACCATTGTCTGTTCCCATCCTTGCTCAAATAAGTACTTCTCCCACTGGCCTTCTAACTCACTGATTCTTCTCTCTGCAGTCTCAAGCCTAGTTGTTGACCGAACAATCCCCACATATTTCCACATTATGGATTGCAGTTCTTTTCTTACCTCTCTAGTCATCCTTAATATGTTTTTGACTGCATCACTACCAAATGAATGGGGCACAACCGGTCGGGACCAAGAATTTGAAGCACTGAGATCAAGGGTACAGCTCCTCATATGATCAACTGAAGGCTGGACAGCTCTTCGTGCAAAAACTAAAGCTTCTAGCAATGAATTACTAGCAAGTCGGTTCGCTCCATGCAAGCCAGTACATGCGACCTCGCCTGCCACATAGAGTCCACGAACATTTGTCTCACCTTGAAGCCCAGCACGGACTCCACCACACATGTAATGGGCTGCAGGAACCACAGGAATTGGCTGTTTTGTTATATCGAGGCCACACCGGAGGCACTCAATTGCTATGTTGGGGAAATGAGAAAGAATCTTCTCTCGGGGCTTGTGACTGATATCAAGCAGCACATACTTCTCATTACGCTTTTTAAGCTGGTCATCTATGCTTCTTGCCACTACATCTCTAGGAGCTAGCTCAGCTCTCTCATCATAAAGGGGCATGAAGCGTTCCATGCCTAAATTATACAGGATGCCTCCATCACCCCTAACAGCTTCAGTGATGAGAAATGAATTTTCTCAAGCATTCTCTGGTTTGATGGGAAGGCCTTCATCAGCTAAGGCTGTTGGATGAAATTGTACAAATCTGAGATAAATTGAAGAGAGTTATAAAATCTAACTTTAACAAGTTTACGCACACAACTCCTTAATTATTGAGAAAAACATACAAGGATGTGATTCTTAGTAGGAATATCCTAGCAGGACATGTTTGCAGGGAGGATTTACCTACAGAGTGAAAGCCATCGAACTCTTTTAAAATAAATGAAAGGGGTTGATTATCTTGAACTAGTATAGCTCTCTAATCCATGTATCGCTCCCTTTACAATTAGCTAACAACGTATTGCTATAGACATGATGACTAAACCATCCATTACATCCTAATCTATTTAATTTGATCTTCTAGGGAATAAAGGAAACATGCAAAGAAGCCCATTTCAGGAATGTTTCCATCTCTAAGGCATGCCCCACCAAGAAGGCAATCTTGCATACAATAAAAGCAGTAAGAACTTCAGATTCCCAGGAACATCAACATAAGAGACAGGACACAAAATTACTGGGAATCTTTCACCATGGGATGGTATATAGTGATATACTTACTCCATATTAGAGATTACAGCTTGACCTCTGTGTGCCATTGCCATTCCATCTCCAGTGGCCACCTAGAATAGGATATCAACAATTGAGAATGTATGTCATGGACTTAGATACATTTGTCAATATTCAACAGGCCTCATTTTAAGAATATCCGAGAAGAAAAAAAATAAAGAATAATAAATCAAAAGATGCACATTTATATCCCCTAGCTGTTCCTCATCCTAAGATCGTTTCTTGAATGACTTAGAGGAGGCCAAATTTTTATCAGGCATTAATACGTCAATAGATGAAGACTCATTGAAAATTAAGGGACCAAGCCATCTAGAACTTATTGCTGGAAACAATTTCAGATGAGAAAATTGAAAAAGAAAGGTACCGGTGGATTTGTTGTAGATGGATAGATATGACCAGCTCCACCTGATGCAAGCAAAGTCACCTTCGAAATAAAACGAACCACCCGAAAGTTCATAGCAATTGGGTGTTCATGAATAGGTGCCAAACCAAATATATGATAGGATCCTAATTATTGAACCATGTTATCACCTCTTTTGTTTCAGTATTCAAAGTGTCAACACCATAGCAAACTGTGTCAGAACCATCCTACAATCAGCAGCAAAATTCATGTCAGCATACACAATGCAATTGATGCTTAAACTTTAGGGGATCAAATACTAATCAATTAAACCTTTGCATACGGAGATGCAAATACATATATGCTAGTTCCTCAGTTGGAAACAAAATGCTGAAGTTAATGCAGTGATGAGATCTACTTGCAAAAACAAAGGTTATTGGAAGTTTCCAATAACACTGCACTTATGACCATATTTTTGTACAGTCTACATATAAAGAAAATGCTAGAATTTACACCTGAGAAGTTAGCAAATCTATTGCGAAATGGTGTTGAAACACAGAGATGTTTGGATCATTGATGACTGCCTCTAGAAGAGCTCGCTCAATCTCCCTTCCAGTCATATCAGCAGCATGAACAATTCGGTGGTGAGAATGACCTCCCTCCCTGGCCAGGTGCAAGTTTCCATCCTCCCCGTGATCAAACATTGCACCCATAGCTATCAATTCCCTAATTCTGTCCGGTCCTTCTGTGCAAACAACCTACACAAAGTAAAACAAACTTAACAAAAGGCTCGATGCATAAGAGCTTAACTTTATTATCATAAATCTCAACTTGTAAGGCACAAGATTACAAATTCACTTTCTAAATTATAAAATTCCAGCATGTAAGTCTAGGGTATTGTTTAAATTAAGTATATCTCATTTTAGAAAAATACGATGGGGGGACAGATTTTTTTTTCTTTTTTCCCCTTTTGGTCTCAGGAAAGAAAAGTTACTTTCTAGAAACAATAAAGGGGTATAGTTATCCATTCCTAGTATACAATGCACGGTTCCAAAACTTACTCTGACAGTCTCCTCATCACAAAGGTAAGCTCCTGCTACAATAGTATCCTGCATGTGACTTTCCACAGAGTCTGTAGGGCACAACACAGCACTAACACCACCTTGGGCATAGTTTGTGTTACTCTCATGAGGCTCTGCCTTGGTAATAACTGCAACTGTTCCATGCTTTGCAACTTCAAGAGCGTATCGGAGGCCAGCAACTCCACTTCCAATGACAGCAAAGTCAACGTACTTTGTGGAACTATCTCTTAAGCAAAATGATATAGAGGTTGTTCTTGTTCTAAGTTTCCAATTGTCACTAATGGCTGGTTGAGAAAAGTTACATCTCCGGATTTCCAAGAACTTGGAAACTCCATTTGACCTAGAGGATCATGCCCAAAAAACATGAGAATGGATGCATATGGAAGATTTTGTCAGCAATTGGTAATTGAGGAATATCACTGTTTGTGCCATGATGACATGCTAGCATAATAATAAGGCAGTGTCATCTGGGAATGCTACAGTGGTGTGGTCTAAGAAATAGGTAGTGTAGCTACATATTTCACACAAAGAAACATCTCTATCATACTATGTGTCCATCTTTGTGGCACGTAAGCACTTGAAGCTCAAACTCTCTCCGCCAACATATTTATGTGGTATAGCTAAGAACATTAGAAACCACAAAAAAAACATCCCCTTTTCCTCATTTGGGATGAGCCTTAACCATCAATGATTGCTGGCCAAAAGGCCACAACCCATTTTAGTGCATCATTAAATAAGAAAAAAAGAAACTTAACAAATCAAAGCAAATTCGTGCAAAAAGCTCAAAGCGAAACCAATCAGAGATGAAGAAATAGAGCAAGATGCTCATAAAATAAAATACCATAAAAGATCTCTCTCTAAGCATCCACTGAATGCCACACTGGACACCCAAGCAGTTTGTCTAAAGCCATGTACCTGACTTATGTTTAACTGGTAGTCCAAGTTGCCAATTCCACTTGCTATACTTGCAGTCATCGTGACCTCCCTGCCAAATAACAGAATTAGATCAGTACATACAATTATAACCAAAAAGTTCAGAACTTTGAGCTTATAACATCAAGAGCATTTTCACCATTAAATACAACAAGTAGCAACAAATACAATTGAGGAAAAAACAAGGAAAAACTAAAGATCCAACCAAGATAAGTAACAAGAATGTAGCTACATTTCAGATGAATCATGATTAAGAATATTTAATTTTAACATCAGAAATACAATCAATTCAATAACTAATTAACAGGAACAGATGTGATAAATGCCCCCCTCTACAAATTACAAATGCGAGAGCAATTCAATAACAGAATGTAGAAAAAAATAAGAACTCGAAAAAACGCCTAAATACAAGTAAAGATTATGAATCAATAAAGAAATACAACCAAGAAACTCAGCTGAAGAAAATGACCAACAACCCATTAATCAAATGAAAGAATTTTAGCTAAAAACAAAGTCCTAACCTTGAAAACAACAAACATGCAAAACAGAACCCAACAACATTCAAACAAACAACAGATTCCCAAACCAAAAATGAAAAAGAAAACACAAGAACAAACTTACAAAAATTATTCGGGTCTTTGTGTTCGAGAGGGTGTATTTGCAAAATGTAAATTGGGTTTTGTTAGTTTTTGTTTTGTTAGGAAGAAGATGTTAGGCAAGAATCAATGGTTGAAAGAATGGCAGAAAACAGACCATTGGGATTTTGCGAAGATGAGGGAGGATCTACTTGAGCCAGAACCATCGTCGAAATACGCGCCAAATGCGGCGTCCCTAAACTAAACTTCCTCTACTCTAATGTTTTTTTCTTCTTTTTCTTTTTGTCTTTTACATAAAAGGTTGTCCTTTTAAAATTTTATATTTCCAATTAAATTTGACCAACAAAATAAAATCGTTTCTTCTTTTCTTTTTTATTTTCCCTTAATTGGGTTATTATGAACATATTTAGAAAAAAAGAATTTATAATTGTTGTTTGTTAGGCATGAGGCTTATCTAGGTGGATCATCATGCCGTCAACCAAGTAGCAATATGAGCCAAATTTTGGCCGTCAAATTTGCCCATTCGTTGAGGATGCTTAGAGTGGATGATGTATATATAGCTAAGTGATTAGAATGACTTCAATCAGTACTAAAATATTCGTCCGCCTTTAACTAAGGTTTTAAATTAGAATCATCTTTGCGAATGTTCAAATGAAAAACATTAATTTACTTTTAACTAAAGTTTCAAGTTTAAATCATTTTTAAATACCGACAATGCTCCGATGAGAAAGATGGAGGAAAGAAAAAAAAATCAAAATAATAGGAAATTAATTTTACTCCAGCATGATTAAGTTCTAAACATAGCAACTCACCTGATAAAATATTCTTAATTCTTCATAATCAATTACTACCTTCTCTTATCTCTGTGTGGTCCATTTAAAATATTGGTGGGCGAGGCAAAATGGAAAACACGATGATGCCCATTTTTTATGTATATGGCCTTGAATTCAGCCCAAGTCTGTGACAAATAGATGCATAATTTTAATTTCCCATGCTTTTCCACACCATGAAAGAGAACAATGTTGGGCGTTTTGGATAGCATCAAATTGAGGCCTTAGAAAAAGAGATGAGGGACAACCTTGGCGAAGAAGCACTCTACTAATGGGATTGGAAGGATAGATTATGCCTTGTCTTCAGGCGGTGGCTTGCACTCTAGTTCATGCCGATACTCTTCATAATTGACTTTCGTATTTGATTCTGATTCATTGGTTGCCACACTATCCTCTTCCTACCTAACGTCTCCACCGCATCATATAACTCATATAATTCTTTAAAGTAAAGATAAATATACTGTTATTTTTCACAAACGCTCTCGTATTATCAATCAATTGTTTTTTTATAGAAAGGCCAATTATGAGGAGTATCGAGTGCGCGCACTGTAAATTTGTTGATCTTAAGCGGATAATTTAGGATTTAGATAGGGATTTCCTAGTTGGGTTAGAGAGGGAGAGGGATAGTGTGGCGGAAAATGTTAGAGTTTTAGAAAAGAGCTGTAATGAAATTGAAGCAAAATTGGAGGAAATGAAGGTGGGACCAATGGAGAGGGAGAAGTTGGAGAAGGAGAAAGCAGTGCTAGAGGAGGATGTGAAAAAGTTTGAGGGGGTGATTGTTGAGTTTAATCAACGGATTGAAGCAACGGAGAAAGTGGTGGAGGAGAAAGGGAAAGAGGTGGGTTTCAAAAAGAAGAGGGAATATTAAAAATATACTATATATTATTACTATTAAGAAAAAAGAGTTGAGGAAAGAATGTAGTAATAGATTAGAAAGCCCAAAACATATATCTGGCCCAATAACAAGATAGAGCCCAAAAAGGTCCAGTCAGCACATATTTACGGTAATGCTACTGCCACCTCACTGGAATGAGTTGAAAGCGTCAAAGGCGACATGACCGGGCGAGAAATCAGTTTTTCGGTTACGCGCCCACTCCCCTCACCTTTCTTCTTCTTCTTCATCCTCACTTCTTTTTTTCCATGATTGAACATAGACAGAAACATCACGGCATATAGAAGCAAAAAATTACTGAAAAACCAAACCAGAAATGGGGAACTTAATCAACAAGGAGCCCCCGCCGCCGATGGTATTGGTGCCGCCACTCTTCGATTTTCCTCCGCTCGGTGCACGTAACAGGTACGAAAACACTCTAATTATCTATTCTTCATTTACCGCGTCAATCTTGTTTACACATTTTGTGCAAATTGTTTGTTTATGAGTGTAACTTGTTGCTGGTGGCGGTGGCGGTGGCGGTGGCGGTGGCGGTGGCGACGGTGCAGGATGTTGGAGTCGTCCTATGACATGTTGTTTGGCAAATTGGCTTTGAAATGTCTTTTCGAGGATTATTTTGAGGAAGCAAGGCATTTTAGCACCAGGATTATGTTGAAACCAATTGATGACCCCCATGTGGATTTGATTGCAACTGTATCCTTAGGACTTTAATTCTTATGGGAAAGACTGAAGCATGCTTTGTTTTTTAACAAATTGGATAAAATTGTTGTTTGTTTTGCTCTGGTACATGGCATTACTTTTTATCTGTTCGTTTATGTTTTATTTGTTTGATTGGCCATTTATAATTTGTTGGAAATTATGGGAGTGAGAAGTTGGATTTAGGAAGGAACAATGCTGTTGTTGTTTTTCTTTTTTCTTTTTCCTTGACTTGAGTAGGTTTCAGGGCCACTAGATCATAAACCTGAGGAGAATATTGTAGGAAATGCCTTATTCCGCTGGCAAAGGTACTCAGAATTTTGTTTGTTTGTTTGTTTAAAGTTCATTTATAGTTTTTCCATCAGAATCATGACAAACTTCTGACACCCTTTTTCCAGTGATGTTGATTATCCTCATACTTTCATGGACCTTTACGTATCGAGTTCTGATCCGTGAGAACAATATTTCCTTCCCTTACCATTATTTATTTTTTTGAATCCTCATGGGGGTGGTTCCTTGTTTAATGCCATTTCTTCTCTTTTTTTGCTGAATATTGCTATGTTCCCTTATTCTAGGATTTTGCGTATGAGGTCATGTTCTTATTATCCTAAGTATGGGCTTGGAGCATTTGGTACTTTTCCAGTCCTATTAAGAAAAAGGTATATGCCCACACTTAGGAACATTGCAGTTTCTCTTTAACTGAGCTGGCACAATGTCTTTCAAATATGTTTTCATGGGTCCTGCCTTTCCTGCAGAGCATCTTCAGAAGATTATGGTGTTATGGGATTTAGATATAGCACAGGAAATGTATCAATTGGAGCCACACTAATGCCTTTTGCCAGTATGTGATCTAATTTTGCTAATAGTTACTATGTATTTTGTGGATAAGGATGAATGAGGATTAGCCATGTTTCCCTACATTATGTTTTCGTATTCCCGCTGTCATCTTTATGTGGTTAGCCAAAATTTTCCTTGAAATAGGATTCTCCCATGTGGGTTGTTGTTGTTTTTATACTTGTACAAAGATATTATTTAATGTTTAGTTGATTCAAAAATAGATTAATTTTAGTTGACGGTTGTAAAGATAAATCAATATTCTAGTGTTACTCTTGTACATCTGTATTCTTCTAATGACAATACTTTGGTGCAATCTCCATGATTCTAGTAAAAGATGAGTTTCCAAAAAGTGCATGGCTTGTAACCAAGATGGGAAGGCTGACTGCTGGGGTGCAGTATGAGCCAGAACGTAAGTTCTTCTCCTGATTGATGTCTTCAATTTTATTTTGTTAACTAAGGGTGATCACTGGAATGCAGATAAGAAGGGTAATGAAACAGATGCTTTGGGTGTCAACTTTTTATTTTATTTTATATTTGTTGTTCTATGGGCATTCTTGCTCGGGAGTTATAAGGAATTCAATTGATTTCAGTGAAATTCTGTGTTAGACAGTAGCATCTCATCGCTTTTGAAAAAAACTTGAGTAGTTTGTGGAAATATCAAATATACTGTAATTTAATCCCTCCAACTTGTTGATTTTTCTTTGTTAGATGGAATCAAAGATGGTGCTAAGTATAAAAATCTAACAAATTGGAGTGCCGCAATTGGATATGGAATAGGATCAGGGAGTCCCTTGAGTCCTTCTTTCAATTTTGGCCTTGAACTTGCTCAAACGTCTCAGGTTTTCTCTGATTCCTTTCTCTTTTTTACTTGTTCATCTTTGACTTCTATGTATGTTTTCACTTACTCTATGTTTATGTGCCTGGCATAATGTGTCTATATAACATGCGACTGGTATGCCAAGTATTACCAGAGTCACTGACTTTGTGTTTTTATATAAATTTGATGAAATGTAATGGTTGCAGTTAAACTTTATTCTTCATTAGAATCCTTGCTGGAAATCGATTTTGTTAACAATATAAAGCCAGAATACAAATTGTGAAAGAGAAGAAATTTAATCATTGCTGAATTGCTAATTTGTCATTTTAACTATTTTATGCATCTCTGAGGCTTCATGTGCTTGTTTTCAATTGCAGTTCATTGCCTCATTCTATCAGCATGTGGTGGTCCAGAGAAGGGTATGCTTCTCTTCTCTATTCTTGTGTCCTCCACATGCATTTTTGATTTTCCACTCCATTATTTGTACCATACGTTGTTGTGAAGAAATTTATGGCAGGATCTGTCACAAACTTGTTGACCATTAGTTTGGATTGACCAAGATTGATTGCTCTTAAGCATTGTCAACAAGTCAGAGGCACTGCCTCCATTTGTATCTACATTTTTGTTTGTGGCTTTGGTCTATAGCTGCTCTGTTTCAGTCCTGCTTCAGTCTGATCACTCTTTGTTACTGGTGATTATTCAACTTTCATGGATCAATTTGATAAATTTAGAAGTTAGAAATTAACCATATGTTCCATAGAATGTGCTAATTGGAACACCAATTCATTGATATATCTGGAAGGCTAGTACTCACGCTGGCCATGGGACTGAATCTACTTGGAACATGAATTAGGAGTTGGTTTTGATACTAGCTTGCTATTTAGGTATTCAAGGAACGCCAGAATTAGAATACAACTCTGTTTTATGTTAAATTCAAGTTCTCACATTCTTAATGCCAACATAACAGAATTGGTAGTCCTTTATCTGACAGAAGTTTAACTGCTTCAATAACAGGTGAAGAATCCATTTGAGGAAAATGAAATAGTTGGAATCACAAATTACATTGACTTCGGGTTTGAGTTACAAACAAGGTAGTCCATGCATCAGAGCTAGTGTATAATCAATGTTGAAATATATAAACTTAATATGAGTTTTTTTAAAGGGTGGATGATGTCAAAACACCAAACAGTGCCTCAGATTCCACCTTTCAAGTAGCTGCATCCTGGCAGGCCAATAAGAATTTCTTGCTGAAGGTACTTATTAATGCGATGTTGTACCCCTCCATGAAGGATTCCCTCATGCTTATATAGACTACACTGCATATTTGCAGGGAAAGTTGGGGCCTCTCAGCTCATCGATGTCATTGGCATTCAAATCATGGTGGAAACCTGCGTTCACCTTCAACATTTCAGGTGCCTCTGGTTTCTAAAAGTTTTCAATAATGTAAAATTTCGTTTCTGAAGTTAGGTTTCAGTCATGTTTATATGGTTGCAAGCTTTTGGCTGTTACTGGAATTCCTTATTACCATTATCTGATGCATTGTATGGACAAAATATGATTTTTTTAGTTCATACCATGGCTGTCATTGGAGGGTCTGACTCAGATTGTGGAGGTAGAATAACCATAAAACCAAGTTTTAGTAAATTGCACAGGAAGCTATTGATTTGTCAAGAGTAGTACAACTTGTATCGTAAAATGAAAACATTCCGTTTTGTTCTGAGTGGTATATATTTTGGGGCCAAGCCGTTGAATGCACAGAAAAGCTTTTCGTTAGAGACTCATATTTTGGAGCTAATCTATCTTGCATGTTTTGAAATTGATCATAACAGAAATATTTTTTTCCACCTCCTGAGCCTCGATAACATAGGTTCGCTTTTATTTTTTCATGTCTTCACTTGGATGTCTATGTAACGCCTGTAAATATTCCCATTGTTTTGTAGCCTCAAGAGATCGTGCAACTAGGAATACCTCATATGGTTTTGGCATCCGCGTTGAGAATCTTAGAGAAGCCAGGTTCATTAATTTGTTTGTTTTTCTTCCAGAGTTGTTTAACCAAGTAAACTATTTCCACTTTTTTCCTGCGCACACGTTTTGGTTCTGTTGCAAAGTTCCACAAGGAACTGTACCCTAGCTATGATTAGGAATTCATTTTGAACAAGACAATTATTGTAATGAGCATTGAAACTTAACGTGCTAAGAAACATGGCAGTAATTTGTTGTTTCAAATTAGTAAATACTAAGTTCAAATTTCCGTAGAACTGGATTCCGAACTTTCATTGAGGTGCATAGGATGAGGGACCAAGTATTAAGAAGTTTACGATCTTTGCACAAATGCAGTTACCAAAGAGCTGATCCGAATTTTGTGATGCTGACACCGAGCAAGGAGCACCTGGCGGAGGGAATCCTCTGGAAGATAGGAATGCGACCGATGCTACAATCTGACATAAATGCAGGAAACTTCGACAGTTTGCCGAAAGAATTGAGACCCCTGGGGAACGTTTTGTAGATTTCTCTTCTGCAGCCCTCTTTCCATTTTTGAGTAGATAAGGGGAGAACTGTTTCTATTTGGCGCGACCAATTACAAAATGAGGGTCACTGCTGCAAAAAAGTTGTAAATAAATTGTGGAAACAGTGTCTTTTACTTAAGAGTGAGATTACTGTATATCCTGTCATTTTTGCTAGTGTGTTGTAAGACTTGACTTACTAGAAAAACCAGGACGAGAGCACTAATCCAAGCCAATCATCAACTGTTAAAATCTGACGTCTGAAACCTAATTAAAATCAGTTTGAACCGAGGTTTTATCAAAATTCACTTGAAGTTGTATCTCTTCTTTTTCCTTTTACAAGTGTGAAATCTATAAATATTTTTTTTCGCTCTACTTTAATATTATTTTTAGTCTAGACTTGAGCCCACCATAATAAACTAATTTACTCGAGACTGGATTAAAAATAAACAAATTTTTTAAATATTTTATTTGATTTTTAGTAATATAATTTTTTTTCCTTTTAAAAAAAATATTAAAATTTAAACATGAATTTTTCAGAATTTACCTTGAAATATTTAAATTTTGTCCTGTAAATTTTCACTTAGCCAGGCTTCACTTAAGTTCACTGCAGTCCACACAAACTGGCGTGGTGGACCATGCAACCGAGAAAGAAAAGAAGAAAAAGAAACTAAGAGAAGGAGGGAAAGGCGAGGCAATGGCTCATCATCAGCTCACTACTTTGTCTTCTTCACTCCTCATTTCCACACACCAACACTTCCTCTCATCGCAAAAACCATCTCTTCTCCCTCTCCTCCACAAATCCCGTAACTACCGCTTCCTCTGTTTCCTCCACCACCACCACCACAACCACAACAAACCCCGTCGCTCTCCTCCTTCTTTAACCTCAAATCACCTCTTATTTACCAAAAAACCCTCCTCCTCCTCCTCCTCCTCCTCCTCCTCCTCCTCCTCTTCTTCTCTTCTTCTTGTAGATTCCCTCCTCGTCCTCTGCACTTCCATCGCCTTGTCCTTCTCCCTCCTCCTCGCCCCCGTCGATCCCGCCTCCGCCTTCGTGGTCTCCACCCCTCGCAAACTCCAAACCGATGAGCTCGCCACCGT
Organism: Viola odorata; assembly: GCA_963691705.1. Classification (NCBI taxonomy): domain Eukaryota; kingdom Viridiplantae; phylum Streptophyta; class Magnoliopsida; order Malpighiales; family Violaceae; genus Viola; species Viola odorata. The sequence goes on from OY829541.1 coordinate 67,153,323, forward strand.
CCGCCTCTTCCAGGAAAACACCCCTTCCGTCGTCTACATCACCAATCTCGCCGCCAGGTCCCCCCTCTTTTTTCCCCGAAATCCGCTACTTATTTATCTATTTTTACTGAATAGTAACTGATAATAACAAGAATGTTGTTGTTAAAAATGAACAGGCAGGATGCATTTACTCTAGACGTCTTGGAGGTGCCACAGGGTTCAGGCTCAGGTTTCGTGTGGGACAAAGATGGCCACATTGTCACTAATTATCATGTCATTCGTGGCGCCTCTGATCTCAGGTTAGTTTTATTCATCCCTAAACAACATTTCGAAACTATTTATATATACACTGCCAAGCAAGGCAGTAGTGGATGTATACTGGATAAGTGTAATTCTTCGGTTGTGATTGTTGGAATTTTATTTCTTCTGTCGTTTTATACTGGTGGATGATGTTTTTGTTCGAATTTGAATCAGTGATAGTTTCTGTACAGGGTCACACTAGCGGACCAGTCAACCTATGATGCTCAGGTTGTTGGATATGACGAAGATAAGGATGTTGCCGTGTTGCGAGTCGATGCACCCAAGGATAAACTAAGACCTATACCTGTTGGTGTATCTGCTGACTTACTTGTTGGTCAAAAAGTATATGCTATCGGAAACCCTGTGAGTTTTATTACACCCTTCTTGAAGAACAGTTTATGTCAGTGAATATTATCGCATTTTGTGTTAAGGATTGTGTATAGAAACATTGTGATGCGGCGTACTATAACATAGGATTATTGAGATATGTAGTTTTGATTGGCAATGTGATTGCTTGCTTTTTCGGTGGTTTAAAAAATATTGTGTTTTCTGTTCTAAGTTCCATGTGTATTTGTTTAGTTTCATTTTCTTAGCGAAGAAATTCATACGAGAAAAAGATACCAAAATGACTACATTTTTCTGTGGCTATTTGAATTGTAGTTGTTATTGGGACAGAGAGTCAGTAAACCTTTGGTGCTCAATCTTGTTATGGTTGGTTATTATAGATATTTTTCTCACCTCTGAAATGACTTATAAACTCCTGACTTGTGATTTTGGCCTCAATGTACATGCAGCATCAATTGTTGTCTTTTGTTTGAAAACAGTTGTCTTGATGACAATCTGATTTGCTGATTTATTTTTTATGTTTTTCAGTTTGGACTTGACCATACGCTCACTACTGGAGTAATCAGGTACATCATCTAGGAATGTGTCTTCTTAAAGTTATTGCTATTATCTCCTATTCATATTATTCTCTTTAAGTTTCATAGATTCTTCTTTTGACCCCTATTCCATAAGAATGCTCTAGAATTGAGCACTATGGTTTATTCTCATCTTATGTTATTATTCTTGATTGACCATAATAATTTCTTCTCTTTTTTTCTTTTTCCTTTATGAACTTGATTTTTTCTCACTTTGTGCCTTTTAAGAGCTACAATTGAGGATTTAAGTTTCTAATTATTAGAAAATTCTACTTAGATGTTGATGGAGATGGAGAGAGAAAAACGTCATTTTCTGCACTAACATTTCTTATGTAGTTAACCTGTAGTTAGCCATGTCTGACATTTGTTTCTTCCATATATAGTGGGCTTCGCAGAGAAATTAGTTCAGCTGCTACCGGGCGTCCAATTCAGGACGTTATTCAGACAGATGCTGCTATTAATCCTGGAAATAGTGGAGGGCCGCTTCTTGATAGTTCTGGAAGCCTTATTGGAATAAACACAGCCATATACTCTCCATCTGGTGCATCTTCTGGTGTTGGATTTTCGATTCCAGTTGACACTGTGAGTAATTATATAAACTTTTTGGTTTTCTTTTTGCAAGAAACAGTCGCAGGCAATGTGTAACTTTAGATGTAGAACACCTTTGAAAACCTTGACACACATATATACTTGAATATAATTGACTTATTGGCATTCATCTGAATCCAGGTCGGTGGCATTGTTGACCAGTTGGTGAAATTTGGAAAAGTCACGAGACCTATTTTGGGTATTAAGTTTGCACCTGATCAATCAGTGGAGCAGTTAGGGGTCAGTGGGGTGCTTGTATTAGATGCTCCTCCAAATGGTCCAGCTGGCAAAGCGGTATGCTTTGCTATTTCCTTTGAGTATATGGAATAAGGCATGATATGCTTGGGATAGGGTTCAGGGTCTTATACTTCCATGTCTTTGCAAATATCTATGCTGCAGGGCTTGCTACCAACCAAACGTGATGCTTATGGCAGACTTATATTGGGTGACATAATAACATCTGTGAATGGAAAAAAGGTCTCTAACGGCAGTGACTTGTACAGAATTCTGGATCAATGTAATATAGGGGATAAGGTATGGTGTCGCTTCTCTGTTCTTTCATTTGTCTTCTCGTTGGTTCATGTGAAGATTTCTGTTTTGGTTTACCTAGATGGCTGACTAGCTTTGACATTTGAATTAGTATTTTAATATGAACATTGAACAATTAAAGTTGAATAGGCTGTTAGTAAGAAAAATCCCCCCTTTCTTAAAACAAGTTAATGGATAGGAACTCAATCCAACCTCAATTCTTGTCATTGCTATTATAGATTAGTCCAAATTAGGAAAAGACTAAATTGAAAATACCAGTGTTTTCCCGTTTTATACCCTTCTAGTGTCTCCTCCTTAAACTATTCCAAGTAGCATAACTATAGTGATGAGCGCATACAGCCCTAAAAAATATGTATGAAAGTCTGTTGCAGTGAACTCTTTCTATTTTCTCAGCTACTTTAAGCTTATTACCCAAGGGAAAAAGCATGAAATTGATTATTTCGTCATCTTTATGACATGCATACACATGCATGCCAATGATGCCATTACCCCAACAGACACAAACTTCAGTTATGTACTAATTTGTTTCTTAGTATACTAAAAAATAACAGACTAATAACCTTTTTCGTCTTCCATTTTCTTCCCTCGTCTTATTGAACCCAAGATTTTAATGATTTTGTTCTCTGTTTTATCTACCTCATTAACCACATTAACTACCATGTGAGATGGATCAGGTGCAACCATGGGGAAAAAATAAGAAAAGATGTTATTTGCTACAGATTGAAAACAAGAGAAGTTAAAAAGAGTGGGAATCAACATTAAATGCCATAGGGCATAGATAAAGAAAATTATAAAATTTTAGTAGTAACTAGCTATAGAAGTTGTGATATCGGCAGTGGAGGATCTCCAATTGGAGATTTGCAATAAAAACACTGGATACAAAATGGATGTAATAATTAGATTAAACCTAAAAGAAATGGTCTTGATTTCTGTCCTGAATTTTCTTAGATTCATGCAGAAGCTATAGATTTTTGTTTGAAATCATTTGAGGTCAATACAATATGGATGAATATACTCCGAAAGTTGGGCATTTTAAATTGTAATTACTGAGTGGAAGTAGTTCAAGGTTCAAACTAGCACATCTATGTTGTAATTATGTCAGGCGACATCTTTCTCTTCTGGTCTCCTTACTCTTTACAGGGTAAATAGATCTTTCACTTCTAATCACTTCCTACGTATCCTTTCCCAGAAAAATTGAGCTACTTGATTTTTCCTCTTTGCTCGTAACATGATATTTGTTTGGTTCCATGGTATATATGATCAACAATTGTCTTGAATCATCACTAGTTTTTATTAAGCGGCGCTTCTGTGTGGATAATTTGCTAGCATGTGTAAATGTTGAGTGTTTTACTTATTTCATGATCCATATTGAATACTTTAGGTAACAGTGGAGGTGTTGCGTGGTGACCACAAGGAGAAGATTGATGTAACACTTGAGCCAAAGGCAGATGAGTCGTAGTGTATTAAATTCCTGAACTACAAATTCAGTATAGTGCATATACGACGGATGCCATTATGTCGCATATTATTGTACGAGAAAGTCTTTGCTGTACATATACCAACTACTGTATTCTTCATCATAGCAATTCAGTTTTCAAGCAAAACTATGTGAATATGGTGTGAATGATTTTGCTGAGGAAATGCTTCAGCCCTTTACACTTGATGAAGGATCATCAACCAACAGCGATAAAAAGGTGCGTAGGTAGATGAGAAAATAATATGGTAATAATGTTGAGGGACATCATACTTGCATTATCCATGTGACATGCCAGCTTAGCTTCTTTATTGTCAGACCAGACTCCAGAGTCTCTGGTTCAATTGTGTAGGGCCAGCTATTGCATATGCCCCTAAAGAAGGGATTTTTGTGTGAACAATATAGGAGTATGAGTGTGGACCTAGTATCGACTGGACTTGATAGTGGCAGTTTATTTAGGGCCCTTGGTACAGTTTATTTACCACCTTCTAGCTGATGTTGATCGTTTAAATTTCTCTTAAAATGGAAAAAAATATATTGAATGGCCACTTTAAACTATCCTTTGGCAATAATGAGGCTAAGTAACTTCTTAGTTAGTTCTTACACATGAATGTTATGCCGTAATTTTGGAGCAGTCCTTATTGGCGTTTCTATCTTCTTCTTTTAAATTTAAATAGGATTGTAGATAATGAGATTTTAAATTTAAATTTTATTTTTTTATTTTGTAAAAAATAATAATAAATTGCAACTAGTGAGTTGAGGAAATCAATAGCTTAAATCTATGTACTTTCGAATAGAGTAGAGATTGGTTGAAACGGTTTTTATAGTCAAGTATGTATTGATTGAAGCACAAGTCACGACCGATCATGCAGAGATTTACAACTAATAAGCAGCATTATGGATGTCAAAATGTATGATAAGTACAAGAAATAAACCCAAGGACGTCACCATATTAAGATGTGTACCAACGTTTGCACAATAAATTCTCAAAAAAATCAGCAGGGATACTTCTTTTTCTGCTATTTAAGACCCTCAATGTGTCTGAACTCTGAAGTCAAAAAGGTTGAACGCGGGTTATTACAGCAAAAATGAAAAAGAAAGCAGCAGGAGGAGATCGTACTGATCATTACAAGAAAGGGTTATGGACAGAGGAAGAAGACAAGATCTTGGAAGACAACATTAAGGTTCATGGAAAATGACAGTGGAATAACATTGCCAAGAACACAGGTTTTTAACAATTCTTTCTTGTTATCTTCCTCTTCTTCAAGTTCTCTTCTTTTTTTTTCAATTTTTTCAGGTGTCATCTCAGTCCCTTCCGAGTAGGAAAAAGCTGATCATGTTCGAGCATCTCAGGATTCCTAGGGGGTCTTTTTCAAGATTTTGGACAATGTTAAAGTATGTCTTGTTTGGTTGGTTTAAATGTAGGTTTGAAGAGATGTGGGAAGAGCTGCAGGTTAAGGTGGATGAATTACCTGAGCCCAAATGTGAAACATGGAAACTTTACTGAAGAAGAGGAAGATCTTATCATTAGACTCCATAATCTACTAGGAAACAGGTTCTTCTTTTTACTTCTAAGCTCCATCAAAGTTTGAACAAGTATTATAGCAGAATTTAATCTTCTGCAGCGTTCTCATTTTGATTTGGTTTAGGTGGTCATTGATTGCGAAACGGGTGCCAGGGCGAACAGATAATCAGGTGAAGAACTACTGGAATACTCATGTAACTAAGAAGCTTGCTGTTAAAGAACAAAATGGCAAAGTAGGCATCACAAAGCAAAGCAGTAGCAGGTTTGGTGTTTCCAGTTCAGCAAACACTAAGCCAGCTGTTGAATTGTCCAAGACAGACTCAAATTTGGACTTGAACTTATGTGGTAGTAGTACCAATTCAAACATTGAAGTACCAGATGATCATCAAGGCACTCTGCAGGAAGCCATTGAAGAAGTCGCGAGTGATCAAGAGCCATTCATCAAAGATAGCTGCTTGAACTCTTTCTGGTTTTCTGATATGGAGTTAGGTGACTTTAGCATGGAGCTCTTAGATGGATACTCCTTTAATTTTGATTGAAATCCTTGTAATTAACTCATAATCATTTAAATTAGAGAATCTTCTTCCAATTGTCAGAAATTGGCAATTCAATGTTTTTAACCTGAATTCTTCAACCATTGAGCATGTAGTCCAGTGGTTGTCTACCGGTGGCAAAGTAAGACCAAGGACTAGTGTTCGAGTCTCTCCTCTGTCTTTGAACCATTAGGTACTATACCATAATGTTCTATGACTAGCTTCTACTCTCTTGTTTCAATGTTTTCTTTTACTTATTCAGCATTATTAATGATTTCTGATAATTACTATGATACTAGCAGTAGATATTTCTAGCATATACAATAACTAGCTAAGTTGGATAGTGATCAAGAAACAAGAAATATGTTATAAGGAACTTGGCCAGAACAGTCCAGTCATGAATTCCCTGTTCTTGGGAAGAAAAGGGTCTTTTGTATACATAACCCAATTATTTTTAAGAGTACCAAAGTGAAGAAAGCTTCAATCTTTCCTGAGAAATGACATGTCCCTAGTAGAGCTTCCAATGAAGTATGGTGGCCACATCTTTTACCTAACAAGGAAGAAAGAAAAGGAAAAAAACCAAAAAATGTAGCAGTGAATAAAGTCTATTGGAGTAGGTTTTCTTATTACAGAAAGAAAGAAAGCAAAAACATATCATTTGAAAGAAAGAAACGAGCCGGCGAGCCACTGATGATCTCCATTTTATTGCAGATTAATAACATAAACTGATATAAGATAGTACATTGTTGGCAGCAAGTAGTTAAGGAACAAGATGGGGTCATATTTTGATTTTTCATACGGAGAGAGATGGAGAAATGCTGTACTCAAGTCCCCACAGCTCAAAAGAGCCCTTCACAAAGTCATAGTAACCGCCTTTCAATCCTAGGGTTTTGTTGATCAGTCCTTCCCTCACAAATGGATAAGTGAGCAAGTGTGCAAGGGACAAATTCACTGCCTCCTGCAACAAACACATTTTTCACCACAAAAAAAGTTGTAAGACAACATAACTGACATTCAGAAACATCTTTTCATTTATCAGTTAGTTACTGATAGATTGTTTCTCAAGTAAAGTTCGCGGTAAACGCGCGATGTTGTCATGGAAAATGTTATTACCTTTTCACAGTGTTTGCATTGGTCTTCCAACGTTGCATCGCCATGTTCTGCTAGAACTTTGGTCCTAGCAGGGTAAGCAATTTTAACCCAATCTTCAATGAAGTCACTGCATACATAACCCAAACCATCAGAAATCGATTCCGCGTTTTTTTTCGTTTTTTATCATGGATAGAAATGTAGGCAAGGAAACTCGAACCCAAGACCTTACACTCCCATATTTTATAAGAATTACCGCTAAACTACAAAGTCATTGGTGATTAAAGAAAGATCTATAACCTAACTTTTAAGTGGAAATGAAATGATAGGTAAAGAAACTAATGTAAGGATTAGGGTTTACGTGGATGTAGTTCCATCAAATGGGAAAGACATGAGCCCCTTGATTCCACCACAGACACTGTGTCCAATCACAACAATGTAGGAGACCTGTGCAAAATTGACACTCTCAAAACTTATTTTCAAGAAATCCTATCCTTAAAAACACACACTTTTCTTAATTCTGAGAAAGAAATTGAAGAATGAAAAGAGGTTCACCTTCAAATGCAGAACAGCATACTCAACAGCAGATCCTACTCCAGTGTGCCTGGTCTGTAACAATATAGAGGAAATCATATAAAAACTCATGAACTTCGTATATATTCCTAAAAAGAAAAATAACAATTTACATTGCCATAGAAACAGATTTGTTTAGGAACCTGATCAAATGGGGGGACCAAGTTCGCAACGTTGCGAACCATAAAAGCCTCTCCTGGTTGAAAATCCAGAACATGAGATGGGCAAACCCGAGAATCGGAGCATGCAAACACCATGAACTGTGACATTAATCACCACCAAAACAACGTTGTCAAAAGAAAAACAAGGTAAAATGTTATTACCATATAGGTACACGAAAAGTACCACACGAATTTTCTACTGTAACAGGTATTCAAAGAATCAGAATCCAAGAACTGAATTGAATACCTTTGGCCATTGGCCTTTGGAAAGTTTTTCAAACAATTCTGGATTGGCGCTGCGATTATACAAGGCCACAGGAAAAAGGAAAAAAATTGTTCAGTTACATTACATGTCTACATTCCAGGCTAATGTAACAGTAAGAATTCTGAATGATAGGAATGTAACAGGAATGTAAACAAAGAGACTTGAACTCAAGACTACACTATTCCTAGTTCGTAGCAACAACTTTCAAGAAACAAACTCATTGGTCGTAAGAATTTTGATTAAGTGACCAAATTCATTACCGGACATATGATCAAAAGTTGTTTTCTTTAAAGGGAGAAAAAAAAAGAAAAAAAGATGAGAATTATAAGATTATAATGACATACTCATATTTTTCCTTCTTGAAGGTAATGAATCCACTTTTAATCCTCTCGACAGGATCAAAGGCTGGGCTGTCAGCTGAAGCAGTAGCTGAAAGCTCAGCTGTAATTTGCCCAACTTTGGCTGCTGCAACTTCTTTCAGCCCTTCTTTCTCACTGCAAAAACCAAACCCAACACCAAAGACAGCAACTTTCATCATTATTAAGCAGTGTCTCCTGAATATTCAACAACATTAGCTAAAAAGGAAAAGAGTTGAAGGACTCAATTGAACATTCAACTAAATTTCAGGGATGAATCAATGCAGTGAGTGAAATCTTGTTTACCTGAGGAGTTTCTTGAGACCCTCAATTGCTTGGTCATAAGAGTCCTGACCCATTTCTTCTTCTCTCTACCAATTTCTCATAGGAAAAAACAATAGCAACAAATTAGGAAAATTACGTCTTGTAACATTGATCATACTTTGTCACCCATTGGATACAAGAAGAAAAACGAAAACCCTTTTCAGTTTCTCAAGAAAAAAACAAAAAAAAAAGAGGAAGAAGGGAGAAGAATGTTTATGGGATATACTAGAAATTCAGAATCATAACAATAAGTGATGTGTGGCTTTTTGTTAGAGGAATTTGTGGCATACATTACATTTGGCCATTATGGAAATTTGCGGTATTTAATGGATTGGTACCAACTTTGCATTGGTTTGGGCCACCAGAAGCACCGCCACCAATGGGGCCTTTTCGCTTTTTCTCATTACTTAAGTGCTCGTTGTTGCTCCTTTTATTTTGGAGAAGGATTCATCTGTTTTTTATTATTATTATTATTTTATAGTCATGTATATAAAAAAAAAAAGTTTTATTTTTCAATCTCTCTATTGTACCGAAAAAATAGAGTTTTCATGTGATAAAATTTTAGTGAATATAAAATTCTTATCTTTTAAGAGTTTTAACATCGCTTATTGAGAAAAAAAAAATTATAACGTCATCAAAATTCTATCTAATACTCCCTCCACAATCTTTTAATTGAGGCCCATACTGTAGATACGCATATCGAAGAGGCCAAATGACGCACTATTTTACCCTAAAAAATTCCATACTTTTTTTCGAATGTACGAAAATCCTTAACGTACGTCCGAGAATAAATTCAATTTTTTTTAGGTCAAATAGTACTTCATCCGACCTCCTCGATATGCGTATCTACAGTGCGGACGTCAGTTAATAAAAACTGGAGGGAGTAGTACACTGGTAAAAAAATTTAGGCAAACTTATTATTATTTATTTATTTTACATAATGAGGTTTGGAACTAGAAACATTCGTGTTGGATTGGAAAAAGTGGCAAAGGTCTCTTCATATATTTATATTTTCTTAATAAATATACTAAGAAATTGTATTTAAATTGACAGAAAAATTGTGCTGCCACTCGAGATTTGTTAAACACTAAAAATATTGGCAAAACTAACAATAAACCAAGTGACAAGTGAAACACTTGCTTACTGATGTGGAAAAAGATCTTATAAGAAATGGTTATATACTAATACATGTCCATTTTCATTCCTTGACTCATGGTATTTATAATCTTATTACATAGATATACCAACATTATGAAATCTCATCCACTGTATTTTTACTTAATAGCAAACATAAAATGAGTTATTCTTTGACTACCGAACATATCGATAATTCTTTATACGTCAGTTAGTATAAAAATAGAAAGAATCGGAGTGTGCATACCCAAGTAGGCCGGATGATGGAAGGTGAGGCAGCAAAGACGGGTTGGTCTCTAATGAGGGTAGGAAAGGAAGGGGAAGCCGGGGAGGAGGAGGAGGAGGAGGAAGGAGAAGAGGCGAGACGAGCGGAGATGGAGAGTGCAGCGGGGCGGCGTAATGTGGCTGATTTGTTGTGGTGGTGAGGGGAGGCGAGGGAGGTTAGGCACCAGCTGTGGATTGAAGCAGTCGACATATTCGCAAGAGACCCTTCAATTCAGTGTCTTTATAGTTTATACACACGTTACAATTTAATTAGCCTTTCTTTTTTTATTTAGGATACAACCGGATAATGAAAGCGAAATGTAGGTCAAGGAATGCTTCTCACTTTGTAGATTAGGCTTCAACGATGGAGATCCATCTTTCCATCACTCAAGAAAATTTTATCATGATCATCATAAAAATATACCAAGATCGATCAATGCATGTTTTTTCCCTTTTATTACTTATTACTAAGTTCTCAATATGTACATTATATCCGACTGGTTATAAAGTGAACTATTTACAAAAAAAATATTCACTACTCTTAAAGTTTCGTATTATATTTTTTATTTTGAAAAAAATTATAGAGTACTATTTCAGACTCGTATGTGTCCTACAATGTCATGTAGGAATTTTCATCCTCAGTGATCACATAAGTGAAGAACTCCACTATAACCGAACACATTGTCTATAGTTGCTATATGCATGCAAATGCAATGGCTATTTGTCTCGTCGCAAATGATCATGTACAAACTCAACTTGTTAATTTCGACATCTAATTTGTTAAAAAAATCAAATTTACTACTAAAGGATAATTGCTCTCAATCATGTAATTACTTATCAAACTAGTCTCCTTTTACCTTAATGTTAAAAGTTTTACTAAAAGATTAATAATTATACACACCCAACAGAATCCTCTTCTATCCGAACTATATGGAAGTGACACGTGTCATTGGAGTAGAAGAAGACTAGAAGATTTTAAGGGTCACAGAAAAGAAGCCATAACGGTGAGAATAGCTGAAATCAATTAATGGTGCAAACGTGAGAGGCATGATTGAGTGATGGGTCGTGAAGAATGGGAAGATAAGGTCCTATCCTTAAAACATGGCTCTAATGCTGCTAGACCGGATATCCTCCCCTCCCTTATCTTTTTTTGCACCTGCCACTGTGATATTTTGTGAGAGGCTGTGAGCTTGGGTTATGGGCACTTTTCCCCCATTTGTATTTTTCTTTGGAAAAGAAAAGACTGACAAAAACATAATGATAAAACGAAGAGTTCGATCGCACACAAAAAATATAAAATTAAAAAAAAAATGAAAATGATAGAACGACCCATAGTAGTGTCAATATATATACCTTCCTCTCGTGGCCTTGTTCGTTGGATTTTCAGATGGATGTAGGCATGTAGCTTATATATGACAAACTTCGATGGAAAAATGAAAAAGCTCATTATTTATCAAAATAAAATTAGTAGTAACAATGATACAGAAATTTGAGACATTGATTCTCATGGCAAACGATGTCCTCAGCTGTAAACCAATATGTATATATATATATATATACACTAATACTCAATGTTGCAAAAAATAGAACATTTGAGAAAAGGAAGAATGAATGCAGCATTGCAGCTCGGGCTAGTTTATTGGATTTCTTGAGGTTTTCATTTATAATGACATTTTGTGCGAAACACAATGTCAACATAATGGGGAAAATGTGGTCATCTTTTTGTCATCGTCTCATGAGTAACAACATAGTCCACAGATGAAAGACACGACTGATTGTTGGAGCAACTGAGGAAGAAACCCTTTCAAATTTCAACTATTCTTGTGAACTTCTACCTCCATAACGAATTAACATAACAGCGATCATAATCTAATATAAGCAACTATCCCTACATCGTAGAACAATTTTCATGGTCAGAAACAAACTTAATACTATAAAGGGACTCACTTTTCCACATCAGCTTCTTTTTGTATGCATGATCCCTCATATATTTGTTCTGTGATCTAACAGAAAATAAATCAGAATAAAAATGATAAGTGCTATGTGACAGGAACACAAATCATCTAGCACAAGAAAAGATCGGTATCACACCTTGCTATAGCGCATACCAAGAGAGTGATTGTAATGGAGCTCGCCTTTAGAACGTTCAAGTGCCTTAACATATTCATCCAGTGGAAAGTTCCCATACCCCCATTCTCCATCTTCAGACTCTTCCACACAGAAAACACAAACAAGGCTAATAGTAGGCATCATAATATTTTGTGGTGATGGCGATTGAGCATCCCCATTTTGATTATTTAAAAGCTTCCGTCCATCCGGTGCTAGAAACTTCGAAGAAAATGTTACAAACCCAGAATTCCCACCACCCTCAGAAGATTTCAAATTCGATGACAGTATAATTCGTTTCCAAGTAGCAACAGGACTACGTCCTCTATTAAACAATATGTCAAGATCATCCAAGAGATATAGCTGATGAATTGGAAAAGGCGAAAATGGCCTCTCAAGGAAAGACTAAAAACTTCTGTCTCCTCATGCAACAAAGAAAGCAAACACTGAAACAAATAAAAACAAATAAAATGAACAGAATAGACCTGAGCATTAACATGAAGGAAAATGAAAAGCAATACCGAGTATAGGCAAGAATTACATTCAAGTATAAGCCAGAACTAAGACATCTAGCACTACAAAGATTTTAACAGATGCCACAGACCACAAAACAATCTAGTCATTGTATCACTAAAAATCGCATTTACCTCCAATCAAAGATTCAAGAAACACAAATACGATCTAAATGAACAAATACGTTAGGTTTCTTTCTTCATCCATGATTACGTTTATATTAAAGGATTAGCTAAAATTATTCTTGAAACCCCCAAAAGATGTAAAAAAAAAACAAAAAATAAGTAACTAGTAGCAAATATCTGAACAAACAAAAAAACACACTGAAACGTTGTCATCATCCTACACTAGTATACAACTGCTACACTGCAGTAAACAATAAATGCGTATCATCAAAACCATAAACCAACTATAAAACCAAAGAAACGGCATATCTTACTGTGTACGCTCGAGATCATTGATCGCGATCAGCGTGCCATCAGACGAAGGGTCGCACGCTTTCTTCGAAGGATTAAGGCGGTGCTCAATTGTTATCAGAGCATCAAACATATAAAGAAAAGCATAAGGAAAATAAGAAAATTAAGCACTGCATAATTGCAGAGCATAAAGCATAAGGCAAAGTAAAAGCAGCAAGGGTTCTTGACAAAATTCCATCTAGCCCGGGCAACGGTTTAGCCAGAAGATCTTCTTCCCAAATTTCTACATCGATCATGGCATCATCGTTATCAGGTACGCTTCCGCACTTTGTTATAATTCATACAATAGTCAGATTGATTCATTCTTGGGAAGTAATCTCCGATACGGTTCTTGATAAACGGCCTAGAGGGGGGTGAATAGGCAAATAAAAGGAAATAAAAATTCTAACACAAATGTAAATAATTTGAGTGCGGAAATTAGAATGTAAAAACACAAGTATGTATAGTGGTTCCAATTCCTCAATGAATTGTACTCCACTACCTAAGAGTCCTCCTCTTAGGATTTTGAACAACGAACACTTCGTTATTACCTTGAGTTTTTACGGGTTCAACTCAAACCTTACACCTTGGTTTTTGCGGGCTCAACCAATAAACCTTTCACTTGGTTTTCACGGGATCACCAACAACCTTACACTTGGTTTTTGCGGGCTCAACCAACAAACCTTACAATGTGATTTTTCCGGGCTCAATCACAACCTAACACAATCAAGATTACTTGACAAGAGAATGTTAAATAGCAACACAATTGGTGTACAAATAAACTATGTATGATTCAATAAATAACACCAATAAATGAACAAGAATACCTCAAAAGAAAGCTTAAACCTTACTTGAAATATGGACACAAGATTGAGTAAATTCGGATGTGAGAAGCTTGTGTTATGAAAGAATCAAGTTGAAGGTTTTGCAAAAACTCAGATTTTTGGTCTTTTGAAAAGTATGAGAGCTTTCTAAAATCTTTCTTGTGTTCTAAATGTTCTTGTTAAGTTCTAACTCATCTAGGATGAGTTATATATAGTGTAAGATCAGTGGATGATCAGACAAGAAAGTATGGAGCCAAAAAATCCGTTTGTAGTGGACAAAAGAGCTGTTTGAGAAACTAGCCGTTGGGCAAAACGCTATAGCGTTTTGGCAAAACGCTATAGCGTTTTGCTACTGGAAAGTTTCGCATTTTTGCTCACCAAAACGCTATAGCGTTTTCCAAAACGCTATAGCGTTTTGAAAAACAGCTTTGCATACTCTTTACGAAAACTTGAATAACTTTCGACTGAAAATTCGTTTTTGCGTAAAACTTTTTGCCACATCTTCTTGAGGTATAAATGAACATTAATCAAGTATTAAATTGAATCATACTTACATGATTAGAGTTCTAATATACACTTGATCTTCTAGCTTGTGATATCTTGATTTGTTGCTTCTTTTCTTATTTGCTTGATCACAAACTACACACACTTTAACTTCAAATTGCATTAATAATACTAATTAGTTTGTGTGTCTAAAATCATCAAAACAAGAGTAAGTTGCCCTTGGGCTAACAATCTCCCCCTTTTTGATGATGACAACCACAAGCTAATTTCAAAACATATTTGAACTAGCAATTGAAATTAAAGTTAAATGGAGAAAACTTACATCTCCTATCTTTGCCAAAGGAATGCTCCCCCTACATAAAACATTAGTTGCACATAGAGCATAGCAAAGATTTAAAGCTTTGCTCCCCCTAAATCTTACCATTCTCCCCTTTGATGTAACCTTCATTACCAATTGATAAGTATCTTCCCCTTAACTCATTCTCCCCCTTTGTCATTAGCAAAAAGGGTAAAAAAATAGGAGGTCCAATAGATCAAATAAGGAGTAAAGAAAGGAGCAAGCAAAGATCAAATCCAAAAATACTTTAACAAGTATTAAGGTCAAAAAATTATCCAATCCAAAGATAAATATCAACAAAAAGATAAAGAGAGGATAATCAAAATTATATTTGTCGGTTTTCCCTTGGGCTACCAATAGCAAAATTACAAAATAATTTACCAAAAGGGTGAGCATCGATTCATCACCCGACTTGTGCCACGAATACCCTACATATATTTCATTTATCTTCAAGGGGTTTCCGGCACACCTACAAAACAAATCATTTCACTTTTGGTACCCAAATCCGTTTGGGTCCTTCCAAGTTAGCATATGCACTCTTTTGTGCCCACATTTGTTTTGCATAAACAAGTCCTTTACGAATAAAGCAAAAATATGCCAAATGACCATTCTTATGACAATAATCACATTTATACAAAGGTCTATCATGTGATTGATTTGAAGAACTAGCATGGTCACAATTTCTTGTTTTAACAAAAGATGTTTTAAAATTATTCATGCTAGAAGAGTGATCAAATCCAATACCTCTTCTATCACAATTAGTCTTTTGCTCATTTAAACACTTTTGTTGGCTTTGTGCACTTTGAATAAATTTAGCTAAAGTAGCTTCAAGGACATTAATTTTTTCATTCAAAATGGCTACTTCTTTGCTAGAGTTTGCACAAAGTTCACAACTAGAGTTTTTCTTCCCTTTAGCAATTTCCAATGATTTAAGCTCATCTCTAGTATCACCCAAAACATCTCTTAAATCTTCATTGTCATTTTTCAAAAAATCATTTTCCTCTTTAAGAGATTTGTTCAAAGTTTCTAATTCAAGAATATCCTTTTCCAATTTTTCTAAATCCTTAGCAAGTTTAACATTTTGCTTGCAAGACTTTTTAAAATGACTAGACAATTCATCAAACGCTTCTTGCAATCCATATTCGTTATCAAGAGATTGAGAAGAACTTACCTCATTATCACTTTGCCCTTGTGCCATGAGACACACATTTGTACCTCCATTGAATGAGGTGGACGTTGATGAAGAACTCCTTTGAGAAGCATCACTATCATCGTTGACATGCAAACACAAGTTTGCGATAGCATCTTCGGATGAGGAATCCGATGGATCACTACTTGATGTAACATCACTCCAAGTAGAGGTAGCTTTAAATGCTCTCCTATGATGCTTCTTTCCCTTCTTTGAACCGTGTTTCTCATGTCTCTTCTTCTTTTCAAGTCTAGGACACTCACTCTTAACATGTCCTGGTTTTTCACATTCAAAGCAAACCACATCATTTCTAAAATCGGATTTAGAAGAGTTAGAATACTTACTTTGATGATTTTTCTTCTTTGAATCCAAAAATTTCTTGAAATTTCTGGAAAGGAAAGCCTTTTCACGTTCTTCTTCTTGAGCTTGGAGAGCTAAATTTTTGCTCTTAACATTTTGAACCTCCGGTTCTCCCATGTTGAGTTTGTGCTCAAATGCCGTAAGAGAGCCAACAAGTTGAGAATAGGTAGGTCTCTTTTCTAGCTCATCAAAAATAGAAGTCTTGGCATTCCAAGCGTTAGGTAATATACTAAGGAGTTTTCTTACCATCTCCTCATCACTAGGAGTCCAACCAAGAGTTCCCATAGTATTACAAATATTTTGAATTCTAGTGCTTAAATCATAAATAGTCTCACCACTCTTCATACCTAGTAATTCATACTCACGTTTGAGTGTGTTGAGACGAATGTTTCTAACTTGAGGAGTGCCTTCATGTGCCGTCTCCAAAGTTTCCCAAACATCTTTAGATAATTTACAAGCACTAACACGATTAAATTCATTTTGAGAAATTGCACAAAATAAAGCAAACCTTGCCATGTCTTCACTTTTCTTTCTTGCGACTGACCCGGCTGGCCATCTAGCAAAAGGAAGAGGTTTTATCGATCCATCTTCAGCAGCTGGTTCCATGGGAGTTTCAAATCCATGTAGAACACAATCTAGCATAATTTGATCTTGTCCACCTAGGAAGGCTAGCATCTTTGTCTTCCATTGCAAGTAGTTGTTTCCATCAAGAAATGGTGGACGGTTGAGTGCAGCACTTACATAAAGTCCCTCTTGAGCCATTTGATCTTTTACTTGAGGCGATTAAACCTACAAAACAAGTACCTAGCTCCGCTACCAATTGATAAACGACCTAGAGGGGGGTGAATAGGCAAATAAAAGGAAATAAAAATTCTAACACAAATGTAAATAATTTGAGTGCGGAAATTAGAATGTAAAAACACAAGTATGTATAGTGGTTCCAATTCCTCAATGAATTGTACTCCACTACCTAAGAGTCCTCCTCTTAGGATTTTGAACAACGAACACTTCGTTATTACCTTGAGTTTTTACGGGTTCAACTCAAACCTTACACCTTGGTTTTTGCGGGCTCAACCAATAAACCTTTCACTTGGTTTTCACGGGATCACCAACAACCTTACACTTGGTTTTTGCGGGCTCAACCAACAAACCTTACAATGTGATTTTTCCGGGCTCAATCACAACCTAACACAATCAAGATTACTTGACAAGAGAATGTTAAATAGCAACACAATTGGTGTACAAATAAACTATGTATGATTCAATAAATAACACCAATAAATGAACAAGAATACCTCAAAAGAAAGCTTAAACCTTACTTGAAATATGGACACAAGATTGAGTAAATTCGGATGTGAGAAGCTTGTGTTATGAAAGAATCAAGTTGAAGGTTTTGCAAAAACTCAGATTTTTGGTCTTTTGAAAAGTATGAGAGCTTTCTAAAATCTTTCTTGTGTTCTAAATGTTCTTGTTAAGTTCTAACTCATCTAGGATGAGTTATATATAGTGTAAGATCAGTGGATGATCAGACAAGAAAGTATGGAGCCAAAAAATCCGTTTGTAGTGGACAAAAGAGTTGTTTGAGAAACTAGCCGTTGGGCAAAACGCTATAGCGTTTTGGCAAAACGCTATAGCGTTTTGCTACTGGAAAGTTTCGCATTTTTGCTCACCAAAACGCTATAGCGTTTTCCAAAACGCTATAGCGTTTTGAAAAACAGCTTTGCATACTCTTTACGAAAACTTGAATAACTTTCGACTGAAAATTCGTTTTTGCGTAAAACTTTTTGCCACATCTTCTTGAGGTATAAATGAACATTAATCAAGTATTAAATTGAATCATACTTACATGATTAGAGTTCTAATGTACACTTGATCTTCTAGCTTGTGATATCTTGATTTGTTGCTTCTTTTCTTATTTGCTTGATCACAAACTACACACACTTTAACTTCAAATTGCATTAATAATACTAATTAGTTTGTGTGTCTAAAATCATCAAAACAAGAGTAAGTTGCCCTTGGGCTAACAGTTCTAACAAGTGGTAGCGGAGCGAATCAATTTTGATGGTGGTATGAATTGCATATAATCATTGATGTTGTGATGATTGATTGCAATCCCCTTGATACTATCCTAGCCCCGAGACTAGCCCAGCGCACGCACAACGTGCACACGCCATGCGACCAAGACCAATCAACTCAAAGCGTCGAGCCCAAGATGTTCCAAAGCTTCAAGGGAGGTTACAACAACCTCTAGACATGGGAACTAGGCAAGGAATGTTGCTGGATCAAGTCCTTAGGCGAAGGACGACATGGAAGGTAGCTTGGAGGCGAATAGTGCAAGGTTGCACATCTACACGAGCCAATTCATGGAAGAAAGGTTCCAAATCGGGTTCCAAGATAAATACAAGACCTATTGGGATCTTAGGAGAGCCTCTGCCAAGTTTGAGGACATTTGGACGAGCAGTTTGCAAGATGGCTCGTTGCTACTTTTGCATGCACAAGTGCCCTAAGCGCAAACATGACGGACAACTTCGTCGGACCATATCTCTATCATCCGAGGTCAGAATCATGAGATCTATATCAATTATGAAACCTCAGGATGTCTTCTTCGTTTTGTACAATTTTCAGATCAAATGGCCCAGACGTTTGTTTGTTATCGATCGAGACATTTTCGCTGACAGTAGTCCTACGCGGATGAGGACTTCAAACTGCGTCCGTCAACGCCAACGACCATTCTTTGGACCATTCAGGCCCGGAACAGGAAGAGGAGCACCCTCCTACTATTTTTGTGTCTTAGCTATCGAATGGGACAAGTTTCAGACCGTTTGGACTAGCCGTTTGAAAGATAGACCTATGAGACATTTGACTGCGCAATGTGAACGCGAGCAGCCCGCAACTTGGAGAATTCGGCCTAAACCTTGGCCTGATGATGCGAATGCTTCTAGGATGGTCTGGAATGATTATATTGACTTTGTTTTAAGTTGTTTGACTTTAATTATCCAGGTGGATTTTATTTTAGTTAATTAGGAGCGCTTTTAAGTAGTTAAGCGCAAGTGAACTTCCTAATTAGGGTTTTGCGCATCTCTTTCCTTATAAAGAGTATGCCGCTGCTATTGTTACTTCTTAGACGTTATTTGATAAACAAAACCAGAAGAGTCTTCTTCAGTTGATCTCTATTGATCCTTGTCCTACATCCGGTTTGATAAGCCGCATATAGTTGCAAGTAAAGCACGAAGTCTATCACTCCATTCATAGTTCGTCTGGGTTGTCTAGGTATTGCACCTAGGAGGGTCAGGCTCCTATTGAAGAACCTCGAACGATTCCATCCAGGTTGCCTAGGTATTGCACTTAGGAGGGTTGGAGTTTCTGACGAGTTATAATGTCCGCATCAAATCCTTGTCGCTGAGCAACGATCCAACAATTGGAAGGTTTCCGAATTAGGAACCACATCAGCTGGTAGCGGAGCAAAGGATGCTCACCGTAAAGGTATCTATCCTTTAATTAATGTTTTCGTTTGTTAAGATTGGTTTCTTTGTCTTCCTTAGCCAAATCTATACCAATCTTGTTTTGTTTCCCGTTTGTGTTAGTGAGTCGAAACTAGTAACTAGTTGCGTCTTGTTTAGGTAACAAATCAAGCCCTTTGATTTGCTATCTTCTTTGAGTCAGAAAACAGAAAATAAAGTCCCACAAAGTGTCAATTTATTTTGTTTCGAGTATTTGCAATTTCTATTTACAAAAAAAAAAAAACAAAAGAAAGAACACCAATTTGCACAAAAACAGAGCAGAAGCGAAATTCAAAATTTTCAGTGCATTGAAAAATCAGGAACCTTGCGATCTATACAGAATCAAAATCAGCAAGAAAAGACTGTTCCAACGCAATAAGAATCATAGAAAACGGAGTTGTAAATCAAAAGTTATCAAAGAAACAAATC
Source organism: Viola odorata (assembly GCA_963691705.1). Lineage (NCBI taxonomy): Eukaryota > Viridiplantae > Streptophyta > Magnoliopsida > Malpighiales > Violaceae > Viola > Viola odorata. The sequence continues at coordinate 67,173,574 of OY829541.1, forward strand.
GGACACTTAGTAACCTAGTTCTAAAACAAATCCGAACTAGTTCAAATATCTTGTCTTTCTTTGAGCTCTTGCGATTACATGACCTATCTATTCTGTGCTATAATTGATTGATTAGTTGACAAAGTAATCTTCAATTATATCCCATCTATATTCTTTCTACGCTTGAGTTGTCCTTGCAAATTATTGGAAGCTTTTCTTTTGACATTCTTTGAGTCTACGGATCTTGGATTGATTGAAGAAGAATTTTCGTTGAGTGATTTGTGAGCACATTAGAGTGATTAAACACGAGGGTTTAAACACGTGAGGGAGTGTTTAGATAGGACAATTTTACGCTTGTTCCTTTGTTGTTATTGTGATTTCAGATTGTAGATAGTTCGCCTAAGAGCACGGAGTCACAAGCGCAAGCTGAAATGCTAGCCATGATGCACAAGTTGACCGAGAGGTTTGATGAGATGGAAGCATGGCGAAAGGAGATCGCCCAAGAGAAGGAGGCTGCCGCCCAGGATGCAAGGTAGCCACACACTCAGTACCACCAAGTCCTCAACCCAAAGAGTTCACCATACGCCTATGGCAAGCCACCATCCAAAGAGGGATCCGATCCTAGTGGCCGGACTAATGGAAGGGTGACTCGGACTATACCTAGACCAAGGAGGCCTCCACCGAGACAGCCTAGAGGAGAGGCTGAAAGGAGGAAAGATCCAATTGGTTTGATAGCTAAACCCGAGACATATAGTGAGAAAGAACAAACAGAAGGGTTATTCTACACTCGTTGCCAAGTTGAAGAGAAGGTGTGCACATTGGTTATTGACACGAGGAGTTCGGCGAATTGTGCAAGTGAATTATTTGTGCACAAACTTAATCTCCCATTGATTGAAAAGCCGAAGCCATACAAACTTCAATGGATGACCAACGATGAGAAGTTAGAGGTAACACATTGTGTTTTGGTCAATTTTACCATTGGAAGATTTGAGTGTAGTATCTATTGCGACGTTGTACCCATGACTTCAAGTCATATCCTTTTGGGATGACCGTGGCAACATGATATGAAGGCGGCTTACAAGGACAAGAGCAATCATTTTTCGGTTGTCAAGGATGGCCGAAAGTACATATTAGGGTCTTTGTCACCTTCGGAACTCCTTGAAGATAAACTATACCTAGAGAAGTCTCATGCCGAATGGGAAATAACCAAGGATATTGAGAGAAAAAAAGGAGAGTTGAGTGAAAAGAAAGAGAGAAATAAAGAGCAAAACAACCCCCATGAAAAGAGTGAGTATGGGAAAAGAGATGAAAACAAAAACAGCACGCATGAAAAGAGTGAGCATGCGAAAAGAGATGAGAGTTCAAAACACTTGCATGAAAATAAAGAGCATGCAGAGAGTGGAATTTTTGAAAAAGGAGAGATGAGTGTTTACTCCAAGAGAGAACAAGAGAGAGGAGCATTTTGTGAGCGAAAAATCTGTTTGGGCGCAAGCCACCAAAAACTAATTTTTTTGCCATTGCGCTTAGATTTTTCTAACCTTAACTCGTTTGTCTTCTCTTCTATTTTTGTTTCTCCTAATTTGCAGATAAAGAGAAGGCTGTTGGTAGAAGAGAATTCTCATTCCAAAGTGCCAAGAGAACTTAAGGAGTGTGAATCATTCATGGTACCTAGTTCGGCTAACCCTAGCCGCAACGGTATGGTATATCTTTCCATCCTTAAGTCTGATTTGTGTGAGCATGTTAACCTCATTAACTCTGATGATTCTGGTCTTAAAACTATTTTAATGAATGATGGTTATATGCAAGAGCCGAAGGCCAAGTCATATGTATTTAAAAACTACTTGTGCAAACACAAGCAATTTAGCGTTTTAGCTAGGCCGAGAGATGTGCATCATGTTTTCCCTAACACCAAATTGATTGGATTTTCACATGTATTTACATTACATAACCATTCTTCCATGTGTGAATTTCATGTTAAATTTATGGGTAAGTCAACTGGACTTGAGGGAATTCTATTCAAGCGAAATCACTTATTTAGGTCACATGACCTTTTGCGAAATTTTAATGAATATGAGGCATTTGAGAGTTGTTTGATGAGTTGTTGTGGGACGATTGGAATGACATTATTCAATTTAATGTTGCTGCCCTTGATTTTATTATTTAGTATAGATGGCAGCAAGGAAATTTAGATGATACGGACAGGTCATGGACAAGCCAAGCGCTACCATATGCGTCTACATGTCAAGATAGCAATTTTGAGATATCAAGGAAGGATGAGCAAATCCTTCAAGTTAGGAACTTGGATTTGGCAGTGCTTAAACCAAGGATGGGTTCCGATCCAAGTTCAAGTGAAGATGATCGCTTGGAGTGATGATCTTATCAATTGGATTGACATATTCACAGACATAGTCGCCAAGATGGGATTACAAGGTTGGTATGGTTCGATTTGTGCTTACTTTAATATTACTAACTTAAGGTATTGTGGTGCAGGTCTAAAATCAGATTCGAGGGCGAATCTTTTTGAAGAGGGAGGGGATGATACGATCCTAGCCCTAGCGCATGCACAACGCGCACACGCCATGCGACCAAGACCAATCAACTCAAAGCGTCGAGCCCAATATGTTCCAAAGCTTCAAGGGAGGTTACAACAACCTCTAGACATGGGAACTAGGCAAGGAATGTTTCTGGATCAAGTCCTTAGGCGAAGGACGACATGGAAGGTAGCTTGGAGGCGAATAGTGCAAGGTTGCACATCTACACGAGCCAATTCATGGAAGAAAGGTTCCAAATCGGGTTCCAAGATAAATACAAGACCGATTGGGATCTTAGGAGAGCCTCTGCCAAGTTTGAGGACATTTGGACGAGCATTTTGCAAGATGGCCCGTTGCTACTTTTGCATGCACAAGTGCCCTAAGCGCAAACGTGACGGACAACTTCGTCGGACCATATCTCGATCATCCGAGGTCAGAATCGTGTGATCTATATCAATTATGAAACCTCAGGATGATTTATTCGTTGTGTACAATTTTCAGATCAAATGGCCCAGCCGTTTGTTTGTTATCGATCAAGACATTTTCGCTGACAGTAGTCCTACGCGGATGAGGACTTCAAACTGCGTCCGTCAACGCCAACGACCATTCTTTGGACCAGTCAGGCCCGGAACAGGAAGAGGAGCACCCTCCTACTATTTTTGTGTCTTAGCTATCGAATGGGACAAGTTTTAGACCGTTTGGACTAGCCGTTTGAAAGATAGACCTATGAGACATTTGACTGCGCAGTGTGAACGCGAGCAGCCCGCAACTTGCAGAATTCGGCCTAAACCTTGGCCTGATGATGCGAATGCTTCTAGGATGGTCTGGAATGATTATATTGACTTTGTTTTAAGTTTTTTGACTTTAATTATCCAGGTGGATTTTATTTTAGTTAATTAGGAGCGCTTTTAAGTAGTTAAGCGCAAGTGAACTTCCTAATTAGGGTTTTGCGCATCTCTTTCCTTATAAAGAGTATGCCGCTGCTATTGTTACTTCTTAGACGTTATTTGATAAACAAAACCAGAAGAGTCTTCTTCAGTTGATCTCTATTGATCCTTGTCCTACATCCGGTTTGATAAGCCGCATATAGTTGCAAGTAAAGCACGAAGTCTATCACTCCATTCATAGTTCGTCTGGGTTGTCTAGGTATTGCACCTAGGAGGGTCAAGCTCCTATTGAAGAACCTCAAACAATTTCATCCAGGTTGCCTAGGTATTGCACTTAGGAGGGTTGGAGTTTCTGACGAGTTATAATTTCCGCATCAAATCCTTGTCGCTAAGCAACGATCCAACAATTGGAAGGTTTCCGAATTAGGAACCACATCACCCCTGCTGCTGCTTAATTGAGTTTCTTGAAATTCAATTAATTGGGTTTTCTTGATGTTGCTTCTGCGCATACATGATGGAGTTGATTTATTTGGCTGATTAATTATCTGGGAATTAGATTGATTCGTTTCTTTGTTTGTCCGGATTAATTGAAATCAATTCTCTATGATTAAATCCTTGCTGATGGATTAATTGATTCCGGATATTGTTGTTGCTTCATTGTGGAATTGAGGTGTAATTCCGGAATTAATTAATTAATTGCGCAAAAGTTAAGATATTATTAATTGCAGTGATGAAATAGTCAACAAATAGTCAAAGATTTGTGGCTTTGATTTTTGTGACTTTGACTTTTGTAATTTGGTGATTTTTACTGAATCCGGATTTGCTTGATGTACCACTAATGCTTGCCAAATTTAATTTGATTCTGGACTTTAACAATTGGATTCCGGGCTTGATGAATCATTCCGGCCTATGCTTGATTCCGGGCTTGGGCTGCAATTGAATTTGCCCAATTAATGCAGAGATTGCCAAAGTCAATTTAATTGCAGTAAATTTATGCTTATGCAAAATTGGGTTTGACTTTGTGATCCCGGAATTGAATTTCCGGATTTATGGACAGCAAACTTCTGGATTGAAATTGATTGATTAATTGCATAAATTGGTATTTGCAATTAATCAGTACTGGTTAGGGTTGTCGGACTTAAAGATTCAATTATTTTGAACATGAACATCATAAGGTTTAAGATGTTCGTCAGGTTCAAATAATTGATTTATATAAAGGAAAGTAGAATAACACTAAGGAAGCTTTTAAACTTAGCTTGTTTGTCTTACTCGATTAATGGAAGTAGTAAAGTCACAAAAGTGACATCTGCTACGGACATTACCGGGTTGGATATTTCAAGTGTGGTATTCATAATTTCATGCGGATAGTTGTCGGCCAAAAGGAAGATGATTGTTTGGCAGAAATTATAAATACGATAGTGATGAATTTCAAGTTTTTATAGCTATCAAGAGATTTATTGCGAGTGTTTGATCGGCCAAAAGGAAGGTTAAATACTTGGCAAAATCAAACTATAAAATTCACACTATGACAGGTTAATTAACCGTGAGTTGTGTTTTTAGTCCAAAGACTAAGCACAATGTCATATAATTAATCTTTTGATTTATTCAATGTGTTATTCATTAAGTTTATTGCTTTCATAAAGTTTTATTAAAGTGAGCTGATTAAATGTTGTGTTCTTTCAGATATGAACTCAGCAAGCTCGGTATCTGCCAATCTGAACAGTGTACCACTGTTATCTTCCAGCAACTTCAAGTTATAGAAGAGAAAGGTAGAGACAACACTGTGTTGTATGAATAAGGATCGGGCGCTCTGTAAGGATTGTCCTAAGGTACCAGACCCCAAAAGTCCTGATAAGGAACTCCAGGCTTTTAAGGACTGGCAACAATCAAATAGAGCTTACCGTTTGGTCATACTCAGTGTTGTCCCTATGTCCATGCAGAGTTCACTGGAAAAGAAACAAAGTGCTAGCTAGCCGCTATACCCATACAGAGAAGGCTGAGATTAGCGATACCATTCGCAAATTCTCGACCATAAAATTCAGGGGTGATAGCGACATACGGGAGCATGTTACATTGGACAGTGCTCACCTGGCAACTGCCTCTTCATCTGGTTTTAAGAAGAAGAAAGGCAAAGAGACTGCAGGGTCTAATTTTCAGAAGAAACATAAAGGCTCAAATACTGAGCATAAGGGAATAAAATATTTTTTTCTGTAATAAGGCAAGCCACTTAAAGAAGGACTGCGCTAGACATACCTTTCTTTATACGCCAAGCTTTATACTTAGCGCAGGCAGGCCACTTAAAGAAGGACTGCGCTATACATACCTTTCTTTATACGCCAAGCTTTATACTTAGCGCAGTCCTTCTTTAAGTGGCCTGCCTTATTACAGAAAAAACATTTTATTCCCTTATGCTCAGTATTTGAGCCTTTATGTTTCTTCTAAAAATTAGACCCTGCAGTCTCTTTGCCTTTCCTCTTCTTAAAACCAGATGAAGAGGCAGTTGCCAGGTGAGCATTGTACAATGTAACATGCTCCCGTATGTCGCTATCACCCCTGAACTTTATGGTCGAGAATTTGCGAATGGTATCGCTAATCTCAGTCTTCTCTGTATGGGTATAGCGGCTAGCTAAGATCTCTAAGATCTTACTAGCACTTTGTTCCTTTTCCAGTGAACTCTGCATGGACATAGGGACAGCACTGAGTATGACCAAACGACATGCTCTATTTGATTGTTGTCAGTCCTCAAAAGCCTGGAGTTCCTTATCAGGACTTTTGGGGTCTGGTACCTTAGGACAATCCTTACAGAGCGCCCGATCCTTATTCATACAACACAGTGTTGTCTCTACCTTTCTCTTCCATAACTTGAAGTTGCTGGAAGATAACAGTGGTACACTGTTCAGATTGGTAGATACCGAGCTTGCTGAGTTCATATCTGAAAGAACACAACATTTAATCAGCTCACTTTAATAAAACTTTATGAAAGCAATAAACTTAATGAATAACACATTTAAATCAAAAGATTAATTATATGACATTGTGCTTAGTCTTTGGACTAAAAACACAACTCACGGTTAATTAACCTGTAATAGTGTGAATTTTATAGCTTGATTTTGCCAAGTATTTAACCTTCCTTTTGGCCGATCAAACACTCGCAATAAATCTCTTGATAGATATAAAAACTTGAAATTCATCACTATCGTATTTATAATTTCTGCCAAACAGTCATCTTCCTTTTGGCCGACAACTATCCGCATGAAATTATGAATACCACACTTGAAATATCCAACCCAGTAATGTCCGTAGCAGAGGTCACTTTTGTGACTTTACTACTTCCATTAATCGAGTAAGACAAACAAGCTAAGTTTAAAAACTTCCTTAATGTTATTCTGCTTTCCTTTATATAAATCAATTATTTGAACCCGACGAACATCTTAAACCTTATGATGTTCATGTTCAAAATAATTGAATCTTTAAGTTCGACAACCCAAACCAGTACTGATTAATTGCAAATACCAATTTATGCAATTAATCAATCAATTTCAATCCAGAAGCTTGCTGTCCATAAATCCGGAAATTCAATTCCGGGATCACAAAGTCAAACCCAATTTTGCATAAGCATAAATTTACTGCAATTAAATTGAATTTGGCAATCTCTTCATTAATTGGGCAAATTCAATTGCAGCCCAAGTCGGGAATCAAGCATAGCCCGGAATGATTCATCAAGCCCGGAATCCAATTGTAAAAGTCCAGAATCAAATTAAATTTGGCAAGCATTAGTGGGTACATCAAGCAAATCCGGATTCAGTGAAAATCACCAAATTACAAAAGTCAAAGTCTCAAAAATCAAAGCCATAAATATTGACTATTTGATGACTATTTCATCAGTGCAATTAATAATATCTTGAATTTTGCGCAATTAATTAATTAATTAATTCCGGAATTACAACTCAATTCCACAATCAAGCAACAGCAATATCCGGAATCAATTAATCCATCAGCAAGGATTCAATCATAGAATTGATTTCAATTAATCCGGACAAACAAAGAAACGAATCAATCTAATTCCCAGATAATTAATCAGCCAAATAAATCAACTCCATCATGTATGCGCAGAAGTAACATCAAGAAAACCCAATTAATTGAATTTCAAGAAACTCAATTAAGCAGCAGCAAGGGATTGCAATCAATCATCACAACATCAATGATTATATGCAATTCATACAACCATCAAAATTGATTCGCTCCGCTACCACTTGTTAGAACCGTATGGGAGATTACTTCCCAAAGAACGAATCAATCTGACTATTGTATGAATTAGAACAGAATGCGGAAGCGTACTTGATAACAATTTCATGATCGATGTAGAAAATTAATCGGAAAGAAGGCCTTCTGGTAAATCGTTGCCTAGGGCTAGATGGAATTGTAGTAGAAACGTTTTCTTTTCCTTATGCTTGATGCTCTGCTCTCTGATGATGATGCCGCACCGCCTAATTACTTATGAAGCAAAGTTTTTGCTTCTGGACGTTTTATAGAAAACGTTTCATACGGCAACGTTTATCCAGGACCAAATCTCATAAATTAACTTTTTGTTAATTGTTAATTGGTCATCAACAATTAGTAATTAAACTGGGATTCTGCACAATTACAAATTTAGACCCCATACTTTATTAATTAGACAATTGGGTCCTGTAATTTTATTAGATCATCAAATCGGCCCAATAATTTTATGTTAACATTATACTACATGATCCGATATATTCAACATATGCGTCCATATGTCATAACGTATATACTTCGGTACTAACGCACTAGTCCTGTTGTCCAAAATCTAACAAGTGGTGATGGTGATGGTGCTTATGAGAGGTGAAATGGAGATGGTTTACCCAAAACGACGACGGAGGGAGGAGGAGGAGATCCATGGCGGTTGGGGAAATGACAGAGGAGGAGGAAGCATTTTGCGGTTGGGGAAATATTTGAGAAGAAGTTGTTGTGATCGAGCGTGGGGATTTGTGTGGACGAGTGGAGGATGGAGAGAGAACATGCTTGTGCTGCTGCCCCTGCGGTTACTTTCCGTGATTCGAGAGTGCCACGTGGGAAAAAAACTGTTAGCTGCAATTTATCGGAAAAGAAAATATCTGCAAAATCAAGGGGTTTTGCTATTTACTATAATGGAAAAATAGAAAATGCTATTTCAAAAAAGTTGCAAAATCTAATAATTTTTTTTTTATATTATCATTTGAGTATTATCGATTTCCGGAAAAAATTTACTCTTTATTGTTTGTTCTATGATTTTTGGTTGAACTCTAAATTTGAATTAAGAAGGAAGAGCTCTTAATTAGTTTACAAATTAAGATAGTTGAAGAAGTTTATGTAATTTTTACCTTTCATTTTTTACATTTTTGTTGGGGTTATTTTTCTTTCAAATTTGTTGGGAGGCAATTTTTTTGAAATTATCGGGGAAATGAGGAGAAAATTTGTTATTCAGGGAACGCCGAAATATTTGCCCAATGGGCCTAAAAGATTTGGAGGGAATAACTAACTGAACAACAGTAATGCAGCCCAATGGGCCTAAAAGTGTATCTAAAATGTACTAATGGGCTTAGCTGGTGATGGCCATTCGGGTTAATAAACGCACGTGTTTCAAGCATTTGGGTTTTTCTTGTGTATTGTCAGAATCAACAGAATGTAATCAAAGTAAAATGAAATTGATGGAAGAAAATGACAAAAAATAAATGTGTTGGTAATTTAGGTTTTTCTTTATGCATTTGTCCTAACTTCTAATATTGCTCAATCTAAGTGGGGGGGTGTAAAAACTGCTTAGTTCGGGAAAAAACAATGTTTTTAATTATATATAATTTAATATCACTGGAAAAGCATGGAATACATACTTTTAGAATGGAAAAGGCTGTTTGTTTTTTGTTATAAATTATATATAATTGTAAAGATCATTCATTTTAATTAATTAAAATAATTCACAGCACCACACAGGACAACGCAGCGGAGACTAAATACGTCCCAAACGGCTCATATTCAATCTAATTATAATTTATTTTTTGGAAAGATATATATTTCAGTAAGTTATTTTGTTTTACATATTCTTATGTGGCAGTTCATAAATACTATAGCGAATGTGTGGTCATGATTGAGTCAGTAGAAGCAGCAATACAGCCTTCTACTTCTACATAAGGAGAAAGAAAGCTGAAGTATACAGTAGAGTTTCGACCATAATGCTCAACAGGTGAAAAGGCAAAGCTGAAGCTAAAGTGGTAAGTCATTTTCGGTTGTTGGTGCATTGATAAGGTAAGTTCGTGTACCATAAAAAAGACGTGCTCAAGTAAACGTGCTCATTTTTCTTCAAGTCCCACTATCCGAAGTGGAAAAGGATTGAAGTAATTAAAGGTAGAATCATACTTTTTGCCTTTTTTTTAACATTTTTCTAGATTTTGGACAAGTGTTGGATATGATTTAGTTAGAAGAATGTGAAGAAAGCAATGATATGTTTATGAGATAAATACTTTGCTTGATTTGATGCACCAATTTTTGTAAATAAAAAAAAAAACTCTTCATCTATTTCTATAGTTAGTCTATTTTTTGTTTGAAAGATATACAGGACGAGATAGTTTATCTTTTACGTCATTTTATAATTTTATTATAATCAATTCTTTTCTTGCCAGGTTGCACTTAATTTTTATTATAATGTCGGCCACTATCTGGAAACTACCAAGAAATGACTTTGTTATTAAATAGTAGTGTATACAGGTTCGACAGCGTAGCCGTAGGCAACAAGAATGTAAAGGTGTCTTCCAAGCTGGTTCCGCGCGCGCACATGCTACGCGCGGTTCCCATTTTAAGCATCTCACTGATTACTCGCAGCTTATTTCCTTTCTACAAATTTAGGGCCCGTTTACTTGGAATATATGTTCAATTTGAAAATTTGCTGTTTTTCTGAATTTCGAGAATTTTATTTTCATTCTGAAAACTGGAAAACGTGTTTACTTCGCACAATTTTCCTGATCAGAAAAACTGAAAAACCTGTTTACTTCGCACGCTGATTTTATTTTCCTGATTTGAAAAACTAAAAAACGCGTGTACTGTAACACATGCATCATTATTGGATAAAAACTGTACTCAGAATGAATTTCAACACTTAGCAAAGTGTTCTTATATTGTTGATAAGCAACTTTTTAACCTCATAGATTAACTCTTTTGCTCCCTATGATTATTATCTTTTGCGTGTGTTATATGCGTGGGGTAACAATTTCATCAATCTCATTAACAAACTAACCTAAGTGCCATGATGTAATAGTAACTCTAACCTTAGCTGCTCCTACAAGAACATTTCATTTATTCGTGTGGGCAAAAATCCTCTCTTGCCCTTCAAGGCAAGAGACTATTCATGTTTTAGCGTTGTTCGGTCTGAAAGGGAAAATTTTAGTTCTAGCTTGGTTTGCTCCATCTCTTGAGCTCGAACTCGAACACCAATTAAGTGCTGACAAGTTTCTTACTGATTGACGACAACATACATACTCGAACACTAACGACAACATACGTCTGACAAATTGGGCATGGATATTAAGTGAACATTGAAAATCCAATGACAGCTTTTAATTGCCATTAGTTTCTTAAATTTCCTGAAACACTTGGGAAGTGTCATGCAAAAAAAAGGTCCAGTTTCCTGTATGTGCAGTTTCACCACCCATTTTCAATATCCTGTCTTCCAAGCTTTCTTCCTAACTACACACGAAATACAAACAATCAAAAGAAGAAAAATAAAATAAATACAAAGGCTCCTCGTCCTCCTCCTCCATTGCATGTAGTTTTACGGCCACGACATGAGGATGAGGAAGAGCCTCTTACCATCATCATCACAAAAGGCAAAGTTCCTGCCAACATTAGCAGGAATTATGCTATACTCTGTTTCCAAGATAGTGATCGTTCTCTGTGTCCTGCTTTGCCTTCTTGCTTACGCAAGATTTCATTCGAGCTCGAGCATCAACCACCATTGTCTGAATTTCAAGATTATCGTTCGTCGATCACTTCTGATCGCTTTGAAGGCACCCACAAGATTGCTTTTCTTTTCCTTACTCGCCGTAGCCTCCCCAGGACTTTTCATTGCATAACATTTGGAAAAGAAAAATCAAAAGAGGGAACAAATTTAACCTGCAGAAACTTGGAAACACCAGCCACCGTGCGTCTCGTGCCTGCAGCAGCCACAAATGCATCTAACTTATCACCGACTTTATGCGTTGAGATTACTATAACCTACAGAGAGAAGGCAAAAGAGGATAAACAGGATATGGATTCTTTAATTATTATTATCATTTCAAACTAAAATGGTGAAGCAGGAATATGAGAGGAAAGGCAAGTTCTGCTACGATTGAAATTTTGGCCCAGTCACCATCTCACACTGAGAACTTTCGGCTGTGGTTTCTTGTTAGAGGCAAAAAGATCTTAAGGAGCATTACTAAACTGGTACTAGATTTCATATCCAAATTACAAGTCCACCCGAATTTATAAGCCAATAGCTTCCTTCATAATAAGTCAATCTAGAGCTACACAGAAAAATCACTGCTACCAAAATTATCAAACTTTAATGACTTGCGGCAAGCACAGAGCATTCAAGTGATTTACCTCTTCAATTATTTTCACTGCAACTCTATCCTTCACACTGCCTCCTAGATTTAGCAACTCGCATTTTCCATGAATTTGAGTAAAGGAAGCAAAATAACAAATCAAACTAAGCTTGACTACCGGAAAGAAGAGCTCATGAAATTTGCATCAATCATCACAGCTTCATAACACAAAAAGAAAGAGTACCATAGAGAACACAGAGCATGTCACTACACAAATATGAATGTACTCTACAAAAGCACAAACCAAAGATCAGGCAATACCGTACCTGATGATTCAAATCACGTATGAATTATAGACAAGACTAGCTCCATAACAAGAAAGGAAAATCACAGCTTGATCAAAAGCACAAACGCCTAAAAGTCTACACCATAAATAATTCACAAATTACACATTAGAAATGAAACTCCAAGCTCCTAGTTAGCTACAGAAAACTTACAGCGTCATAATTCCTAGAATCATAGATTAGAAAAACAGCACCAAGACTTCAAAATCATAAAGCTTGTAGCTTTAGACAAAGTGAAGTCCGAATCATAGAAGAGTTCCACAAATTATGCATAAAACAATAAATTATAGAGAACCCAGAAGCAAAAAATGAACTAGAAAGTAATATGGATTCAACTGGCACAGAGACAGAGACAGCAGCTATGACAGCTCCCATGGCTCTCGCAGGCGCCATGCTTAGCTGCTCGAGCTCGAGACTAGACCGAGAGAAGAAAGCTTAATGGCATAAACAATAAAAGAGGAGGAGAAGTTACCTAGGCGCCGCCGGCACTGGAGGTTGAAGATGAAGACGAAGCGATGCTGCCGCCGATGACAGAGGTGGATGAAGGCCGAGCAGTGACGATAGTTTTGGCGCCGTTGATGGTGGCGGAGCAATGACAATGGAGGAGGAACGGTGTGGGTATTGATTAACGATGATGGTGTTTTGGGTTTGTTGTACAACACTCTGCTCCTGCAGAGAAAGCGAGAAGAAGAACGTTGTTTTCTTTCTCCCACCGCCGGCCACCACCAACACGACCATCTCTCACTCCCGATCTACCCACCACCAACACGACCATCTCTCAGCTGCTGGAAGGAAGAAGTGAAGAAGATAGCATAGGAGGAAGAAGAAGCGCAGCGCAGCGTGAGGAAGAGAAGAAGAAGGGCAAAATTGGATTAATGAAAATTTCATTAATCACTCAGTTTGAAAACGCGTGTTTTCAAACTGAGGCAGTAAAGGCAAAAACATTTAGAAAAATAGAGAACTGGGTTTTTGTTGTTTTCAAAATTTGTTCATCATTTTTCAAATAGAGTATTTTCGTTTTCATTTAGAAAATGAAAACAACGCCAAATAAACACGTTTTCTGAAAATTCTCCCAGTTTTCAAAAAACTGGAGAATTTTCGGGAAAATCCTGCGAAGTAAAAGGGGCCTATACTCCCTCCGTCTCACAAAGGTGACGTTTTAGCTTTTGCTTTTACTGTTTCGGCACGTATCTTAAAACCGCCGGCAGACTCACTATTTGAGACAATTTTGCCCCTAATTTTTTCTGGGAAGTACGTTAAGGATTAACGTACGTTTAAAAAAAAATCGGATTTTTTTGGGGTCAAATAGTGCCTCATCCGGCCTCCTCGATATGCGTTCTCTACTGAATATTGGGATGCGAGGAAGTCATCCTTTGTGGGACGGAGGGAGTAATTTATAAGACATAACACGAACATGACGTATATATGTACATGTATTATAGAAAAATAAATTATAAATTATATATGTATAAATGTAAAATGATTAGAATTGTTGAAAAAAATTAGTAATTTATTATTAATATCATTCACAACTATTTTAAAAAAAAGGGACAAGAGGTGGTGAATATTAATTAATACAATTGAAACGTTAATTTTAAACCAAATATAATCTTGTATTTTTTTAAAATAATTATAATTTGTGCTAAATATATATTTTACATCATTAATTAATGAGAATTACGGGAAAAAACAAGACACGCATGAAATGGTGAACTAACTCATATCAGTCCGTCGTACATGGTGTTGGAAACCAAACCACACACAAGACCCTACATAAACTATTATTTTGGTTGTAAGTTGTTGATGTATGTACGTGCTAGTTACTCAACACACATGACTTTGATTTTGTTTAGAATTTGGTCACGTTCCATTCAAGTCTTGTAGCAGCAAAAGGTCGTGGACCTAACAATTGAAGACCATATACATACATATTTGAGGAAGATGTGAACGTGGACTAGCTAGCTAGAGAGGACTTTCCCCGTTAAGTATCTATAATGTATTTGATTTATATCTATTTGCATGTCATTACCTTATAATAAATAAATACTAGTATTAATTAATAATTAAGTTGCACTTGCATCCTGTCATTAGTGACGACTCATCGTCTTCTAGATGATCTTTTCACCCCAAAAAAATGCCGCACAAAACAATTGCAGTGTCGCTCTCTTGAAGCGTCACTCAATGTCAGGTAATTAAGTTGTCACACATCATTGATTAGTTCAATTGTTTCCTTAGCTGATTACTAAATTAAACCTAATTAATGATTCCAATTTTTAAATTTAAATTAAGTATTACTATTTAACATTTAATTTATTGGTTAAGGCATTTTTACAAACAGTTGGTCTGCATTGGGCTGCAATGCTTAAATGGATACCTTCATCTTCTTCTTTCTCAGCCATCAGAACAGCCATATTAATCCACTCACTTCAACACGGCACCATGTCCTCGCCTGATCTGAGCACAACCACGGCACCTGTAACGCAAATGTTTGTGCAAAATTTCAATCAGAACTCCATCCTTCCGTTTCACTCGTTGCTCCTTGATCATTTGGGTCTTTTATCTCTCTCTTTGGTTCATTTCTCATTCGCTCTCTACTCACTGGATCATTCTTCAGTTCTCCCTTCACGCTATAGTTTTGAAAACAAAGTCAGGTTGGAAAATTGGATCCCTTTCAGGGGCAGTTTAGGAAAAAAGAAAATTCTATGCAAATCAAACCGTTTCAGACACGAATTCATCCTCTGCTAAATTTGAATAGTTGAATTCAAGTTCAATTAACGACATCTCATTTAAGATGTGAAAATATTAAACCATTTCTATTAAAAAATAAAATAAACATTAGGAGCCATTGATAAATTGGTCATACTTAATTATAGTATAAAAAAATATGTTGAAAAATTGCCACTATACAATTTGGAATATGATTTTTCTTAGTGTCAAAGTCACATTAATTAATTAACCAAATTTGGTACCAATGCAATTAAGAAACCTACATTGGAGTTTGCTAGGATGAAGTGACATTGGATAGCAACCATATCAAAAACTAATAACAACACTTTTTTTTTTTACCAAACCTACTCATCAATTAAATACATACAAATATAGCAATGTTTCCTAATATGACTAACCTGCTAATTAGGTCGTTAGATACACATTTAAGTGTATCGTTTGCAGATTGAAAATAGAACTAGCTGATTATTTTAGGGGTAAAATGACTTTTTACCCCCAATGTTTGTAAATTATTTCCGATTAAGCTCATGTGTTATCGAATTTTTTTATTTACTCCAATATTTATTCAAGTAGTTCAATTAAACCCTTAATTTGAAAGTCTTGTCCAAAATAAAATCCTATTAGTAGTAGTAAACTTCAATAAATAAACCATGTGTCCACACGTACTTAATCATTTTTCAACCAACTATATAGTATAAATTAATAAGTGAAGATTGGATTTAGAAAAAAACCATTAATTATAAAGCTTGTATTATTATATATACCACCATTCATCAAAAGAAAATTAAAGCAAGATTTGCATACCCTTTAGTAAATTACAAACTAGTTAAAAATTAATAAATTAAACCAATCCCTAAAAATAAATAAAACGTTACAACCGTTTTAATAATTACATGCGGTTTAACTTAAGAAAAATATTTTTAATCTCCTTTTTTTCCGGGCAAAAAAAGAAAATAAAACTAGAATGGAGAGAAAGACCTGCCCATTCCATTTGCACTAGAATTAGAGAAAAACCCAACTAAATCTTGCCTATACGGTAAATATGACTTTCTACCGTGTCCGTCATCTTTCTTCTTCCTGATATAGAACACTTCATGCGCCGACACCGTTTTACCTTTCCTTGCTTGTCCGGTACTCACCGTTTTATTCTCACATTTTTTACCATCCTCCGCTGGATCTTCTTCTTTCTTTTTAGTTTTACTGCCGTTAGTAATAATTTCACTGCGTTTGTTACTGGGATGATCTAGAAACACCAGCGACTGCTTTCCGTCACTTCTGCATCTCCTCAGCAAATCTCGCAACGGCAGCCACCGATGTCGTTTCGATTGCGATGCCGACGATGATGACCCGGTTGAATTGCTCTTCTTACATCTCGCAGGCGACGGAGACGGCGATTTCGGTGCCCACACACAATACGTTCCGTCTGGAACCCCTTCCAGCCCGTCGGCCTCCGACGACGACGACGACGACGACGGAGATCCTCCTCCGTCATCATCTCTGTTTTCCCGTTCCGCAATCATCAACCTCCCCAACGAAAACAAAACCGGCTCCGCTGCTGCTGCCACGTCATCATCACCATCACCGCGGAAATCATCGAGATCTAACAAGAGATCTCGGTTGAAGAGCGGGAAAGCAGCCGGAACGCCGGCGGTGTCACCAGGATGAGAGCGGACTGAAGCGAACTCAAAATCGTCGATGTTCTGCGTTTGTTCCGGTGGTTGAGCTTCTTGGCTGACGACTCTACTGGCGATTTGAGCGAGGTGGTGATTGGATGAGTAGGCGCTGAAGCTGGGGCAAAACGACACCGTAGAGCTCTGATCTTGCATTTTTGCTTGCTGAATCGATTAATGGGTTGTCCTTTTTCTCCTTTTTCTTTGGCTTTTATCGGTTAGAGAGAGAGAGAGAGAAGAGAGGAAGGAAATGAGTGAAACGATTGGTATGCTAAGAGTACATATACGAGGAAGGGCAAGTGACAAGGGTGTGATTACGTGTGTGCTTACTGCTTACCAGAAAATCTTAGGTGGTTGGATCCATTTACATTAATGTTTTTAAAAATCTCAGTTTCATCTTAAAAAATAATAAAAAAACTACTCCTTTTAATTTTATTTTAATCATAATTAATACTCTTTATCTTTTAATGCTAGATGTGATATTCTAAAATGCTTGTCAATTATATTACTTATCTAACTTTTATCTTTAGAATGATCAATTTTAAAAGAGAAAATTAGTAGGAAACACAACTAATATTTTTTTCAATCCTATCTATTTTAAATGATTAGTAATTAAGAATAAAGGTAGTAAATTAATAGTGTCGAATTACTTTCCTTTATAGAGATCACGATTTAGAAATCAGGAGCTCAAATTCAAAACCTACTTTCTTTTTATTTTATAATAATTACTCCCTCTGGTCTCCAATAAATGTCATCCTCGCATCCCAATATTCAGTAGGGAACGCATATTGAGGAGGCCGGATGAGGCACTATTTGACCCCAAAAAATTCCGTACTTTTTTTCGAACGTACGTTAATCCTTAACGTACTTTCGAGAAAAAATTCGGGGCAAAATTATCTCAAATAGTGACTGTTCCGGCCGTTTTAAGATACGTTCCGAAACAGTAAAAGCAAATGCTAAAATAACATATTTTGGAGACCAGAGGGAGTAATACCGAGCTGCTAATTCTATTAATGACCTACTAATTCATTATTTCTGCCCGAATTATTTAAACTAACCACATTTTAATTTTAAGAAAGAAAAAAGTAAAGCCTTATTGGGAAAAGAAAAAAAAAGGGAAAGAAGAAGCCTTCCCACCAGAAGTCAAATATACATTGTATTATGCCCTTGACATATTTTGTATTTATAAATATTGGTTTTTAATTTTTTAATTTTTTTTCTAAAATTTCCTCTCAATTGAATCTAAATTTGTTCGAATATTAACGGGTGTTTAAAGAGAAGCGACTGTCCTAACATGGATTGCTCCATTCCTAAATTTCAGACTTGAGATTTTGATTAAAAGTGGACAAATCTCTTACCATTTCACCATACGATTACTAAAATATATTATAATTACATAATAAAAAAACAATTCCTGTTATTATAAATAAAACATACGGTGATAGTTCAACTGATTAGAGCATATTGTTATTATGATGTAAGTTATAGGTTCGATTCCTAATATCGTAATGATATAACTATTTTATTTTAAAAAAATAAAGCTATGCCTACTAAAAAAGTATATATTATTTAGTTGTGGTTTTGGGCTTTGGGCTTTGGGCTTTGGGCTTTGGGCTTGGATTAGTCTATACTCGATTTGTTGGAAACATGGATGTAAATGACGAGTTTCATGTGCTCATGGGAAAAGAAGAAGAAAGAAAGTGGGCTCTTGCTTTCCAGTGTGGTATGTTTGTTTGGACGTTATCCTGTGCCTGCCCATAAAGTTGCCAGTTCTTACTCTACGACTACGACACATGTAACGACGTGTAATAATGCAAAACACCAAATAGCCAAGTGCCATACGTGAAACGTCTCTCCTGAGTCCGGAGATCGCTATCAAACCGTACATTTGTAACAATGAAAATATTAACTCTCAATAATTTTACAAAATTCTAAAGAAAATTAGAAAGGAGAAAAAGGCGGGAAAATTTTATTTTTTATAATAACGGTAGTTATTGAATTTTGATAATGTCCAGACATTATATATATGGATACTTTCTAATCGTTGGATAAGGAGTAATTCACTAATTTTTATTTACTATCTTATATGATCCTTCCATCGTTTGATAATGTCCAGACTAAAGATTTGTATTAATTAAATTGATGTCTTCTTATCAATATTGATTAATCTCATGAATTCCATCAAATAATATATTCATACCTAATGCTTAATGCTATAAATAGATCGGTTGATTTAATTAATTAAAGCAAACACAAACATATAATATAGATTTGAAATAAGTGATTTATATTGTAAAAAGGGCATGCACTTACTAACTAAGATACAACTTCTGTGCTGAAGAAAGAGTTTACCTATTGCTTAGTTAAATAAATAATTATTATGTTAATTTTAGTGACATGTATACATTTAAATGAAAACGCTTTTACTTTTAAAAAAATAGTAAATTACTAATTGTCATTACAAAATTATGAACTTATTTTTGGGCCTGATGGTTCTCTAAGTGGGCCTTCCTTACTATTCTAAAAGTGACTTTAAGCCCAGGTTGTGGTCTATAGCCCATTTTCTTTAGGCCCATTTTCCAAACCAGCTTAATATCTCATTAATTACTAGCAATCAGCCATTTATCGGCTTATCGGACAGTTAAAGTTAAACGAATGCTTTGGAATGAATGATGAGTATTTTTTGTTTTAGATTATAGTAGGATTACCATTACTGTACAGACATATACTCCTATGATTAAGAGCAGAAAATTAGTACTAGCTCCTATGATTTATCAATAATCATATTCCTGATCCTATGAATTACTACTATTTTTTAGCAAACAGCCATTTCCGTGAGTCTTAATAAAGAATAACTATATGTTTTGAAATTAATCATACAATTTTTAATTAGTTTAGTGTCAACGTACCTTGAGCCAAAATTAAGGATATTATTTATTATACACGTTTCATCTCCCTTCACCCGAATTGATGCCTTTTTCTGTATTAATTTCATGAATACTATGGAATGTTTTGTTTGGTTTTATTCATTTTGTATTCTTTGTATTTATATTTTTTTTTTTAGTTATTTATGAACTTGGAAAATCCGTGAATAAAATTTAATTAAAATATTAACTAAATAAAAATTAATAAAAATTAAATAAATAGGAATATAAATCAAAATATAAATATTATATACATTGTAATATTAATAGAATTGTAATAATACACTTAGGGGTGGCAATATGGACAATTGTCCATTTGTCCGTCCCGTCGTCCATATGCCCGTCCCGTCCGTCCATGTCCATTTAATAAATGGGTTGGGTTAGACCCGTCCAACTACATATACGGACGGACGGGACAAACCCAACGGGTTCCCGTCCGTCCATTTATTATTTAATTTTTTTAAAAATATTTAATTTCTCAAAATTAATTTTTTTAATTTTTTTTTAAAAAAAATATTATTTTTAAAAAAAAGTACTCTTATTTTTCGAAAAAAATTTTTTTCCCAAAAATATTATTTTTCAAAAAAAAATTCAATTCCCATAAAGAATTATTATTGGACGGGAACCCGTCCCGTCCGTCCAAATTTAGATGGACGGATTTTGTCCGTCCGTTTATTAAATGGACAAATGGGATTGCACCATGGACGTCCGTCCGTCCCATATTGCCACCCCTAAATACATTCACCAACATTATCAATCGTGGTCGAGTGGAACGTAAGAGAGTTATACCTTTTTAAAACTTGAGTTATAGGTCCGAGTTTTAAGAATAAAAAAATTCATGTCGGGGCATCCTTTTTAAAATTAAGTATGCTTAAACAAAATTAGTCTTATAATAATAGTAGAAGGATAGACAGGATACCCGAATTAACATATTCTCTCCTCACGCTATAAATAGATGGATTGTGTTAATTAAGCACACACAAAGGCGTGTGCATTGAAATAATCAATCATTAGCAACTAATGGAGATAATAAGTGAGAAGGTGAGGATATGAGTTCGGTCATTGGCTTTGTTCTTATAGCCACCTTTGTTCTTACATCATTTGCCAGGGTTGAGAAGAAAGATGTAAGTATTACTAGTGTCAATGTTCAAGATCATGTAATTAAGAGCAGAAAATTAGCACTTATGATTATTCATAATCATGTTCTTGATCTTATCAAGAACAGGACAATGGTGTCAAGAACTGAGGTTGAAGAAGCATTTGGGAAGATTAATTGGACATCTTGTGGTGATCGCGCAACTTGCTGGTTTAGCAATGATTGCGACTCCAGTCAAGGCTGTGTTTGTGACTGGCCGTTTTGCCGGAAACCAAGCTGAGTATACGTTGGAACTACGCATCTTTCTTTTTCTTTATCTTGAAATCATGCTCTGTTTTATTGTCTGTTGTTCGTACTTTTGAATTTGTATGTACTTTTGAATTTGTTTTTATTAACTTAGGGACTTAATTGAAAGTATAGAACAAATACAAGGACTAATTTGTGTCATTCTGCAGAAAAAGAATACCTCATCCTATCGTCCATCTCATGAAGCTCAACATCTCATCAAACGGACTCGAATCACTCCACGATAACCACCACAGCCTTAAACCCTAACCCTTCTTCCTCTTATTCTTCTTCTTCTCCACCAATATCTCTCACTCTCCACCACTAAACTAACAACAAAATGCAACGTCTAAACGTCGCCCGTATCGTTCCGTCCGCCGTTCCCCTCTCTCGACGCTTCAGTTTTATTCCTTTCGGTGGCCATAAAGAATCCATCGGGTTAGCGCTAGATGTGACTAGCTTTAACCCCCATCGGTTACTTTTCCGGCGCCAAGAACCATTTCTGGTATTTTAAGGATGTCCCGCGATCTTGGTTGTCTGCCTTCACCCCTGGCAGTGTTAAAATCCCGTTACCGTTCGGTAGTACTTATGCTGAGCTAGAGCGCGCCGCCGGTCAGAGTCGGGACCGCATTCCTCTCGGTCAGGCACCGTTGATTCAAGCCGTCTCCTTTCTCTATAACTCCAACCAACAACCTAAAGAAAGTTGCTAAATTCTGATTAAAGTAAAAAAAGAATCACTTCTAATAACTCATTTGATACTTCTATTTTTTTGTGGTTTAAAAAACACCTGCGCTTGAAAAAAACGTCACATTTGGTACTCGTCCTCATACCGTCGTTGTAAACCGTTAACTAGCTGATGCGGTATGCCACGTGGTATGACACGTCATATGTTGATGATGTGTCATGCCATATCAGTATATTCGTCCCGGCGAAAATGGGTCTGTAAACGCACTAGTGTTTTGCGTACATTGAGCGTCATACGTCAAGATTGCCACTGAATTACCCGGATCCCCAAATGATTAGCTACGAGCGAACCTGGGTTTTGTTGTCTAGAGCAGTTCAGGCAGGGAATGGGAAGAAGCTGGATCCGCCGGTTCGATTGGTGAATGCTGAAGGCAAACCTTACACTGTGACTAAAGTTTCGCAGCTCAAAAACGATCTCTCTTTGGTACTGTTTCATGCTGCGTGAGTTCTCCTGTTTGATTTATAGACAATGTCATTACATATTCATAGCAACTTCATTGATGTAATCATTTAGACTGCTTCAACTTCTACTTTGTTGCTCTACAAATGCTCGATTAATGTCTGCACTATAACTAGACAGACCATCCTGGATGTGCTTGTGCCTGAATCAAGAATCTCATCACTTGGTTTTGCTACACCATCAAACAGTGCAGGATGTAGTCAAATTCCATGTAGGTCTGATATCCTGAAAGGTTTTAATGAAGAAGTTTGTGTTAATAATTGTTTTTTTCTATATTTCAGAGGACACAGACACTTGAGAAGAAATGTGATTCACTAAAGAAGAAGGTAACAATATTTAGCCAAACGAAAAAATGGATTTAGCTCTTGGAATCTAATGCATATGTTACTTCTGTACTTTGTTTCCAGAACGTTGAAGTATGCAAGAAAAATCTGAAAGGAAAAAGAGGGAAGCTGTCTTGCAAAATAAAGTGACCCAGCTTATCAAGGTAACCTTAAGTGAGAATTATGTTCTTTTATGTATAAGTTGGTTTGAACCCATGACCTCTCAGGAGTTCTCTAGATGCAAGTTCCAAAAGTAATTAGCATCACATTCTGGCGTAGTTTAAAAGTCATTGATGAATCACATATTCCTCTCCTTTTTGCTCGACATATTTGGTTGTGATGGGCGTCTTGCTGATTTGTTGGTGGCCACTGTTTCTTTAGTGACAATATATTGTTTGTGTCCTTCAGTTAATGAGTGCAGCTTGGCCAAATTGTCTCATCTATTTTTATTTTTTTTTACTTAACACAATAACTACTGCAGTTAACAAAGATCATAAAACTAAGTTTGTGGGAAAATGATTATGTTTCTTTTTCTGGATCTCTTTGTTAATGTCTTCCTTGTAACTTCTAATGTAATGTATTGGCATTGCAGAGGAATAATTACTTGGAGCGTTTAGTTGAAAATTACAAGAGCAGCACATCTGCATCAGGTGTTTATTGTTTCAGATCAATGATACTCTAATCTTTCCATGATGATTTACATGGCACCATTACATTGTTTGAGTGTCTGTTGAAAGTATTGTATTAAATTGCTATTATTCTGGTTTATGACAGCCTAGATTGACATTATTTTCATTGTTTCAATTACTACTTCTTTTAGATCATGCACTCCCACTTCCAAGGGCTTATCTCTATTTCTAGGTTCACATTGTGTTTGTTTTTTTTTTTTGTTTTTTTTGTACATCATTTGTATCTGTTATATGGTCAGCAGGTCATCTATTTGGTGCCAGGTACTATGATCTTGTGGTTTCTGGCTTTCTATGTCGTTGCAGATGAGCTTGATTCCTCCATATGAAAGTGAAGATATTTCCCTCCCTTCTAGTACAAAAGCCATAAAGGATCTGCACATTTCCTCATTTGATGGTTGTCTTTTACTTTTTGCACCCTTAGGCAAGAAATTATCAGTTCTTAGGTGGAGCCACTGCAAATTAGAAACATTTATTGAGCATATTTGTTCTCTTTCCTCATTCTCCTTAATCCCTCACTTTTTTGTTTGGCTTTACAGTATGGAAAGCGACAATATTGTCCTTTCCTATGACTTACCTGTGAGTTTGTAGTCCATTCTGTTCAACACTGTTTATTATCCTGCTAAACAGCTAAATGGATTTTCTTCCCCTACTGCAGCAACTAGAGATGCTAAAGCACATGCGCAAATTTCACTTGGAAGACCTATCTGCAATTCTTGAGAAGGTGATGCATGTACTATGACCTTCTGCACATTCCTTTGGCTTTTTTGCTCAGATAGGCTAGATGTTGACCCAGAGATTATAGATCACTTCATGTATATAATTTTTCATATACTATTGCATGATTGAGTCAATATCTACCCTGAAATAAACTAGCCGTGATAGAATCTTTGCAACCTCTAAAATTGCTTGTTTCTTTCCCCAGTTACACGAGCAGATGCTAGGCGCAGATTTTGAAGGCAATGCATCAGTTTTATCAGCAGAACAGATCCAGGAGATTGTTCGCAGAAGAGTATCACCTGTATTTATGTCTAGCTAGATACAGATTCGTGTAGTAGTCTATGCTAATTTGGGGACTTGTTATTTTCTGGATTTTCTCGTCAGTTGTTATTTGCATTGTCAAACTACCACTGGAGTACAATGCTGTATGTGGAAATATATGTTTTTCTTAAAAGTGAACAGCTGGTTTGTTCTCAATTGTGAATTGCTTGTGTTCTGTAGAGTTGGATAGTTCGAATCCAAAGCTTATGTATTTTGTTGGAAGAAAAGGTAATTTGAGTTTAAATCTTTTGCGAAATGTTATCGAAAGGGCATTTGGCATTCTCAAAACTAGATTTCCTATATTAAAGTCTATTCCGAATTACCCACTTCGATGTCAAAAATTGATACCTATAGTTTATTGCGCACTTCATAATTTTATTCGGAGCGAAGATAGAGCTAATCGATTATTCACTGAATTTGGCGAGGATGTCACAACAACAACAAATGAATGCCGTTAGGGAAGATATTGCAAATGAATTGTGGGCTCATTATAATAATCGTTAGATTACGAGGGAGCAACTAGTCAAGTGGAGTACGTTTGCTATGTAATTTTTTTATCAATTACTATATTAGTAGATTGCTTTTATTTTCATGTAGGTATATGAATTACAATATTTAAATGCAATATTAGAAGATTTATGTTATATTTAATAAGTTTTTCCTTTTTAAAATTACTATTAAATTTTCAAATGATTTCTTCTTTTCATTACAAATATTTTCGGTTTTCCACAAAAAATGAAAACGCGCGAAGTAAACACGTTTTTCAGTTTTCAGATCAGGAAATTTTTACATTAAGTGCGAAGTAAACGCGTTCTCCAGTTTTTCTGATCAGGAAACAAGCGCGAAGTAAACACGTTTTCTAGTTTTCAGAATGAAAATAAAATTCTCGAAATTCAGAAAAACAACAAATTTTCAAATTCAGAATTCTCCCAAATGAACGGGTCTTTAATTTCTTCAGTGTGGTCAAATAATCACTTATTCTTCTTGTGGTAAAAAGAACAAGAGCTTCGACTTTCTCTGTTCCCGAGGCACGCTTTAATTCATTGGTATTGTTATTGCACCAGCGGCCCTCGAAAACTTTATTCCAACAAAGAAGCCCAGAGTGTCCCTTCTTAAAGGTTGGTGTTGTTAACTAAGTTTAGTTGTTGTTGTTGCACCACCAACACTGAAGTATTAGTGTTCACATCTCTTGAGACAAGCAAGTCTCCAAGTGTACCTAATTCTTGGAACTCACACAAATGTGCAAGCCCTGAAATCTGAGTCGAAGTAGCCTCGTGTCGTCTCCCAACAATCATAAGATCATAATCTTTTACCAACGATCGAACTATCCATGTCGTTTCCGATCCATCTGCAACCACATGCTCCACATACTCCATTTCTCCATCACCGCCGTCCCTACTCATTTGCTTCACATACTTCAACTCCTCAGCATCAAGCATGCCGTCCCAATCAAGCTCGTTACCAACGAGCGTGTCAGGACTCGATAACCGCAGCACTGTAACTTCAACCCTTGAGTTAGTGGCGATCCGCTTCACCAATGCCAATGCCTCCCGGTCATCGTTTCCCCCAATAAAGATCAAACACACACGATATGATTCTCTCGAAGACCCTTCATACCCGTGGTGGATCAAGACCCCCACCGAGCAAGGAGCTCTTTCAAGAACATTGCAGTTTATGATCCTTGTTGTCTTACTGTCTTCTAACTCCATTGATCCATTCGAGGTCCATTTCTTGTGAAAAGGAAGTACTATAAAGGATGCTTGTCTTTTCAACGCCAGAATGCGAATATCCTCATCCATTATTGAAGCGGGAGATATTGCAGTGAATATGTTAAGCTTTGCAATGTCATTCTTATTGCTTGCATACTCTCTGAAAGCAAAAATGACATTTTCTGAACATGAGCGTTTCGAGTCACTTTTGTTCTGCAATTGATGAGAAATAAACACCGGAGAAAGGCTCCCAACCATCTCAATAAGGTGGAGAACAAAAATACTCATCTGGTTGCTATGTGTTGGATTGGAGATGTTAAGGAAGTTGATGATGGAAGGAATATCGAACGGCCTATAGATGCAGGTCAGCATCCGGAGCTCAGCATCCGGTCTAACATTCATTATGTTTCTTCTCCGGTAGCTTGAGTATCTCTTGGCAGGATCGTATAGGTAACTCACAAGGATTGCCACAGCACTTGCGGAAACTATTACATAGATAACTGATATTATAAAACTCTCTTCTCCAATAAACTGCAAAATTAGATGAAAAATTAAGAATGAAAGAAATCGTCGATCTCCGTAAGTTATTAATTAGTGAAATAGTACATTCTAGGAAAGATTAAGGTTTTGATTACCTCGTCATCTCTAAACATGGCATACGTACCAACTTCAACAATCCCTTTACATCCCATGATGAGACCAACCGCTAAAGCATCAAAGAGAGGCATGTTGCATAACCATGGAGGCATGGAACATACTACCACCTTTATCAGAAAAGATAGCACACCAGCAATAATGTTCATGGTGTTGACATCCAAATGCTTAACTGCAATGGAAGCAGGATCTTTATACGTCTTACGCGACCAAAAAGCACTAGTCGCAAAGACTGGCAATAAAACACCCGAAATAAAGCTATCAAGCTTCTCTTCCAAAGCTGATCCTAAAGGAGGCCCATTTGGTATAGCAATGCCGAATATCACCGGGCCTAAGAACAAAAAGTGGCCGAGCTTATGGGTGAGCAAACCAGACGCAAACACCAAGATGAGGATAGAGCAAATGTATACTCTCTTTACTGGCCTTCCTTCTGGTGTTTCTCTGATAACCCAAAACATTGCAGGGCGGATAACAAACACCAACAGTACAACAAAGCCAAGCAGATACAAAAGGTTAAGTATAGGAACATGAATTGCGTATCTGTTGCTCATGAAGTCTTGCAACGTGAGCGAACCGAATCTGAAAACAAATGTGATAAAGTTGCCGATTATTGCTGAGGATAGAGATAATCTACCAAGTTCGAAATTTATGATCTTAAGCTCATAAAGAAGGACAGAAACAACTGGAAAATTCGTTGAAGAATGGGTTGTAGCAAGCATAGAAATTGCTCTTTTCTGCTCCTCCCCGAGACCAAAAGTGTCGTCCAACAAATTCATGGCTATCAAGCAAACCATCAAAGGTATAGTCACAGATAAAACACCAATATAAGTTGCTGTACGTCCCGCATTCGGTATCATCTTAAGGTCAACTTTCATACAAGCGAGGAACATGAACATTGTGTACCCAAACAGCCCTAAAGTCTCAAGATTCCTGTGGCCTTCAATCGGGAAAATAAGATTCTTCACTCTTTCAGATCCCCCAAGCAATTCAGGACTCAAGATTAATCCTGACTATGTCACAAATGCACACAAAAGTTATTTCTTTGACATGAGCAAATATGTACCACAAAAGATGTCTCAATTAAAAGGTCATTTGTGCCCAAATGGAAAATTCGCAAATTTCAGCCTTCAAATGTTCAAAAGGCATTGAAGGTTCATATGAAAACATTTCACCAGCGTAAACATTAAAACTTATTACCTGGTACAAAAACTTGCAAAAATGTACATTGATAAGTACATTCATGCTTGAATTTGCAAGCAATTCGACGAAAACCTAACCCAACCTCCACTAGAATGCATCCACCATGCAGAAAATTAATTTGCACGTCCAGGAATTAAAAAGTTCAGAACTTTATTTTGTTAAAACGATAATGTTCATACAATATCAAAGACCCATATCAACAATTTCACAACAAGTTGCATATAGAAAAATGGGGGCGAAAAAGGAAAGAGACATACAATGATTTGAGAGACAAATTTAGGGATTCCTAGGCGCTTGAGGAGAAAATGTGTGGTTTCTGAGAAAGCGAAGATGACAAAGAATTGTAGTAGAAGAAGAGACAATGGATAATTCGTCATGGGATCGTGTTCCCAATTCCAAATGCCATTGGAATAGATTTTGGGTGGTAATTCTATGCATGTTATATTCATTGTTGCCATCTGCCTCACCTCCTTCTTCTTCTTGCCCTGTTCCTAACAACAGAGGCCCTGTTCCTAGCAACAGAGCAGAGAAGAAGAAATGGGTGCAGAGGGATATGGGCGCGGCAATACCAGATTCTGTTGATCTCTGTCGTTTAAATCTTCTATTTTTCTCGGGTATTGCCCCACCCCACAAACTAACAAAAAAATCCTATTTTTGTTTTTAAAAAAAAAAATTAACTACTAGTCCCTGGACTTTTCCAATTTTTATGGAATTTTCGAATACATTATTTTAGGTTTGTTTTCTACTGTATTTTCTTCTTTTTTTGTCCAAAAAGGAAGGCTAAACTCAAAAGGAACCAAACACGCCTAACGCCAATGGGTCACGCCCATAAGATTATGATCGAGCCAAACCCCAATTCGCGTTGGAGCATCTTCGAGCAAGTAAAAACTCGGACTAAAAGAATATGTAAAATGTGAAGTAACCTCACGAAATACATGATTAATCATAAAGGAACCAACTGAGGCGAGCTCATGTGGAATATTATGAACAATCCACACACAATGAATGGCCAATGAGCACTTACTAAGGACCATATCCACGAAATTCGATTTTGCGAGAGGACCGCTGGTATGCCATTCGAATTCAACAGAAAATAAATACAAACAAATTAAAACGATCATTTGAGTGCAAAAGTAAGAAATGCAATATCTCACAGCACAGGCAACACCAAAGATATAGACATTTGACACATCCAACAGCTTTTCACACCTAATGGCAAGATAAAAGAAAAGTACCCGTCTATATGTACAGATTGTCCTAACCTATAATTGACTGCCACTGTAAATGTATAAAGATAGAACACCAAGTAAATGAATTCAACCGCAGCGTGTTCTCTACCAGTTTCTCCAACCTGAACTTTCCTCTCGACCACTCGTTCTGCTGCCATTCCCGTCTGATGACCGGCTTTCATCGTGTAGATGTTTCGAGTGCCATAATTGGATAACATCATGATACATTGGCCGAAATCGAGACTGAAACACCCGGTAAGAAAAGTAAGGTAGAAGAGTGGAAATGACAACAAGAAGAGTGACTAGCCAATGGAGTGGACTCAGAGCGCAGGCCTCCACGAAAACCATGTATGCTGTTGTAGACAGTGTAGATGGAAGAGCACCATATACCACCAAAAATATATACCACAAGGCAATGCTTCCCCAGATGAAAAAGTGTTGAATCCAAGTGAAGTAATTAATCGATAGTGCAATCTGGCAATTCACAACCCAAACCACACATGTATACATTGTGGCCCCGAGGACCTCATAGTCAACTACTTGACCGTCTCTCCGGAATGCCTGGTTGAACATGGAGTTGGTGGTGAAGAAGAAAATGATGATGGCACTAAGAATTCCATTACCCATCCAACCCAAAATGCGCGACCAGTTGAAGAGGATGTTCTGTATTCCCTCTGTGTATAGCAAAGGGTACTGCAAAACAGATGGCCATTCTTAGAAAGCAAGGTGCAATCAGACGACCTTTCTTTTAGGAGCAACCAGCGTCATTCTGCATTTATCTTTGAATAAATATAGTTAAATCGCAGGAGGACAATAGTTCCATACCTTAAGGCAAAGTCGTGCAGAAACATCCTGATCAAAAACACCAAGGGCAATTACAGGTAGCGAAGTGAAGAACACATTGTAGCATGACATGTACCAATCATTATAAGCAGGTTTGCCAGAGAAAGAAGCATAGGCCTCAAACCAAAATAAAGTAAGCCCGAACGTTATATTCTTGTAGAAGAAGTAGCATATCTGCAACAAAATACAAACAACAAAGTAAGCCCAGATGCAATAATTAGAACACTTTTTCCATCACTTCATTTTTCTGTTTTGGAAAACCATAAGTGTATTTGACAGAAAACAATGCGGTCATTTTTATTTTCATCCTGTCCCTTGAAATAAACAACCCAGATAAAAAAAAATACTCTGAAAGATAACTAGTGATGGGGAAAAACAGATTTAAAAGGGGTCAAAAGTGTCGTAAAAATGAGATATTATAAAAGTTTTACATTTTGGTCTCAAAAGTTTTGTTTTAAATACAAACAACTCTATTTTGAATCAGTTAACACTGTTTGTAACCACAACAATCAAAACCGAAAATCCTCTCCATGATGGCAAAAACCGAAAATCATATCCCACTTAAAGTGGAAGATTTGACTCCAACGGAAATATTTTTTAAACCACCTTTATATCTCCGAATCTATAAATATGTGTTATCATACTTCTTTTGAGACACCTTAATAAACCAAGTGTGATCATTCTACTTCTGGGTTACTTGTTGTTTAGTTAGCTAACTACGAGTTAGAAGAGATAGTTATATCCTAGGGTAAATAAATTTCTTTAGGACAACATTTCATCGCGTCTCGATCTTTCACTTTCTTTTTGTGCAGATTTTTCCAACACAAAGAAGATGATGGAAAACGGATTTTGGAAGGGAAATTAAGAATTCAAAATGTGCATCTTTCAGTTTTAATGGAAAAAGTGCAATGATTGTAAATGGCAAGAGAGACCTCAGTCCCTTCATGACGTTAACATATACTTGTACAGAAATGGGAGTTACCATCATTGCTATTCGCCGGTAACACCAATGCCCATGTACCAGCAGCAGACGCTCTAGAAAACGGAATTGAGCTATAGAAAAGTCACTCGCCATTGCAGCCTGCAGTAAAATAGCTCCCAATCAGCAGTGCCTTGTCATCATTTAACTCGATTGCGATGTTTTGCCAATAGAGAACAATTGGTGCAATGATCACAACAAAGATCCTTTTTTTCATAATATATTACAACAAAGATCTTGGATAAAGAAATATGAAACTTATACCTCAATATTCTACACAAACATAACTTGAAAACAACAGATAAAAGCAAATCAGTTTTACCCTTATGCCTGAAAACTGAAATGGACAAGTGAGGAGGAACACGCAAAAGCGTAAAACTCTAACAATCTAGAAAGAGAACTAGTGTTATAGATCACGATATGCATCACATACATAATCGACAAGGAATGGCATAGCAGAGAATGGTTACAAAATTGTCATGTAATCTGAAATAATGCCTCAATTCCTAAAAGATACAGACGATCCAGTTTAAGAATCAGAATAAACATATGCATTCACCTGCATTCCTTCCGCACCACTGATGCCAACTCCAATATCAGCCTCCTGAAGCATGCTTACATCATTTGCCCCATCACCAATAGCCAGCGTTGTCTTACCCGTTTCTGTTTTCACCAGTCTTGTCACCTGCACATCTTCTATATTTCTATTAGATTATTTTAATCACTTGCAATAGAAATGACCACCTCTACCTAACAACTGGCAATTGCCATGGTACTTACAAGAGCTTTTTGTTTTGGAGAGGACCGGCAACATATGACAGAAGCACAGTTGTCTGCAAGCTCGAAAAACTCCTTTTTCAGCTTCTTGTCAAGGGCAAAAGTCAGTGACTTTCCATCAATCACCAAACAAAATTCAAAGCCTTCTTTAGCCGAATGAAGTTGAGATTTTCCGTTGCTTATTTGCTCCATTACACGTCCAATAGAAACCTATGGGATCAAAGATTTTTGTTTTTTCATCACTTCAATAAAGATAATAAGCCATCAGCTATAGAATTCCTAACCTTAGAAACTGCCTCCTTGTCTCCCTCTTTTTCCAAGGCTTCAATTTCTGGCAAGTCAAGGGTGATTACAATCTGTTCCATCCCTTGTCTCAGTAGACTGCATGCATACCTGTAGCACTTATAATGGTTATAAACGAACCTTCGTTGAAAGTAACATGGTCTCAAACTTCATACCATACCCTATATTTACAGCAGTTTCCATCTTATCGCCAGTCAAGACCCATATTCTTACTCCAGCCTTCGCAAGCTTGTCAATACATTCAGGAACCTGACATGAGACAACACCATAGTTATTATCATCCAGCAAAAGTATATTCTGCAAAATTAAGTCCCCTAAAGTGTGTGGTCAGCCATTTGAGTCACTGTACAGTATTCATAGTAACGCTTATATGAATAGGTTCCTAAGAGGAGAGTTAGGACTAGTACTGCTTAAATCAACCATTTTTCTATGATGCAAATAGTTCCTTTAATTCTTGGTACCTACCCCCTTTTGCAATTTGTCCTCGACAGCTGTAGCACCAAGAAGAAATAAATCCCTCTCAATTTTATCGGCAAGTTCATCCAACAGTTTGTCTCGTTTTGCAGTTACACTTGCTTTGGCTTTTGAAAAATCCGCTTCCCATGTTCTATACTCATCTTCATCAAGTTCACGGTAGGCCACCAACAAAGTTCGTAACCCTGCCTCAGAATATCTCTTTGCATGCTCCTTGGTCTTAGCCTCAAAATGCCGTCCGTCTTTTGAGAGCCTTTCAAGAATCACACTACATATATTTTCAAGCAATAACATTTCAGAAATCACAGCAGATTAGTGAAAGTTTGATAGTAGTAGTCAAACAGCAACTTTAATAGTTTGTGATGAAGTTTCTTGGAGAAGGATTGGAACCTGTCTGCACCCTTGCAAAGAAGAAGTAGCTTATTCTCAGCGCTTCTCACGATCACAGACATTCTTTTGCGGGAAGTACTGAACTCTAAAACTTGAAGTACCTTGTATTCTCTGGAATACAGAAACTGGGGTCACATGACATATTGAATACAATGCTTGGAGGAAATAACAGAAATACATAACAAGACACGTGTATGAGGAAGTATGTATCTGATTCCAGTAATTCCTTGACATTTGTTCCAGGAGTGAAGGATTTTATTTATTTTCTTTAATTTCACAGACCGTGTGACCCAAAGACACAACTGTAAGGTGTACTTCGGAATTTCCCGCTCCACGAAGACTGCCTCACCCCCAATTTCCCCTTCCAGATTTACTGCAAAGTTTCCTTCTTTTGGTGGCTTCTATGCTGGAATTTAAAATTTTATACAATTTCCAAGTCCATCGTCCATGGAGAAATGGACTCTGAGTTACCAGGCCATGCAAGAACACTTTTTTTAAGCAATAGCAAAGCCAGAAAAGGAACCCTGCCATTAGTGTTGGAAGGCTTTCTCCATATAATACAGTGTAATGAAGATGTTCACGATAAAAACATGCAATGGTACAACCTATGTACTAGGAAATGAAAACCTCGGGTTGAATATTAAGTGCTTTCAATCAAAAGGATCCCTGGTTTCTGCAGGAGCAACTTACAAGGATTTACTTTTCCTTTCAACAAGTTACTATCCAAGGTAATTAAAAGAAAGCACTGTAAACGATCTCTATATCTCTCCTTCATGTGCACCAAGTTACAGAAATCATTTGAATTTCAGGTAGATCAAAGGCAACTACATCTAAATAATGTAAGCTAACAAGTAATCAATCATAATGGCAAAAGATTGAACTAAAGCCACACATCATAATAATTCTTTAACCAAAACAAGAATAAATGCTCACCTAGAAAATTTCTTACAAGTCTCAGGGTCAAGCTCACGCATTTTGATGGTTGTTTGCGTCCTTTCAAATAACTCAAAGCCGATCTCCCTTGCAGCAGTAACAAAGGCAGCTTCATCCGGTGATTCGGCTTCATAAGAAATTTCACCTGTTTCTCTATTATGCTCAGGAACTGCAGTATTGCAAAGTGCCAAAACTTGAAAGAACTTCTGAATGAGATCTGAATTAGGTTCTTCGACCCACCGTCCATCCATTATACGCTCATCGTGGAAGTTGAATCCCTTGATTGAATGTTCTGATCCTGGCTCATCAGTTGAAGTGTCATCAACTTCCGGCAGTCTATCACCTCTTCTTCGCATCAGGGCTTTTTCTACTTCTGTCATACCGCGACCATAAGGAGTTCCTCCTATTGAAGACTTGGCAAACTCCATAGAGTTACATGTTAAAGTACCTGTCTTGTCAGACAGTATAGTGTAGACCTGCCCAAGTTCCTCATTCAGGTTGGACGTGCGTGCATGTGCCGGCTTGTCACTTTCCTCATGGTACATTTCCTGATCTTGGTTAATGAAAATGCTCTGTAAAACCTTTACAATCTCAATTGACACATACAAGGATATTGGGATCAAATATCCATAGAGCATAAGTGCTGTCAAGAAATGAAAAGATGCAGCAAGCCACGCTCTGTGGGGGTCAAAAAACACGGTTGCTTTATCAGGGCGGAGATACCACCTTCTTTGTTTTCCATCACTAATGTCTAATTTGGTCTCAATTCCAAAAAATAGAGATCCAAGAAAAGATATAAAAATCAAGGTGCTGAAAAGGATGTATATTATCTTGTCCATTTTCCTTTCAATATTACTCCTCTTAGAAGGTGGATCAACGGCATTCTGCATCACCTTTGTGTCATGCCCCGTGAAAATAACCACACCATATGTGTACTCGGTGTTCTTGAGCTTAGAGTCTCTCAAGAGAACCTGCTTCAGTGAAAGCGGGTAGTCATTTCCATCATAGTGCAATGTTCCAACAAAGGAATAAAGATGTTCATTTGGGTCCTCGCACTTGATCGTAGCCTTAAATCTCCTCAAGGATTCTTCATCGCGTAAAGATGTTGTCACCTCTAAGGCATGCTTCAATTTTAAGTTAGTCTCCCCATCAAGATTCAAAGTCTCAACATAACAAATTCCATCCTCGTTGTTTGATGAAAGAAGAAGCAAGTCAGCAGGAAAATATTCATCCTTACAGACCTTAATAACATCCCCCACGCGGAGTTGCTTCCACTTAGTCTCGTAAAAAGTATAATTTTTACCATACACTTTGACCTTTCTATTGTTAGCCTCTATATCCTGAAACCATCCAAAGTCTCAATCAATACCGTGCAAGGCATCTAGAAGAACTTCTATAAAATAATAATATAGGTAGAGGTAGCATTGACAAAACAAGTTATGCTCGGAGGAGAAAACACATGGAACAAGCCGTAGATAAGAAGAGAAACAAAAGTACAAAGTCAGCACGCAAGAAAAGCTTCAAAGACTTCATTTCAATATTCAGGGCTATAGTTCTGATCCATACTGGGAAAGGGCCCGTATTCCTTCCTAATTATAGTCAAAACGCACCTAGCATGGTTTGAGCCAATGCAACTCAAGTTCTCCATGGAAAACCAAACAAATTAGCTTGAATATTAGAAATCCATATTACACAACATAAATCCAGTATGTGCTAACTACTACAAGAGCTAGAGACCACAAAATATGGTTAATGCATTCAAAGAAAAAGATTCACAAGTATTACCTGCTTTCTTCGCCTCCAATCTTCCACACCTTCTTTGGCCATTGTAGCTCCAATCACTACTAGCAGAGGTGCAAGAACACTAGGCGCGGAATAGGGGGCCAACGGACTGAACGCAACACAAGCTACCACAAGAAAGTATATATTTGCAACTCTCCTAAACTGCTCAAACAAAGCCTTCGGTATAAAGTTAAAGGCTGTATACTTGGTAGTTGCTACATAATTTCCCTTGTAATTCAGCTTAATTGCCTCTGGATTATCAGGGTCATTGCAGTACACCACCCTAGAATAACCTTTTTCCCCAATTCGAGAATGTTCATGTCCACCTAAAGCTTTAAAACATGAGAAAGAATATATCTTGCTAAAATGTATACCTCTCCTAGTCATTCTGCTTCCTTATATTCAAATGGGTAACTCTAATTCTCCCAAGAAAAGGGGTTTTATCTTCAGTTTCCACACCCCCAAGAAAAAACAACAGATCAAGCCGCCCTCATAAACACATTCATATTGATATTCCCACTTCCACAAAAGCACCCAAACTATTTCGAGGACTCAAAATGCAAACTCAAACTAAAGACACCCTTTATCTATACTCTAAACAAATCCACCATCATAACAAAATAGCTACAAACCAAACAAGCATATGTTACTTGTATATATGTCAAGCTGCAGCTCAACTTGGTCCTAAAAAGTAAAATGAGCTATAAAGTTTGAAACTTTGAAAAGCAAATGCATTGTAAACAGGTCCAACTTTTAGCCACAACAAAACCCAGAATGAGAAAGATGGAATTTAAGTAGAGAACAGGAAGGAAACATGAGCTCCACTAGCCAAAGCAAAATGTTGAAGTGGAACCTTGGAGCTAAAAAGAATGGTCCTTTACTAGCTAGATTAATTCCTTACTTCAGATACTACAGCAAGAGATCTCTTTCTTGTTGTGAGAGGAGGAGGAAGGGAAAAGGTGGGTTTTTGGTCGCTGGGAAGGTTTTAGTACACAGTGGAGTGGTTAGCTTTGCCGCTTCAACAAGCAAAAGTGAGCTTACGAATGAATTGAAGCAGGTGATTCTTGCCCACGAAACACAGTACGACACGTGGGTAATGAAGTTTGGTGAACAAGTGGCACAGAAGGATGTGTAGTCCTGTGTGGTACGTTATCAGCTCTAGTAGGTTCTGTTGTTTTCTGTATAAATAGATTATGATTATGATACCCAAGGTAACAGGAAAGACAAATGGAATGGTCCAGCGTCAAGAAAACCCATGTTGAAACAAGAAAAACCATTTCATTTTCTGGGATTTTTTTCTTTAACTTATATTTAAGGGTATTCGTTTCCGTTGATGGTTAGACATCCTCCCTTCTTGAGTAAAAAAAATTGTTACTTTCAGCAAGAATATATTTTTCACTTTTATTTTCATGTATATTAATGAGATTTGCAAGACCCTGTTGGCCATTTACGGGACAGGAAGTAATAGTTATGGTTATAGAGAGGGCCCGTCAATTTCTTTTCATGGTCACTATTGATCATATTCTAAAAAAACATAAAAGATATTCTAGTTTAATCAGAAATTTTAAAAATAAAGAAAAATGAGTAATAAAAGAAGAAATCAGCAACGAGGTTAGCTTTTTGGTGCACATAAGTCAAAGATGAATGCTCTAACAGATAATTTCTTTACTTGAGAAAAACGTCTGTAATAATTTTCTATTTTGACGAATAAAATTGTCGAATATACCAATTATATTTGTGTGTTTCTAACGTGATTAAAAAAATGTGGACACTTGTTCTTCTGACTTACACATTTGGTTTACATCCGGAATTGTTTTTCTTTGGTTGTCATTTTCGTACGATCATGTTATCTTGTCCCTATCTGACGACCCTATCGCCATCTCTCTAATTAACTTAGCTTATCCTGAATACTGAATAGACAAGGAGAGGGTAGGTTACTTAACTTGTCCACTTACGACAATAATGAGGGTTGGTGACTCATATGGGTGTGCTTTTGCATGGAATTGCTTCACTTGCAATTTAAAAGCATTGCCCAATTTCTTCCATTGCTACAATTATTCGTTTCACTCCACACCTACACTACACACAAAAGAAGAGCAGTTAGAGCAATTGAGGTCTTGCTTGTATAATATTGGCCATTGTTTTTCTTTTTCATAAATAGAAATTACAATAAATTAATAATTCCAATGTAATTGTTAGTTATCAAAATATCGTTAAAAGATTATTTTTTTCGTATATTAAGGATATTTCGCCTTTTATACGATAAAATATCAGTGAAATCATAGAGTTAAGAAAATACAATATCCCTAATTCACCGAAATTGTTTCCATTGTTAAGTCATACAATAAAATATAAATTATGTAAAATGAAAAATTCGACAATTTGTTGCTCTAATAAAAAATTCAAATATATATACAAAAATTGTTAAAATACTTTTTTAGATGTAAAAAAATAGGTCAATAAGAAAATGTTATTGCTGGTAATTGTAGAAAAAAATTAATATTAATACTATAATAATATAATAAAGGATATAAAAATATATTAGCAATATAGAAGTTGGAAAATCTTGGCATTCCCATAAATAACAAAAAATTCCGTACCTTTTTTCGAACGTACGTTAATCCTTAACGTACTTCCGAGAAAAAATTCGGAGCAAAATTGTCTCAAATAGTGACTGTTCCGGCCGTCTTAAGATACGTTCCGAAACAGTAAAAGTAAATGTTAAAACGTCATACATTTCGGACCAGAGGGAGTACATTATTTTAACGAAATAAGTGCCCATGGTGATGGGCCCATGTGCTCCTCAGGGCCCATTACAGATGTATATTTTCCCTGCTCTGAAGAAGATAGAACGGAATCCGAATCCTCACGAGGCTTACAACCCAAATTGGGCTTTATTTTAATGTTGCACATTAGAAGCCCATAAGTATTGTATTCAACAGATGAGCTCAGGGCCATGTTATTGGGCCTAAGTAGTTCTCCATAACAGATTTATGTGTTTTTTTAAGAATTAAATATAAAAAATTAATAGAAAAAGATAAAATTCGAAGGACTACTATGAAAGAATTGAAAATTAGAGAACTCGAATATTGAGATCTAGCCTCTTTACTTTGTGGAAAGCGCTAATGAACTACAGAGTCATTGGTAATTCTCAATATATGATTAAAACACTAGTTTTCAAGCATGATATATAGATACCATATTCATTCAATTAATAATACCGAACATAAAATAAAGAAAAAATAGTAATCTTATTTGATATTTTTTATAAAATAAGGAGGATCGGATCGGGTCGGGTCACATGGGATTTTTAATTTTATTTCAATCCATATCCATAAACGAAACACAAGATTTGATAGAGAGGAAGCGCACAGTGCATGTGAAGCAATAGTGCACATTTAATTTGTAACTAGTGTGTCCAGGGCACAACCACCACTCTGTGGAGATATGGTTTGTCTAATTGTGTGCTCAACATTTCTCATGAATAAAAAATTTAAAAAATGAAATAAGATGATGATTTTTGTAAGAATTAAATATATAAAAAATTAGAATTTTTTAAAAAGTATTATGAAATATTTTATTAATATTTGTCCTTAATTAATTATTTTTTTGGGAGAATCCTTAATTAACTAAGTCCTTAATGAAGGGGGAGAAGAATAGTTAGTGCGGGCCCAGCTAGGTAGGGGTCATAATTTCATGTTCCAAATCGAACATAATTTGTCTGAATAATTTGTTGGGTTTGATTTTTTTGTTCTTCAATGTTTTGTATGATTAATTGTTTAGAATATTAAAAAGAAGATTAGTTGTCCCTTCAAATCTTGGGGGAGATTCTTGACTTCTTGCTTGCTCTTATTCTACTCCCTCCGTCATTTTTTATCAGTCGTTCTAGCCAAAAAACGCTTGCCTTCAATTAATTAACGTTGTTGCCATTTCGGTCCCTTAAATTCGTGTTTTATCAAAAACGCCCATCGTTCCCTTGCTGAGCCACGCGTCATACAAGGTAAAAAAGGGAAACGAAAAAATTAAAGGACCATATTTGATCAAAGTATCTCTGCCATGGAAAAGATGGTGTCAGCAAAATCAGAAAAAGTTTTTCTCTCTCATCTTTCCTCCTCCGATTTCAAATCGCAAATAAAACATGTTTGGCTGCTCGGACTGGCGCGACGAGC
This sequence comes from Viola odorata, assembly GCA_963691705.1. Lineage (NCBI taxonomy): Eukaryota > Viridiplantae > Streptophyta > Magnoliopsida > Malpighiales > Violaceae > Viola > Viola odorata. Next base: position 67,213,286 of record OY829541.1, read on the forward strand.
ATAGATTCTTGCCGGAAATGACGAGCCGAGAAGACTGGCGCGTGGCCGGAGCTCTAGCTGCTTCGGCGGCGCGTGACAGCGATTGGCAGCTCGGAATGGTGCCATTCGACCTTCTCCCGACTCGAGACGTCCTTCCGCTCCTTTCTGTGGCGGAGGTGAGAATAGAAAACGATCACAGACGAAGCAATATTCGGACAGAGGGAGGAAGAAAGAAAAGAGAGAAAGAAAGAAAGAAAAGAGAGAGAAAATGAAGGATGGGCGAATCAGAGGGTGACATGTGGCGGAGATGCTGACTTTTGTCTCCCTTGGGCTAAAACACCGTGATTCACTCCCTCGCGTCTGATAAAAAATGACGGAGGGAGTACTAAACTCCATGTGGGGTGCGACCTACTTGTATAGACTCTTCAAAACCATCGATTCATCACCCAAATTCTAAAAATCTAGGTTGGCCAATATTATTTCGTAACTCGACCTAAATAATACGAAGGTTCAAAACTTTACATTACTTACTTGTTGTTATGAGACGGAGATAAAATTCGCTATTTGCATATCTAGATTTACATTTCTAGATCAGGATCAACAAATTAAATTTCGATTTCATTTATTGAAAATTTATTAAGGATAATGGATTTAAACTATTGGAATGGAAGTATAAACTATGGTAGATTACAAGATTTTTGTTTTGAAAATTTTAAGATTGATCTTAGGTCTTTCAAGCCCCCGCGATTTTATTATACTTTTTAAAATTCAACAATATTTAAAGTTTTAAATTAAAATATTTTCATTATGGAAAAAAACAAGTCTTTTTTTTCTTTCTTAAAATGGGACTTATTTTATTTTATTTTTAAATTCAAAACCCAAATTACTTATTTTTATTTTTATTGAATCAATTTTGTGAATATTTTTAAAGTGCAATTTGAATTGTCTTATCAGACAAATGGTGGGAGTTAAAATATAAATATATAAAAAAAGAAAGAATGAAAACTCAAATCTGAATCTTTCTCGGCGGTCCCCACCAACCATTTGCCTTCAGTTTCACCTCTCTCATAAAACACTTAAAAAACAAAAAAACCTAAAATCTATTTAATATAATTTGACTAAATTTATAGTACTAGTATTTTTAATTTTTAATTTCTCTTCTCTAGTTCATAATCATATTCATATTTATCATATCTTTACAAAAATATACAGACACCCTTTAAAAAAAGAAGCAATTTTTCTTTTGATCTCATCGTCCTCCTCGAAGTAACTGGCCTTCCAAGGAGCTGAATCCGCCGTCGTTCCAAGATTTTCAGACTTAACTACCAGTCAAGGTCAGTTTTCCTTTTCCAGAAACCCTAAAGTCTTGATTTTGGAATTCCTGAAGTCTGCTTGCTCACTGAGGTGTGATGGTTTAGTTTGAAAATTTTGGTTTTTAAGGTGGATGTGGGTGCTTTGGGATATATCGGAGTTAAAGTTTGTTGCTTTAGTTGAATTGGGCATCTAAATTATGGTATTTGGAGATGTAATTTGATTGGAAATGACGATTATTTTAGGGAAAGCCTTATTTTGTGTTTTGAGAATTGAGTGTGTTTTGAAGTATTAGGAGTGTAAGTTCTCTCTTTTTCTTCTGCTGGAAATGATATGGAAATTTGAGTTCTTAAGCATACCTACTGTTAATTCACCGCCCCCCCATCCCCCCCCCCCCCCATTGTTAATAGGTCTTAGTAGTGTTATTTTCATGCGTGCTAAGGGCTACAGTGGATTAAACTGCTTAAACTGTTTATTTTTTATTCTCTAGAGTTAATATGCTACTGAAATTCATAAAGTGTTCATAATAATTTTATGTCCACAAGAAATTCAAGTGCTGAATACCTTTTTTCCCCTTTATTTCCAGGTTTGGCAGAACATTACGGTTCTTTTGATTCTGCATGCATCTCACGATTGAAGCTCATTTTCGAGTTACTTTTCAGTAGCATCTGTACCTCCTTCCCTCTAGAGCAGTCTACCTAGCTCATGGACTGTCTGCTTATTCAAGTGAACAAATCTGGATAACACTACCTTCTCACTCTTTTGCTATTTGGTTCGTGTAGTTTCAAAGTTACTGAGATTATTTTGATCTGTTTTGGTCAAATTTTCTATTTGCAATAAGAATGATTAGGTAGCATCATCTAAATACAACGAGATTCATAAACTGTTTTCTATTGAAGGAGGAAAAAATGCTACCAAATTGGAAGAAACCCCACATCAGCTTAAGTTTTATCTTCTCTGTATATATTTTATTTATGTTCGCCGGAACATCTGGGAATAAAGAGGCTGTTAATGGTGTGCTATAAGAAGAAACCATGGAGCATGTTTCTGAGAAAAGATTTCCTCTCAATGCACAAGATTATAAGTTGTATGAAGAAGTTGGTGAAGGTGTCAGTGCCACTGTCTATAGGGCTCTGTGCATTCCTCTTAATGAGATAGTTGCTATTAAGGTCCTTGATTTGGAAAGGTGCAACAATGACCTGGTAAGGGAGCTGAATTTTCATTATTCAGAAATGCTTTAGCCTTCAAATCTGCATAGACTATTTCTGTTAAGCTCATGTGCATTATTTCTTTTTTTACTTTGGTGAATTCTGGTTGTTTATCTAGACAATAGCAAGTCCCCATGGTCACCTTGGTTCCCTAGTTGAATATATTACAAGAGGTGACGTTTAAATTCACATTTGGACATTTTCTTTTAGGCTGCAGTGGGTTCATAATTGATTGTATCATTGTACAGATAATCATTGTAGAAATATCAAGGTTACTAATTATTGAGTCTTATTATGGACTAATCCATATCATATTAAAATAATTTCCATGACCGTTGGTGCAGGATGGTATTCGGCGGGAGGTACACATGATGAACTTGACTGATCATCCAAATTTGTTGCGAGCACATTGCTCTTTTACTGCCGGCCACAACCTTTGGGTTGTGATGCCATATATGGCTGGGGGATCTTGCCTTCATATAATGAAATCATCCTTTCCAGAAGGTTTTGAGGAGCCTGTTATTGCTACATTATTGCGTGAGACTCTGAAAGCTCTTGTTTATCTTCATGCCCATGGGCACATTCACAGAGATGTTAAGGTATTTCATTGCACTTGTACATTGTGTCATTTCCTTTTATTCTTCAGAAAATAAAATAAGTTAGATATTCCTGCTGCTTGGAGCAAGTTGTTAGTCATTGCTTTCTGTATGTGCCCTATGAGAGGTAACCGTTATTATGAATTGCCTATTGGACGCCATTTGTGTGCAATAATAGATGCTTGAAGGATGTCATTTTCCTTCGTTGAATATATTAAACCTTGTTGTTCCTTTGAGTTTTACATGTCATTATTCTTAAACTTTTTAGCAATTTGTATTTGAAAGGGTAGTATTCTGATGCTATTCTTATATACTTTTGTAACTTCACTATGCAGGCTGGCAACATTTTAGTTGATACTAATGGTGCAGTCAAGTTAGCTGATTTTGGGGTGTCAGCGTGCATGTTTGATACCGGAGATAGGCAGCGTTCAAGAAATACTTTTGTGGGGACTCCATGCTGGTACCGCCTTTTTCTGTTTCTGTTTTTAGCAAAGAAAAAGAAGCAAGTGAAACCAGTGAATGATAATAAATAATTCACTGTAAAGTGATGTACAAAAACAAGGAGCTCTAAACATTCCATGTCCCTTATTGTTCGTGCTGCACTACTTATAGCCTATTCTCTCAGTTAATTCTTTATTGACCAGACACTTCTGTTTTTTCTTTTCAATTTCCTCTCAGGATGGCCCCTGAAGTTATGCAACAATTGCACGGATATGACTTTAAGTGAGTCCGTTGTGGATTCTTGTTTACTATTTCTTTGATGCTTTTTTTTCATTCTTTGTGTCTTTATCTATTTTGTTGATTTCTTTTTTCCCTAAATTTGTTGGTTTGAACAGAGCAGACATCTGGTCATTGGGAATAACAGCCCTTGAACTTGCTCATGGCCATGCTCCTTTCTCTAAGTATCCACCAATGAAAGTAAGTTTCTCAATTCATGAGACACTAATTGTGCATCTATGTTTACCTCTTCACAATTTTAATTTTCCCATTTGTCATTGCTGTAGGTTTTGTTGATGACTTTACAAAATGCACCACCAGGGCTCGACTATGAGCGAGACAAGAGATTTTCCAAGGTTTGTGTTAATACAGTTGAAGCATTTTGCCCCCTTTTTTTAAATAATAAACTTACTCTGAAAATGTTGTAATTCTTCAGTCATTTAAAGAGATGGTAGCTGCCTGCTTAGTGAAGGATCCAAAGAAACGTCCCACCTCAGAAAAGCTGTTGAAGCACCCTTTTTTCAAAAATGCACGTCCAAGTGACTATCTTGCTCGCACAATTCTTGAGGGACTAGCTCCTTTAGGACAGCGTTTTAGCTTTCTGAAGGTATTCTGCTTATCCCTCACAACTTCAGTTCTCTTTATGCCCCTTTATGACCACAAGCTCTGGCACCACGCCTAAGACTTCTCTTTTCTTCAGACAAAAGAGGCTGATCTTCTTGTGCAAAATAACGCTCTCTATGGGGATAAGGAGCAGTTATCTCAGGTGGGATATAGTTATTTCATTTGGAATCTTGCTTCTACTTTAGTTTGAAGTTGAACAACTAGTTATGAATTTACTATGTTGCGTGTTTGGTAATATGGATAGATGTTGGGGACCACTCTTACCATCTGGTTTCAGAGAAATGCTATGTTGAACTCAATCTCTACCCTTTTATGCTTTACATTTGCCACCTTTAACTACTTTTCCTGTATGTCATGAGGTTCCAAAGCGCACCTTATATCTGGATTCTGGACTTGTTTAAAGAACCTTGGTTTGGTTTAGCTTTTTCTCATATAGGAGGCTCCTGGGAATAGTCAAGACAAGCTTTTTGATGTTTTTTTCACTGAATGATTACTCCTAAAACTTGAGGCAATTTGTACCTACTAATCTGAAACTTTTGCTATTTCACTAAAATACTCAAACCTGCAAGTATCTCAGGGCACCATGAATAGTCAAATATTTGCAAATTATCTCTGATTAAGCTTGACCACTTGTAGTTGAATGCCTAATGAAATTCCAAGGTTGCGAAATGGATCTATCACAAATGGAAAATTTCATCAAAAGGTAGAAAAATTCAGCTAATTATAGAATGGTTGCAGTTTACAACTTCAAAAAAGTGGCAGTGTCTTTGGCAGGAGAGATTCTTCCATAGAATGTACTGAACTTAAGTTATCATAAATTCTTGCACATAAGTTTATATTCATCCATCAATTTTTCATAGTCAGAGTTGTCCTGAATTTTCTGATCTTCTCACCCAAATTTTCATATCCTAATGACTATGTCTGGTACTTTGCAGCAAGAGTACATACGAGGAATCAGTGCCTGGAACTTCAACCTAGAGGATTTAAAAAGTCAGGCTGCTCTTGTAAGTAACTGTTTTAATTTCTTTGATCTTTATTTTGTAAACTGAAACTGCGTTTATAAAAGTGCCTTATTGAGGAGTTGCAAATTTGAATTTACTGGTACTTTGTGTAATTGTTCTGACCTTATGACCGATACCTTTCTAATTGCAGATTCAGGATTATGATAGCATGTCAAATGAAGAAGGTCCAGACACAAATGAGAAGCAAAGGGGAAACCCCAATAATGTTGGGAGGCAGTCTCCTGAAAACACAAATCGTTCAACAGCAGCTTCTGTTCATGAGGTCTGACTTTCTGTGTCAATGATTTTTTTGCATTGTTATATTTTTTTTCTTCAAAACTTGGAGTTCATGTTGTTCTTCCTGATGTTTGACATAAATGTTTCATCGCTTCAGGAGGCATTCAATATTCACGATTTGGAGAGTTCGCTTGCTTCATTTCCTATTAAACCTCTTCAAGCGCTTAAGTAAGATGCCTCTACTTTTTATCTTTCTTCCTCCCCTTCCTCCCTCTATTTTGTTGCTGATGAACCTTTCTTCACCTGAGGTCACATTCTTCCTGAACCCATGACCATGCTGAAAAAAGATAATTACTCAGCCTGTTGCCACTTTCTGGTTCTAAGGGTGATTGATATTACTGAGTTAAAAGTTATCAGCTATACTCCACTGATTTAAAGGCCTAATAGTGCTAGTTTCAAGGATGTTACATCCTGGTGATATTAGTATATTATCACATGTAATTGTTCATAATCTTCCATCTTTTTTGCTACTCATTTAGTTTTAATTATGAACTGTGTTTTAATTCATGTATTTGATGCAGAGGTTGTTTTGATGTTGGTGAGGCCGAGGTGGATGTAAATAGCCCAAATTCAAAAGTGTTTTCTCAATCAGCCTCTGAACTACAGGATTTTACAATGTTCTCACCGAGAATCATGGACCAAGAAAGCGAAACAAATGCTGGTGAAGATTCTGGGCGCAGTAGTTGCTTACCACGCCATGTTCTTCCTGAGCATAAAAAGTTTTTGAGTGGTCCCTTAATGCCGGAGAATGCTTTTTCTCCTAAAAAGAATTGTGGCGAGGAAAATAGGTGAGTTTATATTTATTTTGTTCTTTGATGGGTTATCAAATCATGTAAAGTTGACGTGGTCCCACGTCTCTCCTGGGGGAGAAGAGTTATTGTTTTATCCGCTGTCCGAGGTTCCCAATGATTAGAGATCTGTGGAAGACAAAAGATAAACCATCAAATATATGTAGAAAACCTGGTCGTGGATGTTTCTTATGCGTTGTCATATAACTTCGTTGGTGTATGGCTGTCACTATTTGGGCTATGTCTATTCAGTGTGTCTTCTTTACTTTTTATGTTCTATTGCTTATTCTCTTCATGGTGATCCATCAACTTTGCTGTTCTTCTTGGTATCAGACCTTTTGAAATGCTTGATTGCTTGAAGATATTTGATAGTTGTCAGGTGGTCATAATGTTTTTACCTTGGGGAAACTTTGAGAGTAATATTTGCATGGAAGTGTTGCTGTTCTGTATCTCTTTTTGGGCCTGAAAATAGGATATGTAAATCTTCAAGTGGTGCTACCGTGGATCTGCTACTTGATACCTGAAACTTTAATTCCTTGAGTGAAACATAAGACTTGAATTTATAGAAATCATGTTATGAACAGTAGCTACGGGGTTTTATGTTTGTGTTTAAAATTATGATGAGTTGTGTACATTGTTCATCATCTAATGCAGGCAGAATATTGATGACTATGATCCTTAACGAAATTGTAACCTTAATGAAATAGCTGCATATGATTATGATATTGACCATGATAAGTGGTCTTTCGTTACATGTGAAAGTACTATTTTGAAGTGCTAGGAATGCCACCAATGAGCTTGTATCTCAGTGGTATTTTCTGTAAAGCAGGGAAAGGTTGGGTCTGGAGTTTGAGTCCCCTAACTTGCAATTTCTATCTATAACAAAAAAACAAAAAGGTCCAAGAAATGCTGTTATTAAGTTAAATATCCTTTGGTTATTTTTTACTTGCAGTAGATGTATGTCGAAAAGTTCTGTTGTTGTGATCTCTAATAACTCGTATCTCCAAAATCTGTAGGGATTTTCTACAACCAAAACTCCACCCAGAGAGAAACTACAGTGGTCCATTGCCATTTCGACAGAAGAGAGATACCAATAACCTTTCATCAGGTATGTGAGGTGGTTTGAGATGCAATCCTTGTTTGTACTGTGCATCAATTTTGTTTCTTTTTCTTTTTTCTATGACATCTGTTTATGCAGTGGAAGATATATCAGAAGGAGCAGTTGTCCAGCGTAAGGGACGTTTCAAGGTCACCTCAGCAGATCTCAGTCCTAAGGTATATCTGGATTATCATATGCTGATTTGAGAGCCTTTAGCAACTTAGGAAAGTTCTTTTTTTTTTAAAGAAAGCTAGACTTGTGAAAGTTGCTTGCACCTGATATGGTACTTGTGGAACTGCATCTTAAGCTATGGCACTTGTGGGGTGGTTTGATTTGTTTTTCCTGGAGGACAAGATATAAGACTTGTGTGCTTGGATGCTTTTTAGACCAACCCTAATCTATGGTTGTTTTGACTTTCAAATGGTGCATCAATAATAAACACAAAGATCATAAAGAAAATCAACCCTTCTCTGACAGGAACTACACATCAAATTATTGTTTCCTGCACTAAACATGCAGCATTGTAATCCAACTTTCTATAATGGAAAAGTATTCTCTCTTCCTTTGATGCAGCATTATAAGTCCATGCTTGAATTTTGCTTTGTCTTTTTGCACTATCTGATTGTTTGAAACTTGGTCTAAGTAAAGAAAAGAAAATAAAAACACAATTCCCTGTTCTCTGCTGTCATTTTCGTATAGTTCTTGCCAAAAAGCTCCAAATTTTAAATCCTTAAACTTTTTGTTTTGCGTTCTGGTACATCCATCGTCAATGGGACTTGGGTTTTTTCATAATCCATGCATGATTTTCCGTATGTTGAAAGTTCAGGGTTGATTTACAGAAAACCTTATTGTCTATTTTCAAGCGACATTAAAAATTCAGGATTGGTTTACAATTTAGCCTCTTTTAGGCAGTGGTTTTGTAACCATTGGCCTTATTTTTCTCATTCAGGGTCCTACAAACTGCTATTTCAACCCAGTTTGTGGGATTTCTTCAACTGCTCCGACAACATCAAACAATTCTGCTCTCTCAGTTCTGCCATCATTGCACTGCATTCTTCAGCAGAACACCATGCAAAGAGTATGTTTCTTTTCTCCGATATCTGTTTTAAACTGACCGCGTCTCAAACTTTTTGTTTGAATTACTGTTGACAGGAAGAACTTATTAAACTTATCAAGAATTTGGAGCAAAACTCTGGTAATGCCTCTTCAGCTCTTAATGTTTTCCCTTATTGCCACTCACTGCGGTAACGACTAATAGTTTGGTCTTAACTTAATGCAGGCAAGCAGATGGAGTCAAGTGAGGCCGCCGCATATGACCTATTGCATGTACTCATCCTTTCTCTTATAATTATATGTTTTTTCCCTGGTTATATATGGTAAATATGACATTTCCATGCAAGTATTTTCAATATTATGCACCATAGTTGATGGCAGTTGTTTTACCCGGTGGCTAGAAGTACTTCAAACTAAAGTCATTTGTTACAATAACATGATTACTTTGCCGCAAGTTATTGTGCTGCCTACAAGAAGTTTTGTAAGCAGCCACAGATTTGTTTAGGAAGTGCTTTAACCAATTTTAGGAAAATTTGTGCACTATTTGATCAAGTATTTGATCGGTCCTTGTTTTACAAAACATGCAGACACCTCCTGCAAATATTGGGGAGAGGGAGTTGCAAGCGCAGTTGACGAGTCTGCAACAAAGGTACAAGATCAGATCCTTAACTTACTCATTATAAGATTGTCACTTAATATTTTGTCATAAACCTGAGAGCATCTCTAATTGCAGTGTTGGAAGCCTTACCGAGGAACTGCAGAGACTGAAAATGAAAAATTCTCAGGTTTGTGAAAAGCATCTGCTTATTAAAATCGTGTTGAAAATCAAACTTTTTTGTTCGAACTTCGAAACTGCGTCCCTGTTTCATCAGTTTTTAGGGATGGATTTTCAATCTACTCTTATAAATATTAGCTTCAGTCTTCTATTTGATGATTTTAGTGCTACAAGGCATAGTTCTCTCCATCTGTAATGAACATGGTTTACAGATTTTCCTCATGGTTTGTTATTTTGCAGGTGGAAGAAAAATTGAATGCCTTGGCAAGTAAGGAAAGATAATGAGGTTCGTTATCTTTGGCGGCACGAGGATTGCGATTGAGATTGAGATTGAGATTGAGATCGAGATCGAGATCGAGATCGAGATCGAGATCGAGATTGAGATTGAGATTGAGATTGAGATCGAGATCGAGATTGAGATTGAGATTGAGATTGCACTATTTGTTTTATTGGCGAAAGTTTGAGACGATCTGCCTGGCACATCATCATTTGTATTTCCAGTGTACCATACACGAAACGCATCAAGGCAGAGTGACCCAAATTTTGAGATGCCATTCCTCAGTCTCCCATCAAAGTGTGACATGTTGTAATTTATAGACTTGACATTGTAATTATAATACAGTTTTTTCTGTGTTGACACGTATTGTAGAGCAATTTTCCCCCCTCAATAACTTATGCTTTCATTTCCCGGTCATGTTATCTTTATGCATCTTCAAATATCAACAGGAAAGTGACATCATTCGAGTTTATCAAACCGTATAAAGTTCGCTGTCCGTGGTTTGCTTTATTTCTCGGACTTAAACTTGAGGCAAGCGGTAAGAGTGGATAACTGTCTTACAGACATCCCGTTCTTTTACTCGACCGCATTAAGAATTACGGGCATCCCATTCGATATCAATGGATATTCCACAACAAATAATCATTATGCAAGACAAGTAATAACATAGAAATCCTTTTGCAAAATTATCTACCTCCAACTCAGGCAAGCAATTATAATTCATCATTCATCATCGCATATACAAAACCAAGGAGAAGGTTCTTCTCTTTCTTCTAGGGTTCCCTTGAATGACTCTAACTTCAACATTCCATGAAGATGCAATTTGCAGATCAGTGACATCTTTGCAACAACAGTTGCCAAGCCTACAAGGTTGTATGCAGGAACAGTACTATCAATATCTGTCTATTGGAGTGCAGGCCATACTGCCTAATGCCTATTTGCGTATCTGTCACCATAGACGATTTTGAGTTACAGCTGAAACAATCCCTTTGAGTGTTTCCTGCATCACAAAAGTTTTATGGTTAGAAATGTATATTTCATAGGCTTAAAAGGAGGCATATTTGGATACTACCAGAGAATGGTCCTTAAGGCCAAGAGAGAGCACAAGTGACTTAGAGGAGCCAGAGCTACTGCAGAATCAATCACAGAGGTTTGATATCAGTAAACGAGAAAAAAAGCTACATATGTGTTTACTGTTTACAGAGATTTGAGCATACAACCTACTGCTAACTAACCTAACCCTCGACCCTTGATACAAGCTATCTAGATTGTCTTACTGTTATATGTGTAAAAACAATTTTAAGGGGTATCTTTGGAGCTAATCAAGTAATGATTGCTAGACATTTGACTTCTTATAAGTGATGTTGCGTTGAAGGCATACCTTATGTGTTCAATCAACTGTCGAGCACAAGCAACAAGCATTGGCTGCAGATGTTTCATTCAATGGAAATAAGAGTGTATTGAGATTTTTTCAAAAGGAAAATGCTATCATGCAGGCTTGTTAGCTTACCTCATCTCGCTTGCCAAATGCAACAGAGACATTGAAGGTTGGATGGATTGACACTCCCACGTCCTTCCTGCCAGTACAGAAAGAAGCATGCCTTCAGTCAGAAGTCTTTAAAATCTTTACATGCTACAAAATGAGAGAGCGACATAAAGCATTGGTGTCTAGTTTTCATTATCGTGCACCAGTGAGAACTATAAAAATGTTTAGAATGTTGTATTTTTCTTTTCTTTTAGGATGGAGAAGTTCTGAAAACCCATTGCAAAGCTTGTCCCAGCCTGTTACTTACCCCTTCAACAGGGCCCCATCGAAATATCCCACTCCCAAACTCCCATAATCGGCTAGAACTATAATGTATTTACTATATTTCAGTTTGAGAGTTCTTCAAAGATTAAGCACCTAAATAGACATCAGAGCAGAGAAAAAAATACAATATGTAACTTATTCCTTGCTTATCGAGAGGAGCAGCTATCCTGGAAAGAACTTGAATCAAAATACAGAGATCATGCAATAATCAATAGGTTTTGAAGATAAAAATCAATTGTATGTAGTGAGCATGTGTGTTTGTTTCCATGAAAATTGCAAGTTCACAGCATTGTTGAATTGATGAGAAAAATACCAAATAAATACGCATTGCTTCAACCCAATATTTAAATTGCAAGCTAGGAAAAACATAGGTCATCCATATAGAGATAAAACGTAACAAAAAATTGCTATATTTTCTAAAAGAAGATAAATACAAACCTGGCATGAAGTATAGTCCCCATGGTTCCTATTTGAGTAACAATTACCTATGGAGGAGAATCATAAACATTAGACATCCTCCAGGAACTAAAGTAGACAAACACATTGGAAAACCATATAGAAGGTATCCTCAAACTCACAAAAAAGCAGTCTTCGTAGCTCGCAATAACAATATCCGTTTTGTTCCCCTATCAAGCACAACATCATACCAAGAATTCGATCACAAACAGCACAAAAAACGATCTACAACGAACACTTTTTTACCACACTATGAAAAGAAACAAGAGAAACTGCAAAGGCCCAGCAAGAGATATCCCTATCTTTTAAACTAGAGCACAAAACCAATGGAGCTTAGCTTACACATTATTGATCAACATTTTACCATGATCCTCATCTAAAAAAATCTAAAATCATAAGCACTGACGGGAACCTGGCCATCCATTATCTATCAATTAAAACTAGAATGCCCATTCTTCCATTTCACTTTCATGCCTAACTAGAATTCTGGTAAACAACTTAAAGAAACTAGTCAAATCACAAAGAAATCCTACATAATACTTGTTTTTCCTCAAAGACGAGCTTAAACCCACCAATTACGGAATCAAAACCCAGGCACAGAATTATTCAAAAAAGTACTAGCAACCCGCGAAGAGAAACATTGCAAAAAGTCACGATTGAAAAGTTTTTGAAGAAAGCAAAGCTATCATCTATACCTTAATGTCTAAAGAAAGCTCTTTGCTGGAGACTGGAAATCGTTGAACAGAACTATCCATTGAATATTCTCTCTTCTCAATGAAAATAGCAGACAACTACAGCAGCAAAAATAAAGTTTGATGAATGTATCGTCGTCAATGGCGTTTCGAGACGGCGAGTGCACCGGAATAAAACAAGGCTCCCACCCAACGACTGTAAGTAAGTATATCGGTATAGCTCGACCCGACGTAAATCTCAATTTTAGAAAGCTCGACCAGACGCGAAGCCTGGCTCGTATGGTCTGGAGCAATTGGCCCATTATAAATCTCAATTTTAGAAAGCCCGGCCCAACTTAATATTACGTTTCTTTGTGCTTTTTCCTTTTTGGATTTGAAGACTTTTTTTAATCTTTTTAAAGATAAATTACTTAATTAATAATTGGTAAACAAAAAAAAATGTGGAAGCTGCTGAGCGACCGGCGGCAGTACAGGCTACAAGCAATAAAAGAAATAGATTACGTTTGACATGCACCAAAATATCGGAACTAAAAAAAGTGACTCTTACAATATTTTTTTATTATTATTTAAATTTGAACTCGAAATCTCGGTATAAAATGAAGATGTTCTTTTTCACTCGATCACAATCAATGTTAACCATTAAAAACTAATGATCGCTATTCTAACCATACATCTTACGTGTTAAAATAAAATGACTTTCCGTGTTATATTTGAATTTGTTAACACGAAATATTTTTTGTTCTTCTTGAAAATACATGTCCACCTTTGTTGTATTTAATAAAAATAAATAAAAAATATCAGACTAGGTAATGATAATTCACAGTATTAAAGATAGATATTGTGAAATGAATTTGAGCTTATATTTTTCCTTTTTGCTTTCTATTTAATCTCTTTTTTAATCTATCGAGAACGAAACCATAACTTTGTCAGTCCTAAAAAATGGTAAAACTCTTTCAACGTACCTTATTCCGTCTAGTTTGTTCGAACTTAAAATCTATATTTAAAGTTTACAAGACTTTTTGCACCAAACACCAACAAATTTCTAGTTTTTAATTACTTTAATTATTATTATCTTCTGGAAATACCTACCCTTATTAAAAATTTCAAAAAAATGAGATGCCACTGGATACGCTAGGGGTGTCAATTCGGGTCTACGGATCCAGGTCCGGGACCCCATCCGTAGACCCGACACCGAACGTGTCGGGAGTCGGGACAACCCGAATTTATACGGGACCAAAATTATGGTCCGGTCCCGGCCCGTCTAATAGTTCCGGGTTCGGGACTAGACCCGGAAAAAATGGACCCGACCATTGCACAAACCAGCTGATCAACAATTTCTAACTGCAAAATACGAAGCTGCAATTTCCAGCTGCATACCACAACAAAAACTGACATACCACATTAATAGGACACAAAAACAGCTTGGGCAACGAGTGAAGCCGACATGCCATCAAATATTTACAAAGTCATAACACGAAATTGCTGTGAAATTCAACAAACCTAAGCGAGGTTTCACTACTTGGCAAGTTGACATGACAAACAATTGAACAAAATGAAAGAGAGTGAAACGCAGAAGAGAAATGAAACGAACCTTAATTAGAGAAGATTAGGGTTGTTGTGATGGAACAATAGAGTGTGATCGGCGGCGGCGACAAAGGAGAATGGAGAAGAGTGACCGGCGGCGGCGAAGAGAAAAACAGAAGAGAAGAGAATGAGGGTACGATTACAAAAGAAGAAACCCTAAATTGTTGAATAATTTTGAAACTGGGACTATTTTTAGTTGGGAGACCCGACTGAGTCCGGATCTCACCAAGTCGGGACTAGTTTAGACCTAAGTTTTATACGGGACCAAAATCTTAGTGTTGATCCCTACAAAAGACTCGAGTCTGGATTTTCAGGTCCCGGGACCATTTGACACCCCTAAGATACTTAGCGGATGGAGCCAGTGGGCACTGTGGCCTTGCATCGTGCACGAAGACGATCGTGATTCATATGTTATTGTTATTGTTATATGCAATTATCATGCATGCTGTACAAATTGACATCGGCCCGCCTATGCCCCTCATCTAGCTCAATTGGCCTACAACTATTATTTTAAAAAAAAAAATCTAGTGAATCATATTATAATCCCAATAATAAATTACTCTCTCCATTTTAACAATACAGTAGAAACTCTATAAAATAATACACTTGGGACGACCAAAATTTATTAATTAAAAGAGTTATTAATTAATCGATAAATTAATAATTATTAATTTATATATTAATTTATATTTTATTAATTTATAGTAAAATACTTAGTTTACAAACACCTTTCAAGCTTCCACTTACTGTAATTATTGTATACAATGCATGTACTGTATATCAAATGAAGGGCCAAATTTGAAAGAAACCTTCAATCTCCCACCTTATTATGCTTCTTGTGTTCAATGTATCACTTTATGGACATTAAAAATATTTTCTATATAAACAAGATCAAAATACTATAGGTTAACACAAACAAATCATACACACAACATGACTTCCCATCTTAAAGGTGTGAAAAAAACAACAATGACAGACGAGATTCGAAGAGCATTATGCAAGCACAATAAGGATAATCCAAGTCTCACTCAAAAACTATATATAAATCATTCATGTAATATGCTATATATAAAGAATTATTAATTTATATTTTATATGGGGTCAAAAGAAATTATCAAAAATGTATTATCTTATAATTTTAGCGAATTATTAATTTAGCACCCTATCCCCGAGTCGGGACCGGCCAAAAATATTATCTTAGAGAGTTTATTAAATAATCGAGTATTAATTTATCGAGTTTCTACTGTAATTTCAGTTTGGAAATAGTAGTCCTTTAGAGAATTGCAAGAAAACGTTATATATAGTCTGTTTTTCAATTTTATCTATAATTTTTTTTTTTAATTTACGAAGACCTCATCCTTTCTAGTAGTAAAATGATTTTTAGTAACATTAGTTAAAAAATAGACTGTAATAAATTATTGGTTTGTGTTCTAGAACATTAAAGGACGGTTATTGTAAAGTTAAATTTTATGCTTGTTGGCCGAGGGTACAATACAAAACACAGAATAATCATTTCAAACATTTTAATCATATCTTAGGTTCTAATATTGAACCTACTAATAGACTTAGTCGAGTTGGTTAAGGAGGACTTGATTGATAGGGTTTGGGCACCGGCCGGTCCCTAAGGTTAGGCCCTTTGTTTTTATTGATCCCTAACGGCGACTTATATTCGATCCGGTCCCTGACGTTACCTCCGTAACCCGTCTGCAGTCCCTGATTCCCTAACGGCCCAAACTGCCGTTAATATCGATTATTTTATTATTATATTTAAAAACGCGTCAGGGTTGTGGGACCCACAACCAAGCTTCCCTGAGAAGCTACGTTAAAGGCCATCTTTGTCCGTTAACAATTTTTCATTTCCAAACATTTTAATGGGTCCCACGAACGGCTAATTAAGCCTCTTCTTCTTCTCCGTTTCCATGACTTAATTTTCCATTTGAAGGTTAGAAAATTTTGAACATAAACCGGAGCAAATTAATTCCTTTTTCCATCTCTTTGCCCTTCATCCTTCGTTAATACTCATCTATTTCAATTTTCCATCCATTATTTCTTCTTCTTATTTCTCTAATTTCTATTTCACACACATTTTATCCTAATTAATTAATTAAAACCAATTTAACTTGAATAATTATGAACTAACTAACCAATTAACTAATTAGATTTAAACCTTAGTTTCTGATTTCCTGCTCCTTTTCTATTTTTTATTTATTTTGTAAAATCGATTTTCAAACCATCTTCGGACCTCTGCAATTAAACAGCAATCTGCAAATTAATTCCAGAGCCAATCCCACTAAATTTTAATTCAATCTGCAAATTAATTACGGAACCAACACCCAATTTGCAAAAATCAATTACCCAATCTGTAAAATCAAAATACCCAATTTGCAATTAATCAAAAAACCAACTCTGCAATTTCAAACCTCTTCAATTAATCAAAAACCCCACTGCCCAATCCCCTCCTCAACCAGCCGCGAAACCCATCACAGTCGCCGCACCTCCTTCTCAACCCAAACCACCAACCAGCCGCGAAACCCATCACAGCCGCCGCACCTCCTTCTCAACCCAAACCACCAACCAGCCGCGAAACCCATCACAGCCGCCTACCAACCAGCCGCGAAACCCATCATAGCCGCCGCACCTCCTTATCAACGCAAACCACCAACCAGCCGCAAAACCCATCACAGCCGCCGCACCTCCTTCTCAACCCAAACCACCAACCAGCCGCGAAACCCATCACAGCCGCCGCACCTCCTTCTCAACCCAAACCACCAACCAGCCGCGAAACCCATCACAGCCGCCGCACCTCCTTCTCAACCCAAACCACCAACCACCGAATCACCGCTGCTTATCCATACAAGATTTGGATTGGAAGAAAATAGAAAAGTGAAAACCCTAATTTATTGGATGACTCGGGAAAAGGGTAAGAAGAAATGATAGATAGATATGGGAACAGTGATGAGATGAGATGAGATGAAGAAGAAGGGATGACGAGGGCGGGGATGAACCTGGACGGGAAGTTAAATTTTAGTTGGTTTATAATTTTAGGTAATTAGTTAATTTTAGTTAATTGGTTAGTTAGTTCATATGTATTCAAGTTAAATTAATTAATTAGGATAAAACGTTAGTTACCGCAATGTTAACGGACGTTAACAGCTCCGTCCGGTTTTAACGTGGCTTCTTGGGGAAGCTTGGTCGTGGGTCCCACAATCCTGACGCAATTTCAAAAGTAATAATAAAATAATCATTTTTAACGGCCGTTAGGGCCGTTAGGGAATCAGGGACTGCAGACGGGTTACAGGGGTAACGTCAGGGACCAGATCGAATATAAGTCGCCATTAGGGATTAATAAAAACAAAAGGCCTAAGCTTAGGGACCTCCGGATGTCCAAACCCTTGATTGATACTTAAAGGTCTCAAATTCAAATATTGACGTAACTGTTTTAAAATCCCACAACACTACTTGTGTATATCAGTTAAATTAGATTCGAATAAACACTTAGTGGATGCTTCACACGATAAGAGTCCCAAATGCTTGGGGTAAAAAAAGGATTATATGATATCTATAGATCACAAAAATATTGGAAGAGGTGAGAGAATTAATGTTTTTTAATACCTAAATTAAAATGTCAACCGTGAATCAACGAACGTTAAGTAGCGGGCCCGTGCGTACCGGCCACCCAACACGTGATGAGAGAGCCAAACTAAATTTTTCGATTTTACTTACCACCCTAGTCGCTAGCTAGAGTCTAGCCAAGCCGTTTTCCCAGCCCAGCTCACACACCTCATCAAAAAGTTCAAAACAGTAAAAAATCAACTTTTTCTAAAAATAATATTAATAAGAATTTGGTGTCCAAAGCAAAATGAACAATTTTTTTTGTGGAAAAAATACATAAAACACTATAGTTATAAAATATCCCGCACCTATAAATTTATAATTTCTTAATATTACATTTTAATTTTTATAATAATTTAAAAATTCTACAATAGTTTATTATTTACAAGTCTCATTTTAAGTTCGGGAATGAAGAAAATCATATTATGAAAGCTATCATAATTCAAGTATAATTTTTATTAAAATAGTTGATGTAAGTGGTTCGATATTTTATTTTTTAAATTAAAAATTACTAATTTGATTTCAATTTGAATAGATTAACCCAGTACAAATAAAATTAATCATAATTAGCTGGGTTTAGTTGCAGTTTAGATGCATTTTATATACGGTCTAATTTCATCCCTCTAATATGCTTGTTTTTATGTTAAATAAAATAGATGGATGAAATCTAAAATTACATCATTTAGCTATGTTAAATAAAAATTACAAAACGTAGATTGTTATTATAAAAAATTACAAATGTAGTGGTGAATTTAATCATTTAGCTATTTTTTGTAACCAATGAATAGAAAAACTATAAAATATAAAGAGAGCTTTTGTTTTCATACCCAATTAGCCTATTTCCACACTAAAATAGTTAACAGAGAAATTATGTTATTATATTTCAATTTCTCTTATCAAATTTCCTTATATGATAATTTCCGTATTTATTTTAATTTATTTTTGAGATTAACCACTTTTTTTTTCTTTTCTTTTTTAAACAATTATTTGAGAAAAAATCTATTTGATATCCAATTATTTTTCCAGTGTGAAATTTACTCATATTTTTTGATTTTTAATAACCTGACACCCAATTTTATTCTCTTATACATTAATAATAAAGTACCAGCAAAGACTCAATTTCAAAGTGTTAATACACCACACAATCCCAAATGTTTGTCATTTTATTTTAATTAGTTCCAAATATTTTTTTTAATTTTTATCGATCCCAAACGTTCTATCGGTTAGTTCAATAGAGTCCTGAATATATTAAAAAAAACGTTAACAGAAACAAACTCCATTAGATTTTATTATTTTAATAATATTTTTTAACAATCAGGTCCCACAGGTCAAAAATTTTGTAACAAATATAGAAAATTAAGAAAAATCTACTAAAATATGAAATAATTTTTAAAAAATAGAAAAAATCAAATAAAATAGGAAAGACATTTTAAAAAATATAAGAAATTAACAAAAATCTAATAAAAGAAGAAAATATTTTTAAAAATATATTTTTGAAAAAATGAAAAAAATAGGAAATATTTTTTTTATGCTCATACTTTATCACCAATATGTAACAGAATAAAAGTTGAGTGTCAAGTTATTAAGGATAAAAATTAGGAGTAAATTTTACACAAGATTTTTTTTTTGGATATCAAATAGATTTTTTCTCAAATAATTGTTTAAAAAGGAAAAGGAAAAAAAGTGGTTAATCCCAAAAATAAATTATACTAATAGATATGAAAGTTATTATATGAAAAGAATTTGATAAAAGAAATTGAGAAGGTATAACTTCTTTTTATTTTGGTGTGAAAATCAATAAAGTATAAATTAGAATTAAGGTACGAAATGAACTTTTTTTGGCAACTAGTATAAATTTTCCTGTGAGCCGAGCGGAGCCGATACAAGTTTTTCGCTTATTGTTTTTTCTTGCTAAT
Source organism: Viola odorata (assembly GCA_963691705.1). Lineage (NCBI taxonomy): Eukaryota > Viridiplantae > Streptophyta > Magnoliopsida > Malpighiales > Violaceae > Viola > Viola odorata. Next base: position 67,233,081 of record OY829541.1, read on the forward strand.
GATCAGCTGACAAAGCCGGTGCTCTGTGCATGACCACCTATAGATACTCCTCTCTCCTTCTTCCCCCGATTTTCGTATCCCTCTCTCTCTCTCTAAAACCACAGAAAGATACCCAAACAAAAAAATAAATGAATCCCAACCGCGTAACTAATTAAAATTAATTAAAGTAATTAATCACGAGAGTGAGAAGAGCTACGACTCTATTACTACTAGTAGTACCATTACTCTAGTCACTTTGAGATCTAGAGAAAACGCGCGGCGGCAATGGGTTTTATAGAGGCGGAGGAGCGGAGGCAAGTGGAGGTAGAAGAGTTCAAGCGGATGGTGCTGCAGGCGGTTGCGATTTGCGGCGGCGGGAAGGATGAGGACGAGTTCACAGGATTACGCAGTTCACCTGCAGGATTGATGGACGACGGCGGCGATGGCGGAGAGAAGGTTGTTTGCGTAACCAGTGGCGTCTCCTTCTTAGGCCTCGCCATCGTTAACCGCCTCCTCTACCGCGGCTACTCCGTCCGGATTATGGTGGACAATGAAGGTACAGTTTGTTTATTTTCTGATTTTCTCTCCTCTTCCTGCTTGATTTGTCTTTTCCTGTTTGAAGGTACACGTGGAGAAGTTTTATTTACAATTTAGTTTTTAATTTATTCCTTAAAACAATTTTTTTTTTAAATGCTCATTATTTTTTTAGTTGAGTGAACTATTATATTTTTCTTAAAATTTGTATAGTTTATTTATTTATTTTTAATTACTAGAAAAATTAAGGTTGTAATTTTTAAGAGAACTAGTAGTTTAAATTGCAAATTTGTAGGTAAATTATATGATTTTTTATATAATTTTTTTATAATAAAAAGTCTGTGTACTTTCGAATTAAAATGTTCTTAAGCAAATAATTACTCAATAATGAAATTTGGCAAGGGTATAGTTGGGATTAGTGGTGTAAACCACATATTTTTAAGTCATGCTTAAGGAGTGCAAGAAAGGGATTATTTTAGATTAATTTTAGAAGAGTGTGAGGTAATTGACTTACATAACTAATACTAATTAAAATAATGATGCAGAGGATATTGAAAAATTGAGGGAGTTGGAGACGAGCAATTGCAACAAGGTAAAAGCTGTGATGGCGAAGATGAGTGACGTGGAGAGCTTGGCGGTGGCATTCCAGGGTTGTCGTGGCGTTTTCCACACCTCTGCATTTACCGACCCCGCTGGTCTTTCTGGCTACACCGTAAGCAAGCATTTATGTTAATTCTATTCTTTTTCTTTCTAAAGCGCGCTCTTTAATATCTCATATATTTCGTCTATAATATAGAAAGAAAAAGAAAAGATCCAAATCATAAAAAAGAGAAGCGTTAGAGACCATTTCTTTCGGGCATTTACTATAAAATCATTTTATTAATAGGTTATTAGAATTTTTAATACCTGCACTCCATTTAAATGATTAATTTAATACATTCCTTTCATTTTGTATTTAAAAAGTACTTTCACTCAATAGAAATGACTAATTTGGTACTTCTATGACGCCGTTATAAAAGCTCCGTTATCCGTTCGATGTGGCATGACACGTCGGACGCCACATCATGTAAAATTTGGTTGTTGAACGACACGTCGTTTAGAGTAATTCTATTATTACGAACGACGCATCATTCAGTTAATAAGTTTAAAAGGGTGAACGACGCGTCGTTCACTCTTTTATTTATCAGTTCCTTTCCCTTCTCTCGTTGCACAAAGTGGAAGGTGGAGGACAGCAATTGTTATCCAATAAATCCTTTTCATCCTGTAGATTTTACAAAAGCCAAACCTATTACACCACCATCAACCACTAAACTACTCTTGGTGAAACATTTACCTCCTCACCCACTCCCCTCAAACTTCCCAATCAATCCCACTGCAAGTAACACCTTATAACTTTGACGAATTAAAAAACTGGAATAATAAAAGAAAATAGAATATGCAGAGCTACCACCTTGTACTCCTCGCAGTTTACACAGTAAAGTCCCTCGTAGTCAGCACGGTAAATATCACCGTTGGCAAGAACTCGGGAATAAAATTCCTTCACAATTGCTTCATGCTTAGGGTCAGTTGTCCGAATGAACTTGTCATAAGAAATATCTAACTGCACTCCCAAGGAAAAGGCGTCTTAGATTGTAACACAATTCAAGAAATGCAAACAGAAAAGCTAAGAACATACAGATTATGATACCACCAGCAAACAAAACAACCAGTGCACATAAAAAGTAAGTACAATTGAGCTAAAAAGACTAAAAAACAGTAACAACAAAAGCTACTAAACAAAAAAACATGCTCACCTGAAATCGGGCAATGGCATCAGCAGCAATGGTGGTGTAGGCACTACCCATATGAGGAGGGGCGTTAACGTAATAAAGTGGAGTGGTGAGCACAAATGTCTCAGCTGCCTCACTGTTTTGAACATCAATGCTCTTACTGCTGCTCATAGTGTAAGTACAAAACAAGGGTCTTCTTATTTTCGAAGAAAAAATGAGGTTTTGAGAGAAATGTAATTGTTTACAGAGGGGAAAGAGTAAAAAGGAAGGTGAAGGAAGATGCGTTCGAACGAGAGAAGGGAAAGGGACTGATAAACAAAAGAGTGAGCGACACGTCGTTCACTCTTTTGAACTTATCACTGAACGACGTAATAATGGAATTATTCTAAACGACGCGTCGTTTAGGCAACCCAATTTCAAAAAAAAAAAGGGTCATGCCATGTCAGCGTCACATGATGTGGCGTCCAACGTGTCATGTCACGCCGGGTGTATAATGGAGATTTAGTAACGCTGTCATTGAGAGGTACCAAATTAGTCATTTCTATTGAGTGGAGGTACCTTTTAAATGCAACATGAAAAGGAAATACTAAATTAATCATTTAAATAGAGTGGAGGTATCAAAAATTCTAATAACTCTTTTATTAATAGTGGAGAGAGTAAAGTAGTAAAAAGTTAAGATCATTGAAAATGGAATATACAATATAAAATTATCTAAAAATTGAGTTGGAATATTTCATTGAAAAATAATATGAAAAGAAAGATACGAAAATGTGTATAGTTATTGATTTTCCCCCTCTCATAGCGTCATCGTTGAAGAAGAATCTCATTCTGCTATAATTAAGAATCTCTTGTAGTATTTTTTTTCTTCATTTTTTCATACTTTGAATATGAACATAAAGATTGTATTTTAAAAGTCGCTCACAAAGTCGTTGGTTGTAGAACTCATAGATAGTGATAATAATACGAGGACCACGTGCTCCCCCATTCAATTAGTCCTTCGGTAGTTCGGATTGGAGTCTTCAGACCACCAGGAATTTAGTCAATAAAATTCAACAAGTAGTCAACTCATTAATTACTTGAATTTTTAATCTCATCCGTCCAATTTTATTGAACGGTTCAGATTATTCTAACATGACAAGAAAAAATTAGAGGAGCTCAATCCGAATTTATTAGGCTACAATTTCTTTTTAAAATTTGCCCGCCTATTAAGAAAGACCACGTGGATTGCAGGTCGAAAAATAATTACCAGAACAATGACATCCTACCTTATTTGCTTCTTCTTGCAAACTTCAAAAATCTGACTTCTTACTAGGCGTTGCCAAAACCCCAAATCCAAAGTTTACCCTTTTTGTCAAGCTCTGCCTTTTTTCTTTTTCTTTGGTTTGTTTACCATAAGTACATTTGTATGTACAAATAAGGCGTTTAACCATTAGAATCGGATCTCATTAATTCTATCTAAAATTTAAAATACATTGTTTTTCTTTTTACTCCAACCATTCTTTTTAGTATTTTCACGTCTATAACGATTGCATTGTCAGGTTAAATTGCACCTACTCATCCATTGTAGTTGGTGCATTGAATTCTTTCTATCTTGTTTTTTTTTAAAATTATTCTTTTGAAGCTGAGAGTAATCAAATTGTTTACTTCTTCAAAAAGTAATAACAAAACTGATCATCCTGTTTATTAATTTCAACAACAAATTTCTCAATGTTGACCCTTCGGGCCAACTCAACTACTTTGCCCTTTTACATTTTCTTAACTTGGACCTTGCACTGTGCTGATTGCCATTTTATTTTTTAAACTTGTCTGCTGCACTAATGTAGCCTCATTCTAGAAAAATTATATAGTGCACACGTGGCCTTGTTCAGATACTTGCTCAACTACCCTCTAATTATGTTTTGAAGATTTTAATCAATGACGGGTCATAAATGTGGTAGTCGGTTTGCTTTAATGCATAGAGAAAACACAAAACTAATCATTTTCATTTCTGAACGAACAAAAAAAAAGTTTGTATTTGGCATGCATAGAAAAGAATCATCATTATCCCGATAGATCGACAGTAATGTGCAGTAATGTGCCTTTTAAACTTGCTTGACTTTGTACATTCTAAATTTGCATTTTGATTAATTACTTTGCCAGAAATCCATGGTCGATATTGAAGTGAAAGCCAGTGAGAATGTGCTGATGGCATGCTCAAGAACACCCTCAGTAAGGAAATGTGTCCTGACATCTTCACTTTTGGCATGCCTATGGCGAGATGGCTCCTCACAGGACCTCTCCCCTGTAGTCAACCACGAATCGTGGAGTGACGAATCACTTTGCATAGACAAAAAGGTACACATTGATTCCGATCAGTTCTCTTGTCGTCCTGCATTGCTAGTTTGGTATCAATCTTGAATCAATGCCTATATTTGAGATTGAGATCGAGGTGTACTAGTATTGGCTTATACCCAACCAAAGTTCAAGTTCTGGTGTTTCCAATGTCTAAAAGTACTATAATGTTTTAAATCGAAGATACTTTGTCATCAGCAGACATTTGAGGGAAACAGCAGAAGTCGGCCAATCTGTTTTATTTTTGTCCAAGTTATTGAAGTTTCTTTTAATATATATGCAGCTGTGGTATGCTTTGGGAAAGCTGAGAGCAGAGAAAGCAGCATGGAAAATAGCAAATGATAAGGGCTTAAAATTGGCCACTATCTGTCCAGGACTCATTACAGGTCCTGAAGTACTTCAAAGAAACCCAACAGCAACAATTGCCTATCTGAAAGGTACATTTTGCATCTCTAGCATTTAATCAATAAAAAATCCGCAGTAGGGTCTAGATTCTAATTGTGCAAGTTGTTAAAAATGCAGGAGCTCCGGAAATGTTCGCATATGGGTTGCTAGCCACCGTAGATGTGATGAAACTAGCAGAGGCGCATGCGTGCGTATTCGAAGCAATGAACAAGACAGCATTTGGGAGGTACATTTGCTTCGATAGTGTGATTGAAAGCGAGAATGAAGCAGAGAAATTGGCGAAACAGATTGGAATCCCCACAAACAAGTTATCAGGAGACGTAACTAATTACATCCCGGCAGGATACAAGATATCAAACAGGAAACTTCTCAGTCTCATGTCAAGAAGCCTGCGCAGCTGTTACAGCGAAAGCTAAGATTATTGTTGTTTGTTTAGAATGATAAAATTAATTAAAAGTAATTAGAGCATATGAAATCGCCCTTAATGTCTTCTGAAAGCATTTGTAATTTTGTAGTCCAAAAAATAACAGTTTTCTTTTTTACTAGAAAATTTTTGATCATACACGAGTATAATCAATTTATCCTTTTAAGCATTTGGCGGACAGCAGAAAAAATAACTTTTAATATAATTTTTCTATCTTTTTTACACCATTTTCAGTCCATCAAATTTATCAACGTGTCGAGTATGATCTTACAAGTTTTGTTTTGTTTTTGGTAAAACACTTTCATCTCTTGTTCTTCCATGGATATTCGACCTTCCAATCGTTTCACCATCTCATGTTTTACTTTATATTTTACATATTCTCATATTCACTCAAATCTCAAATCAGTATTTTCAAGTCATAAAAACCTTGATCAGAGTAACAGCAAAAAAAACAACATTAATGCTCCAGAATGATGTAAATCATTCAACAAGTGTTTTTCTTCTGTTTGGTGATGTTTGTGAAATGAGTAATGCTAAATGATAGGAATTGTCAAGAGGAATGATGTGGCTGTGTCCACATCATTTCTTATTTACAAATTTGCCACCGCGTTCATAATTACGATTTTGCCACCGCTGTTTTGTAATTACCAAATTGTCCTCCCTCCTCCCAGCAAGTTTCCAGTTTATTTGTTTCTTTGTTTTGTAGGTACATATTTTGATAAATCGAATTACTTACATTTTTTTAGTTAATTGTTGGTTAATCTGTTATTAAATAATTTGAATTTGTTCTCTAAATTAATTACATGCTTTCAATTTCTTAAATTGATTAATGGTTTGCTCCAATTTCATGTTTTAATTAATTTGTCAAATTACCGTATTTTTGAAATTAAATCCTGTGTGTTGAGTAATCGGATTTTTGGTTCGAACGGGTGGATCGACATTAATTTTACGAATATTTTGGTCATCTCGGAATTTTGATAGACCGAAATTTTTCATCTCGGTCCGGTCAATTTCGGTCTATTAAATTTCCGAGATGACCAAAATATTCGTAAAATTAATGTCGATCCACCCGTTCGAACCAAAAATCCGATTACTCAACACACAGGATTTAATTTCAAAAATACAGTAATTTGACAAATTAATTCAAAACATGAAATTGGAGCAAACCATTAAAAATTATTTAATAACAGATTAACCAACAATTAACTAAGAAATGTAAATAATTCGATTTATCAAAATATGTACCTACAAAACAAAGAAACAAATAAACTGGAAACTTGCTGGGAGGAGGGAGGACAATTTGGTAATTACAAAACAACGGTGGCAAAATCGTAATTATAAACGCGGTGGCAAATTTGTAAATAAGGAATGATGTGGACACAGCCACGTCATTCCTCTTGGCAATTCCTTTTGGCAATTCCTATCATTTAGCATTACTCTTGTGAAATAATTGAAAATTTTCTTTATTTCAAATCGAGAATCGAACACAGAAAAACTTGGTTGTGTGAATATAAGAGAAAGAAAAAGCGAAAATTACATGGGGAAATGATCAACATATTTCAAATCAGGAAGGGAGTTTGCTCAGAGATTTGCCATCTGTGCTCAAGGAGGAGCTAAAGAGCTCCTCTCATACAAGAGGTGTCAGAAATAATAGCATACATCATCATCGCCACTCCCTCATTCTTTCATTCATATTGCAACAACAAGAAAAAGAAAAACGAACAAGAAAAGGCTAAGAAAACATAAGAGGAGCAAGAAAGATTCGCTGAGAGTCAGAGACTGCGGCTGAGTTCTGAAGTAGGGTTTCTTTCAGTGCGTTAGGGATGGACGTTGGAGCGAACATGCTGTTGTTTTTATAGGTTTTTTTTATGGGCTTTGTATGGATTTTGAGATTTTGCTGAAAGAGCCCAAAATAGTTGGGCCGTCTAAACAGAGCTCTTTTTTAACATAGATAAAAGAAGCATATTACAATAAAAAATATTTTTTAGAATATTTTAAATATTATTTTATCCAACATTTGCTAGTTTTGAATTTTGAGATATAAAACTCAATTGGTAATTTTCTTAAAATTTCTGGGCGTTATTGAGATTTTTCCACATTGCAAATGATTTTTTTTTTGTCAGATTAGAATGATTTAAGAATTTTTATTAGCAATTTGGTCAAACTTTCTTATACCCTTATTTTAGTAAATGAAAAAGATATTAGCAATAAAAAGATGCAAAATTCAATATATTGTCAGATGTCATCTATGTCCTCACTTCATTTATTTTATTACCACCCGTCCCCCTTCTGTCTTCTCTCCCCCCCTTCTCTCTCACCTCGTAAACAAAAACCCTTTCCCTCTCTCATCGATAAACACCCCCTCGATTACTCACTTAATTACGATCCTGCCCCTCCGCCGCCCCCTCACTTCTTCCCTTCCTCCGTTTCCCCCTAAACGCTCCTTATCAGAGGCGCCACCACTCTCTAATCAAACTTAACCCAGCAAAGTGTCTCCTCTCTTTCCCCAATCCTTCGAGAAGATTTCTGTAAGTGTCGCTTCTTACTTTCATGTCCCTCCTTCGTTTGTGTTTGTTTTCGAAAAATCGATGAGTGTTTGCTATTAGCTTATTGAAATTGCACAACACGCCATTGGAGGAACTTAAAAATCTATTGTAAAGATATTTTTTTTGCTTCTACGTGCTCTTCCGCACCATTTTGCTGGCTACTGTCGTTGTGAGGGTTAAACTTGCTTAGTTTGTGGTTTTGTAGCATTCTTTTGTGTGTTCTTTACATGCTCTTCCGCACCATTTTGGTCATTCAGTGAATAATGGCAGTGCGAGTGCATGTTATTTTTAACTTTGTATTGTTATATTTTGTTTGGGATGTTCAAATTCTATGAGCCAGTTATGGTAAATAAATAAAGGGTATATAGTGTGTTGACTGGTGCATTTTGTAACAGGATTATTTTGTGGGTGTGTAGTAGGTTGTAGAGCTTGGATTCTTGTTAGCTTAAGAAACCTACAGTTTCGCTACTTGTAGGAAATTTTGTAATTGGAGCTTGAAATGCTAATCGTTAATTTATTGGACAGTGAAGGATTTTAGGAGAAGGTCTCTTGAACATTTAATTACTGGAATGTAACAGTAATGCATCTTGTCTGTTTATGACTGAATCTATTGTGATGTAGGCTTTCTACTAATCAAGGATGTTTGTTTTATTGTAGAATCTAAATATCTGATGTAATTGGGTAGGTTAAAAGCTATTATTCTGGTGGGATTCAATGAAGGGAAGCCTACACAGAGAAAATTTGAAGGTGCCTTATTGTTCAACATTTTTGTATGAAGTGGCTGTTATTAAGTCTTACTATGTCATTTCATGCCCTAGACTCTTTTTGTTATGCAAGCAACGAATTCTTAAACTTATATGTTTAGCGGATTTCTTCAACTATTTTATCAGTAAAAATTATTTCCCCCTTTTAGTGTTGAAATATTGCTTAATTCTATTTTCATTTAATTGTAACTCTCAATATTAATTATGATTAGTTTCTGATAAGTCTGATGAAGTATCTTCTTTCATTTCGTTCGTTGTTGATGTTGTTAATTTCCATCATAAATATCATTTTTTGCTAGAGCCAGCAAGTCTTGGTTTTTGTTTTCTCAGATTTGTGTTGTATGCTATTATTTAGTTAAAATGTTAGACACGGTGTAACTTTTGTTCATGGTTTTTTTCCCCTTTGTCCAGCAGGTGCTATCTTTTTGTTCTTTATTTACTGGCTAAGCCAGGTAGTCTATGTCTAAGGTCCAACAGAGGAGTTTACTTGTGATGCTTTTGCACCATCAAGATGTACCTTTCCATTTCTATGTGCATTAACTGTCTGGTATGATTAAATTCTTCTTTGTTTGGAATTTGGATATTTTTTACCTCCAGTTTGGATCTGAAGGTTCACAATCGCTTGTGTCCTTATTGTTTCCTCTTTTATTGCAGTAGCCATATTTTGGTTTGGTTTTTATGTGGTAGCTCCTTTTGGAAAGTACCATTTTGGAACTGGTTAAATCTGTATTGGGAAGGCCCACGAATCAAGCAAAGTTGCAGCTGCTGATTTGTTTTTGATCCATGGCTGATCATGCATTAAATGTGCCTGATCGTGCTGTAGCTGTGGTTGATTCTGATTTGACAATGGATGATCATGCTCTGAGTGTCCCTATGGATGCATTAACCATGCCTGATGTTTCTCTTTCCTTGCCGGAAAATCCTTTAGTTATTGGGCAAGAGTTTCCTGATGTTGAAACTTGCCGAAGGGCATTGAAAGATATTGCAATAGCACTACACTTTGATCTGCGGATTGTTAAATCTGATCGTAGCCGATTTATAGCCAAATGCTCCAAAGAAGGCTGTCCATGGCGTGTCCATGTTGCAAAGTGCCCTGGAGTTCCAACCTTTTCAATCAGAACCTTACAAGGGGAGCACACCTGTGAGGGAGTGCGCAACCTCCACCATCAGCAAGCATCAGTAGGTTGGGTGGCCAGATCTGTAGAAGCACGCATTCGGGATAACCCTCGCTACAAGCCAAAGGAAATTCTGCAAGATATCAGGGACCAACATGGGGTTGCTGTGTCTTATATGCAAGCATGGCGCGGGAAGGAACGCAGCATGGCTGCACTTCACGGAACCTTTGAAGAAGGGTTTCGCCTTCTTCCTGCATACTGTGAGCAGATAAGAAAAACCAACCCAGGAAGCATAGCTTCTGTTTTTGCTACTGGACAAGAAAATTGCTTCCATCGCCTCTTTATTTCGTATCGTGCATCTATTTATGGCTTTATAAATGCCTGTAGGCCACTTTTGGAACTTGACAGAGCACACCTTAAAGGAAAATACCTGGGTACATTACTTTGTGCTGCGGCTGTTGATGCTGATGATGGGTTGTTTCCATTGGCCATTGCTGTTGTTGACATTGAAAGTGATGAAAACTGGATGTGGTTTATGTCAGAGTTGCGGAAGCTTCTTGGAGTAAATATGGACAACATGCCTAGACTCACAATACTGTCTGAAAGGCAAAGGGGTATAGTCGAGGCAGTTGAAACACACTTTCCCAGTGCTTTCCATGGGTTTTGTCTGCGCTACATCAGTGAAAACTTCCGTGATACATTCAAGAACACAAAGTTGGTAAATATTTTCTGGAATGCTGTTTATGCCCTTACAACGGCGGAATTTGAAAGCAAGGTATCTGAGATGGTGGAGATATCACAAGATGTCATGCAATGGTTTCAACACTTTCCTCCCCAACTTTGGGCTGTGGCATATTTTGATGGTGTGCGGTATGGCCATTTTACTCTAGGGGTCACTGAGTTGTTGTATAATTGGGCTCTTGAATGTCATGAGCTCCCAATTGTGCAAATGATGGAGCACATTCGGTATCAGCTGATATCTTGGTTTAACAATCGCCGTGACACAGGAATGAGATGGACCTCGATTCTTGTTCCATCTGCTGAGAAGCGGATTTTAGAAGCTATGGGAGATGCTCGTTGCTATCAGGTACTTCGTGCCAATGAAATTGAATTTGAGATCGTGTCAACTGAGAGAACAAATATTGTGGATATAAGAGCTCGTGTATGCTCTTGTCGTCGCTGGCAGCTCTATGGCTTGCCATGTGCGCATGCTGCTGCGGCACTTATTTCTTGTGGTCAAAATGCCCACCTGTTTGCTGAGCCTTGCTTCACTGTTGCTAGTTACCGGGACACTTACTCCGAGACAATCAATCATATTCCAGATAAGAGTCAGTGGACAGAACCGGGTGAAGGAACTGAAGGTGGAGGCGCCAAGGCTGACATAACTATACGACCGCCCAAAACTCGTCGACCACCTGGCAGGCCAAAAAAGAAGGTTCTTCGTGTAGAAAACTTTAAGCGTCCAAAGAGAGTTGTTCAATGTGGTCGTTGTCATTTGTTAGGACATTCTCAAAAGAAATGCACAATGCCAATTTGACAAGGGGTTAACTTATTTTCTTCCCTTCATTTGTTAGATTGAAGTTTGAAGTAGAATTCCTGGAGTGTTTGTAATCGTAATGTAACTTTAACTATTTTGTAGAATAATAAGCTCCTTTTCGTATAGTTCTACCTTGACCTAGTGTAAATGGTGATGGCACGTGCTCTCTCATATCTGTTTCTGATGATTCAATACATTTATCGTTACTATCATCAATCCACTTCTTTCAATGTCACAGTTTATTGATGTTTGGCAGGAAGCTGTCTGGGATTCACCTCCGTATGAAAATTTACAAGCAGATGTTGTTTAACAATATTCTTGTCTTTGGCAGTAATTTCTTTGTTTTGTGGGCATCGTGGAATGGTACGGGCATGGTGAAGATTTGTCAGCAGTGAGTATCAAGATCAAGAACTGTGCAAACTCGTGCACTCATCACTTGAATTCTCTTTGAATCTACTTATTACTTACACTATCTGAATATCCTTAATAATCCTTTTTATGTTTGGCAGGTTTGTTGAATCGTCTGAAGTAAGATGATCACTGCCTGGCTGAAGTTATCGGTAAGACATTTCACACGAAGCTCAATGTAGCTTATATGGTTAAGCATCTGTTTTCCTGAAATGTACTAATCGATAAGTTTATAAATTCACGGTTGATTCTCTTTGCTTATTGATCTGAAAATTGCATAAAGTTGAAGGTTCTATAAAATAAATTTCTGGTAAAGTCAAAACCTATGGCAGATAATCCAATTTAATACAGCACAAGGATACAAAGCATAGGAATCTTGATCGGCTCGGCTTTAATCCTCAATTTAGGCGACTCAAGCTTGAGTAGTTTGTTCTAAAAGGAAGTAGTAATTCTTATTTTGTATACAATTTGTTGTTTTCAGTGCCAGGTAGTTTGAAATTCATATGTTAATATCGCCTCGCCTGTCCTCTTTGGGCAATTAGTCAATGACCATTGCCCAGTAGTTCTGTTCTGTTCTTTTCTTTTCTTGGATGAGTGAGTTAAAGTAGTCCAACCTTTTGAAAAACACCCTGACCATTTCAAACATAGTTATTTAAATAGTGAAAATGAGATAAATTGATATTATAATAATGCATTTGCATGTTAAAAAACATAATTTTACTCATTAAGTTGCTGTCATTTTTAATATTAAAAAAATTATCACATGAAGCGTTTGATCTCTCATCGTTGGCACAAAAAAAACTTAAGATGCCCTGAACTAATAAAATGTATTCAATCATAAGCATCTTATCTCATGCTGTTTGACTGATTTTGATTCCAAATCTGACACCTAAAAGCCCCCAAAAATTTCTTGGTTCTCATCTCCAGATTCACCACATGACTCTATATCTCAACTTCTTATATGGAGGGGATATTCGAAATGAAGTAATGACTGAGATTACTGTGTCGGTAAATCAAAAAACCAAAATCAAACCTTAATCAACTTCGAATTTCGGGCAGGGGATTCAGATCAAATAATCATATTTTAATACTAACTAAACCAGATTTTTATAATTAAAGAATCCTCTGACAAACAAAATGGTGGAAGCCCATGTTCAATTTATTCTTGGTAAACTTACTTATATATGTACATTTGTTTGAGTGAAGTTGAATGTGGGAGCATGTGTTCACCGACTCTCACGTGCATGACTCATGCACTGAGAATTGCAGGAAAAAATAGAAAGAGAGAAACGGAACATGTAACTGAAGAAGGGGGACAATTTTTTTTCTATATTCGCTGGCATTGGAACTGTAATAAGATTATTTTATGTTCTCATCAGGGTTTTTCGTAATAATAAAATGGGTTTTGCTGCTGTTAAGAAAATGCTTTTTACTAGTTAAATGCATGGCTTAGAAGCATCTTTAGATCAGATCAAGCTTTTTTGTATATTGTTTTGGTCATAGAGAGCTAATTAAGTTTTTTCAGAATACTGTTCCTTGTTTTTTTTTCTCTTTCTCGGACAACACCTTAATTTGCTTTCATGATGAGCAGAAAGGTAGCTCCATTGTTGAAGATTCAGTTGCAAAGATTAGCAGAATCCTCTGTTTTTTGATGAAGAATCGCGGCGCTAAACGACACTCATCAGGTGAGTTAGTTTGGTTTATCTGCTGATATGAATTAATCTGCATTGGACAAAAATAGACAATCACTATACATTCATCTTTTTATCAAGATAGAATCAGTTATGGCAATATCAGAACATTTTCAATCATGGCATTCTATTGTTTTGGGCATCTTGGTACCAAGAATTTGTTTCCATCTCAACCTAGATCTCATATAATTGAAGTAGAGGGCTCACCTAAAAGTGCTAGTATTTGAGACCCAATTTCTCTTTACTTTACATAAAGTATCATTGAGTTACAAACTTGTTGGTGTCCGATTAGGATTTGGACAGTAATTTTAGTTGATGATCAGCCTCTCGCATCCCAAAAGGAGTAAAAAGAATGGATGTGAAGAGTAGCTGGGGTGATTTAATAAAAAAAGGTGAAAGGGTGCAATGTGTTGTTCTTTGACAATTCAATATTATACATACCTTATTGAAGAGTCTCTGTTGTTAGGACAAGTTGAGGGATTGCTGGTAAGCCGAATTGGGCACGAGACATGAAGTGATGAAAATGAAAAGATGGTTTTATATTGTTTTTCTTTGCCCTTCTTTTTTGTTTTGGTTTTTTCACGAACTTACCTACTGATCCTTATTTGCTTTGTCTCTGTCACATTCCACTTTCTTGCTGCATTGCCCTTTACTTGCCCTTTACTCTCTCGTTTTGCCCTTTACTTGCATCCTATATCACCTGCACTCAAATTTACCTTCATCTCCCTATGCCCCACCATACCTTAATTCTTCTCACTCACCAAATTTACTTTTCACCTTTCTTATGAAAAGTTCTTGGATTCAAAACTTGTTTAACTTATGATTTAAGAGCTTACAGTTGCTCATTAGTGGTCCATAATATAGTGATTAGGCCCACACCCTTGTTGTTTTGGAGTAGTACTTAGTACTAAAACTTAAACTACTACTAAGGTCTAGTAGTGTAGTGAAGGTGACTCCAAATTCCATAGGTGAAAAAAGTGTACTTTCTCAGGTAATGTACAAAAGTTGCAAGTACTCAGAATCACCTCAAAGGAGAAAGATCAAGTCCCCTTAAATCATTGGACCGTGTACATCAAATATTTCCACAGGCGCGTCACCTTCTTTTTTACTCCCTAATCAACTAAATTTATGGACATCTGTACCCTTTCTTCCCCATTTTCTCCATTTCCTTATAGGTAGTAAGTAGATGTAAAATGTAGATGCATGGAAAGAAAAGAAAAGAAAACCCAACTCAATTTCCTATACGTATTCTCTTTAAAGCCAAAAAGCAGAAGAACTTGTCCTCACACTTGCCAAACAGAGGTTTTTCATTTTTGAGAGAGAGAGAAAAGGAAATGAAAAGTTAACAATTTTTGTTGCAGGTTTTGATCAGATGGAGGAGAACCTTCGTAGGGATCATGGGGCGGGTTCAACTGGTGGTGGGCCCACAGGAAGGGTGGTGATGAGAAGATACAATGTTCATGATGATGATGATGGAGATCTGATGGTGGAGTGTACAGGGACGTATTGTAAATCATGCACTGCTGGGTTGATAGCTGATTGTGTGGCAATTTGTTGCTGTCCTTGTGCATTGTTCAATTTCTTCACTCTTGCTTTTGTAAAGTTTCCATGGATGGTGGGAAGGAAGTGTTTGGGGAGAGGGAAGAAGAAGAGGAAGAAAAAGAAGTTAGCATTGCAAGAAAGTAATAAAAATTGCAAGAAATGTGGTGGTGATATTAATAACAGTAATGTTGTGGTGGTGGAGAGAGGGGGGAATTTGATGAAGAAGGGAAGGGTAGAATTGGGAATTGAGAATTTGTATGAGGAGGGGGAGGAAGAAAGGGAAAGGGAAGAAATGAGAGGTGATGATGATAGTAGTAGGAATAGTAATTTTAGTGCAAGGTTAGAAGCAGAGAGGGTTTGGTTAGAGCTGTACCAGATTGGTCATTTGGGTTTTGGTAGGGTTTCTTTTACTGGTATTCAATGACAAGCAGCAGCAGTAGTAGCAGCTGGGTCATTATCAAATTAATTAATGGTTAATTAATGGCAGTTAGCCATGTTCATTAATTATCACATTGATTATTAGCGTATGTATCTATCTTCTTGACTGTTTTAGACAATTTTTGGCCTATGTATATATTTATATGATCAGTCATTCGTCTAAAAGAAAAAAGGGGAAAAAAACTTGTTCCATGTATTGTCAATTGTGGCAACAAATTAAGTTTTTCTTAGGCCTGAATTACAGGTTTCGTTGATCTTTGAGCATGACAAGTTAATGTCCCAGTTTTTGGGATTTACATCTTTTTTAATTGGACGTTTTTAGTTTCTCTCTTTTTCAATCTTTTATCTCCCGTAGTAGATACTTTTTGGGTCCTTTCCGGGCATAAAATTAGTTTCGTTTGAGCATTATTTGGTTCTAATTAAAGAGACGATAACTCTCTTAATATAATTTGATCCATTCTTGAAATTTGAAGCCGAAAGTTTGAAAGTTTAAATTCTCTTGAGCAAGTAAACGATGTATAACCAGTTAGGATTAATAGAAGTTTATTGGGTCAAAATATGTTTAGTGGGTTTGATGCTAATGATGAGCAAGTGGGTTTGATGGGCTGGTGCTGGACAGGAAAGTGTTTGTTCTGTTATGTGTTATTTGCATAAATGGCAACATTTTCAGGTAGAAACGGCATAATAGTTAATCATTATATGCTTTTTGGTCAGTAATTATTATATGCTTGATTCATCTAAATGATACTCCCTCCGGACACAATTAAATGACGTTTTAGAATAGTAAAAATTCGTAGGACAATGATCTTTGATCTTATTTTATTCTACATTGTTTCATTTTTACTCATAATTTTCACTTAAATTACCACACCATCATCAAATTGGGTTGATTCATAAAAAAAAATTGTCATTTGCACAAAATATATGCTTCGGAAAAGATAAAATGACAAGTATTATGAACAGTAAGAATCCGTAGGAAAGTGACAATTATTTGTGTCCAGAGGGAGTAGCTTAAATGCCACTTAGAACGAGGAAAAACCCATTAATTATCTGTTTTTTTTTATGGTCTCAAAATTTTTTCATCAAAATTATCTGATATCCAGTTACCATATTCGACTATTTTGAATTCGATCTAGGTGATAACAATTTTAACGCAACTGTATGATTAAGAGTCGAACCACAAACTTCTACCCGGTTACTCTGCAAGCTCGTTGGTGCCTTTAACCTTTTACAGAGCATATAATCCAGTCTATTTCACCCATTACGCGACAGTAAATTCTTTTCTACTGCTCTCAACGCAGTAAACTAGGTAACGCCAAGTTTTCACTGCGAGTTAATTTCAAGGACAAACAGGTAATTTGAAAGCGACAAAAAGAAGAAAAAGGCAACTACATGCCCCGCCAATTTTGTAGACGCAAAGACGCCACTTCCCTTTTAAATAGCTGGGTGGCCACAGCTATATGTGCGCACGTTAGCATATTCACCTCACATCACCGCTACGCTACTCCGCCGTGTGCAATCCGCACCTTTTCTCCTCAAAATCAAAAGATTTCTTTCTGGAAGAGCGAGAACGAACGAAAACGAGTGGATCATTGACTCGGTGAGTTGGTTATTGAATCCGTGAAAAAAAAATTAAAGGAAGAAGAAATGGCAGGTGAGTCGCCTACTCGGATTCTGATTGCGGTGAACGAGTCGACTATCAAAGGGTATCCACACGCGTCAATCAGTAGCAAAGGAGCTTTTGAGTGGACGCTTCAGAAAATCGTTCGGTCTAACACGACTGGATTCAGGCTCCTCTTCCTCCATGTCCAAGTCCCTGACGAAGACGGTTATTTTCTCATCTGTCATTTTAATTTGATTTTATTGTGTTTTTTTGTGCTCTACTGCGTTTGATGTCCTTTTCTGCTTTTGTTTTGTCATTTTTTGTTTCAGTTTTCCATTTCTTCTAATTTCATTTTCGTGTTTCTGTTTGGTTGCCGAGAAAATGAAGGAAAGTGGGGAAAAAAACCAAAAATGCTTCATAGTACTTCTTTGAAATTCAAAGTTTGCATAGTTGAAGTGACGATAATAGCAATTAAAAAATTGTAGTTTGAAGAAGTTGTATGTATTGATTTGTTGTCGTGTGTAGTGCTTTTCCCTGGGTGTTGCTGTTACATGTTGTAGCAAGTGCTTGCAGAAATTAGGTATTTGTGTCATCTAGCGTGGAGCTGGTAAGTGGTTAGTTTGACGTCTAAGTTGTGATGATCCGTTTGAATTCATGTGGCAAATGTTGATTGGCATTGTTTAATCTTCTCTCATGGGATGAATTGGATTTCACTACTTGTTACTTGCTGCGTCAGTTGTGTAAATTATTTTTAAATGAAGATTTTCCATGATGCTTTCGATATCTTAGGCAAATCACTCGTTCTATGTTGCAACAAATGATCAATAAGTTATTTTAGAACTGTACAGTTGTGATTCTTGAGTGTAAATACTGATTGAGAATGTGACTTCTAAGTTCTAAAGGTTGGGTACTTGGGTCTAATAGAATCTGTTTGTTGACGGAGTAGATTATGCGTTGCCTTTAGAAACACGCTGAGTCTTGATATTAGCCTGTAATCTAGTAGCCTTGTGGCTCTACCTCCTATGCTTGTGTCCCTTAGCAATTGCAGTTTATTGACTCTTAGCTTATCTGTGCTTCCACAACTTGTGGCAGTTTCTAACATTCCTATGCAAGTCATTTTGTTATGTTGGCCTGTGCGCACTCCTTTCCATCCTCATTACTTGATACTGAGTTCTTCTTTGCTTCTATTAGGTTTTGATGGCATCGATAGCATATATGCATCGCCTGAGGATTTTAGAAGTCTGAAAAACAGGGACAGGGCAAGGGGACTTCATCTGCTGGAGTACTTCGTCAACAGATGCCATGAGATTGGGGTAATTATTTTTTCGCTTAGCAGAAGTGATAATTTCAAGTTCAACTTGGAACTTGATAGGTAAAGAGCTTTCTTGGATGTGGTAGGTTGCTTGTGAGGCATGGATAAAGAGAGGTGATCCTAAGGAAGTCGTCTGCCATGAAGTAAAAAGAGTCCGCCCAGATTTCCTGGTCGTGGGAAGTCGAGGTCTTGGCCCTTTCCAAAGGTGTGCACGATCCTTCTGTCTTTGTAGTCAAAGAAATGTGTTCTGGTTGTGTTCCTCATCTCTTTCATGGAGCCTGGGAGGGTAGTTCCGTATCAATAAGAGAATCTTGCATGACTATGTTAGACTTAATGTGTGTTGGCGTGTGTGATATTCCATTAGCATTTGTGGTTACTAAGTTCTGTTTGCTAAGAATAATACTAACGATCTACTTTGCAGGGTCTTTGTTGGAACTGTGAGCGAATTCTGCCAAAAGCATGCTGAGTGCCCTGTTCTCACGATCAAGCGTAGCGCTGGTGAAACTCCGCAGGATCCTGTTGATGATTGAATTTGTGTTGGAAGTCTGCCATTATTTTCATTCGGTTAATAGACTTCTAATGTAAAGGGGTAATAGCACCTTTCGTTGCAGTTGTGGATAAAATCTAGAGTGTGTTGTGCTGTTTTGCCATAGAGTTTATGAAGTGGATTATGTTGTTTCTTGACATTGTGGCTCGTGTGCACACCAGTGAAAAGTAAGGATGACAATGGACGGAGTGCCAGGAAGGAATAACAAAACCATGTCACATGTAATGTACTCCCTCCGTCCCTGAATATTGGACGTTTTAGCCCAAAAATCGTGTCCTTTTTTAATTGACGTCATTGGCAATTGTGTCCACTTTGTTGGTGTTCTGACAAAAATGCTCTCAAACGACCCGTCTTTTTCATGCTGAGCTACGCGTCATACAAGGCAAAAAAGGGAAACAAAAAACTTAAAGGGCCACATTTGAAATTTGGCGGGGGACATGGGAAAGAAAGTGTCAGAAAAAGCTGCAACAATTTGGCCCTCTAATCTTTCCTCCTCTGATTTCAAACCTAAAATAAAACAAGTTTGGACAACATGATCACGAAGGTGACCATATATTCTTGCCGGAAATGACGAGGCGAGCAGAACGCAGGTGGTGGCAGCCTCAACGGTGGCCGGACGCGCCGGCGCGTGGCGGCGCTTGAACGGAGTGGCGATTGGACGGTCAGAATGGTGTCGTTCTACCTACTCCCGACTCGAGACGTCCTTCCGCTCCTTTCTGTGGCGGCGGTGAGAACGAGAAACGATGACAGAGGGAGTATTTTTTCAGACAGAGGGAGAAAGAAAGAAAAAAGAGAAAGAAAGAGAGAAAAAAGAGAAAAAAGGAAGAAAAAGCTTTCTGTGGCGGACACGTGGCGACAGCCACTGACTCACACGGTAAATTTCTTAATGTGTGTGAATCACTCCCTCGCGTCCATTATTTATGGACGGAGGGAGTAATACTTATTTACTTGTTTTTTTATTTACTTAGAATAGATCCTACACTTTCATTTTCTCACACCACCAGTTGACATGGGCCCGTTAGACTTTAAAGGTTTATGCTCAATACTTGTTTACCGTTGACTGGAAACCCAAGACTCGAATTTGAGATTTTGCTTTTTATACTTAAGTATCTTGGTTTGTTATTACCTAGTAGTATTATTCACATTATGCTAAAAAAAAAAACCTTTAAATATTAAAAAAAAACATGCTCACACAATTTTAAAAAAAAAGAGATGCCAAAATTAGAATTCTCTCTTTTACTAGTATTTATAGACGTAACTGTCTTATTTGCGGGCCTAAAATGATCATGTCTGTAGCAGTTTTCCTAGACCCTCCCCTTAAGCCGTTTCTCATCTGTTTCAGCTGATTTGGATTCTTTGCCGCTCCCTTACATGTCGTTGGGTCTTCCCCTAACCTAGTCTCGCTGCG
The DNA here is from genome assembly GCA_963691705.1 of Viola odorata. NCBI lineage: Eukaryota > Viridiplantae > Streptophyta > Magnoliopsida > Malpighiales > Violaceae > Viola > Viola odorata. Next base: position 67,253,434 of record OY829541.1, read on the forward strand.
AAACAATAAGTATCAAGGCTTGGGAAAAGGGGTGGCCAATGGATTCAAAACCTAGTCATCTCAGCTCTATAAGAAGTATCACTATCTTACGAGCTCATCGGTGACGTAGTAGCATGAACATAGAACATTGCTTTTGAAACAATGAACAAACAAGAACAAGACAAGGCCACCTCAGTTTTGTCTGAAGATCTACTAGTACTGATAATATTATCAAATGAAAACATCTGATGTGATCAATGTCACTAATGTTTGCATTCTCGAACCCCATTAGGCCAACGGCTGTTGCAAAACAAACAACACACACCTGTAGCAGAGAAAACGACCAAAATCCAAATTGCACCTTTGTGGTGATAAGCACCGCCTAACCTATTACAAGAACCAGAACAATGCCGACCGACCCTTCTGTATCTCATATCCATAATAAACTCCTACACTATGATGTCAAACAATTATCCCTACATCCATACAACAACACTGTAACAAAGTAAAACACACTATGAAGAGGATCCAACCATTGTGTTTACCTTCTCCAACAAGAATTTCATTTCAACTTCCAACTTTGATTTCAAACCAGGGGAGATCTTATCGTCTGATGTCTTCTCCAACATTGAGGTCAGTGATTTGAGCTTCTGCCTCACATCTTTCAGCTGTGAAACATCAATAGCTGAAGATTTTGAAGCAGGTGGCTGGTCAGGGGTCTTTGCTCCATCATTGGCTGAAGAAGAAAGCTTTGAGCTTCTCTCTCTGAGTTTGCGGTCAGGGGTCTTGCTTTCAGCTGAGCGATACTGGAGCTGAAATGTCACTTTGGCAGTTCCAAAAGGACTGGCTAGCTGAGAACTATTGAAGGCTTCTTCAGCTTCTGCCCTCCTCAAAAATACAATTGCTGCACGACGAGTACTATTGACTAAGTCAGTTTCCTCATTGTTCAAAGCCCCAAACTTTTCATACATTTTAATGAGGTCATTCTTTGAAGGCAGAGATGATCCTGGACTAAAAGTCACAAAAAGGGCAGCACTTTGAAGTTTATCATCAGATCCCTTGCCACTAGCCTTTACAACTTGCTGGGCTTTCCGCTCATCTGATTTTGCTTCTTCACTATTTCTGATTCTTGTTGAAAGGGATTTTTGGTCGTTAGATCCACTGTCAATCTGCTGTTGCTTCTTTATCAATGGCCTAGGCTCAGAGTCTTGAAACTCTCTCTTCTTTCCAGGTTGATGTTCGGTGTCGTAGTTGGAACTGTTGCTACAGTAGCTTCTGAATACAGAATAAAAATCATCAACCATATCCAGAGAAGTGCTTCTGGTAAAGTTCGTTGGATCAAGAGCTACAGACCGTATTTCTGATAGAACTTCATCAGCGGGCACATTGATTTTCATTGGATCAATGATGGTTTCATCTTGTTTTGGCATCTGGGGACCTGACTTATCTGAACGATCAGCCTCGGCCATCTTTTCCTCTAATTGAACTTCAGTAGAAATTATCTGAGGTTCTGCTACTGTCTCTTTATTCCGAGCTACTCTACTAAGATTAACATAGGGAGGGGACAAGTACTTGCTCTTCTTCCTATCTCTGGACAAGAACCCCTTTTCTGTTTCCTTTTCCTCAGAGACAGTGTAGTCCTTCATTCCATCTTCTATTCCTGCACCATCATTGTCTTTGACAGAATTTGGCTTCTTTTTTCCCCTCATTGACGGTCTCCCCCTACTTCCATCCACATCATCATCAATTTCAAGACTAGAAACTTTCTCCCCAGCAGCTACAAGAGATTCTGATTCCTTTTTCACCTTCTTCATTCTCAGATTGGGAATCAGATCACTGTCATCATCAACATTATCACTCGCTTTCCTCTTCCTTCCCCTAGTTGAAGATGCAGGTTTCTCAGAGTTTTCTCCTTCTTTAGTTACATCACCAACATTATTTTTGCCTACAGCAACAGCTTCATCACTGACTTTCTTCTTCTTTCCCCTAGATGAAGATGCAGGTTTCTCAGAGTCTGCTTCTTCTTTAGTTACATTCCCAACATTATTTATGCTTTCAGCAACAGCTCCATCACTGACCTTCCTCTTCCTTCCCCTAGATGAAGGTGCAAGTTTCTCAGAGTTAGCTCCTTCTTTAGTTACATTCCCATCATTATTTTTGCTTTCAGCAACAGCTTCATCACTGGCTTTCCTCTTCTTCCTACCAGATTTAGATGCTAGCTTGTCAGAGATCATTCCAGCAACAGTGACATCCTCCACCTTATTCTTTACCTCACCAAGTGGCTCATCACCAATCTTCTTCTTCCTCTCAGATGGAGCAGATTCATCTGAATTTACTCCATCTTTAGCCACTTCTCCTTCCTCATTCTTGCTGTCAGCCTCAATGTCCCCTCTCATAGTCATACTTTTTCTTGTTTTTTTCCTAGCTGCCGAAGTTGGTTTGCTTGACTTAATTTCTTCTTGAGCCACATTATCCTCCCTTTTTCGAGCTACATCATTCAGGTCCCCTCCCAGAATTTCAGCTATGCTTTTCTGCTTCCTTTTATGATGTTGTCCATCTTCAGAAATCACATTGCCCTTCTGTGAAACACCCTCAGGGGTTTCACCCAATTTTAAGCCAATTGGTGAAGAATGCCAATCTTCAACTGGCCCTTGCATTGTGACTTCCATTCCATTACTGTAATTAGTCAAGGTCACTGGCTGGTTTTGTGTGCCATCATCAAGACCTGGAACTGGCTGTGGCTCACCGTATATAGGCAGCTGGTATCCTCCTTTTGCACGATAAAAAGCAGCTAACCAGTTCTTCATCACAGAGAACTCAAGCATATCGATAACAGCAGCAACCTGTGCAATACGTTTCAATGCAGGAAGGAACTCTGCTGGATCATACAAAGTAGGTGAAAACTTCTCAATCCCGTATTCTGGCACAAGAAGTCCATCCTTAATACCAGCATTTACAGCCAATGTTCTACCAAAACCTATCAAATTATCTTTCGCCAGACAAGAACAGGTCATCTTCAAGTCCACAAGCCTACCAACCTCATTCACAGCCTCATTTACTGCATTCACAAAGTTCTTTGAACTACTCTGCATTGACATCTCCACAAAATCCTCCTCAAAAGGCTTCAACTGAGAGGGAATGCACCACGCGAATGTTCCGTCTCCAAAGTATGCTACAAGAATCTTATCTTTCTGTTTAACTTTATTTGCACATTCAGAAGCATCTAAAGGATCGTAAACCCTGCCTGGCCACCATGGATGACTCCTAATCTTTCCCCATACGAAATCACCAACATTGAATTCGCGCACTTCGTATCCCTCTTTCACATCCGATGATTCAACACTATTAGCTCTCCCCCCAAGGTTCCTGCTTTCGCTAATATCCCCACAACCAATCTTCTGATTCTGGTCAAGAAAGTCCAAAACAGAGCCTAACCCTTTCAAATTCTCACCTTTTTGCATCTTTAGTAAAGAGCACACTCCATTCATCTCTGAATCCTCAAGTCCCTCCCCTAAAGAATTGATCTTTTTATCAAAAGACTCCTCTTTGACATCCGCGGAAAGATCGTCTCCATTTTCTTTACCATTTTTAGCTAAAGAACCTTTCAAAGAATCTTTCTCAAGGTTTTTCCTATCTGGGTCAGTTTCTTTCAGAGTCTCTGTTAGGGTTTTTGGTGAAGTTTCCATAGGTTCCATTTCCGAAAGGAACAAACTTTAGATAGAAATTCAGGCTGTAAATCAAGAAATTAACATGGGTTTTTGTTATTATTGTAATATTTGGTTTTGTGGTTGAGTAAGGAAAAATATATTAAAAAATTAAAGAACGCTCCACTAACTGATACAGATTGGTAATTAAATTAGTCTTCAATACAAACAAAAAAAATTAAAATGAGAAGAAAAAAATGATACCTTAGAGTCTTAGACAGAAGAAGGAGGAGGAGAAAACTGGGGTTTTCTTTTCGAGCTTTGTTCTTTTGCTTTCGGCTCTCTCTAGTCTTTGACTACTACTCCATTTCGTCCTTCCAAGCATCTAAAGGGAGAGAAATATAGAGTGAGAGAATTTTGTTTTCTAAATATTTTTATTTTGTTTTGTTCTTTGGGCAAGAGAGAGAGAGAGAAAGAGAGGATTTGTTTCTTAAATTGGGTTTAGAGAGAGAACGATTGGAGATATGAACAAAAAAAAAAAATAGACAAAGACAGGGAGAAAATGTAGCAAAAGAGAAACAAAATGAAAATATCGTGAGAAAATATATGAGAAAGAGTTTCTAGTTTTCACCAGGTACTGCTCACTAGTTTTACTATGGGTAATTTTTTCCCCCTCATATTCATCATGGGTATGAGACTAATGCTATTACTTTAGATTTTTGTTTTCATGAAACAATGGAAGATTGAGTTTAAAGAATATTTTCAAAGTGTATCTGTTTTTTTAGTTGAATTTAAATGTTTTTGTCTTGTAAGAAAAAGATTGGATGTATTCCAAACAATTTTTAAATGAACCCAATGCAGTGCAAGGTAACTATTTTCCATTCAATTAGTCAAAATTTCCATGACAATTCTTTTTTATTCTTAGTCCTCTACTCGTTTTGAACGCTTTATCTCGTGAGAACTAAGAAGATATTTTAATATTCTCTACGCGTTTAATTAGTCAATACTATTTTTGTGAATTTACTTTTATAGGATTTAGTTTCTTCTTTACGATTTGAAAATATAATACTACTAAATTAATAAAAAAAACATCGGTTACCTACTCGCGCGATATAATCTATGAAAATATGCAAGGTCTATCGGATATTTAATTCCCTTTTATGAAATTTAAAAATACAATACTACTAAATTAGAATAAATAAAGGTTACCTATGTGCCGATACAATCTATAAAAATACATAAGTCTTGTTAGATACTCCCTCCGGGGCAAAACAATAGTCGTTTTAGGATTTGCTTTTACTGTTCCGGCACGTATCTTAAAACGGCCGGAACAGCCACTATTTGAGACAATTTTGCCCCTAATTTTTTCTCGGAAGTACGTTAAAGATTAACGTATGTTCGAAAAAAAGTACGGGATTTTTTGGGGTCAAATAGTGAGTCATCCGACCTTCTTGATATGCGTCCCCTGCTGGGATGCGAGGAAGTCATTTATTTTGCCCCAGAGAGAGTATTTAGTTTCCTTTTACGAAATTTGAAAATACAATACTACTAAATTAAAAGAAATATCGGTTACCTACCCGTCGATACAATCTACAAAAATATGCAAGTTCTATTAGATATTTAGTTTCCTTTTATGAATTTTAAAAATACAATACTACTAAATTAAAATAAATATCGGTTACCTACTCGCAAATACAATTTATGAAAATATGCAAGTTTTGTCACACATTTAGTTTCCTTGTATAAAATTTTAAAATGTAATAATACTACTAAATTAAAATAAATTTCGGTTACCTATTCGCGGATACAATCTATGAAAATACGCAAGTCCTGTCAGATATTTAGTTTCCTTATATAAAATTTAAAAATACTACTAAATTAAAAGAAATGTTCCTGCTCCTCGATATAATATATGTAGATACGCTATGTCACACATATAATTACCCAGATACTATTTCTGTGAATTTTATTTTACCAGATTTAGTTCCGTGTTTAAAATTTTAAAAATATAGTACCGCTGAATTAAAAGAAATCTCGTTTTCTACTATTCTATAATATTGTGAGAGAAAAAAGGGATAAAATCTGAATGATCATTCTAGATAAATGTAATATACTTGTAGATACACAAGTTAGTTCTACACATTTAATTAGACAATATTATTAAAAGTTTAATTTTTTATTTGGTTTCTCTTTCTTTTTTTATAATAAAAATGTAAATTTACAGACTCGAATGGATTACAGCCCTCCATTCTATCATCGAGGGACAGATGTATTCATATCTACTTTCACTTTTCAAAAGAGTTATGGTTAATTAATTAGACTAGGAAGACATATGGTTATTTTATTTTATTTTTATAATAGAAGATATATGGCTATGGTTAATTAATTTGATTTCATCAAAAAGTTAAAGTATGTTTTTTTTTTTTTTTGTGTACGAGTTGATGAGAAGAGATATTGAGACGGTAAGAAAAATAAAATTATTCAACAAATATTATTTCGTTTAGACATGAAAATATTATGGGTCCGTAGTACGTTTTTTTGCGCTATCGGTCCAATAAATGAGGAAGGGATAACACGCGCTTGACTGTACGATGTAAATTACTCGCTATGGATTCACTCCACGTGGCATAAACTGCTAGATGTATTTGTCACCCCCGTCTCCGACGGCGAGTATGTAGATAAATGTCGCCGACTTTCGTTTGGTAGTCAAACATACAAACAGAAGAAATCCAAAAAGACGTACAAAGTCCTAACAATAAAAAAAGTGTCATAAACAATCAGAAGAAAAGCGCTGCTTGTTCGTTAAGGATGGTTGACACGTGTCACCTTGATCTCTTGGGAGCAGTAAATGGTGTAATTCTTGTCAATGTATTAAAATTCGAACAATTTTTTAAATCTTTTTATCTTTTTAATGTATTATTTTGATTCTTATACTTTAATAAAATATAACATAACTCTTTAAAAGCAGGCTAAAATTTTCCGGTAAATATTTACGCTTTTATTAATTTTTTTACTAAAAATATACGTGTCATTCTTACACTCACTTGGTAGTTATTTATTTAAATAAAAATCAAAATATAATCTAATTAAGAAAGAAATAAACTCCAATCATATTTTAATATATCAGTTAGTACGACTTTATTAATAAAATAGTTAATATCTCAAACATTAATTTTAATTTTGACCCACTCGTAATTCAAATCTCAAATTTATATTTAAAGAATTGAGAAAACCAAACTGCTAAAATCATTCACCTCAAACGCTAGGATAATTAAAGGAGATAACCACTCTTGTTTTGCAGCTATAAGTGCTAGCGCGCAAGAAGTTTGATAGTATTATTTCATAAACTAGGTGGAATGATTTAAGGATTACATACTACATATTATTATTACCCAGTGTAAGAGAACTTATCCCGCAGTCCACTTAGCCGTAGTTTTGAGTATTTTAATTTGATTAAAAAACAATTAAACTGCACCGGATGAACAATCAACAACTATTTTTAATTAAAAACTTGCTTTTCAAGATCCGTCACCGTATTGACAAAAATATAATGCTACACTTTGGGCTTACAGCAATTAGAGAGAGTCCCAAAATTCATCTAAACGAGCGGAGGCACGCTTGTGGCATGAAATCAATTGACATTAGAATTGACTAAAACCTTCCATTCATTTTAGCAATAAATGCAGTGAAATCTATCAAATCTGCTCATTCAAGAAACGTAACTTCCAATTAATCATCAACCAACTTTTCCCTCGCTTGTTTTTTTTATTTATGTTAACAACGAGACTCGAACTCAATACCTTAACCTCCCACTTGACGGAACCACACTCCACCTAGCAGACAAATCATATTCAACTTCCATGATTCAATACGCAATCTAGAAGTTGGACATGTTTTTGAGGAAGAAATCAACCATAGAAACTCAAAGCAACCAACAAAATGAGCTAAAAGATATTTTAAAAAATAAACAAATAGCAGACTTTTCTCAGAATAAAAACTTCTGTTGTTGAAACTAAAATGGGACTGCTTCCCGATATCATTTCTGTAATCAAGTAAATTAATTCCAAGTTTTCAACAGTTTTTTTTTAAACTTAATCTTTGGTCCTACACTTCTATGCAGGCTATGCTCCAAGACAACATTTGCGAGTTGACCGACCACCATTTACCCTATCGGCGGCCGTCAAGAATCAAAAATTCCTTTTTTTTACATATCCAATGCATGAAATAACAACACTTTGTGGAAATAAAATTTCAGAAATTGCAAGAGCAGGACTCCTGGAAGTTAGAATTCAAGAAGATATTCCATATCTTACCTCACTGTACAGTTCCAACAACCAATCATCAACAAAGGACGCCATTCGGTGACTGTTTCTGCTCTGACGTTGCAGTTGGATCAGACCCCTGTTGGATTGACTCTTCCCCGCCAGATATTGAGGTCGGACTGTGTCCTTGTTCAGGAGACGGACAGAGCTCTTTTTTTGGTGACTCTCTCTCACCTGAAATCAAGGCTTTACAGGGCTGGGAAACTTCGACCATCTCCATGTTATCGACACCACCATCCTGCCCTGAATTTTCATGTTCTCCACTCCCAGATACTGATACTTCCACAGAATCCAACCATGTTAATCCCTCAACAGGCTGAATATCAGCATCCACAGCATCCTTGGGCACAGATGAATTTTTCTTCTCACCAGTGTCATCGATAGAAGTGCTAGATGTCACCCACGTAAACTTTAAACTATTCCCTTGCCAGTTTTTACCATTGAGAAATGCCTTCTCAGCTGACTGGCGAGTTGTGAAAGTCAGACGAGCTAAGCAATTCTCTGGACCTTCCGACTCATCAGCATTATCATTATCACTGTGTGGTTCACCACCTTCTAGTTCCACAGCGGGTATCTCGCCATATGATGAAAAGTAGTCTTTTAAGGCAGTCACCTGAAGAAAGTAACACATCAGTTGTTGATAATCAAACACATAAATAACATTAACCAATCAAATACTCATGGAAGCTAGAAAAAAGTATATAATCAAACCACTAGGATAGATATTTACTCAAACTAAAATTGTAAATTGCCTCATGCTCACACACAATATAGCATTCAGAGAAGAGGATTACATTTCTCAATCCAGCAGGTAAAGGTGTGATAATTCTAAATGATCTGGGGCGGTTGTCCAACTTGTATCTATTCATCGGAATAGAAGGCCCTACAGGTCCCAACGGACGGATTGATTGTTTTGAGATAGTGGGATCCTGCTGTGATGTTGCTGTCTTGGGACTGGCTGATACAACATTTTCCACTACATTGTTCTTATCCACGGAAATATCAGCATGCAGGTGTGCTACAGCAGCAGTAGGATCAGAGGAACTTGGAGCACTAGGCTTTGTAACATCAGCTAATGTTCCTACCTTTTGTCTTTTACCAGAAGGTTCAGTCACAGCCTCACCCTTAACCCCTGTAGCCTGCATTGAGCAAATATGAGAATAATAGATATTTGATATTTCCATATACAGAAAATATTCAAAATCCTCAGGTTTATTTTTTACATCATTCTTTTTCTTTACCAAGCCTAAATAAATTCATTACACAAACAATGGTGGTGCAAAGAATGATTATTTGTAGTCAGTATGGTGTAACAATCTCATATGATGTTTGATTCCATGTACAGGAATCAGAAATTAGACATGTAGTAACAGCAGTACCACTACTTACACCAGCAGCGAGAATTTTGGCTAAAAGAGTAATAGGCCATTCACCAAAGAAATCAAGAAACAATATCAGCTGTAATATAGCATTACCTGTTTGGCAAGTTTGTCCAACTTACGTCGGAAATCATTTCGCTTCTGGTCCAGTAGCTCCTGCTTTTTGCGAATGTCCTCCTTCAATTGTTCTAAACTCTCTAGCTTCTTCTGAGAAGGAGGTGGAACCTTGGGACCATTTGCAAGGATGAGCCTCTGGTTATCAGGGGCAGTCACTGAAGAATCATGAGGAGCGGACATAGCCCCCTTAGAAGATACAGCCTGAAGATTCTCATTTCCACTGTTACCAGCAGAGGGATGGGCCAAACCTGAAGCAGCTGTCCCACCACGGGAAGTTACTGACGCATTAATGCTAGTGCTCATTCCATCATCAGGTATACTATCTCGATTAGCCCACCATAGCTTGATAAAACGGTTACCCATTACAGCATCAGGTGCCCTTAAAGCTGCTTCTGCTTCTTCCCTTTTCGAGAACTGAACAAAAGCTCGCTCACTATTCAGTGGAATATATATGTCCATAACCTCTCCGAATTTCTGAAAGTGGGAAAGCAGAGCCTCCCTTTTGTTGCTTTTCAGTGGAATGCTGTTAACAAATAGTGTGCGCAACGCCTTTTGAGATGGTTTCCGTACACTGTTACGGGTAGAATCAATTTGTGTCTTGGTGGATGAATCCACATGCCTGAGGCCCACATCCCCTGTGATGATACGCTTTCCCTGACGGGAAGTACCTTGAACATTGGTTAATGCATCCTGATGATCCTTGGACTCATTTTCCAAATAATCAGAGGTACTTACTGCTAAATCATTTTTTTCTTTAGATTTTTTTTTGGAAGTACAAATTCTACCCCAAACAGATGAACTGGTGCCCTGAGAACCAACATGATCAGAAGGATCAACACCCATCAAGGATTCAGTTTCATCGTTTTTGGGTGAATGCAGAGGTAAAATTCCACTTGATGTTTCAGGACCACTGTTATTCCATAGAGGCTGATCTGGATCATACAAGTCTGCACCACTCATGCTAGGATAATCACCATTCAATCCCAAACTATCATCAGCCATTCCAGATTTGCTACTTCTGCCTTGTGTTGGTTTGCTGTTCATCAATGTGCATGAAGGAGCACCAACAGATGGTAGACCCCCTGGTCCAGCCACTGTTCCAGCTAATTGGGAATTTGGAAGTGACACAGGAAGGTTAAACTGTGAAAGGCTCTGCAATTGTGACAGAATAAATTACTTATGGCAACTTAAAATAAATAAGAAAGGGAGACACAACTGTTTCAAACAGTATTAGAAATGCAGTATGAAAACCCCAGGGGAAACTGAGGCAAGCTAGGAAGGATGCCACATTATGTGCCATTTAGCTTGGTGGTAGCAATCTAAGGAGGATGCCACACTATGTGTCCGTCCAATTCACTACAGCATTGAATGAGATGGAAGATTGGAAAGGGCAACGAGTGAAAACAATTTCGACAACAAAGAAAAGATGACAAGTGAGCTACCTAACTCAACAGAAGAATAGCCTCATTCAATCAAGAAATGTTCACTTTTAAGTGCTATCAGTAGTCACATCCATAATGAAGCAGGAAAGTATGGCATCTGATAGATGTAATACAGCATGCAGAATTTCACTTATCGCTATAAGTATAGACATTCCTAATCTAACTTAATATCATCAAATACTATCACTCAAATATTAGGGTCGTTCACTTCAAAAATGTATTGTAGAAAAGTAAGCTTAGAAAACATAAAACAGTTGGGTAAATGCCTATTTAATATAATTATCCAAATGTCATATCCTACTTCTACGCATCGTTAATTTTCAAGGAAACACGTAAAAGAGATTAAAGCAAAACTACTTGCATTCTTTAACTGGGGGAGTATACAACCAACTATGTTTTTCTTTTGCGAGGCGCCCTAAAACAAGACAACACAAGGTTGGTGAGGTGCCAAGAAAAACTTATACATTTAGGTTTCATATAGCCGACATTCCAGCACGCTTTAGATAGGGGCATAGCCATAGTACAAAAAAAAAACACCAAGAGCCTGCTACTTATGCTATTTCTTCACCTATGATCAAGTAAATTACTAACTTCTATATGATTTACAAGGTTTTGAAAAAATCAAGATCAATAATGCCATCACATGATCAGCATACTAGCACTTCACTATTTGTAACGAAAGAAGTTAAAGCAGATTCAATTGCCATTCACGGAAAAAAGGACGGATCAACATACCTGAACATCTTCAACCACAATACGATTGACACCATGCTCCATTGGGCACATGTCCCCTCTCAGACAAAATCCACGCTCCTCAAAATCTCTACAGCGTTGGCGAGGAATGCCCATATTCAATGAAGAATTTAAAGAAGGTCTGAGTGTTCCTGGCAAAGCAATTGGATGGAGTGTATCAAGGCCACCATTTGGTATTCCTGGAATTAATCCAAATCCATTCCAGGAAGCGCCCTGCGGATTCGAAACATTTGCCAATCCCCTTCCTGGGAAGAGGCTTGAAGCAATAGGACCCTGTTGAACTATTTGTGAAGCAAGATCAATAGGGCTGAACCTAGAATCACGTTGGCTCCAAGAACCAGGATCTCTTCCCCTTCCCCTACCAGGACCAAGCTCTCCAGGAAAATATTGGTTAGGCCTCATTCGTTGATTCATATCCATTGGCACTCGGGATAATGGCATCAAGCCAGGGCGTCTTTTATCAAGCTTTGTATGGAAGTCTCTCTCTAGAGGAGCATTGTTATAGTTTTTCCAGCTTTCACTAGCTGCAGATTCATTTTGCCGGAAAGGATCCCCATTTTCAAATGGTTTGGTGTGTTTCCTGTATGACCTTGAAAAAACTGGTTCAAGAGACTCTCTCTCTGAAGATTGAGAACGTGTCTCCCGTCGACGATGTTTATGGTTGCGATCATCATCATCCTCATCGCTAACTTCCTTCTCCTCAGGATCACTAACGCAATCAGCAGGAGAAAGACCCTCTCGCTTTAGTGATGAAACTTTCAGCTCCATTTATAACTCCTCGATATGTAGACTATTGCTTATTGCTTCAAAAGCTGAAAACTCTCCGCAAATGCAGGAAACTACCCACTTTGATTGTCTGAAATGTCTCAGTACATGGAGGAGAACCTAGAATCAGGGAAAGCGTAAGCAATTACAACAGACAAAGAGGCTTGTGGAGGAAAGTAATCATCAAAAGAAACACAAATTAGCAGCTGCTGATGCCCTCATAACAAATTTGTGTCTGCCAAAACTATTTGCATGGCCATTCAGGTAAATTAAAAATGGTACAGTTCAAAAACTAAAACACATAACATCACATAAGTTAGCATATTAAAGACAGATACAATAACCATCAATCTCATAAAATAATGTCTATGTGACTGAGCATGCCAGAAAGGGAATATCAAGTCCATGAGGTAATGTAACAAACAAAAAGATTATTAAGCAGGCAGAGGGACTTTCATCTTATGGATGTGCTGTAGCTCAAATGCGCCTCCAAAAGACCAACTGCAATATTGGAGTTCAGGTTCATTACTCACATCAAATATGCCACCCCATATGGAGTTTAAAAAAAAAAAAAACCAATCTCAACAAATGTTTGGCTTCTTATAAACCATTAAACTGAGCTCCATCACAGAAGGTGTTCAGCAACTTTGATCAATAATTTTCAACAGCTTCTTTTTTCCCCTTATTTTAAGGTTCCTCATAGATATGCAATTAAAGTTCAAAGTACAATTGTTAACATTTCAAAATCCATCTGAAGGCTTAATACATACTACAATTACAGTGAAGAACCGAAATGCATGTAAAATATAATAATTTGCGGTAGGTCAAACCATTGAGCTCGGTCCATGGTAGTATATTCCCTCTAACAGGCCAACGCAAGCTTGGCGAAGCAAATACTCAGACTAGATTGCCTAGTACCTCAAAGTCATTGCACAAATAGAAACAAGGATTTTCTTGAGAGAGAAAAAAAAAATGCCATCCACATCTATTCTAGATGAAATCTATATCCACAAAGTTGTGTTTCTCAAAGCAGCAAGAAAGAAATGAAATGCAACTGGTCCAGCTAAACTAGACACCAACTCCACCATCATCCTCAAGATGAAACCCAGTTGTATAAAATACTACACCTGCTAAAGTATGGAATGCAAGAAACATGGGACCTTTTGTTGCTTCAGTAGAGGAAGGAGTTGTTCAAATTACAAAATTCTTTTACTAAACTAGTAAAAGGATATGCGTGATGGTAACAGCATCTATCCTGCCTATTCTATCTTGGTGACATCTTGAAATAGGTGCCAGTCATAAAAGACCCAGAAAGTAAGGATAACGCTAGTTGCTAGCATTGCCAGACTCATATACCATCATGAACTATAATGCAGAGCTACTAGACCCAAGCTCACACGAACCGTCATTTCTTTTACCACTAATTAGCTCACACAAGCACACATGTGGCACTGGTTAAGTTTCCTATATACCAGTAGCCATTCAACTAACCGAATACAAAAGTCTCAATAAATTGGAATCCTTCATGCAGAAAAATACATTAAACGCACATAAAACAAATCAGAAAGCAGCTCCACAATCAATATTGACCACACATTTTACCACCCAAATCACAATTCTCAGTCTATTGACCAAATTCAATCTCACTCCCGCTAACTGGCAATTTTTCTTAAAAAGCACATTTACCCAGTAATAGAAACGGCAACGATTATCACAAAAACCCAAACTAAGCAAGTAAAAAACCCTAACAACACAGCACTAATAGAATAAAACCGAGCATAAAGCATACAACAGTAACGCCATAATTCTCTAGAAGCTACGAATACTCTTAATTCTATAACAGGAATGAAGCGCCATGCAATCTCAATAAGTTAACAGCAGTAAGAAATTCCAGTAGAGAACACATTGAATTATGTGTTATACATAAAAATAAAAGAACAAAGGAGATAACTTACGGAATCTTTCAGATGGATTGAGTGCCTTTCCCAGTTTTCATTTGATCAGAAAGCAAGTTCGCGCTCCGTCGAGCAGGAAAATGTAATAACGCCACGACGGAAGGGCATTTCGGGAGAGAGAAAGGAGAGGAGGGCGGGGAGGGACAGGATCGTAAATAAGTGGAATCGGATGGGGGGATTGCGGAGAGGTTTTGGTTTGGTGAGAGAGGTGGGGGTTTTTGTGAGACTCAGTTTTTTTTTATTATTATGGTTTTTTGGGAGGTTTGAAGAAGTTGTGCGAGACAGGAGGAAAGGAACGGATATTAGAGCACGGAGAAGAGAAGATGGACGTGTTTGTTAGGACCTAAAGGAAAAACAAAATGATTTGAGGACGAAAAAGATATTTCTCAAATTATGTTTTGCTCCCTGTAAATTCGAGAAGTAGACCTGTCAAGAATGGACCCGGTCCCGAGACCCGGGAATTCGGGCCGGGTCGGGTCCAGAAATTAGTTCCGAAAATTTTCGGGACCGTCGGGTCAGACCCGGGAGACCCGTCGGGTCTGACCCGAGACCCGCCCAACTATTAAAAAAAAAACCCTAATCTAATATACCCGCCCGCCCGCCCGAAACCTTCATCTCTTTCGTCCTCACCTCACCCTCTCACAGTCACTCTCCACTCCAGCGCCGTCCACCACGCCTTCAGCCAGCCACCGCACCACCACGTGCCACCGCGTCTTCACTCCCTCTCCAGCAATCGAGCGGCATCAGCCGCATCACCACCACTTCAGACTTCAGCCTTCCTCACCCTCCCACTGTCAATCCATCGCCGACCACCACTCTTTCCACTTTCCAGCCACCGCGCCATCACTGCCTCCACTCTTTCCACTTTCCAGCCACCGCGCCATCAACGGTGAGCAAATTAACTTATCAAATAATATTAATTTAATTAGATGATTGTTGTTGATTGTTGTGGTATGTAAAATTAGTAAATTACTAATTGCTAATTGTTGGAAAATTAGGGAATTGTTGGAATAATTAATTAATTAATTAAGTTAATTTGCTCATTTTGCTTCTTCTGTCATTGCTAGCTAGTGATTGGATTTGAATAATTCGGTGCCAATTTTCTGTCATTTTGCTTCTACTGTCATTGCTACTTGCTAGTCATTTTGCTTCTTCTGTCATTGCTAATTTTCTGTCATTTTGCTTCTTCTGTCATTGCTAGTCATTTTGCTTCTTCTGTCAATTTATCACTGCTGATTGCTTATGAGTTTTGAATAGTTAGGGCTAATCTTATTCACTGGTTGGAAAATTACAGTGAGGATCAAATGGATCCTAATTGGGATGAAACAGAGGAAAACATTGATGATGAACGTGAAGATGAGGTTATACCCAACTTTGGAGAAGGAAACGATCCATCTGCAGGTGCAACAACAACAACAACAACTGCAGGAACAGGAAGTAGTAAAAGAAAGAAGAATCTCACCTCAAAATGGTGGGAATTTTTCGATTATTTTAATGTTTGATTGATTGATTAAATTAAATTTGATTGATTTTAATTTTTAATTATTAATGTTTGATTGATTTTTTATTTGTAATGTTTGATTCATTGTTTAAATTAAATTTGATTGATTTTAATTTTTAATTTTTAATGTTTGATTGATTTGTTATTTTTAATGTTTGATTCATTGTTTAAAATTTTAAATTAAATTGTATTGATTTTAATTTTTAATGTTTGCTTGATTTTTTATTTTTTTTAGGCATTGATTGTTTTAATTTAATCAAATTAATTAATTATAAAATAAGCATTAGTTTAAATTTGAATGAAAGGACCTAATTGAAAATTGATGATTACGAAAAAGGAGGACTTAATTGAAAACTTATAATTGAAAAGGATGAAATTGAATTTAAAAAAAAAAAAAAAAAAAAAGAAAAACCGTCGGGCCGGGTCGGGTCCAGTCCCGGACCCGAGCCATTTTCCCGGGCCGGGACCGGGACCAAATATTTGGTCCCGAATTTTTTCCGGGCCGGGTCCAGTCCCGGCCCGTTTTTTGGCGGGTCTTCCGTGTCTCAGGTCGGGTCCGACCCGCAGACCCGGATTGACAGGTCTATCGAGAAGGGATGATTTTGGAACTTGACTCCATAATTCCAGCTCGATTGGAGTTTAGTGTTAAGTGCTAAGGTCAGGATAGATTATTGGACGACCTTTACCTTCGGCTTTTTAATAATGCAAGCACTTTTTAACTCACAAAGTTTATTTAGTATTCTCAAAATGTCAAGTTATATTTTATATTTCATTAGTAGAATAGAGAGATCCTTATTTAATAATAATAAGGTCCATAAGTGTAGAGATCGTTGTAGGATATTGGTGAAAGACTACACCATTTATATAAACGATATGTAAATTGAGACATGACATCCTAAAAATACACAATAATTATTCATATACGAGTTACAACTATCACAAAAATCTATATGCTCATTAGATTAAAATTAATTCGGTTTGAAATATGTGACTTACTAAGACATAAAATAGTCCCAACAAACAATTAAATCACTAAGATAGGTATTGATGAGCCCACCAAACCAAGAATGATTTCACTCAGCAGTTAGCACTAACTCGTGCACTAAAAGATAAAATCCTTCAAACAAATCCTTATATAAAAGGATCAAACTATCTGCATACATTCAATAGTAGTGTGACTAGTATACAGGAAAAATGCGCTTGCTACTTTGCCTAAACTGACCATCGAGGCCTTAAAAAAGTCATCTTTGGTTGGAAAATCCGTCATTCCGCTCCGGTGATATCCCTCTTGAAAAATATGGGGACTTATCTGAACATCTAGGATACTGACTGGACTAGAATGACCCATATGATGTAAAATGGCAATTTTACAGATTTTACAACATTCGGATATGAACCATCATGGAATATACCAAACATTCCTTACACATCCATGAAAGTGCCAATCTTTGCAACCCAATCCTACCTCCTTAAGAAACACAAACTCTCATTATATTATATAACAAATGAAACATTTCATAAACCACTTCAAATAATTGTATGTATGCACAACTGATACATAAAGATGGCAGTTTCAGAGCAGGCTAGGCAAGACGAGCTTGAACACTACGCGGAAACAAGCAAACATCCATGGAGGGAAAGGAATGAAAAGGCAATTAGTCTTCCTCAACAAAGTTAACTCAGAAACAAACAAGAAATAATGATCCTATACATGAGTTTTGAATCAGAAGATACGTAAAGGCTATCGACCAAACCAACCTCCTCTTTGAGGCTGGAATTCTCCATCGTTCATAAGTCTATCCAACACCGTATTCAGGTCAACTTGCTGCCCATTATCTGTCAGCTTTCGAACTGTTGCTCTAACATGGTCTCTTGGGAATCCCATGTTTGTCAGTTTGTCAATAACATCATCAATAGGAACCCTGTTCCCAGTTCCTGGAGAACCTGGCGCGGCACCAACACCAGAAGCAGTTGGCAATGCTTGTGGTAATACCCGAGCAATTGGGAGTTGTGGGTATGCACCTCCACCGCCTTGAGACATAGCAGGTGTAGAGAGTTGTTGTGACTTCACAGTGGGGCCACTGCCATAATGTGACGGTGATCCAGCGTAAGGATACGGCTCAGTAGGCCCCTGTGACGGCGCAAAACCAGTAGAGAAGCCGGAGTTAGGTCTGCCGGATGCAGGCTCGTACAAGTGGGGTGGAGTCCCATAGTACGACTGAGACTGGGATGGAGGTGCCCCACTGGGAGGCTGAGAGGACGGTGGTTGTTGGTTAGGTGGGTACATCTGAGAGGGAATATAAGATGTCTCTTCAGAATGGTGGCCTAATTGACGATGAGGATGAGGATGAGGTTGAGATAGTGGTTGGGGCTGGGGCTGGGGCTGAAGTTGAGGTTGAGGTTGATGCTGAGGTTGATTCTGATGCTGAGGCTGGTGAGGTGGCTGAGAATACTGCAGTTGAGGGGCAGGTTGGTATGGTTGCTGAGGTGGTGCAGCTGGTGGAGGCTGTGGCATCTGAGTTGCAGGTGCCTGGTACTGAGGATTTGGCAGTTCTGGAGACTGACCCGGTGGTGAATAATAAGGCTCACGCTGAGGAACAGGAGGAATCTGGTGTTGTGGGAATTGACTTGGAATTGGAGCTGGAGTTGGTACATTTGGTTGGGGATTAGGTGGAGGAGGGGCAGCGATAGGGTGAGAAATTGGATCAGGAGGAGCTGATTGTGGAAACATGACAGGTGGATGCTGTTGGTGAGACTGCGGGGGTGCAGATGCAGCTTCCTGCATAGTATCCATGTGCCCGGTGTTCTGGGTTTCAGATTGCTTTTGGTCTGCCTTTGGTACTTGAAGCTTTGCGAGTTGTAGCTGAGCCTCCACTACCTCCTGCTTATCCTTTAAAACATGTACCCCATTTTGTACCTGCATGTAATTGAAGACCAAAAAGAAACATATAGCAATCAATAAAACAAGATAAGGACACTAGTGATGACTTACAAGTTACAATCTACATCATCTATCACAAAAGTAATAGGAAAACTACTCATGAACCGTGTTTTCATCAAACTATCATATTCAATAATCCTCAATATAATCCTCTCTTTGTGGCAAATGCTTACGTGACCATCTGGACTGCCTCCCATATCCCTAAGAATGGTTCCTGTGTTCCCAACACTGATGCAGCTATCTAATACTAGAAAAGTACACTATTTCAATTACTAGTACATCCAAAACAATTTCAAACCAAAAGCTGCAGGCATTCCCATATCATTCATCATGGTAGAAATCGAGGGCCTAGCATATGGACACCTTTAGCTGAAGGATCATTCACTTACTCGTATGATTGCAATTGAGAAAGGGGAAGCCAGAAACTGCCCAATGATTCTGTAAGCTCATGGCAAAAATATTTAGTGGTATTGATCTTGGAACAAATAAAGGACCAAGTAATAAAAGAGACAATAGGAATGTGCTATGTAACTCTAAGAGGAGAACTCAGTATTTCTCTAACAGAAGGGAAAATGATTAAAAATGAAGAACTATTGATGTTATGGTACACATTAGGCTTCGAAGGGGGGCTGTGAGATTTGGCAACTAGACATTTTTGAGTGTATGCCAAGATTCGCTAGATAATCCCATTGCATCAGTTAGAGTAAGGCCATGTTATTTTCATGAATCAAGCTCTTACACATAGAAGGTAACTATTCCTGTTAACAACTTTGGATAAGAAACACACTATACCCATTCAAGCTTTAGAACCATTGGAGGTTTTTTTTTTTTTTCAGAAATGAAAACAGCTATTCATGTGCCTTTAGTTTCAAATATAAAAAAAGGACCAAACAAGTTTTCTTTTCATACTCCAAAACATGATAGTAGACAAAGATCTTACGTAGCACAAGTAGAAAACACAAAACTATTAACCACATAAGAATATTGGATACAGTTAATTATCACGACAAATTTATGATGGATGCTATTCGCTGTTACTAAATGTTTATGCTTCTGCTTATGAATCAATATTACTGTTGTATTGCAGTACCCAAAACCATCTGACAAAGTCAATGCACAATGACAACCGCTTTTCCAACAACAACCAAAGTATTCCTACATCTAAGATCACCAGAATACTCTCTTCTCTATGCTTCATGCCAGAGCTCATATCAAATGACCATAACCTCTACAATATAAAAGTAAGCAAAACACTGTCGAATAAATCCTCCTATTTCAAGTATAAAACCAGATACTTTGAAATGAAATGAGTGAACAAATTCTGCGTATGTTTCCTTTCCTAAATGTCACAAAACCATATATGGGCATATTAAAAATTCTTCAACTGCTTCCATAATTTCCAGCAAATTACTCTATACCCAAAGGGAAATCAATGCCGGATGTGCTCTACGGAAATGCCAAACAAAACACCACCAAGTATGAACAGACAACAATCCAATTACCTCACGGAGAATATTCTCGAGTTGCCTCATCTTCCCATCACTGCTTCCATGATTATTCCCAACAGCCACTTTCAGTTCATCTACAGAACTCTCCAATTGCCGTGTCCTGCTCTCCAATTGCGTCAACCGCGCGCTAACCCCATCCAACACGTGCACCAAATCATCAACGTGTTTCTTCAAAACCCTATCAATCTCACCCAACAAATCCCCATTAACATCACCAGTCTCCTGCCCTGAGCTAACCAAGACACCAGAATTCTGCAAGCTCAACAACAATAGCAATTAAGTCACCTAAGCTCCTAAACTGAGGCTGCACACACTGAATGAAAGAGAAATAGGTTTAGAATTGTACTTTGGTAGCAGGTTTAGAATCGGCGGAGTTCCATGTTCTGGCGGGAGTGGAATCGAGAGAGCGGAGGGGCTGGAAATCGTAGTTGGAGAGGATTTCGTCGGAGTTAATCCCATTATAAGGAGAAGCAGTAGAATTATTATGGGTGGTATGTTGCGGTTGTTGATGAGGGCGGTGGTTGTGGTTGTGGTTGTGGTGATCAGTAGCGTTGTCTTGTGGAGGGTTCATGAGATCAAGGAAGTCTTTGGCGGATTGACTGGCCGCTGCGGACGGCGGTGGAGGTGATGAGGAGAGGGAGTGGGTTGGTGAAGAATATGTTAAATCCATGACCTGCTTGTCCATGAACTGAGACGTATTCATCTCATAGATTAGAGACGATGGGAAAGATAAACAGGAAAAATAATAATTTAAAATTAACAAATGGAGTTCGATTGTGAGTGAGTTTCCGTGATCGGATATAAAAGACAAACCAATTGTAACTTAGCTTTCTGCTTTGTTTGCTTTGGTGGAGCAACTCGCAGGTGCTTGCTTCTCTTTTTCTTTTTTTAAATAAAAATAAATTGGAAGTTTCCTATTGCTTCCCTACTACGAAAATATTTATTAAGAAAAAAATCATAATGTTCATTTTAATTCACCATAAACTCCACCATTCAAATTTAGTACTCGGAATTAAATTGCACGAAGAAAAAAATTTAAAATTTAATAAAAAAAAGAAAAGAAAAGGAGAAAGAGGAAATTTCTAAAAAAAAATCTTTGTGTGACTGTATGTTTTAGATATAAAGAAAAAAGAAAGAAATTATAATATTTATATATGACAATATGAATGTGAATGAATTTTTTTTAGTTATTTTACCATTTTATCCTTATAAGTCGTCTTCCTCCCTTTGATCTCCAATAATTAGAACGACGCCACAACAAATCAAAACGATGATGAAAACGAAGGAAACCGAGAAGAAAGAGAGGAGGATGCCAAGAGGAGGACGCGTGAGCTGCTCAGGCTGCGGATCCGAGACTTTACTAGCCAAGCAAGAAGCGGGCGGAATTGGATCCTTGGCTGGGGCGATTGATAATCCAAAGATGGATAGGAGGGCTTTTCCGTCAAATGGCACGCCGGACTGTGGTGGTTGGAGTCCTCGAGTCACCTGCAAAGCGCCGGAAGTGTGTTCCGGCGTAGAAGCTCCAATGCCAAAGTCAGTATGGGTTCTAAGTGCAGGGGTCAAGTGTATATCGGAACAGTGTCTGTCTCTTTTTTGGAGCTCCAGCTCTGTCCTTCCTCTCTTTCCCTCTAGTCCTTATGTAGGACTAGAGTGGTTAGATCTGCTGACACCTTTCCTCTTTTTTCCACAAAGTGGTTTAAAAGTAAGAGTTAATAATTATAAAGTAGAGACCATACCTTTGGGAGGATAAATATTCCTCATGGGTAATAGTTTTATAATGGTTGAGTGGGAGCAGGAAATGCTGTCTCCCATGTGTGGCTTTGACCACTGATTTAATAGAAATAGTATACAGTGTACCTTTATTGTAGGCTTTAAGCCGTTTATACCAAATCGGCAAGGTGCCGTTTGTAGCGAATCGGCACACTGCCATTGTGTGGAATCGGCATGCTGCCGTTTGGAGAACATTGACCTGGTCAATGTTTGCAGAGGTGTCGATCCGTTTCCTCACAGCTTAGCGAGTGGATCGGCTTCGTGCCGTTTTGAGGCGATCGGGCTAGACTTGTCCTTTGGTCACTTATTCCCGTTGACTAGGTCAATCGGTCACGATGCCGTTTCATATGTTTGACTTGGTCAAACCGGTCATGTGCCGTTTTGACTGGTCAACGGTACTTTGTGAAGGTACAATGTCCGTTATGCCCTTGTGATATACTTTTGTATTATCAGAGGCCCAACAACAAACGAGCCCGAGTGTTTACCAAGGGCTTGCCGTTTCTGGCTTGGTGCTTGATAATCGGTATGTTGCCGTTTTGATTTATTTTTGCCATTCGAAGAGTTTTTCTTCGTTCCTGCAAATAAAAAATAAAAAATAAATAGCAACAAAGTGAATTTTAACTTAATGTGCACCTGTGATGTGGCGCTTTAATTGCTAAGCGTTTGTAACTGTTCGTGACTTTTGAGGAGAGGACGTCTTTTCAGTTGGCGGAGATTTTGAATTTCAAAGTTCAAAAACCCTTTGAGAGACGCGCATGTCGTTTCTCATTAAACGCCTGACAGCTTTGTTGACAATTCGCTGCTTTTCAGAACAGACCTGCCACTTGTCAGTGACCGATTGGACACATAAACGGCTAATAATTATTTCTCTTTAAAAGCAGTTTCCCTTGGAAAACCTAGATCACTCCTCATTTCTCAAACGCCGCTCCCATCTTCTTCCTCAAAAACTCTCTCTCTCTCTGTTCAAGCAAAAACTCTTTCTGCCATTTTCGATTTCCAGCTCTGTTCTTCAAGGATTTCCGCAACCACCGGGTATTTCTTAACCTTCTTTTATCTTTGTGTTGTTTGTGATTGAGGTTTGTGGAAAAATGGCCCCTAGACGTCCTGTTATTTCCACTGATGAGTTGCTTGAGAAAACTGCCACCAAAATTAGGACTGAGGATGAATTAAATTTGGAATTGGAGAAGTATGGGATTGAATTGCCGGTAGGGTGTAAGGCCATGGTTGCTTCTCCTAATGTTAGGTTAAACAGTGCCTTGCAAGGTAACCATAGAGTTCTGTACTCTAAAATGTTTGCTTATGGCTTCCGTTTTCCCTTGAAAACTATGGTGAGGAATATGCTATTGCAGCATCTTCTTAACCCTGCCCAGATCACTCCCAATTCTTGGGCTTCGATCTATACTTTTATCAATGTCTGTGCTCACCTCAAAATCAAAGAACCTTCGCTGCAACTGTTTAAATACTTTTTCCATTTGAGTACTAGGAGCAGTTTGGTTACTCTTCGCCCTCGCAAGGATGAGAACCTTCAGCCGTTTCTGAAGAATTTTGACCGATATGAATCTTCTGTTAAGGGATGGAGAGATCACTTCTTCATGATTCCCTGTGCAACCAAACCTGAGTGGTCACCTGGGTTCAATCCAGCAATCAATGAACTGCAATGGATAAGGACAGAAGAACCGTCTGGTCCGTTGCAAGCTCAAATCGACATCTTGCTAACTTTTGATACGAAGTTCAATGTGCAGAAGATGGCAATGGGCTTGCCGTTGCTGGACTGTGCCGTTGATGGTGAGTTATGAGTTTTCAAAGATACTCTGCGTACTCGTTGTAACATTCTGATGCCGATTTTGTTTTTATGCAGATGGTGGACGACCGATTAGAACAGGACCGGCACCGATCCGTTCTCGCATTGTTGATTCTAATGAAGAAGAAGAAGTTGGTGATAACGTGGATCGCTCTGAGGACCCCGAGGTTGATCAGCCTGCTGCCGATGAGGGAGCTTCGGCACCTTCGGTCTATGGACGAAACCGTTCTCGCATTGTTGATTCTAATAAATAAGAAGAAGTTGGCGATAACGTGGATCGCTCTGAGGACCCCGAGGTTGATCAGCCTGCTGCCGATGAGGGAGTTTCGGCACCTTCGGTCTATAGACGAAAGAAGGTTGGCCGAGATACATTTGAGTATTTCCCCTTGGAAAACCCTGGCCCGCAAATTATTGAGGCGGCGAAACGGGTTCTATTGAAAAGGAAGAGAGCTGTGGAGAAAAGGGAGAAAGCTAATGCGGCAAAACGGGCGGCTGCCGTTTCGACAGAAGATGCGGAAGATCGGCCTGGAGCCGTTTCTGAGGAAGCCGGTCCGTCTGCTGCCGTTCCTCTTCCGCCTGAACAAACAAATCGGCCAGAAGCCTCTTCTGAGCCAATTAACCTTAATCGGACTGATGCCGATTTAGAGCGTCCTGATGCCGATCTGGCAAATTCAGCTACTGAGCCGATTGTCGGCGAGGGTCCGTCTGTTTCTCCTCCAGAGGAGCGAGTAAATGCTTCAGCAGATGTTCCTCCAACCAGTTCTTCCGGTTCTGCTCCTGTTTTTCTTCACTGGGTGGCTGGTCCGCGGTCATCTGATGTTCCATTTATTTCAGATGATCGTGCCGTTCCACCCACATCTGATTTCAAAGGCTATCTTTCCAACAACGGTCCTGACGGCGAGGTTACTCACATTGCTAGTTTGAATAACCTTGGAGAGAGCTGCGACCGTTCCCTTGGTTTAAAAATGCCAGCTTGCACTGACTATCGGACGGGTCACTTGATGGGTGAAATTTTTGCCAATCAAGCCGACAGGGAACGCTACAGCCGCTTGGAACTTAGCTCTCACTTTGCCAACCTGCAAAGCATTATGTACAGCGGTTTATGTGCTTCCCGATATGCTGCAGAAGTTGTGGATTCGAAGCTTGAAGAGTCCAGGGAGGCACTTCGGCGATCAACCGCTGAGAATGCTACCCTTAAGAAAGAAAAGGAGAGTCTGATGGCCGCCCATGAATCGGATAAGAAAGCTGTCATTGACGCACGCAAGAAGCTGGCCGATAGTCTTCACGAAAGGGATGACCTTTCGGCTAAGATCAGGGAAGAGCAGGTGCGGATCGGGGAGCTGTTGTCAGACAAATCGGCCCTGTGTGATTCCGTCACCAAACTTAGTGAAGATAAAGCCGCTCTGATTAATAATGTGGCCAAGCTCACTGCTGAACTGGAAGCAGCCCGTGCCGATTTGGAGACCAAAACAGTAGAATTGGAATCAGCTAGGAGCAGTATTGCCGATAAGGACGCTGAACTGGAGAAAGTTCCAGGCAAGATCGGCTGGTGGCGACAGAAGACAAAGGACATCATGATTGACAGCTATATGGAATTCTATGGGGAGATTAACTTTGATGCCACGAAGATCGGCTTATATGTTAACTCCTTGGAAAGAGAAGCTGAGGCAAAGGAGTATCAATCCTCTTCAGAAGATGAACCATAGAACTGTCTTTGTTTACACCTTGTCTTTCCCTGTTATGCTGATTATTGCCGTTTTGGCACATTTTGTAATGAACAATTATCATTCAGAATATATATAATTTTGCAATTTTTAGTAATTGCTAATGTTTAATGATTTCTGTTATATATATATATCATACTCCAGAAAAAATAAACAAAGATAGAACAATTGAAATTGAACTTATCTCTTTTTGTTTAGCAGAATCGGGTGCTTGCCGTTCTGTTATGGCCATTTTGAGGTTTGCAACCGTTTTGACTTCTTTGTCGATTTGGCACTGGGTCGTTTTGACAATTTGCCGCTTGAAACGGACCTTGTAGCTTTGCCGTTTTGGAGCGGACTTTGTAATTTTGCTGTCTGTCTGATCAGCGGGACCAAAATGGTCTTTAAGAAAATATGATGACAATATATGCCTCAATAGCGATATATGCCTCAATAGCGATATATGCCTCAATAACGATATATGCCCTGATGACGATATAAGTCTTGATGACTCTATATGCCTCGGTGACAATATATGTATCGTTGGCGATATATGTATCGTTGGCGATATATGTATCGTTGGCGATATATGTATCGTTAGCGATATATGTATCCCGGTAGCGATTTGAACCAATCGGGCTGGAGCCGATTTGGTTGTCGGCGTCCCCAGGCAGCGCCTTAGGTAGCCCTGATAGCGATTTGAACCAATCGGGCTGGAGCCGATTTGGTTGTCGGCGTCCCCAGGCAGTGCCTTAGGTAGCCCTGGTAGAAATGATGTCGCCAATTCTTGGATTTTGGTAACGTGGTTCGAATTAGAATAATCTACATCCACGATTCTTGAATTTTGGTAACGTGGTTCAGCTTAACCTACATCCACGGTTGTTTTAATATTTGTTTTCTCAAGATCTGCAATCATATGAGAAACAATACTTGCGAATATATATTTTTCATTGTTTTGAAATATTTGATAATTGATGTTATACATAATATTCCAGAAACAATTAACAAAGACAAAACAAATTGGACTTATCTCTGTTTTGACCGTTTGGCCAGATGCCATTTTGCAAATATTGCCGTTTTGCCCTCTGATCTGGACGACGGCATTGCAGAGAAATCGGTTGACCGATTTGCATATCGGCTTCATGCCGTTTGCTTCTTTTCTCAACTTTGGAGATCGGGTTCCTCCCGTTTCCTCCTTCGGTAGTCTGCTTCTTCCATTCTGGAGTATTTTTCTACCTCAATCCGCAAAAGATCCAAGGTTTTAGGAGTATTTGCAATCAGAGCATTCTCCAACTCTCTATATTTACAATTTATTTTCAGCGCCTCTGCTGCAAGATTGGGTGCTACATCAGGAAGAGTTGCTAGCTCTGTGCTAAATCTAGCCACGTATGCAGCCAACGATTCTCCTGACCGTCGCATCATGTCAAACAGAACGGCTGAAGATTTCTCCGTCGGTATACATGAGCTGAATCGGCTTCTGAATGCTTTTTCTAGTTGCTCGAAACAGTCAATGGATCCGGCCGGTAATTTTTCAAACCAAGTGTTGGCTATCCCTTTAAGGGTTATTACAAATATTTGGCACAAAGCCTCATCCTTTCTAGTAAAAAACTTAACATGTTTCTTTACTAAACTCACATGAACCGTCGGATCTGTTGTCCCATGGTAGTGATCGGATGGTAGCTTGACATGCCTGCTCACTTGATGTTTCCGAACCCGAAGGGTTAACGGATTTCTTGGATCATCGTCCTGTTCTTCGAGATCTGGTTGCTGAACAGACCGTTTAAACAGATCTGGGTTATCTCTGTCACGATCTCTCCTGGTTTGATGTGGAGTCACCGATCTCTCTCTGCTTCTCCTTTTCTCGGATCTACTTCGAGGTGATTGTTCATGACTCCTTCTTGCGCTGCGTTGAGCTATTTGATTGACGAATTCTTCTATGTCTTCCCTTCTGGGTAAATCTGCACTTTGATGGCCTGGTGGTGGCTCAAAAGATGGTTCCACCGCCTGTTGATTGCAGATCTGTTGAGGAACAACTGGCTGGTTGGCTGGCGGAGGAACTCCTCCTATGAACGTTTGCATCATCACGTTCATCCTTTGGTGCAGGGCAGCAAACTCGAGCATGATGGCTGATTTAATGACCTCTGAGGTTGCGCCTGGACATGGGATTTCTGGAAAATTAGGTTGTTGAGCCGTGGTGTTTAGTCCCACATGAGGAGATGAAGTTTGCATCGGTGGTGATACACGTTGATCAGCAGTAGCACCAGCAGGTTGATTTGATTGGAAATTTTGATTGGATGCCATTTTTGGAAATGAAAACCCCAAATTATTGAGAAGGAAGAGCTTTGAATCTCAAGGCTTGCTCACTTGAAACTTCAAAAGCTCTCAATGAAAGCACCAAATGATAATCCAAAGATGGATAGGAGGGCTTTTCCGTCAAATGGCACGCCGGACTGTGGTGGTTGGAGTCCTCGAGTCACCTGCAAAGCGCCGGAAGTGTGTTCCGGCGTAGAAGCTCCAATGCCAAAGTCAGTATGGGTTCTAAGTGCAGGGGTCAAGTGTATATCGGAACAGTGTCTGTCTCTTTTTTGGAGCTCCAGCTCTGTCCTTCCTCTCTTTCCCTCTAGTCCTTATGTAGGACTAGAGTGGTTAGATCTGCTGACACCTTTCCTCTTTTTTCCACAAAGTGGTTTAAAAGTAAGAGTTAATAATTATAAAGTAGAGACCATACCTTTGGGAGGATAAATATTCCTCATGGGTAATAGTTTTATAATGGTTGAGTGGGAGCAGGAAATGTTGTCTCCCATGTGTGGCTTTGACCACTGATTTAATAGAAATAGTATACAGTGTACCTTTATTGTAGGCTTTAAGCCGTTTATACCAAATCGGCAAGGTGCCGTTTGTAGCGAATCGGCACACTGCCGTTGTGTGGAATCGGCATGCTGCCGTTTGGAGAACATTGACCTGGTCAATGTTTGCAGAGGTGTCGATCCGTTTCCTCACAGCTTAGCGAGTGGATCGGCTTCGTGCCGTTTTGAGGCGATCGGGCTAGACTTGTCCTTTGGTCACTTATTCCCGTTGACTAGGTCAATCGGTCACGATGCCGTTTCATATGTTTGACTTGGTCAAACCGGTCATGTGCCGTTTTGACTGGTCAACGGTACTTTGTGAAGGTACAATGTCCGTTATGCCCTTGTGATATACTTTTGTATTATCAGCGATATTCTAGTGGGGTTTGAGGATAATTCAATTGAGTTCCATCTTGAATTTGATAAATATATCGGAAACCTAGAAGATTATGCGGACGCGGCAGGGTATGAGGCACTGCTGTAGAATTTAGCAGAGAGTGATGGAGGGAAAAGAGGTTCACCGTCCACCTCAAAGAGTGCGGTGCTAGAATTGGGAAAGGTGGAGATTAAATTTGAGCAGTAGACTGCAGTGTGTACTATTTGCAAGGATATGGTTGTTATTGGAGAACTAGAGACTAAAATGCCATGTGAGCATGGTTATCATGGAGACTGTATCGTGCCATGGTTGGAGGCAAGAAATTCGTGCCCGAAGGATATTAATGGAATAAATTTTTTCCCTTTAATTCCTTTCTTTTCCTCCCAGGAATAAATATTCTGTGGGTCCGGAAAAAAAAATTATAATTTATTTTTTTTTGCATTTTCTTTCAATCCCTTCCTTTCAGTTTCACCCTAATCCTTCTTCTCATAGGCTACATGTATTAATGGGTATGTTTTCTTTGTTTACTCGTATCGTATGAGTTGACAAGCATCACATTCGCATGGATGGAGTTGTGACTTTGTCAGCCACTTAAATGGGCTGGGCCAATATGGGCGTGGGAGGAGTTGGACTACAAATGTGCATATGAGTTTTCTCACAAAGTCTGGGCTGGGCCAATAGGATTAGTTCCCTTTTTTCCTCTTCGCAATTTGTATTGCCATATCCTCTTTTTTATTCACAATTACTATTAACATGAAGAAAAAAAATTAAGCATAAAATAAAATAGCATATATAACATAAAGCCAAGGTAGCAGCACCAAAATCACAAATTATTTTTCTGGAAACATAATTACTAGAAGGAGGATGATAGTAATAATAAATAACCTATTCCTCCAAAATCAAGATGACAACTAATTATAATACTCTAAAATTATAGATCAAACCCTAAAATAAATATTCCACCATAGACACTCCAGATGGACTAGACCATGGCACTTGAGTCACAACCATGAACTCTTCATAATCAAACCCAACATCATTCCCATCAATTCTGCAACTCCTTGGTTTCTCGGATGCAAACATCCTCATCTCTCCACCACCGCGCACACCGACTCGAACCGAGCCTTCAGAATCCTCGGCGGTCACTGACTGGATAGCTCCACCATTGTTGAGCATGTTCACCAACCCAATGGGAGCAAACTGGACAGATTTTGATGATCCGCTCAAGACAGAGACGGGCGAGACCGTTATCAGCTCGAAATTGAAGGGCTCCAAAGAGATTTCCATGTTATCATTGGGCTTGGACAGGACCAGCTTCTTGGATTGAGCCAAATACATTGCAAAGAGCTGGACTCCTTCAATTGAAATTGGGGTCTTGCCGCTGTTCCATTCAATGTCTTTAGGGTTGGTCTTAGCAGTCACTTTGTGAGAACACTCAGATGCACATTTGTTGCGCCTAGTCTCACGGCACCATCCTCCTCCTTGGCAATTGAATGCACCAATCACCCCGGTAAACTGTCACAGTCAAACACAAAATCACAATTCAATTCGCTATTATCGATCGAACAAACTTTTACATGGAAAATGATACAAATAGTTTACCTTGTTGAGGTTCCAAATTTTGAGCATGGTTTTGCCATCATGGAGGGGATCTTCAAAGAAGCAGTCTCTGGTGGGGAGGGCGTAATACTCGCACCGGAGGATCGAGCCGTCGGGCATCACGAGGCGCTTGAGGAGAGGGAAGTTGTGCTTGCCAGCAGCGTCACTGATGTAAATCGGGCCACCGGAGATGGCCCTAGAGGCAGCATGGAATTCCGCACAAGGATGGGTGGATTGGAACATGTCCCAATCTGGTTGTATGAAATTGCCCATCCACAAGCTGTTGTAAGCACAATGCACCATGTGACAACCTTGGAGCCAAAATGTGCCATTAGGATCACCAGATGGATCAGTGCACCAGAAATCATCCCCTGGATAAAAGAACCAATGTAAATAAACATTAATTAGTTCATAACCATTGAAAATTTCAATTTAGCATCCAAATTACGCAAATGGCACAACATCAACGGGTTCAAATCAGCTCATAATTAAAGAAAACTATTGGATTTTGACTATTAGGTGGAAATACAACAATAAATTTGAAGTGTATTAATAATGACTTGAGGTGTCAAAAAATTTGAAAACAGAAATTAAATTAATAGGTGTCACTCCATGGGAGGCAAACGAAAGAGAAGTGAAAGTTACATATGACCAAGAATATGAATTAGATTATGTTGACTTGGCTAAATATTCACCCAAATTAAATTAATAGCTTATCCAAAAATATTACTTATGGATAATATTAAAAAAAAAGTGATGGCAAC
Organism: Viola odorata; assembly: GCA_963691705.1. Taxonomy (NCBI): domain Eukaryota; kingdom Viridiplantae; phylum Streptophyta; class Magnoliopsida; order Malpighiales; family Violaceae; genus Viola; species Viola odorata. Next base: position 67,284,599 of record OY829541.1, read on the forward strand.
GCTTCCACGGACATAGTTTTATTTTCTTGTTTTTTCCTCCTCGGAAATTGTTTATTTTTAATAAAACTATATAGTAATTTTTCGAACATGACCATTTTACTACTAGTAGATAACTAATACGTACCGACACGGCCTAGGGAGATGGCCTCAGTTCCAAGGAACATGAAGTCGTTACAGTGCTCCATGCTAGCGATCACTCCATTGCCATTGAAATGTTTCTTCACAGATTCTGTTAACGCCTTGAAATATGTCTTAGCCAGCTCAACTCTCCCTCCATAGTTTTCACACAACATTTCCAACAACTGCCGAAAAAATAAAAATTTAAAATTAGAAAAAATCATCGGACATTTTAGTCACCGATAATCCTCGATAAATAAGATATAAAATACGAATTGGCATATCGAAAACAACATTAAACACATAAAAAATGTAAAAGTATTGCAACTTACATGGATAACGTCAACTTTGACACCATCAATTCCAGCATTTTCCAAATGAGAATGAAGTCCCTCATACATTTGATCAACAAATTCCGGTTTAACAAGACCAACACCATTATTAACAATCTTATCAACAGCCAAATCCTCCATTGTCATCTCCAATCCAGGTGACAATTTAGGCTTAACCACTTCACATTCGGGCAGGCCCGGAACGTTGGGCCTAAGCCCACCCCAATACCCACAAAGTGCATGCCACACATAAACATAATCCACACTCCCAAACTCCTCCTTCAAGTCCTTAACAAAGGCACCCATGCCCTTATTATTAAGGGAATCAGTGCCCTTACTTCTGGGGCTAACATAATCCCTGAATTTGTAATTCTCTTGAAATTTCAGCAACCGACATGGCATCTGCTCACCTGCAACCGCTTGATTCATCCCTTCTTTTGTGATCGGATCCTCATCATGGCTGATGGACTGCCACCCGTCATCGATCAAGACCAGACCAGGTGGGGTCCCACCTTCTACTAAACCCTTGATTCCATCCCAAACCCCTTGCGGGTGCACCGTAAGATAAAATGCATCCCATGTACACCATCCAAACTTGTCAATAATACCGGGCGGGGATTTCTCCTCCAAAAGTTTAAAAGTACCCAAATGGGTCCGAACCACTTTCATCGCATCCTTCACGAGAGTAAACGGGTCATCACCCCGATGAATGTAGACGACGCTCCGGAACCCGGATTCGACCACCTGGGTCGACCCGCTTTCGACGCAGACGTCAATGTTGTCGTCTTCCCCTGGCTGGAGGGAAGCACGGAAAGCCCCGTCGATGAGCGGGAGGAGGAGGATGTAGGGTCGATCCAAATCCGATTTGTCGAGAATCATCATCTGGGTCTCGTTCTCAATGTCTCGGCCGTTCGACCCGACCCAGTGAGTGGTCCACCAGACCTTGAACCGGAAAATGCTCATGAACCGGATCCCCTTCAATTTCCCAATTGGGACGACGTGTCGGTCTTTGGCTTCGGTTGAGTCGAAACCCAGGAAGGATCCGACGGCGGAGGTTGGTTTTCCGGCGACGGTGTAAGGAGAAGGAGTGGTTGTGATGTTGTTTGGGACATGGGTCAAAAAAACGTGGCCGTTAACGGTGAAATTCGATTTGTCGAGAGAAATTGAGGACTGATCAGTAACACTCACTTGAGCAGAAGCGGTGGAATCAACTATGGTCAAGCTAGGAGCCATTTTTGGACTAAAAAAAGGAGAGATTTTGGGTTTTGGACTGAAACGGCGATGAATGAGTGTAGAATGCAGAGGAGAGGAAAGGGTTTTGATTTTGGTGAGGATGAGGAGGAGAATGCGTGTATATATATAGGGAAGGAGATGGGGAGGAAGAAATGGTAAGAAAGTAATGAGAAGGAGAGATTCTTGGTGATCTTCAGTATTTTTCTTTTTTGGGTTCTTGATTTTGTGTTTTAATTTAATGAAGAATCTTTGGTTAACTTTTCTTGATTTTGTGGGTTTTGATTGCTTAACCATGGAAGGAAACTGACATACTTATAGGCTTCTTCTTGCCCTCTTGGCGTTGGGATTGGGGGCGAACTTTGAAGACGGTGGTTGTAGGAATTTTCCAAGAAACACGTGGCACGCTGGGAAACTAACACGTTGTGTATCATTTTAATTAATTAATTCTGTATTTAAATAAATAAACACTAACTGTATAAAAATAGCATTCATACTTTTAAGTAAAATGATAAAAATATATTTCTAACGTTACTTGTTATAGTGTGTGACTTAAAATATAGAGTAATGGTTATTATTCTCATATCTTAAATTATTACTCTCGCACTATTATTTTAAAATTTTATTATATTAATCGTTCTTACCATTTATCTATTTTTTCATAACAAATGTAATTTTTATACTTAAATTGAAAAAACCATTAACAAAATCTAGCATTAATTTAACTTTTTTTTAAAAATCAAAATCCGACTAAAAAATATAGACCACTTAAAATCCATCAAAACTAGACTTGGGGTTAAAAATTAGTCCTAAATATCGGACCAAGTGGGTTAAATTACATAAATAAAATTAGGCTTTATTAAAATTCGACTTGATTCAGTCTGTTCTATATCTAAAAAAAAATTATTTTTTTTATAGATAAAAATGAGATTTAAACTCAAAATCGAAACCCTGCTAATAATTTATCACCAGTAAATAACTAATAAATTATAAATCAATAATCGTATATAACTTCGAATATGTTTTTTTTTAATAATTTTTTTGCTCTTTTTATCGGGTAAAGAATTTTGGAGGTATAAATTTATGAGTGGGGGACGTGTTCTAAGGCGAATGGAGACTGGAGTTTCCATAGAATTTGCCCTCCGGATTCCGGAATCGGAAACTTGCCAATTAATGCCATCTTTTAGAAAAAGAAAAAGAAGCTCTTTAGTGGAAACCCCTCCTTTTTCCCAGATCCCTCTCCTTTACAAATATTCTAGCGTCTTCTTGAAAATTCAGATCCCATCATAATTCATGTAAGTGCTTCAATATATTCTTTTTTACTACTTATTATAACAATGCCGACTGCCAAGGTTTTTACTACTCAATATATAGTAAGTTATTTTTACGTAATTAATCCTACTATTTATATAAGTGAGTGATGAGTGATATAATATATTAATGTACTATGTAATTTTTGGAATTCAATAAAAAAATTAAAAAATTTACCACACTAATCATGATTTTAAATATATATATATAATTAGAAAAAAAACAGACCAATTCCCGTTTGTAATTAGCCAATCTCATTTAACTTGTTGGCTAGGTGAGAGGAGACAAGCTAAATCTCCCAATAAATAAATTAAAAATCTGCAATTTTTTCCACTTCACGACAATTTTGCACTTGTGGGGTCAAATTCAAAGAATCAACCCGAAAAGTAGGAAAAAGAAAAATTCTTATTCAAAGCATGTGGGCCTACAAAAGAAGGGGTCTATCTCAGATTTCAGCCTCTAGTTTCATGCCATGTCATAAATAATATATAGTATATTTTTAGTTTGAGCTACACGCTATCTCCGAGAATAGAAGGGTTATTCGTTCGCACCGAATCGGTTTATTAAGAGCTAAAAACACTTATAATATATAATTTTTTCATATATAAATATATATATTGTTTGCCTAATAGATGAGTCTATTGAGACTATTCATTCACACTAAATTTGTCCATTAAAAACTAAAAAATTCATAATATATAATTTCTTCGTACATATTGACAAAAAAATATAACTCTTTATTTAATAAATAAGAATGGCAGACAATCGTATCAACCACGTATTATTATGTTACCAACAATAATAAATATACATTAATGTATCTTTGCTATTTAAACCATTCTAGCAGAACCCACCATTTATTCTGGCTTATGGTCATTCGCCTTTAGACCAAGAAGATGGAAAATTAATGAGCAGGGTGTGCACTGGTCGGTGGCTAGGAGTAAACATCTCCGGCCGTCAAACCCCACCTTGGAAAGTAAGGATAGGATGAGAAAATTCATTAAGAAGGGTTCGGGTTATACGTGACAGTTTTGTAGAGTGCCACGTGAGATACTTTTCTTGCAAGAGAGAGAGGTGGGAGGCCTAACGATAATAACTACCAACTCTATCCAACTAACTACCACAAGTGCCAATGAGAAGTTAGTACGTACAAACTAGAAACGCGTCAGTCGTCGTAACGATAAAAGGGAGTGAGTCATATGTGGCTGGATTATGGTTAAGAGTTAGTTGGAAATTACTTGGAAAGATCTTACATGAATTTTATAACTTATGGATGTGGATAAGTAGAAATTTAAAGGTATAATTAATTAATTACGTGCCGCTATTTCTTCCCGTCAATTGAGGGCATAGGGTTATCAAAATTAAATAACAATTTTATTTTTAGGGCATAGCCACTCAAATTGCTTGTCAAAAGTGGCGTCAATAGTCTATACTGTCACCCTCGGAATTAATTAAGGGGTTCTTTCTTTTAATCAACGTATTAATTAATTAATTAATTACAAAAAAAAGTACTAGTATTACTCTAATACTCTTGTCCGAGAAAAGGAAAAAGAAAAACTAGTATTAGTCGGTAAAAACACAACACTCAACGTTGGTCTGTGTTGTTTAGTTTTTTAGCTAGTGGGGTGTTAGGTGCAAGGATAAACATTCTTTTTAACTTTTTAGAGTCAAAAGTTAGTTTGATCAGTCGGTGACCTCTATACTCTGATTCGTTTTTAGAAGGGAAAAATTAAAGTTCTACCTGTTTTTTTTTAATAGGGAAATCGACGCTGACATTATTTTTTTTTCTTTTCTGAAGCAATACTTTATAACAAAATGCATGTGGTGATTAATTTCAAAAATAAAATAAAATAAAAATATAAGGTGATCAGCAATAAGAAGCTCAATTGATAAGTAACACAACTCTCATGATTAAAAAGTAGTAACATCTTAACAAATATATTATTAATTATTCTAGACAAAAATAACCATAACTAAAACCAAAACAAAAATAATCACCTTCCTTTGTCCATATTCGGAACCATAATTATTCTTAACTTCACTAAGTAACTACTAATTTTGTACAGAAAAGGTTCGCTTACCAAGTATTTACTAAAATACTTTTAGTAGGTAATTTATGAGATCGAACCATTTGCACAAGTTTGTTGCTGGAAATATATGTAATGATAATTTTTCGATAAACATAAATAAATAAATGTAATGATAATTTTGAATTTGATGAATACGATCACACGTGACACGCCCCAGGTGCCCCAGATGAGACGTCACCAACACCAAATTGTCCCACAACAAAATAAATATAGACTGACTACTATAGTCTTACTATCTCTCCCCCCACAAAATTAGAGAAGAAAGCAAACACGAATATCAACAGATCAATAATACATCATTGCCCCTTCTTTATAGTGTATTGTATGCATCAGCCAAAAAGAGAGAGAAAAAAAGAATATAGATGAAATACAACATTTTTAAAGGATTATTAATGTTATTATTATTGTGGTTCCTCCTTTTTCTTTTACTCTCATTTTCTATCTATTTTAGAGATCTCATGTTTTTAAACTGATGTTGCAGTTACAATTTCTTTTCCTTTTTCCTCTACGTGTTAAGATTAGCAATGCCGGTCTAATATATATATATCATACCTCAAGCAGAAAAAGGGCTTTACAATTGTGTCGGATATCAGGACTGATCCGTTCTGTTGCGCAGACCCATCAGCACAGACTGTTGAAGAGAGATCAAAAAGAGCCAGCCGAATAAATAATGGAATGTTTGGCAAATGTTGAAGGCATGCATCAGTGTAGAATTGCTCAAGGAAACGCTCTGTCGAAATCGATTATGAGAAAGGAAGTTATGCATGTTTGAATCTTACCATGTTAAGGAGTCGGAGAGCAGCGGGCCGAGTAAATTTCCTTGCAAAAAGAAAGCATTTGGATGGTTTGCCTTTGCTGGTGCACCACTCTCTCCGGTATTCAGTCTCGTAATAAATGTTGTCGATGTCCTGCAAATGTAATTGAAGAGTTAACAGTATTTTTCCTCCTTAATTGATAGGATGTAATTATGCATGGATATAATGCTGAAGTATTTGAACTGTCTTCTGCATTTCAGCTTCGTATCTAACTGAAGTATCATGTTAAACTTGCAAAATTGGGACTATAGGAAATACTATTCCATGTTGGTTCAATACATATGCAAACATGACCAGAATGTAGGACGAGGCAAAGAATTTTAGCATAGAATCTCTTATTGAAACTCCAGCACAAGTCAAACGTGATAAGGTTGCATTCGGAGTGAAGTATTATCCATAAGCTAATTAGATGGGATCATTTCATTGCTTATAAAAGTAGTGTGCTGGAGAATGCTGACAGTGGGCAGCATGATACTGAGTGGTAACAATAGTTGGGATGATGCGCATGCTGATGCTGCTAGTAAAAATAGCTAATATGAATCAAGTGCTTATGATATTTGAAAGACGAACATCGTAGCAGAATGAAGTTCAGTTCTACAACTTTCATCAAAAGAAAATATTGTAGACTATGTATAAGCCAGGTTTCTAGAACTTGAATTTTATCCAGGATTTATAAACTTTAGTCCCAAATAATAATAATGAGGTAGGTAAGCAATCCTAAAAAAGGTGAGAAATCTGAATTTTCTCAGGTCCAGAAACAGGCTTCAAAATACCTTAATAGATTGTATAAGCTCAGGAGTAGCATCAGCATACTTGTATGTAACAGGATGCCATCCACGGCGTTCGGGATCTTTGGAGGCTGAACGATCCCATGAACTGTGTGATATGGATCGTCGTGTAATTTCTGCTTCAAGGCCTTCTTGCTGAAATTTTGAAAACAAATACTTCAGAAAGACAGAGAGGAGCCTAAGCATTTCATCTCTTTATATAGTGAGAGTTTAGTAAATTTAGTTCCACCCAAGTCCTAAATTGTCTATGCTTCTCTGTATAATAGCTTCTGTAGTCTATGGACGTCATTTGGGAATCACAAGACTGGAAAGCTTCTTAGACCTGACAAGAAATCCAATTCGATGTACGCTAGTGACAAAAATGAAATGCACATTTCATTTCCAATACCAACAACAAGTACAATGCACAATTATCCACTGTTGCAAAGTTCAACATCCTCGTTTCAGTAATAGGGAATCAAAGCATTCCTAAATGTAAATGCTAGCCAGGTCCATGAATAGGTGAAGTTAGAAAACAGTTAAGGACGCAACCAAAAGGTTTGGCACTTCCCACAAGTAATAGGACACTATATTTTATTTTATCTAACAAGCTTCAAATGTCACCCAACAAACAGGAAAAAAACAACAGAAAAAACCAAGATGGGGCTGGCAACAAATAGATATAGATGAGAAAAACATCTTACAGCAATTAATGTCTGGACGTAATGTTCATCAGGTATACAATTGTGCTCCGCAGATGGATTAACTGGCTGTACAAAACATGAATTTAAGAAAATGTGGCATTCAAACTTAATTTCCAGAAATACTTTAAATCTACTTCAAACTAACGGTTGTTAAACCAAGGTATCTAGGCACATCTCAGATGTTGAATTCACTTTACATGCCAAGAAAACAGATTTTGCGGTAGTAATAATTTGGAACTTACAAAGGGCTTATCACGCCAAAACTCAGGCAGGGATTTCCTCTGCACAATTAGAAATTAGAAGTAATTAATGATTCCACAACAAACAAGTGAACTATCAAACTGAAGTAACTTCCAAATTTCAAGGAAAGATGAGAGTAAAGAGAACATGTTAAAGGATCGGTATCTTCTGGTTTGTAATCATTGAGACATGGGATATTGTTTTTCATAGGTTAGAGACATAAGCTTGCCTTGCAGTGCTGTTGAAACATAGGAAACACAATAGTATCATTCACTACAACTTCAGCATGTTTTCTGGTCAGAACAACCCACTGCAGCATGACAAAGGGAAACACAGATTAGACAATAGACAATCTAGAGTAGTGCAGTGCATCAGTTATGTTAGTTAGTCCTGACCAGGTTCAGTTACCTGAGATCCTTTCCTCCAGTTAGAAACAGGAATCACCGCAGACATTTTTGGATTGTAGCGGCCCTCTTTCGTATCAGCAAAGCTGTTTCCATCATTTATGTTGCACATAAAAAAGTGACCGGTATATATTTACCAAGTTCAAAATTGCAGAGAGTTTGGCTCATTTTCTCAATAAAGTTAAAACAATCCATGTTCGATATTAAAGCATATCAAAAGCATTTTAATAAGCCATTAATATAATGATTGATCATGTAAGCTCTGTAGTCGACAAGCCTTTACATTACATTTCAATATACAATAGGTGGATGAACACATTGGAATCATGGATTTGCATCTGAACTAACCAATTCACCAAAAACTCAAACAGAATGCATAAAAACTCCAATATTCAAACCAAAAGATTTTTAAAAATCAACATACATCGACTTCGATATGCTATTTGTGTCAATTTTCTCATCAGATATGGTATATACAAAAGATACTTTCTAAGAAAGGTCAACTCCAGCTGCAGAGCATATAAGCACCAAAAGAGCATGAAAAAGTAAACCGGCATGCACATGCAAGGTCCAAGCCACTAACCTGTCTACAAAACTAGTTGAGGTTGACATGATGTAGTCATAAGTGTAGCTGAAGTTGTAAAGAGGTATGCAGCTGAGAAGAGATCAGGTAACTGATACGTTGTTAGGTAATAATATTAACAACAGAATAACAGCTCCACAGCTTAGAAAACTAGCATGAACTTTTCTTTCAAACAACAACAGAATCTTCTACAACGGAAAAAAAACAACATCAAAGAATCAAGTAAACATTATCCCCATCAATGCTCACCTATCGGATAGAAAAATGAAGCGTTTATTCTTAGAATCAAGAAGTGCGTGTCTAAGCAATATACGCTCTGCCTCAATCATGCTTGACTCCCCCCATTCTACCTGGAACCGATTGCAGAAATTCAGCATTCATTCTTAGAACAGATTGACTCACATCATTGACAAAAAGTTCAAAAAAGCAGTTGATTAAGAGAACAACCTGTACACTATCATTAACTTGTCGGTTGAAAAAATATTCGGATCTCGTGTTCGCCTTATTGAACAAAAAACCCGGCCTGGAGTGAACAAAAATCGAAAATCGAGACTCTTCGCCCTGCACAAACACATCAATCTCATTTTAATATTTCTGCAGAATTACTGGTAAAACAATCGTAGTAAAAGCAATAATCACACAGAAAGCAAGTACGTGACAACAACAATTACCTTGAAGAACGCATCCCAAACCATATCGAGAGGGAGCCGATTCCGCGCGATAAACAGGAAAGCGATTTTCGGTTTGGAAGGAGCGAAACGCGATTTCAGAGACGCTAGCGCGAGGAATCGCGTGTGGTGATGAGTCTGCATCAGAACCAAGCTTCCGAGTGCAAAGCAAAGTCCGAGTAGCAACAGTACTGCAAACAGCTTCCGCTTCCGTTTATAAGAGAAGGATCTCTGTAGCGTTAGTTTCCGCTGCTTCATTTCTGCTTATTGTAGATTTCAGTTCAGCTCCTCCACCATAGCAAAAGCAAGAACTAGAGAGAAAAATGAAGAAGAGAAGAAAGGAACTCAACTCTCGGAAGAGTTTCGAAATAATGGAGCAGATCCGAGAAAGTGCGTGGAGTTCTAGTTGAATTATAGAATGTCACGGAAGGAAAGAGAATCACGTGGAATTGGTGGAGGAGGAGGAGGAAGAAGAGAGTGGAAAGAGAGAGTAAAGGAGCTGAAGTGAAGGTGACTTGGCTCGGTGGCAAGAGACCTTCCATTTTAGTAGCTGCGCTGTTAAAAAACTAAAAACAAAAAAGGTTGTAAATACTGAATACAAAGGAACTTATCGATCTCCAGTCTCGAGTTATAAATTGGAAGATGTTCAAATAAAATTATTCATTAATTTATAAAGAATAATGGAAACACATAAGAAGTCATCAAAATTTCTTTTTCTTAAAAAATAAATCTCAAATTGCCACGTGTTGTTTGCTTTCTTTTCCTCCTAACTTTTTAAACTGTGGTTTTGAGCATGAAAATATGAAAAATTAGTGAAAAAAATAGAAGTTTATAAACTACTACGAGAAATACAATTTTTTAAGATAAATACGAAGAATTAATATAAAAAAATAAAATTTTAAAAATTATTCTGGAAGATTAATTAATAACAAAAGAAAGTTAATGCGCAGTGCCAAAACTGTTTTTTATTCTCACCAAAAATATTACTCCAAGAGTATATACGTTTGTTTGGTCTGATGTTACTGATTCGATCCAGTTTAGTATAAAACTAATGCAACTACATAACCAACCATAATTGCATTTGAGCTTTGAAACTAAGCAAGTAAGCATAATGCAAGAAAGGTAGGCGGACACCAACATAAGAGGAGAACTTAACAACTACCGATTCGGTTGTGTTGCTTATTGCAATGATTGATCTTGTTAAGATTAGCTATAATGAGTATATGAATTGAAAGCAAAGGATCATCTAACTAGGGTAATATCCTATGAATTACTCATTATACTCAGAACGGCACCAAGAAGTTTGCCGGATCCGAGAAAATCCTCCACCATCCCTACCACCATCGGTGGCAAACAACCAGCTTCACGACCACACTACGGGGATACACTAGTTTAGCTTGTATAAATGTTACGATAAATATAATAGATAAATAGAATTAACAATAAATAATTAATTCATTAAATGCATTAATTGATGATTAATTTATTTAATAATTGATTCAAATGACACGTACCAACTCTATTCTTCACCGTATTAATGAACATTTATTTACTTAATTAACTAGCCCTTGATCAAAATTAATTTTCAATCCATCGTCACGCCTACCAATTGTGGGCTCTGAAAAAAAATGGGCCTCACATAATGGTCCAGAGCGTCGGCCTTAACACCTCAAAACTAATTAAAGTCCATTAAAATAGGAAAAGAAGCGAAACATAACAGAGTAGAAAAACGTCGAGGTGTGATGTCGATAGAGTCAGCCTCTCTTCTACCTTCTTCTCTACAAGGTAAGCTTTTGAATTTCATGTTCTTAGTTTTTGCATTCTTCAGTTCTACAATTGGTATGATGACACGCTGTTCTCGTAATTTCACAGTTATCAAAGTAGAAATTTCTCGAAATTGCATAGAGATCGCCGGAAATGTAACTTCTTACACGTACGTCGGCGCGTGAGCAGTGTAAAGAGTGGAATTGCAATGAGTGTGACTGGGGTAGGCGAGAAAGATGGCGTTATCATTGTTGACCATGGCTCTCGTCGTAGTGAATCGAATCTCATGCTAAGTAAGCTATGCTCATCATTATAACCAATTGAATTTTAATCATAAATTGTAAATTATAAGTAAGTTTATGATTTTGTATTGTAAATTGTGTGGATTTCAGATGAGTTTGTTGCCATGTTCAGGGAAAAGTCTGGATACCCAATTGTGGAGCCTGCTCATATGGTAATTTTACTATCATCGCTTGTTGGGAATTCTGTATTGTCCTTAATTGTTGTCTTCAGCAAAAGTAGTTTTGTTTAATTATTTTCAATTCGATGCGTGTTTTATTCAACCCGTGTTGCATCCAGAATAGGATTTTGCCATGCTGATTACTGCTCTGCGAACACCAGAATGTTTAAAATTATGAGCTGTAGCGTGAGCTTAGGAATACTACTAAGCATTCTTTAGATTGCATTATAATTCTAAGGTATATGGATGATAAAATTCCGCTCCTTAAATAGTTTGATGATTCTTAGACAATGTCCATGGAGAATAAAACAGTTTGTTGGTGGAGGCGGTCGACTGTGCTGTTGGAATTAGTTGTGCAGTGGACTAATCCAGTATGAATGGACCAGTCACAAGAGCAATGATGTGTGAATTTGTATTTGTAGACCTTGTAACTAGAAATTGATAATGGAACCAGGGCTACTTTTTTACTTCTTCTTTTTCTAGCTTAATTCATTTCATTGAGTGTTTTACCTGGCTAGACACTGTCTTCTCGTATTTATTTCTAGCTTCTTACTCTGATTAGGAGCTGGCAGAGCCCTCTATCAAAGATGCATTTGGTTTTTGTGTTCAACGAGGTGCGAATCGTGTAATTGTGAGCCCGTTCTTTCTCGCTCCAGGACGGCATTGGCATAAGGTACTTCATTGTGATCTTCCTTGTGACTAGATCAGAACTTTACATGCAGCTTCTAACACTTATTCAATAATGCAATATGAAGGATATTCCCTCTTTAACTGCTGAAGCTGCTAAGGAGCATCCAGGTGTGTCGTACATCATAACTGCACCTCTTGGCTTGCATGAACTACTTGTGGTATGTATACATAGAAGCCTGTGAAACTCTGCAGTTTTTCCATGTCATACTTAATTTGATGGATGCTTGTGTAATCTGTCTCTACTAGGTGTCTTAGCTATTGTTAATGGATCAAATAGGATGGTTTATACTTGATCTCCCTCCCATGACATTATTGACTAGTAAATGTATATGGTTCTCTTTCAGATCGCTCCTACTATTACCGATAATCACCTTATTACAAATTGACTCCCTTCTTCTTAAGGCCTTATACATGCTTTGCACAGGATCACTGTATTGTTTAATGCCGAATGGAAGTCACGTCTTTCTGGTATCTAAATTAGATGGTTATATGCTGCAGGATGTTATGAATGATAGGATCAAACACTGCGTAAGCCATGTAGCAGGAGCTGCAGATGAATGTGCAGCTTGTGCTGGAACAGGCAAATGCAAGCTCAACTAGTTTGTCTACAAATTGGAAATCAAACTCGTACGAGGCTTCCTTACTATGAGTGGTGGTTGCTGTTGCTTCAGCTTCCAAACTGGGACATTTACAAGCAGTGAAGTATATGTTGTGGCATTTTAAGGAAATACACAAATCAAGCAAATGAGATTTTCATCAAGCGTTCCATGCAGAGATGGTGGTGGTGTCAGAAGAAGCCAAACGACATGTTTTGCAAAGTCATTGTTCTGAGGAACTCTCCGGTTTCTGATTCTGACATACTCTGTTGCACTACAATTCAGTGATCCTAAGTTAGGAGAAAAGGTTACATGGATTCTTGTGGGTTCCTCCTTGGGATGTTCATACTTCCTTCATGCCTCTAGTTTACGCAAGGTTTTCTTCCCTTTCCGGTGATTTAGGTGAAAGTTGAAAGTCGTCCATTGCTACGATTTTGGGATGTTGTCAAACCTATATTTCGAAATTTACATATATTTTATTCCATATTTTGATGTTCTTCTACAATATATACAGTTTCACAGCAGACTACTGTTTTCTTCACTTTGGCCTCTAGATGGATTATTCTAACATAGAAAGCATTCTTTTGGTGGTCCTTTCATGGCATGCTCAATTTAAAGCATTCTTTTGGTGGTCCTTTCATGGCATGCTCAATTTACTTCTTCATTTCTTGTTCCATTCCTATGCACCAAATGTTTCCTTCACCCAATTCCAAATAGCTGAGTGCTTCTCCATCCTTACTTTCATACTAGCCTTGGCTCTAGCCTCAGCTTGAGTGGGGGTCTCGTCATCAAAAGCTGCTCGACCTACAGTTACAATGATGTTTATATTAAGAAAGGAAAGCATTCGAGTCCCAAATTGTCAATCGAACTAGGGTTTATCCTTACTTCCATGATCTTCTGCTCGACGCTCCATCTGCTTTTTAAATGCTTTGGCTGCCATGAAAACATTAGCAGGCTTGTTCCAACCTTGCCCAAATACTCCATACCCTTCCTTTTCCGTAGGTTGAGAAACGAATTCAAGCACCTCCAAATCTTCCCTATCCACCAAATGGATGCAGTTAACCGGGCATGCCTCGACAGAAACCTGCAAGCTTTCCAACTCAACACTACATTTACAGTTTCTGCAGCATTCAACAGGAGTTGAGTTCTTACCTCAATCTGTGTCATCATCTCCGAATTGAACCTTGACTCGCGCACTCCCCGCACCTTCATCCATCGCGAACGTGTTGCTCGCAAGGTGGACGCATTCTCTGAACCCTGCAAAAAAACACCATACTGCATATTACTGAATGAAGAATACATATCAGAAACAGTAGTGGAAAGGGGGAGATAATTCTGGAGATTGACCTATGCATGCATTTTCATCCACAAAAAGAGCTTGAGGTCTTAATGGCCCTTTCCATGAGCTACAGCCCATAACAGAGCTGTTTCTTCCAAACCCATTTCTCATCTGACCAATTGAAGCATCATACTTTTTCCTCATATCCTCCTTCATCAACACCTCATAGGCCTCATTCAGCTTCAAAGTATGCTCATGTCCCTACACACACAAGATTTTAACCATTTAAGTGACTCGATTCGGTACTAACAAAATTAGTTGAGTGCGTAAACTAACCTTTTGGCCAGCAATATCAGGGTGATGCTTCTTTTGGAGCTTCCTGTAGGATTCTTTGATTTCTTGGGGATTTGAATCAATTGAGACACCTAATATGTCATGGTAGTTCTTTTTCTGATCTTGCACTCCCTTCTGCTCTTATGGCACAGGTGCAGAATCTTTGCTTCCCTCTTAATAACACCAGCAAGTAATTACTAATTACATATTTAATCACAAATTAAGAAAATTAAGAAAGAAGTAACTTAAGATTGGTTTCTTTGGATGAATTTGTGAAGATTTTTGTACTGGGAATTGATATTTTGGAATTCTCGGAACCAACATGTCCATCATCACCACCAGTTCTTTATCACTTAATTCAGCAGCGGTGGAAATACCAAATTCCAGCGTACATTTGTTTCCTTAAAAAGATATTTCACTCTTTTTTCCCTAGTTTTTCTTACAACCAATCAGAACTGCCCACGACGACAATTAAAAAGTTTCAAATATCTACCGGTGAAGGAAAAAACAAGGTCCTTTGATATTCTGTAGTCAGCAGCATTGTTAAATTTGATGGAACCATCCAACTAGAGATAGTACAGAAAAGCACTTAATCTAGTGATTGCATACCGACAGCTAAATGAGTGCGGACCGGACCTCTTATTATATAATAAAAAATACTCGAGGAGTTAAAAAAAGTGAATCTTCAATCAACGACGCCGTGTTTATTCAACCGGTGCGTACCATCTCCCAAAAGAGAACCAACCATCAATAATCGCATAGATAAACAAAATTCCAAATTCTTCCGTTAATTCACTCTTCTTCGTCCCAGAAATGAAAATCCGACAACAATGGCGCACGCACCAAATTTTTTCAAATCAGTCAAACTCGCCGTTCTCTCTTCGCCGACCTCCTCTTGTCACCGGAAACAACTATGCAAGTTCCTTCCACATTGTCTCTCCATCAATAAACCGTCTTTCTAACCTGACTTTTCTTGTGCAGTTTGCAGAAAGTTCGAGCTGGTAAAAACATGGACGAAGACGCACAAAACTGCAATCGATAACAATCTCGCAAGATTTCGCTGTAAATTGAGATCGATACGTAACCACTGCATCCGGGATGTGTACTCTTCAGGTGCGTGATTCTATTTCTTCCATTGGAGATGTGTTCTGACACGAAATGATTGATTGATTGATACGTTTTTTCTTTTATTTGGAAAAATAAATAAATTCAGGTAGTAAATTTAGTGTTGGAAGTGCGGTTGGCGTGTCGATTATACTTGGATCTGTTGCATTTTCCACACGACTTTCCTTTGCCATGGATGGTGAGCTCGTCGCTTGATTTAATATTTTGCAAGTTAAAATCTGCCAAACGTGTCCTTCGCGTATTTGAGGTTGATTTCTTGTTTTGGGTGGGAACAATGCAGGGCTTGATATAATGGTGGAGGATTCGAACTTTTTGGATGGATTCAATGAGGAGGAACATTCGCGGGAGTTATGGATGTTTGTTAGGAAATTATGGTTACCTACGGCTTTTGTTCTAACCGTGTTGTTGAATTTGGAGAATCCGGTGTTGCTTTTCACTCAAGTTGTGATTTTCCTCCTCACCACCAGGCCTAGCCCATTATCTGTCTATATTTTTGTTGAACAGGTTAGGAAGCATTTCTATCTCTAAGAAAGAAAAATTATTTGTGCATGCTTTACATTTGATTAGCACTAGTGATTGTTCACTCGTTCTTTCTTAGTATAGTTCTATTGTGAAATGTGCAGTAGTAGTAATGCACTTGTTCCAAACTCAGCTCTCAACTTAGCTGGTGATTTGTTTTCGTACCGGTGAATGTTATATGTCAATGTCTGTTGCGTGAAAAGTTATTGACCATGGGTTTTTATGGTTTCAGTTATGTCATCAGTCCATGCGCCAAGAACCTTATTTGTACTTGCTAAAGGTTCGTTGCCTTTTGTTATTTAGGCATAGCAGTACACTTTTCTTCTTTCTTATAGTAATGGCTGAAGTAGGAGGCTTAGAGATTTAAGTGAAGGTTTTTGATTTTGGATCAATTTTAGGATTTCTCGTGCACTAAATTGCTTTGCATGCCTTGAGGAATCTTCAATTTGTGAAGAATCAGTTGTTGTTCATTGCTAGCATTCATTGGTTAAGAGATTTTCCGATGTCCACAAGCCTTGGGTTTCTCTAGACTCTAGAGAATTGATTCATCTTATGCAGCTCCACATAAAACATCTTCTGCATTCAAACAAATAGATGAGAAATCTGTAATAATAGGTGTTTTGCACAGAGGTCTCATTCCCTCACTAACTGCTATCGATGCTCAGAAAGTTGGCTATTGGGTGTGCATTACTTTTATAAGTTGGACCTGCCTATTCTGTAGTCCAAAGGAACAAGCAATTTAGAAAAATAGCTTTTACAAATATCATTTTCTTAAAGCATATCCATTCTCAGACTATGATGAGGGGCATAGTTGTTAAATTGATGAAAATTTATTACGACAAGGAACATCTCGACCTTGTTTCTAGTCATTTAGATTCTCACACGCATTAAGTTCAACCTCCATTGAAGGTATCCAATTCTTATGAATTGCTTATGCTTTCACTTTGCAGTCATTATACGCGAACAAAGTTGAAGTCGAAGATTACAGGCTTTTCTGCCTAGCAACAGTTGAAGTACGAGACCAGAAGCTCACTGTGTTAGGAATCCTTGGTGGTTGGTGGGCTTTACCATCGTCACAGGGAGCATCTATGTTTTGGCACCAAGCTATTAATTGAAAAAGCGAGGTAACTTGAAATGACTGCTCCAGAAAAAGAACACTTTAGATTCAGTTTGATTTTGCTGATAACTTGTAGATAATAATGAAGCGATCCTAGATTGTTTCTAGCTCTGAGATAAATTGGCACAAGGGCATAGTTTTCTTCTTTTTCTGTCGTTATTGGCTTTTGGTGAATCCATTGAAAGTACGACATGAATGTTTTATTTTTTTTGGTGATGCAATATTCTTTTAGTAATGTACTGGATATCAGAACCAGTGTTTTCTGATACGGCAACATGCAATAAAATTGTTGGGATATAGTATTATATCCCCGACCATCCACCAAATGTGGAACCCTCCCTTGACTTAAAAAAATACAATTTTACCTCCAAGCTGCCCTTAACATTTATTTTCTTTATTTTTATGTTTTCTTTTATTTGTTCCAATTTTATCAAATTTCCTTGCAAAGAGAAAAAATGTTACAGTGAGGCCTATTGGTAGTGTTTTTCAATTCAGTTAGAAAATTTATTAATTAATGTAACTCCTTTTATTTTTCAATTTTGAAATAAGTAGTACTATTTACCAGCGGTACTTTAATCATTAACGGGCACCAGCTTTTAATTCAACACGCGTCTGTTAGTTTAACAATACAAAACAGATAGAAGGGGCAGCATGCGGGAAGTATATAACCCAGGATGTAAATTTGCACCTTTTGAATTAGAGAAGGTATGTATTTTTTGCGAATAGTGCGAGATAAAATGTTATATCCCATAATTGTATATTGCGGCCTGATGGTGTGTTTTCTTTTGAGTGAATTTTAAACTTTTCCTCTACTTTTTTTGAGCACTTGATCACATTATTTACACCTATCTTATTATGCAAGCAGGTGGTAGTCTTCTTCTTTTTCTTCAGAATTTTCCATGGAAGGGCTACAAAACATGCCACCCCATTGAGGAAAACAGATGGAGGTGACAGGAAGAGTACAGATCACCATCATAACACCCATCAGAGAAATACTTGTTTGCTTCGAGAATCTAGATCCCGAAAACAACAGCAGCTGCGTCACCACCGCACCAACTGTCCCTCCACTGCCTGTCATCCCTGATATGACTCCAAGTGACCTACAGACGCAGGAAAATAGAGTTCAAAATCATTCAATAATAAGGTAGGTCCTATAAGAAACCTTCATCTTACAGTCTTGTGAAAAAAATAATCTAGTATGCAGCAATCTCATGCGTCATAGCATTGTTTTGGCCTAAACAGAAGTGTCATTTGCGAACAATGTGGTTGTGTCGTTATCTTCATCTCCTCCACGTGTCAATTGGAAAATGACAGACGGTTGAGTAAGCATAGTTGTATACGTGGAAAAGGCTCGAGTCTGAAACTTTTCTATTTTTAGAAAGTACTACTGAGGTGAGATAAGTTTCAACTACGAGTAGTAACTAAGAGGCATCAGTAGTAGTTACCTTTTGGAGACGAAAGGGACTACTCCAAAAGTGAGGCCAGAGGCAGCTTGAAGAAACACAGAGAAAATGCACATCACAGCTATAGAACTCCATAGTGAGTTAACTCGACCGAGTAGGACACACAGTAACCCAGCTAGTGTCTGCACCACCCACAGCCCCCATAAGCGCCCTCTTACTCCAAATCTCCTCCCCAGCTTGTCCGATAATAGGCCGCCCATTGGTCTCGAAAACCCGTTCGCCAACCCGAAACTCGCTGCAATCACTCCTGCAACCTGAAGATTCACCCCAAACCTGTCGTAAAAATACTGTGCAATGACATTGTTAGTAGTTAGTTCTGAACCGAAACTGAATCCATACGCTAAACCCAAAGCCCATCCTCTGTAGTTCGTCAATCCATTGAAAAGAACTGCAAGAAAGCTCTCTTCTGGTTTCTTGTCAGCTTTCTTGCAATCTTTACTGTTCTGGCCAGTAGGGTGGTCTTGGCCGTAGACCATGACCAGAATTGCTGTGATAGCTTGGAAGATGGCTGGGACGAGAAACGCAGCTCGCCAAGCGGAGTTTGAAGATATGTTCGTGGAGCAGATCAAAGAGTATATCTCCGGCATAACTAGCTGTGAAAACCCGGATCCCATGGCGGCCCAACCGGCGGAGAAGCTGGTGGCGGCACCAACTACACAAGGGGAGAACATGGAGGCCATCCAATACTGGTTGGCGACAAAGTTGGCTAAACAAAAACCTACAAGAAACCTTATGATGATGAAGGATGTAGGTGTAGTGACTACACACATGGACAGGATGACAGGGACGGTGACGAGGGAGAAGGCGGCGGAGGCGATACGTGGGCCGAGGAGGTCGCAGGTGGGGCCCATGGCGAGGCGGGAGAAGATGGAGCCTAAGAAGGAGGCGATTCCGGCGTTGGAGATGTGAGTTGGGGTGAGGTTGAGGTCATTACGGATGACAGGGATAAGTGGAGGGATGGAGAAGGTGGAGAAGAAGCAAGAGAAGAGGGAGAGCCATGCAAGGTGGAAAGCTTGCATGTGAGGTGATGGTGAGAAGGAGAAAGGATGGAATTTTGTGGATTTGTGATCAGAATCCATGAATGGAAATGGTGGTTGTTTTGTTGAAGAGTGGGAATCATCCATATTGGAGGATTTCATAATTTGTTAGGAGAGGGAGAATGAAAGGAAGAGAAGTGAGAAAAAGGTCTTATAGTTGTGTGAGCAAAGCTTTTATTTTCATTCTTCTAATCATGTTCTATTACGGATCTTAAAGTTTTTTAAAGGTTTTATTTATAAACATTAATTGTGTTTGAGTAGTAAAAATCTTTTTGTTTTTATTTTAATGTTTTAAGTTTAAATATAAAAAGTGAAAAAAATATATTGAAAGAATTATTTTCTTCAATCGACAATCGAATAAAATTAATGGCCGACTGAGCTCATTTTTTAATAAAAATTAATTGAATACTTTCCAACCAACACTTGTGGAATTGATTGGTATTTTGATTGAGACCTTGCAGCGTAGTCTCGGCATCTCAATTCCCAATCAATTCCACCAGGAAAGTATCCAACTATTTTTTATTGAAAAATAGCTCATAATTTAGTCGACTGACGAGTTTAGTCGGCTGTAGAAAGTGTTAACTCTTTTACTATAATTTTTTTCACCTTTTTCACTCGTGGAATTGATTGGTATTTTGATTGACACCTTACAGCATAGCCTCCACATCTCAATTCCCAATATGTCCGGGAAGAAGACAAATTTCTTGGCAATGGAGTGAAGCTTCTGTTCTTTGTTTCTTGCTATGTGATTTCATTTAGGTCCTCATTATTAGAAAGCATTAAGGGACAAGTTGACACTCGACATATCACCAGCATTGCAGTTTAGGTTTAAAGATCCATTGACAAGCTTCTTATCTTTTCTTTGCGAAAAGACATGGCAAGAATAAGTTAGGAGACCTAACTTTCATTATTTCACAAGTATTATTAAACTACAAACTTATTCATCAACAAAAACCATACATGGTAGTTGATAATACGTGCCACAAAGACATCAGTCGCTTGCGCGCTTTCTTTGCATAATAGACCTTGAGAAAGATGTGAAAACAGATATGAAATGTGGCCATGTAAACCTTTTTATCATTCTGTTCTTACATTTTCCTGTTTCCAAAAACTCATGGATCCAAAAAAAACAACACTTGTCATCAACACTCTCTGTGTATAGAAGCTAAAAAAACAATAGAGTTAGGTTGTAGGTTGTTGGGGAGAACCCTCCCCATTAAGGGGGGAAGGGTCAAGTTAGCCTGTCAAAATTGGAGTTGCTTGACTATACTGATGTTCTATGTATGTGCAAGGACTGGAATGACATTCTGTTTCAAAAAATCCCCGAACCATATATCAAGTCTATCGATTGTGATTCAGCCAACAGTTCTAGATACTCGTACTGCTTTGCCTTTAGCTTGGACTGAAGCTCCCGCGTCTACAAGTCAACCAAAAAGAAGGAAAAACCTGGTCAAGAAAAAGCTTCACCAGATGCACCAAAACTAAAATGCTAATCTGCCATCTGCATGCCTAAGAAGGGGGCAGGAGCACATTTTGATATTATTCTGTTTGACCTACCACAATTAACCAGCTGGGTGTTTGTTTTAATTGCCATCCGTTTTCTACATATTATGAAGTGATTAATCAAAGATGAGGGAAGTCAAATTAATAGTCTAATCATAACTGCAAAGTCATTTTCAGCTAAATAGCTTTGTCTATATCTCTTCTAACAATCATGGAAAAGAGCTAAGTACCTTCACAGTGAAGTATTCCACCTTTTCTTTTAACTCCGATAACCTGCAAAACAAGTGAGGGCTCCGGCTTAGGAATACTTGATATAATCTTATAATGTCTACCGATGAGGATATCATTATAGAATCAATAAAGGGAATGTAAACTTTAAGTTTCAAAGAATCATCTAGACGTCATTGCAGTAGGAATGTAGCAGGAAACAGGATCCAGTAAAGTTTCATAACCAATAAAAAACAGTAAAATTGGATCTACTCACTGCAACCGGAGCCTCTTGTTTTGATGCAGAAGATTTGTCGCCTCTTCATTCGATGTTGATGTATCACTTCTGTTGCAATGCTGTCAACATAACATGGGGTAAAGGAAAAAAGAAATATCATGACCAGTGATTCATCGATTAAACCAAACTGTGAAGACAGGAGAACTTGAATCCAAGGTGGTCAAATAAAGTGCATATCAATCATGCAGAGCACACTGCACTGAAAAATAGAAATGTGCAATTCCTAATCCTAATCTAAAATAGATTTGAAACAAAAACATGCCATCTGCCTAAACATCAATTATACGGTAGTTCCACCACTCAGATTAACCTAGGACGTCCATCACAGTTAAGTGAACTTCTACAAGAACTCTTAGCAGACCTGCTGTTCTCTAAGGTGTGAAGTACTGGCTATACGCACCTCTGCAAATTCAAATTCCGCTGGAGGATTGCACTGCCTTTTTCGCTTTATCCACGGTCCTGTTTGGATTAGATATGATTAATAAGACGGACAAAGTTTCAGCCCATTGTTCTTCATGCAAACTAATTGGTGTCAAAAACATTATGGAGATTCCTATGTCATCGGTCAAATCATTTTCCTTTTTGATACTATAGGTTGGTAGTTTATCTCACCTGAATCATCCTCATAATGAGTGCTTGATGAAAACTTTTTTGTTCGATAACCAATCAATTCACAATGCAAATTCCTGAGACAAATGGGAAGATTAAGCACAAAATCTAAATCCGTGGAAGGTACTGAATAAGAAAGCAATATAACACGTTAAGATGACAAAAAGGTGTAGAAAGTTTGAGAAAACCCAAGAGGAAACAGATACACAGTCAAGATGCATTAGAGGTTTATGATTAGCTACATTCCAAATGGCATTTTAACAAAAAGAGCAGTTCAATCAAAATTAGACTAATATGTATACTTTCATGGTCTTTCCATGTTTTGATGAGGCTGCATAGGTTCACTGAAGGCAGAGCATAATATTCTTGACATTAGTAGTAGTATAAAGTTCTAAGAAAATTGCAGCTTAAACATACTAAAACCCCATCATTAAGCTTTCAAAAGTTTCGGCAATGAATTTCCCTCTAACTTAGATTATGTTTGCATTCAGTTTAAAACTTTGCATGTAAATGCTGGATTTCAGTTCTGGTGAGTGGAGTGCAACAAAATCTAACCAATGAAAAGTTCTCATCACCAATCCACCCAACTCTCCCCGCTAAACTTGAAATACATTTCATAACCTATGTTTATTTTGAAGTATTTCATTTTGTACAACAGCAGAATTTTGCTGGTTTCCCTCAATTTCAAAAGTTCAGTTTTCGTTAGCTTAACTAGTCACATTTCCACAGTGAGGACTGTGAAATGTACTCACCAGTATTCCACCGTCATCTGCTTTAAACGGTCTTCAAGTTTTTGGAAAAGGGAACTCTTCTCAAAGTCTTGCTTATTGTGAGTAGGCTCAATATCATTTACTTCCAAAACACCTATGAAAAAATATTTTATAGATTGTCAACTGTCCACACAATCTATTGATAAATTCATCAAGATAATTTCAAGTAGTGGTTCGTACCAACAACTCCTCTCCCCCTGCCATTTGCCACCTTAAGGACAGACCAAAATGGCTGTCCAGAAAAGAAAGGGAAATATATAAAGGAAAGGGAACAACATAATAATAATTTGAAAAAACTTCATAAATTATTCATTAGCAAAACATAAAAGTGGCATATCATATGAAGCCATGATGCAGATGACGTAATAAAATCATTGAATAGTGAGTCAACATTAATAACCAAATAGGAATTCACAATATTTTGCCAGTGTAACTAACAGAAGCAAATATCCAGTGTCTAATAAACTTTCGTGAATGACTTCTGCTGTTAACAGTCCAAGAGGATCAACTCACCAGTATAAGACGGTTTCGGTGATAGATATTGAAGCCATGGATGTTTACATTAGGAGCTTCCTTTAAGAACCCAATAGTGGTAATGACTGCAATCTGAACACATGACAATCAACATAACCACTAATGTAAATATTCCCATGCAGTCACAGGTATATGCATACGTAAGAACTCAGCTTTCGGTTTTAGGAGCATTACGAGCTGAAGATGACATAACCGGTAATGAAGATTAAGTTTTTAAGTGCTCACAAGGTTCTAGTCTAATCCCCTGCTAAATGCACGGATGGACTAAGTTACATTTTATTGTGGATTGGGTTGAGTATTTGGGAGTCTGGTTTTTGAGGACTAAGACTAAGAGGAACCCAGTATAGACCACCTTGTATTTTCACACTATAATCCTGTTTCTTTTTTGGACAAAGTGCTTTAATTTATGACAATATAAATGCACCCATCCCTATCGAAAATCCCCTGAAAACCTTCGGGTGTTTTATCTTGTTATGCTACTTGTAATTGGTTGACCACATGATAGGAAACCAGCAGTACAAAAAGCTCAACCTAAAGCTGTTATTTAGTTGGCAACATTAGCAATTCATAGTACAATAGTAGCTAAAGTTGACATCAGTAATTAATAGACTGCTTGAAAATACCTCCTCATTTCGAAAATTATGTGGCCGATAAACAATGACCTCTGGAAATTTAAGATCACTGGCAATATTGTGTTGCTCAACAGCTTGTCCTCGCAATTTTACAACAAAACATCCAGGTAGCTTCAGGTACAAGATGGACAAGTACGCCTGTTGACCAGGAAAAACAAAAAGAGCACAAACTAATTATACTGAACTTGCATGGCAAGCAAACCTGAAGATTCAAACCTCACACTTACACGAAGGGAATGCTTGTATGCATTAGCTACATGGAGGTCAAATATAGGTTTTGAATGGTGTCCCGGTTCAACAAACACAGCCCCACTGATCTGGATGTCCTGCATGGGTTAAGGAAATGAGTGGCAAACACATACGGTAGAGTCCAGAGTTCTGAAAATGAATGCAAAATATGAAGACCTCTGGATCAGAATCAAAATTTAGTTCCATTTCACCGTCATTGTTCAACCAGAGATTGTAGATAATAATTTTTGTCCCATGCTGACCTATATCATCAAACTGAGAATAGGATCAGTATAAATGAAGATTCAAAATCCCCAACAAAACTTCATAGCATTCACTACAAGAAGAATCAGGTCTCTGTATAAAATCCTACATCATATTTTCCACCAATGCGCATGATAATCAACATCAACAGTCCATAACTAGATGAGTATCTGCAATGTGTACATAAGACAAGAAGATTCTAGATGCTCACTTGTTGCAGAAGCTCCTCTTCGGTTGCATAAGGAGACCATTGCAACAGCATAGGCAAATTTGAGTAAAAATGTCTGTTATCCTCAGGAACAAAGGATCCAGATGCTCCAGTTGACGTGTTAAATGCATAATTCACCTACGATGGTAAGGGGTCTACTAGTAAGTTAAGAGTTAGAGGATTATGAGTCCACAATAGTTAATTTCCATAACATGCAAAGCATCTAAAAAGGTATTCAAAGGTTTGAGGAAAGGATCCAAACAGTAAAGGAGAATATAGATCCAAACATAAATGTGCTTGCATAAAATACGAGTGGGTGCTATCACCCTTAAATTAATCCAAATAAATGGATCTAAAAAGGGAGCATGACCTCACCAAAACAGAACAAAGAATGAAGAATTTACTATAACATACTTGCCTTTTTGGTTTCTCACGAAGTTCAATAATGGGGTATTAAGATACAAAGATTCCCTTTGACAAAACGACAGAAAAGTGGAACACAAATCACAGTGTCAACAACATTAAAACCCCAATTTGGTTTCTCAAACCAAACTAAAGCCTGTCAACCATTTTGTTTGCCTGAGTATGTGTGTTAACATGGATATCATATTAGTGTGCCACATTATCCTAGTAAGTTGCACATTGCCATTCCTAATTATTGATTCAGAAACTTTCGAAGAGTAATATATCTCCTCCATATCTTAAATGACCAAGGAGTTCGCAATAAACATTCATCTGTAAATGAATTCATTAAGTAACAATGATTTGCAACTTCTGTGTACGAGGAAAAGGCAACAAACATAATAAATGTATAATCAAGAGCTCAAACCCACCATTGGCACTACAATCTTGTCGTGGCCCATTCGTCTCAAAAACGTATAAGAAAGGAGCCCAGCACTTTGAGTCAATGTGCTGCCATGAGAAAACAAATACTGTGAGCAGAATCGTAAATAATGAGACAGAATCAAATACAGAATATGAGCATTTTCCTCTTCTACTTGAAAGATTTTGGATCCCATTGCATCATTTTTTGTACATTCCTAGTACTCTAAGATAAAACAAATGAAGAAAACACAAAAGAACTAGAAGTCACAAACATAATATTAGTGTGTTCACTATAGTGTTAGATCTATAATGGATCGCGTTCAGAAAGACTACACATACATCTGCAAAAACAAGCTATCTATGCATTCATTTGGAAATAAGACTAGAAGTCACCAATATCCAAATCTGTTTATTTATTTCCCTCACGTTTTTCCTATTATCTGAAGTTTCAGCTCTCATGCAAATTTCTTCTGTATTTAAGTGAATGGTGAACCTACATGCATCACCTGTGATGGTACAACTTCTAGACAAGAAACTTAAACGTGGGGGAAATAACAGAGGAAACCACTTCTCATACTAGAATTAGAATATAGCAATACTGTAAGAGCATACTCCATTTTCTTATGGCGGCTTAGGATGACAACATCAGCTCCAAGCCTCATAGTGCTAGTCTTGAAGCCATTTCCATCTGAAAGGTACAAGCCAAAATTAGTAGATACCAATAACAAAACCCATTCAAAGAAGAATGAGGAAAAATAGTCCGTACACTGTCCGATGAAAGATTTTGTTTTATTAGAAAATCCAAAGCTCATGCAACACCTTACAGCTTCTGCATCCATTCCCTCGCCATCATCTTCTTGTAGTAAGTAATTAGGTATGAGAAACACATTAAATTTTGATGAAAACTGTGTCTAAGTATAAGAAGTAGCCAAAACGATCCAGAATAAGTAGGGGGGATAGTATGTAAACTACCTTGTATTAGCAAAGCTGGACTTCCATCTCTAGGATTCAAGATTTTGTCTATAACAACGAAAGTAGCCCCATTTTGTATCTAGTTCATTGGACCAGCATTAAAGCATCATGAACGAAACCTTCATCAGAATCAAATTGACTAGCAATCATCATGTAAAATGAAATGCTAAACACAGAAACAAAGAAAGTTCAAGTTCAAATTGATTATTTTTTCTTTTACAGGATTGCCAAGAATTATCCTTGATAAAAGTTGTTCAAGGAAATAACTTTTTTTTTTTTTCAATTTTTCACTGAACTCATGCTTCTCAAACCCTGATGTACATCTGAAAATCATAATTTTCTTTTTTACAATGATCATATATGACACATACTACATGGAGATTAAAAATAAATGGTCAACGATGTCTTAGACTAGTTCCATAATAGAAAATATAATATAAGAAGATCAAACAATAAAAATTCACCTCATCAATTGCATTATCAAGAAGCTCAGCTATTGCTGCAAAGATGAAGTAACAAGCAAAGGACAGAGATGGAATATAGTTCAGACTCAAGCAACAACAGAAATATTTCGAGCAAAATGAAGTACATGCAAGCAAAAATACCTCCAAAAACCCATTTATGAGAGGTTGCATTTGAATGAAGAAACATAGGATGCACACGAAGATGACATTTATCACCTGCAAGGCCAAAAATGAAATCAGCAAAGACCCAATGGACAGTAACATTATCACATACGTACACACAGGACAATAAAGGATGACTTACCACACACCAAAAGAAGATGAAAGACTATGCTTAAAGAAGAGAAGAAAGCTTAGTAGATATGGTCGTAAAGATGGAAAAAATAGAATAACAAATAGAATAGCTAGAAGATTACAATAGCCAAGATAGACTCTGCAGAATTCATTTCATGCTACAAAAAGTTTCTTATCTTTGTTTTGGCTATTTAAAACTCAGTCTTGTTAGTGACAAATCTTCTTGTGAAAAACTAACCCACACAATAAACTAGTACAATTTATGTCTCGTATGTATACACGTTCTAGAATATACTCTAACAATGTACAACATGCTATAGAATTGCGAATTAGGGATTTGAGTTTATTGAGTTTACTATGTAATAACATGCATATAAAATGTTGGCAAGACCAACTTTGATAGTGGTCGAGTGGTAAAGAATTTTTTTCACCCGTAACCAATATCTCTCAAGTTTAAACTTGGGAATGAAGCAAACCGTGCGACAGTGCTCAAATGGGAATAGTCACGTGCCAAGTATAAGTGCACCCGGAAAAGAAAAGAAGAAAAAAAAACTCTAGCAGAATACAAGAAAATAAGTCCGACTAAAGCTAAAAAAGAGCTCAAAAAGCTTAGAAGCAGACACCATTATAACTTATGATAAAGAGGAGACAACTTACTGCTTTGATTTGGAGGATTGTGGCTCTGCGTCTGCCCAATTTCATAGTTCCCAGCTTTCCAGAACTGCCGACATATCGGCTCCGAATATGAAGGGTGTTCAGACTGATGGCTTGAATCATGGTGTAAAGCGCGAAAACTGCTCCATCCCGTGTTCACCTCAGGTTCTAGTCTCGTAAGCTGGCATTGGGACTTATTTTGACCCATTTCCGCTCCTAACTCTCCCAACCAATCATCACTGCATAAACTTAATGTTGTGTCCAGCTCATATTGATAGCTGTAAAGAAAGAAAGGAAGGTGTGCAGGAGGCCGAGAGTTTGATAATAGCAAAATTGATTATGAGTTGGTATCCGCCAACTAATCAATTGTTGCTGCAATGATGGAAAGAATGAGCCAAGTTGGACTCATGATCACCCTTAAATCAAGGAAAGGCTAAAGTTTTATAATGGAGTGGGTCGGCCAACTAAAAGAAAAGAAGGAAAGCTAGAAATGGGAAAGTAAGGAAAGAAACGTGTAGGGGCCAAATTGGAATTAATCCAATTTGGACTTGGACTTCTCGTGATCACACGGTGGTGATCATGTGCTTTTCTTTGGTTGGCACTCCATATATAAATACATGCCATTAAATGGAGAGCAGGAGCAGAGCAAGCTTGCAACGATGTAGCTGCTAGAGAGAGATCAGCTGCAATGAAGAGCAACTGATCTGTGATTGAGAGAGATACTGTTGAGTATCCGAGAGAGAGAAAAATAGAGAGTATTTTTCTTGTTTGTGATTGAGAGAAAAATAAACCAGTGAGGGTATTTATTTTTCTAGATTGTGTCTCCTCGATCTAGATGAGAGATTGAGTTGAGAGAGATTGTAAAAGGGATGTTGTTGAACATCCTGAGAGATTGTGAAAGGGATGTTGTTGAGCATCCTGATGTGATTGTAAGACTAATAATTTATTATTAGTGAAGATTGTTCGGAGTTGGTCCCGTGGTTTTTCCTCATTGGAGGTTTTCCACGTAAATCCTCGGTGTTGTGTTGTTTGCCTGCTTGCTGTGTTTGATTGTGTTCGATCCTGGGCGGGGAAAAGGTGATTTTTTCCCAACAACTGGTAGCGGAGCTGATGGTTCGATGGGCATGCGGAGCTGAAGATCCTTTTGGGCCTATGAGATGGGCTTTGATCAGAATCGAAGGTTCGATTGGGCATGCGGAGCTGAAGATCCGGTTGGGCCTATGAGATGGGCTTTGATCGGAATCGAAAGTTCGATTGGGCATGTAGAGCTGAAGGTCCGGTTGGGCCTATGAGATGGGCTTTGATCGGAACCGAAGGTTCGATGAGCTTGCGGAGTAGATCCGATGGATTGATGGGGAGTATGTTGATGATGGCACAGACCTAGTGCACGAGGTCTGGTGCAGTGGCGGCACACAACGAATCTCCAAACTGATGAGCTAAAACGGTGGGCCAATAGATTGAGTTCGAAGTATGATGGGTGAATTCCATATTTCGTGCAAGTTGATGGGCCAAATTGGTAGGCTTACTCAGTTTGATGGTGAATTTTAAAGTACGATAAATCTCCGAAAGGAACTTGAAGTCGGTGGGTCCTGTTGAGGACTGTGTAGAGCTTCGTTCAGAGGGAGATTGTCGGGCTCAGATGGTGGGCCTGGTGGTACTTTAATTGAGGGGGAGATCGTTGAAGTGTAGATGTATGAAGATTGGTTACCGATTGGTTTGAACCGAGGTTAAAGAAAAAAAAAAAAAAAAGGATTGGTGATGATTCCCCGTGATATGAGCTGGAGGGGGAGAATTGTTGTGTCCAGCTCATATTGATAGCTGTAAAGAAAGAAAGGAAGGTGTGCAGGAGGCCGAGAGTTTGATAATAGCAAAATTGATTATGAGTTGGTATCCGCCAACTAATCAATTGTTGCTGCAATGATGGAAAGAATGAGCCAAGTTGGACTCATGATCACCCTTAAATCAAGGAAAGGCTAAAGTTTTATAATGGAGTGGGTCGGCCAACTAAAAGAAAAGAAGGAAAGTTAGAAATGGGAAAGTAAGGAAAGAAACGTGTAGGGGCCAAATTGGATTAATTCCAATTTGGACTTGGACTTCTCGTGATCACACGGTGGTGATCATGTGCTTTTCTTTGGTTGGCACTCCATATATAAATACATGCCATTAAATGGAGAGCAGGAGCAGAGCAAGCTTGCAACGATGTAGCTGCTAGAGAGAGATCAGTTGCAATGAAGAGCAACTGATCTGTGATTGAGAGAGATACTGTTGAGTATCCGAGAGAGAGAAAAATAGAGAGTATTTTTCTTGTTTGTGATTGAGAGAAAAATAAACCAGTGAGGGTATTTATTTTTCTAGATTGTGTCTCCTCGATCTAGATGAGAGATTGAGTTGAGAGAGATTGTAAAAGGGATGTTGTTGAACATCCTGAGAGATTGTGAAAGGGATGCTGTTGAGCATCCTGATGTGATTGTAAGACTAATAATTTATTATTAGTGAAGATTGTTCGGAGTTGGTCCCGTGGTTTTTCCTCATTGGAGGTTTTCCACGTAAATCCTCGGTGTTGTGTTGTTTGCCTGCTTGCTGTGTTTGATTGTGTTCGATCCTGGGCGGGGAAAAGGTGATTTTTTCCCAACACTTAACACATCTAGAGCCCCATCTTAGACACTGCCCAAGAAAGAACAATGTATGTAATAAGAACAAGAAGAAATTCCATACAAGATGAACACATAAAAATCGAATTCACTCAAGACGCGGGGAAAAAAATAAAATTGCAAAACTACAGAATCAAAACTCAATATTCCCACTACAGATTCTAGAATTTGCTACACCGGAACAATTGCATGCAAGCTGCACATGAGTAAGAAGTGCTCGACATTTGATCAAACACTAGGATAACATAAATGAAGCTGGAAAAGGGGGGGGGAGGGAACGGAGATGTAAAGGAAGCAAAACGGAGAAATAAACAAGTGCAAAAGCTCATGAAATCAAATTAACTCACTAACTAACAAATATCGACTAGTGTGTAACAACAACATATAGCTAATTAGCAAAACCCATATTAGAAGCATTGTTAGTGTGACTAAACAAAATCGCTCCATGAACACAAACACGCAAGAGAGGGAAAAAGAGAAACTAGAGGACGCAATAATACTGAAATGGGTCACCGTATAATTAGATTACCCAAAAACAACAAGGCTTGACCTACATTATGAAAATCACTCCATGAACACAAACAATTCAAGGTAAAATGGAAAAAAGAAAAGAACAAATGGTACTAAAATGGTCACCATATTAGATTTAGCAAGACAACTTGTTAGCGAAGGAATAGAATGGAAAGGAAAAATAAAGCTGAGAGTGAAGTCAAGTAAAAAAGAAAGAAAAAGTCAAAACTTAAAGGGCAAAAGTTATCTGTGCACCAAAAGCACCCAATTTTACAGGGGTATCTCAATTCTACCCCCAGCTTTTGCTTTAATCCTAAAATAGACACTTAATTTTTGTTTGATTCTAAAATAACACTTGGAGAATTTTCCCTCTAATTAAACTTTAATTTTTTATATTGAAATCAATTTTCTTACATGTTTTTTTTTTAAATTTAATTTTGTTTTCTTCATAAAAAATATAATGCGCTTTGGTTTTTTAAATTTCCACTATCATCGGCCCACAAGTTGAGAGAGGCCCATTAGTGGCAGGGAGGCCCATTATGTGAAGAGAGGCTAAAAAGGTTGTGGTCTTTTACCACAAAAAAGGTTCTGGGCTCTTTTTGGTCCATCATGCCTTCATCTGGCAGCCAGGCCTCTCCTCTCGTAAAATAAAAAAAAATATATTCCAAATTTAATGATTTTTAAAAATATACTCCTTTTTGTTTCTAAAATACTACTCCCTCTGGACACAAATAATTGTCACTTTTTTACGGATTTTTACTGTTCATAATACTTGTCATTTTATGCATTCCGAAGCATATATTTTGTGCAAATGACTTTTTTTTTTTATGAATCAACCCAATTTGATGATGGTGTGGTAATTTCAGTGCAAATTAGGAGTAAAAATGAAACAATGTAGAAAAAAATAAGATCAAAGATCATTGTACTACGAATTTTTACTATTCTAAAACGTCATTTAATTGTGTCCGGAGGGAGTAGATGTTGTTTCCCTTTATCAATGCAATTGTTTCGTCCACTTTCCGATTCTACCCTCATCTAACAAACGAATCGGTGGAGATTGATGGATCTTAGTCTCCCAATTTCCTTCATTTAATCCCAGACCATGATTCCTTGACATTAATTTTCATTTTCTTGTATCAAGCACCAATAAACTAAAAAGATCAACAAGAAGAAAAATGGTATGGTTATGGTCAGACGGTGATATAGTGAGGAGTTGTGCTTGGCCATAACAGCTGCCGTTTGCGGCGATGGAGTCTTTGCTGGTGCAAAAGGAAGTATCGATGACTGGAATCGTGAACGACACTAGTGGCCGGAAGCGTGTGGAGGGGAGATCCGACAGTGGTGGCGTCTTGTTGAGGAGCAGATTCGGTGTAGAGGATGGTGACCGCGAGGGAGCTGATCTAATTGTTTGGTCAATGATGGAGGACAAAGCAGATCTGGATGGCGATGGATGAAAGGAAGAGATGTTAGGTTGATTAGAGGAGGAGGAGATCGGGTAGGTGGTGGTGGAGATTGGGTTTAGAGAAGATTGGATCAGTGGTGGCGAAGAGACATCTAGAAGAGGAGGAGAGGAAATCAGATTGTTGTTGTTGTTGGTGGTGGTAAGGAATGAACAAGAGGAGTAGAAAGGGGATTTGACGAGTGTTGGCGGAGAAGAGAAAAAAATCAGTGCTGGATTCGGTAGGGGTGTTCAACGGTTTTGTCGGTAGAAAATCGAAAATTTGAATTTCCGTTTTGTTCATTCCGAAATTTTCTAATTTCTTTCCATTTCGTAATTAAATAAATCATTATTCATAATTTTTTTCTGATATTATTTCGGAATGAAAACCTTAACAGTTAACATACGATTAAGTGTCGTCGTTGCACTATCACCTTCGTTGCAGAAGGAAGACCTGTAAGAGAGCATCGCCTTCGTTGTTGCGGTCTTGGCCTTGGTTGATTCCTGTAAATTCTTCTCCCCCTTATAAATTAAAAAAAAAACTATTTTAATTGTTTCATATTAGTTTGATTCTCCTTCCCGCCATCACACCACCGCCTCCTCCCATCATCACAAATCTGTATTACCAAAAATTTCACAAATTGGTTGTTCTCGCAGATCTGTTTTAAGATTGGATTTCGAAACAGTTGGTGTAGTGGAGGGTGTGGTAAAGATGGAGGCGGAGAGGGTGACGGTGAGAAGAGGCTGAGAATGAAAAGATGAAGAAGAAGGTACTGAGATAAAGAGAGAGGAAGAAGAAAAAGAAAGAAAATAAAGCAAGCAAAAGGAGGAGGTCACAAAATGAAGAAAGATTAAGAAAGAAAAAAACAACTGGAAAAAAAAAACACATTAGTTTACAAAAAAATTGGTCAGAATGGTTAACCAAAATTTTCATTATTATTTTCGTTTTGTTCAGTAGTAAAGTTCAGTTTCGGAAATTCTAAAATTGAATTTTAAAACTCCGAAACCGAACAAGCAAAATTTCAGTTTCGAAATTTTAAAATTTTAGGTACGATTTTCCGATGAACACCCCTAGCTGGACATAGTAAATGGTAATTTAAAGAACAATTCAGGGATATAAAGGTAGCAAAATGCCTTAGAAAATAAAACTAATAATTTTCTAAAACCCCGTACCCGAAAAAATTACCCCCATTAAAAAAAATCTCGATCCGCCATTTCTCTGTTGTTCTTTGAAGCCTCCGCCCTGTAGGTAGGGAGGCCATGTTCTAACCAATGACAACCCACATGGAGGGGCCCGGCCCCCACCAGGCCTCTTACAAAATCAACCACACCAACACCCTTGTTTTATGTCCGTAAATGCAAAAAGGATTTAGCAAATTATAGGTGACGCGTTTGAGAGATGGTAAAATCTAAATCAACGGATTTTTTTTTTTAAATTAAGGTAATTCTAGAGTTTGAATTTTAAGAGTGGAAAAAATTAAACTCTGAAAATCACCTTTGAAAATTTTATAAAACTCAAACTGAATTGTCCGACTGAATTACACATATTAACACATTTTTCTATAATAAATGCGATGTAAATCTAGTTTTGTTTTGCATAAAATGAATTATAAGTGTATCAGACGGGTGATAAAATGTATTACATGAAATAAAAATTGGTAAATAATCTAAATAGCAGTAAAAATACAATTAACATTTTTTAAAATTCTTCAACATGGTATTTTTTTTTGCTGCTATATTTAGATAATTAAATTTGTCAATTTCATAATTTTTTTATTTTATTAAAATTTTCAATATGGGTTAAATAGAATCGAATAAGACACATATCACATGTGCGGCTCTTTATGAGCTACAGAATAATCAGCTTAATTGCATTCTTGTACATATATCGGTACACATAATTGTGTACTGTAGACTCATCGAACAACACGATGAGACCACATGCACACAAGTGGTGGTTTTCACTGTGTACTTAAAAAACACATCTTTAATTTCCTATAATTCTGTACTTAATTAACATGCATGACACCGGCACGTGAAACCCGAAGAATGATCAAGACTAGTACTGGTACTAACGTAATCATAACATCTACGCTCACCTTCAACTCTCCATGTGGAGTGGAGGCATGCACGTCGTCGTTGACATTAATGCTCATCAAGAAACGACCATGAAATATTAAAAAAAAAGATAAGAAAAGAAATTGAAACATTATAAATATACAGTACACACACATGTATCCAAAAAGCAAAAAGCTTTTATAATTAATAAAATTTATTCAAGATGAGAGCCTTAGCTCCAATTAACAACAGTAAAATTCCAGATCATAAAGAGTCTCCAGTAGGAGTGAGGAAAGGAGCTTGGAGTGAAGAAGAAGACAACCTGTTGAGGGATTGCATTGGAAAATTTGGAGAAGGAAAGTGGCATCTCATCCCTCGACGAGCAGGTTAGGTCAACATTTTCACACCAACTTATGTGTTTAATTAATTCTTCCGGCCATCAAGAAATTCATTGTTTAATACATTGGTATTTGTAGGCTTGAACAGATGCAGGAAGAGTTGCAGGCTAAGATGGTTAAACTATCTTAAGCCAGATATTAAGAGAGGGCATTTTGCAGCTGATGAGATGGACTTGATTATGAGGATGCATAGGCTACTAGGCAACAAGTAATTAAGTAATAAAATTATATCTATTTATGTATATATTAATGGAAGAAGAATTAGTTTTTTTATTTAAGATGCCTATTTGGAAAGCTTTGATTTCTTTAATAAAATATAAAATGCGACATGAAAAAATATTGGTTCAATTTTTATTATGAACGTATATTAATTAAATACAACACTTCATTTTTTTTTATAAATGTCTAAAGTTGAGATTCGAATTTAAATTTCTAATTAGTATTGTTTTTTCTCATTATTATTTTTATGTAGATGGTCATTAATTGCTGGAAGAATTCCCGGAAGAACAGCAAATGATGTGAAGAACTACTGGAATACCCACGTTCGCAAGAAGGATATGTCATCATGCAAGAAACAAGAAAAAGAACAACAACAACAACAACAAATCACGAAAACCAACATAATCAAGCCGCGACCTCGGTCTTTCCCCAAAACGACGACGACTCATCCACACTTTTTAAGCGGAGAATTAGCTCCAATTTCCAAATACTGCAACGACGCCGTTCCGTCACCAAACGACACGCCGTTCCGTAACGAAGTGACATCAGAAACAGAAGCTGCCGTGCCACAGATTTCGGACAACGAAATAAACAGCACGTGGTGGGAAACCTTGTTAAATGATGACGTGGACGTGGTAGATCGAGATATAATTAATTGCAATACTATCAATACCATGATTAATTATTGGAAGAGCACTGGATTGTTAGGAGAGGATGCCGACACGTCAATCACAAACCCTACAGGGGACAATATTTTGCTCGACCAAAACGTAGTTACAAGTTGGCCACCATTCTAATTAATTATAACAATTAGTTAATTAATTAGTAGTATGTAGCTAATTAAGATCCGAACAATTACTTGTGGGGAATAATTATTTTATGGTTCGATCCAGTTTCAATAAAATTAGAGAGAATAGTGTAATTAATAGTATTATTTTTTACCCATAATATGATGTAATAATCTTAGTATGTAAAAAGAGAAAGTTGTTTGTGATAAAAATTAATTAATTTATCATAAATATTTAGATCACCCTGAAAGATATCTTTCATTGAGGCTGAATAATAATACTTAAATTAATTATGAGATTAGTAACTAATTAGCATAAAAAGATGGGAAAAAACATGTAAAACAGTAAAATAAGTGAGTTTAATGCTTCAAATTAATGAGAACAACAATAAAATATTTAGTGCTCATCTAATGCAATTTCTTGAATTTAAAGGAGGATATTATTATGAGGTGCCATGGAAACTAAGAATAAATTAAATCAAGTGTTAGTGCACAACATTTGATTTGATGACATGTATATATTTTTGCATGTAAAGAGTTTAGAGGGGCCTTAAATAGTTTTGCAGACATCTAGATTCTAGCTAGCTGGCAAAATCAATGCATACAATGGCGAACCGTCGTTGACGCTTTGGGGCCAAATTTTCAATTTTTTACACATTAGTCCTTTAAAGTTTTTATAATTTTTTAGTTAACCCATCTTATTTGAACCTATGAAAATATTTACTACCAAACTTGCCCCACTTATAAAAATATATATTCCTTAGCTTCGTCACTTACTTCAATGTGGGAGTTGTGTTTATAATGTAATCTAAAATGGCTATGCTCAAGAGCCTTGCTACGTTATGTAACTTTGTACGTACGTGTTCATGTGTCCTCAGAATCGGATCGACCTGGCAGTCGGACCCGTAAAACCACGATCCAAAGAAATTTTTGGTTCAATTCAGCTATCTAATCGAATATGCATGCGAATCGGAAAAAACTAATCGACCCAGCCAATTTTTACACAACCGGCGACCCGACCTGTTCACTATCAACCCGGCTGAGTCAGTGCCACTGTCAAAACGGCATCGTTTAAGGAAAATGAAACGGCGTCATTTAAGGAAAAGGAAACGATGACGTTTTGGTATTGGGTTTTTTTCCAATAAGAATATGGAAATTTTGATGGGCTGGCCCATTATAGGCATGGGTCGCCCCATCAGAATATGAAAATTTACCAGTTCAATCCGATTCAATTATCTAAGATTGAACGATATGATGTGTGAACGGTTCAAAACAATCCAATGGGTCAGTCCGGTCGAACCTGATCAAACTCAATTGAACTATTAAATTTTTATTTCCGGTTCGCTATCCGGTTCGGTTCTAATAATACTGCTCAGCACTAGTTTTCTGGTCGAAGATAGAGAAAACAATCAAGCATGCAAAAGTGAAGAGAGAAAAATATTGTATCCTGATTAAAATATCACAAAATGGGTTCAAAATTAGTACCCTCCACAAGAAAATTATTTCAATCTTCTTTAAAAATCAAGTGTACTGCTTCTTATATTAATTGTGGCATGTGGCCTCCACGAACCACTTTCTACCCTTAGATGGGTTGGGGTTGATTAATAGAATTGGAAGGAAGGAGGTGCTTTGCGTTTTGGTGATTAATTAATTAGGACGACGTATATGGTACGTACGATCCATATATATATCATGAGGAACATAACGCATGCATGCATTACGGAATGTAGTGATCAAGTGTAGACGACGTCGTCTGGCCGATAACGATGACAACTCTTCGTTCAAAGGATGGGATTTGAGAATATTTTTGTCTACATATGTTTGGAGCCTTCCCCCTTGTATAATCAAGGACTAAGATTTTTGGATAAGTATTGATGAGTTTTAATGCTTCCAATCTACTTTTATTTATTTATTTATTTTGAGAACAATTTCTTAAAATGGGGAAGCAAGGAAGAAGAACATAAAAGAAAGAAAAAGAGGGAGAAGGAGAAAAAAATTAATTACTTTAATTTGATTTTTTTTATAAGGTGAAAGGTATTAATTAAAAATGAAGCAATACAAAAAGTGAGTCTAAAATATGACCTAGTTTTACTTTAAAAAGACAAAAAATAGGAAGACTACAAAACGTTGCTAAGCTAACTAAGACTAGTTTTGAAAAACGAATCTCATTACTCTCCCAAAATCTCTATTTATCATGAACAATAGTCAGGTTAATCTCATTCAATTATACTATGATAAGTGAAAGAAGTAATTCTTTTAGTATAATAGTTTGCTTCGTTCTGAAAGTTATAATCCTAAAATCTGAATTAAGGATACACAAACCCTTCTCTTTAATTGTTCTATTTTAGAGGAAGTTGAAAGATCTTAGCCTCTATTTTTTATATATGGTCTCCTCCGATTATTAAAAAAAGTGAATAAATAAAATGTAATCAATTTTAGTTTAAATATTAAGTTACAAATACATTCAAATGAAAAAATAATTTATTTACGCAATAATTAACAAATACATTCAAAGTAGTTTTCTTGCAAGTGTAATAATTGATGTATAATTGAGATAAACAACTTTAATAGGAAAAAGAAAACAACAATTAACAAATACATTCAACCTACGCAGCTAGGCCCAAGTTGCTCTTAATAAACAGGCAACAAAGCCCATAAAGCCCATAACAGCTTCGCTCATTTTCCCTTTAAAATTTTAAAATTTAAACACCTTCTTAGGCTTTCTTACCGATTACTGAGCCGGAAACCAAATCCCAAGTCCCGACTTTACCGGTTCGGTTCAGTTTCCCGCCAAGCCGAAACGTTTGCCATTATAAACACCTCCGTACTTCCTATCGTCTTCTCGGATTCTCGTTTCGCTCTTTCTCTCCGGCGGTTTCGATCAATCGCATTCTCGTGTTCGCGCAGATCGCATCGTCATTTCATTTCTCCTGTAGCTGATAGATCATCACGAGAGGGAGATGGATTCGTATTCGTTGAAGTCAGTGACGGATTTGCCGTCGCTGTTCCGTTCAATTTTCAGTTTCAGGTACTTCAATTCCCTGCAGAGCGAATGTTTCCCGGTATGTTTTCACTCCGATGTGAATATGGTGATCTCCGCGCCAACTGGAAGCGGCAAAACGGTGCTGTTTGAGCTCTGTATGTTGACGCTGCTTTCTAAGTTCCTCTCCGAGGGCAGATTCGTCCATTCCAATGGAACACTCAAAACTGTAAGTCTCCAAGTTCTAATTTCTTCTCTCGCACTCTAGTTTAGAGCTTGTGAGAAATGAATTGATCGGAGTTTGAAGAGGGGAAAGGAGAAGGAGTCCGATTAGATATATCTATTTGCTCATATATAACTAGCCTTTCCTAGATGAGAAATGCGTTTCATGAATTTTTGTGTTTTATTTCAACTCTGTGGATGAATTACATTAGCGATACTTTGTTCATCTTCGTCCTCAAGAGTATATGATTCCATTACTCAGTGTTGAGTTGATGCCATAAGTTTTAGGGATAGTACTAGCTTTGTTCCTGCAATCATGACAAAGTAAATATATCCTTATTTTTGAAATCGGAACCAATTAATTATCGGTTGCTTCTGGATTCTTTCTGTGTTGGTTGCAGGTGTATATAGCACCATCTAAGGCTTTAGTACAAGAGAAGCTCCGTGATTGGAATCAGAAGTTTGGCTCACTAGGAATAAATTGCTTAGAATTGACAGGTGATAATGAATTTTACAATAGAAGGACCATACAAGAAGCAGATGTTATCCTAACGATTCCTGAGGTATAAAGATCCCTTCATTGTCATTCTCTTTTTAAATTCGAATGTTTCATATATACTGGCTTGGTTGTAATTGGAATAATGTCTGAATGGATATCAATTCCTGTTATTAGAAATTTGATGCGGTGACTCAGTATCGCATAAAGGATGGCGGCTTGAGTTTTTTCAGTGACATTGGACTTCTGC
The DNA here is from genome assembly GCA_963691705.1 of Viola odorata. Classification (NCBI taxonomy): domain Eukaryota; kingdom Viridiplantae; phylum Streptophyta; class Magnoliopsida; order Malpighiales; family Violaceae; genus Viola; species Viola odorata. The sequence goes on from OY829541.1 coordinate 67,324,714, forward strand.
TTATCGATGAAGTGCACCTACTGAATGATCCACGCGGAGCAGCTTTGGAGGCAATAGTTAGTCGAATAAAAATGCTTGCATGCAACCCTGAAATGAAGTCAAGTCCTCTGTCAGGTGTTCGTTTTCTGGCAGTTTCAGCCACAATCCCAAATATTGAGGATCTAGGTAATCTTACAGTCTAATCCAATTTGTTTGTGAAATAGATAATTTCAATATGATTGTTTGTTATCCATAAATGTTGAGTAATTGAAAATTTACTCATTGCATGTAATGATTGCAGCTGAGTGGCTTAATGTTCCAGAACAGGGAATCAAAAGGTACCTTTTATACTACTGTACGCTGGTATTCTATTTGTCCCCTTCCTATGAGAAGTCATGTCTCGACATCTTTTGCAGGTTTGGAGAAGAAATGCGGCCTGTTAAGTTGACAACAAAAGTTTTTGGTATACTCACTGATGTCTCATTTTTGTTGTTGGTTCCTTCTTACCAGTCCACTTATAATGATCAGAAAGGAGGAGATGCACAATACATGATTTCATTTCGCTTTACATCGTTTTATCCACATGCCCTTTTGTAGAGTTATTCACTTAAAATGTGCGATATAATCTTGCACGCATCCTCAATGTTGCAATCTTCATTTGCAGGTTATGCCCCAGCTAAGAACGATTTCCTCTTTGAAAAAGTAAGTGCTGATCAGAGTGAAGTCTGGAGAGTCTTCAATTTTTCTTTTACAAATGGAGACACACACAGAAAAAACTTTATCTTGGAAACTGATTGACCTCTCACTTTGCTGAACGTTGTACTTCTTCAATATCCAGCGCCTTCAAAACTACATTTTTGGTCAGTGGAAACATCGTGCTAGCATTTTTCTGTACGCTTCTCATTTTTCTTAATTTGGCATTTCCAGTGATATCTTCACCCAACGTGTTTAAAAATGGCATGTAGATATACTGATGCAATATTCAAGAGGAAAATCTGCTCTAGTTTTTTGTTCGACCAGAAAAGGAGCACAAGAAGCAGCACAAAAGCTATCTCAGATAGCAATGACTTTTGGTTATTCAAATCCATTCATTAAAGACCAAGAGCAGCAGGCAAGGCTAAGGGAATCTTCACTTTCATGCAGCGACAAACAAATGCAATCCTACATCCTTTACGGTGGTATGAGGCTAATTTGTTATGTGGTTTATACTTTATATTGCAACGTCCTTCGTCTACTGTGACTTTATTAAACACCTTCAGTTCTTGCAGTTGGTTACCACAATGGTGGGCTTTCCCTGAAGGATCGTAGCCTTGTTGAAGGTCTCTTTCTTAAGGGTGATGTTCGAGTTCTGTGCACCACAAATACTCTTGCTCATGGGATCAACTTACCAGCTCATACTGTGGTGATAAAGTCAACACAGCACTTGTATGCTAACCAGTTTCCCTAGAACTTCCTATTTGGTGAAGAGTTCCCCCAGTTCATTCCATTCACCAAAATTTTGTATTCTGACAGTAACAAAGAAAAAGGCCTTTACATGGAGTATGACAGATCCACAGTACTACAGGTCTGTTACTCCACTTTGCATAATGTGTACGGCTATATTAGTCTTTGCGATTTCCAAATCAAATGAGAAATACATGGTAATTGGATGGAATTATTATATCTGAACGGGTTAGTCACAAAGCTATCTGATGAGCTTTTAATTCATGTTGCAAGAACTAAAACAGCTAATGCCTGTTTTGATATCAAGTAATATTTTTGCAAAGAGGTTTGTTCTCTACTCCAACACATTTGAACAATGCTAGTGCTATTAACAGTTTTTTTCTTTTTTCTACGTTGCAACATGCATTATGTGTTATGATCCTATAATTACATCAATAATCGCCGACTGAGTAAAATAACTGCCAATTTGGAGTTTGTAAGAGATTTAATAGAGAAGTGCTAGTTACTCTAGGTTAAATTTAGGATTAGCCAATACAATTTGATAGTAAATGATATTTCTGTCCAGAAGTTTTCTTAATGATAATGAACATAATAAATAGATAGAAATTCATCAACATGAAGACTTAGCTTGGGAGGAAAGCATATTTAGTAAAATCATCCATGCAGGGCAACAAAAAGGATAATAAAAATACCTCTTTCAGTTGCTTACGTATATGCTCTATGCAGAATCCATAGTCCATACTATTGATATACATGAATACTTATGCAGATGTGTGGGAGGGCAGGACGGCCACCATTTGACGATACAGGGATGGCTATTATCATGACAAGAAAAGAAACAGTGAGTCTATAACTTCTTCAGTCCTTATGTAGTTTGTCTTTCCAGAGTTTTACTCTATATTTTGATACGTAATTGCAGGTCCATCTCTATGAGAACTTCTTGAATGGATGCGAAATGGTGGAATCACAGTATGTTACAACCTTTTGATTTCCGAATGGACCTCTTGTTGACTAGACAATCTGTATTCTATTAATGAACACTCCTAAGTAGTTTTCCAATGTGCCATTGTTCACTTAGATTGCTTCCTTGTGTGACGGAGCACTTTACATCGGAGATAGTTCAAATGACTGTTTCAGATATTGCACGCGCAATTGAATGGATGAAGTGTTCATACTTATACGTGAGGATGAAAAAGGTACTCTCCTTCGGTGGGTTCCCTTGGAGGATAAGGGATGTTTTGTCACTTAGTGACTTTAAACTTTGGTGTATTATCAGAACCCAGAGAGTTATGCTGTCAGAAAATGGATTTCTAGAGACCGCATAGAGAAGTATATGCAAGGTAGGGGTCTTGTGAATTGGCGATTTTTTTTTTTTTTTTGCATTCTCCTTTGCTAATTGGTTCAAATGTCTTGGCAGAGATCACAGTGCAGAAAGTTAATGAGTTGTCACACCACCAAATGGTCTGGACTGATGTGGATGGTTTCCTTCTGAAGCCATTAGGTTGATGCATCCTCATAACAAATTGCTTGAGTTTTATTAATGAAATCTCTAAATTCCATGTTTTCCATGTCTGCAGAGCCAGGAAGGTTGATGACCAAGTATTACCTGAAGTTTGGTACTATGAAACACATTATGCAGACACCGGAAAATTGCAGTTTGGAAGATGCACTCAAAGTTGTATGCCATGCAGAAGAGATTTCTTGTATGTATAGCTGTGCTGTAATTTTGTCCAACTACTACTTCCAAGGTTCATTATAGGACTGAGCTTTTGTTGGTGAAAATGAAGGGATACAGCTCAGGCGCAATGAAAAGAAGCTTCTGAATGACATCAATGCTGATAAAGATGGGTGCCTTCGCTTTCATGTTAATGGGGAAAAGCAGAAACGGAAGAAGCGTATTCAAACAAGAGAAGAGAAGATATTTATTCTGGCAAATGACTGCATGACAGGGGATCCCTTAGCTCATGATTTATCTCTAACCCAGGTTTCATTCTTCCAGTAATTTAATATATTTTGTTGCCCTAAAGCATCTAACTTTACTGATGAAAGTATGATTTGGTGTTTGTGCTTAGGACATGAATTCTATATGCTCGAATGGATGTAGAATTGCTAGGTGCATGAAAGAATATTTTATTTTCAAAAAGAACTATAAAGGAGCTGTCAACTCAACCCTTCTGGCGAAGTCATTATACCAGAAACTATGGGATGATAGTCCTTACCTGCTGAAGCAATTACCTGGAATAGGAATGGTAACTGCAAAGGTATAATTTACTTTTATTTTAACCCCAAAATTTTCTTTGACACATCAGTTAGCCCTTTACTATTTCTTTCCTGTATATTTGGTTTCAGGCTTTACATTCAATGGGGATTAAAACATTTGATGCACTAGCTGAAGCAGATCCAAGGAGAATAGAGATTGTCACTGGCCGTAAATACCCGTTTGGGAATCATATCAAGGAGTCTCTACAAGCTTTGCCTCCTAAAGTCGATATGAGCATTGAGGAAACTGATTGCCAGAGGCAAGGAAAGTCCAAGTTGGTAGTGACATTAACCAGGTTATCGCAGTCCGTTCGGCAAGAAAAGCATCATTATGCTGATATGGTATGTTGTCCAGGATGTATACTCGAAAGTTTTCTCATGCAGTTTCACTTGAAAGGCAATAGGAATCACCACAGGGCATCCTTTCTTTCTGGTTCTCAAATAACCCTTGCAGCTTTTAATTTCTTGTTGCAGATTGTTGGAACAGAAGAAGATAACCTGATTCACTTTCATGAGAAAATAAGGTAAGTGCTTTATTTGTTTGAATTCAGTCATTTTATGGTATTACAGTAACTCTAGTATAATGCTGAAGGGATATCTCGAATAGAGTTTACTCATATATTTCTCATCTCCATCTATTTTGACTGGTCAAATCCCTTTATTTCCTGTACAGCATTAGTTTTTTTTTGGAGAAAATAGTTCTCTTTACTCTCTGACCTGTTGCCTTATTTGACTTGGTTGTGGCAGAGTGGACGAGTTTTCCAGGTACACAGACTTAAACCCCTGGATTCTGTTGTATTTTTCATTCTACAATTTTTAATAACCTCACCAATTTACCTCACATTTGAGATTGATGACCAGTGAATACAATATCCTAAGTTCAGTTTATTCATATAATTTTGAAAAAACTTGTATATGCGTTTTCAATGTTGTTCAGCTGTAACAACGTGTAAAATTCTACAGAAGTGCAATGTTAGTGAGAAGGTTTGATCACCTTTGGAAAATGAGAATATGAAAATGACAGCTTAGGTCTCTGCCTTAACAGCACTGAACATTATATATAGTGAACTACTCATACCTTTTGATCTCTGGTGGATATTCTTCATTGCAGCCCCTATAGTACAACAATTCTCCTGTCCATCCCACAACAACAGAAGCTGACTGTCAAGGCTGATCTTATTTTCGAAGAACACAGTAAAAATCCTGCCATGATTCTATTTTCTAAAATTTCTTAACACTAGATTTGTTATATTCATTAAGCTAGGTGTTCTTGCAGACGGTCTTGATTTCCACCAAAAACTTTTATTGATGGAAGTACAAGAAAGACATGAATCGTGGTGGTGGAAATACAGTACATTCATTTTACCCTCCACCTGAGGAAGTTTGTGTTATAGATGATGATCATGAAACTACATCTTCATCCGCGACTAAAAAAAGTAGTAACCCAAAGAAATCTAATACAAAAAACGATTTCATGTGAGTTTTTTCTCTTCCATCTGGAAATAGTTTTTTTGTGAAACTTCTTACCCTGTATATTTTTGTTCTTTTATCCCAGTCCCAGTTTCAAACTCATTGATGAAGATTTGGAGGAAGGTATAGTTCATGGACTATAAATCTAGTGCATTATCTTTTGTGATACTTGTTTCACCTACCATTTCTACCTTGATGTGTAGATTGCGAGCATGCTGTTGAAACGGAAAATGACGAGTGCAGAATTATATCCGAGAAAACAATATTCGACCACATTCGTAAAAAGGCCAAAAACTTCCCTGTCTTGGCTAGTGCAGACAATGCACGCTCTCCATCATCAGCAGTCATTCATCTAACGAGAAAGCGTCCTCGTGAAAAGGATATTGAGCGCAGTGTTGAACCTGATGCTATGGAAGTGATAGAAGAAAGTGAATTCCCAGAGCCAATCATACTTGATTCATTTTCAGAACCGAGAGAGGAAGAACAGCTTGGAACTGATATCATCAACTATCATATTTCAAACCATCGAACAACTGCAGGAGACTTGCTTAACCTGTATCACCTGGATGATGCAGGTAAACTTTTAACCAGATATTTACTGTGAGTAGTCTTACCATTATTATTTCTCATCCTCTGTAACTAATTTTATCATTCCAGGTGGGTTTCTCTCCGAATATGAGAAAGGCACGCTCGAACCTTTAACTGGAGACACTATATTTGATCATATAAGGAAAAAAACTGACAAGTTTCCAGTGTTATCAAGTACCACGCAATCTGAAACCCCGAGTTGGACAAAGCACATTTCCTTTGAGAATCAGCCTGAGATTAGCCTTGCATCTTCCAAAGCCGTAAAAGAAGCAAAATCTGACAAACCAATACAATGTACTGAAGTCATTTCAGGTTTGGAACCTGGAGGAACAGCCATCGTTGGTAATAAGACGGGGGCAAAGCTGGAAGGCGACATATTTTGTCGAAGTCCATGTGGAACATATGGGAGCTTGAGTACCGCGGCAAAAGTTTCAAGCACCAATACCGATCCATCTATGAAGATTTTACCGTTTGATATTTCGATTATGAAGTATAACACTCGGCTCCTGGGTTCAGGAAACTGTGTCATGGAGCATAACAGGAAGCAGAAGTGTTCTCCAGATCCATCAAAAAGGCAATGCTGCTCACTGGAAATGGCAGGCAAAAGTAGGGAAGTAGATTCCTTTCTTGGGTTTAAGAGCGTGTTTTCATTTCTCTAGCTGATTCCTCTTCATCATTGTGTTGAAAAGGGAGATCACAGCTTTGTTTTCAACTAACCAGTAGATAACATAGACATTTCTTATGGAACCGGAGTAGATTTTTTCTTACAAACGGGAGGGGAACTTGAACTTAAGACGAAGACCCTAGACTCTAGTAGCTCTTTACCACCGAACTAACTAGTTTTTTTTTAAAAAAAAAAAATGTACAACTAACAAGTTACATGCCCTTTAGCGTAGGGGTGAGCATTCGAAACTTCGGATCGAATTTCGACAAGTTTGAATCTGATTTTGTTGGATATAATCCGAGCTCTCCCAAAATCAACAAATTCGATTGCAATCCAACAATTTCGTATTCGGATAAATTTGGTCAAATTTTTCAATTTTTTTTCAGATGACCCATTACTGGTATGAATTTTTTGAAACTTTAATCAAAACAATAGCTACGATTTATTTTCTAAAATTAAATTTTCCTCGAACAAAGAACGAACTATTTTGCAGAACTCATCTTCTCAATTTTGACTTTAATTTTGATTTTGATTTTAATTTTAGGGAAAAAGTAATCAAAATCTGATAAGTACCAAACCCATCAATCCATCTCTGATTAAGAAAAGAAACAAAATTCCATTTTTTATCAAATTCCAACACATAACAATGAAACACACGCACCATTTACACAAACCCAAATATAATTACCACTCCCACCCACGGGCCTCCCTCCTCCTCTCCTCCCTCTCTACCTCCACTTCCTTTCTTCTCCACCCACCACCACCCTCACCTCCCTCCTCCACCACCACCTCCTCCATCCTCCCACCACCATCTTCACCTCCGCCTCCGCCTATACTCCACCCACCACCAGATCATCTTCACCTCCGCCTATGCTCCACCCACCATCAGATCTAGATTTAGTTTATTTTTCAGATCTGGGTCTAGTTTATTTTGGGGTTAAAAAATGACTGATCACCGGTTTAGTGGTTATCGGAGGCCGAAATGGTGGCCGGATTATGTTCGTATGGATTTTGGTGAGGAAAGTGGGTGGCCGGATTTTATAGGTATGGGTTTTGGGTGGCCGGATTTTATAGGTATGGGTTTTACACACAAATGCGATGTTTATGGTTTTGGAATGATTTTGTTCGAGATAGTAGGGCAGCGGAAGAATAGAATTGTTATCGGTTCTAGTACCGATAGTCTGGGTTGGCTTCCAAAACGCGTCTGGGATGGGTACGAGACCTCAATCTGGAAGAATTGAAGAAAAAGTCTCTAATTGCTTTGTGGCGTGTTCGATACTCTGCGGAATCTCACCAGAACACGTTAATTCCCCAAGAGATGGGGCAAGTTATTCACTCACGTCTTGCCGTCACTCACACGCCGCAAAGAAATGAGAAACACAAAAAGACTGGAATTTAGAAATTGCCTAGAAATAATAATGTATTGTAGGAGAGAGTGTGGAAGGGGTTATGACTCAAACTTCAGTGCAGTATAAATGTAAATAGCAGACTCCATTAACTATACATTCCAACACAATGACTACTCTGTTTTCAACTCTGTCTCTATGGCTGTTTGTCGCAGTAGCTGTTCCTAATCTTGGCTTCTGCTATGCTACTACCGGCCAGTGGACTAACCAGACGACCCACCAAACCAGGTGCATCCCAACTGAGAGGGAAGCTCTCCTGGAGTTCAAGAAACATCTCAAAGACCCATCAAACCGGCTCGCTACCTGGGCTGCAGCAGATGATGATGACGATTGTTGCACTTGGTATGGAGTTAGCTGCCATCATCTTCATGACGACTCAACCGCACAATATGTCACTGGTCTCCATCTCAGAAGTCTTTCACCATTTGAATATGGAAATCTATTCTACGACAGTGACTTCGATGATTACATAAAGACGTTATTTGGAGGTAAAGTCAGTTCTGCTTTGCTGAGTTTGAAGCATTTAAGGTACTTGGACCTAAGTTACAATGATTTTGGAGGGATCCGCATCCCCTCATTTCTTGGCTCAATGAGGAGTTTAAGATCCCTTAACCTCTCTAATGCCGGATTTGGAGGAATGATTCCTCATCAACTAGGGAATCTCTCAAATCTCCAATACCTTAATTTAAATTACAATGTTGATGATTATTATTATTATTATGGTTATCATCTTGATGCACATGTCGAGAATTTGCAGTGGATGTCTGGCTTTTCTTCTCTCAAGTTTCTTGATTTGAGTGGTTGGAATCTCAGCAAAGTCTTGAATTGGGACAAGGTGATTTTAACCACACTCCCATCTTTGCTACAATTGCACTTGTCCCAGTGTCAACTTCCTTCTCCACAACCACATTTACTTAATAATAATATCAATGCTTCTTCCATCTCCATCCTTGATTTGTCTCACAACTCTATTGCAATCTTTTTAAGTTGGGTTTCTGGTCTTAAAACTTTGAAATCTCTTAATCTAATGGGTAATGAATTACAAGGTTCCATCCCTAGAGAGCTGCAAAACATGAGTTCATTGAGGGAGCTGTACCTTGGTGATAACAGTTTTCACACCTCGATACCCAACTGGTTGTATGGTTATCATAGCCACCTTCACCTTAAGGTGCTCAGCCTTTCTAAAAATTACTTGTCAAGCTTTCATCCCCAGAGTAGCAGTAGTGTTAATAACTTTTCATCCCTCTCTGTCCTTGATCTGTATCATAACCAGTTTCAAGGTCCCATTCCTGATGAGATTCAAAACATGACTTCCCTCCAGAAACTTGATTTGTCCTTCAACGAGTTCAATTCTCCTATACCTGACTGGTTAGATGGTTTGACCCGTCTTGAGCACCTCGACTTCGGTCACAATAACCTAGAAGGTAAGATTTCAAGTGCCAATTGGAACATGCCTTCTCTAATCTCTCTTGTCATGTCTCCACAGTCGGGAAGCAAATTAGAACTTGAAGGAGGGATTCCAAAGTCTTTCAAGAATAGTTGCAATTTGAGGGAACTCGATTTGTCAGCTGTGAAATTGAGGCAGGACATCAATCAAGTCTTTGAAATTTTGTCGTTGCCTGGATGCGTTTCAAATGGGTTGGAGGAGTTGTTTTTGGACAACTGTCAACTATTTGGTGATCTGGCTACCACAAATCGGCATTTCGGTCGGTTAATGTCCTTGAAATTTCTAGACCTATCCGAGAACTCATTGAATGGAACTCTTCCCGTCAGTCTTGGAAGGCTTAAAAAATTGGAGAAATTATATCTTAGTGGCAACTCATTAGCCGGTGAAGTTAGGGAAGCTCACTTTGAGAATCTCAAAGATCTGTGGACTTTTTCTGCGTCCAGGAACCAATTGAAGTTGAGAGTTAGTCCTAATTGGATTCCTCCTTTTAGTGACTTGAGTTATTTGTACTTACGATCTTGGCACATTGGACCTCAATTCCCCACATGGCTCCGCTCACTCAAGTCTTTAACAGAGCTCGATTTGTCAAGCTCTGGTATTTCAAGTACCATTCCTTTTTGGTTGTGGAATCTCTCCTCCAACGTCGCCTATTTAAATCTCTCTCACAACCAAATCCATGGAGTGCTTCCAAGCACACTAGCTCAGTTTATTTCTTTAGACTTTGCTTTTATAATGGACATGAGTTCGAATCGCTTCCATGGTCCGCTACCTTTTGTTTCTTCCAATTTGGCTGCGTTGGATCTTTCAAACAATTCATTCTCGGGTTCCATCTCAAAACTCTTTTGTCCTCCCAACACGCACCACATCATGCCAAATTTTCTTCAACATCTTAACTTGGGTCAAAATCTTTTATATGGGGAGATACCAAATTGTTTGGCAGCTTTCCCTTATTTGGCGGTCATTAACTTGAGCAACAACAAACTTAACGGTACCATTCCCGAATCCATTGGCACTTTACGTAGGCTCGAGTTGTTACACCTCCGCAACAACAGTTTATCAGGAGAACTTCCACTGTCACTTAACAAGTGTACAAAATTGATCACAATTGACGTTGCCGAAAATGAACTGGTGGGAAACATTTCAAGCTTTGTTAGTGCAAGATCACTTTCGGGTATGAAAATTCTTACTTTGCATTCGAACAAGCTTAGTGGTCCAATTCCAGAGAAGCTTTGTCATGCGACATCTTTGCACATTTTGGACCTTACAAATAATCTTTTCGATGGGACCATACCATCATGCTTTGGCAACTTATCTGCAATGACCAAAATGAATGAATCTACTGGGGTCATTCAACCTGGAGGTTCGATAGGTTCAGGTTGGACATATTTAGAGACTGCATTACTTCTAATGAAAGGGAATATGCTAGAGTACAGCACGAATCTTGGATTTGTTAGAAGCTTGGATCTTTCGAATAATAAATTGTGTGGGAAGATTCCAGATGAAATAACAAGCCTTTGTGCTCTGCTATCTTTGAATTTGTCACACAATGCTTTGAGAGGGGGAATCCCAAAGAATATTGGTTTCATGAAAGAACTAGAATCTATGGATCTTTCTACGAACCAACTTTCTGGTGAGATTCCGCAGAGTATATCAAGCTTGACATCCCTTGGTCATTTGAACCTGTCCCAGAACAGATTGTCAGGAAGAATTCCTTCCGGCACTCAAATACAAAGTGTCGATGCTTCTAGTTTTGCTGGAAATGAACTTTGTGGGGATCCTCTTCCTAACAGCTGCAGTGTAGATGGTGCTATACCGAATGATGCAAATGACAAAGGAGGTGAAGATGATGATGGAGATGGAATGATATGGTTTTATGTGAGCATGTCATTTGGATTTGTGGGGGGATTTTGGGGTTTTGTAGGTCCGTTGTTGCTTAACAGGCGCCGGAGGTTTGCATATTCCCTGTTCCTGGATAGATTGGGGAACAGAATCTGGTGGCAGTTATATAGGTTTGGTAGCTGATGTTTTAGGTTTTGGAGTATATATACTGAACCAAACTGATTTGAGATCCTGTTCGTCGACTATTCTGGTTTAATTTTAGTGTACGCGTGGAACTAATAGTCTTGTGTCGTGATTATCAGAAATAATTCTTTATTAATTGTTCATGTGCCATCATTTTTTTTAATAACTATAAAGTTCACATATTAATAATCACGAATATTTGAATCCAAAAAACAAAGAAAATATAGAATTAAATGCAACAGATAGGTAGGAAGAACAACACATATGTAGCAAAATGTCCACAAGAAATACAAATTTCCTGCAAAGAAAAGTGGAATAACAGGAGACCAAAAAAATAAAATAACAATGATAAAGTATTAATAGCAGTATGAGGTTCGAGTCCCACCTACGCTTTTAAAATAGAAGGTTGCATTGTCTTGCTTGGAGAACACAAATGGATGACGCAACACAAGCAACACTGCCTCAAAAACTTTTGTATAGGTTGTTTTCTGTTGCTTCCAAGATATGAACATCTTTTATCCCAAAAAATATTTTCCTTAGACAAATTATTTTTCCGAAACAAACAGGTCTAAATTCGTAGTAATTCTTCACTTCTTGATGTTGAAGACTCTAAAGAAGAGTAGGAAGCAGCTTCAACTGTTGTGGGTGCATTTGATGCAAAACTATTTGTGCTACTATTACCATAAGATCTTTTAGAACTTTCACTTCCTAACAAATTAGCATTCATATAAGGAGGCTGGCTTGGCATTGGAATTTCACAATCTTTGTTGGTCAGCATCCAAATCACTCGTTCCATGGATGGTCTTAAATTGGCTGAGGCTTGTGTGCATAAGAGCCCAATTTGAAGCACATTTGATGCATCTTCTTGTGCTGAAGAATTATCATCATCTCTAATGGAAGAGTCAGTAGCATCAACCAATGTGTTTGACATGTAATGTTGCCACACCTGAAGTTATGACAAGCAAAATGAGCAAAACTTCCGATAAGCAAGAGTGAGACTCGAAATCGAGCTTTTTACCAGCAGACAACAGCGGGACTACATGCCGAGTGGCAATTTGCTATGAAAGTTGCTCAAGAAAGGTTTTAGAATGACTTACTGTTTGTAGACGGGATCTAGAGTCTTCCATGAATGTATTGCATCTTTTACCACCAACAATTTCAAGAACTAGTACACCAAAGCTGTAAACATCTGCCTTCTCAGTTAGCTGTCCTCGTACCAGATACTCAGGAGCCATGTACCCTCTGCAATAAAGATTTGAAATTTGTTCTTATGAAAAGAAAAATGATTGAAATTGGTTGTAGTCTAATTAGTAATTATATTTTTATGACAACTAACATGATTTTTTTTTAGAACAATATAATTCTATTTTTATTAACTAAAATACTAAACAATAAACATATATCCACGATATACTTTAATAACTATGTATTAAAGTAATGATTAATGGTAATATTACTAATATGTGTCATATTATTAATAATTAATGGTTTTAGTTTATACAAATAGTTAACCGATGACATAACTATTATACTTTACAATAATATACTTTTACTCTTATTAAAATTTTCAATTTCTTACTACTGGAAAAAATTCCTCATAATTCTTACATAATTTATTTTTTAATAAATTTTTCTATTTAAAATTTTAAATAAACTTTTTTAATTAATTTTTTTAAAAAAGAGAAAAAAAGATCCTTTACTTAAGTTTAAAAGGAAAAAAATGATTAAATTGTTCTTTTTCTTATTGCAAAGAAAATATTTTTTTCTCATAATAATTTTTATATAACTTTTTTAATAAAATTTTCTATTTAAAATTAAAAAAGAAAAGAAAAGAATACTTTTAGTTAAGTTTAAAGGAAAAGAAAGAAAGAAAAAGACTTTTAGTCAAATTTAAAAGGAAAAAAAAAACAGAAGAAAAGGAAGGAGGGGCAAAGGAAGAGGAGGAGACGAGGAATTAACCACTTAACCAAAACTAAACTTTAATATTATATATAAACGGTTCTTTTAGTTTTATGCTTTGGTTTACAATTTCTAAAACGGTTCTTTTACCACGGTGTCTGTTTGGGACGGTCATGTTATTGTTATGTGTTTAATTTGGATGAGGCCTCTGCAGGTTGAGATGCTAGGCCTCTGCAGGCTTACAAGGGTCCGAGCGTGATAAAAGAAATCATAATCAGCATAGCGATGGGGCTTGCTGCTGGAGGTTTGTGGAAAATGCATCCCTGGAAGGTTAAGAAACAGTACAGGGAATTTTATGATCTTCTTGACAAAGGTGAGATCAGTACTGGAGTAAGATATATGCACATGGAATGTTTTTCTCCGCGGTAGAATTGGAATTAAAGTTGTAATCTCGTCAGTTTTTTTCTTTCTTTCAATAAAAGAATACTACTAATTATTTATTTAAAAAAAGGTAAGTATTTAAAGTCTCTAATTGGTACGAGACCTCAATCTGGAAGAATTGAAGAAAAAGTCTCTAAGTGTTCAGGACTCAGCAGTTGAAAGTCCTACAATGAGTGTAGTTGGATTATTACAGTGGGACATCGTAGGGCAGGAGAATTTAGTTTGTTCCATATTTTCTCCCAAAGTTGTTCGCTGATTAGTATTGAATGTGCCATTGACTGAAAAGTGAAAACTACTCATCAAAAAGACTGGAATTTAGAAATTGCCTAAAGATAATAATCGCTGTCAAGCTTGTTGGCAAGTGGGACAAGTGTTAGTGTGTTACAACCAAACAGAGGCTACAAGTTGAAAGAACACGTTAATTCCCCAAGAGATTGAATGTGCAAGAGGACCCGCCATTGACTGAAAACTTATCAAAAACACTGGAATTTAGAAATTGCCTAGAAATAATAATGTATTGTAGGAGAGAGTGTGGAAGGGGTTATGACTCAAACTTCAGTGCAGTATAAATGTAAATAGCAGACTCCATTAACTATACATTCAAACACAATGACTACTCTGTTTTCAACTCTCTCTCTATGGATGTTTGTCGCAGTAGCTGTTGCTAATCTTGGCTTCTGCTATGCTACTACCGGCCAGTGGACTAACCAGACCACCCACCAAACCAGGTGCATCCCAACTGAGAGGGAAGCTCTCCTGGAGTTCAAGAAATATCTCAAAGACCCATCAAACCGGCTCGTAACCTGGGTTGCTGCAGCAGATGATGATGACGATTGTTGCAGTTGGTATGGAGTTAGCTGCTGATAATACAAAAGTATATCACAAGGGCATAACGGACATTGTACCTTCACAAAGTACCGTTGACCAGTCAAAACGGCACATGACCGGTTTGACCAAGTCAAAGATATGAAACGGCATCGTGACCGATTGACCTAGTCAACGGGAATAAGTGACCAAAGGACAAGTCTAGCCCGATCGCCTCAAAACGGCACGAAGCCGATCCACTCGCTAAGCTGTGAGGAAACGGATCGACACCTCTGCAAACATTGACCAGGTCAATGTTCTCCAAACGGCAGCATGCCGATTCAACACAACGGCAGTGTGCCGATTCGCTACAAACGGCACCTTGCCGATTTGGTATAAACGGCTTAAAGCCTACAATGAAGGTACACTGTATACTATTTCTATTAAATCAGTGGTCAAAGCCACACATGGGAGACAGCATTTCCTGCTCCCACTCAACCATTATAAAACTATTACCCATGAGGAATATTTATCCTCCCAAAGGTATGGTCTCTACTTTATAATTATTAACTCTTACTTTTAAACCACTTCGTGGAAAAAAGAGGAAAGGTGTCAGCAGATCTAACCACTCTAACCACTCTAGTCCTACATAAGGACTAGAGGGAAAGAGAGGAAGGACAGATCTGGAGCTCCAAAAAAAGGGACAGACACTGTTCCGATATACACTTGACCCCTGCACTTAGAGCCCATACTGACTTTGGCATTGGAGCTTCTACGCCGGAACACACTTCCGGCGCTTTGCAGGTGACTCGAGGACTCCAACCCCCACAGTCCGGCGTGCCATTTGACGGAAAAGCCCTCCTATCCTTCTTTGGATTATCAAATGGTGCTTTCATTGAGAGCTTTTGAAGTTTCAAGTGAGCAAGCCTTGAGATTCAAAGCTCTTCCTTCTCAATAATTTGGGGTTTTCATTTCCAAAAATGGCATCCAATCAAAATTTTCAATCAAATCAACCTGCTGGCGCTGCTGCTGATCAACGTGGATCACCACCGATGCAAACTTCATCTCCTCATGTGGGACTAAACACCACAGCTCAACGACCTATTTTTCCAGAAATTCCAGAAATTCCATTTCTGGGCGCTCCTCGACTAGGTGCAACCTCAGAGGTCATCGAACAAGCAATCATGCTCGAGTTTGCTGCCCTACACCAAAGGATGAACGTGATGATGCAAACGTTCATAGGAGGAGTTCCTCCACCAGTCAACCAGCCAGTTGTTCCTCAACGGATCTACAATCAACAGGCAGTAGAACCATCTTTGGAGCCACCACCAGGCCATCAAAGTGCAGATCTACCCAGAGGGGAAGACATAGAAGAATTTGTCAACCAAATAGCTCAACGCAGCGCAAGAAGGAGCCATGAACAATCATCTCAAAGTAGATCCGAGAAAAGGAGAAGCAGAGAGAGATCGGTGACTCCACACCAACCAAAGAGAGATCATGATAGAGATAATCCAGATCTGTTTAAACGGTCTGTTCAGCAACCAGATCGCGAAGAACAGGACGATGATCCAAGAAATCCGTTAACCCTTCGGGTTCGGAAACATCAAGTGAGCAGGCATGTCAAGCTACCATCCGATCACTACCATGGGACAACAGATCCGACGGTTCATGTGAGTTTAGTAAAGAAACATGTTAAGTTTTTTACTAGAAAGGATGAGGCTTTGTGCCAAATATTTGTAATAACCTTTAAAGGGATAGCCAACACTTGGTTTGAAAAGTTACCGGCCGGATCCATTGACTGTTTCGAGCAACTAGAAAAAGCATTCAGAAGCCGATTCAGCTCATGTATACCGACGGAGAAATCTTCAGCCGTTCTGTTTGACATGATGCGACAGTCAGGAGAATCGTTGGCTGCATACGTGGCTAGATTTAACACGGAACTAGCAACTCTTCCTGATGTAGCACCCAATCTTGCAGCAGAGGCGCTGAAAAGAAATTGTAAATACAGAGAGTTGGAGAATGCTCTGATTGCAAACACTCCTAAAACCTTGGATCTTCTGCGGATTGAGGTAGAAAAATACTCCAGAATGGAAGAAGCAGACTATCGAAGGAGGAAACGGGAGGAACCCGATCTCCAAAGTTTAGAAAAGAAGCAAACGGCGTGAAACCGATATGCAAATCGGTCAACCGATTTCTCTGCAATGCCGTCGTCCAGATCAGAGGGCAAAACGGCAATATTTGCAAAACGGCCTAGTGCCGATTGTGTGCAAACCTCAAACGGTTTTCTCAAAACGGCATCTGGCCAAACGGTCAAAATAGAGATAAGTCCAATTTGTTTTATCTTGTTAAAATTCCTGGAATATTATGTATAACATGAATTATCAAATATTTCCAAGCAATGAAAAATATATATTTGCAAGCGTTGTTTCTCATATGATTGCAGATCTTGAGAAAACAAAAATTAAATCAACCGTGGACGTAAGTCATTTTAGGCCGAACCATGTCACCAAAATCCAAGAATTGCAAACGATACATATATTGCAAACGATACATATATTACAAACGATACATATATTGCAAACGATACATATATTGCAAACGATACATATATTGCCAACGATACATATATCGCCACCAAGGCATATATCGTTATTGAGGCATATATCGCTATTGATGCATATATCGCTATTGATGCATATATCGTTATTGATGCATATATCGTCATCAAGGCATGTATATATTGTCATCACATAAAGACCATTTTGGTCCTGCTGATCAGACAGACAGCAAAATTACAAAGTCCGCTCCAAAACGGCAAAGCTACAAGGTCCGTTTCAAGCGGCAAATTTTTAAAGACATCGTCTGCCTTATCAATCGGCAATATTGTCAAAACGGCCCAGTGCCAAATCGACAAAGAAGTCAAAACGGTTGCAAACCTCAAAACGGCCATAACAGAACGGCAAGCACCCGATTCTGCTAAACAAAAAGAGATAAGTTCATTTTCAATTGTTCTATCTTTGTTTATTTTTTCTGGAGTATGATATATATATAACAGAAATCATTAAACATTAGCAATTACTAAAAATTGCAAAATTATATATATTCCGAATGATAATTGTTCATTACAAAATGTGCCAAAACGGCAATAATCAGCATAACAGGGAAAGACAAGGTGTAAACAAAGACAGTTCTATGGTTTATCTTCTGAAGAGGATTGATACTCCTTTGCCTCAGCTTCTCTTTCCAAGGAGTTAACATATAAGCCGATCTTCGTGGCATCAAAGTTAATCTCCCCATAGAATTCCATATAGCTGTCAATCATGATGTCCTTTGTCTTCTGTCGCCACCAGCCGATCTTGCCTGGAACTTTCTCCAGTTCAGCGTCCTTATCGGCAATATTGCTCCTAGCTGATTCCAACTCTACTGTTTTGGTCTCCAAATCGGCACGGGCTGCTTCCAGTTCAGCAGTGAGCTTGGCCACATTATTAATCAGAGCGGCTTTATCTTCACTAAGTTTGGTGACGGAATCACACAGGGCCGATTTGTCTGACAACAGCTCCCCGATCCGCACCTGCTCTTCCCTGATCTTAGCCGAAAGGCCATCCCTTTCGTGAAGACTATCGGCCAGCTTCTTGCGTGCGTCAATGACAACTTTCTTATCCGATTCATGGGCGGCCATCAGACTCTCTTTTTCTTTCTTAAGGGTAGCATTCTCAGCGGTTGATCGCCGAAGTGCCTCCCTGGACTCTTCAAGCTTCGAATCCACAACTTCTGCAGCATATCGGGAAGCACATAAACCGCTGTACATAATGCTTTGCAGGTTGGCAAAGTGAGAGCTAAGTTCCAAGTGGCTGTAGCGTTCCCTGTCGGCTTGATTGGCAAAAATTTCACCCATCAAGTGACCCGTCCGATAGTCAGTGCAAGCTGGCATTTTTAAACCAAGGGAACGGCCGCAGCTCTCTCCAAGGTTATTCAAACTAGCAATGTGAGTAACCTCGCCGTCAGGACCGTTGTTGGAAAGGTAGCCTTTGAAATCAGATGGGGGTGGAACGGCACGATCATCTGAAATAAATGGAGCATCGGATGAGCGCGGACCAGCCACCCAGTGAAGAAAAACAGAAGCAGAACCGGAAGAACTGGTTGGAGGAACATCTGCTGAAGCATTTACTTGCTCTTCTGGAGGAGAAACAGACGGACCCTCGCCGACAATCGGCTCAGTAGCTGCATTTGCCAGATCGGCATCAGGACGCTCTAAATCGGCGTCAGTCCGATTAAGGTCAATTGGCTCAGAAGAGGCTTCTGGCCGATTTGCTTGTTCAGGCGGAAGAGGAACGGCAGCAGACGGACCGGCTTCCTCAGAAACGGCTCCAGGCCGATCTTCCGCATCTTTTGTCGAAACGGCAGCCGCCCGTTTTGCCGCATTAGCTTTCTCCCTTTTCTCCACAGCTCTCTTCCTTTTCAATAGAACCCGTTTCGCCGCCTCAATAATTTGCGGGTCAGGGTTTTCCAAGGGGAAATACTCAAATGTATCTCGTCCAACCTTCTTTCGTCTATAGACCGAAGGTGCCGAAACTCCCTCATCGGCAGCAGGCTGATCAACCTCGGGGTCCTCAGAGCGATCCACGTTATCGCCAACTTCTTCTTCTTCATTAGAATCAACAATGCGAGAACAGTTTCGTCTATAGACCGAAGGTGCCGAAACTCCCTCATCGGCAGCAGGCTGATCAACCTTGGGGTCCTCAGAGCGATCCACGTTATCGCCAACTTCTTCTTCTTCATTAGAATCAACAATGCGAGAACGGATCGGTGCCGGTCCTGTTCTAATCGGTCGTCCACCATCTGCATAAAAACAAAATCGGCATCAGAATGTTACAACGAGTACGCAGAGTATCTTTGAAAACTCATAACTCACCACCAACGGCACAGTCCAGCAACGGCAAGCCCATTGCCATCTTCTGCACATTGAACTTCGTATCAAAAGTTAGCAAGATGTCGATTTGAGCTTGCAACGGACCAGACGGTTCTTCTGTCCTTATCCATTGCAGTTCATTGATTGCTGGATTGAACCCAGGTGACCACTCAGGTTTGGTCTCACAGGAAATCATGAAGAAGTGATCTCTCCATCCCTTAACAGAAGATTCATATCGGTCAAAATTCTTCAGAAATGGCTGAAGGTTCTCATCCTTGCGAGGGCGAAGAGTAACCAAACTGCTCCTAGTACTCAAATGGAAAAAGTATTTAAACAGTTGCAGCGAAGGTTCTTTGATTTTGAGGTGAGCACAGACATTGATAAACGCATAGATCGAAGCCCAAGAATTGGGAGTGATCTGGGCAGGGTTAAGAAGATGCTGCAATAGCATATTCTTCACCATAGTTTTCAAGGGAAAACGGAAGCCATAAGCAAACATTTTAGAGTACAGAACTCTATGGTTACCTAGCAAGGCACTGTTTAACCTAACATTAGGAGAAGCAACCATGGCCTTACACCCTACCGGCAATTCAATCCCATACTTCTCCAATTCCAAATTTAATTCATCCTCAGTCCTAATTTTGGTGGCAGTTTTCTCAAGCAACTCATCAGTGGAAATAACAGGACGTCTAGGGGCCATTTTTCCCACAAACCTCAATCACAAACAACACAAAGATAAAAGAAGGTTAAGAAATACCCGGTGGTTGCGGAAATCCCTGAAGAACAGAGCTGGGAATCGAAAATGGCAGAAAGAGTTTTTGCTTGAACAGAGAGAGAGAGTTTTTGAGGAAGAAGATGGGAGCGGCGTTTGAGAAATGAGGAGTGATTTAGGTTTTCCAAGGGAAACTGCTTTTAAAGAGAAATAATTATTAGCCGTTTATGTGTCCAATCGGTCACTGACAAGTGGCAGGTCTGTTCTGAAAAGCAGCGAATTGTCAACAAAGCTGTCAGGCATTTAATAAGAAACGACATGCGCGTCTCTCAAAGGGTTTTTTGAACTTTGAAATTCAAAATCTCCGCCAACTGAAGAGACGTCCTCTCCTCAAAAGTCACGAACAGTTACAAACGCTTAGCAATTAAAGCGCCACGTCACAGGTGCACATTAAGTTAAAATTCACTTTGTTGCTATTTATTTTTTATTTGCAGGAACGAAGAAAAACTCTTCGAATGGCAAAAATAAATCAAAACGGCAACATACCGATTATCAAGCACCAAGCCAGAAACGGCAAGCCCTTGGTAAACACTCGGGCTCGTTTGTTGTTGGGCCTCTGATAATACAAAAGTATATCACAAGGGCATAACGGACATTGTACCTTCACAAAGTACCGTTGACCAGTCAAAACGGCACATGACCGGTTTGACCAAGTCAAAGATATGAAACGGCATCGTGACCGATTGACCTAGTCAACGGGAATAAGTGACCAAAGGACAAGTCTAGCCCGATCGCCTCAAAACGGCACGAAGCCGATCCACTCGCTAAGCTGTGAGGAAACGGATCGACACCTCTGCAAACATTGACCAGGTCAATGTTCTCCAAACGGCAGCATGCCGATTCAACACAACGGCAGTGTGCCGATTCGCTACAAACGGCACCTTGCCGATTTGGTATAAACGGCTTAAAGCCTACAATGAAGGTACACTGTATACTATTTCTATTAAATCAGTGGTCAAAGCCACACATGGGAGACAGCATTTCCTGCTCCCACTCAACCATTATAAAACTATTACCCATGAGGAATATTTATCCTCCCAAAGGTATGGTCTCTACTTTATAATTATTAACTCTTACTTTTAAACCACTTCGTGGAAAAAAGAGGAAAGGTGTCAGCAGATCTAACCACTCTAACCACTCTAGTCCTACATAAGGACTAGAGGGAAAGAGAGGAAGGAAAGATCTGGAGCTCCAAAAAAAGGGGCAGACACTGTTCCGATATACACTTGACCCCTGCACTTAGAGCTCATACTGACTTTGGCATTGGAGCTTCTACGCCGGAACACACTTCCGGCGCTTTGCAGGTGACTCGAGGACTCCAACCCCCACAGTCCGGCGTGCCATTTGACGGAAAAGCCCTCCTATCCTTCTTTGGATTATCAGCTGCCATCATCATCATGACGACTCAACCGCACAATATGTCACTGGTCTCCATCTCAGTAGTCATTCACAATTTGAGTTCTACGGCGAATTTGATTATTAGAACATTGATGATTACATATTTGGAGGTAAAGTCAGTTCTGCTTTGCTGAGTTTGAAGCATTTAAGGTACTTGGACCTAAGTTACAATGATTTTGGAGGGATCCGCATCCCCTCATTTCTTGGCTCAATGAGGAGTTTAAGAACCCTTGAGCTCTCTCATGCCGGATTTCTAGGAATGATTCCTCATCAACTAGGGAATCTCTCAAATCTCCAACACCTTGATCTCCACGATAATTATTATGCACATGTCGAGAATTTGCAGTGGATGTCTGGCCTTTCTTCTCTCAAGTTTCTTGATTTGAGTGGTTTGAATCTCAGCAAAGTCTTGAATTGGGACAAGGAGATGCTAACCACACTCCCATCTTTGCTACAATTGCACTTGTCCGACTGTGACCTTCCTTCTCCACAACCACATTTACTTAATAATAATATCAATGCTTCTTCCATCTCCATCCTTGATTTGTCTTACAACTCTATTGCGCAGCACTCAGCAATCTTTTTAAGTTCGGTTTCCGGTCTTAAAACTTTGAAATCTCTTAATCTAATGGATAATGAATTACAAGGTTCAATCCCAAGAGAGCTGCAAAACATGAGTTCATTGAGGGAGCTGTACCTTGGTGATAACAATTTTCACACCTCGATACCCAACTGGTTGTATGGTTATCATAGCCACCTTCACCTTAAGGTGCTCAGCCTTTCTGAAAATCTCTTGTCAAGCTTTCAACCCCAGAGTAGCAGTAGTAGTGTTAAGAACTTTTCATCCCTCTCTGTCCTTGATCTGTCTCATAACCAGTTTGAAGGTCCCCTTCCTGATGAGATTCAAAACCTGATGAGATTCAAAACATGATTTCCCTTCAGAAACTTGATTTGTCTTTCAACGAGTTCAGTTCTCCTATACCTGAGTGGTTAGATGGTTTGACCCGTCTTGAGTACCTCGACCTCGGTTTCAATAACCTGGAAGGTAAGATTTCAAGTGCCAATTGGAACATGCCTTCTCTAATCTCTCTTGTCATGTCTCAACAGTCGGGAAGCAAATTAGAACTTGAAGGAGGGATTCCAAAGTCTTTCAAGAATAGTTGCAATTTGAGGGAACTCGATTTGTCAGATGTGAAATTGAGGCAGGACATCAATCAAGTCTTTGAAATTTTGTCGTTGCCTGGATGCGTTTCAAATGGGCTGGAGAGGTTGCTTTTGGACAACTGTCAACTATTTGGTGAGCTGGCTACCACAAATCAGCATTTCGGTCGGTTGATGTCCTTGACACTTCTACACCTTTCCGAGAACTCATTGAACGGAACTCTTCCTGTCAGTCTCGGAAGGCTTAAAAAATTGGAGGACGTATATCTTGATGGCAACTCATTAGCCGGTGACGTTTGGGAAGCTCACTTTGAGAATCTCAAAGATTTGAATAATTTTTTTGCGTCTGGGAACGAATTGAAGTTGAGAGTTAGTCCTAATTGGATTCCTCCTTTTGATCAATTGCATGAATTGGGTTTACGATCTTGGCACATTGGACCTCAATTCCCCACATGGCTTCGCTCACTCAAGTCTTTAGATACTCTCGATTTGTCAAGCTCTGGTATTTCAAGTACCATTCCTTTTTGGTTTTGGAATCTCTCCTCCAACGTCTTTAATTTAAATCTCTCTCACAACCAAATCCATGGAGTGCTTCCAAGCACACTAACTCAGTTTTTTTCTTCACAGTTAGTTATGGACATGAGTTCAAATCGCTTCCATGGTCCGCTTCTGATCGTCAGTCAAATACAGAATTTATAGTGCCTGAAAACGTGTGTGCACAAGAGATAAAGTGTACAGTGGCAGTCAGGGTCGAACACAGGGATTGTGAGAAACTGATCTATAGTCTTGAATATATTCGGGGGAGAAGTGCACAAAGAGTAACAATTAGGGGGGGGGGGGGGTTTACTTGGCTGAACAAGTCAGCCAAGGCAGGTTTCGGGAGCTAACAATTTCTATCTACGAGAACAGTATTCGGAGTCTCGAATGTCACGTTCGAGGTCCCGAATGGTAAAATAAGCAAATCAGTGTATAATTCCAGAAATAAAATAAATCAGAAACCGGTGCAGAGGTATCAACACAGACGTGAAATAGAACAAGAGCGAAATAAGCACAAATAATCAGTTGGAGAAAGGGTTCTCGGCAAAGGCACTCTGGGTTGCATTCGGGACCAGATCGTCATCAGCTCAAGGGTATTCCATTCAAGATGTCATAGAAATGACATGGGGACCAGATTCCTCGGATATCCCCTACTTTTCTCTTAAGAGAAACTACCCCCCGTTTCCACCTATGAGGTAGTCTTGACAGTTTGCCATCCCTCCAGGCACGAATGCGGGAGGGCCATACTCAAACTGCCCATGAAGTTAAGAAAAGACAGATCTAGAGCTAAAGTCCCTCAGTTTGTCAGACTCGTGACCCAGCTCTAATCAACTACCCAACCTCTCTATTCAAGACCACTTTGACACAGTCAAGACTAAATAGATGCCTACTTACTCATGCAATTTTCCTTCCGTATTCATCACATAAATGGCAGCCTTTACACAAGATAATTATCAGTTGATCAAGCCTCAAATTAAATCATGCAGAGATATAATTAAACCGATGAATAGTTGAATATAGCATCAAGAATATTTTAAGCACATTAAGGCCTCGAATCTGCCCCTGCAACCCTTGAATCAGCCTTGCCAAGAACTAGGAATTTAGCTACTCATGCTTAAAGATGAACAAATAACGATTAAAGAAAGCATAACAAGTAATTAAATAGTGTAAGGGAAGAAAACTTGTTACTAAAATTCCGTTTATAGCTCGACAGCAATGTTGGAGAAGCTAACAATGGCTAGAGAGAGAAACTAGAGAGAAGTCTAAGCTACTTCTAAATTATGCTAATTAATTAAATTCCTAGGAGAGATCCCCTCTCAAAAACCTCTTAAAACTATTCATGGATGCCCTTTATATAGTAGAGCTCCAAGCACAAAATATCTACAGCCCAAAAGCTAGGGACAAAATGCATTAATTGAAAGCCTAAAGAAGTGGATCTATGTTCCCAAAAACACAAAGCTGGAAAAGCATAAAGCTGTCTGGTTTTTCCAGCTTTGGCAGGTCTGGAGTGGGCTCAAGACTGAAATCCGCAGGTGTTTGGTAATCAGTGCAGAGCGTCAGAACAGTGTCAGAGGGATCACATGGGCGTTAGGTGGGGTGACACGTGGAAACGTCATCCTTTACCCTTCGGGAGTCCCGAACTGGGAATCCGATTCGGGACCTTGAACGCTGCTTTGGACTCGGGACCTCGACTTTTGGTCTTGAAGCTCGAATTCGCTCAAAATGCACCAAAAATGTTTGTTTTAGCATAAATTCCCTTTTTAGGCCTAGATCTGCAATAGTAATGAAATCAAGGGTAAATTAGCAGAATCAAGCTCCAAATAAGTGGGAAAATGGAGGGAAAATCATGCATAAAAACATGCTATCAGCTTCCTTTTGTTTCTTCCAATTTGATTGCGTTGGATCTTTCAAACAATTCATTCTCAGGTTCCATCTCAAAATTCTTATGTCCTTCCAACCCGCACCACAGCATGCCAAATATTCTTCAACATCTTAACTTGGGTCAAAATCTTTTATATGGGGAGATACCAAATTGTTTGGCAGCTTTCCCTGATTTGGTGGACATTAACTTGAGCGACAACAAATTTAACGGTACCATTCCCGAATCCATTGGCACTTTACATAGGCTCGAGATGTTACACCTTCGCAACAACAGTTTATCAGGAGAACTTCCACTGTCACTTAACAAGTGTGCACAATTGATCACAATTGATGTTGCCGAAAATGAACTGGTGGGAAACATTTCAAGCTTTGTTAGTGCAAGATCACTTTTTCGAGGGGGACCCTTGCTGTATTTCGGGACAGAGGCTCGAGGCCTTGAATGATACTGGCTGTTTGTTTTTCCTCTTCTTGAGGGTATGGTCTTGCTCTCTTCTCTCTTTTATTTTTCTGTCTATTTTTCTATATATATATATATATATTTTTCGAGAGGGGGAAGTAGAGCT
The DNA here is from genome assembly GCA_963691705.1 of Viola odorata. Lineage (NCBI taxonomy): Eukaryota > Viridiplantae > Streptophyta > Magnoliopsida > Malpighiales > Violaceae > Viola > Viola odorata. Next base: position 67,350,357 of record OY829541.1, read on the forward strand.
GGTCTGGTTGAGGAATGAGACCTTTTCTTTGGGGGGCTGATGCCTGATTCCACTCCCCCACACTTGTGTTTTGTTGTGGATGGGAAGTGGTTTTTCGTTCTGGTCTGCCCTTGAATTTAGCTTTTGAGGACTTGAATTTGCGCCAGCATTCGGGGTCTTGAATGGATACGTGACCCCCACACTTTGCCTTTGCCGCTTCTTCTGGTCTAGTCTAGCCCTCGATGGCGCTCCCAACAACATCGCTCACCTGCCAAGAGAAAGATCAAGAAAAATTCAAATGGTCAGAATGGAAGGTCAAGAAGGGGTTCGGGGGTAAGAAAAGAATAGCACAGAAGAAAAGAAATGAGAGAAAACAATGTGATGCGAAGACTTAATCTTTTTGCTGCTTTCCTATGTCTATGTGTGTCTATACCCATGGATATCATGCAAGCCCAGCCAGTACCTAGCCATGCATTTATCACTCGAACAATAAGTATAGGCATGAAGGCTCAAATGCTCACAAGGTGTTGATTCGTGACTACTGGTGTCTAGGTCGTGAAGCAGATATAAGGCATAACAGGCAAAGCATGAATCATTCGGGACCCTGTCTAATAAAGCATTTTCCTTCTATGTGCATACCTCAGGTGTGTGTCCATCATTGAGGTGTTTTCAAAAATAGGCCTTGAGCTAAAATCCGAAAAAAAATTGCAAAAGAAATCATGCATAAGCTTAGGAAAAGTAAACTAGAACATAAGTATAATAACTACTTAAATACTAGCAGTTGAAACTCCCCCCCACACTTAGGCAGCGCATTGTCCTCAATGCGGGAAGGAGACAAAAGATGAGGCAGTTTTAAAGAAAGTGCAGAAAAGTAAATTGTTCAGAGATAAATAGCCCACGCAGGGGCAAAGGGGTGGGAAGTGTTCGGGATCATGGGGGAGGACGAGAACGGCGCATCGCAATCAGCACGTCAGCCTGAGTTTGGATCTCTCGAAGGATCGCGAGGTTGGTGTCCAGGATCAGGCGGAGGAGCTGGTTCGTAGTGGATTCATCTGGAGTGGGTTCGGGCACTCGGGAGTCAACTGTGGGCTTCGGGGCAGTCGAAGTGGATGCTTTGCTGGGAGGAGGTTCGGGAGCAGCAGACGGCTTGGAGAGGTCTGGGTACTCATACTTGCCTTCGATCCTGCCCTTGTTACCTGCATGGAAGCTCAAGATACCATCAATAACACAAAGAAATTCCATCGCGTCCAAGGATTTGAAACCAAGGATCTTGAAGGAATTCGGGTATCGATACAGGTTGAGTTCCCGTAGTGTCGAGGTGTAAAGTTGGGAGGCCAGGCTGGTGACAAGTGATCCAAGAACAGGAGAGCGACCCTGGGGGGCATTGGCAACATTGTGGGCAGCGGTGGCGATCCAGTAGCCAAGATTGACGCGCTTCTTGTGGTACATGGCCCACAGGAAAAACAGCTCCGTTTGGGCTAGCTGCCCAGAGGTCCCGAATTTACCCGCGAGGGCAATGGACAGGAAGCGTTGCAGGATACGGAGGGCTGGGTCTTGAATGCAGTGGGCCTTGGCATGGCGAGAGTCAAACAGTATCTTGTCTCGTCCAGAGAGCTCCCGAAGAGCTTTGTGACTGTTGAACTCGGGGGGGATAATGGTGAGAGCGTTCTGATATGCGGCCTCTTGAATGCCCTCACGACTGACAAAGCCCAGATAGACGTTGAAGTCGTTGAGAGACATCGGGTGCCACTTGCTTGCTAACCTGAAATTCACACATCCCTTGGCAGACAGATCGAGGCCGACCCCACCCCCGGGTTTAAACAAATCAATCTTAAACCAAAAACTAGCAAAGAACTCCAGGCTGAGTTCCAAATAGGTAGGTTGATCCATGTAAAAGAAACGTTCCCACCCGATACCACTGATATACTCCCGAATCCGGGACCCAACACCCATCTTATCACAAAACTCCAGATCTAGTTTAGGGCAGGGGGCTACTCCCTTGAAATTCATCAAAGTCACCTTATCCAAGGAAGGCTTATCATTAAAGATAAAAAGCTCATTGAAAGTTTCAAGGTTAGCCGTTACCAGGTAACTGGGTCGGGACCCAGGAGCAGAATCAAACTCTTCATCTTCCGCCTCGATGCGCTGGGATTTGCGGGGAGTCTCAGTAGCAGGAGCTTTACCCTTGGAAGAGGCCGGGATCTTCCTTTTCTTACTGGCCGGAGGTTTGGGGGCTGGAACCTTAGGAGCAGGGAGCTTTGGGGTGTTTTTCGCGGCTCGGGTCTTACCCCTGGCCGGTTTCAGGGGTGGACTGGGAGGTTGGGGCGGGTCGATCTCCCCTTCTCCTTCATTGGCTATCTCCTCTGCTGGGCCCTCTAGAACGTCCTCAGGACCTGGAGCAGTGTGCTCGGGATCCTGAGGACCGTGCTCTTCTGGTCGCTCAGTCAGCTCGACCTCCTCCTCACCATCACGTCCGCCGTCGTCCTCCTCCTCTCGCTAGTCGTCGGAATCCCACGGGAATTACTCCTCATTCTCGTTCTCCACCCGTCGGGCTTCCCTGAGGCTGGAACTGGTCTGGGGCTGTTCGTCCTCCTCGGTGTCAGAAGGAATCATGTAGCCAATGGGCTTAACGTCAAGGGGGACGGAGTTGACAGGGCTGGGCGGCGTTTTCTTCTTGCTGCCGGGGGTGGTGGTTGGAGGGACACGGCGTACCTTTCCAGATCTGGTCATGTCTGCGAGAGGGGTAGGGGAAGGGATTTCGTCTAGGTTGATGGTGGTTTCGGAAGATGGAGATTCGAGCCGTTCAGTGGCTGCTGGAGAGTGGTTGGAGGTGGTGGTGTTCGGCTGGTTTTGGTGAGAGAGGGGAGTAGGAGTTGGAGTGGAAGAGTGAGAAGTGGGGTCTTTGTTTAGGTTTAGACTTGTGCGTGCCATAAGGAAGAAGAGATGGTTTTTGTTTTCGGAAAGAAGAGAAGTGTTGTGATTTGATGGGGAGTGATGAGGGGTTTTGGTTGGGTAACGGTTGGGTGACGGTTTAGGTGGCGTGGGTGAGTAGGTTTTGGCAGGCGTGGGAACGTGGAGAGAGAGGCGGGAACTGATGTTTCGGTCTCTGCTATCCACGTGGCGCGATGGGAGAGGGCGCTCAGTGCCATGGGCAGCGTGCTCTTACACCTGCGCGGAAATCAGGAAAAGCAAATCAGCTTTTTGGATTTTCAAAAGAGGAGGGATAAGAATAAAATCAGAGGTAATTAAATGGGGTGAATAAAGGAGCAGACAAGACATTAAATAGGAGACAGAGAAATTAAATGAAAGGGGAAAGAGGACAAAGAAAATTTAAATTTTTACCTAGGTAACATAAAAAGTGCACATAGAAAATTTGAAAAGCTAGAGTTGACCCAAACAATAAAATGAAAAATAATAAAATAGAGGAAACTAAAGAGACCGACGGACAAAAAGAATAAGAATGGACAAAACTAATTAAAATCACCTAGGGAAGATAAGAAATGGGTTTTGGGAAAAGAGAAAAGAGGATGTCGGATGCAGAATTTAGAGACAAGAAAATTAAAGGAAGAGGGTTAGAAATTCGGGGTTGGTCCCCACACTTGGCCATGATTATCGTCCAGGCCTGGGCGTCGTGTCCTCATTCGGGAGTGTCGAGTGTTGGGTCCTCGACCCTTGCTTCCTCTGCAGTCGATGGCTTGAATCCTTCATAGAAGGGTTTCAACCTATGACCGTTCACCTTGAATGGCTCCCCATTGTCCAAATTTTGGATCTCAACAGCACCATGGTCAAACACCGCAGTGATTCGGTATGGTCCCGTCCATTTGGACTTGAGCTTCCCCGAAAAAATCCGTAGTCTGGAGTTGTAGAGCAACACTTTCTGCCCAATGGTGAAGTTTTTGACTACGAGGTGCTTGTCGTGCTGGGCTTTGGTCTTGTCCTTGTAGATCATGGAATTTTCATAGGCATTCCCCCGAAGTTCTTCAAGCTCCTGAAGTTGCAAACAGCGTTCCTTTCCTGCCAAGTTCAAGTCCATGTTGACTTTCTTGAGTGCCCAGAAGGCCTTGTGTTCTATCTCGACCGGAAGGTGACACGGCTTGCCATAGACCAACCGATATGGCGTCATGCCAATCGGGGTCTTGAATGCGGTGCGGTAGGCCCAAAGTGCGTCTCCTAGCTTGAGACTCCAATCTTTTCTCGACTGATTCACTATTTTTTCGAGGATAGCCTTGATCTCCCGATTCGAGACCTCAGCTTGCCCATTGGTTTGGGGGTGGTAAGCTGTGGATACTCGATGAGTCACTCCATACTTGTTAAGTAGCGAAGTGACTGTTCGATTGCAGAAATGAGTCCCCCGATCGCTGATGAGAGCTCGAGGGGTCCCGAATCGGTTAAAGATGTGTGTTCTGAGGAAATCGGCAACCACTCTTGAATCGTCCGTTTTGGTGGCCTTGGCTTCGATCCATTTGGAGACATAATCTACTGCAAGCAGAATATACGTATGCCCGAATGAATTCGGGAACGGCCCCATGAAGTCAATGCCCCAAATATCGAAAATATCGCACGCAATGATACTGGTCAAGGGAATTTGGTTTCGGGCTCCGATGTTTCCCATGGCTTGGCATCGAGGGCATGTTGCGCAAAATAAATGACTGTCCTTGAAGATGGAGGGCCAGTAAAGACCCGCTTCTAGGACTTTGAGTGCGGTTTTCTTTGCAGCAAAATGTCCCCCTTCTGTTGTTGAATGGCAGAACTTGAGGATGGATGGGACCTCGTCTGTGGAGACACAGCGCCTAACGATCTGATCTGAACAATGTTTCCATAGGTAAGGGCTGTCCCAGACATAGTACTTGGCTTGTTTGCGGATTCGGTTGTGTTCTGCACTCGAGGCCTCGACTGGAAGCGCACCAGTGGCACAATAATTAGCTATGTCCGTGAACCAGGGGTACTTTGCCGTGTCAACTAAGCACAGATGCTCATCAGGGAAAGACTCCCGAATGGTTACTTGGGAGTCGTCTTCTTGATGCGGGAGTCGACTCAAATGATCAGCTACACAGTTCTCGGTCCCTTTTTTATCCTTGATGGCTAGGTTGAACTCTTGAAGCAGGAGAATCCAGCGGATAAGCCTAGGCTTCGCGTCTGTCTTCTTGAGCAGGCATCGAAGAGCGGAGTGGTCAGAGTACACAATCACTTCTGTGCCCAGGAGGTACTGCCGAAACTTATCAAGGGCATAAACAATGGCCAAGAGTTCTTTTTCCGTTGTGGTGTAGTTTTGCTGGGCGGGATCCAACAACTTGGAGGCATAATAAATGACATAAGTCTCCTTGTCCTTCTTCTGGCCCAGAACAGCTCCCAAAGCTTGGTTGCTTGCGTCACACATGATCTCGAATGGGAGCGTCCAGTCGGGAGCTCGAATGATGGGAGCAGAAATGAGCTTAGCTTTCAGGGTCTCGAATGCCTTCTTGCACTTGTCATCAAAGACAAACTCTACATCCTTGTGTAGTAATTGGCACATTGGCTGGGCAATCTTGGAGAAATCCTTGATGAACCTCCTATAAAAACCTGCATGTCCAAGAAAAGAACGCACATCTCGAATATTCGAGGGGTAAGGCAAGGTCTCGATAGCTTGAATTTTAGCCTTGTCCACTTCGATACCCTTTCGGGACACGATGTGGCCTAAGATCAGTCCTTGGTCAACCATGAAATGACATTTTTCAAAATTAAGAACAAGGTCAGTGTCGATACACCTTTGCAGAATTTTCTTTAAATTCAAGAGGCATTCGGAGAAAGAGTTACCATAGACCGTGAAGTCATCCATGAATACCTCGATGCATTCTTCCACAAATTCTGAAAAGATGCTGACCATGCACCTCTGGAATGTGGCCGGGGCATTGCATAACCCAAAGGGCATGCGTCTGTAAGCAAAGGTCCCGAAGGGGCACGTGAAGGTGGTTTTCTCCTGATCTTCAAGGGCTACTGGAATCTGGTGGAATCCCGAATACCCATCCAGGCAGCAGTAGTGCGTCTTGCCCGCGAGGCGCTCCAACATCTGATCTATGAAGGGAAGTGGGAAATGGTCTTTTCGGGTGGCTTCATTCAGGCGTCGATAGTCAATGCACACACGCCAGCCATTCTGGATTCGGGAGGGAATCGGCTGACCCTCGGGACCCGAAATGATTGTGATGTCAGTTTTCTTCGGGACCACCTGAACTGGGCTGACCCATGGGGAATCAGAAATGGGATAAATGACTCCGGCATCGAGTAGCTTCAGGACCTCCTTCTTAACTACTTCCATCATGGGAGGGTTCAAACGCCTTTGGGGCTGTCTCACTGTCTTGGAGTCCTCTTCGAGATGTATGCGGTGAGTACACAAGGATGGTGACAAACCCTTGATGTCGGCAATCGTCCAACCGATGGCCTTCTTAAAACTCTGGAGAAGATTCACTAGCTCAGTTTCTTGCTCTGCTTTTAATTTGTTGGAAATTATGACCGGAAGCGTTTCTGCCTCCCCAAGGTATGCATACTTCAAGTGTGAGGGCAGCGTCTTTAGTTCCAGGTCTGGAGCCTGTTCCAGAGACGAGGGAAGCCGTACATGATCTGCGCATTCAGGAGACTCGCTCGGGGGTTCAACCACCAGGGCAGCATTTTCTTCAAGGGTTGCTGCAACTGTGCTCAGTTCAGAGGGGACCGTAATAGAAGCTGTCATCTCTTGCAGAGATTCGGGGGTGAGACTTCGGTCAAGAATCTGCTTCAAGGGCTCGACAGAATTCAGTTCAGCAATCTCCTCCACAAGTGGATTTATTATATCAACAAAATTGACACTGGAAAATTCGGGAGGGTACTTCATGGAGTCCAGCATGTTGAAACGAATGATTTCCCCGTCGAACTAGAGGGATATCGAGGCCTCATAACAATCAATCTTTGTGCGGGCAGTAGCCAAGAAAGGACGTCCCAAGAGCAGATCCGAAGACTTGGTGTTCGAGGGATTTTCCATGGAGAGAACATAGAAATCTACCGGGAATAAGAATTCACCAACCTGGACAAGAACATCCGTGATGATTCCTTTGGGGTATACCACCGAACGGTCTGCAAGCTGGATTACCAGTGTGGTTTCTTTCAAGGGCCCGAGTCCGAGGCCATTGTAGATGGTCAAGGGCATAACATTGATTCCAGCTCCCAAATCGCACATCGCTTTTCCAATATCGATAGTCCCGATCTTACACGGGACCGTAAACATGCCCTGGTCTTTGCATTTGGGAGGAATTTGTCACTGGATATGGGCGGATAAATTAGCCCCCACACTGATTCTATTTACCTCAGTGAATTTGTTCTTGTTGGTGCACAACTGTTTCAGAAACTTAGCATATCGAGGCATGTTCTTGATGGCCTTGAGGAGTGGAATATTGATAACGACTTTGCTAAACATCTCAAAGATGTCCCGATCCTCTTCCTCTTTCTTTTTCTTGACCAACCGCTGAGGGAATGGTGGCTCGAATACTTTGTTTATGAATTCTTGAGAGAATTCTTCCTCCTCAACGGGCTGCTTCTTCTTGCAGCGGGACTTCTTGCTGGAGAAGAAGTGATCAAGTGCTGCGTCGCCAAATCGGGACTTCTTAGGTTGGTCAGTAGGTTGTTCGGGAGGTGGTGGCGCAGTATTGTTGGCCTCTGGACCAGGAACAACAATGTTGGCTTCGGGGTCTGGGTGGACACGAGAAGGGATCTCGAGACCACTGCGGAGGTTCATGGCACACGCTTCATGATTCGGGTTAGGTTCCGTTTGCCCTGGAAATCTCCCTCCATTTTTTACTTCCTTCATTTCGGCCATGAGGGTCCGAATCTGTTTTTCCAATTCTGCGATTTTCTTTTTATCGGGGGAGGGGTCCTCATTCGGGGGTGGTGGTATGGTGAAATTCTGGTCTGGGGGAGGCTGCCTCTGGTACTGGTAATTCTGAAAATTGGGCCTAGGCTTGAAGGCCTGCATGTTGAAAGGAGGGGGGTGATTTCCGTATGGATTTTGGCCATACTGATGGCTGGGTCCGGCCTGCTGGTTGTTGTTCCATCCATAGTTAGGTTGCTTCCAACCTTGATTGTGGTGTTGGCCATATGGGGCATTGAATCCGCCGGCTGCATTGACTGGAATCTCATCGGGGATGAATGGGCAAGCATCCGTTGGGTGGTCTGAAAATTGGCAAATCTAGCAGGCCTTGACCTGGACTGGCTGTCCCGAAGCCATGTTTTGCAACATGCCCGTGATGGCTGCAAGTTGATTCTCCATAGCGGCTGAGCGTGCATCTTGAACGCTAGTGGAGTTGTTGAGCTGGAGGTTGTTCTTGGCCATGAGTTCGATAGTGGCCTTGGCAGCAGCTGGAGTGAGTCTAGTGATGGATCCATTAGCAGCAGCGTTCAACAAGGCCTTGTCCCGACCGTTGAGTCCTTCACAAAAGTATTGCATGAGGGCATGTTCGGACAGATTATGCGAGGGGCATAGGGCTTGCATCTTTTTAAACCGCTCATAGTATTGCTCAAGATCTTCCGAATCCTTTTGGAGGATGGATACGAGCTGCTTTCGGGTCACCATTGCTATGGACACGGGGTAGTATTTGTCCGTGAAAGCTTTAGACATCTCGGCCCACGAATTGATAGATTGCGGCTGCAAGTCGTAAAACCAGTCAAGGGCGTCGTCCTTGAGGGACCACATAAAGGCACGTAGCTTGGCATGCTCAACAGAGACGTTGTGAGGCTTCATGGCGTCGCAAATGGAGTGTAGCTGCTGTAGGTGGCGGTGTGGATTCTCCTTGGCCAACCCTCGAAAGAGTGGCAGATGATGCATGGTTGCGGACTTGAGTTCCCAGTCATTCGGGACTGCTGGCCAGACAATACAACTGGTTGGGGCTTCGGGAGCAGCATTGAAATCATCGATGGTCTGGATTGGCGGGGGAAGTGGTGGAACGCGATCTCCCACGGGACCGTGGTCAACCATTTCGGGTCCTTCTGGGTGATCAAGGGGAAAATTCTCGTGGTCTGGATTGTCTTCTAAGTCAAAAAGACGTTCGAGGTCCCGAACGCAAGGGTTGGAATTTCCTTGTGCCAGTCGTCGAAGTCCCCTTTCGGTCCGTCCTAGCTCGTGATCAAGGGGTAGTAATTCGGGTGCGGATCTCCTGGTCATACAAACAAGAAAAATAAATCAGTCTTGAAACAATCCCCGGCAACGACGCCAATTTGATCGTCAGTCAAATACAGAATTTATAGTGCCTGAAAACGTGTGTGCACAAGAGATAAAGTGTACAGTGGCAGTCAGGGTCGAACACAGGGATTGTGAGAAACTGATCTATAGTCTTGAATATATTCGGGGGAGAAGTGCACAAAGAGTAACAATTAGGGGGGGGGTTTACTTGGCTGAACAAGTCAGCCAAGGCAGGTTTCGGGAGCTAACAATTTCTATCTACGAGAACAGTATTCGGAGTCTCGAATGTCACGTTCGAGGTCCCGAATGGTAAAATAAGCAAATCAGTGTATAATTCCAGAAATAAAATAAATCAGAAACCGGTGCAGAGGTATCAACACAGACGTGAAATAGAACAAGAGCGAAATAAGCACAAATAATCAGTTGGAGAAAGGGTTCTCGGCAAAGGCACTCTGGGTTGCATTCGGGACCAGATCGTCATCAGCTCAAGGGTATTCCATTCAAGATGTCATAGAAATGACATGGGGACCAGATTCCTCGGATATCCCCTACTTTTCTCTTAAGAGAAACTACCCCCCGTTTCCACCTATGAGGTAGTCTTGACAGTTTGCCATCCCTCCAGGCACGAATGCGGGAGGGCCATACTCAAACTGCCCATGAAGTTAAGAAAAGACAGATATAGAGCTAAAGTCCCTCAGTTTGTCAGACTCGTGACCCAGCTCTAATCAACTACCCAACCTCTCTATTCAAGACCACTTTGACACAGTCAAGACTAAACAGATGCCTACTTACTCATGCAATTTTCCTTTCGTATTCATCACATAAATGGCAGCCTTTACACAAGATAATTATCAGTTGATCAAGCCTCAAATTAAATCATGCAGAGATATAATTAAACCGATGAATAGTTGAATATAGCATCAAGAATATTTTAAGCACATTAAGGCCTCGAATCTGCCCCTGCAACCCTTGAATCAGCCTTGCCAAGAACTAGGAATTTAGCTACTCATGCTTAAAGATGAACAAATAACGATTAAAGAAAGCATAACAAGTAATTAAATAGTGCAAGGGAAGAAAACTTGTTACTAAAATTCCGTTTATAGCTCGGCAGCAATGTTGGAGAAGCTAACAATGGCTAGAGAGAGAAACTAGAGAGAAGTCTAAGCTACTTCTAAATTATGCTAATTAATTAAATTCCTAGGAGAGATCCCCTCTCAAAAAACTCTTAAAACTATTCATGGATGCCCTTTATATAGTAGAGCTCCAAGCACAAAATATCTACAGCCCAAAAGCTAGGGACAAAATGCATTAATTGAAAGCCTAAAGAAGTGGATCTATGTTCCCAAAAACACAAAGCTGGAAAAGCATAAAGCTATCTGGTTTTTCCAGCTTTGGCAGGTCTGGAGTGGGCTCAAGACTGAAATCCGCAGGTGTTTGGTAATCAGTGCAGAGCGTCAGAACAGTGTCAGAGGGATCACATGGGCGTTAGGTGGGGTGACACGTGGAAACGTCATCCTTTACCCTTCGGGAGTCCCGAACTGGGAATCCGATTCGGGACCTTGAACGCTGCTTTGGACTCGGGACCTCGACTTTTGGTCTTGAAGCTCGAATTCGCTCAAAATGCACCAAAAATGTTTGTTTTAGCATAAATTCCCTTTTTAGGCCTAGATCTGCAATAGTAATGAAATCAAGGGTAAATTAGCAGAATCAAGCTCCAAATAAGTGGGAAAATGGAGGGAAAATCATGCATAAAAACATGCTATCAGCTTCCTTTTGTTTCTTCCAATTTGATTGCGTTGGATCTTTCAAACAATTCATTCTCAGGTTCCATCTCAAAATTCTTATGTCCTTCCAACCCGCACCACAGCATGCCAAATATTCTTCAACATCTTAACTTGGGTCAAAATCTTTTATATGGGGAGATACCAAATTGTTTGGCAGCTTTCCCTGATTTGGTGGACATTAACTTGAGCGACAACAAATTTAACGGTACCATTCCCGAATCCATTGGCACTTTACATAGGCTCGAGATGTTACACCTTCGCAACAACAGTTTATCAGGAGAACTTCCACTGTCACTTAACAAGTGTGCACAATTGATCACAATTGATGTTGCCGAAAATGAACTGGTGGGAAACATTTCAAGCTTTGTTAGTGCAAGATCACTTTCGGGTATGAAAATTCTTACTTTGCATTCGAACAACCTTAGTGGTCCAATTCCAGAGAAGCTTTGTCATGCGACATCTTTGCACATTTTGGACCTTGCAAATAATCTTTTCGATGGGACCATACCATCATGCTTTGGCAACTTATCTGCAATGACCAAAATGAATGAATCTACTGGGGTCATTCAACCTGATGGTTTGAGATATTATGATTCGACATATTTAGAGACTGCGTTACTTCTAATGAAAGGGAATATGCTAGAGTACAGCAGGAATCTTGGATTTGTTAGAAGCTTGGATCTTTCCAATAATAAACTGTATGGGAAGATTCCAGACGAAATGACAAGCCTTTGTGCTTTGTTATCTTTTAATTTGTCACACAATGCTTTGAGCGGGGGAATCCCAAAGAATATTGGTTTCATGAAAGAACTAGAATCTCTGGATCTTTCTGCGAACCAACTTTCCGGTGAGATTCCACAGAGTATATCAAGCTTGACATCCCTTGGTCAATTAAACCTGTCCCATAACAGATTGTCAGGAAGAATTCCTTCCGGCACTCAAATACAAAGTTTCAATGCTTCTAGTTTTGCTGGAAATGAACTTTGTGGGAATCCTCTTCCTAACAGCTGCAGTGTACCGAATGATGCAAATGACGAAGGAGGTGAAGATGATGATGGAGATGGAATGATGTGGTTTTATGTGAGCATGGCATTTGGATTTGTGGGGGGATTTTGGGGTTTTGTGGGTCCTTTGTTGCTTAACAGGCGCTGGAGGTTTGCATATTCCCTGTTCCTGGATAGATTGGGGAACAGAATCCGGTGGCAGTTATATAGGTTTGGTATGTTTTAAACTTCTTCTTGCTAAGAGATGTAATTGGTATTTAGAATAATGTGTGTTTCTATTTCATGTTAATCAGAAGTGAATTATTATATTAGTCACAGATCCATGAACATGGGAATCTCTCAAATCTCCAATACCTTAATCGAAGTAACGATGGTTATTATTTTTATGGGCAGTATTATGGCTCACACGTTGAGAATTTGCATTGGCTGTCTGGACTTTCTTCTCTCAAGTTTCTTGATATGCCCAAGAGGTAGCCACCACATTCCCTTTTACAGTTTTTTTTTTAATAAAAGAATACTAACTATTTATTTTAAAAAAGGTAAGTATTTAATATGTTAATTTAGGTCAACAAAAATGTGTAGTATTTAAAGTTGTAAATGTCGCAAAGCTTTGCAACAGCGGCGATAACACTCATTTTTCTTAATTTGGCATTTCCAGTGATATCTTCACCCAACGTGTTTAAAAGTGGCATGCAGAATTGTAGATATACTGATGCAATATTCAAGAGGAAAATCTGCTCTAGTTTTTTGTTCGACCAGAAAAGGAGCCCAAGAAGCAGCACAAAAGCTATCTCAGATAGCAATGACTTTTGGTTATTCAAATCCATTCATTAAAGACCAAGAGCAGCAGGCAAGGCTAAGGGAAGCTTCACTTTCATGCAGCGATAAACAAATGCAATCCTACATCCTTTACGGTGGTATGAGGCTAATTTGTTATGTGGTTTATACTTTATATTGCAACGTCCTTCCTCTTGTTCATGTCAGGTGTACTGTGACTTTATTTAACACCTTCAGTTCTTGCAGTTGGTTACCACAATGGTGGGCTTTCCCTGAAGGATCGTAGCCTTGTTGAAGGTCTCTTTCTTAAGGGTGATGTTCGAGTTCTGTGCACCACAAATACTCTTGCTTATGGGATCAACTTACCAGCTCATACCGTGGTGATAAAGTCAACACAGCACTTGTATGCTAACCAGTTTCCCCAGAACTTCCTATTTGGTGAAGAGTTCCCCCAGTTCATTCCATTCACCAAAATTTTGTATTCTGACGGTAACAAAGAAAAAGGCCTTTACATGGAGTATGACAGATCCACAGTACTACAGGTCCTATTTGCATTTTTAAACACGTTGGGTGATTTTGGAGTCCGTATCCCCTCATTCTGGCCTCAATGGTGAGTTTAACATTCCTTAATCTCTCTAATTCCTAGGTTGGAGGAATGATTCCTCGTCAACTAGGGAATCTCTCAAATCTCCAATACCTTGATCTCCACAATGATTATTATTATCCTGATGCGGGCTATCTTCTCTCAAGTTTCTTGATTTGAGTGGTTGGAATCTCAGCAAAGTCTTGAATTGGGACAAGGAGATGCTAACCACACTCCCATCTTTGCTACAATTGCACTTGTCCCATTGTCAACTTCCTTCTCCACAACCACATTTACTTAATAATAATATCAATGCTTCTTCCATCACCATCCTTGATTTGTCTGGCAACTCTATTGCGCAGCACTCAGCAATCTTTTTAAGTTGGGTTTCCAGTCTTAAAACTTTGAAATCTCTTAATCTAATGGGTAATGAATTCCAAGGTTCCATCCCTAGAGAGCTGCAAAACATGAGTTCATTGAGGGAGCTGTACCTTGATGATGATAATGGTTTTCACTCCTCGATACCCAACTGGTTGTATGGTTATCATAGCCACCTTCACCTTAAGGTGCTCAGCCTTTCTATAAATTACTTGTCAAGCTTTCAACCCCAGAGTAGCAGTAGTGTTAATAACTTTTCATCCCTCTCTGTCCTTGATCTGTCTCAAAACCAGTTTCAAGGTTCCCATTCCTGATGAGATTCAAAACATGACTTCCCTCCAGAAACTTGATTTGTCTTTCAACGAGTTCAGTTCTCCTATACCTGACTGGTTAGATGGTTTGACCCGTCTTGAACACCTCCACGTCGGTGACAATAACCTGGAAGGTAAGATTTCAAGTGCCAATTGGAACATGCCTTCTCTAATCTCTCTTGTCATGTCTCGACAGTTGGGAAGCAAATAAAAACTTGAAGGAGGGATTCCAAAGTCTTTCAAGAATATTTGCAATTTGAGGAAACTCGATCTGAGAGGGGTCAAATTGAGGCAAGACATCAATAAAGTCCTTGAAATTTTGTCATTACCTGGATGCGTTTCAAATGGGCTGGAGGAGTTGTCTTTGGACTACTGTCAACTATTTGGTGATCTGGCTACCACGAATCAACATTTCGGCCGGTTGATGTTCTTGGAAAGGCTAAACCTTGGTCTCAACAATTTGAATGGAACTCTTCCCATCAAGGCACTGGAATCAGTGACAAAACCAGCAAACAAACAGAAAAATATAATAACGGAATGAAGCAAACGAGAAATTATATGAAAATTCACTGACTTAACGACTTTGAAGACGCAAAGGATTAGCGTCATACCTTAGCCTTAACGACCTTTGAAGAAGAAGAACAAAAATCTTTCCATCTCTTTTTTAGTGGACAAACACTCGGAGATCAAGACAAAAGAACGAGAAAGGCCGTAGAAGATGTTATGCTTCGGAGTGACAAGGTGAGACGAGGCGGCGAGAGAGAAAGAGAGCACATCGTCGTCGGAGTGAGAAGGTGAGGCGAGACGGCGAGAGAGAGCACGTCGGAGAAGGTGAGCGGTGTTGAGGTAGCAGATTTTTTAGGTTTTGAGTATATATACTGAACCAAACCGACTTGAGATCCTGTTCGTCGACTAATCTGGTTTAATTTTAGTCTACGCGTGGAACTAATAGTATTGTGTCGTGATTATCAGAAATACTTCTTTATTAATTGTTCATGCGCCATCATTTTTATTTTTTTTAATAACTATAAAGTTCACATATTAATAATCACGAATATTTGAATCCAAAAAACAAAGAAAATATAGAATTAAATGTAACAGATACTAGGTAGGAAGAACAACACATCTGTAGCAAAATGTCCACAAGAAATACAAACTTCCGGCAAAGAAAAGAGGAATAACAGGAGACCAAAAAAAGAAAATAACAATGATAAAGTATTAATAGCAGTCTTACGCCTTTAAAACTTTTGTATAGGTTGTTTTCTGTTGCTTCCAAGATATGAACATCTTTTATCCCAAAAAATATTTTCCTAGACAAGTTATTTTTCCGAAACAAACAGGTCTAAATTCGTAGTAATTCTTCACTTCTTGATGTTGAAGACTCTAAAGAAGAGTAGGAAGCAGCTTCAACTTTTGTGGGTGCATTTGATGCAAAACTATTTGTGCTACTATTACCATAAGATCTTTTAGAACTTTCACTTCCTAACAAATTAGTATTCATATAAGGAGGCTGGCTTGGCATTGGAATTTCACAATCTTTGTTGGTCAGCATCCAAATCACTCGTTCCATGGATGGTCTTAAATTGGCTGAGGCTTGTGTGCATAAGAGCCCAATTTGAAGCACATTTGACGCATCTTCTTGTGCTGAAGAATCATCATCATCTCTAATGGAAGAGTCAATAGCATCAACCAATGTGTTTGACATGTAATGTTGCCACACCTGAAGTTATGACAAGCAAAATGAGCAAAACTTCCGATAAGCAAGAGTGAGACTCGAAATCGAGCTTTTTACCAGCAGACAACAGCGGGACTACATGCCGAGTGGCAATTTGCTATGAAAGTTGCTCAAGAAAGGTTTTAGAATGACTTACTGTTTGTAGTAGGGATCTAGAGTCTTCCATGAATGTATTGCATCTTTTACCACCAACAATTTCAAGAACTAGTACACCAAAGCTGTAAACATCTGCCTTCTCAGTTAGCTGTCCTCGTACCAGATACTCAGGAGCCATGTACCCTCTGCAATAAAGATTTGAAATTTGTTCTTATGAAAAGAGAAATGATTGGTATTCTTTTATATTAAAAGGGCAAAGAGGTATCCGGAAAGATCGGACAAAAAAGAGGAAGATTGTTATAGTAGAAAAGTGAGAAGGAAGTGACGAGGACTTACACTGTTCCTGCAATTCCAGTGCTGAGATGTGATTTATCAGCATCAAAACACCTAACAAGTCCAAAATCTGCAATCTTTGGATTGAAATTCTCATCAAGTAGAACATTGCTGCTTTTTATGTCCCTATGGATTATCCTAACATGAGCTCCTCCATGAAGAAATGCAAGCCCTTCTGCTGTTCCAACAATTATATTAAATCTCTCCTTCCAACTCAAACATTTCCCCTTTTTCTTATCTGCAAAAGCAAAAACCAATAATCCGCACTCGAATCAGAAGTTGTCAACCAGAAAGATGTCAATTTTCATTGATGTTGTTTAGGAAATAAAAGTTACCAAACAAGAATTGATCTAAGCTCTTGTTCGCGACATATTCATAAACCAAAAGACTTTCAGGTCCTTCAATGCTGCATCCTAACAGCTTTACAAGATTCTTATGTTGGATTCCGCTGATCGAATTCACCTCATTGAAGAATTCATCTACCCATTGCCTGGTATTGAAAATCAACCTCTTAACAGCAACAGTTTGTCCATCCGGCAGAGCACCTAAGAACACAGAACCAGCTCCTCCTTGGCCTAATTTCCTTGATGGGTTGAAGTAATCTGTTGCCTTCTCGAGGGTCTCGTACTTGAAACTTAAACCTGATTTGTTGAAACTAATCGAAAGCTTGCCTAGATTCTCGCGTTCTAGAAACACAAATGAGAATGCTATAGATTAGAACAGAAATGTATGAGACATAAGGTGTGGTAATAACTTTTCATAGCAGAGGAATTACCTTCTTTCACCTTCGACAACCGGATGTAACTTGCATAAGCTAAAAATAGAGAGAGCATGAGGAATGCAATTGCTGCTAAAACTACAGCAATGGTGACTCCTAAAGCAGAGAACCCTGTAAACACGAAAAACAGAGGAAACAGAACATGTTTGATTTCTGAGAAAATGTTGCAACCCAACAGAAAAAAAGATTGAGTCTTTAGTCTTTAGCTTTAAAAAATACAGTCACCCACCAAATGAAATCCAAAAATGTAATCTACCCACGAACCAAAATCCTAAGAAAATGTTGCAACTCAACCCAAAAAGATTGAATCTATAGTCCTCCTAGATTTAAAAATTACTGACACCCACCAAATGAAATCAAAAAACAAATCTACCCATGGACCAAAATTTTACTCCAAAAACCCTTACAGAATAGGCAAACTTACTTACCATGATCATGTCTTATATTTCCATGACTATAAAACTTCTCAGTTGAATATCTCAAATAACACCCAGCATTCATTCCTCTCCCTTCCTTCTTTGGAAAACATCCTTTCGCCTTTTTTGCGGCTTCATCCAAACATTTTTCACACCCTCCTCTGTTCACACTATCCCAGCACTGAGCCAATGCATAAACCCCTTCAGTTCCCACAACTCCAAATCCTCCATTTTCCACTGCTTTTCTTGTCACATTCTCAACCACAAGACCAACATTTCTAACAAATTCAAACTTTTCAAGATCATCAGCAGAAGCTGTAAGAGTCTCATTGCTGCAATTGACACTGTCCAAAGAATCAGACATAGATTCACCATAGAAGCTGTAATTGTCGTACCGCAAGAAACAGCCATCAAGAAAGATAGTTCCTGAAAGAGAAGGGAGGCAGCGAGGGAGCCTGGTACGAGACGCAGCGTAGCAGAGGAGGCAATCAGTTTGGGAAAGGTCTTGATGGCATTGGGCTAGTGCGTAGATGGGAATTGTAGAGTTTTTATGGTAAGTGGCGAAACGGTGATGGGTGATTTCTTGGGAAAGTGATTCCATTTCTTTAACGAAAGTTGGGATTAAAGAAGTGGAAATGGAAGGCGGGGGTCTTGTTTTGCCGCAATAGAGGCCGGATTCCGATATCCGAGGATCGGAGACGGATAGGGAGATGAGGTAGGGGGAGATGATTAAAGAGAAGAGGCATGTTTGGTGTAGGAAGTTTGAAATTGTTGAAGAGCAGTGATGCATGAGAAACTTGGTCTGTTTTTTTGGAGTTGCAGAGGAGAAAAGAAAACAGAGGAAACAGAGGAGGAGCTGGATTTGTTTGCATTTCTTCAGTATATATTTCTGGTTATTTTTTTCATCAGAGGTTGTTTTATTTATTTTATTCTCCTGCTTTTTAGGAGAATTAATTTGTCCTCGCCGGTACAGTTTACGATTGGTGACTCATCATCCTCTTATTAGTATTTTAATCTCAAAAGGAAAGTGTTTTGTGTTGGATGTCCATCTGTCTGTCACACATTTATTTGTTTAATATTAAATTTTCCACCTGCACTTCACCGTCCGGTGGGAACCTACTTGTCGGTGACATAGCCGCATTAACAGTCAACAACACTATTATTTCAACGACAAACACACTCTTCTTATCTCTCATCTCTATTATGTCATGTGGGCTATGTGTAGTTGGTCCATCACATTTTTCTCCACCTGCATTTTTTGCTTGCCTACATATAATCATGTAGCAATATATGATGTTCTTGCTTTTGGGATGATGAAAATTAAAAAGTTCTATAAATTAGTTCTTATTCATTTTTTTTTATAGATGAAGGTACGATTCGAGCGTTGGAACACTCGAATCTCTATTATATTTTTACCATCATTAAAACAACTAATAATTCACATTGACATTTTTTATCGGTAAAAAAATACAATTATAAATAAGAATTTGTACAAAAATGTTCAAAAATAGCGGCTATTATCTCTCAATAAAAAGTTGTGGCATTTTTCTATCGATACGTGGTCATTATTCTATTTAAGTGTAGAGATACTGCCCACTTTAGCATGAAAGTAACTACTACATTTTGCAATAGTCGTCTATGAACAAATCTCTTGACGAAAAAGGTGATCTAAAAATTTGTGGTTTAGAGTTAAGAGTACATATTATTTTCTTTAATACCAAAATAATGGTTGAGGTTTCTAAATCACTACTAAATAAAGTCTACTCTAAAACAATCCAAGATCCTCTTTACTAGATGATGATGATAAATTAGCTAATAATTGGCACCCTCATAAGAGGTAATACATAATTTGATCTATGTGTATGGAAAAATTATTTCATAGTAAGTATTTTTACGAGTTCAATATTGACTTGCATAGATAAGATTAGTCATAACGCAGTAAATTTATACATAATTGTGAGTCAGACTCCGTAGAACTTTAAAGCTTAATATCAAACACTAATTATTTTTAACTTCCCGCAAAATGATTTTATACACAAAAAATACCTAACCTAGCAAAACCGGAACTAATGAGGTTGTAACTCATCGGTGTTTTCAACACAGGTTAGGTCTTGGATTCAAGCCCTAACTTTGTGTCCTATTCTATTCATGGGAAAAGAAGAAAAGAAGCTAGCAAGCTGAAATTAAAGGGCAGAGGTGTTGTCACTCGGATACGAAGAACCCAGTAGTTCCATAACTATCCTCAAGAATGTTGATTTTGCGCCAAGCACAAAACCAGACTAGCTCGAGGGCAAACACATTACTCAAGAGAAAGCACAATCCTCCACGAATTTGGTTAGTGAGCGTAGAAAAGCTTTCATCCACCAGCAGTTTTAGCCCGTAGCATTGATTTTCAGTCCTCGTACGAGTAGTTTCTTCCATTAAACTTCTGCTGGTGGACATCTGTGCAGATATTAGTAGCAGACATAGTTAGCCAATGTGACTATTCATCATCCACCAAAGACATCACTGGAATCCCCTTGCTGGAAAAACCTGTACACTTGACTATCATCTCATCACCTACCTCAAAGTCACTCTTGCCACTACTCTGCAGGGCAACAGGAAATCGGTGATTTTCGCAAGTGACAAACAAATGAAAAGAAAAGAAGAGCGAGGGAGAAAAACATCAGTAGCACCATCTCTGAACAAGAGATTTAGTAAAAAAGGTTTAAGTTGTAACATAATAAATAAATAAACTAACCCTAGGGAAAATCAGAGTGAGAAAGAGAAAGTTAGATTTTACTGTACCATGTAAAAAAATGTAACAACAAACTTTGAAAGCATAGCAGTAAGATGATGCATACATCAAACCTGTACATTCCACAAACTCCACCACCAAGCTCAAGGACTAACCCATGTGACGGATTTGATGAACCTTGGCAATAACCTTTGTTCCAATCTCAGATTCTTTGCACTCACAGAAGCCTCAACCTCACCTTCTTTATCAGTCAGCGTATCTGATGTGTTCGTAAAGCCACTAGAATTAGATAATGTGGAACCAGGGCCATCATTTTGAGGTATCTTTAGCCTTTTTCTTATGATCCAATTTTGAAGCTTTCTTTATCAGTCAGCGTATCTTTAGCCTTTTTCTTATGATCCAATTTTGAAGCTTTAGAGGTTTTAGACTTGCTCTTAGAACCCCCAGACAAACCAGCAGACTTTTCCTCCTCATCACACTCTGCAGTACTTCGTATCAGAAATGCTGGTGTTGATGAAGAGGGGTCTGCCACACTTTTGTCATCCTGTGACTCATCCACAGTAGCCTTCTGCTCTTCTAATTCATTAGATACGGTCTCAACTGAGGCCCAAACACTAGGTGTTTCTTTCATTACAGGAACAAAATTTTCAGCTGCATTACTCTCGGATTTGGGACTTGGTAAAGTTGCTTTAAGTGATAGTGTAATGTTGCCACGAACATCCTGTCCTATGCACGTCAAAGAAAGCTGCTGTCCAACAGATACCACATCTGAAACCCGGGTAGACTGATGAAAGCAAGAAAATAGGATTTTGTATTCAAAACAAGAAACTATAGGAAGTTCTAATTGATATAGCATAAACCCATCCATAAGCAATATGAATTTATTATCCACCGCAACCTTAAAGCACATAAAAGAGGATCACAGGAACATTTGGTTGAGACTTGAGAGTAAGCAAGCCTTAAGAGACATCGTTGGGCATTTGTTCACACGACACCGTATGACCAAAACAGGAAAGGAATCATAAAATCATGATCAATTCGACATAATCCATTTCACAAAATCATTTAACAGTCCATGCTCTTCCTGTCAGTATTTCCTATCAGTCCATACCATTGATGAAACCAGACTACCACCATCTTAATTTTGGAGCATAATAATAGTTGGAAAGTCTCTCTTCATTTCTTATTTCAAGTCAATTTATCTATTAGGACCAGTGTCAGTAATCATAAATACTCAAAAGGTACATTAACAAACTGATACTGACTTCAAATTTGGATTATACCAACATCACCTGTGCATATTACTGTCATTTGGTTGACTTAGCACAAATAAAATCGGTTTTTTTTAATTACAGCACGTAAATTACTAGCAACTTAAATTAGAAAGAGTAAAAAGCCACTAGGCACTCCCTTCCGATTCATGAGACATTTCGGAAAAATATAGCAGGCCATGCTGGGCCATTGCTGGCCACCATTGAACTCCACGAATGCACCATATTCTTTACTTGAAGAGACAATGCCCTTACAGACCCCACCAATCTCAATTTTTCGGCCAATGATAAAATCTATCTGAGCAGGAGAATAATCACTACTCTCATCCTTCAATAATTAAGTGAAAACACTTCATTTATTAACGAATCAATTTAATACGAACATATCATTATTTGATGGACTCAAAAATAGTTGCTCTGTCCTAAAGTATGTATATCTCTAAGAATAATAGTAAATTATAAATTGTGTAGTGGGTGTTACTATTGCACTTCACTAGACTACTGGATCCGAATAATTTGTGTTGGATGGTTGCATTACAAGAGGGAAGAAAATAAGAGAAAAAGGTAAGGTAGAGAACAGAGGAAGAGATAAAAGGGTATAAGAATGTCTGTCTCTCCTTTTGCTTTCTAGCTTTGTGAGCAGGGTAAGGTCATCATCTTCCTGCATTGACACAGATGCAGGAACTCAAGCCCTACAGTAATTAATAGGAAAAAGAGAATAATCTTTTTTTATCTTTTGTAACTACACAAAAAAACTGAATTGGGTGGGTAAAAAGTTTTTGTTCTTTCTTGCATGAACAGAAAAAAGGATAGCTAGTCTTCATAATTCGTACTTACAAACTCCAATGTTCTTCTCATGAAATTGGCCTGTCAATATGGCCAGTCACATTTCACCTAAGTTGTTTGGTGCTTTTACATTTTGTCCCATTTCAATTCTTTTGTGAGAATCTTTGTAATAGCAACTTGACAACAACTTAGGCCAACGAGTTTATAGCTCAATATTCAATAGTATATTTTTAAACAAGGAGAGCTAAGTCTCGGATTCGATCCCGGATCATGGGTCATGTTCTTATCTACAAGAATGATGCAAAAACATGTTTTTTGCGTTGATCAATTCTTTGAGTTGAGTCTTATAAATTTCGCATTTTATTATGTCAAGTTTGAAAAATAATTTGGCAAGAAACTATGCTAAACCTTACTAGTTGCTTTCATCTGATGGTCTCCTCTTGTTTAAGGGACAGGGACGAAAGGGGCTACCTATCCATTGGGAACATATATGATACTGCCAAGAATGTGATTTTTTATAGACGGGATTCGAACTCGAATCCGTGCAAATAACTTACATGCTCGTTGGCAAGAATGTGATTTTTTGTAATCTGGTTTCATACAACTACCAACTGAATTCATAAAGCTAGTTGAAAAATAAAGCAAGAAGTGTGGGAAAACTAGATGCAATATTGTAACAAGTTATCAAGCATATGCTTACTACTACCATTGCAACTACTAATTAAAAACTAATTCTTCTGGTTTTATACAGGACATAGTAATAATTGTCATCTCTGGTTACATCAAGATATCAGCAAACTTACAAATTCTTGCATTTCTCACAAGTTGTGAAGTGGGTTTGTGCTACTTGGTGTAATTCTCTTCTGTTCTTCAAAAACATTCTCACCCTCTGCCTCAAAACCATTTTTGTAGCTCAAGCTGTTGCTCCTCATTATCTGATTCGTGAACAGCACTCTGTGTGATATTGAAGCTCCGCCTTGGTACGAATGCGCGTTCACATGTGGTAAATGCAGTTCCAAGATCAAGAACACAATGACAAGAACCAATTTCTTGAATTTCATTCCTGCTACGAAACAAATTTGCTTGAAAGTTGATAACAGAAGCTAAAGAAACAGAGGTGAGGGAACAGAGTACTCTGTTTCTAGTACAAGGGTTTAGTTATAAGCAGGTGTGGATATTAATAGATGAGGAATTCAAAATCAAAAGCAAAAGTGTGTAATGTGTGTGGTTGGTGCATTCTCGCTCATATGAAAGTGTGAGTTAAGTTTTATAAAGTTTACATATTGGCTTTGTGTATGGTGCTACTCTTACTATATTTTATTCTGTCAACTTTTTTATCACTAATTCTTTTTGCACCGTTAAAAGTCTTAGTAAGACTACTAATAAGTGAAACACTCGCAACAATTTCATACATAATAATCGCATCACTAATCTCTAATTTCAAGATGGTAAAGTCAAATCATTAGCGTTGATTAGCACAACATTTCGATTATGTTTTTACAATGTCAACAAATTAAGGATTTAAATACTCCAACAAACTAATTACTCAATACATAAAGGCTCAAACAGATAACTTCTTATTTAAAAGATGAAAGCGTCAATATCACTAATAGCAACCACTTATTGGGTAATTAGTAATTACTAATTAGTTGACATCGTTACTTCTTAATATGCTAATCTATGTTTCTGCCTAAGAGTTATGTTTAGAGTACATCCAAGTCAAACTACTAATAACGTGCATAGACTTGCGTATGAATCAGGTTGCCGAGAATTTTTGCCTCAGTTCATCCCGGACCGAGCTGGGCCAAATTTAACCAGGCACGTCCCAAACTAGAAATGGGCCGAGCTCGGGCTTTATATTTAGGCTTCAAGATTGATAAGAAGACCAAAAAGTCCATGCTAAAGTTTAGCCCAAGCCTGTTGTCTGCACTGTACTCTAGTAAAACAACACTCGCATCTCTCAGTCCAGTACATATTTATCAGTAGTTCTTACATCTCATATTTAATTGTACGTTTTTAAGTCTTAAATTAAATTCAAAATCTTTATTGAACTAGAATAATTCTTTATCAATTCATTTATGACTTGTTGAGTGTCATTATTCTTACTTAATTGCTTTTTATTATAATTTTCTGATCTGATCTTAAGTTTGGACCCGGATTAAGTGAATTTGGGCCCGATTGAGGGGCTTAGAAGCCCGACCCACACCACTTATTGCAGCAGCAGCAGCAAACGGACAGCTCAGGCGGCACCGAATCTCTCCTCGTTGAGTGTCATTATTCTTACTTAATTGCTTTTTATTGTAATTTTCTAATTTGATTTTAAGTTTGGACCCGGATTAAGTGAATTTGGGCTCGAATGAGGGACTTAGAAGCCCGACCCCCACCACTTATACTCTTCAGTCTTCTCCAAACAAACAACAAAAAAGCTCAATACCAAAAAAAAAAAAAAATCAGAAAACTTGACAGCAGCAGCAAACGGACAGCTCAGGCGGCACCGAATCTCCCCTCTTTAAAACGCACAGTTTTACAGTACTGGTGATTTTTTTGATCGGCTCGGTTGTTTCGGATGATAAGGCTCTTCCCTATCTCCCGATACGGCGCTATGTCTGGCGCTACTGCAAAGTTACCGTCGTCTTTGTCATCATCAGCTGCTCTGTCGCTGAAAACTCCTAACCTTCATTTCTCTTCCACTTCTGATACTGATAGTCCATGCTTCAACAGAGGAGCTCGAGTTCTCAAGAACCGGGTTTCGTTCTCTCCTCATTTCGGAGCGCGAGCCGTTTCGCTTCGGTGCTTCGCGTCTTCCACTGGGTTTGAGCGAGTTAAAGTCCAGAATCCCATTGTTGAAATGGACGGTACTGAGTAAACCCTCCTTAAATCCCTACCAATCGAGTTTTGTAAAAGAAGAGTAAAATTAGTTGTTAATAATTGTAACTACTTTTGTGATCATGATTGTTATTAGGTGATGAAATGGCAAGAATTATTTGGCAGAGGATAAAAGACAAGGTGTGGATTATGTTATCATTTCTTTTGTGATTGAGGCATGTGCGAATGAGAGGAGTGGTGGGGTGAAAATAGGCTAATTGGGTTTGCTTTTGGCGATTTGCAGCTTATATTTCCATATCTGGATTTGGATATTAAGTACTTTGATTTGGGGGTACTGAATCGTGATGCTACAGATGATAATGTCACAGTTGAAAGTGCTTTAGCTGCCCTTAAGTAAGTTAGCTGACTGGAAATTTGCGTATTTAATTTTGTTTTTTTATTATTATGCTGCTTTTGCGATGTGGTTGATGAACAACGGCTGAGAAGTGAACTGAGCCCCAATGAATAACTTGGAGCTAAATATATCCAGGCCTGTGAATAAATCTGATTTAATATTTTGTGCCCAAGGGAGGTTTACTGTTACTGAAGAACATCTGGGATAAGCATCTGTTTCTTGACCCTCTAGCTCTGTTATGATCTAATGACTATTAGAAGGCTTGGAGGGGGAGGTAGCTTTTTGATAGATTGGATGTAGTCATTGAAACTGAATTATAATAAGTAGTTTTATAGTATGCAATAAACTCTGATAATAAAGATATGAAACTGTGCAAAGAGTCTTGCAATTTAGAGAGGGCAAAAGTGAAAAGTAAAGAGTGTTTTTAGCTGTAAATAAGTGTAGAAAGACAGATTATATCAGCTAGTTTCTTTTGGCATGCTCTGAATCCTTTGAACATGTACTTTATCTGGAAACCTTGTTAGGTTTTCATTCTTGTTCTTCATCTTTTTCAGGTACAATGTAGCTGTTAAATGTGCTACGATAACTCCTGGTAATTTTTCTTATTTTCCCCCCTATTTTGACCATAAATTAGTTCTAGGCCATGCTTGACGTGTGGAGTTGGCAAGTTGATAAAAGGATTGGAATCCTATACCAAACTATGCTCTTGACTTTGAAAAGATTGATTGTGGTGGATTGTGGAACTGCTTATAATTTTGTTCTATAATCATTTTGCTGCTCTTTGCAGATGAGGCTAGAGTTAAAGAATTTGGCCTGAAGGCTATGTGGAGGAGTCCTAATGGCACAATTAGAAACATCTTAAATGGTTAGTGATGAACTGATGATCCTCCATTACCCCCTCTACTCTTTACCCATACTTAGCAGGTGTTTGTATTCCTACGTCAGGTAGAACTGAACATAATAAAGTCCATAAGAGTGTATAAGAGTGTTGCGAGGGTATTGAATTTTGTAACGTGAGATTGCACACGAAGTTTTGTATTTGCACAAAACAGCTGTTGCACTTGGGAGGGTGGGCAAATGTTAGTACAATGCTGGTGCATGAGAGATATACTGACACCCACTGCTTTTAGGATAACTTCTTTATCTTCCACCTTTATTTTAATGCTTAAAGTTACTTCTAAAATGTTCCTTGCTTATGTAGGTACGGTTTTTCGTGAACCTATCATTTGTCAAAACATTCCCCGAATTGTTCCTGGTAATGTTCATTCCGTGTTTTAAATCCAAATTTCTATTAAATATTGTGAAGACACAGTTCAGTACTAATAGATCAATTTATAGGTTGGAAGAAACCCATATGCATTGGTAGACATGCCTTTGGTGACCAATATCGCGCCACTGATACAATAATTAAAGGGCCAGGAAAGCTTAAAATGGTCTTCGGTAAGCTAAATACAGCATTTCAATTCACAGAAGCAAACCGAGAAAAGTTTTTGGTTCTCCTTGATGGTTGTTTAGCTCACAATTTTTTCGTGTTCTGTTGTTCAGTACCAGAAGATGGTGACTCGCCTGTGGAGCTTGATATTTATGAGTTTAAAGGCCCTGGCATAGCGCTTGCTATGTATAATGTTGATGAGGTTTGTCCTATTGCAGTTTATTTTCGAGAAAGGTGCAATGAAATATGTAACTGCACCCTAATGACTAATCTTGTTGTGTACTTTGTTAGTCAATTCGAAGTTTTGCTGAGTCATCTATGGCATTGGCATTTGCAAAGAAGTGGCCCCTTTATTTGAGCACCAAAAACACAATTCTGAAGATATATGACGGCAGGTAATTGCTTTGTCTTGTAAGAAACTATTGAACCAAATTGCTTAAACCTTGACCCGCTGCTCATCTATTGAAGTAACCTCATATTGGGCATTGTGGCAAAGTGCATAAGCATGATCGTTGTTGGTGGTTCACAGGTTTAAGGACATATTCCAAGACGTATATGAGGAAAAATGGAAGCAGAAGTTTGACGAACATTCAATATGGTATGCTTGTGTGAATACTGTTCTCTATTCATTGTGATAGAAAATGATGTGATGGGTCTTCCCGGTATACAGGTATGAGCATCGCTTAATCGATGACATGGTTGCTTATGCAATAAAGAGTGATGGTGGCTATGTGTGGGCTTGCAAAAATTATGATGGAGATGTCCAAAGTGATTTGCTTGCTCAAGGTGCTGTAATTTCTATTTCGAACTGTTTGAAGTTCACTGATAATTTTTTGGTCTCCTTTATCTGAAGCCTTAGGCACTATTATTTGTCAACTAAAAATGTCTGCAAGATGTTAAAACATTTTCGAATGTTTCTTGTATATGAGAGAAAGAGGACTGTTAATCTTGTTTTAAATTGTTTTGTGATCAAAACATGAATGTGTTTTTCAAGTTCACCCACTATTAAAGTTAGTTTTGGACAGCCATCACTTTATTAAGACATTGTTATATTGAAAGGCTGCCTCTTGCAGCAGCATTGTAGATTTAATGCTGATGTTTCTTGGAAGAGTTATATGCAGTAAAGTTTCTCTGAAATCTTAATGACTCAAAGCATCGACGCCCATCATGCAATTTTAGACTTTTAGCAGACTTATTTAAAGTTGGTTTGTTTTATGCAGGATTTGGTTCACTGGGCCTCATGAGCTCTGTGCTGGTGTGTATACCGTTATCAATTTTTTTCTATGACACTGCTGATTTGTTTATTTTATTGTTGAGTTAGGGCTGCCTTTTAATTACTGCAAAAATTACAGTTATCATCTGATGGGAAAACGTTGGAAGCTGAGGCTGCTCACGGGACTGTGACTCGGCATTTCCGATTGCATCAGAAGGGACAGGAAACCAGCACCAATAGTATTGCATCAATATTTGCATGGACACGAGGGTTGGAACATAGGTATTGCTTTCTGCTTCTCACAACATTGATGAAATTCTATGCAAATTTTTTATTTCCACAGTTGGTGCACTTCATAAATTCTGTGTTCAATTGTATTTTGGAGAATTTAAACTTTAGTAGACTTTTTAGTTGGCTGTGTAGTGATGGTGGTAGCTTTTGTTCTTGGACTTTTGACAATACTTCCTATTTAGATTTCTTCCTATTTAGATTTCATATTAGCGGGAATTTTTTATTTTTTTTCCTTTATGTTCTAAAAATCCTACCTTCTCTCCCCAGGGCCAAGTTGGATAACAATGACAAGTTGCTTGATTTTGTTCGCAAGCTGGAGGCTTCATGCATTGGGACTGTGGAAGAAGGAAAAATGACCAAGGATCTTGCCCTTTTGATCCATGGCTCCAAGTGAGTTGCACGTTGTTTTACACCCCCATAATGATAAATTATGCATGATCGGAGCAAACATATACTGTAGTGTAGAGAAAATTACCATTTTTGTCATTGCTGGATGGATAAAAAAAGAGGTCAAAAAGAGAGGAGCCCTTATTGAAATTACAGAAGTATAATGGTCTAACATGTAGCTCAAAGAAATTTTTTTGTGAACACTAATAGTCTACACAACTAAACGTGGTTCAATTCTGAGCTTTGAAGTTGCTTAATATTTTAAGTACATTTTTGCATCGTGCTCCTGTCTTTTTACTGCCGCTATTCTTTTGGGACATGTACTCTGTGCACCCTTTCACTTTGTGCTATGAGTTTCGTGCTGCTCGTTCATATTGCCCGGTTGTTTTTTCCTCCTCCTTAGATTATTATGTTGAATTTTGCTATTCGAAACCTAAGAAGCTATAGTTGGTTGTTTATTAAGTGGACAGAGATTTTGTTAATCTAGTTGTGGTGATCACTGATCAAGATGTTACTGTTGCACGCAGGGTTTCAAGGGACCGTTACTTGAATACTGAAGAATTTATAGATGCTGTTGCGGAGAGCCTAGGTTCAAAGCTTCAAGAGCCTGCGGTGGTCTAATTTGATAAACAACATTGCTATAATAAAATGAATCATACAGGAAATAGGCTGTGACACCATAATTCTTTTCAAAACTACCTCCTTTGGGGACGAGAATAATCATATTTAGGACTTAGGAGCAAGTTAGATGTAGATGAAGTTTGCGTGTTGAACACTGTACCATTTGAAAAGAAGTTGCTTTTTGTCCAGGTGTACAAATCATCATGATGGCTAAATTTCTTCTTGAAGTTTTGCCATGGTTTGACTGCTTAACTACGGTCGTGTTTAATTATGCTAAATGCTTGTATTTACTCTTTAGATTTCCAAGCAATGCTGACCACAATTGATTGCTTTTATTGATTTTTCAGTTTTTTTAATATATTTTATTAAAATTAATTTTGTTCAAGCACAGTTGGTCCAAAGAGGTTTTTTTTATTTGATCAGCTCAACTAGAGATATAATTGAGGATTAAGTGATATAATTATTGAAATTTTCGATTTTAAAAAGAGGGCGAAGGATTAACTTATTTCTCCGATAGTGAAAAAGACCCTTTTATAAACACAAAGTATAAATATACATTTTTTCTTCTTCCTATAGTTATTGGGAAATTGGCATTTGCAGCCGAAAGGTCCACCTAAGCAATGAATTCACAAGACCTATGTAATGGCTCGGTCAATCACCGGCGGCCCTGGTTGCAGGTCAACTTTGCATAGAAATAATACTTAACAAAAATTGCCTAAAATAGTACTCGAGTCACAGTGTTAAAAGACGTATGGGACAATTGATCTAGCCCAAATGGTTGGGCCTGTTGTGTCCATTATCTGGCTCGCCCGTTCCAAAGAATTTGGGTACCGTGTCGGGCTGAATTCCCAGAGCAGCGTTCACCTCCCGCTCCCGGCAGTGGAAGGATAACGGGCCGTTGACTCACAGCCCGTGTGATTAGTTGGGCGGTTGTAAATTAATTAAAAGAATTAAAAAAAGTAGCTTTGTATTTGATAAACTAGGTGTTCTTTGAAGAAAGAAAAAAAGACGTATCTAATTTAGTAAAAATTCGAGTTTAAAATCATAATTGTCATTTTTATTGTCATATGCTTCTAAGACAGAAAAGAATCAAAAATAAAATAAACCAGAATACGGGGCCCCACCGATTAATATAAACGAGCGGTACAGAATTGCTATCAAAGTGTTACACGGTATCACCACCGTTCACATCTCTTCCCTTCTCTATTGATCCTGGAATTCTGTGATAAAACATCAATCTACACTCGACAACCTAAATTCAGAAAAAAGTAACCAAATTGAGTGCTGCGATGGCGATGAACAAGGCCAAAGATCTCGTTTCCTCCAACTCCGTCGTCGTTTTCAGGTTTCCTTTCAATTCATTCCTATGTACAGTTCCAATTTTTTACAGAATTTTCTGTTTGGAGTTTGCTTTGGTTTTAATTTGGGATTTTTTTGTTTCAGCAAATCGTACTGTCCATACTGCGTGAGCGTGAAGAAGCTGTTGGATCAAGTGGGAGCTACCTACAAAGCTATCGAGCTGGATACTGAGTGTCAGTATTAATTTCTAATTTCTCTCTTTTTTAACACTATTGTTTCGTTTTTTAACTGCATCTTTCGCTTTGAGGAAAATTGAAGGAATTAGAACCAAATCTTGTGATTTCAGCTCTGTATTTGTATGCTCTATCTTGATTAGTCTGTGGTGCTAGAAATGGCCTTTGTCTGCATTTGGGATTTCTCGGGATTATCATGTTTTTCTTTAGGAAAATGATTTATTTTGGTTCTTAGGAATTCGGTTATTTCCAATTCGTTTGTATATACTAGACTTCATAACTATGGTAGTTTGATGATGTAACAACATGACATAGTTTGTTTGGTGAGGAAATCAATTGGACGTGATTGTGGTCAAATTATGGCTTTGAAGCTTTGAAAGTAGGGACAATTGCATCTGCTCATAGTCTATGGTCTGAATTGGGCCATTCTAGAATTGAATTGAGAATGTACCTTTCGGTGATTGAACCATCATGTGTGCTTATTGTTTGTTACTTCATGCATTTACTGTAGGCATAACCCTTTTGTTCATGTTGTGGAGGTAAATTTATGTTTCAATGAACTCATGGTTTTGGTTGATATGTTTTTCAGCTGATGGAGCTGACATACAATCTGCGCTTGGGCAGTGGACTGGACAGAGGACTGTGCCAAACGTTTTCATCGGTGGCAAACACATTGGTGGCTGTGATGGTAAGGCTTCATTTTCTCATGGATTCTATTTGTGTCAAGTATTCGACTCTACTATTGATTTGTTTCCCTTGTTATTTTACAATTTTTTTTGAATACTAATGGGTATGTACACTGTATTGCAGATACAACTGGCTTGCACAAGGGAGGGAAGTTGGTTCCTCTGCTGACTGAAGCGGGAGCTATTGCCGCTAAATCATCTGCTTAAAGTGCTTAAAGTTCGAGTTATCTAGTTGTTTGGTCTAGACAAAGATAATCCCTTTGTTTGGTTTTTGTCTGTTCTAGCGCATCTGTTCTCGCCGTTGGCATGTC
This sequence comes from Viola odorata, assembly GCA_963691705.1. Lineage (NCBI taxonomy): Eukaryota > Viridiplantae > Streptophyta > Magnoliopsida > Malpighiales > Violaceae > Viola > Viola odorata. The sequence goes on from OY829541.1 coordinate 67,382,199, forward strand.
TATGTTTTATCAATTGTGACTTTTCTGTGCATTCTTCTCGTGTAGGATTGTGTAAGTTTTCACCATCAGTGGTGTGACATATATACCATCTAGTGGTGTGACATACATTTCCCCCCTTTTTACAGAAAGGGGCAGTTAATTAGCAATTTAAAAAAAAAACAGTTGTACCGGGTAACTGGAGAGCAATCGGACTCGGATATAGAAAGCAGTACTGTAAGCTGATGGATTTTTAGTTCTCCCCAAGAAACTATCCTAATAAAAGGAGGACTCTACATGGATTGGACTCGTCAACTAAGGCCTATTGAGGAGCGGATGAGCTGGACTTTAGCGATAGAAGCAAAGACAGAGGAGGAGATTGACCGAATGCTTTAGACTTTTCATGACATTAAAGTCGGTTATAGAAAGAACGTTACAAAATGACTTTAAGTTCAACCAATAAAAGAAGAATGAATATACTATGGAATTGGTTTTTCACCTCTAACCTAAATTTAAAGTTGATATAATACTCGAACAAAATTGACTTCTGAGTTCGTGAGTTTGATTAAAGAAAACTATTCTTTTAGGGGTCAATTGTATTCGAATAAAATTAGTTCAGACTGATAGATGCCAGAGGATAGGACACTTTGAATGGAAAAAAACTATTTTTTGTTTTTTTTAACTGTTACATTCTGTTCAGACTTCAGAGCCCAAACGCTCAAGGCCCAAACCAATAATTATTCACAACTACAAAAAGAGAGAACATATACTGTACACCGCAGATTTTCCATTTCATGTTTTCCGTTCGTGAATTTTAGGAAAAAACCGAAGAAGAAAAGCGTCAAGAGAAGCAACGAAGACCCAGGTTGTAAAGAATGGCGAGCTATCTATGGAGGAAATACGCAGACTATGTATACACAAAATGGGAAAAGACGCTTCTATGGGATATGATAGACCCTTATAGAAGACCCAAATCATTCACACCACTCGTCACCATTTACATAGCTGCTTTCTACACTGGAGTGATCGGCTCTGCTATCACTGAGCAACTGTACAAGGTAAACCAGGAAGAAAAAAACCCAATCACTCGTTTTTGCTTGTTTTACACTAGTATTACGCCTCATCTTCATCATTTTGAATTGGTTGTGCAACCGAAATATCGAATTTTCCATCCATGGATTTTGGGTTGCTGCTAGATAGCATTGTTGTTCTAGGAAATATTGATTTTTGTGGTGCTTAAAGGTTGAATTTTTTTTCCGGTTATATCATGGTGATGTAAAGGTGAATTCCTTGATGGTCGTTTGTGTTGAGATGCCATGAATTTTGGGTTGCTGGTAGATAATTGTTATGACCCCATTGTGTTTAAAGGGTTGAGTTTTTCTTTTCCTGTTATATTATGGTGGTATGGGGGTCAATTTTTGTTAATGGTCGATTGTGGTGAGATGCTTGTTATAGTGCTTTGTATATTGTCTTCAAACCCTATTGGCTCACAAATTGGGTACTTACGAAATGGACGTGAAGTTTCATCAATCCCTTCCTTTCGTTCAGAGATGTTAAGTTCTTTGTGGATATGATTAACTATGACTCAATCTTCATTGTTTATTTTCAGAACCCTTTAGTTGAGCTCCTTCTTGAAATATGTTGTTGCCCCTTCATTTTGAAAATTACACATGGTCTGTGCAGAAGCAAGTCTATGTGGTCTTTCTTTAAGTCTCTATTTTAAAATGGGATCGAATTCTAGAATGCATCATTCTGTCATCTTTGTTTGATTTCTTAGTGAATTATACAGTGTCCATTGTTGCTTGAACTTTTGTGATCTTCCCGAGAACCAAGAGAGGTGGGTTACTATATTCCGTTATCAGTAGCTTGCTCTGGTGCTTATGACCATGACTTTTTTCCTGTCTCTTTTATGTTTCTTCTTTTATTCATCCCTTGTTTGCTGCACTGTTTTTTATCATGTTAGTGGGTGCACACATGGATGTTAGCTTTCTTTGTGAACCCCCATTTTTTGTATCTTCTAGAATCTCTATGCTTTTTATGTATACAACCAATTTTCGTTTTGAATTTTTTGTTGTTCCATCTTATGTATTGGTGCTCTAAGCTTTCGAGGGCTCCTACTGAAGAATATGTTGTTTTGATATTGAACAGGAGAGATACTGGGAAGAACACCCTGGTCAAGCAGTGCCTCTCATGAAGCCAAAGTTTTATGGTGGTCCTTGGAAGGTGGATAGAGGAGAGATTCCACAAACTGGCTCCTGAAATAGCATCGTCGGAATTAGATTATGTGTTGTTTCGGATTTTCTTTTACTGTTGTAGAGAGGTCACATCTTTAATAATTTCCAAGTATGAACAGATCTTGTTGCGATGACAATACCCTAATATTTGCCCGGTAGAGACTATTATTCTTTGCCTATACCCTATTTTGTAATGTGTTCTCATTTTGTATTTCCTGAAAATCTTTACCTAAGATCTAAAGATTGATCAGCTTGTAGATTGTAAATGATAATTCCGACTTCAGATTCTCCTCCCCGAGTTCTGCCTTGCCTGTTCGTCCCTTTATCTAAAGATCGCTCGCTTTTTTCCGATCTGTCTACCCATTCCAGTCAGAGACCAATCTCGCTCGAGTATGATATACTCCTAAATCTCTCCATCTACTCTCCACTTTAAGAGAGTATATGACCAAGGGCACCGCTCACTTCGCATGAAACTTCATTAAAGATTAGCTGTTTAGCGCCACATTTCAATACTTCAGTTAGATTTCACTTTCTTGATCTCCTAAACGTAGAAAAACCTTTTCACACACGTGATTCTTGTCTCAATCCTCCTCTTGATCAGCATCTTCCTCACCACTCTCCTTTTACCAATTCTTCAAGATTAAGAAAAAAGATGACAGCATACGGTACCATACCAACAGAACCATCAAACGCAAGAGAGAGGATCAGATCAAGCCTCGGCACAAGAAGACCAGGGAGGCAGATGATCCAAGTCCAATCACTCAGCCTCCCACAGACCTTCCGTGACTACGTACCGCGAATCAAGCGAAACGTCGCGTTCTTCTACACAAACTACGCCATTATCGTCCTCGTCATTCTCCTCCTCAGCTTCCTCTGGCACCCCATTTCCCTAATTGTCTTCATAGCCATGATGACTGCATGGTTGTACCTGTATTTGTTGGAGTCCAGCTCATATTGGTTGAAGGAGATTGTTGTGGGCCTAGCCCAAGTGGGCTCACATGTAATTGTTTGTTCTAGTTTGATTAGAAGTCTGATTAGAAAAAGAAAAAGAAAAGAAAAGAAAAGATTAGAGTATGACTTGTAGTAGGATTGTGTAACCTAATTAATTAGGTTGCCCACTAATATATGTATATATATATGGTGGCTCAGGTTGGGAGAAGAAACACAGAGAGAGAAAAATGTGAGGGGGAGATTTCTCTAGCGTGGTCTCCTCGATCTAGATGTGAGATTGAGTTGAGAAAGATTGTAAAATCAGTTGCAACGAATCGCAACTGAGAGAGATTGTGAAAGGGTTGCTGTTGAGCATCCTGAGAGATTGTGTTAGGGTTGCTTCCTGAGAGATTGTGTTAGGGTTGCTGTTGAGCATCCTAAGAGATTGCAAGAGGGTTGTTGTTGAGCATCCTGTGAGAGAGAAGAGAGAAAACAGATTTCGCCAAACTCTGTGCAGCTGCGGGAGAATCGTCGCAGCGACTTTGTTCACCGTTGGATCTGGGTGAAATTTGGACAGCAGGTGCGCGACTTCTGGTTCTTCAATCTGAACGGTTGGATCGGTGAGAAGTTGTCCAAGGTGGTAGAAATTCTGTACCGATTGAAGCAGTGGCAATCTGGTTTTGGTTCTCTATTCTCATATCTCTTGTTTTTCTCGGATTGATTGATTGATTGGATTGTTTGATTGGTACTATTGGTGATAGTGGTGTATTTCAGATTATTCCTATAGTTGAGATAGGGATTTTGCTTGGTTGTACACATTGATCATCAAATAGTGGATTGACTGGCTTGTGCCCGTGGTTTTTTACCTGTTGAGGTTTTCCACGTTAAAAATCTCTGTGTTATTTTTGATTGCTTTTGATTGGTAGGGGTTATTGATTATTGGGATAAGATTGTTTGCTGCGCAAATTGATTGTCGATTGGAAATTAACCCCAACAACTGGTAGCGGAGCGTAAGGTTTGAAAGAATAATGATGCTGAATTTTTAGCAGTGCAGAAAAAAGAGGATTTGTGATTGTGATCCATGATTGTGATTGTGATTGATGAAGGGTAAGCAAAGGAGCAGCTGTAATCATGAAGGGGGAGCTTGCTTCCAACAATGTTTACCGATTGATTGGAACCGCGGTTAAGAGTAAAGTACAAGGTACTTACAAAAGATTGAATGATGCTGATGGCCAGATAGAGTTACCTAGGAGAAGAGTTAGCTTTGCGGTGTTGACCGGTGAGAAAGCGAACTTGACTCCTACTGAGATTGCATGAAGATTGATGATTCCCCCATGATATGAGCTGGAGGGGGAGAATGTTGGAGTCCAGCTCATATTGGCTGAAGGAGATTGTTGTGGGCCTAGCCCAAGTGGACTCACATGTAATTGTTTGTTCTAGTTTGATTAGAAGTCTGATTAGAAAAAGAAAAAGAAAAGAAAAGAAAAGATTAGAGTATGACTTGTAGTAGGATTGTGTAACCTAATTAATTAGGTTGCCCACTAATATATGTATATATATATGGTGGCTCAGGTTGGGAGAAGAAACACAGAGAGAGAGAAAAATGTGAGGGAGATTTCTCTAGCGTGGTCTCCTCGATCTAGATGTGAGATTGAGTTGAGAAAGATTGTAAAATCAGTTGCAACGAATCGCAACTGAGAGAGATTGTGAAAGGGTTGCTGTTGAGCATCCTGAGAGATTGTGTTAGGGTTGCTGTTGAGCATCCTAAGAGATTGCAAGAGGGTTGTTGTTGAGCATCCTGTGAGAGAGAAGAGAGAAAACAGATTTCGCCAAACTCTGTGCAGCTGCGGGAGAATCGTCGCAGCGACTTCGTTCACCGTTGGATCTGGGTGAAATTTGGACAGCAGGTGCGCGACTTCTGGTTCTTCAATCTGAACGGTTGGATCGGTGAGAAGTTGTCCAAGGTGGTAGAAATTCTGTACCGATTGAAGCAGTGGCAATCTGGTTTTGGTTCTCTATTCTCATATCTCTTGTTTTTCTCGGATTGATTGATTGATTGGATTGTTTGATTGGTACTATTGGTGATAGTGGTGTATTTCAGATTATTCCTATAGTTGAGATAGGGATTTTGCTTGGTTGTACACATTGATCATCAAATAGTGGATTGACTGGCTTGTGCCCGTGGTTATTTACCTGTTGAGGTTTTCCACGTTAAAAATCTCTGTGTTATTTTTGATTGCTTTTGATTGGTAGGGGTTATTGATTCTTGGGATAAGATTGTTTGCTGCGCAAATTGATTGTCGATTGGAAATTAACCCCAACAGTATTTCCTACGTGATAATCCTTTGGTGGTTTTTGGCGTTATTTTCTCTGATAAATTTGTGTTCGTCCTCTTGTTTCTGGCAACAAACTTGGGGCTATACTTCACCGATGTGACTAACAATATAATTGTTGCCCTATTTATAGGGTTGGTGCTTATTTGGGGTCACGGAATGCTTAGGGATAGTGATGATTTGATCCTAGAGGATTACGACGGATTGCCAGTCTTGATGCGGAAAGGAGGGGAAAATGAAGTGATACCGATACCCGATTCTGCCAATGAAAAATGCTGCATCGTCTTCTTTCTGATCACCAGATTCCTAGTGATGTTTAGTCAGCAGTTAGTTAGTAAGGTTGGCCAAAATGTAAGGATGTTTGTGTTTCTTCTCCATTCGACAGATTTTCTGATCAGTACTGATATATAGAATTCTTTTTTCTTTAAGGATTCTAGACAATTTATTTCTTGATGCAATGTTCTCCCTTTGGATATTCTCTCTTCTGATGTTCTTCTTCATTTCCAATGACATTCATTATGATTGAGTCGCAAGAGACCTATCTTCTCTTAATTCAGGATTTCAAATCGATAAGGTCGAACGAGAATAGTATTTGCTCTGGAGGGGCCAAAGAAGCTTATCTACTCTTAACCCGGTCTTCCGTGCGACCAAATGGTCAAACGAGAATAGTATTTGTTCCGGAGGGCCGGAGCTGACTCCTGGGAAAAGACAACCTTATTGTGCAAAAACTCCTTTCCTGAACATGTAAAAACTGATGTGCCTGTTCAATTTAAAACCGAAGGAAGAAAGAAATGAAGGGAAATTAACTGCTGTAGTCTCGGACAATTCTTCTCAATCACCACATGGAAACAAGAAGCATTCTATTGCAAATCAGTGCAAATAAATTTAAAATATTTAAAGGTTTTTGTATAATCAATTCCACATCAGGCATCACAAGGTACGTGAAATGAGAAGTATGATTCTGGCTTTTAGGCCTGCACTGAAGTAATAGTTCGGTACTCTCGCCCCTTCTCCAACACTTCTTGTAAGTAATCTGATCTTGATTCCAGCAGAAAAGTAAGTGTATTGAACGAAAAACCAAAGTTGCAAAAATGAGTATCCCGGACCCGGACTACTTCTTGCAGCGTCTGAATCACTTTTCTATGCTTGTTTCTTGTGTCAAAAAACACCTCGAGGATCAAAAACCATGATTCAACCTTCAACCACAACCAAAGTTGAAGCTTTTATAAAGGGCAAAATGCACGGAGGTCGTATGTTGTTTCACCTTAAAGGCTCATATGACTGGGGAAACCACTTTGTAAACAATCCACGTTTTAATTTGACAATCCACAGAAAAACAGCGTAGCACGGTACATGCATTGATGCCATCAAGAAGTACCTGCAATTCCAAATTATAACTTCTTATCAAGAAAATTCCAAGACCACCAGCAGAATAAAAGAAGAGGATAAAGCCTCTCCGGCAGAAAAGTAAAGAATTGATTGAGGAACAAACCATAGCGGAGCATATGATGATGACAAGTCAAGAAATGGGTAAGGCCATCTGAAACCAGAGAACCATTACCGCAAAAGTTAACCATTATTAGCGAATGAAACCAAAATGACCACAAAAGTAGGAAGACAAAAAGGTAAACAAAGATTACCTAATTGACATACAGGCATGAAGAATCCATTGAAAAATGACAAAAACCCCAGTCAATAAAATGAAGTAGGACATCCGAAACCAGGGGAATGGCTGACAGCATTAAACAAAGTATACAAATATTATTATAAGCACAAAGAAGACGAAATGACATGAAACAAGGAAAGAGTTATCAATTTACCAAGCAATTCAAAGCTGCATCACCTAAAAGGAAGACAGCGTTGGTTGTGTGCAAATTCATTGTCATCTGATATAAATGGAGCCACGGACTTTTTTAGATACAATAGGCATGACGAACATACTAACAGAATAAAAAAACTATGATGAAAAGAGGGAAAAAGAAGCACCATTTGAAAAGTAAATGCTTACGAACATAAATGGACGCAATAAACAGTAAATGAAGGTGAAGGGCTAGTATAAAGTATTACTTACAAAATTCAGAGGGTAGTCTAAGATAGTAAAATATGGGAAAATAATGGCCCAATAGACACAATCAGTGATCATAGAAGCCCCAGCAGTCATCTGTTCATGTGAGTAAAAAATTTAAACTGGTGAGGTGATGAAGCAGCAAACTGGACTATAATATCCTCATAACATCCTTCATACTACAACATTTAAAGAAAGTCAAAGAGATAAAATGACTTGAAAGCTTCAAATGTGACTAGCTGGTATCCTGAAAACAGATACGGTTAAGAAATTGAGAAGTTTTTGAAATCTAACTTACCTCAATATTATTAGCTCAAACAGCATGGACAATTGAGAAATCTTACTTAACATATACTTCTTCTTAATTAACTTAAAGGCAGGAACCTTAAAGCAAGATAAAAGAGCAGAAAATGAAGTACATCGTTGAGGGAAATTATGCAGAAGAGCTATAAAAAAGCCAAAGAAAGATACCAAAACGTAGTGCATCTTGAAAGTTAAGAGAAGTGCAATTAATAAATTGAGTGACAGCCACCAAAATTGCACAAACTAAAGCTGTTTTACTTTCTGGAGATATAGAAAGTAGCATCCCACAACAGAATCTACCTGGAATAAAATTTGAAATAGAAAACTAGCAAGGCTTGAACAACAAAATGGTTCCTTTTGATTATTTGAAATCTCTCTCACTCCCGGTGCATGTGCCCCTTCCTCAGAGGTTAGAGGCACGAGGTAACCTTGCTCTGCATCTCCATTAGTTTGAGGCACACAACCTCTGGGCACGTCATGTTTCAGGAAGCATCCATAAATGGACAGTAGGCTTCCAAACTGAAAAGTAAAAGAGACATTGTTCATAATGATTGCTGGCCATATATATATGGCCAGCAATCATTATGAACAATGTTTTATTTCTATTACTATGAAATTCATAAATGAAGTAGTTAATAAATGAAATAGTATATATATATAGATATACGGACATCCAACCGAGACAGAATTTGTAACTTGCTATCCTCTTGCCTAGCAGGCAAAGATTTACCTCTGTGGAAAGGATGATTCATTCAGATCGACATGAGAGTTCAACTACATTATATATCCAATAAAAACTGCAATGTAATGCATGTGTGCAGAGAGTTAACAGAATATGTAAAAAAGAAATAGAAACACATACCCCAAAATAAATGGTCACTAGAGCAAAAGTCCACCTGTGAAGCGAGCAAAATCGTTACGAAAGCTAAAGTTAGAACTTAAAAACTGCATTGGAACTCACTTGAGAAAATGGTATGAGGTGCACAAAGCCTGAAATTTGGAAGAGTTATACACCTGATTAGTGAGAGATCTGGTCTAAGTTCATTTTATAACATTTAGAACAACCAGGTTCCAGAGCATCAATAGCCAAAGTATTCAAAACAAATAAGGACAGCAGTTACAAAAACCAAACCCAATTTTCACTCATCAATATCACAAAGAGAAACCACAAAATTCACAATACATGGACTGTAATGCACAGGAACAATTAATGGATAATAAATAGCTTACTGCGTATAGAAGAGAAATATGCCAAATCCACTGATATAAAGCTTGACGATGGTGGAAGCAAGAAGGAAACAGAATGCAATTACTCGATAAGTTAACAACCAAATGGGATGGATTTGGTCAAGACATGGCTTCCATGGTTCTTTGGCCGTTCTCTCTTGCTGAGTTTTTCCTCTGCAAGATCTAAAATAATCGAATGTTTCATACTTCCATATTACACACAGTGCTACAACCACAGGCGTCAATACCCAGATTGAACATAGGAACACTCTCCAGTTCAACCAGTAACTCAAGGAGGTAGTATCAGGATTATCCAATTGCTGCATCCTACGGTAAACAAAAAACACAATTCAAATGAAACTTCTAACAACACTGTAACCTAAGATAAAGTCAGAATCTTCAAGGGTGCGGCGAATACAAACATTGTAATTTTCCTAAACCAAATTCCAACAATGCAAAACTACCACATAACCCATATTCCAAAATGAAACGTACAATTCGAAACAGAAGACCTCGAATGAATAGCAGTTCATAAAACTAATAAAGATTGAACCTTTTTCAAGAACCAAATCACCCAAATGGTTACTTCCAATGAAACAAATAAAGCATTTGGTTTCTCCAAAGCCCACACACTCATCTCTCTAAACCAAATTCCAACAATGCAAAACTAACACAAACCATATTCGAAAATGAAATGTACAATTAGAAACAGAAATTAAGAATCGAGAAAACTTCATATTAAACTAATAAAGATTTGAGACTTTTCCAAGAACCAAGAAAAACGCAGATGACTAGTTCCAATGAAACACTTACATGGTGAGAGAGAGTGATTGCTGAGGCTAATAATTAGTTGAAATACGAAAGAAGAAGATGAATGCACACGGCCCCATTTTTAGACGAAGAGATTGTGAAGTGGGAGCGTTTGGTTGGGTAGGAGAGGATGTGATCCAGAAAAGAGAGAGAGTGCATGTCACAGAATCGAGAGACTGGGTCTACACTCTACATCCACAAAAATCATAACACGAAGCAAGCCAATGAAATTCAAAAAAAGTAAATAAATAAAAATAGGGAAGCAAAGCAGAGCAGCATCGAATCGAGGAGCATTTTCTAGGTGCTGATGTTTTTTTTTGTCACCATCTAAGAATAATTTACTACATTAAATTAATATTCAGTCACGAGAAAAATAAATAAATTAACCAATATGTTATGCATAACGATTGGAGCCCACCACGACAAAAGCATAAACGCTTTGGGGCCCATTCGACTTGATCTACATATACTTTCGATGGGCTTGTTGCTTTTGCTTCTTCTCGAAATATAATACTAATAATAGTAGTAGTTTATACAAGGTTGTTTTTTTCAATCCAGTTTCAAGCACGTTTTCGGTGTGTCCATTTTCTAGCTAAGTGGATTGTTTTTACTGGGTTTTTCCTACTATTTTTAGGATTAATCTTCTCGAGAATTCCAAGTCTTAAAAAAATTATTGTAAAAGAAAAAGACCTCCAAGTCTTAAAAAAATTATTCTTCATGTAATTTCATTCATTTTTTTCCCGTACAACTCATGGAATACACTTTCTCGTAAGAACAAACTACTTAAAAAATACAACTCGATCCTTGTATTGGTTTGGTGGCCACGATATTCCTTGTGCTCCTTTCGGATATGGAACTATTTCTTTTCCAAAATTATCAAACTTTAGAAGTGGATAATTCTTGCAACGTGGTTCTTCCATTCTCAAAGAGACCGAAGCTCCACAATTGGGCTGTAAATCATGCATTAATTTCCATTTTGTCCCTTCAGCAAACACCCTAAACCCATCAAATTAAAGAAAAAAAGAGAGGATAAGTTGCAAGAATTTGGATGTTTCATTATTAATCTTTCCGATTAATCTGATAATTATATATACTATATGAACTCAGGAAACACAACCAATTGAGGAAGAAAGTTTTCATGATCATGGCTTACTGTTAATTTTTGGAGGAAGAGCATGATTGGAAGTATTCTTGAAAGAAGCCTTTGTTCTCTTTAAGCAGCTCCTTCCACACTGTAATTCGATCAACAAGGAATAATTCAATTGTTTTCTTGATCAAGAAATCAAAATTAAATAAGTATTACATATATTAATTAAGTAAGTAAGTACCTGTGAGGGTGACAACTGGGTCAATGTTAGCTTGGTTTGCTAGTGTATTCATGCACTCTTCTCTGCTCATTTGAAACAGCAGGCACCTCTCTATCAAGTGTTGAACCTATACATACAAATTTACACAAAATAATGAATAATTCTTTTTATAACTTAGGGTTTATTTAGGGGTTTGAAAACTAAGATATCTAAAAGAAAAGAAAAGCAAAAAAAGAAGGTTGAATAGATAGTCTAATTACCATTCTAATGTAGTCACTTGGGTTGCAATGCAAACAAGGAGATTGATGGTGATGATGATCATGAGACATCTTCTTCTTATGTTTTTTTTTCTTCCAACAATGTATTAATTTTGGGGAAGAGTACTCAATATAATAAATAGATATTTGCATGAGTTAGATATTTTTGGTGAAAGATATTTATGGCATGGTACTAGATTATTGAAATGGTACAAAAGTGCACTTAGGAGGAGTGGCTGTTATCCACAAATATCCAAGTGAAGGGCCAAAAGTGCACGAGAAATCCAAACCTAAGGCCTCACCTCATCCTCAATTTGTGATAAGACCACCCCATTCTACATATTTCTTCTTAGTAGGAGATGAATTTTTACATTCTTTTCCTTTTTTTGTTAAAAATAAATATCCTATTTTTGGGACTGTGGAAATTGAATTCATGATGATGGTGACTTCCATAGCCAATTGCATCCACCACCTAACTCTAATTTGCACAACCTACTTATTGGGTTAGTTAAGGGATTAATTCGTCAAGTGGCCGCCGCACTTTATTGGTTGTAAGTTGATGATATAGTATCAGTATGAACGTAAATTCAAATTCTTTCTCCGTCTATAAAAAAATATAATAATATAAATTAAGCAAAATCATATAACGAAAAATTGAAAAAATTGGAAGTAAATGGGGAAACATAATTTATGGAGTATTTTTTTTTTTTGACAAAAACCAGGGTCAAAATTTCCTTTTTGTTTGGGATCTAAAATGAAAACAAACTTATACTTTCTAAAAAATAATAATTAAATGACTATTAAATGAATATAAATATAGTACGTGTAATTTTAGTATTAAAGTTAATATGATACATAAATCAAGTAGCTTTATATTAGAAATATGATCCATATATACATGTAATAAACTTCTTTTTTTCAGGAGGTGCAAATCTTTACACATAGCTCCGGTTGTAACCATAATTAATAATAACGTCATTTTTATTTTAAAGTGAACAAAGATATTTTACTTCAGGTTTTAGAAAATCTACTACAGTTAAACCTCGATAAATGAATGTCCGATAAACGAATAACCTCGCCAAATGAATAATTTTCTCCGGTCCCGACTTGGGCAAATGGGCTAAATGAATAACCTCGCTAAATGCATTAACGAATAATTTTTTTTGAATCCTTAAAAACTCCATGTAAATATAAATGAATAATCATTAAAATTCATAAGATATATATTTATCCTAAAAACAAAAATATTTCTTCCAATCAACAATGTTCATACAAGAAGTCATCAAACTGAATATTAAGAAAGATATAGTAGAATGAATTATTTACCAAACCAAGACTCTAGAAAAATATATATAGTAGTTTGTAGGTAGGTTAGGTACATTGTCTTAGTCTCTAAGTATTCCATACATAGAATATTATTATTAGTACATGTTGCATGTATTTAGACTCTAAGTATTCCATACATAGAATCTTATAAGTACATGATGCATGCACATAGTCTATATACGTATTTGTACATTAAATGTAAAATAAATAATCATACGAAAAAATAAAAATGTAAAAATACTATCTAAATGAATAAAAATTCATTTATCGATAAATGAATAATATATTCATTTATCGATAAGTAAATAAACTCACTAAACGAATATTTTTTGCTGGTCCCAAGAGCATTCATTTATCGAGGTTTAACTGTATTTTGTCCGGGCTTGAATTGCTGTTTTGTGGGCTATAAAGACTGAAGACCCAATCCTAACAGAGCCCAGGTTGGGCTGGACTTTCTTGTTCTTCATAAGACCATATGAAAAACCCAGAACCCTACTACTCACTGATCGGAGAGAGAGAAGCGTCATTGGCCTCTGCTTCCTCTTCCTTTCTTCCTCGACGCCTAAGCACTACTAGCCATGTAAGTATCTTCCTTACCTCCTTGTCTGCAGCTTGTAGTCTAATTGCTTTAGGTTGTTTAAGACTTATGGCTAGTGCTCATTGTAGCTTATTGTCTGGTTCTTGTTATAGTTTTTCTCGAGACAATTTTGCTTCGGCGGGTTCTTAATGCTTGTGACAATGGAGTTTCTTATAGATTCTTATGATATTAATTTAAATTTGATTCTTTGGGTATTGGGTTTTCTTGGTTTTGTCTTAGAATGAGCTTCTTCTTCTTTTTAAATTCTTTCAATTTGTTTGCTTATATGTGCAGTCTGCTGAAACTTTAATAAAAAAAATGTTCGTTCGTTTTTTGTGACTTGCTGATATGGAGTTCTTGTTTGCTTCATTGGGCTTTCTTGGCTTGGACTTTTAAACTTTTTTTTGCTCAAGTTTGTGTTGACTTATATTGACCACAGCCATGAGGACTGATTGATTTTTTTTCTGTTCCTTTTCCCATGGACTTTGTGTATAATTTTGTGAGTTAAACATTGACATGCCTCTCTCTATTTTGTGAGGTATGAGGTTGGATCATGTGAGTGGGTTCATTGGTTCCTTTCCTTGTTCCTGACGCAATTGTGTGCTTTGCAGATTATTTGTGTTTACTGACTCCACGTCAAGGGGTTACACATTTAGAGATGTTACCTAGTGAAGCGACAAAAAAGTTATCTTTTACGCGTACTATCAGAGACGGAGATTTGGTTATTGTCTATGAGAAGCATGATGCAATGAAGGCTATTAAAGTATGCGAGAACTCAGTGTTTCAGAACCGTTTTGGTGCGTTTAAGCATTCAGATTGGATTGGCAAACCCTTTGGGTCCAAGGTGTTTAGCCATAAGGGTGGATTTGTTTACTTATTAGCTCCAACTCCTGAGTTATGGACTCTTGTTTTAAGCCATAGGACTCAGATTCTCTACGTTGCTGACATTAGCTTTGTCATAATGTACTTGGAAATAGTTCCTGGTTGTGTGGTTCTTGAGTCTGGGACTGGTAGTGGGTCTTTAACAACATCGCTTGCGAGGGCTGTAGCTCCTGCAGGACATATCTACACATTTGATTTCCACGAACAAAGAGCTGCCTCAGCCAGGTAAGAATTGAAGTACCTGATTACTTTTTGTGTGCTAATAGCTATTTATTTCATGCTATTTAGTTGAGCTTTGCTTGGCCAAACATTCACAATTTCTAGCTGAAAAATAAGTCAGAAACTAATGTTTCCATGCGCAGTTTTATCGATTTTTTACATCTCTCTTTTCTTTTTTATCTTGAATGTTAACAGGGAAGATTTTGAGAAGACGGAAGTGAGCAGCATTGTCACTGTGGGCGTCAGAGACATCCAAGGTCAGGGTTTCCCAGAGGAACATTCTGGAATGGCTGATTCAATATTTTTGGACCTACCTCAACCATGGCTCGCTATTCCTTCAGCTGGGAAAATGTTGAAACAAGATGGGATGTTATGCTCTTTCTCTCCTTGCATTGAGCAAGTACAGCGTTCCTGCGAAACTCTTGGATCAAACTTTACAGGTAAGCTGCAGTGCTCTACTCTCACAGGTTCATTTGCCTCTGACATCCTGTCATCGTCTTATTGCTCTGTTTGCACATTTTTGTGTGTTTGTATTTTTCTGTGAACTAAAAGCCTTGGACATGATTTTCCAAGTCTGCCATTTTTTATTTCAAATTCATATGCAATATTCATTTAATCGATGGTGCTAATGTATCTTGAATTGATGTATAGATATTAGGACATTTGAAGTACTTCTTCGGTCTTATGAAGTTCGAGAAGCAAAGATGGGGTGCCAGAGCGAAGGTGTTTCTCTTGGTTCTCCTCCTTATAAGAGGAAGCAACTTTCAAGTGAAGGAAACAGCGTTCGGGAAAACACCGCTTATGCTTCTGTCATGGCTCGGCCATCTGGTGAAGCTAGAGGTCACACAGGTTATCTAACATTTGCAAGACTTAAATGTCTTTCGTGATGAAAGCAGCTGCTTATCCGTCCACTTGGCCGGTTAGATAAATTTTGTACCCTGTAGTAGGTCTAAAGAAAATTTTGATTAGTAGAATTTGGCTTCTTTTTCTTCTCTCTTCCAAGAACTTGTTACGATTTGGGTTATTGTGCCGTGGATTAGATATTCCACACAGGTTGTTTTTCTTTGTCGTTATACGAATGTGGAGAAGGAGACTCGTCTCCAAGATCTTCCTCTACTTACCTTGTATCAAGTAATACGGAGTTATAATCTCATTGGTTTTAAGCTATAAAAAAGAGAGGAGATATCAAGTTCTTGTCCATGGTTGGTGTTGCTTGATTGCTATCTATGGTAGGTGCCCCAAATTGGATCACTGCGTGTCCACATATTTCGTCAAGGCTTATTTCGTACACATGAGCATTAAACTAACACCATCCATACATTTTTTTTCTCCACTTGATGACCACCAGTTTTTAGTACCACTAACATCCAAATCACAAAATGTCTATTCTCATAATCCACTCCTAGCTAGATCTTTTTTCTTGACAATAAGAGTATCATAGGCATAAAATTTGTGAACTGCAAAATCCAGCGATCTAAGACTTTTCTCTAATCAGTGACTAATTTTTAATAGCTAATAATCCTGTCTAAATTTTTTTGCATCAACCTCTAGTTTTGCTACGAATGAGAATGTAGTTCAGTATTACTTTCTGTAAAGTTCGAATTCCCTAATTTATATGAGGAAAAGTAAACCTCTTGACAATAAGAGTATCATAGGCATAAAATTTGTGAACTGCAAAATCCAGCGATCTAAGACTTTTCTCTAATCAGTGACTAATTTTTAATAGCTGATAATCCTGTCTAATTTTTTTTCATCAACCTCTAGTTTTGCTACGAATGAGAATGTAGTTCAGTATTACTTTCTGCAAAGTTCGAATTCCCTAATTTATATGAGGAAAAGAAAACCTCTAGTTTTGCTGTCAATCTCATTAATGGTGAACTTGGAAGCATAATTTTGCTCTCTAATAGTCCGTTCAATGTACAGAATATTCATCACTGTGTTTTTCATGCCACTTCTAAAATTCTTTGCCACTCCTTTTCTTTCTTGTTCTCTAACTTGAAAATGCAGAGTACAACACCAGTCTTGTCTTTTTCAGCCCCATGTCCCAAACCAGAAAAGTTCAAACCAATCACCCCAGTGCTTAACCTTACTTCTTTAAAACCACTAGGCAACAGTTGTAGTTACCGTGTCTCGTTTCGAAAAGCATTTCTTTCTGGTTCTTCCTTGCGTTTCAATGCTCAGACATTCACTTCTTTTCATTGCTCAAATCATGGATATGATAGTTTTAAAGTCAGAGCTACATCAGTTCCGGACAGCTCCAATGCGAGTGAGAAGTCAAGTAACTTCTCTCGAACATCGCAACTTGCAGCTATGTTTGGAATCTGGTATCTTTTGAACATCTACTTCAACATCTATAATAAACAGGTTCGTTCTTACCATCTCTAGATTTATTTCTCTTATTATCACTTCTTTTGATTCTTCTGAAACTGATCTCTCATTCTCGTTTTCATTCATGGTTTGTAAATAAGCATCTGGCTCTTTTTATGCTCCTCAAGAATGCAAGATCAGTATGTATTGTTTGAATATAGGTTCTTAAGGCATATCCATTTCCAGCAACCGTTACAGCATTCCAATTCGGCTGTGGAACTCTAATGATTATCGTAATGTGGGCGTTTAATCTCCACAAGGGACCAAAGCTTACTCATTCACAGGTATCTTGTCCTATTGTAAAGAACCATTTTGCATCAGAGTTGCTTCTGTTGCAGTGTTCTGTATTGGTCTGACAAGTTCACCTTTCAGTTTGCAGCAATTCTACCATTGGCTATGGCGCACTCATTGGGAAACCTTCTGACAAATGTTAGCATTGGGAAAGTTGCTGTTTCGTTCACTCACACAATTAAAGCTATGGAGCCTTTTTTTACTGTCTTATTTTCTGCACTATTTCTTGACGAGGTGATTTTTCGGTAATTTGTTAACATCGTTATCACAAAGACTTACTAACTCATGTTGTATGTTTAATAAGAACTTGATGAAACATAAACAGAAACACATCCATTGATAATTATGATGATAGTTCTTTCGAAAATTTGTTCTCATATAATGTGTCACGACTATTACTAGTTTCAAGGAACTATTTTTGTGCGGTTTATCTTTACATTTTCTGCTATCTTTGACTACGTTTTGCTTCATTTGGATTCGGTATGGAACTACCTATCCTAGTGGATCTAAGTACTGATTCATTTTTCATCATTCTGTGCACAGACACCTTCTCTTGGGATACTTTCGTCCCTTCTTCCGATTGTTGGGGGAGTAGCGTTGGCATCATTCACTGAGGTCTCTTTTAATTGGTAAGAGCTCATTCGCCAGATTGGTCGATCAGAAGGTGGAATTCAGATTTTCTACTTTTCTTGGATTAGATTATATTAGAATGAGTTTCTGCTAGTTTTAACTTTCCCTGATTCTTATCAATGATCTTAAGTGTACTGCTGTCAAACAGGACTGGTTTCTGCTGTGCAATGGCCTCCAACTTTACGAACCAATCCCGGAATGTACTTAGCAAAAAGTTCATGGTCAATGAAGAGGTAACAGACATTGCTTTCTCCATTCATATCTCCATTGATCTCGATAGTGTCGCAAAGAAGCTCTATCGTAGCATTACTGCAAAATCTGATTTTTTAATCATGTTCATGAACGATATGTATGTAATCATCCTAACTCCACTTGAATCCTTTTACGCCATTCTTTTAATACAGGCTTAGGCCATAACTAAGGTTGTCTTCTCACAGGAATCTTTGGACAACATCAATCTCTTTTCAGTAATAACAATCATTTCTTTTATCCTGCTGGTTCCCTCAGCTATTTTAATCGAAGGCGTCAAATTTACTCCCTCGTACCTACAGTCTGCAGTAAGTAGAATCCATCAAAAAAGAAGAATGAAAAGATTGTGAATCCAAGTCACTTGCATGGTCTTAGCTGTTTTGCTTCCTCTGGTTTCAGGCCAACCAAGGATTGAATGTTAAAGAGCTATTCACAAGATCCCTTCTCACCGGATTCTGCTTACATTCTTATCAGCAAGTGAGTGTTCTCAAATATCTGTTTCGCAACTGCAGAAAAGTTGCATTTGGAAGACGAACCAAATGGAGGGCACGGCATACTATTACATGATGTTACTAACTTCAATATCACATTGTTGAAACTGTTTGATAGGAATCTCTGACTTTTGCTCTGCTTCTTTGAATACTTTTTATTGTAGGTTTCTTACATGATTTTAGAGATGGTAAATCCTGTCACACATGCTGTAGGAAATTGCGCGAAGCGCGTAGTTGTCATAGTTTCCTCTGTCCTGTTCTTCAAAACACCTGTCTCATCCATCAATGGCCTTGGTACGTAATTGTTCTGCAAACCATTTTGGTGACAACCGATTAAAGATTGGTTCTTTCTGATTAATTTAATTCTGTCTTTTGCTGGTTTTCGTTTCAGGAACCGCAGTTGCTCTTGTTGGAGTATTCTTGTATTCGAGAGCGAAGCAGATCAAACCGAAAGCAAAGCCTACATGAACTCTTATAGTACCCTCAGAAAGCAAGAAAAAAAAACTTGTATCTGTATACTTTGCAAATTTGAATTTACATGTACTATGATTCTTCATATTGTTTCCCTTTTTTTGTGAACTTGTAGTTGCATGATTTTTTAGTTTTATAACTATTTTATAGAGAAAAGAAGAAGAAGAATTAGTTCCAAACTACTCCAGTAAATTCACAGCATCCATACCTTTTCTGAACTTTTGCTGACCACCAATACAAAAATGTCTGTTCTCACAATCCATTTCTAGCTAGATCTTTTTTCATGACGAGCAAGACAGGATGATAGACACAACAAATCTCTGAAAAGTGAAATCCATGCTCGAGACTTTTCCATGCCCCAGCAAAGCAAATATGTGTACTTCCTGCACAACATGGAGGGTTCGCTCTTGAGTTCGAGTCTTTAGCTTACATTCCTATCTACGACAAAAAAAAAACACTACTTTTGTCAATCATTAATGGGAAATTTGGACGCATAATTTTGTTTTCTAATAGAGCCTTCAATGTCCAGAATATTCATTACTATGTTTTCATGTTTTTCATTTGTTTTTCAAGCATCTGGATTCGAGTATGGTCCTATCTATGACAAAAAAAGAGGGAGAAGAAAACCTTTATTTTTTGCTGTCAATCATTGACTTGCAAGCGTAGTTTTGTTTTCTAATAGTCTAATAGAGCCTTCAATGTCCAGAACATTCATTACTGTACGTTTTTCATGCCACTTCTAAAATTCTTTGCCACACCTTTTTCTTTCTTGTTCTCCAACTTGAAAAATGCAGAATACAACATCAGTCTTGTCTTTTCCAGCTCCATGTCTCAATCCAGGAAAGTTTCAATCTGGAAAGTCTATACCAGCCTCCTCAGTGCTTAACCTTACTACTTCTTTAAAAACCACCAGGCAGCAGTTATAGTAACCGTGTCTTATGTCGAAAAGCATCGGTATCTGGTTCTTCTTTACGTTTCAATGCTCAGTCAGTCACTTTTTTCTTGTGCTCAAATCATGGATGTGATAGTTGTAAAGTCAGGGCTGCTGCATCAGTTCCTGACAGCTCCAATGTGAGTGAGAAGTCGAGTAACTTCCCTCGAACATTGCAGCTCGGGTCTATGCTCGGAATCTGGTATCTTTTCAACATCTACCTCAACATCTTTATCAAACAGGTTCATTCTAACCATCTCTATATTTCATTCTCTTCTGGAACTGATCTCTCATTCTCATTTTCTTTCGTGGTCTGTAAATATCTCTCCCTTTCAATGTTCCTCAAGAGTGCAAATGTTTTATTTGAATGTAGGTTCTTAAGGCATATGCATTTCCAGCAACCGTTACAGCATTCCAATTTGGCTGTGGAACCCTGATTATTGTAGTTGTCATCGTCTCCTCTGTCCTATTCTTCCAAACACCTGTATCACCCATCAATGGCCTCGGTACGAAATTGTTCTGCAAACCATTTTGGTGACAAATGAATTAAGTTTGGTACTTTCTGATAAATTTAGGTCTCGCTTATGATCCATGATTTGTGCTGGTTTTCGTTTCAGGAACCGCAGTTGCTCGTTGGAGTATTCTTGTATTCTAGAGCAAAGCAGATCAAACCGAAAACAAAGCCTGCATGAACCAAGTTTCTCGATCTCTCGAGATATCTTCTCTAAACTTTCCAAATAGGAGATTAATTCTGATCGAACATTGTCATATGCCAAAGGAGATGACTGTAGTAGTATTACCAAAACAAAATAGCTAATCTAGTAATTAAAATTCTGAAAGAGAGAACATATATGATGCATACAAATCCATAAACTTTCCACACAAATGCAGAAGTCTAAAACATCTCTTATACAAAACAACAGCTGGAAATTAAACACGAAACATGACAGTACTTTAACCTTAAGAAAAACATAAATTCAACTACTTACATCCCCTTATCTTCCCTTCTGGAGTCACTTTTTGCGCGCGAATAACAGTATCACATAGCACAACGCAGCAGAGCACATCAGTTACATTTAGTTATTTTTTCGAGCGATCAGTTCAACCAAATCCGTCTCCTTCTTCACTCCACCACCTCCAGCACCATCACCATTCATCATTAAACCATTCAAGGCCTCGAAAACCGGCAACCCAAGCTCGATGTTGTTGTCATCAAGATATGACACAAACCCGAAATCACTCAACAGATTCGAATCGAAGGAGAACTTGGGAGTCTCGTAATGATGATTATCAGTACTCTGTCCAAACACATTTGCAGGAACTTCCACTTCCATGTTGTTGTCTTCAGAAGACAAGTCTGATGAGGAAGTCTGACTCAGGTTTCTTGGAGCAAATCTAGTAGTTCCTTGCATCAATCCTTGATTTTGAGTTGTTGTTGACAGAGACTTGATGTAGTTGTGCAAGAGATTGCTTGCTGGGGTGGAATCCTTATTGGCAGAGGATTTGCGCCTCGAGAGTTGTCTTCTCTTGGTGGCATTCCAGTGATTCTTGATTGTGTTCTCTGTCCTTCCAGGGAGTCTCTTGGCAATCTCTGCCCATCTGTTTCCTATCTCTTTGTGTGCTTTGATCAGTATCTCATCCTCCTCTTCACTCCATGCATCTTTCTGTGAACTCCACCCAAATCAGGAGAAAAAAGGTTCTTTAATGTTTTTTTTTTTTTTGCTAGCTAGAAAAAGAAGGTGTGTTTCACTTTGACCTTCAAGGATAATATATATAAAATAATTTGACGGTTAAAGACAAAAGTGTTTAACAGAAAAAGAAATATTAGAATAATAGTTATTATACACAGAAAAGGGAATCATTTCTGGGATACCTTTAACTTAAATTTGGCTTATTTACAGAAAGACCACATTTTAGAGATAACACACCAACCAAGCCCTTCCCCAATTATCTTGGCTTTAGTAAAATAAATTCATTTTAGAATCTAATTCAGTAAATTAAAATAAAATAATAATATCCAAGTTATCACCAATTTTTTTTTAAATAAAATAAAATAGGAAATTCAAACTTGGGATTTATCGAATCTTTTTTATCATTACAAGAAAGGTTTAAAATTTAGAAATTATATTTCTTAAATTACCATCGATCAAAATCATAACATACGATATAAAGATGTACGTTTACCAATTGTACTAGAACTTCATGTAAGAGATTCAACGTTTCTTACTTTGCGAGAAGTAACAGCACAATAGATTTTTTATACATATAAATAAATAATTAAAGAAAAACGAGGGATAAGTTTAACTTCTGACAAAGTTTGGTATTAGCAAATCCGAATTGTCCTACCTGGCTCTCTGCATGTCAATGTGTTGTGTTGTTTGTTCAAATACGTCGCGACAAAGTTACAGACAATTTATATTTCCAGCCCTATTTTTTTATATATTCAAGTGAGTTTTAGGGTGTAAATGAATAATATAAAGATTTTCTTTAAGAGGAAAAAAAAGTATAGATTGTAATTTCTTCACAAATAAGAACCAAATCGGCAATTTTTTACTTAGACGGTGAGAGAGCGAGCGTTAGAATGCGTTTTTCATATTCGCGTAGAAGTAATTTTTTTCCCTTTTTGTCACATGGAAGAGTTGTGATTGGTCTAACTATTTAATTTATTTATTAATTTATTGTAGCCTAAAATGAGGGAGGTAATTAATATATTTTAATTAGCAAAAAACGAATTAATGAGAAGAAAAGTAACGAGGATGAAGAGGAAGATGAAGATGTACAAACCCTTATGTCTGGCCTCAGATGATTGTGCCATCTTTCTCTACACTGTTTGCCAACTCTCCCGTCCAACATTTTTGCAATTTGAGACCATTTCCTAGTCCCATACTTATGCACCAGATGAATCAAGAGCCTGCAAATTAGAAAATTCCATATAAAATTCAATCTTCAACCAAAAATAAACAAAGATTAATAACATTACCAAAAATGAAAAAATAAATAAATCTTTAATTACCTATCCTCCTGAGGAGTCCATTGTCCTTTAAGACAATATTGTTTTTTAGCATTTCTGCTCGTTTTCTTGATCGGAGCTCTTTTCTCTGATTTTCTTTGATTTTCAGCTATTTTCAAACGATCAACTCCAATATTGTTATAATCTGCACTCACAAATGAAGAATGATGATCATCTAATGGCACCTTATCATTATTAGGAGAAGGAGGAGCCATAAATGGTGATGATCCATTTCCATGAGATTGATGATGATAATCTATGGAAGAAGAGGAGTTAGAATTATCCCAAATTGGTTTTCTTTGTAAACCATGCAAGAAACTCTCCCCACCATTTGGCAAGAAAGTAGTGAAATCATTAGTAATAAAGTTATTACCAATAGTACTACCCAAAACCTCGAGCGGATCAATAAATGAAGAAGCGCCACTAAAAAATGAATCTTTGGCGGAGCCTTCGATAGGAGATGAATGATCGAGATTAGGGAATGGATGATTGAGATGGAGGTGATAACTATTACTACCATAAAAGTTTTGAAAAAAATTATAATGATGATAATTATGATTAGAAGAATTAGAAGATGGAGGAGATGATGAAGATTGTTGATGGTATATTGGTAAATTAGTATTTGGAAATGATATTGGAGCTTCTTGAGGTTTGAAGGAGTATTCAGAGATTAAGGAAGAGAGAAATGGGAATTCTTCCCTCAATTTTGTGTTGAACTCCATGCAAAAACAAAAAAAAACAAAAAAAGAAAGAAGAAGAGGGTTTTTGAGAGAGTGAGAGAGATGGGAGTGAAGAGAGAGAGCAGTAAGAAAGGAAGGAAGGTTTTGTAGGGAGGAATGAGTGTTAACTTCTATGGAGCGGTTTTAACTTTTAATATATTGGTGAAATAAGCAAAGAAAATTCAACACTTGGCAGGTTTTTAGCCATTGATCGATTCTACAATCAAAGGGCCAATATTGCTTGTTGTAAATGCCTTTCTAGCTCCCATATCTTTGTAATTTGCTTAAGGAAAAAAGTAAAATAATCAAATAATTATAAGGCCTTGTTATATTCTAATCATTTGGTAGTTAAAACTATATACTTAATTAAGGTATTGGGTTTTAGGAAATAGAAATGTTGGACAAGTGAAGGACACGTGGCAGGCATGTGAAGCCTTATATGGTCACATTTTTCAGGTTTCTTTTATCTTAAAAGTAAAAAAACAAATGTTTTGGATAGAGACCCATACCACAATTTGTAAATAGACCGCTATGGTAATGTTATGAACCATATTGTTTGTCGTTTTGGTAATAAGAAGGGAAGGGATGATGCCTTATTTGATGACATGATGACAATGTGTGAATTGGTAAAAAGTTAATAAAACTTAATAAAGCACCTTCTTCTTTGTAACAGAATTATTAATTAATGCCATCCAAGTTGGCTTCTTTTTCCCTAATTAAATTGAATTAGATGATTATTCTTATTTAATTAATTGAGAACCAAAATCTCGTTAAGTCTTAGTAAAAAATACAGTTACATTTCATCCTCGTAATTATATCAGAGAGTTCAAAATCAACAACGGTGTTTGACTATCAGTAACTTTGTCATCAATATGCTGACGTCAAAAAAACAATAATTATTCTTTTTAAAGAACAAAGTAATAAATTATTTGACCATGAATTTACATATTCTTAGTTATAAATTTAGGGTTTGGAAAGTAAAGGCTAATCATATTTACCGCGAAGGAGGTGAAGTGTTTATAGGAGATAATTATTCCCTACACAGATAATGAAATAAGCTAATGAATAACCAAAAATAATAATAATAATGATAATAATAAAGCTAATGATCTCTTTTTTGAGAGGTGTGAGTGTCCTTCGTTATTCCTATGTTAACAAATGCAATTCTAGACAACTGGTAAGAAACTTATCCATCTTTAATTAAGATTTTGAATTCGGTTTTGAAAATAAAATAAAAAACCAAATTGGGAGATGAGAGTCACCGCTATTTGGAACCGACAAAACTTAAACAAGACTAATCTCAATTGAGAGGACACCCAGAATATCAAAAAAAATAATACATTCCTCCTTGATAAGAACTCCTACGGTAGTCATCCTAATATATTTACTTATTTATGTAATGTTTGGTTCTCGAAATGTAACTCTCTCAAATATATACGTTTCTCTAAAAAGTATTTCTTCGTAAATACAAAGGAAAGTTCAATAAAAGGTAAAATTTAACATTCGAGACCTATTTTTCGAGAACTAAACGAAACCTAAGTAAATTCTCTTTGTGATGCTTTGATTGGTCATAGAACTGATTGTTGTCGATGTCATTGCGCGAGTCACAACCTGTTGAACTGTTATTTTATGATCCCTCAGTCATTTACTATAACAACTTTTATATTTCATGTGGTACATGACAACTTGACAAGGATTCTCAAGACGAAGTATTTTATTTGGTGGTTTATTTTTCTTTTATCTTAGAGCCTTTTGGGTCGGAATGCGACGTTAGCTGAGGACCTAGCCAAGTCAGGCGGGGTTGGTTCTTCTCAATCTGAGCAAAGGGCAAGTGGTGGTCTTGAGAGAGTCCAGTTCGAGGCGCTCCGACGAGATCTCCATGAAGCATCTCAGCGGATAGAGTTGCTCAAGGGAGATAAGGCCAGAATCGAATCCGATGCATCCATGTACCAGAATCTGGCTAGTAAAATGGAGTCTGATTTGAAGAGCTTATCCGATGCCTACAACAGTCTTGAGCAGGCAAATTACCATCTCGAGAAGGAAGTGAAATAGTTAAAGAGTGGAGGAGCATCAACACCTCCAGATCTAGAGGCAATAAAAGCAGAAGGTAGGGAAGAAGCACAGAAGGAGAGCGAGGCAGAACTGAGTGATTTGCTAGTATGCCTTGGCCAGGAGCAGAGTAAAGTAGAAAAGCTAAGTGCAAGGTTGTTGGAGCTCGGAGAGGATGTGGATACACTGCTTGAAGGGATCGGAGATGACGTGGGCCTGCCTGAAGATGATGATGAGGAGGAAGACTGATGGAGCTTATATCCATGTTTGTAGTTACTGCAATTTCCTTCATTCAGTTGAATTCTCACTTCTGTACATTTCTGGTTGCATTGTACAGATAACTAAATTATTGTTGATGATATACCCTTTTGCAGTTGGATTTTACATTGTTGTTTGTTCCAATACTAAGATTTGTAGAATTGTGCTAGTTTTCTTTCGTATAGATATACAAAACTAAGTAGGAATTTATTCGTAAAAAGCATAATAGAAACAAACATTCCTCATTCATCACCACAAACACAGAGATACACCTACAAGCCAAATAATCCAAACCACTACGATTAAATCTAAAAATCATCATTTTTGTACACTTCCCTACGTGAGCTCATGTTTTGCAGCTCTTTAGGGATTGAACCTTGGAATTCATTACCCTCTAGATTAAGCGAATTCAAAGTTTTAAAACCAGAAACCCAATTGAAAAAGAATTCAAAGTCTGAATTCTGCTGGCCACAATGGTTGGAAGACAGATAAAGGATGGAGAGGGATGATGAAGAAGCATTAACGATATTGAGTAGGCGAGGTTGTGGAGAAGGAAGTTCACAGCAGGGCAAGTGTAACCCTAGCAATGAAGGGAATGTGGTGGCTACCTCTTGGACTCAATTCAAGGATTTGCTGAGATTCACAGTACCCATATCAAGAAACTTGAGAGAAGAAAGTCCAGACAGCCAATGCAAATTCTCAACGTGTGAGCCATAATACTGCCCATAAAAACAATAACCATCGTTACTTAGATTAAAGTATTGGAGATTTGAGAGATTCCCATGTTCATGGATCTGTGACTAATATAATAATTCACTTCTGATTAACATGAAATAGAAACATACATTATTCTAAATACCAAATACATCTCTTAGCAAGAAGAAGTTTAAAACATACCAAACCTATATAACTGCCACCAGATTCTGTTCCCCAATCTATCCAGGAACAGGGAATATGCAAACCTCCAGCGCCTGTTAAGCAACAACGGCCCTACAAAACCCCAAAATCCCCCCACAAATCCAAATGCCATGCTCACATAAAACCATATCATTCCATCTCCATCATCATCTTCACCTCCTTCGTCATTTGCACCATTTGGTATAGCATCTTCAACATCTACATTACTACAATTGTTGGGCAGAGGATCCCCACAAAGTTCATTTCCAGCAAAACTAGAAGCATCAAAGGTTTGTATTTGAGGGCTAGAAGGAATTCTTCCTGACAATCTGTTATGGGACAGGTTCAACTGACTAAGGAATGTCAAGCTTGATATACTCTGCGGAATCTCACCGGAAAGTTGGTTCGTAGAAAGATCCATAGATTCTAGTTCTTTCATGAAACCAATATTCTTTGGGATTCCCCCACTCAAAGCATTCTGTGACAAATTCAAAGATACCAGAGCACAAAGGCTTGTTATTTCATCTGGAATCTTCCCACTCAATTTATTATTCGAAAAATCCAAGCTTCTAACAAGATACGTGTTGTACTCTAGCATATTCCCTTTCATTCGAAGTAACACTGATAGCATATTCCCATTCATTCGAAGTAACGCAAGAAACGCAGAATATGCCAAACGTTCTTTAAATTGAAAGAACACAGTAGATCCATTCATTTTGGTCATTGCAGAAAAGTTGCCAAAGCATGATGGTATGGTCCCATCGAAAAGATTATTTGCAAGGTCCAAAATGTGCAAAGATGTCGCATGACAAAGCTTCTCTGGAATTGGACCACTAAGCTTGTTCGAATGCAAAGTAAGAATTTTCATACCCGAAAGTGAGCTTGCACTAACAAAGCTTGAAATGTTTCCCACCAGTTCATTTTCGGCAACGTCAATTATGATCAATTTTGTACACTTGTTAAGTGACAGTGGAAGTTCTCCTGATAAACTGTTGTTGCGGAGGTGTAACAACATGAGCTAACTTAAAGTGCCAATGGATTCGGGAATGGTACCGTTAAGTTTGTTGTTGCTCAAGTTAATGACCATCAAAACAGGGAAAGCTGCCAAACAATTTGGTAACTCCCCATATAAAAGATTTTGACCCAAGTTAAGATGTTGAAGATAATAATTCCGTTGCTGCATGCTGTGGTGCCTGTTGGGAGGACATAAGAATTTTGAGATGGAACCTGAGAATGAATTGTTGGAAAGATCCAACGCAACCAAATTGGAAGAAAGAAAAGGTAGAGTACCATGGAAGCAATTCGAACTCATGTCCATTATAAAAGCAAAGTCTGAAGAAAAAAATTGAGCTAGTGTGCTTGGAAGCACTCCATGGATTTGGTTGTGAGAGAGATTTAAATAGGCGACGTTGGAGGAGAGATTCCAAAACCAAAAAGGAATGGTACTTGAAATACCAGAGCTTGACAAATCGAGCTCTGTTAAAGACTTGAGTGAGCGAAGCCATGTGGGGAATTGAGGTCCAATGTGCCAAGATCGTAAGTACAAATAACTCAAGTGACCAAAAGGAGGAATCCAATTAGGACTAACTCTCAACTTCAATTGGTTCCCAGATGCAACAAAATAATGCAAAATTTTGAGATTCTCAAAGTGAGCTTCCCAAACGTCACCGGCTAATGAGTTGCCACTAAGATATAATTCCTCCAATTTTTTAAGCCTTCCGAAACTGACGGGAAGAGTTCCATTCAAATTGTTGTACCTAAGGTATAGAAATTTCAAGGACATTAACCGATCGAAATGCTGATTTATGGTAGCCAGCTCACCAAATAGTTGACAGTTGTTCAAAGACAACTCCTCCAGCCCATTTGAAACGCATCCAGGCAACGACAAAATTTCAAAGACTTGATTGATGTCCTGCCTCAATTTCACACCTGACAAATCGAGTTCCCTCAAATTGCAACTATTCTTGAAAGACTTTGGAATCCCTCCTTCAAGTTCTAATTTTCTTCCCAACTGATAAGACATGTCAAGAGAGATTAGAGAAGGCATGTTCCAATTGGCACTTGAAATCTTACCTTCCAGCTTATTGCCACCGAGGTCGAGCTGCTCAAGACGGGTCAAACCATATAACCAGTCAGGTATAGGAGAACTGAACTCGTTGAAAGATAAATCAAGTTTCTGGAGGGAAGTAATGTTTTGAATCTCATCAGGAAGGGGACCTTGAAACTGGTTATGAGACAGATCAAGGACAGAGAGGGATGAAAAGTTCTTAACACTACTACTGCTACTCTGGGGTTGAAAGCTTGACAAGTGATTATTTGAAAGGCTGAGCACCTTAAGTTTGGTATGACCATATAACCAGTTGGGTATTGAGGAGTTAAAAGAATTCCAATCAAGGTACACTTCCCGAAGTGAGCTCATGTTTTGCAGCTCTCTTGGGATTGAACCTTGGAATTTATTATACTCTAGATTAAGAGAATTCAAAGTTTTAAACAAACTTAAAAAGATTGTTGAATGCGGCGCCATATAGTTGTGAGACAAATCAAGGATGGAGATGGACGAAGCATTGATATTATTATTAAATAAATGTGGTTGTGGAGAAGGAAGGTCACAGTAGGACAAGTGCAATTGTAGCAAAGATGGGAGTGTGGTTAGCATCTCCTTGTCCCAATTCAAGACTTTGCTGAGATTCCAACCACTCAAATCAAGAAACTTGAGAGAAGAAAGGCCAGACATCCACTGCAAATTCTCGACATGTGCCTCAGGATAATAATAACCAGTGTAACCTAAATCAAGGTATTGGAGATTTGAGAGATTCCCTAATTGATGAGGAATCATTCCTCCAAATTTGGCATAAGAGAGGTTAAGGAATCTTAAACTCCTCATTGAGCCAAGAAATGAGGGGATGCGGATCCCTCCAAAATCATTGAAACTTAGGTCCAAGTACCTTAAATGCTTCAAACTCAGCAAAGCAGAACTGACTTTACCTCCAAATATCGTCTTCACGTAATCATCAGAGCCTTCAAAGTCACTGTCGTAGAATTCAACTGGTGAAAGACTTCTGAGATGGAGACCAGTGACATATTGTGCGGTTGAGTCGTCATGATGATGATGGCAGATAACTCCATACCAACTGCAACAATCGTCGTCATCATCTGCTGCAGCCCAGGTTGCGAGCCGGTTTGATGGGTCTTTGAGATGTTTCTTGAACTCCAGGAGAGCTTCCCTCTCAGTTGGGATGCACCTGGTTTGGTGGGTCGTCTGGTTAGTCCACTGGCCGGTAGTAGCATAGCAGAAGCGAAGATTAGCAACAGCTACTGCGACAAACAGCCATAGAGACAGAGTTGAAAACAGAGTAGTCATTGTGTTGGAATGTATAGTTAATGGAGTCTGCTATTTACATTTATACTGCACTGAAGTTTGAGTCATAACCCCTTCCAGTCTTTTTGATAAGTTTTCAGTCAATGGCGCTCTTGCACATTCAATCTCTTGGGGAATTAACGTGTTCTTTCAACTGGTAGTGACATAACACTTGTCCCACTTGCCAACAAGCTTGACAGTGATTATTATCTTTAGGCAATTTCTAAATTCCAGTCTTTTTGATGAGTAGTTTTCAGTCAATGGCGGAGTAATAGCTTTGCATCTTAATCAACATATGGAAGAAACTAAATTCTCCTGCCCTACTAAATTTGTAGTCGTCTTCTTTCCCAATCTTTTGAGCTTCATTCCATGTTTTGATTGAGAATCTGATGACCTTTGCAGGACACAAAAGAACCAATATTTTGATTTGAATATTATACATATTCTTAGTTATAAATCTAGGGTTTGGAAAGTAAGGGCTAATCATATTTACCATGAAGGAGGTAAGGTGTTTATAGGAGCTAATTATTCCCTACACATGTTTATTCTTTACTAAATTCTCTAGTTCAAATTTTAGACGTGAATCAAACAAAAGACCATCCCTTTTTAGAACTTGATATTTTACCATCTTACCTTGAATTAAAATCAGTCGGTGTAAGATTCATTCGATAGTTCACCTCACCTCTTAAGTCGTCCTCTGAAGTATGAGTTCTCCAACCGCGTGGTCATGTTGTTATCGAACAGTCAGAGTGAGAATGCTCAGAAAATTCAGATCAGCACTCTCAAACCAGCCACGTGTCATAAACGCAGTTCGCTACAGTTAGGAAACAGCTGAGGACTGCTAGGAGTAGGTGTGGTGGTTCAAGATATCAGAAACATAATCGGGAAACCAAGCCACCGGAGATTCATTTGTTGTGACAAAAGTGACAGACGGAGCAGAATCAGATGACAATGATTGATGATCCGCAACAGAAAGGCAAATCGCACCCTTACGAGAATTGAAACTACAATAAATTTTCATTCTCCAGTTCGGATCACATACTTCATGATAACATTAATTTAACTTGTACCATCGTGTCATACTACATACACTTCCGATATTTTCCTTTACTTTCCAAAAGATAAAGCAGGAGGGTACCTGAGAAGAGGCCATCATCAAGGTCCATACCCTTCAAAATTGATGGGAGGGGGGCACATCCACACAAAAAATTAACTACCCAGCTATATATAAGTGTCCTATTCCGCCTATGATAAAGATAACCCCCAAAAAAAGGACTAAAAACGCGCCTAAGAAAGGTTAGGGCATTACCAAAGCACCATCCAAGGAAAACAGTGGGTAGATAGGTAGGTCTTGTTTAATCCTTGTACATGCTAATGATTGTTAGTTACGTTCCACCATAGCCTTGTGAAAACTGCTGCCTCCACCATGGGGGGATCGTGACCTCTCACGCTGAGGTGGCCCTCTTGACATCATCATTGTCTCGTGAAAACTTCGACCAGGCTCACGCATGGGTGGACTGTGTTCCCGGCCTTTATCAAAGCCGCCATCATTGTTACCACGGTCATACCTGTCAATGCAAGGCCACAAGACAGTTCATAAGTCCATCACAAAACTTTTAAGAACCACAAAAAAGGGGGAAAGATCCCCAAACAGATTCCATAAACACATCCATTGCCAGCCACCAGCTGAATGAAACAATCAATATTTCCTAAGGCATACCAAATCTGACTGGTAAGTTTTGCAACATCAAAATCAATTAGCCCACAGTACCTGTCACTCCAACTGCTGCTCCTTCCACCACCATAGCCAAAATCACTTCGTCCACCACCACGACCCCCATCACAACCACCAGAACCAGGGCCCCAACGTCTGAACCTGCTGCCACCCATGCCACCACCACGTGAAGCCATATCACGAATTTCAGGAGGAACTCGTTGATTTGAACCTTCCAAAATTTTGATAAGATCTGTGGCATGCTTGGAATCCTGGTCACCAAAAAATGTGTACGCAATTCCTGTGGCACCAGCTCTGCCTGTCCTCCCAATCCTATGAACGTAGTCCTCCACTCCAGTAGGAAAGTCATAGTTGATTACCACCCTGTGACATAAAATGCAACCACTTCCATGATTTATTCCCCCCCATATGGTAGCAATAAGATTAATGAGTGAAGTCAAGTACCGATAACATATATTATACCAGAAACTCTGCAGCCACTAGGATCAAAATCCATATGATCAAACCAATAAAATAATTTTTAAGGGTGTTTTTCTAATAAGAAAGGCAGATGGCATTGACAAGTAGAGGTTAGGATCCGGATGGGTTGTCAAACGTTGCAGATCTTATATATTGGCAGTTTCTTAACAAAACAAAATTCAATCCTCCTTATGGGACATTTGAATTGTAAATTGCATCAAGAATTAAAAACTTAATTTCTTATACTGAACTTTTTCTTCTAGGTATTGTCTGGCATAGTTGAAGTTCCTTATGATTGAACTAATTACTCTAGGTATCAATTGGCATACTTCAATTTATTTCTTCTTTCTTCTTTTGGCTTCAGAGCCTTGTTCTCATGCCGAAAACAGAACAGACATAAAACTAAATGATAAGTTTAAAAATTTGTAGAAAACCTGCTACAACAGGGTATACCTGATATCCTTAACATCCAAACCACGAGCAGCAACATCAGTGGCCACAAGTACTGGACACCTCCCAGCTCGAAACTGATTCAAAACATAATCTCTGTCAGCCTGAGATTTGTCACCATGAATGGCAGCAGCACCAAACTGGTTTGTAAGATTGCGGGAAAGTTGATCACACATCTTCTTGGTTGAACAAAAAATAATTATCTTTGAACCAGGATCCTGCGACCGCAGGATCTGCTCCAACCGCCTGTGTTTCTCCATGTGTGCCACAACTTCCACATGCTGCAAACAATAACATGTCCAATAGATTCAATATGTACAACAGTTGGTTATCATATATACTAGCAGAGAATATGGATCAATGAAGAAAAGAGAAAATGATTCCACCGTATAAATGGACGACTCATTTTTTTGTTTGGATAATTGGATTGTATCAGGAATAACAGTAAAATCCAGACCTGAGTGATCGATTTGTTAGCAACAAGCTCATCAACATTTCCAATGTTGACTTGTACTGGCTTGACCAGTAGATCTGCAGCAATTTTTCGAACTTCCTTAGGCCAGGTCGCTGTGTACATGAGGGTCTGACGACGAGCAGGTACCTCCTTTACAATCTTCCTTATCTGAGGTTCAAAACCCATGTCCAACATGCGATCAGCCTCATCTAGCACAAGGTAAGAAATCTGACCCAAGCTAATTCTCCTCATCTCAAGTATGTCATTCAAGCGGCCAGGAGTTGCAACCACAATATCTACTCCTCTGTCAAGTTCTTTCAACTGGGGACCTTTTGGTGCTCCTCCATACAAACACTACAATAAAACATAATGGAGGCATGTCAGTGTGAATAATGCCACATTAGTCAGAATGTTAATTTTATCCATCCAACCAAAAAGATACAAATGATAGAACCGCTGGAAGCATACCGTGCAAGAAATTCTAGAGGACTTTCCAAACTTGACAGCTTCATCCTGTATTTGTGTTGCCAACTCCCTTGTCGGTGACAACACTAACACAGTGGGACCAAGTTTAGGGTCATTGCGGCAGCGCTTTAGGTGCATAAAGCTTGGAAGTAAGTAACCCAGAGTTTTTCCAGAACCTGTCTTCGCAATGGCTACTATATCTCTTCCCTGTAATGCAATTGGCCAAGATTGTGCTTGAATTGGAGTTGGGGAAGAGAACCCTGCGTTATGTACCTGGAAAAGCAAAACACAGCAACCGCCATAAGCTGTGATGTACAGGCTTCAAGATTGTGATTGATTTTCTTGTGGACCTATAAAAAGGAGTGGCTAATGGCAGAAGAAGCATCACCCCCCACATGCAGTCGGCAAATGCTAGCATTGAAGCAGGAGGAGGCCTCTTCTTCCGTTTGGACCAAGTGGCAGATTAAAATCATCACCAACGACGGTCCCAGCCACGAAATTGGGTGAGTCACAAAGCCCTTCTCAAAAAAATGGTCCACCGTTTAAGGGCGCTCCAAATTATATGCAACGCCCCCAAAAGGAGGGGCAGCACAGTGTACGACATTAGCTCCTCCTAGGAGCAAATATCGCACCTGCGACAAAAAGTACAGATCGCAAAGTATTAATGAGTCTGAAACTCAATATTGGACCACCTTCAATCACAGAATCTTGGACATGAAACTGTGAGTTTTTCTAACTTACAGGAACTCGTTGCCATATGTCCACATAGATATGAGCAATAAAAAGAGAAAAGAAACTCATACCTCTCTCAGAAGTTCAGGGGGGAATCCAGTAGCTTCAAATGATGCAAAAGGTAGGGGCACCCCATCTCCCTAAGAGATGTCAGGTAAAAAGTCATCATTTATGCAAAACATAAAACATAACCACCAGAAATGAATAAGACCCAAGCTATATTGCCAAAATAAACATAAACAATGAGAGTGCTGCTCTAAATTAGCATCCCCAATTGACCAATGAATACTTAGACAGCTCATAAGCTACTTTCTTGCAAGCCATTAGAACTTACACCCGCAATACAAAATCTAGTTGGCCAAATGTGTTAAGTATCCTAATACAAAGAACAACACAGCATGTCACGTATACTATACTATTCCTAGAAGGTGTATACTGAAATCTGCCTAGTGTTCATCTAAACAGATTTCAAATTCAAACTATCATCCCCCATGAAAAGTTGCATCGGCCCAAATTTACTTAGTCCTAGCCAATAGTTGACAAGTATTAAGAGAAATTAAGATTTCAAGATGCATGCATCACTGACGGGCAAATAAAACAGCTGAAAGCAAAGAAGCAAAATAGAGTTCAAGAGCAAGATGTTCTATCTACTCACAGATACAGTTATTTCATGCCGACGTCGATAAGCGTCCCCAGATAAACCACTTTCTCCACCTGATGACCCATTCCCTCTAGTTGAGGAAGTGACATGCCCATTGACCGACCCATTAGGAACATTTTGAGGCAGAAATGTTTCAACTCTTCCACTCTGGTGCACAATTAAAAGCAGCAAGCACATGTCATTATTGTCCACAGGTAATAAACAAGATGCGTGAACTTAGAAACACCATATGGACACATTCTAGTTATCAGGAACCCACGGTACATGGATTATCATTCTACAATTGTCTACGCAAAATGTTAGGCAGACTGTCAACAATAATACAGACAACTACACATGCAATCTAAATGTTGGGATCGGTATCCAAGTTTGTCTACAAAACATCGAGCAAACTCATACCTGACTACTCCTCCCTATATCAGGTTTTGGCTCAGGATCAGTAGCTCTGCCATAACCATCACAGTCATACCTATCATCTTCCTTAACTGGGCTATACCCA
This sequence comes from Viola odorata, assembly GCA_963691705.1. Classification (NCBI taxonomy): domain Eukaryota; kingdom Viridiplantae; phylum Streptophyta; class Magnoliopsida; order Malpighiales; family Violaceae; genus Viola; species Viola odorata. Next base: position 67,417,821 of record OY829541.1, read on the forward strand.
CGACGAGCAGACTGCTGAACATAAACTGAAGAACTTACAGGCACAGAAGAAGACTGCACTGAAGCAGCAGGCCGCTCATACTGAGTGACATTGGTCTCCGGATTCCAAAAGTAAAGATATCCCGTTTTACCATCAACTAAGCCTTTCCAGGGTTTGGGAAGGGTGGGGTCCTCAGGGGCATATCGGGGACCAGCCGTTGCAGTCGCAGCCATTACAATAATACAAACTTCAGTCACTACCACCAAAACAATCAGTAAACATTAAAATCGATGAATGACACAATCAAACATATCATGAGAATAAAAATCCTAACAATGAAAACAAAAAACAGTGAAAAACTAAGAATTAAAAAAATCCAAACAAATAGGAGTCCAAAGATAGAAAAATCGTTGAAAACAGTGTGTAGAAGTGTCAAACAGATCTAATAATCAACACATGCAAACACGATATTAATCGCTTCGTTTAGAAAACAAGCACAGAGGGTAAACAACAAGGAAACCCTAGATTCCGATTTAGATTCAGATCTGGTAAACTTCTTTTTTCCTGGTTTTTTTGAAGCAAAAAACAAGGAGAAAGAGGAGATGACAAAGATCGGAACATACCAGGCGGCGTCGTTCCACGAGGAAGGAAGGAAGGAGCGAGCTAGAGAAATGTTAATGGCGAAAGATTTTCGTTTTATAAATATAATATATATATATATATATATATATAAATAAATAAATGTTTTTCACTTCTCCAACCCGCGCAGAGAGAAAAAAAAGTGTTTTTCTTCTGGTGGGGAGAGAGAAGCGTTGGAGAGAGAAGAAGGGAAGATGCCCAAAAAAAGGTTAGATATTTATAATTTATAAAAGAAAAATAAAGACAGGTGAAAAAAGAAAATAGCGAATTGTATTTGTGTGGGTGAAGGGTCGTATTGAATTGGCTAATTCGGCTGGCACATGTTGAATTTACGCACCCCACGCGGCTGTGGACTTGTGGTTACACGCATGGGTCGAAGGAAAAGGCCCATTTATATTTTTGGGCCGAAAGGAAAGCCCATTTACATACAACATATCTTTATTAGGAGTGTGCAAAATTACCGAATCCATAATTTCCGATTTTACGACTCGAATTTTTTGCAATTTCGGTTCGGTTATTTTGGTATCGGTAACTTCGATATCGGTAGACGATTATCGAACTAGGGATTAATATTCGAAATTGACATGGTTGAACTCATTTTCTTGTTTTATTTTGGAGGAACAAGGTGCTTTCTAAAGAATTATACACATCGGAGAATGCATTTTCGGTTTATTGAGGCGACGTCGACCATAAACACAATGGTGATTTTAGTCTTGGCACTCAAGGGATAGAAGAGACGGAGTTTATGAATTTTGGTTCTGACTTGGAAATAATTTCAGAAAATTCGGTAAAGTTCGGTAATCCGCAATTTACCGAAATTTTAATTCGAAAATTCAGTTTTCGTATGGGTTATTTGGAATTCAGGTCGGTATGATTTTTAAAAAGTTCAGTAATACCGATGAGCACTTCTTTATGGTGGGTGGTTGGTGGAGTAATGTCCTTTGGGAGCCTAAAATAAGTGTTTGATGGAGGTTTCATTACCTGTTATCGATATACTTTTTATGTGGTTCTTGGTGGTTTATGTGAATGATTCTAAAATAAGTGTTCGTTTGAAGGTATTATTAGATATTATCGATATATTTTATATATGGTCCAATCAGAGAGGGTGGGTGAATGTGTACCTTATTATTAAATGTTATCGATGTGCTTGTTTTATGTGACTGATTGACCAATTAGAAATGATAGATAAATGTGTAGAGCAACTCTTGTGTATGGAATGAGTGGACCTAATAGTATTGTTTGTCTAATTTCACTTACTATTGTATTTGAAATGTGATCATCAAAATTATTGAGACCCTTTTTCTCCACAAAATAAATGTTGATGTGTTTGTTAGTTCTTAGTAGAGAAACTTGTGGTTTCCTAACCAATACTTATAATTTGAGTAAAGTTTTGGAAAATGATTACGGGACATCCTAATTTCACGAGTGAATAAAAAATTAATCTATGTTGGATCTCACCTGAATCACTTCATTTATTTTTTTTTAAAGAAGTTTCGAATTCGAAAGGAAGAAATAAAATATCGACATATTACTTTTTGTAATTTACTACCACTTTTTAATATTTCAGTGCTCATTCAACTCCAATGGCTTATTAGTAAGGAATTCATGCCCACCACTTATAAATGCTTTGTCACTGCATTATTTGGGCTGGAAAAAGAAACTTTAGTATCTTCTTGAATCTCAACACAAATTCAAGAACCCATTTGCAGAAGAAAAAAGAAATTAAAATTAGAGATCTTATATAATATAATAGTGAATTTTAATTAGGGGAAGAGTTTGCATTGCGTTGCATAGATATGGCAATTATTTTTTACAGAGCATATTAACTTAGTATTCCACTTCTAACACTCAACAACAACAAGAAGTAACTCTAGTAAAAGAAGAAGGCCATTTTTTCACTAAATTAGCAGTAGTAGGTCGCTCATTCTGGGTGGCATTGGTCTTTGGATTCCAAACGTAAAGCCCATTTTCATCAACCAATCCTATCCATGGTTTTGGAAGGGTAGGATCCTCTGCGGCATATCGCACACCACCAGCAGGAGCAGCCATTGCAGTCAATCAAACTTTCAAATCACTACCATTAAAACCAACAAAAATGAAGTAGTAAACATAAAAATCAATCCAAATTTTGAAAACAGAAAACAGTGAAAAACTAGGAATTGAAAAAATTAAAAGAAAATCCAAACAAACAAGGAGAAAGAGAGGAGATGACAAGGATCGTAGCATACCGGACGGCGTCGTTCAACGAGGAAGGAGCGAGGGAGGGAGAGAAATGTTAGTGGTGATGTAATGCTAGCTTTTCTTCAGGTACTTATAAAAGAAGAAGAAAAGGTGATGGTTTATGTCATTATGTGTACACGCATGGGCCGAAAGAGAAAGCCCATTTAAATACATAACACACCTTTCTCTTTGTGGGCCCTTGGTATTTGTAGGTGGTTTCATGTGAGTGATTCTCGTTTAGAGTAGTGTCGTTCGAAGGTACTAGACATCCACGAAGAACACTCGTTTTATAACGACTATTGAAACGGTATCTTAATTTTGAATCAATATAAACCGTACTCAAAGAATTGTATCAACCGATTAGAGAGGGTGGACGACGAATCACTCGGATATTAAAACTCGGTAGTGCGACACTTGGGTATGGTATGAGTCGACCTAAAATTAGACCTCCAACTTATCATGGGAGAAATACCTCGAATAGTCAAACAGTCATCTTACACCGGTTAATTCATCCCGGTTCAACAAGAAATCAAAGGTAAGCGTACCCTCTAATTAATTATCAAGTACGAGTCATTATGTACGAAGAAGAGGCATCCCTAACTGCTAAATCTGCGGAGTCATGATTAATGATTGTATAAAGTGCTGATTAACCACATGTAACTTCTTAGTTAATGACTTTAAATCAAAATGTCTCTATCACAGTCTAATCAGCATATATGTTTACCATATAACAGAAATCTGAAATTAGTGCTCTTTCTTTCCGGTGTCTAAAATTAGAGAGAACAAAACGAATCCCCATCTCTAAACATCCACGCATTCTTAATTGTACTCCCTGCAACTAATTTAAATTAAACAAAACCTACTCCAGAAAAAAAAAAAATTGCATTTAGTTGCATGTGGTTGATAAAACAACGAATTGAGTCTACTGGCCCGTTTCTTATTTGCAATTTTGGGCCAAAATACAACTAAAACTTAACCTATCCGCCGGGAGGGGAAGAAAACAGCCTTGCTTTACAGTTCATATATAAAACTGATCACTTCCAAGAGCACCATATTAAACACAGTAATAGAAGCTAACTTAAGACCTCATTGCCCTTGTTCCCAGAAAATTGTTCATCGGTTATAGACCGTTGAGTTCTTAATAACATCTAAAAGGCGAAAGTAATCAAAGAAGAGGGAAGACTCTTTACCCTCAAGCCCGTCTCGATGATGCCTGTTGCTCCCAGCAAGATTGTTACAGGGGCTTCCACCAATAACCAGATCAAAACCACCAAATGACTCCATTAGTTGCTCCAACCTGTCTGCATTCAGCTCTTGAATATCTGAAATGTGAACCAGATTCCCAGTCTGGTTCGTTTGCTCCCACCAGCAGCTCTGAATACCCCTGTTCACTTCCGAAATCTCAACCGAGACAACATTCTTGAGACGGATCCCAAGCCGATGAAGAGCCACCTCCGCACCACCAATCCCAGAGAAAAGGGAGAGGAGATTTAGACCTTCAGGGAATATGTCTTTCAGAGTAGACAAATGATAGGCAACAGTGTCAACCTGAAATTGTAAGTGCAACTCTACATTATTCACAAGTTCAGAAATCTTCTAAAATCAAGGATAAATTCAACCAGGGAAAGGGAAAGGGTAAAAAGTCAATGAAGAAAGAAATCAGTTGCAAACAACTTCACACATGTTAGAAAAATATGCTCACCTGAAAAGAGTTTCCAAGCGACTTGTATCTGTCAGTTCTGCTAATTCCACCTCCCCTGGTGTGGTTCCTTGGAAACCCTAGAAGCATCTCCACTTCATCCGGTTCGAGAGGAGCCAGCTTGTTCTTACCAACCCAGACTAGGTTCCATTTCCGACATTCTTCAAGAACCATCTTCTGGACGCTCAAAGGTGGATCCCCTTCGTACCGCTCAATAGCTTTGCGGATCCTCTCTGTCAATTTTGCACTTGCAGTGCAAGTCTGCAAACAGTTCAACTTCGTTCTTTGATCCCACGATGGCCACCATCTCCTAGTCATAGGTAATGCCTCGTGTATTGTATGTGGAGGAAGTGGAAGAAGGGGATATCTGTTACGAATGGGAAGGTTGTGAACGTAACCCCTCTTCCTAGCAGCAGCACAGAAGAACTTTGAATCCACGAATTCTGGCTCCACATCATACAAGAATCTGGAGATGGTCTGCCAGACGCCCTTAGGAGCCAATGCCACATTCTCGTAGTAGAAGAAGGGGGGTCCTATGGCAGCCTCAGGAAGATGTCTGTCAGCCATAAACTCTGACTCATTGGGGAGACCAAATCCGACCATTGGATTTGGAAGCCGGAGTATTTCTTCATCTTCATTTCCAAGCCGTTGTTGCTTTCTCCTACTCAGGGTATCATACTCACATAGACCCCTTTTCTTATGCTTAGATGCAATACTTAATGGCTTAGGCTTCTGCAAAAATTGAGGATAAATAAATGAGCAGATATAGTTGTTTCTTTCACGCATCATCAGAATAACCATCATAACTCTAATAACAGGAGTGGGGAGAGACTTACCACTTCTTCAGCATAAAAGGCAGGGTCTTCCTTCGCCATTCCAGCAACATGAAGGAAATCCACCAGCTCAGGAATAGTAGCTTCAGGTCCTGCAACAATTAAGGAAATGGGACTTATAGACCTATGAGTAAAAGTTAAAACAGAATACAAAGGAGGAAATAGATTCCTGCAGCAGACATGAGTTACTTTAGGACTAAGGTTTAGCTGAGATAAGAGCATGCCAACTGAGAGGACATCAAGACTTGCATGAGCGAACGAAATTCAATTTTCACCCCACAAAACATAAAACTCTGAATATTCCTTACTCAACCTAACAAAGCAACATTCTGGTCACTAGCCAAGGTAGGGCAACAAGTAACAAACACATACCACATCTCTTTATGGCTATTGAAGCCTCTGATGATGAATATCCCATCCTTCTCAAGGAAGTCAATTTGCTGTCCTCACCAAGCTCAAGTTTTGTGATTTCCTGACAGTGACAAGAAAATGCATGTACTTCTCAGAATAAGCTAGTGCATCTCAAGCAGTAAGCGAATTGAGATTTCTTAATATGCCAGAATTGATGTTTATGGTTTAAAATTATCAGCAAAGCCAGAAATATATACTAACATGATAAAAAGAAAAATTCTAGTGGTTCTCGACTCTCATACATTTCAGAAACGATGTGTCCTGTTAGTGCATTTATTATTTCCATACGAGAATCACCAAAGCAACCAATGTAACCAAGAAGACTAGCTACCTCATCTTCAGAACTATCCATATCTGATAAACCATCCATAAGGTGCTCTTCATACTCCCAAGAGATCGGATCAGAATCAATCTCTGGAAATCGGGGGGTATCTTCTTGAGGAGATTCTGCAATGGCCTAAACAATGGGAAAAACAGTGAGCACTATTGACTACTATCCCTCATACTAGGATCAAGAAAAAGTAAATCGCTGATTCAGGCAACGGTAAATGATGTTCAAATAAATATGAATGGGCGTCTTTAAGGTAAAATGACTACTGGTTGGAATCATCAACTCTATGTGATTGTACTTGCAGTCAAGCCAATTGATTAGACTAATAAAAGAGATGAGAAACAAGTAAGTAGGAGACATGATGGTTATTTTAAGATTTTTTATCGCACTGCATTAGTACACTACTGATATTACACATTTGGTTCTTCTATTCTCTTTTAGGCAACTGGAAAAAGAGTAAAGGGGATGAAGAACAGCACTAAAAGAAAGTGTTAATAGTAATTGTAACAATGTCAATAATACTACTAGATTAGAAAAAGCTCAAGCGAGAAGATAAACTGTGATAGTATCATAAAACTCACATGCTTCATCAGCTTTGGTAGTATTAAAAAGAAAAACAGAAATGGATGCTTCATCATTTTTTATTTCTTTTTTCCTATGATCCAGCACAGATTAGTAGGTTATGCTTCCAAACAACCAGGATGAACAGCCTCATACTAAGCTTCGCTGACAACACAGCATGTCATAATCCTAGACATGAATATAGCACACAAGGGTGCATGACTATCTGAACCATTTAACCTGACTGGAGTTACAAAACAAAGATGAGGGTCATACACAATAATCAGGCAGCTCATATCTCACCTGGAATGTCAGGAGAGTTTCCAAAATCGAATCTGTATCTCCATCCACTGAAAATTTAGCACAAAACCGGTTGTAAATGGTCAGAGATGAAAAATTGTACATATACAGTAAGTTTACATTGTATGGGAAGGAAAAGAAAGAAAAGGAGACTAAATGAAATTTAGGCTGTCAAAAACTAGCTAGGGAAATGGATGAAACCAGATAGCTTAATTTTATTCCTAATTTTAAGAAATGTCTGCTGCTCCATCTGATTATAGTATCTCTATCTCTGTCTATATACCTATACTAAAACGAACTTTCATCTAATTATTTACTTTTCCATATAACAACAAAACACAAAAAAATACAATTATTAAAATGTATCCTCAAGAAGAAAGTGAACTGAAATTCATTTTCTTTTACTCAATTTCCTCTCTTCTTCCTTTATATGTATAGGATACCATAGTGAGAAATCTAAAGAAAACTAGACAAAATTCCTCACCATTTTTCTTAATTGCTTTAGCAATCTGTTCCTCAGCAAATCCCATCCCTATAAAATGATTAATCATCTTGGATGTAGGAGAGCTGGCAGAAGAACTCGCCATCTTGGAGGTAGGAGAGCTGGCAGATGAACTCGCCTTTAAGCAATAAAAGAAAATCAACTCTTAGTATGGAAAGACTTATCCATCTCATGAATATCACCACTTTCATCAAATGGGAAGCAATTTCGTAGGAATCTGAAAATGAGACTTACCGAGTGTTTAAGAAGTGTTTCCAGTATCAAATTTGCACTTTTCTCTCCTGAATAAGAAACTAACTAGGGTCATGAATGATAAATGAGGATTTTAAAGGATTTTGTAATCCAAAGATGAAACAACAGATCTTTTACCATGTTCCTGTATTGCTTCAGCAACCAACTTCTCATCAAGTCCCATCCTTATAAAATTATCACTCGCTTTGGAATCCGAAGAACCTGCCATCATGCTTGCCTACAGGCCAAAAAAAGGAAAAAGGTCAGAAGCGTAGTTGAAAAAATTCTGGTTTCAGACACATAATTGAAGAATCATTTACAGCATGTCATAATCCTAGACATGAATATAGCACACAAGGGTGCATGACTATCTGAACCATTTAACCTGACTGGAGTTACAAAACAAAGATGAGGGTCATACACAATAATCAGGCAGCTCATATCTCACCTGGAATGTCAGGAGAGTTTCCAAAATCGAATCAGTATCTCCATCCACTGAAAATTTAGCACAAAACCGGTTGTAAATGGTCAGAGATGAAAAATGGTACATATACAGTAAGTTTACATTGTATGGGAAGGAAAAGAAAGAAAAGGAGACTAAATGAAATTTAGGCTGTCAAAAACTAGCTAGGGAAATGGATGAAACCAGATAGCTTAATTTTATTCCTAATTTTAAGAAATGTCTGCTGCTCCATCTGATTATAGTATCTCTATCTCTGTCTATATACCTATACTAAAACGAACTTTCATCTAATTATTTACTTTTCCATATAACAACAAAACACAAAAAAATACAATTATTAAAATGTATCCTCAAGAAGAAAGTGAACTGAAATTCATTTTCTTTTACTCAATTTCCTCTCTTCTTCCTTTATATGTATAGGATACCATAGTGAGAAATCTAAAGAAAACTAGACAAAATTCCTCACCATTTTTCTTAATTGCTTTAGCAATCTGTTCCTCAGCAAATCCCATCCCTATAAAATGATTAATCATCTTGGATGTAGGAGAGCTGGCAGAAGAACTCGCCATCTTGGAGGTAGGAGAGCTGGCAGATGAACTCGCCTTTAAGCAATAAAAGAAAATCAACTCTTAGTATGGAAAGACTATCCATCTCATAAATATCACCACTTTCATCAAATGGGAAGCAATTTCGTAGGAATCTGAAAATGAGACTTACCGAGTGTTTAAGAAGTGTTTCCAGTATCAAATTTGCATTTTTCTCTCCTGAATAAGAAACTAACTAGGGTCATGAATGATAAATGAGGATTTTAAAGGATTTTGTAATCCAAAGATGAAACAACAGATCTTTTACCATGTTCCTGTATTGCTTCAGCAACCAACTTCTCATCAAATCCCATCCTTATAAAATTATCACTCGCTTTGGAATCCGAAGAACCTGCCATCATGCTTGCCTACAGGCCAAAAAAAGGAAAAAGGTCAGAAGCGTAGTTGAAAAAATTCTGGTTTCAGACACATAATTGAAGAATCATTTACCTTTGCTGAGCTTGCCAAGGCGCCAGGAACTACAAGACTTGTAGAAGAAGGCATGGAAAAACTTTCAATCTCTCGGTCATCTTCACTATCCCAGTCAAAATCATATTCTCCACATAGAGCATCCGCACCCTAGAGAAATGATACATGAAATGAGATGGAAGAAATAAATAACACCAACATGATTATGTAATGTAAGGAGAATACAAGAAATAATAATGACTACAGAAAATAGCATGGGACACAAAAGAATACCATTTTTATGAAGCAACCGAGCTCCCAGATCAAGGTTTATAGCTTCCCAGCTGTGCAAAACAGGAACAACAAGTAAGTTCTAGACAAATCTAAGCTTACATTGTGAAGATTAAATTCGCAAATCCCATTACCAGGAGTTTCCAGCAGAAGGGAAGGGATGCAAAGCTATTCAAATCTGTCAGTATTTGATTAAGTGGCTACTCCCAACACTTGGACCTGCAACCTTTTGGCTACAAGTCCAAGGCTTTTACAGTTGCACCACCAATGACCCTGCAAATCGTAAAACAGTGTTAATGGAGAAAATGCATTTTCAATTCTGTAAAGCTAGAAAAACAGGCAATTTCCCGAACTCCACTCCATTACCAACAGGCACACGGTCAACCCGCAAAACCGCAATGATATTGCTGACTAATATACAGATACTATTTCAATTGCTCAGCTTCCAGTATAAACCAGACCTCAGTTCCTTGACAAAATAAAAGGATTGAGACCAAATGCATTACGTCACAAGCCCAATAATCCCTCTTATCACTAAAACAAAAATTCCAAATTTTCCACACATATAACCAGCATTTGACGCAAAAATCCATTTCACATAACAAACAAGTAAGAAGGAAATAACAATAAGAAACAACAATGAATGCCACTGAGAATTAAAAACCCACGATTTTCACTAAATATGCATTATAACAATTCAAACCCAAACAAACCAAAAGTTAAGGGTGGAATGAAATTGAGCTCCATCCAAGCAAGACAGGATTCCAGATATGAAATAGAAATGATTAAAACTCATAATTTAACAAATAATGTACCTTAAACAGTGCAACGCAATGGAGAAAGGGAAGGGATATAAAGCGATTCAAATTTGTCAATATTTGTTTAAGTGGCTACTCCCAAGTCCCAACACTTCGACCTTGCAACCTTTTGTCTACAAGTCCAAGGCTTTTACAGTTGCGCCACAAATGACCCAGCAAATAATAAAACAGTATTAAGGGGAGGAAATGCATTTTCAATTAACCGCAAAACTGCAATGATCTTGCTCATTAATATACAGGAACATTTTGAATTTCTCAGCCTCCAATATAAACCAAACCTCAATTCCTTGTCAAATAAAAGAATTGAGACCAAAGGCGTGACACTTCACAAGCCCAACAATCCCTCTATCACTAAAACAAAAATTCCAAATTGTCCACAAACACATACCAGCATTTGACACTAAAACCCATTTCAAGTAACAAGCTAGTGAGAAGGCGATGACAATAACAAGCCACAATGAACGCAACTGACAATTAAAAACCCACAATTAAATATGCAATATTACAATTCAAACCCGAACAAACTAAAAGTTAAGGGTAAAACGAAATTGAGCTCCATCCATAGAAGCAGGATAAGACAGGATTCCAGATATGAATCGGAAACGATTAATACTCACAATTTAGCAAATAATGTACCTTAAACTGCAAAACCAAACGGCTAAAGTAAAGCGGAAACGCTTACTTTCACCTACATGCAGAAGAAGAGAGGGAAACAGAGCAGGTGTCGAGTAGAGGGAGAAAGTGCGGCGGAGAACGAGACGGTTCGAGAAGAAGAGCCGATTCTGGTGAGAGTGAAGGATTCCGTGCTATGGAGATGGTGAGGGGGAATCGAATAACGGAGGGTGACTGGAAAATAATTACGTGTAAGTTACAGTATTACAATAACGCAAAAATTAGGAAATCATTATTTTAAAAAAGGAATATGACACGCGCTACTCGCTGCCACGCGAGTGTCAAGTGCGATGGATCATACGAACGAAACTGGACTGTCAGCTTTTGCAGGGTACCAATAAACGAGGTGCCGTTTCCTTTTTCCCATTTTTTTCTAAATAAAAAAATGCTTTTTTATTTACACAGGTAGGTTTTGAAAGCTATTTCTAATCATCGGGTAAAAATTAATTAATTAATTATTGGATGACTAAGTTGAATACCGTTTGTGTGTATTCGATTCGTAAATCTTGCAAAATAAGAAAAGTAAAATTTCGAATTTGAATCTATATCTTAAAAAAATAAAGAAAATGAGAATAGCGTTCAATATTATTATCTTCACTCAATATTGTAATGTTGCTAATTTAAATTCATTTACAATCTTTCACTATATTTATGTGAAAATTACTTAGTTTATTCATGGTATTGGTATGATACTTTTTTAACTTTTAGTTTTATTAAAATTATATTTTATTTTTATTTTTATCAAGCAAAAATAAAAAACGATAAAAAACTAATTTATTATTATCATTAAACACAACTTCTTACTAACTATGCTAGTATTGGTACTTGTGAATATATTATTTGATTTGACATGACCAACTTAACCACCGACCATATTAAGTGGAGGAGGAGGAGAGTAGCATTGGCTTTTCTACTCGAGGGGGTGTATTTTGAATGTTCCAAGCTCTTTTTCTTCCTCCACAAATTGATAAGTTCGAGGAAGAAAAAGTTAAAGCTTTGTTTGGCTCAAAGTGATTGTTGTAAGAGATGTACAAGAGTATATCTTTTTTATTAGGTTACATATTTTATTTAAATAAATAATTAACTGAACATAAATTTTAGTTATATAATTATATAAAAAAGTAAGTAGATGTGTATTTACTTTCCTTTTTAATTATATCAACTAAATTCGAGTATATTTCACCCAAACAAAAAAACTAAATTATAGTATTAATTTGAATATTTTTGTAAAAGTACTACAAATTAATTTAAAGTAAAACTATTACTAATAGTTTAGTGGTTTGGACGCGTAAGTACTAGTAATTATGATCTCATAATTTGCTACCAATTTTTAAGATCTCATCACTTAGCCAACACCACTGACTTACTTTTATGAGTGTCATTATTTGTTTAAAGCAGATACTGTATACACAAATATTGATTATGTTATTCACTCATTTTCCCTAATGTTACTATATTAAATCAGTTTTGAATTGATCGGTCTAAGAAAATGAGGGTGATATAAATTGGATTAAACTTTAATACATGAGACTTTTTAGGAAAATATAAAGTTACTCCCTCCGACCCAAATTAAAAGTCACTTTGACTTTAGACACGCATATTAAAAAGGTCGGATAATTAATTATTTGAGACAATTTTGTCCTTTCTTTTTTCTCGAACGTACAAGCTGTACAAAACTATGTTCGAGAAAAAGTAAGGGGTAAAATTGTCTCAAACAGTGAGTCATCTGGGCTCTTTAATATGTATGTCCAAAATTAAAGCGGTATTTAATTTGGCCCTTTAAAGGAAGTATTTTATTGGAAAAGATAAAAACATATCTTTGAAATGATAAAACGAACAATAAATTAGAACTTCGAATTCTTGAAAAATGAATAATAATTTAGAACAAAGAGAGTATCTGTCAATCAATGCTTATACCAAACAATTACTTAATGCGCTTGCATAGATTATGTTGACTTGTCTCCATCATGTCCCACCACTTATAAATGCTCTGAAAGTAAGTAGGCACCATTGAATAAAGTTTTGATGATGTGATATTATAATTATCATTTATTTCAGTAGGACCCAATAGGACGATAAAATTATTTTTTAATATTCATTCGTTTGTTAAAACCATCCGATAATTCCGTCATTATATTAAATACCAATTACTTCAGATTTAAGTAAGGTAGGACCAATAAGACGATAAACTTATTTTTTCTTCAATCAGAAGTTTGCGTAATCTACACCTCTTAAAGGCAATAAATAAATAAATAAAGATTTCATTTGGTGGTTAATCAAGTTGATTCATCTAATTTTACTCAAAAAAATTATTTAATTGGAAACAGAAAAAGAAAAGGTAAAGTATTGGGCTTTATATAGGGAGTCGAAATTTAAAATCTTTGGGTAGGCCTGACCCCCTCCCACCAGGGCCACCACTTAAATTTAGAATTTTTTTTATCATCTTTTGTTTTTATTAAACACAACCTCTTATTAATTGCACTAGTATTGGTACTTGTGGTTGTATTATTTGATTTGACGTGACCAACTGGACAACTGATCATATTAAGTGGAGGAGGAAGAGAGTAGCATTGGTTTTTCTACTCGCAAGCTCTTTTTCCTCCTCCACAAATTGATAAGTTCAAGGAAGAAAAAGTTAAGGCTTTGTTTGGTTCAAAGTGATTGTTGTAAAAAATACAAGAATATATATATTTTTATTTAAATAAATAATTAATTGAACATAAATTTTATTTATATAATTATATAAAAAAGTAAGTAATTAATTGTATAAATTAGGAAACATACTCTATAATGGCTTCCATAATTTGTAAGATTTATATTATCATTGAAATAGATAGTTGGGAAATGAATACTTCAGATTAAACTAAAAATATTAGGTTAGCATATGATTCTCAAAATGTAATTTTTTTGAGAATGTAATTTTTCCCAAAAAGTAAATTTTGCGGGAGTGATTAACAGGGAAATTTTATTTTTTTGTTTAGTTGATGATTATAAAAACTAACAAATGTTCAATTAAATGTGTATTTTAAAAGTATTAATTTTTAAAAATAATGTCATAATTGTTTTAGTTTAGGAAAGTTGGATTCTCGAGTTTTTTTTATTAATTATTTTTTTCTTTTTTATTACCATATTTGGTTAGTTTGAAAAAAATATATATTCGAGCTCCCATTCGAACTAATATTAGGGAATAACAAAATGAAGATTCAATATATATAGAACGAAAATTGCGAAATCCGAAAAAATATTAATCATGTCAATTTTCAATTTTCCTCTTTCCATTAAGCTACAAAATACAAATGTTTGTGTATTGAATATGATAGACTTGGAGGCTGGAGCTCTGAATCTGATAGAGACCACCTTGTTTGTCACTGGGGCCAATCCCTCGATCGTATATCTGAGTAATTACAAGTCCGGTCCAATCATTTATCCAACTGATTGATCCAGATGCCGAGTGATCTTCCAATTACAAACAAAAATATTACTCCATCCGTTTTTTAATAACAGACGTTTTAGTATAGTAAAAAAATATAAAACAAATGATCTTTAATCTTATTTTATTCCACATTATTTTATTTTTACCTCTAATTTTCACTCAAATTACCACACCATTATCAAATTGGGTTGATTAAAAAAAAAAATCATTTGCACAAAATATATGTTTCGGAAAATATAAAATAAATAAAACTATAAAAGGGATTCATCTTTGGTCTATTAAACTTTACAACCTGTCATGTGCTTCTATTGGGCCTTCCCAAGAGCCCATTAGGCGTCCTAAAGGACTGCAACATGTAACTTCCAAATTCAAGAAAATCACTAAAATACATCAAAATTCTCAACAGGATCCATAGGAAATTTCATGCATAGATGCTACGTCCAATTTACCCCTTCACTCGTATTAATCGTTAGATTTAATAATACTATCTCATTTTAGTGGTAAATTTTACTGCTAGGAGTAAGTAAATTATGACATGACATTTCAAGAGCACACAAGAATTGCTTCTCAGTAAAGTCATAAATTTTTCATGGTTGAATGCACACATTGGATTTCCTTTTGAAATTTACAATAGACTTATTTATTTTTACCGTAACACCATCTTTTCTTTATAAAATAAGACTAAAATCTAACTGAGTTTGATATAATAATGATTTTTTGATTCAATAGTGCTTTTTATAATAGAGAGAGGGATAAGTTGATTTTCGAATCATCACTCATATTTCTAATAATTCTCTCTATGAAATAAATAAATAAAACCTAAATTTGGCCTGTTTTGACCGAGTAATTACAACTCCGGTCCAATCACTAATCCAACCCGGTTTTGTGTTTAAGATTCCAATCAAGTTATCGGTTGTAATTAACTTGTTGTTCTCTTTGATGCTGATGCAGTTTTTTTTTTCATTTTTTTAACTGAGTTATAAATTAATTAAGCTACCATTGACTAATAATGCATATGGACTTGTCATTTAATGCCAACCCAACCAAAGCCATATCCAAAGAAAGCCGCCCTTATTAAAAATGTGCCGTTACAAGAACAGTATAACGAAAGCCGAGTCGAGTTGTTTTCAATCTTTAATTCTTTTTTTCCATTAATACTCAATTGCTCAATAAGCTGCAAGATTAGTACACATTAATTCATTGAAAACATGCCATCAGAAGAGTTCCGGTGCGGCTAATCCGAGTCGAGCAGATCCTAATTTTTTCCTATAAATACACATCAGTATAGTAATTGCTAAACAAGCTCCATCTGGCTAATTATTATCAAAGCCATGGCCATATTTTTCTCTGAATTATGGTCTTACCTCCAAACCATGATCATACTCCTAACCTCCATCAGCCTCCTCCGATTAGTACTTGTATTCCGATGGGTCACCGAAACTATATCCAATTACTACAAACCGGTGATTAACAGCACAACCCAATACCTCCAATTGATCGAAGAAAAGAACCCAACAATCCGATTCACCCGAAAAATGATGATTTCGCAGCAATCGATGGAATGCGCGGTTTGCTTGTCGGATCTTGTGGCAGGTCAAAGTGTACGACTGTTGAAATGCAACCATACTTTCCATAAGGAGTGTTTGGACAAGTGGTTGCAGCGATGTTGGGCTACTTGCCCGCTTTGTAGGACTGAGATCTTGCCCGATCAGATTGTGGCTAGCTATAAGCAGATGTTGGAAAACGATCAAATTGACCGAAATGAATCGATTTGGTGCGAATAAAATTAGCTTTAAATAAGTGGGTTTAAGGATACGCGTGGCTACAAGTTGACAGATGGTGGGAGGTTGGGAGCAATTTGCAAAGGGATCAGTTAATAGCACGTTAGAGTTGTTTTCTTTTTCTTTTTCCTTAAATTTTATATAAATAATTCACATGTACAGCACCTCGAGTAAATTAGTATATTGCTTAAGAAATTGACTTTGTAATCTCATGAGTATGGTTTCGACACTTAATTAATTGAAATTGTTGATTATCTAACTGCAAAGGTGAAGTTTAAGAACAAATTTGTCACTCTTTCACTAAATAATTTCGATATGGTAAAGAAAGATTTACGTGAGTAGAGGATATAGCTAACTGTAAATTGAAATTACATTTTAAAACACACTATTTTTTAATGAACATACTCGCTACAGATAGAATTAGCCAATAACTCAAAAGACTCAATAAATAAGTAGAGTTTAAAATCCCAAATGAAAAGATAATTTAGTATAATTAGGTTAAATGTGTAATATTCTCTTGTTTCTATGTTAGCAAATACCAATTATTGGAAAAATTATATGAAAATCCTAAATTTTAGTAGTCCGTAAGGCACAGGCCAAGGGCCTCTCTTGGTAAAGTAGCAGTCCATAGAGAAGCGGACGAGCGAGGTAATGAGACATGAAGCATAGGGAACATCGGCGTACCCCAACATCGACGGTGTAGAAATATCAAATATGTACATCTACTTTTAGCATTTAGCATCTAATTTTAGAGACTAGAGTCCAGTGCTTTATGCATTCTCTTTTTTCAGTACAATGTTTTTAATGCAATTTACCTTACACGATGCTGCTCTAAATAAATAATACTCCCTCCGGCTTGTTACAATAGTCGTTTTATCTTTTCCTTTTACTGTTTCGGCGCAGACTCACTATTTGAGACAATTTTGCCCCTAATTTTTGCTGGGAAGTACGTTAAGGATTAACGCACGTTAAAAAAAAATCGGATTTTTTTGGGGTCAAAATAGTGCCTCATCCGGCCTCCTCGATATGCGTTTCCTACTGAATATTGAGATCCGAGGAAGACATTTATTAAAAACCAGAGGGAGTATTAGTTGATACTCTCATCATCCACTAGTCGTTAAAAAATGAGTTTTCCATCATTAAAAAATAGTATAAATTATAGGATAAATAATACTCCAGAGGGAGTAGTATATTATTATTATTATTATTATAATTGCTTATCAGAAAATCTATATTTTAATTAATATATTTAGAGTAGTTACTTGCATGATCTGCTTATTAGGCTTGTTCACAAGAAGATTAATCCAAACCTAATCAAAGTTTTTTTTTAATAATATAAGCTGATTTGAACTCTTAGTCACTTAATTAAGTTGCATATTGAACTCTTAGTCACTTAAAGGCTCGGCACGAATTGGTTTGGTTAATCTGAATTTAAACCCAAATTTCTAACCTTCATTCCGTAAAAATGTGATGCAGTTTAGCAGTGATCTCAGTGGGAAAACGCCAGGCACCAAACCAACAGTAATTAACTTCTACTAATGACCTTTGAAACCATTTTCGAATTAGGGTTCTTTTTGCTCTGACAGTACTGCTTTGTCCATCTCTGCGGGCATTAAGATTCTATGGGAGCACTGGTGTGACTGCCATGGGAAAAGAAATTCAAAACAACCCTCAATTCCACCTGAAATTTGATAGTTGCAACACTGTTCGGGTTTCAGATTTCACTGTCTCATCTCCTGAGAACAGCCCGAACACTGATGGCATCCACCTGCAGAACTGTCAGAATATCCTCATTTACGACGCTGATCTTGAATGTGGCATTTCCAAGAATCTTAACAAGAAAATGCAAGTAACATTGAGTTTTCTGTTCAAGAAAATAGAAAGCGTTCCTTCTCATGTTCAAATTCTGCTGGCTGCATTCTACAGGTGATGACTGTGTATCCATACAGACCGGATGCTCGAATGTATACATACACTCCGTGAACTGTGGACCTGGTCATGGCATAAGCATTGGAAGTCTTGGAAAAGATGGCACCAAAGCCTGCGTTTCGAACATTACTGTTCGCGATGTCACCATGCACGATACTTTAAACGGTGTCAGAATAAAGACATGGCAGGCACGAAAACTATGAATTCATAGATTCCAAAGTTTCATTTTCTCCAGGACTCAAACCATCTCATGATTTCTCTCTCTCCACTGCAGGGTGGCTCGGGCTTGGTACAAGGAGTCACATTCTCCAACATTCATGTTTCTAATGTTCGAATTCCGATTGTAATCGACCAATTCTACTGTGATGGGAGCAAGTGCGGAAACGAGTCATCTGCTGTGGCTGTGTCTGGCAAAAACTACATGAACATAAAGGGTGTACATACACATTAGCACCCGTGAGCTTTGCGTGCAGTGACTACATGCCTTGCACAGGAATATCCTTATCTACCATAGAGCTAAATCCAACAGCAGAACCCGGATTACCTTTCTGTTGGCAGACATATGGGGATCTCAAAACCGCCACTGTCCCTCCAATCAAATGCTTGCATTGCAGATCGGGAAATCCATCAAGCCGGCTTATCAATGCTAAAGCTTAGCCTAGGGTCATATCGAAACTAAGCATACACAGGTTATTTGTAGTAGTTGTCTCCAAAAACAAGAATTTTATTCATGGAATGTACACTATAATCAATTTATACAGTGTGAATTATAGGAATTTTGGGTAACATCAATGCCAGATATGCTCATTTCATCTGAATGTAAAACTAAATGATATTGTGGGGGTCAGTTTGATATTTTATTGTTGCTGTTGGGACATTTTTTACCTAATTTGTTTTATTGGTCAGATTTGTTTTGTCCTGGTCCTTAGGAGTATATATCACCACCTTATGGATCATATGATATTGTGGTTGGAGAAAAAATAGGACTTGTTAGTAAGTCATGAAACTTATTCCTGGCTGTTTCTGTTCATGTAATTGCCTACATAAAGCATTGTTTTTCCTGAATAAAAGCACTGCAGTTCAAGTTTTGTCAGTTTTCAGATCCAAAAAAAACCAAAAATCTCGACACTTGACATGGCGGTTCAGGTTTCCTACTCCAAACTGGAGAAGGAAGAGAAGCAGGAGCAGGAAAACAACAAACAGGGAGGAGGAGCTGCTGCTGCTTTTGATTCCTTTTCTTCTTTTCGTGTTTCATAATGTTAGTGAGTTCTATGATGTATCTGGTGTATTCCTTCATATGTGCATGTTTTGAAGCAAACAAGACATGGACAGAACCTGAGGAACCGGTTATCAGGATCACCGTCTCAGACCTGACAGCGAACGCTCCATTCCTGACAGCGAACTGGGATACTCAGGTCAGCATCCTGAATCCTAACGCCAATGTGACCCTGAAATTCAAATACTGGTACAGTAATGTTAACTATCATGGAGGGGATCCCTTGGCTCACCACGGTGCGAGGGAGGTTTTCGATACCGATCCAAACACCACCAGTTTTTTGAGGTTACATCATGGAGTAGATAACAGGAAAGCTACTGTTGTTGGAGGCAGAATTAGTGAACAGCTTTGGAGTTTGGAGTTTGGTCTGATTTTCGTAAAGCTTGGTAGATGTAGTTCTCTCCTCCGTCATCATTCCTTGTGATTAAACGATGAATAGTTTGTCTACTACATTTTAATTTAGGTTTAAAAATTTAAATCCGTAGAAATTTATTATTTTGAGATCCGAGAGTAATATTTAAACGAGATTATTTTTTTACTAAATACGGGAGGGAACGTCTGATTGTGAGAGGGTAAAAATAATTAAGACTCAAATTGATAGTTATTAATATAAAAAAGAAAAAAAAAGAATTTTGCTTATTTTGCCAACCAGTGGTTTGTGTTGTCAAATTGAAAAGATGTAATGATTACATCTTACAATGTAAGGGACTTCTTTTGATATTTGATTTTCTCGAAAATTGAAAAGAAAAAAGACTTGATATTTGGTAAGAAATTGGAGAGATGAATATATTATATAACGATGCTCTCTGTATTCAAGTTTTGGGTTTCAACTTGAGAAAAAGAAGTATTGGGTGGTTTTCGTGAGTCCAGCTCTCCATACGATGGGCTTTTGTCATTCGGTGCGTTTGCCAAGCCCATAACAGAGAAAGGCCCATGTGTTGACTGAGAGTTTGGCCCAAATTTTGGAGTTACTATAACCTTTAATAAAGTTTTTTTTAAAAGCATTTTGTAAGCCATCTCTCTCTCTCTCTCGATTGTTTGTTGTTATTTGTTTTTCTTACGGTAATGAAAAGAGGTATATTTCTGCTTTCAAAAAATTGTTTATGGAACAGATTAATCTCGGCCGTTTATCACCCGTTTGAGTGGTTATTGCAGCAGTGATCATGTGAATTCTCTAACTTTTACAACGAACCTGAAAGAGTACGCACCTTTTGGAGATCGGAGGTTTGTTGTGTCTTCCAATTTGGAGAAGAAAAAGGTGTATTCGGTGGTTTTCATGGGTCCAGCTCGACAGATGATGGGCTTCTCTCAATCGGGGTGTTTGTGAAGCCCAGGTCAGAGACAAAGGCCCAAATGTAGACTGAGTTTGGCCCAAATGGGCTTCTCTCAATCGGAGTACTAGTTTTGAAAAAGATAAACAGTCCTACTAAGAAACCATGCTAGAAAAGCCTTTGTGTTTTCTTCTGGATATTTTATTGTGCGAAGATGAATGAACTCGCTTCACTAGTATTTTGTGTGTATCCAACTTTATCGTGAGTTTCAATCCTTTAGTTGGTGTCATTTGCTGAACTGTTCCTTAATTATTTTATTTGAGACATAATTTTGAATACTTCGAATGTTAGAGTAGTAATTCTTATGTCCTGTATTTGTGTATGTATCGTGTCCGTATTTTACTGGAGAAAGAAGTGACCCATGGTTAAATTTGCCGTGAGGTTTGGAACTTTAAATTGTGAAATAAATTACTACTTTTGTTCTTTTTTAAAGGCACTTTAATAAAGTTTTAATTCTTTTTTAAAGGCGCACTAATATTATATGGACGGATTAAAGTGACCGTTTATTTATGGTTTATTGGTTTTAATTCATTTATAAGGCCTATATAGGAATTAATAGCACTCTCTTCTCTCTACACTTAAAACTCAAGATGATCAAAATCCCAGCTGCAGGATTTAGTAATAACAATTCCATATGGGAAGATAATTATGAAGAAGACTTCATCAGAATCTCTCAAATTTGTATCTCTTACATAGAAGCTCGAATCTGTTCTCTTCAGTTTTATTATGTCAATCGGCAAGGAGATTATCTTCTTTCACCCCTCCGCGGTATTGATAATGTTAACGGCTCCACTTACAGAGTCGTAAGCCTCTCTACTTTTCACTTCTTCTTTTATTTGTTTTAATAAGGAAAATAAGATTTGAAATTAAATTCGAATTTTTACAAAGTTTCGACATGCTCTCATTTTCGCTGGAAAAATAT
The DNA here is from genome assembly GCA_963691705.1 of Viola odorata. Classification (NCBI taxonomy): domain Eukaryota; kingdom Viridiplantae; phylum Streptophyta; class Magnoliopsida; order Malpighiales; family Violaceae; genus Viola; species Viola odorata. Next base: position 67,439,435 of record OY829541.1, read on the forward strand.
ACATTCTCACTTCTATATGATCAACATCTAAGTTATGTGCATTTCTTTTCTTTTTGGGTCATTTAAACCATTTTGAACTTATCTTTCTCACGTGTGGTTTATTTTTTATTTATTAAATGATAATTCTCGGTCTCCTTGTAATTAATTATTGTATTATGGAGCAGATTAGTCTGGACTTTCAGAATGAGTTTCTGATTGGGTTGAGTGGTTATTACGGTTGTTATGAGACCAGCCGCATCAATTCCCTAACTTTTAAAACCAATATAAAAAGTTACGGACCGTTTCGCGGATCTATTTCACTTGACCGTTTCTGTGATTCAATTCTACTTGATGAAGAAGAAAGAGGTTCAGACTTTGACTTGCAACTAGGAAACGTCGAAGTATTTAATGGTTTTCACGGTTCAAGCGATCAATCAGGAATTACGTCAATTGGGTTGTTTATAAAACCTCGACCGGTGCCAAAACCTGAACCGGTGGTCAGGACAGAGACTACAGGGTTGGAAATCATTAGATATGAATAAAATCGTGGGAGTCAACCTTGTGGAAATTTAGTCAGTTGTGTTTGGAATAATCGGCACTGAATAAGGTTATGTATTATCGAATATGTTATTTAACTCTTTTACTATTTTTAATGTAGTTCATGTGGTGATTTCTCACTGCAATGTAGTACTCTTTCTCTTTTCTTTTTTAACTGATGTTGTAGAATACTCCCTCCGTTTTTTTATACTTGACGTTTTAGCCCAAATATGTTTTTTTTAATTGACGTCCTTTGATAATTGTGCCCACTTACTTGGTGTTATGACAAAATTGCTCTCAAACGACCCGTCGTTTTCATGCTAAGTTACGCGTCATACAAGGCAAAAAAGGGAAACGAAAAACTTAAAGGACCGCATTTGAAATTTGGCGGGAGATATGGGTCAGAAAGTGTCAGAAAAAGCTGCAACAATTTGGCCCTCTTATTTTTCCTCCTCTGATTTCAAACCTTAAATAAAACAAGTTTTGACAACATGATCACTAAGGTGACCACATATTCTTACCGGAAATGACGAGACGTGCAGAACGCAGGTGGTGACGGCCGGAACGGTATTAGAAAGAAAAAAAACATATCTTAAAAGTCATTATATAGTTTTTTTTTGGGGTTATCATGGGGAGTTTCGATTTATACTCCCTCTGTCCTTTAATAACTGTCGCTTTCCTACGTTTTTTTACTATTTGGAGTACTTGTCATTTTATCTTTTTTGAAACATATATTTTGTGCAAATGACAATTTTTTTTTGAATCAACCCAATTTGAGGATGGTGTGGTAATTTGTGTGGAAATTAGAAGTAAAAATGAAATAATGTGAAATAAAATAAGATCAAAGATCATTGTCTTACGTTTTTTTACTATCCTAAAACGTCCATTATTTAAGAACGGAGGGAGTAGTATGTTAGTGGGAAAAAAACTTGAAAATGGTATAAATGGTAAACATGGTCCCCAAATCAAAAAGTACAAATGTATGGGAAGACAAGGAGTGCAACATAATCTCTCAAATTTTTATCTCATACAAACATTCATGGATTTGTTCTCTTCAATTCAATACGTTGATGAGAATGGAAGTTTGGTTCTCTCCCCACTCCGCGGTTCTGAATTTTATGGCCGCTCCAATTTCACTGTTGTAAGCTCTCTCTCTCTCTCTCGATTGTTTATTGTTATTTGTTTTTCTTACGGTAATGATAAGAGGTATATTTCTGCTTTCAAAAACTTGTTTGCGTAACAGATTAATCTCGGCCGTTTATCACCCGTTTGAGTGGTTATTGCAGCAGTGATCATGTGAATTCTGTAACTTTTACAACGAATCTGAAAGAGTACGCACCTTTTGGAGATCGGAGGTTTGTTGTGTCTTCCAATTTGGAGAAGAAAAAGGTGTATTCGGTGGTTTTCACGGGTCCAGCTCTCCAGATGATGGACTTCTCTCAATCGGGATGTTTGTGAAGCTCAGGTCAGAGACAAAGGCCCAAATGTAGACTGAGTTTGGCCCAAATGTTAGAGCATTAACAGTCCTATTAAGAAACCATGCTATAAAAGCCTGTGTTTTCTTCTGGAAATTTTATGGTGAAAAGATGAATGAACTCGCTTCACTGGTATTTTTTGTGTATCCAACTTTGTCATGAGTTTCAATCCTTTACTTGGTGTCATTTGCTGAACTGTTCTTTAATTATTGTATTTGAGACATAATTTTGAATACTTCGAATGTTAGTGTAGTATTCTTTCCGGTTTTTAATAAAAAAAATTCTAAAACAGTAATATTGAGCAAAACAAACAACAAAAAATCTCGTAAAATGTACCGTAACATTTAATAGAAAAACGTTATTTATTAAAAACTACAGGGAGTAATTTTTATGTCCCGTATTCGTGTTTGTGTCGTGTCCTTGTCCGTATATTATCTTTGCCACGTGGCAGCAGTGGCTCCATTCCCGCGACTCCCAGTTCCCTTACTTGTCTACGCAGATGGGATTAAGCTCCTCTAATTTTGTTTCGAACATGACCTATCATGTTTGAGCAATCTGAACCGTTCAATAAAATTGAACGGATGAGATTAAAAATTTAATTAATTAATGAGTTGACCACTTGTTGAATTTTATTGACCGGTCAACTCATTAATGACTTAAATTTTTAATCTCATCCGTCTAATTTTATTGAACAATTCAGATTGTTAAAACATGACTGATAATATTCAAGGGAAAATTAGAGGAGCCGGATCCACGCAGATGATTCTTTCATTGAGTTAGCAACAAGGACAAATTTAAAAAAAAACATATTCGCTAAACTTGTGGTGGTAGCAACAACTACGTGTGTATGAGTTAAAGGCTGGGGAAAGAAGTGAAGTGAAGTGACCCATGGTTAAATTTGCCGTGTGGTGGAGTAATGATGTAAGATAAAGTTACCTTCTTTGGAACTTTAAATTGTGAAATGACCCATGGTAAAAAGATGACCGATTGAGGACTTGACCTGACCGACTTGGTAAGGGTTGATGAGCTTAGTTTTTATGCATTCTGTATTTATTTTTTCACAAGGCTATATACTTGATGAAATTGAGTTTAGAATTTTCTATTTCAATTAGAAGTTTTTTTTGGATTCAAATTTCAATTTTTTTCTTAAATATGACAAAATGACCATATTACCTTTATTTTTTAAAATATCTCCAGTTTATATCTAATTTTTTTCTCAAGGGTATAAATTTTTAGAGATGTACTCTAGAAATTTAGAGTTCAATTATAATTGTTTTTTGTGAAATTTTAATTTTTTTCGTATAAATGTGAAAATGACCATTTTACTAACTTCTTCAATATCTTTTTATTTTATAATAAGATTTTTTCCCAAGGTATAAACTTTTCGAAATTGACTTTATAGTTTCTATCAAGGTTATAGAGTTGATGAGATCGACTCTAGAATTTTATATCTCAATTAGAATAATTTTTGTATTTAAATTTAATTTTTTTCTTATACATGACAAAATTAACATGCTACCTATGTACTTTAAAATCTCTCCAGTTTATAGGTAATTTTTTTTCCAAGGTTATAAATTTTTACAAATAGACTCTAGAATTTTAGAGTTTAATTATAATTTTTTTTGAGTGAAATTTTAATTTTTTGAGTATAAATGTGAAAATGACCATTTTACTAACTTCTTCAATATCTTTTTATTTTATAGTAAGATTTTTTCCCAAGGGTATAAACTTTTCGAAACTGACTTTATAGTTTTTATCAAGGTTATAGAGTTGAAAAGATCGACTCTAGAATTTTATATCTAAATTAGAATAATTTTTTTATTTAAATTTATATTTTTTTTATACATGACAAAATAAACATGCTACCCATCTACTTCAAAATCTCTCCAGTTTATATGTAAATTTTTTTCCAAGGTTATAAATTTTTTAAAATAAACTCTAGAATTTTATATCTGGCTGAAGCCTGCATCTACTCGAAATCTTATATTGCTCTTTGTCAAGAAAGGGCATCAAATACTGCAAAAATCATCAACGAACGATTCGCGCTCAGCTCTCAGTCAAGCAGCAAAGGAAAGCGTTTCAAACTGACTGTTTACAATCATCGAATACCTCATGAATTATTTTCCAAGCTGCTCTACTCCTTTCTCTAGAACAATGTACTCCATGAGGAAGCCGTTGCTCTTGCTCAAGAGTCCTAAACACCAACATCACACATTAGCTATTTAACTAGTGGGTGTTGCATAAAAAAACACATACATAACAGAGTAAATTCAAAAACCGATTATTTTGGTTAAAGATCTAAACTTTTCAACTTCACTTGTTCGATCCCGTAAAATAAAAACAACCCATTTCATGAATCTAGATAATAGATTGAATAACGAAGCAAGAGCTTAAGTATAAGCAGAATTACCCAGTTGCTCTAGATTCCTTATGACCCTGAAACAACAGCACGCATAAAACTCAATCACTCCCCTAAAGAAGGGAAATAAAAGAAACAAAACCCAGAATCAAAATCTGACAAGAGGATTTATATTCATTCATATTGAGCCAATCTATTGAATTTGCGATGTGTACCCTACGTGAAGCAGCAGAGGAAGAAACAGTCGTCAATGACAAGGAAGCTGTTGTGCAGAAGAAGAGAAGTACAAGAAACAGAATTATACTCCAGTTATTAATTTAACTAATTTTGGAACCGTCTATTTTAGAACCTCTTTTATGCTACTAAGTTTGATGTGAAAATCACTTAAAAGTCAAACAGAATTATAGTTATTAATTTAACTAATTTTTTATCAAGGTTTGCTTCCAACCGTAAGAAAGGATACCCGAATTTTGCTTTTTTTCCCTTTCATATGGTTGATAATGAACCTCTAAAATTATATATTTTTTAAATAATAATTCTAATTTTCTTTTCTTTTTAATTTAAATTTTTAGTTAATTATCCCGAGTCTCGTGGGATTTTCATGTCAGACTTAACGAAAATAAAAACCGTATTAATGAAAAGCAAATTGAAGAATAGAAAAAACACTCAGGACCAAAAATGAAGAAAATAGAGTTCTAGGATCGATCAGTAATAAAGGAACGAAACGAACACCTGCGAGTTGAATTCGTATCAAATTAATGGCTACTTTCCGTTAAATTATTGCGGATAAAGACATCGGTTGATGCCAATTGGCCGATTGGATTCGTATGCTTAGCTTAACACCGTAAGTAGTATCGGTACAATAAAAAAAATAAAAATAAAAATAAAAAAATGAAAAAGTATGTGTAATTTATTTATAAATAGAAAAATTACAGAATGTTACTTTCTACTTTAAAATTACTTTATTGGAGATGAACAGAAAAGACTCAATAAAAATATATGGATAATTAATGGTTGGTCATTGCATCTCAAATTTGCAAACGGGCCACTTGCAAGCACAACCATACACATCGGAACTGCAATGACCAAAGAAACAAGTTTCATGACATTCAACACCAACTACAAATAGATCTCTCTTTAGCGAGGGCAACGCGGACGACGTCGCATTAACTGCTGTCAAAACCGCAAATATTGTAGCCATAGCCACAAAACCAACCATCACATGCAATTTGGCTCTATAATTACTTTCCATAATTGCCAATTAAGCTTGACTAATTACTTTTCATAAACGGGGTATTGCCTGCATAACGTGGAAATCAACTCCATTTATAGCGAGCAGTGGCGATAGTACCGGCGATGTAATTTATCAACAAAAACGTCAGTTTTGGCCTTACACTTGATATAGCTAGATACCTAAATTTGGCATTTCTCGCAAAATGTTTAACGAGTTACGAGTTTTCTTTTCTAGCTAAAAAAGGTTAGAGTTTTACACTTCCAGCGAAAGGTTTTTAACGGAGTAAAGTACTTATATACAGAGTGGATTCAGAAAAAAAAATCTAAAAAGCATGAAAACTAACACCAACACCAAATACGACACATATACCAACCCCATGATATTATAAAATTTAAAATTATAGGATACTAACACAGCATATATATAAATGGAGATTAAATTTTCCTTTTGAAAAAATAAATTTTCTAAATACCATGATCGTGGAATTGAGTCAATTAATTGCACCCAAGTAATAGTGCCCACATCTGAAGATTTGTTAGAATATATATTTTTTAATGTGACACTTGGACAAGTCATTTATACAAAAAATAACTCCTTTCAAATGTATTAAACATTGGCCAAAATTATACAAGTTTCCTCCATTTCAGAACAGCCCTTACATGAAAAGGTACCTCAAACAGTTAATCATATTCTCAAATCCAAAGGGAATAGCTGATGTTGTGCCACGCACGAATGAAATTACCAAAAGAAATCAAGATGAGGACTAAAAGATAGGACAACTAAATCAATGAATAACAACACATAGCGCTTCGTCTGATATTGCGACCAGACCACTCTTGGATCTCATGGACTGGTCTTGGGAGTTAGCAGATGAGCCAGGTGTATAAAATCCGTATAGTTTATAGTGTTTCACCTTCACCAACGTCGTAGAGTTAGTAAAAAGTCTATAACTTATTTAGAAATATTTAATTAAAAGCAAGCAGATACAAATCACTCCATATTATAATTTTAAATATAACTTATTTAGTCACTAAAGTTTCTCTAATGGTGAGGGTTAGGGAGATCTTATAAAGATCATGACTTAAAATATTTGTAAACAAGGACATTATTTGTTTAACAAAATATTTTTCTATGCGTTATAATTTGTCCAAATAAATTTCATTAATAGTTAACAATTTTATAGTTTTAGATCACAGTATTAAAAATTATTAACTTTAAATAATTAAAACATATTCTTATCGCTAAGAAACTTAAAAGTGATAAAATTACTGAAATACTGAACCGAAACAAACCGAAATACTTCAAAATTAATTTTGAAAGGACATAAGAGAGAACCGAATCAAGACTGAACCATAATTATCAAATACTGACCAAATCAACCGTATGCTCACTCCTACACGTACTGCCGATTAAACATGACGGGAAATGTATAGAAAAAAGAAACACTCACGTTCCTTACCGAAAGAAAGTGAAGCAATGAATGCGGCGTCGCTCAAGAAAGATTTGATTAGTAAGCGGTTCATGTCCTTAACAAGAGCAATCAAGAACATCATTTGCGCCGATAGCATGCTAAGTTCTTTTTCTTTTTCTTTTACTGTGCACTTTTCTCCACTCCATTTATAGCAAATCTACGTAGAGGAAATAATTAAGGAAGGCGGCCTTCGATGAAGTCCATGGAAACTATGTGGATAAAGACATCAACTCACAGACAGTATGTGGATAAAGACATCAACTCTTTCGATCTTATGATGAGTATGTTCTATTTCTAACTAATATACGTTTTTTTATATTATAATATTGGTTTTCTTTAGTCAAAATTAACTATTTACAAATTACCCATATCAACTAAGACGGCCGCAGAATCCATTGGTCCGCAAAGAGCTCTTTGAGTTGTTATATTTATCCATATCAACTTCACCTAAGACGGCGCTCCTCGATTCCTCGACAATCCCTAGAGTACCTCAACTGAGTAACCTAGAGTACCTCAACTGAGTAACCTATATATGTATTTTGTACCATGCATACAAATAAATTTATACAATTAGAGATGCCACACTCCTTTTTTAAATTCCAGAAATGCCACTTAAATTCCAGAAAGAGGGAGATTTGTATGGGTCGAAGTGAAGTTGGTCGAAGAGAGATTTGGCGGCGGAGGAAATTGGAAGGAAGAAGAGAGAAAGTAGGGTTTTTGAATTTTGAAGTGACAGAGTTTGGTGAAGAGAAGGAAGGGATTTTCACAGGCTTTGGATTGAAATTAAAAATATTTTTTAATATTATCTGATGTGTAAAAAAAAAGACACGTGTCTATTAATTATTGGGTAGGTATGTCAACTTTTACTTTTTAGTTGGCATCCTTGGAACACCCAAGAAATTCTCGTTTAAGAGATGGGCACGTTTATTAAGGAGAAACTATTTATTAGTATTGATTACCATAATATCCTTGTGTTTTTCACGTATTTATTACCCTACCCTTCCCACTCCCATCTCAAGTTTTTTCTTTCTCATCTCTTGAATCTTGTTCCGTTCTTTCTTGAAAAATAAATTTTTTAACCATCTAATCTTCTTCGTCAAAACCACCATTTAACTCAAATCGATCCAAAACGCAAAAATCTAAAATTACAAATACAAACGCCGCTTACGGAAGCGCGTGTTGTCCACACGATGGAGCATTTTCATCCTCAATCATAGATCCGGCCACTCACGATTTTTCTTTAACTTCGCCTCTCTACTTTTTTTTCCAAAAAGATTGAATGATTTGTGTTGGGAGTTTGACCAAATTAATTGAATGGTTTGGGTTGAAAGTTTGATAATTATCCAGATTCCTATCTTCAAAATCTACCTTTTCTTGAGTTTTTAAAAAATATTGAAAATTGGGTTCTTAAATTGCTGCTGGTGGAGGTGTTGTTGCTTGCTGCTTGCTACTCCTCTCTGCTACTCCCATAAAATCTTAAAGTTTATAATCAAATTAAGAAAAGCATAGTTTATTTGATAAATTCTAAGAAGAGCATAGTTGAAGGGCGTCAGATAAGCTTGGCAATGGCAGAGCAGGATGATGCTCGCCGAGTCGCGGTTTTGTTTTATAACAAAGGCAAAATGGTCAAACAAACGTGAAAAATCATTGAAATGTGAGAAGGACGTTTAAAGACAGGCCGCGGTCATTTATGCTAAAACGACATTAATCTTCGATTTATGCAATGCATTTGTGACTTTAATTATGAGAACCATTTTTCACAACGAGGTTTCTGACATGCATGTGCTGGGAAATGTTACAAATAGGAAAATAAAATACAATATTTTTTAATTTTGAGTTTATATTAGCCCATAAAAATGTTGTTTAACTGTTTCTATTAAATAAGATTATGAGTTTTGATTATTGTAAATAGTTACTATTATTAATAATATAATAATAACTATTTACAATATTAGGACTTCTAAGTTTAATTATCTGACGAATCTTACCATTAGGTAGTTGGCTAGTTGACTTCTTAGGAGCCTAATGGTTGACTAGATTTCTTAAGTCGTAGTATGTACCCTTTCATCTAATTTAAGGTCAGGTGGCTTTAGAAGTGGGTATTGTCTAGTTCATAGATGAGTTGGTGTATCATGCCCTAGTTCTTAAATTTTATGGGTTTTGACTTTCTAGGAACGCAGCAAGGTTGTTCAGGATATTTATGAAGGCATGAGAAATGGGTCTGTGGTAAGTTTTGACTTCAAAATGCGTTTTTGGATTGAAGGGCCTCATTACTATCGCAAGAATGTAGATGTAACTTGTTCTTCAATCAATGTGAAGTTGGTGGGTGAAAAATTGAAAATGCAACAACATCTGGGAACGCTACAGGTCTGAACACTTTCACCGAATATTAAACTAGTTTTGTACCTTCGCGTTGCGCGAATTTCCTATTCATAATGTTTTAGACGTCGTTGATAATTTTCAAATAGTATCCCCTTTTGGTGCTATCTTTTTTTTATAGTTAATATAATGCTCCAGTTACTTTAGGGTTTAAGATGATCTGTAAATTTTGGTTAATTTTATTTTTCCTAATTTACAGATTTTGGGGTTTATTTTATCAGGAGACTAAACTTTAGATTATACCTTCAAATCAAGAATTATTGAGGTAATAAAAAAGGAGCAACAGATTTAAGGATAACTTTCTATAGTCCTATAACTTACTAATTGGTCAGCCTTCATTATAGATAACTTGGATAATGTAACTACAAATCCAATTGCATATTGTCAATCACGGACTGACCATTTATAGACAACATCGACCTGCTTTCCTCACTCGGAAAATGGGTGATAGAAGTCCATAGCACGTTTCTTGGTACACAATGCATTCGTGTCTGGAAAGCCCATATTTGTCATCATGATTTTCCAAAACCAGCAGCGACTCTCTTCCCTTGGCGTGTTTCTACCTTTTCGGGAGTTGGGAGTCCAGTCTTATCCTCGTACTTTTTTTCCAGTGCCTACCCAAATTTAACCAATATTTGTCAATTTAATGTGTTATCCTACTAAACACACTGTTAAATCCTATTATTCACATGCCATGACTTTCTCAGCAATGATCAGTAAATTGCAAGTGCTAATTGCTTGTTTGCCTCATGATAGTTACAGTTTCCTACATAAACTAGAAAGACATCCTATATAACGTTTGTTGGTAGATTATTTCCCAGCAAAGAACAATCGATTTATTTTTTAGGAATAGTGGCTATTTGGACTCACCTGGAGTTGTTCCCGGACACTGTCAAGAACTTCTTCAGACATTCTGTCAAAGAACAGAACACCCTGCAAGATGACGATTTACTTATCAAAAGTATATAAACTTGACATTAAGAAATCACAATATTCCAATATGAGTATGCGGGATCCTTCATCTAAAACACTCTAGTGTGCACAACAGCCATAAGACATTGATTTATCAAAAGAACATACTTAGGGAAAGTGCTGATATGATTTTTCAATCAGGATCGAAAATAAGGAAAAGGCTTGTTATGGTTACAGATGCTTCAATGCAGTAATGTGGTCAAAAGGATAACAATAAAAACCATTTATTTCAAAGGCATATGTAACAGTAACAGTGTAAAAGTAGTGCTTAATGAGTGATCCTCCTTCCTGTGAAAAGGAAGGTGCTAGCATTTTAAACGTTCTGAGATATTTGCATAACACATACAACCCAAGATATTACAACTAGAGCAAGCAATTACTTGCGCGCTAAGGATTTGATCGTTAAACCTAACAGAAAAAATTACCTGTAAATGGTCAAATTCATGCTGGAAAACCCGTGCTGGAAGACCTGACAAGTTGAATGTAAACCTTGCACCAGTAACATCTCTTGCATCGATCTTGACCGATGCTGGTCTCTGCAAGTATAGAATAACGCAAGTGATTCCGACTTTAGGGATACCATAGGAGCAAAAAATAAAAACATACAGAGTGGGAGTGAAGTTGCATCCAAGGCTGTATGTTTAGCTTGTACAAATTACGTAAACTGCTTAGAGCATCATAAAGCTTTTCACACATTAGAAGGGAATTTATTTACATGAATATGGTAAATACATTGGAAAGAAGAAAGAAAGGAATATCAAGTGTAAGCACCTCCACATCAGCATAGATTCTGGGAAAAGATAGGCAGCCTTCATTGAATAGCACCAGTTTCTTAGAGTAGTTGGTAACTCTTGGATTAACAAGGACAATTTCCTCTCCTTCACCTTGCTCACCAACAGGATTAAACACCATAAGCTGAACATTGATTCCGACTTGGGGTGCTGAGAGCCCAATACCATCTGTTTTGTTACAAAGGAAGGCAACAAGTATTGTTCACAAACCTGTAAATAGCAAGAAGTACTCATAAGCATCTAACTACAAAGTAAACCTAATCAGGGAAACATTCAATTCCCACGAGATGCCATGTAAATATACATTTTAGAGGATCAACCTGATGAGATCGAAAGATTTTGAAGAATCAGGAAAAGAGACCACATAAGCCAACAAGATGGTACATTAGCATCTCATACGATTGCAAAACTAGGAACATCACTCTACAGCTACAGTTTGTATTCCTTTAAATCAAAAGGAACTTCTTTGAGAAGCGGCTTTCATCCTTTTCTAACCCCAAACAGAAAAGCATCACCAAAGCTTCTTTTCCATCCCAAAATCAAAAAAAACTTCAAATTGAAGACTTTTCTACTGCCAGTGGGAAATGCACTTAATTTCTCAGGAAAAGCAACAACAATACCAAGGTTCATAGTTAAGGAGACATTATCACCGACCAAAAGTATTTTGATTTTCCTAGTGGAGATCAATATGCTATATTGACAAAAAAGTTCCGCCAATTTCCAACTCCGCAAAATTACTTCCCCTTTTGCAATAATTCCAACATTAAGCAAGCAATGCATATAGTCGTATCCTCTCAACAAAACAATAACAGTGTAATTCAAAATAAATAAAAAATAAAAACTTACTTGTACATTACTTCAAACATTTCATCTACTAACTTCTTCAAATTATCATCAAACGTATTAATTCTCTTATTTTTCGCCCTCAGTATTGGGTCCGGATACTCCACTATCTTCAGCGGGGCCTCAAATTGAAGATCAGCAGCTTAACAAAACAAAAACAAAAACGAATAATTCAATTTCACAAGTGATAGAGAAGAACTGTGTGTGCACTGTGGAGGAAGAATAACATTGACGTACCTGTAGCCGCTGGTGCTTCTTTGAATGAGGTTCGTCTGGCTTGAGCACGAATCATCGGCGGCGGCGGAGGCTTGGGGGAGGAGCTGAACCAGACGGTTTCGGAAGGGTAATTGAACCGGAAGAAGGTGGGAAGACCGGTTTGGCGGAAAAGAGAGGGAAGGAGAAGAGTTCGCGGGAGTGGAGATAAGCGGAGGTGAAGAGCCATGAAAGCCGCACGGGTGTGGACTGAAGAGGAGTGTCAATTGTCAAAGCTTGCTTGTGGTCGATAAAACCGAGCGCCTTCTGCGTAGCGGCCGACACGTCGTAGCATCCTTTTTTTTTTTAGTATCGTACAGTCACTAATAAATTGTTATTTAGCAAGTTTGGAATTTTAAGCTTGAAAACAAAAATAAATAAATAAAGTATATTAAAATATCATATTATTAAGAATTAAAAAGAAAAATTATAATAAGAAAAAAAACTTAATGAGTGTTTTGGCCCCTTTGACAAATTTTACATTAAATAACACTCTACACTTACTAAATTTCAAACTACAATTTGACACATTAATTTTAATTAACTACATTTCGAATTAAAAATACTTAAATTTCATACATGGTATTAAAATATTAAAAAAATTAATTTAGTAGGAAATTAAAAAATAAGGTCAATTTTGTTGGGAGGTGCTTAATTGAAATTAATGTGCTAAATTAAAAATTCAGTTTGAGATTTAGTAAACCCAGTGTTAGTTTAGAGAGTTTGGGAAATGCCGAGGTTAAAATACCCATTAAGCTTGTAGAAAAAGCTGAAGTGATTTGGATGAAATCAGATTTGATCATGGCTTTCTTTCCCATCTCCTAATGTTGCACCACCAAATATAAGATTAATTTTATTCGAGTAATATAGAACGATGAATTTCCAACATAGTTTTTTCTATTTCTCAAATTCAATCTTCAAATTTAAGTAATGTGATGAGTTTTTTACCATTCGACTACAACAAATGTTGGTTCATAGAGTTAGTTTTAGATAACGTTTTGTTGACGAAATGATATTTTCTCTTTTGAAATCCGGGAGAATGATAAAAGGAAATGTTAGTTTTTTGCGTTTGGTTAGAATTTATAATTTTTAGGAAAATATTATTCTTTTGTTTGTTTTATAATCGAAAATCATAAATGAAAATAAAAAAAATTACTACGTTAACTTTAAATAATAATAATAATTTAATTATTTTAAATGCAAAACAAAATGAATATTTTTAATTTATTCTAAAATATAATACAATTAAAAATAATATTGTGCTCGGAAGATGAAGATGGATTCGGCCTCGGAAGATAGAGAGAAGCCTTTTTGTGTGAAGCTCCCTCCCAACGCTGTTGTCGGTGAAGAAGATGAAACGGAGAAGGAGAAGAAGGAGGAGAAAGGTTTGGGCTTGGAGGTTGAGTTGGCCCACAAGGCCCAACAGGACACCCAGCAGGAGAACCAGGCTGCTTGGGAGGCCCTCTTGCTGGCTAAACTCAGCTGACTCAGCTGACTCAGGCTCAGGCGGCTCACCAGGATGAGGCCCAAAATGCGGTTGCGGCCTAAAGGGGGTCTCACACTTTGACACGCCAGATTCAACAGTCTCGGCAACTTCTTGAGGCTAACCGGGCCGGTATAGCTCGCCAAAACGTTATTTTAGCTCACCAGAATGACGGTTTAGCTCGGCCGGCTTTTTTATTAATTCTCAGCGGGCCCAGCTGCATGCTCTAGCACAACAGCTCTATTTCCAGGCCCAGGCTCAGTACCAGATAGGCTCAGGCCCATTTCCATGCAAAGTGGTGTTATTGAAGTCAACTTTTTATTGATAAAAAAGTTTTTTCTTCCGGTCACTCTTCTGGACGTGAGTCACGTGAGACTTTTCAGCATGTTTTTTCTTCCATTTAGACGTCTTGTCGTTCTTGAACTTGTGGCAGCTATTTTTGACGAATCAAATCCACCTGGTTCAATGGCATCACTCATCATCATCACTACTTGAAAACAACGCGATCCCTTCCTTCTCCTGCCACAACGAACCGGCATTAATCACTCCTTTCATAGCAGCAGATAAGGTGACCTTAAAATTCCAAACTTTTTCCCTAATCTTTCAATTTTCTTCGTATGATCTGATTAATTTTCCAGTTTGGTATCTCCATACAGAGCAATAGCAGCAGCGGAAGAGATGGGTCTGACGTTTACGAAGCTGTTTAGCCGGTTGTTTGCCAAGAAGGAGATGAGAATTCTGATGGTGGGTCTTGATGCAGCTGGTAAAACCACCATTCTTTACAAGCTCAAGCTTGGAGAAATCGTAACCACTATCCCTACCATCGGTAACTGCAATCAAATCAATCATCTTTTTGCAGCCTTTTAGTAGTTTAGCTAAATGAATCTTATTGCCACATGGTTTTCAATTGAATCAGTTAGAAGTATTGTTGCAGAATTTACTGTTTGATAGTTGATAGAATGGTTAGGTGAATGTTTAGTGTTCTTGATGTAGAGTTTCAATTTGGAACTACCACTGTTTGTTAGTGGAGCTTGTTTGGCTGAAATACTTTCAAGACGTTGATTGGGATGTTGATTAGGCTGTGCAGTCGATGTTGAGGTTTCGGGTATTTATTAAAATTCTCATAAAAATGTTAGATGTGATGTGTTTTCATGATTTCTTTCCCTGCAGGATCATCTTTGTACCCCTTTTTAAAGTAGTTTAGCTAAATTAATCTTCATACCACATGCTTTCAATTGTATCAGTTAGAAGTATTGTTGCAGAATTTACTGTTTGATAGTTAATAGTTTGGTTAAGGTGATTGTTTAGTTTTCATGATATAGAGCTTCAATTTGGAAATACCACTGGGAGTTTCTTTCCCTTGTTGATTGGAGAACTACTTTCAAGATGTTGATTGGATGTGTCTTAGGCTATGCAGTCAATGTTGAGTTTTTGGGTATTTTTTTTAAAATTCTCTTAAAAATGTGTTTTCATGATTTTGTTCCCCGCAGGATTTAACGTGGAGACAGTAGAATATAAGAACATCAGCTTCACTGTGTGGGATGTTGGTGGTCAGGACAAGGTAATACATGCGAATATGAATACTAATAAAAAAGCTGCAGACATTGATGTGCTGCGTATATTCATTGTGTGGTGATTTCATAACTTGTGTGAATTTTCACTAAACAATTGGAATCCTATCAGACGGATTTGATTACCTTTCAAAATGTTGTTTCAATATTGGGGTTAATTATTTGTGTTACTTCAACTCAAATCCATGGTCCTGGTTGTCGAGTTTGTTACATGAATCCTTTGCCTTTGTTTCCATTGTTGTAGAGACAAATTCTAGAAGTAACCGCATTTAATGAATTCTCCTGTTAACTATGAGACTACTGCATAGACGTATGTTTGTTATTTCTAGAGAGAGAGATAATGTGATAGTGATGCTGCATGTTCTTAGGACATTATGGAACTGGATCCATTGTTTTGCCCCAACTTTTGAGATAACCTATTCGGACCTAGTATCTTAAGCTGAATTGTGATGTCGTTTTTATGAGAATTGACTACTATTTTCTTATCATTCCCAATTACAGATCCGCCCTCTGTGGAGGCATTATTTCCAGAATACTCAGGGCCTTATCTTTGTGGTGGATAGCAATGACAGGGATCGTGTCATTGAGGCAAGGGATGAGTTGCATAGGATGTTGAATGAGGTATGATAATTTGATTGTAACTTCAAATGCTTTTCAGATGTACATGCTCCATGCCACGATTTGATGGCACCGGTAGTGAGTTGTTTTATTTGATTCATTTTGTGATCCCCTATGCATTGTCATCTCCACCCACTACTTGACTAGCTAGCTAGTATGTAAATTTTGTATACTTCCTCCTCCATCTTTGAAAGAATGTCGTTTAAGCAAAAAAAAATCTCTACAAAAGAATGTGATTTTGCTACTTTCTAGGTGATTTGTAAATTGCCCCCTTCCTCTAAAAAAGCATTCTTAATGTGCATTGGCCAATTTGTAGTATAGTCAACTAAATTTGTTTAATATATAGAGGAGAGATGGTTATTTAATGTAAAAAGTACACTTGAAAATTGGGAACTAATCATCACCTTAATAAACATGATTTAGGTAAAACGACATTCTATCAAAGACGGAGGGAGTAATTTGTTAGTATGTATAGCATCAAACTGTGATTCAGACTTAATGTTCAATAATGTGCAAATATTTTAAAGAGAGAGTGCATCGTATTCTCTTTTCACATTGGTAAGGTCACAAGTTTAAATCCGATGCTAATCTGGTCGTAGGATGAGCTGAGAGATGCTGTCTTGCTCGTGTTTGCCAACAAACAAGATCTTCCTAATGCAATGAACGCCGCAGAAATAACTGACAAACTCGGCCTCCATTCACTCCGTCAACGCCACTGGTAAATTAATTTACACAAATGGTTATCATTTAATTCAAGCAACTTTCCCACTTTGAAATTCCCATAAGAAATTTGTGGAAAACGATGACTTGAGTTCTTGCTGATGTAATGGTGGTCAATCTCAGGTACATCCAGAGTGCGTGTGCAACCTCTGGAGAAGGACTGTATGAGGGGTTGGACTGGCTGTCCAACAACATTGCTAGCAAGGTGAGAATCAAATAGTAATTCCCTACCATACAAATGAAAGTTGTGTTGTTCAGTCCTACCTACGCCAACCTCTTTCATGAAACTTCTTGTCTAGATTTAAAACACACCCAAGATTATAAAACCACAACGCTATAGTTTTCTGAACTCATCGAAAGTAGCATTTGGAAGACCGTTTAAATTAAGAAATGATAATAGTAGTTTTTATGATGGAATAATGGTTAGTTTTTATTGTAGTAACGCCCTCTTTTGTTTTGTTTCTTTTTACTCCAGGCATGAAAATGTTGCTACGGTGAATGAACGCTTGCAGGACTGGCAATTCTGAGAGCCTACCTACTTCCTTCCCTTTTGTAATATCAGAATTTTTGTGTGGTTTTGCTTGCGTGAACAATAGTTTGTGAAATCTGCCCTAGCTGGTACTTATTTTACTCGGACATAGAACATTGTTTTCATGTTTGGAAACTGGTCTTTCTTCGACTTGTTTGGTTTTATGGTAATATTGTATATTCTAGAGACATTTCAATGTGTTGTCAGCACTACTGTGCTCAATCAGGACAAGGTGAACACTAGAATTCAGACCTTAACTATGCACAAGAAAGTAAAACAAGGACAAAAGGAACAGGGTGCTGCTATTTTGAAAAGAAACTGAAATCTGTTGCAAATTACAAAATAATTTTGGAAACAAACCTAATGGCCATAGAGGAAGGACATTAATTAAAAGGTCTCTTTTGGAACTGCCAGCCACTAATTTCTTGTCATCAATACTGTACATAAGAGTCATGACTATGACACCGTGTACTTTCTTTTAAGCTTCTCTTAACTCCTTAAATGATTACAAATCAAATTTGTGCCTCACTCTTTGAAAAGTGCGAGAAATAGTAAGAATGTGTTCCTAATTAGGAATGAAAGGAGAGTGACGTTGGACAGAAGACGACAATCTTATTGAAAAAAAACCTTGTTCTAAAGCTAAACAGTCACATCTCTAATCTAACTCAAAAATAACATTACACTGAATTATATTGTCTTTATTGGATTTGAACCCTTAAGTCCCCCCCCCCATCATTTCATTAGGATATCAATTCATCTTATTTTTCCGATTAAATATTTTGATCCACACACCTCGACAATAATACAATAATATATAGTACTAAGAATGTATTAGCCACGTCTGATTGTTGGGATGAATTATGTCATGAAGAACTCGATTGTTTTATGAATCCTTAATAATGAAAAGTCATTATTTATCAAAAAAAAATGGGAGATAAAAGTTAAGGTTAATTAGGCATCAATTAATGTCCACAAGCATCCACTAAGCAAGCAAAGTCACGTATGTGTCGTTGAGATAAATGTGTTTACAGCCACAAAACGTGGTGTGTTGTTCTATGATTAGTATAAAACTAACTCAACTTTTGCATGAAAGTGCCGAAACGGTTGTTGTTATTAATGGGAAAAATATTAAAATCGCAATCAAGAAGTCTTAATTATTTTATAATCAAATTATTTGTGGCTAATGGTTGCTTGAACAGTTAGGAATCAGTCCACTGACTATTGAGATTGATCAGTCCTTTAGTCTAAGCCAAAGAACGTGGTTTTTCATACGATCAATTTTGTCCTTTTGTTACCTTCTTTCTTCCCTCTTTTGTTCCTTTTCTAATCCTCAATGTTGTTTTACAAGTTTTACAATATCATTAATTTATTTAATATAAAAAAGAAAGATAAATGTTTGTTGATTAATTAATTTAATATGAACAAGAGAATTTTTTAATAATAAAAATATTCCTGTGACTATTCATTTTTTCAATTTTTTGGTGAATAGCAAGAGCCCAGTAGGTCGCCATCAGGCCCACTAAAGCCCAATTTCCCAAAGGCCGAACAAATGTACATGAAAGTCTGCAATGGACCGGCCCGGCCCATGGATAGGAATATACAAGATTATTACTAATGGCTCTTGAAAATATTTTTATTATTGTATTACCATCACTTTCCTCGTAAACCATGTATGTACGTGGATCAATATTCTCTTTTTTTCTTTGACAATTGCATGCATGTGTTTTTCTTTAGTATGTTAAAATAAAACAATAAAGATAATGTTTCTATATATTAAATGCTAATACTAATTACTATGATTTAAACAAAAAAAAGAAAAGAAATAAAACTACGATATGTTATCCTGCATGCAATTAAATATATAGTTTATTGATTCACAGTCCGAGTCCCTATTCATTTTCTTAATTATTAAGGACATATATAGTTAGGTGAAAAGCTGAGTAAAACTTGAGTATATCATGATCTACCTACATCATGATGCAGGATGATGACATGTGTCCAAAATGTCAAGAATAGTGGTATTCTAGCACTATTTAGGGCACGTGTCATCATCCTAGATCATGATGTAGGTAGATCATGATCTACCGAAGTTTTTTCCGTGAAAAGCTCACTCTTGTAAACTAATTAACAAATATTAATTTTGTAATTACAATTTAAAAAAATAATCCTTTGTTGCCTTTATAAAATCTTCAACTATCATCTTCTATCAATATCTCTCCCACACCTTCTCCCCCTCTTCCTGTTTCCACAAAAAAAAACACAACAATAAAAACAAAAGATGGACAAAAAACCATGCAACTCTCAAGATGCTGAAGTGAGAAAAGGGCCATGGACCATGGAAGAAGACTTGATCTTGATCAACTACATCGCAAACCATGGAGAAGGTGTTTGGAACTCTCTCGCCAAAGCCGCCGGTACGTAAAAAAAATCATCTATATTACAATTTTAACAATAAGAATCATCAATATTTGTTATAATTATATACTTTGCCACCCAAAAAATTGTTATGAATTTGTTTTAACAATACTATATATTATATTACTAGCTAGTAGTAGCATTTTAAGAAGAGGAATCCTAGCTAAATAGTACCTGAAAATGTTTTTTTTTCTTGTGACAACCATATACATATATAGGTTTGAAGCGAACGGGGAAGAGCTGCCGGCTCCGATGGTTGAACTACTTACGGCCGGACGTCCGACGCGGAAACATTACACCGGAGGAACAGCTCCTGATCATGGAACTGCATGCAAAGTGGGGGAATAGGTTAGTGTTTACATATGCATAATACTGTATATATAATTGTTTTTTCCAAGAAAAGGTTAAAGAAGAGATTAAAGAACTATAAGATCGGATCAAGAAACACAGAAGATGAGAGTAATGGAAAGCAATTATGTAAAAATTCTATGGAGCTGCTCGCGTAGGAGAATACTCCAATCTTCAAATACATGAGTTAATCCCAACCATGGAATATATAACTACACATGGGATGTGGTACAACTTACAAGTTGTGGCTAGCTAGCTACTCATTAAAGAATTCATGAATTTTGTTTTATTAATTTTTTTTCTTGGCTACAAAAATTGGCACCGATTATTTCTTCTTTTGGGTTTCAAAGCGTGCAAGGACATGGGATTTCTATCATGAATCAAACTATTTTGCTCACCTACATCATCGATTATTACTAATTTGTTTCTTTCTTGTTTCTTTTTTGTTTGGTTTTGGATGAATGAATGAATGAAATGAATTCCAACAAACTATTTTTTCTACAAAAGGGTATACGTGTTTTTTTTCTTCTAATTTTGTTGGTCACCTCATGATATAAATCTCTAAAAGCTATTATGAATCTGAAAAAAAGAAGCATGAAAATAATCATAGTTAATTTGGGAAAACGATTAATGTGTTAGTGATTTCCTATTATGATTTTCTCTCCTCCTATAAGATTCCGGCAGTTGTGTACACCGGCCAGGGACTTGATCGTGAGGAATGATGGATCCCAACTCTACGGTAAAATTTCCTTAATAATAAATCAGCTTATTAAAAAAAAAAAAAACTCTACGGTAAAAACTTTCTATTTTCTACCGTTTGTGGCAAAAACTTTTATTTTAGGAGGAGGGGGTTCAAGAAATAGACTTAATTAACTGATAACCGTGCTAATTAATTAATCATCATTTCAATCTCATCTTTCGTATAATTCAAGGTTAAATACATTATTAAAGTAATTATCCCTCTTGTTATACAAAAACAATTTCTAACGAAATTAAATTTGATCAGGTGGTCGAAAATTGCAAAACATCTTCCGGGGAGGACCGATAACGAGATAAAGAATTATTGGAGGACTAGAATTCAGAAGCACATCAAACAAGCAGAAGCATTTACTGGTCAAAGTTCTGAAATGAGCCCCGAAGACTATGCCACGAGCACAAACACAAGCACAAGCACAAGCACAAGCACAAGCCAAGTAATTTGCGGCACAGCAAACGCATATTGCCCGCCATCTATTAACTACCCATCACAAAACAATATGGAAGCAGCCTTTCCAGGAAGCACTTTTACCCCTGAGATGACTGAAAATTACTGGAGCATGGAGGATTTATGGTCCATGCATTTAATTAATGGAGATTAAATACAAATAATAATAATAATAATAATAATAATAATAATAATAATAATTAAATTATGGCATATACTTATGAAGATTTTCTACTACGGTCCAGATTAATATATTAATTAAGAAAATCCTATCTTGGATCATTGTTATTAATTAACTACACATGAGCCCGCCGGCCTGTAATATATAGAATTTGTATCCATATATATATTGGTGCTTTATGTATATTTATATGTATTATAATATGCTTTGCTTTTAAAAAAAATTATATGAATATATTTGATTTTCAGCCACTTAATTATTTTTGTTTTTATATATTGGAAATGTGTTGCCGGCAGTTAATTTATTTAATTACTTTAGTTTTATTCTACAATTTAAAGGTATTTTAGTATGTATGGCAACGATATTTTAATATATATAAGAAGTATTCTTAAGTTACTAACTCATTATTTAATTAGATTTTTAACTTTTTACAAACCGTAAAATATCAAAAATCACAGTTAGGTTAATTAATCAATTGTTCTTTGAAAACAAACTCTTTTTCAAAGAAAAGAAAAGAAAAGAATCAAACGAGGACAATAAGGCACGTTGAGACAAAGATATATATGTTTAATTACTCAAACTATTCCTTGTACTAGCACATGAATAATTGCGGTTTTGTGAAAAAAATAAAAAACAAGTGGTGGTACTGATGTTTGCCCCGATCAATATCTCGCACAAATGACTTGTCCATATTCTGTGGCCTAACACAACTTTTAGAGCCCAAACACATGCAAAGCTTGATGTAACCTATCCATTTTCGGCCCATTCCCTATTGCCTTTTTCACTACAATCCAAAAACAAATTATCCATTTTAATGCATCCCCATGCAAATCTTGAACCCCGACGTTCGCCTAACTTTAAGTCGACGACGCATGGAAGTTAATTTTCACACATGCTCCAATAGACTCTTTAATGTTCTTGCTTGTCAATGTTAATTAATGCGATATAACCACAGCTGCTAGGACTCGTACATTTTAAACTCAAAATATCCAATCATAGCTTGGTGGATGAGCAAAATTGTGCATGCGAATAAGATTAGTTTCATGCTTAAAAGAAGTAGAGACGATACTCTACGAGATCAATCACTTTAAACTATAACAGATATTTGTGCAATTAAATTAGTCCTCTTAACTTGCAAGTTTGGAATGCTGAACACCCTGAATGGCATATAGTTTACACTACTTAACATGTGAATCCTAACATTTTTTCCATGTTTGAACATGTTCATTCTCCGAGTCACTTCATGAACATTAGGTTCTCCATCCTACCCATATACTATATGTGACACACCACTTCTACCACACAAAAAGTTATATTCATAATTATAATAATTCGGACATAATCGCTCTGAATCAGAAATCCTTCTACCTACCGAGTCATACTTAATCAACTTACCAATTTATTTTTTAATATTATTTTCATGGATAAGAGCACTAAAAAAGGTTAGGTATATACCTTTAAAATGACTTTTGGGTAATTGGGGAATTTAAAGTGTGTACCAACCCTTAACTTTTGCAACCGACTATATATAACTCAAATACAAGAGTTTGGATGGCAACCCCAACTTCCCCATCATCTCCTCGTAAATTTGCACTAGCTCTCTTCTTGTATAGGAAAGACGATAAAGGACGCCAATCAAATAATGGATGCTGGCCTTTCGATCGATCCAATTGAATTGATTGATTATTCATTGTCTTTATATTTAATGTACTTTACTTGACTTTGGGCCGCACATTTTTATTTAGACATGTGTTTTTTTGTGCCAAATTCACTTCACGTGGTAGAAAAGGATAATTCAGTTGTCAATTGGTCACCTCCATCGTGCGTAACCACAGTTGTTCAGTGCCGTTGCGTTCCGTGTCCTACGTCTACGTGCCGAGGAGTGGAGCAACGCCAATAATACCCAAATACTTCCGATTTTTGGGATTATATAATCATGTATAATAATAAAGCTCCATAGTCCACTCCACGGGGACTGAAAATTAAATAATAGTAAAAGTGGGACGAAACCAAAATTTACCAGAACTTATAACTATTTTTTTGCAAATTCCTTTTAAGAAAAACAATTGTAGATCCATGGGCCAGGGCCCGTTCGACTCATCACAGCGTGGTGGGATCGTGGACCAGGTCTTGTTTCATGGTTCGCATCTTACTGTCGAAGAGAAGCCCATACCTTTTAATTTTCAGGCCCATAGTTCCTATTGAGCAAAAAAGGTGTCATGAAAAGAATTTACATTATAATCTCAAAATCATTTCTAAAACAATCCATATCCTATTGTTGTGTAAAAGAACCAAAACTTTTGGATAGGATAAGCAAGATGGTGGTCTATACTTCATAACAAACCTCATCCACAATCTCAGTTGGACGAGATGATTTACAAAACAACAAGATATATAATCAAAATATATGTGAACAATGAGAAGTATGAAATTTGGTGAATTTTTGGACTTTGTAAATTATGAAATTTTGAAAAATATTAGAGAAAAGTGTACAATTGAGACAGATTTATTAAATATAACGATTAATTAATAATTTTCTAATCATTATTAGTTATGATTAAGTGGTAAATAATTTTGAACTAAAGTGAAATTTTAAGAATGAAGCAAAATTATACTGAAAAAATCACCTCTTTTTAAAAGCTCGATAACGTTCGAATTAAACATTAATAAGGAGAGACCTAATCCAGTAATTTTCCTAAACATATAAGGATATATTATTATTTTATTTCATCTCCATCACATTTCCCTATACCAAAACTGCAAAGCAAATCCAAACCACCACCGTCCACTACCAACTTCTCTTTGTAATACAAACGTGGCGAGATCATGACTCCTCACAAATTGTCCCCACCGTCCCAACGAACAGCGGGTCCCGCCAGGAACGGACGTTGGATAATGGATATTGAGTTCCTTTAAGGGCATTTTGGTAATAAACAAATGCAGCAAGCGGATGAAAACTTAACGATCTTCAATTTTCTTGCGAAATGCACTGAAAATTTAAAAAATTCTTCTGGATAAAATAAAATAAAATGGGGTCAACTTTGAAGAAAGCAATACAGCCCCAAAACATGGAACGAAAAGTTCTTTGAATTCTCAAGAGATTTTAATTAATTAGAATCTTTTTGAAGAGGAGATGGGGAGAGCATTTGTGTATGTGATTCTTGGAGGAGGAGTGGCAGCTGGTTATGCAGCTCTTGAATTCACAAAGAGAGGAGTCGCTGCTGGTGAACTCTGCATCATCTCTGAAGAAACGGTAAGAAAGATTGTATCTTTTCACTTGTGAGTGCTTCTTCAGCTCAATTCCTTTGATGGGTATCTTTTGTTGTTGCTGTTTATGATTCAATTTGTTATAACCCTTGCGTTTGGTCAACTGTTCAAGTTCCTAATTTTGTGTTTATCTTTGAGTTTGATTATGGAAATATTTCCCGGTGAATCTGATGTTTGAATAGTTGAAGTACCATTCTTGTATAATGCCTATGATTGTGAATTTTGTCCCTTTCTTTCTGTTCTTAAACGTATAGTATAATTCAGTTAAAGATAGCTCAAAATACCCTTTGTGGTTCCTTGTTTGATGGTTAAGTACAAGCGGAAGGGGAAATTTGTGTGAACAAATCCCATTTTCTGTTAGCTGGTATGAGTTGGGTTTGTAGATAATTTTCCGAATAAGAAATTTTTGGAAGTTTAGTTCTGGGATGCAAGAGATTATATATTGGAATACCATCTATATAGTGTATGCATTTGAAAATCTGTTTACTCCTATGACCGACTATGAGAAGGAACAACTAGGAATTCAGATTAAAATATCATTGACAGAGTAGGTGATAGTATTAGTATCGACTTTCCTGCTTAATGTGCTCCACTCATCCATGTGATGCCTTTTCTTATATATATATTTAAAACTTTTGTGTAAAAGGGATATGTAAACTCTCAGTTAGGTGTTGATATTATATTCCTCTTGTGGGTTCTTCTAGGTTGCTCCTTATGAGAGACCTGCATTGAGCAAAGGTTATTTACTTCCAGAAGGTAAAATTTCGCATCCTCCGTGGTCCTTATTTACTTCTCAAGTGTTTCAATTGAAGTTTTCATCAGTGGCCGAAAATAATGTTTATGAATGTTCGGATCATCTATGTATAAGCATATCCTAAGTTAGGTAGATGTTGTTGTTAGGCCTTATTGGCAATTGTTTGTTAGTTTGGTGGTGTTTAGTGAAGTTGTTTGATTTCTAGATCTAATGAATTTAGTTCACACTTCAAGGAGAAACAGAGAGCTAATCACTTTTGCCCCTTTCCTTCATTATACCATTTATGCTTGATGGCTGAAACTTATCACACTGTGCAGCTCCGTCACGCCTTCCATCATTCCACACTTGTGTTGGAGCTAATGAGGAAAAGCTGACTCCAAAATGGTACCAAGAACATGGTAATTTTGTTTCCCATGTCATTTAATTTTATCATCCAATTCAGATATAGCATGTAGAATCTGCATTTTGTTAACGTCAACTATTAGGTGTGGCGAGTGGTGTCTCTTTCTAGTCATTGTTTTTTTACACAATCAGGTGCTGTCATTTTGGAGTCTTCTAAGCTCCTGCTAGTTAAAAGTTTGTATGTTATTTATATTCTCATTTTACTCATTAGTACACTGTAACATTGAAATCCTTTTCCTAGGAATTGAATTGGTTCTTGGAAGTCGAGTTAAGTCTGTTGATGTGAGGCGCAAGACGCTGCTAACTGCTGCTGGCGAGACTATAAGTTACAAGATTCTCATCATTTCAACAGGTGCTCGGGTATTGAAACTGATCTTGACTGGTTTAGCAGTGTTTCCAAACAAATTTGATACTGGAGAACAGGTGTTTCACTTAATGGAATAAGCCACTAAAAAGGTTTCATTTGATAAAAATTCTTCCACTTCTGCTCAAAAACAATATAAAAAAAATCAAATAATGTATCCCCTGTTCCGAAAAAATATAAAAGCGGGAACTGTTGGTCCTTCATCAGAGTTGCATTGAAATTTGCTAAATTTGTGAAGGGACTGATTTGCATTGCTCAGGCAAAGATTTTTTTTATGGAAATGTAAGTTGGTTTAATCAGTTTTTAATTGTTGTTTGTAGCCTTTGAAGCTTGAAGAATTTGGGGTGACTGGATCAGATGCCGAAAATGTTTGTTATTTACGTGACGTAGCTGATGCAAACAGGCTTGTCAATGTGATGCAATCTTGTGCTGGTGGCAATGCTGTTGTCATCGGTGGTGGCTACATAGGCATGGAGTGTGCCTCATCTTTGGTCACCAACAGAGTAAATGTGACTATGGTTTTTCCAGAAGCACATTGCAGTAAGTGGTCCTAATACCATGTTTAATCTGACACCTTAAACCTGTTTTCGTATGATAGGGTAAACAATTTAAACTAAAAGATGCTAAATATCTCTTGGTGATACC
The DNA here is from genome assembly GCA_963691705.1 of Viola odorata. Lineage (NCBI taxonomy): Eukaryota > Viridiplantae > Streptophyta > Magnoliopsida > Malpighiales > Violaceae > Viola > Viola odorata. Next base: position 67,466,228 of record OY829541.1, read on the forward strand.
ATCTTTGAATAGCAGTTGAATTTCTGGCTCTTATTTTTTCCCATTCCACTCTAGCTTTCTGACAGCACAATGTATGGGACTCTTAAGTTATCCTAAGCCTCTTATTTTAATTCATAATCACAAAATTATGAATAATGGTTTTTGATGGCCTTGCTCTTTTGCAGTGGCTCGCTTGTTCACGCCCAAGATTGCTAGTTGTTATGAAGATTATTACAAATCTAAAGGAGTAGAATTCGTAAAAGGAACTGTCTTATCATCTTTTGATATCGACTCCAATGGAAAGGTAATTCTTCTGTGCCTTTCCAATGGTAGTGAATCTATCTTGAGCTGTGTTATGCTAAGAACCTCAGTGGGTTTCTTGGAAATAACGGCTAGAACTATAATACTAGTTACTGTAAATATACAACTCCACAACATGCATGCATTTGAGATGTTTCTCCCTGAAAATGGATCCAGTACTTCGGCCTAATCAGTTCATTTCTGCAGGTTACAGCTGTTAATCTTAGAGATGGAAATCGCCTACCTGCGGACATGGTTGTTGTTGGAATAGGGATACGTGCAAACACAAGCCTCTTCGAAGGGCAATTAACTTTGGAGAAGGGAGGGATCAAAGTAAATGGGAAAATGCAGACTAGTAACAGCTCAGTGTATGCAATTGGAGATGTTGCAGCCTTTCCGGTCAAAGTATTCAGTGAAACTCGTAGGCTAGAGCATGTCGACTCAGCCCGAAAATCAGCAAGGCATGCTGTTGCTGCCATAATGAATCCAGATAAAACTGATGATTTCGACTACCTTCCATTTTTCTATTCCAGAATCTTCACATTTTGTTGGCAGTTTTACGGGGATAATGCAGGGGAAACTGTGCATTTCGGGGATTTCTCGGGAGGCTCATTTGGGGCTTACTGGATAAACAAGGGTCATCTTGTGGGGTCATTCCTTGAAGGCGGAACCAAAGAAGAGTACGAAGCGTTAGCGACGGCCACCAAGCTTAAGCCAGCAGTTGAGGACTTGGATGAGCTGGAAAGGCAAGGTTTGGGCTTCGCATTGACGGTTAGCAAAAAAGCTTTAGCTTCTCCTCCTCCTCCTTCGAATGTCAGCGCTTCGAGTGCTGTTTTGGAGAGAGCATTGTATCCTTGGCACGCTACAGCTTGTGTCGTTGTAGCCGCATCGGTGGCTGGATTCGCCTTCTGGTATGGAAAGAAGCGCAGGAGGTGGTGAAGAGATGTATTCATTGCAATTGTAGTTTTAGTCTGTGATACCATGTTGTAGCATTGAAAATAGGCATAGGAGATTTGGAAGTACCTGATCTTTCATGATCATCTCTCCATACAATGGTTTTAATATAATCACTCAATACAAATTAAAATCTCTTTTTTAACACTAATTTCTTGTCAATTGAGCCAGGCATCAAATATTATGTTAGAAATAACTCTATAATGGTATTACATATTGATCTTAAGAAAAATCTGAGCTCTTAGAAACTTACATTATATACGAATACAAAATTTTATTATAAAGATGGAAAGATCACTGAAGGTACTTTGGTTAAATAGTTTATATTATCAATTGAGGACAAGTTGGGCGTTTGGTCTAGTGGTATGATTCTCGCTTTGGGTGCGAGAGGTCCCGAGTTCGATTCTCGGAACGCCCCTTTTAGTCAGATCCCTCTTTTGTCCCTTGTGGAATATAATTCCACCACCTTTATACCCTTCACAGCCTCCACACACACCTCCCAGCCAGGTAAATTTCTCGAATCTGTAAGGGTAATAAAGTCCATCCTCATCAAACATAACATCCAGGCCATTAAACCTCCTCCTTCCATCAAATCTTCCATTTCTCTCCTTATCCTATCCATCTCTTCTTCTTTAGCAAAACTCTTCACTCTCACTCACGCTCTCCAACTTCTCTCATCGACACGACACAAGAAAATGGCCGCAACGACCTCAGCTTTGTCATCAGCAACTCTCGCTCTCCGCTCCCCTTCCACTTGCCCTACACCTCCACTCGCCAAGCCCTTCGTCGTCGACTTCCCTCTCCGTCACTCATTCTCTCACCTCAACCACCGCTCCTCCGTTCTCCGCCCCGTCTCCGCCGTCTCCGCTCCTGAAAAGATCGAGAAACTCGGTGCGGATATCTCCTCTTTGACCCTCGAAGAAGCCCGTACGCTTGTCGACTACCTCCAAGACAAGCTCGGTGTCTCCGCCGCGGCTTTCGCTCCTGCCGTTGGCGTCGCGGTGGCTCCTGCTGGAGATGCAGCTCCTGCCGCGGCAGAGGAGAAGACGGAGTTTGATGTGGTGATTGAGGAAGTGCCGAGCAATGCTAGGATTGCGGTGATTAAAGCAGTCAGGGCTTTGACAAGCTTGGCTTTGAAGGAGGCGAAAGACCTAATTGAAGGGTTACCGAAGAAATTCAAAGAGGGAATTTCTAAAGATGAAGCTGAAGAAGCAAAGAAGCAGCTTGAAGAAGCCGGAGCTAAGATTGCTATAGTTTAGTTCAAAAAATTGAGGTTTGATTTTGTGTAATTTTTTTGGGAGAAATTTGTAGGATTATGCATCTTTTCCCTTGATTGTATCCAATTTACATGGTTTACTAGACGATGGGTACTTCGGTGTTTTAGGAGCGTAATGTGTTTGTCAATTTGCGCGACTGAAATATCTGTAAGAAGGAAATCCCAATGCTGGGAGAGCCACGTGATTGATCGTCCATAAAATCGAGAAAAAAAAATAGAAGCACAAGGATCGTAATCCCGTTCGGTTAGCCCAGAGTCCTATGTGAATGACTGTGTGTCGGCCTAGTGCTCCGGCAGTCATTTATGGCTCCAAACTCGTCTCAGCCTAATGAATATCCAACGAGGAGGTCACTCCTTTCGTCTCATCTCTGCAGAGAACGGCCCAGGGACTTTCCTGGGGCTGACCCCACTTGGGTCAAAGCCCGTTCACATCGTCTTGTGGTTGGTGCTATATTATTGTTTGCTGCAACATATAGTTTCTTATCTATCTCACCGATGTGATACTCAGGCGAGAGTATTCCAAACTGGACAAGTACAAGATGGAACTCAATTTGAACAATAACTTTAGGTATAAATTCATTCTTTCAACCCTAAATTCTCATTGTGCAAGCTAAAACCTTGAAAACAAGCAATCATGGTAGCAAATCATACTCGTTACATGCAAATTCTTAAGAATTCCAAACTTTGAAGGACAACAAATGGGTATACCGATGTACGGGTTGATCACTGGAATGAGGATTAGTGATGGATCATCTGGTTGCAACCTCAATCTGACATGATTTATGGTAATATCAAGGCTCCCGTCTTGTCCAGCCCTTCTTCAATCCTTTCCCGCAAACTTGGAACGAAACTGGTAGCATCCAACATGAAAATGTCTGTCCGTTTGTTGGATGTCCTTTGATTCTGGCTGTCACTGCAATCCTCCATCGCTTTTCCGCATACCGTAGTTGCAATCCATTGACCACTCGAGATGAATCCAAGAGCACCATGAAATCACCACTTCACTTTGAAATGCATTTGTCTAACATGGTGAGCTAAAGACAGGTGCATGACATATTTTTCGGATCATCTACCCTGGGGAAATTTAGTAGCCTTCAACAAGAAGTTTGTCATCATCCAGGGCTCTAGTTTCCTACAGGCCATCAGCCATTTGAAACTTAGGCTATATGGAGCCCATTTCCCCATCCTACCCCTGGTCCAATTCTGTAGTTTTCCATAAGCCATTTACCATGTATTTGCAAGTTAGACTATTTGGTGCAAATCCCACTTTCAGCATTCTATCTTGTAGGTCCACCACCTTATTCAGATCACGGTCCTCACAAAAGAAGCGAACAAGTGTATTATAATTTTCAGAATCAAACATACCAAATTCCTTAGCGAAGAATTCCAGTAATGATTCTGCTTTATTGAAATCCCTATCCATGCAGTACCCATGTATAACCGCCTTGCATATTTCCTTGTCAGGCACCAGGCCAGATTGAAGCATTTCTTCCATCAAAGATTCAGTCTCCATGGCTCTGCTTTTACTGTTCAAGCAGCAGATAAGAGCTCTATATGTAACAAGTTCAGGTCTTATATCTCTATGAACCATCTCCTCTTTTAAAATTAATGCGTCAGCAATGCAGCCATTTTTGCAGAGAGACTCAATAAGTTTGTTGTAGATTTTTATATCAGGCACATAATCATTCTGGGAGATCCTTTCTGCAAGATTCTTTGCTGCAATGGGTCGATCATCTTCGCATAAAGAAACTATGACATAATCATAGATATCATGAGAGACTGGAATACCAAATCTCTCAAGCTCCACAACCAAATTTACAGCTGAAATTAGCGTACCCTCTTTTCTGTATCCTTTAATAAGAACCCAACAAGTGAAATTATCAGGGAAAATCTCTTTTCCTATCATCTCAAGCAACAGTGACCTCGACTCTCTCATCTTACCTTCCTGACAATAAGCACAAATGAGAGTATTATATGACACGACGTCTGGCTTCAACCCTTCATGGACCATTGTATGGAGAAGCTGGTGAGCCTCTAACACCTTTCCTTCCTTACAGAGGCCATTCGTCAACGCAGTGTAGGAAACCATATCAGGAAACACACTGCGCCTATACATGATCCTGTACAGATAAAATGCATCATTCAATCTTCCTCTTCTGCAATAGCTACTAATCAGCGTATTATACGTCACTATATCCGGCTCAAACCCTTCTTCCTCCATCTTCTCCAAGAAGTCATTCACTTTATCAATATCTCCTTCCTTGCAGAAAACATGAGTCAAGATATTAAATGTAAATGAATTTGGATGTATCCCAACTCTCCCCATTACATCGTAAATTTCCCAGCACTGCACAGTGTAATTCAATTTCAGCAACCCATGTAACAGGAAATTACAAGTAATGACGCTAGGAACATAACCGAGTTCCAAAACTCTCATAAATGTCCTGAAACCAGCCTTAATCATACCAACTTTCAAATAAGCTCTAACAAGCATATCAAAAACAAGAGGATTCCAATTACAATCCTCACAAGAAAGTACCAAACTTTGAAACACATCTTCTTTCAATGAACAATCTTTAACTACCTTAATCAATTCAGTTAAAAAGTTCATTGCTTTCTTGAGCTCTTTAGACCAAGCAAGGATGTGAACAATGAGACAATAGTTATCAGTACTAAGCTTAAGACCCAGATCATTTTTAACCCAGTTGAAGAAAGTGAGAGCAGAAATGGAATCGGATTGGCATCTCAATAACACCCTTGAGATTTCATTAGTACCCAGATGAGAAAGGAGGGATAATTTTTCATTTTGTGACAGAAGGGCTAGATGGGTAGTGCTGTTTGGAGTTTGTTTGAGAGAGGAATAGATGAGGTTGACTATGTTGTTGGGGTTTTGGGTTTCAGGGAGGAAACTGTAGAGTGGGTTTGAGAGAAATTTGGAGTTGGAGGTTGGTGTTGTTTGAAGAGCTGAAGAAGATGAGAAGAGTGAGGGTTTAGATTGTCCATTGGAGGCAACGATTGTTGAGGTTTTAATTATGTCTTTTGAAATTCTAATCATTAGCTGCTGTTAACTAACTAATCAAAAAGAAACCAAAGAGGGAGCAAGAGAGTGTGATACCCGGCTTCAGTTCATGGTTAGCGCCTTAGCGGCACTCGGAAATGGATTTAACCGGGTTGCCGGTGCGGTGGTGCTGCTCGTGGATCCTGCCAGAAACGGCGACAGTGCGGAGAAGAAAAGAAATGGATGTTAGATGAATACTCTTTTCTGATTATCGTTACGTCGTTCACCGACTCCAACATCTGACTTGTCGTTTCGGTACGTTTATTTTCTGCTAATTTACTTTTTATTTATATATATATATATATATATATATATATATATATATATATATTTTACCATTGATTAGAAATGGCAATAATTCAAACTCAAGATTTGACCTCCCTACTTTGTAGGGAGTTTTTGTCTCTTTTATTGTTTGTTCTTGTACCAAAATGACTCTTCTAACATAATTTGTAATATTACATAAAAAAACTGATTAAATTAGATTGGACAACTTCCTTAAGAATTAATTAATAAGTACTTGAATTTTTTTGTTATTGTCCTTAAAAATGTTTGTCTAACAACTATCATTATATATATAGGTTTCTAACAAAATTTATCTGACTTAAAATTTTAACAATTTTGTTAAGCTTTAAAAGAAATGGCTTTTGATTAAATTAGCATGCTAGTGATTTATTAAACATGTTAAGAAATTAATTGTATTTTTTGTGTCATGACAACCGTCTCTAACTATCAACTATAACATCACTTTATGAAAGACTACAAGTACAACTACTGCAAGAGTAGGCCTAAACCTGTTTGTTTTCCACATCGTGCACAAAGGATACACAACAAAGCAGGTATCCTTTCTCTACCTTGCGGAGAGGAAGCCAAAATCTCATGATGCTTCTCCTATGGTTTACAATGCTTGATCCACGAGTCGAGTAAGAGATTCGTTCATTGTTAACAAGTTCAACCGGCCACCATGTTAGTGAGCTTAAGCTGCTTTTCCAAAGGCAAGTATTCTTTCAAGCGTACACAGGCATGATGCATCACATGCAACAGAAAGGAAGCTGAGTCACGTTCGCTCTCGTCGATGGTTATGGTAGTAGGTGTATTGTTAAGGACTTCTTTTCGAGTAACCCAATCATGTATGCGTACTGTTGAAGCCCAAAGATTATGAACAACAGATTCCGCAACAGCTTCCCAACCAGGTTCGGCTAGAAGAGAAGGGAGAGTAACTGGTAAATCACTCAACACTGTGGATTTGTCCAAAATTAAAAGAGCCATGTATTTATTGCAGCTGCCAGCTAACAGGCCAAGAAACTGTATAGCCTGCAGGAGAAAATAGGAGAAAATGTTTCGATCAGATTTGCACTAAGCAGAAAGGGATTGTGAAATGAGAGGTTTTCCATCACAGTACTTTTAGATACTTACGGTGGAAGGATTGCTTGAAACGCAACTAATTTCAACTGTATCAACAAGCCACTGTCTTTTGATACTTCCCTCTGCGCATTGCAAAGCTGCTACAACTTCAACAAGAGCAGTCCAAATACCTACAATCATGAAATATTAGGTTAACGAGAAAGGAGAGCAGAACTACTAGAAAAGGAAAGGCACTGGCACCAACTCAATTTGAAATTTTGAATTTAACACTACTGAAACATGTTGACACAGAAGAATACAAATTCATCATCTTTCTTCAAAGTTGGGGAGAAACTAACCATGTGGTTTAGCATTCAACAAATAAGCTTTATGTTTCCCGAGCTCAGTAGATGAAATGGAACCCGTCCTAACCAATTTGGCTTTTGCTACAATCTTCCTTAGGATATTATTACTCTGGCCATCTCCTTGAACTGGATCCATGAGTGGAACCTGAAACCAAAAACGGCATCAGAATTTACTGAGAATGTAACACAACAGAAATTCAAATTTCACACAAGGCAATTCCACCAAGGTTTTAATCCTGAAAAAATTCTAAGCAATGAATAAACATCCGTAATTTGTATTCCAATAGAACAATGAAAAACTTTTTTTTTTGGAAGGCAATGCAGCACTTGTTTCTTAAGGGAAAAAAAAACTGAAACAGCAAGTTCAAGTTGATAATAAAACAAGCTCTGTACTCGTGCTTTTTTCTCAAAAAATATGCTTGTGCAGAACTGTTACAGGGCATCCATATTTACCTGCAGGAAATCCAATGACCAGTTTCTCTCAGCCTTCGCTAAGCATTTAACTGCCTCGGACCACTCTTGTGCTTCATTTGGCATATCTCTTCCTACATTGTCAGCAGACTCTAATGGGGGCAACAAGGAAAACAGCAACTCCATGCACTTCTCAACATGTGATATGTATTCTAGAGAGCCAAGAGATGCTTCGTCTAGACAATGGTAGAGACCTTTCCAGCATGCTATCCTCAACGAACTTTTCTGATCAGGGCTATAGATTTGGTAAGAAGAATCTGAAGAGAAGAACTTTGAGATATCCTCAAATAGTTTCTGTAGCCTAGAGCTTGAGAATATTTTCATCAGCCCATCCAGATGAAAGAGCAGGCATGACTGCAGTTTTAACTCCAGAGTCCTAAACCTTGGCAGGTCAGATAGCTCATCAAGGAAGGTTAGGAGTGGATCAGATTGGTTTGCATGAGCTATTGAAAATCGTACACATTCCTCCCTAAGGGCACTCCTCTTAAGACCTGAATCAGGTTGGAACAACTCAGAAACTTGAGCTTCATATCTCATGCAGCGTCTAATAATCAATCCCCAATCCATGGCTGGCAATCTAGGAGCGCGTGAAAGGCACCTTAAAACAGTTACTACTGTACCAACATGGGCAACGGTACGTTCCTGAACATGTTAAAAACAATGAAATTAGAAAGCATATACTGTTGTTTTTGACTAACCACGTGCTGCAAAATTTGTCAGTATTTTGGATTTGAGAATCAGTTCTGGTATTCAGCCATGTGTTATACATAGGTAGACATTACAAAGTAACATGTACACTCATGTTCTTAGTTATAACACAAAATTACACTATTATCCAAACGCACAAGAGCAACATGAAGAACAAGTTATGGCATTTTATTTTCCACAAACACAAGTCAATAATCAAAAGACAAAACCACAAATAGGCATCAAATCATAGTATAACCACCATTTCTAGAAGGTAGCGAGTAGCAAGACTTACTCCAGAACAATCCAAATTCATAAGCCACATGGAGAAATTCACAACTACACTGTCATCAGGGAAACTGCGAGCGGCTGTTTTGGATTCAATATCAGCTGCCTGAGCATTATTCTCAACATTTTGAAGTTCCTTTGACCACAAATGACTTCGGAGGAATGAGGCTGCCCAAGCTGCATTTTGTTGCATTTGGAGATCATCTGAATTTTGTGCAACAAGAAATATCTCTTGAACCAGTGTTGTCAGATAAGGCTCACAAATAGGGTTTGTGAGTAAAGGTCCCAATACATAAGAAGATTCCTGTTAAGAAAGTTAAATATAGTTACATGATAAAGCCATAAAACTACAAACCAAAATACCCCTCAACATCCAGTCTACCAAAAGAAGAAAGAAAGAAAAATGAAGACCTTTTGTGCATAATCATTCTTCATTGAGGATGAGAAATGATGGCGATCAACCAAAATCCCCGCACCGGCTCCCATAGCATTAACTACCCCAAGCATGCCACCCAAATGGATCACTGCAGGGAAAGGACAAGAGTAGCATTTCCTGAATAATTCTAATAAATCTTTTACTCGTTGAACTTCAACAGGGTGCACACCTTCATTCAAAATAAAGGCAAGAAGGCTTCCTGCTCCAACACATGATGCTGTCAATAAGCTCTGGTGAAAAGTACCAGATTTTTTAACAGACAACAACTCAGATATGATCTCAGTGTACCCATTCAATATATGATGTAGCTCACTATCATCCATCATTTCTACTCTTCGGCATAAAGCTACAACAGTGGGGAGACCAAGACAGGATCCCACTGACAAGACTTTGTCTGATCCTTCACTGGGGAAATTTGATTTTCTGGTTGGAGAATTTATATATGGTATCCAAGATATGATCAAATCTTTTATCTTCAACACAGTATCATATTCACCAGCTCTGTAAATTGCACCAAGAGAGCCTGCCAACCCAAGAGCAAGACCAGCAACACCCCAAACATCCTCATCCAAGTCATCACATTTCTCAAATGAATTAAGGGGTTCCATAACCTTAGTATCCCGAGAGAAATATGGAGACAGACCTTCTAGTACATCATAAGAACCTTGACTGAGATGGCTTGTCGTAAGAAGTAGCGCCCTAACAATCTTACCTAGCAGGTCAACCTCCTGCATCTTGTGCTTTTCATCCTCCAAGCCTATGTTATCCACAGCTTGAACTGTAATCAGAAGATCTTGGCATGAAAAGCCCAAGCCAACTCCACAAGCTCCTTTTACAAGAGTGCTTTTGCTTGCAGAGAAAACCTGAAAGCACAAGTTCAATAGATCCCTTGTCAGCCTCAGCACATCCAATCTGACTCTATAAATTGTTGCATTAAGTAAAAGCCTAGATTGACACATCATTCAGAAACAGTTATGAACCACAGATATTCATACCTCGATAAGACCAGTGATATTATCAAATTTCTGTTTATGATCCGTTACATGAAGGCAACTTGATATCAATCCAAGAGAAACTGCAGCTGACCATTGGCGATATTCGTGTTCATACTGGAACAACCAATTCAACAGAAACTTCGAAGCAGTAGATTTAATACTATGAGCAGACGGAGGTAAGACCTAACAACGGCAACAAAACCAAGCAATTGACTTACCAAATAATACATATCAACAAATTTAATTTCTTAAAGCAAGCATGAATAAAATTCACACCAATAATTCTAAATCTCAATTAATTGGTCAATACACCTCTGGATAAGATGGAATAGCAAGATTACTTCTAGACTGAATAAAATTAATCTATCATCAAAAAAATTCACTGCTAATTGATGTGGGACAAGAAGATTCTTCATTTCTAGTTTATTAATTGATTATATACTAATTTTATAATTGTATCATTATTTGTTTAGGAAAGTTGTTGTTCCGAGCATCTCTAATTAGGCAATTTACTTAGACTTCCAATGATTTTAGTTTCCTGCGTGGTTATTACATATTTGGATTTGAAATTTCTAGGATTTTGGGCCAATATAAGCACACATCTATGTCTTGAGAGTCTAGTTTGTTCAAAGATGGTAAATAGAATAAAGTTATGAGAACTTTTTTGTGCTTTGTTCTTTCAGATTTCAACAATCCAAGCTTTTTGTGGATTCACATGGCCACCTTGTTGAGGCTCCAAGGGTTTTTTAGCCTAGTAGATTCTATGTAGTGTATGTTTCCTTCTGTTTTAACTACATCAATAATACTCAGTTCAGTGAAGGAGACGATAAGAAAGGTTTAATCCGAGGCATGTCTCATTTTGTAAAAAGATGTAAGATGGATTACAGGTTCTTGAGAGACATCTGACAGACACGTCACCATGTTAGACAGCTTACCAAGCAGAGTGCACCAACAGCCAGAGCAATGTTTTCAGCTAATCTTGGGATAGCTTCTTCAGCAAGTCGCATAATACTCTGCAGGGGATTGACAGAGAAAGATTAACCATAGCATCTGATTTAAGTTGGTGCAGATACATGAGTGTGGGGCAATGCAAGTCTGAAAGGGAAAAGCGAACCTTCAAGATATCATTAGCAGCTTTAGATGTCTTATCTAACGCAGTGGATGGCATTTTAGCATCAACGGATGAGATATTAGCCCTCATCCAACGGCGCATAAACAATTTCCATGATTGCAGTGAGAGAAGGGCAATAAAAACATTTCTTGAGAGTGGAAGAGAAGCAGCTATTTCCACAAGTGCATTCTCATACCCGGCATGGACATCCAGTGATGCCTGAACATAAGAAAGTTAAAATCATAGGACAATGTCGATAAAAAAAGGAAAAGTTCAATATGGGTCATCTTACTCTTGACAGTCCTAGCTTAGTCAAATCTTTAGGTGCAAAAGAAAGGCATAATAGAGCTGCACCAGGTAACTGTCCAGTATTACTTTTTTTACCTGCAAATTAGATCCTCATGTTACTAACCTTATCAGTCATGGAAGAGATACTAGCAACTATACAATTTAAATATTCACCACCAAGAAGAGATACAACCATCGCCCTGATTAAAGCTTAGAGTTCATCAAATAATATGTGATCATCTCTGGTTAACCTCATCTCAAAGTTTTGAGTGTTAATTACTTGCAAAGCAAAGAATGATAGACAATGTACTGGAATAGACTTGCTGGGATAGAACAGTTCATGAAGATAGGAGCAAAACACTTTTTTTCAATGAGAAATAGCATGATCACCATTGGATCCAAAATCATGGTACCTGGGGGGAAGAGGACCCGAGGAAATACATCCAGCAACTTCTCAATCTTGCTTCCTGCAACTTTTTTTTCCTTTACCAGTCTTCGCCGATTCCTGGAGTAAATAAAACCTTGGATTCAATATGGAATCTGTAATGGTTTTCAGTAGCTGTCAAGCAGAAAAATGTTTGTTCTGTACTCATGTTCATGGTTTATGATTTTGACTTGAAATTCTTCCATGGCCTTGAGTACAACTTGGTTTGTCTCAGAAAAAAGTAACTCTCTGTTCACTCTCTTGAATTCTGGAATTCCGTTTTCAATATGTGAGACCTGGTAAAAACATCATAACATTAGAAGAAAAACTTTACATAAATATGTAAAGAAGTTAGGCTCACAAAACATAGTCAACAAATTTGTCGATCAATCTTGGAGCTTCAACAAGTCACAAAATTTACCTCATATTGGGTTAAAGCTTCGAAGGCAGATGACCTTGCCTTTGCCCATTTTGATATGTCATTGGCATGTGTAAAGGTAGCAACACACCATAAAGTTTGTAAAACATCCCTTGAAGCTTCTGAATATGCTTCAGCATCCATTGCACCCCATCTCAAAAGAAGGCATAAGCTGTCAACCAGCAGAAATCACAAGGTATAAGCCAAGCAATTGCTCTCCTCTAATTTAGACCATTGATAATGCAAAGCTAATTAATTGACAAAAGACATTGCTACCTACAAGCTCATTTATGCAGAAGATATGCCACAACCAAGAAAGGCATGATATTAGAAGGGATGGCAAAATCTCTCATTATCAAAACACTAATGGCATTTAAAAAGTTCAAAACGCGAGGTTGAAATTGCCTGTTTCTTTAGGTGCAGTTCTAAAACAAGTAACAAAATGTAAGCAAAACTAAACTACTGAAAAATAAGCCAATATTTGCAAGGGATTGCTTCCCATTTATCTCAAACAAGATGGGAGATCCAAGATTGCAAAAAACTGGGGGATCCTTTGCAAGACCAAAACTAATTTAGTGCCACCTTTTCTGAAATTATGATCCCAATGATTGCACAGTAAAATACGTCCAAATGGAGCCACAGCACTGTAGCCAGTACCGCCATATGCTTACCTTTCTGCAAGAACTGGGTCTGTGGAGTAGTCTAGCACATGCTTTGCTATAACGTCCCACGCAGTATAAAAATCTGTACAGACATAATATATGGTTTGTAATTTCAGAAAGATGCATGATTAGAATAGTGCAAGTTTAGCTTATTCCAAAAGCTGGGGGAAGCATAAATAAGGCCGAAAAATGAAATTCAGATACTAGTTAGAAAATCAAAATGCACCATACAGACACCTTCTCCAATGTCTGAAATGGTTGTTTCTAAATACTCAGACTTCACACACACCCAGGCTACATACTGGCCAACATGTACATCTTTTAAACACCAACACTGCTTCACATTACCTTATATTCTGAAAACTTGACAATGATTTTGAAAAGAAAAAAAGTGTGAACGAACAACCCATCATATTTATAAAAAAAATTAAATTTGAAAGACGAGAAAAATGGTAGTCCTCCTCCAGCAGAAGTTAAAAGAGGTGCGGATGCAAATAAGGGGGGAAATTCCATTCTAAGAGTTGTCAAGAGCTGGGCTCAAGAATATTTCCTGCCCTTCACTATGGCAAAATATGCAGCTCAGGTTCAGGTCAGGACCCATATTCTGGGAATTGACACGAAATTTTAAAGCATTTCAAACACTAGTCAATTTCTTCAGCTGTGTTACTCTCTGGTAGAACTAAAAAATATAAATAATAACCCCGCAGCATTATGTTGTTCTTAAGAAATATACTGCAGTATCACTATTCAGATACACAGCAAAGGGGACAAAAAAACTCAAGTCTAATATAAAATAATTGGAGGTAAAAGCATAACCAAGATTACCAATTACATCAGCTTCGCAAAGATGTGCAAGGCTTTGGAAACCAATAGCTTGAATAATAGAATCTGGGCTCTCAATGCAAGCCTGTTAATAGAGATTTTAATAAATAAAACTTAAGAAGAATAATAAAAGATGTCAAAAACAAAAGGGCAAAGTTTCATCCATACCGAAACAGACAAGATCAGGTCCACACCCCTATCAGGATTTCTCCGGCAAACTTCCCGAATGGAAGCTGCCAAACTTATGCAGATACTCTCCTCTGTCTTGAAATCAGTGAATATCTTTGGATGTAATATGGCCTGAATGTTGATAAACAAATTAGAGTTTTAATATATCAAAATAGCAACAAAAACGGGGGGGCTGAGGTGTATCCTCAGAACTAACGAAAAAAATTTAGGCTTTATACGGGTGGCATTTTGACTGCAAAGTACAGTCATTTTCACAGATATCAAAGAGAATCAATTTTTCTGTTTTAGGTAACATACTCTTGCACTTCAGCTTTAAATACTTCATTTCAGCATAAACCTCTTAAGGATGACCAAATTTACTTGTCATCGAATTGATCTTCTAATCAAAATTTCATCTAGCCTGCCAACATGCAAACCATCATGACTTTGTCACAAGAACCATTTGATTTAAGAAGTATCAGTTCTGTTTGTGTCGTGGCAGGCCATGCTTCTAATTGGTCTATCAAAGGACTAATAACAGAGTACAAACAATTTTTTTCTCCAGGTGAGATAGTATGATAGTCACATGACAGTATAATATTCACATGACATAATATGTGTGTGTAGTATTAGATATACGGTAACCATAACAGTGTGCACATACAGGGTCAAGATTTACCGAAGCAAACTTTTGGAAACTAGTGACCATGTGTACAGTTGCAAGTCTTTTTGGATAAAATGACTCCAACTCCTTGTTTAGGACTGAATGTTACAAACAACATGCACTTAAAGAGTCGCCTTATTAACTACTCAGTCTCCTCCACTAGAACTTCACACAAAATAGCTCTAAAGCTCATAACAATAACCTATTAGATTTCCTTAGAAAGATCATGTTTACATACCTATAAATATGTTTTTCCTTTAGGCAAAGTAACACAAAAGGAATCTTACCTGCAAACTCCCAAAGGCACGATCATTAGCTGCCCATGTCTGGCAGAGCAAGCGAATGCCTGTGGCGTATAACACTCTGGAGATGGTACAAAAGAGAATTGTAGTTAAAACAAATAGATAAAGGAAGCACTAAGACATTTACTACTTAGTACTCCAAAGAGAAGATGCGCCCCTGCTACCTAACACCAACCCCACCCCTTTCCCCTCCACACACCAACCCCTCACTCAACACTCAGACCAACCGCCGCCCCAAAAATCCATAATCACCACTATATGTAAGGATGATCCGTTGAAAAGATTCAACATATAATGTAGTGATCAGCAATTGGTGAAAAGAAACAAAGGAAAGAGACATGAAACATAAAACTATACAGGACATACTGTTTGCCATCCTTTTGAATCATTGGCAAGATTGTCTGAATGACAAGTGGAATCATGGCGGAATGTGAAGCAAGTGATGGTAACATTGCCAAAAGCTTTGGCTGCAAAAAATAATCACATAATAACATCATTTTTTATCTCCTTTGGTATACAGCATCCTCTTAAGAATGAAAGGAGGAACGAGGGAAATTTGATTTATTCTTGCACAAGTTCTGTGAGACATGTAGCAAGGAATGATAGGCATACTTACCAACATACTTGGGCAATTAATCTCCTTTCCGGAAAATTGTTTACTGTAAAATAGAACGGCCATCAACAATGGAACTCCCTGTTTAGGATCCATCACACCAATAGCAGCCAACAGATCAGTTGCAATGTTTCCTAAAGAGTGATGTACCATCAAAACACCACTAATTGCACTGAGAAATGAGGGCATTTCTGAAACACAGTGGGGTTGATGTTAACATTTTATCAAGGGGCTTCCATGCTTAAAAACCTCAACAAAAGGGAGGAAACAAGAGCACCTGGATAAATAAAAATTGCTAGTCCCTTACCGCTTAAAAGAAATTGTTGAGACTGGGAGAGAGGAAGGGAGGATTTTCGTCTTTCAACAACCCACAAACAGTATTCTCTTAGTTGAGAACCCCAAGGTCTTGAGTTGACATGTAATCCTCTGATATCAGTTTTATCGCTGGAGGCGAAGTTAAGAAAGGAGGCGCAAAATTGGTCCTGGAACATAATGCACAAAACTCAACAACGATAACCTATATAAAGTTGCATTGTGTTTTAGTACCTCAGCTCAACTTAAATGTAATTCCACTATATGAGTTTGCACTGACAAACTGCATGTGAGGCAGCATAGAAATTTCAGCAACCCAATATATACAGTTGTCCTTTTTTTCTATCCATAATAGCAAATAACCTATTTACTGCTAGGATTTTTCTTGTTTAAGAGTGGGAGTTGCAAACTTAAACTACAGTAAGAAAAATCTTCCACATTTCCTTCCTTTCCTTAACTCACAACGAGAGAAGATCAAACAATCAAACAAATGAAAACATATTCTTTGATTTCAATGTCCTAATCCCAAAAGCCTGAAACAAGAATAGATTTTTAATTGACATGATGAAAATATCACAGAGATAAACCTGAACCCATATATGCTGCAATAGCCTAAAAGCAATAGACCCTGGCGAGTTGATAGATGGAAATCTCCCTTCTTCATCAAGTTCAATTCTTGATGCCCTTGATAACTGTACTAAGGAGTTTTCTAACATGAAGAGTAAATCAGCTGCAGCTCCTTTAACAGATTTTGATCCAGATGACATCAGGTTGATGACAGGAAATATGAATAAAAGCTCTTCACCCAATGCAAATTTGGTTTTATCACCTATATTTTCTGGAAAAGGAGCAAATTTCGTTACCATAAATTCTGGGTTGGGTAGAGTGGAGGAACAAAAGGAACAATACACATAAGGAGGATGGTCAAAATGGAATGAAATGAGAACGGTGGAGAATTTTCCACCAAATAACAACTAACAACCATAAAATCAGTCGTTACAGGAATTCAATTCATAAAATGAAAAGGAAAATGCAGTAATCATAAGCATATAGGTCACATCTAGGACGTGCTTGCAAAGTAATGGTGAAACCATTGGATAAATAGGCAGATGGAAGGCTATTTGCCATTAAGGAAATATTGGCTGTATAACTACATGATCTTACAAGAAACTACGATTCATGATAACATCAAACACCATAGAAACTGATGACAATAGGGTACCCAATGTGATTTTCTTGCAAGTTAGATGATATATTGAGCCAAACGTACCATTTTCACGTTTCCACTTGACAATGAAAATGACAAGTTTCAACAAGGAAATCTGTTCATGTTCCATCTCAGACTGAATCAGGATAGTGAATAAGGAGAGTAGTGTTGCTGATAATTGTGGTATATACTGCAAAGAGATATCCTTCAGAACAACAAGCAACTGCTTTGCTAGCTCGACAATTGGTTCACTACCACCAGAATGAGCATGACCACACGACAGTGATGAAAATATAGTCTCAGATAGATCCACACCAAACAATTGAACCTCAGCAAACTGCTAAGATGGAGGGGGGAAAAAGTAACAGCAAATTATTCACACAAGGACAGTGAATTAATAGTAACTGCTTAATCTCCAACTCAACCACAAAAAGGAATTAACTGCAAGGAACTATGCAAATGAAATAGCACTAATGAATCACTAAACTAAAGCTCTGGAAAACATACCAATCCTTCTCCAGCCAGGTGTCTCGAAACAACTACGTATGTATCAACCACGCATTCCATAAAATAATAAGAGCTCCTAAGCTCCTACACAATATCAGTAATGGAGACGGTCAACATTGGATTACAACAAGGAAAGTTAAAAACTACAAGTGTGAAAGAATTACTAAGTAGAAATACCGACCTCTGAATTCTTGCAGGGTAGATGTTTAAGGCAACCCAATAAAAGCTTCAAAACTGGAACTGCTTCATTTGGGAACAAACAACAAAATGATGCCATTGATGATATCAACTGTCTTGCAAACAAATATGAAGAAGATTCCGAGAAGGGTATGCGTAGAATCGAGAAATTCACAAAGGGTCTTAAGAATTCACAAACTTCCACTATCCCCAACCGCCTACTGTGAGTCATAAATGCCAAAACTTGTTGAACCAAAGCAGATTGGGCATCAATTCTACATGATAAAATCTGCAACTCCAAAAGCACACAGCATAAAATCAGAACTCAAAATTCTTCAACAACAGTGCTTTAGTTCAATGTTCTTTTAGTAAAGAAAAAGATGTAGTGATATCCTTATAAGGTTTGGGAAGGTAAAAAGGGTAGCTACTTCATTGATAACTACTCCTACACAGGCAATACAAATTCATGCCAAAAGCAACTCCTAGTCTTCTTCAAGTTTTTTTTTCTGAAAAAAAAGGAAAGTTAATTGAACAACCTGCAAAACCTCTGTAGTCTACATTCTTCAATAATTGGTATTAGCAGTACTTTAATTTAATCCTGCTTTTTCAAAATAAAAGAAATAAATTGCAGATCACCAGTATGAATTTGGAAATTACAAGTACTACCCGCACAAAAACGAAAATACCTACCTACTCGAGTATGACATAAACTCTCGCAGGAGCATTTTTGACAAATTTAGAGGCATGTAACTCAGCATGACTTAAACTTTGGACGACTCCTTAACAATATCACCACTAACTAAAATTTTAATAAGCGAGAATTAAATAAATTATACTCCTATGCTTGAACCAAAGAGTATGATTAGCTCCAGAAATAATAACCCTTTTATCATCCGCACATTACAAACATTTAATCTTGCACATTATTAACTGTTCTATACAACTTATTTGATTAGCTCAACTTGTAAAACCAATAATTGCAAGGCCATTTGATAGCTACCGCCTATATACTTCAGTATACTGATTAAAGTGATATTCAAAGCATCATTCTTAATTAATGGCATGCAGAAAAATGCTAAATTTTGATTAGAAAACTACGTTTGAGGTAATGTTTCACCCAACTCAATTAGAATTTGAGAAAATACCTTGACGAACGGGTGATTCTCGTGCAAGCCAACCTGCCATGACCCACGGTTCCTTTCAAACCCGAGTTGGACAAGGAAACCGAGCCCTTTAACAAACAAATTCACGAACTTTGAGTCGGATCCTTCGAGAGCAGATTGGAGCTCCAGAAACCCACGAGAGAGGTCCATTTTGGAGTCGGAGACAAGACGGCAGAGCTCGCGGACGGATTGGTCGACGACAGACGGAGAGGTTGAGTGAAGACATTGCGTGATGGCCTCTCTTCCGGGTTCGGAGTCCGGGTTTAAGTAACTTGGAGCGGAACGGAGCTTCGAGAAGATGGCAATCACCGCGAATTTTTGGAGGGAAGGTTGCGGGAGACGAGTTTTTTCCAGCAAGGGAGTGTAGGAGTCCATTCTAGTCGCAGTACGACAGACCAGGAGGAGAGACGGTGAAAGATAAAAAAGGAGGAACCGGTTGCGCCTAGCTCGGGTTTGGTTCGGTTTTTTCTTTTGGTAATTTACATACAAATCTCAAAGTTTTCAAAAGTTTTTATTTCGGTCACTATGATTTTAAAATTTGCAATATAAACTATAATTTTCTATAATTTTTTTTTTAATAATTTTAATAATTAATTTTAAAAAAATATAGTAAAAAATTAAAAATTAAATAGAAAATGTAATAAATATAATAAAATCTATGTTATTAAAAAGTTTAAAACATATCATCTTTATGATATAAGATTATGAATTTAATCCATAATATTATAATAAAAAATTAATGATATAACCAATTAATAAAAAAATTAAAATTGTTTATAAAAAACTAATATTAAAATTGAAATATTTTACTATTTATTTTGAGTTTTTTACCACTCAAAACTTTAAAATTGTAATTTTTAAAACCTGAATGACTTATATTACAAATTTTAAAATTATGAGAATTAAAATGAAAAAATATATATAAGTTTTAACGGCTTTTATGTAGTTTACTCTTTTTTTATTTTTATTTTATAATACTAGTGAAATTCTGGACCGGATGAAAGGCAGGTTTAGTTAATTTCGGCGCCTCTCATCAACCCCAAGTACTTCCTTTCTTTCACCTCTCGTCACTGTGTCCGCCTGAATAACAGTTTTTTCCTCTGCCACTTTCTCTGACAACGCTCGTAAGTACCTGCTCTTATCAATGGCTGCCATGTCCTTGACGGAGCTTGACGACGATACTGTCCGCAGCATGGCAATTGGAGCCGTCTTCTCAGACTTTGTAACCTCTAATTTCACCAAACTCTGTTTTTTCTTTTTTAATTCTCGTCATCTTCTAGATACAAGCATCGTTTTTTTCTTCAGGGCGGGAAGATAAATTCAGTTGATTTTCACCGGAAAGACGATTTTTTAGTTACAGCTAGTGAAGATGATTCAGTTCGCCTCTTTGACATAGCAAGCGCCAAGTTAGTTTTTTTGCTTTTTTCTTTTTCCTTATTTATTTTTATTGATTTTTTCTTGTTAAGTAAAATATCTTATCTGTGATTTCCATTATTGAATTTTAGGTTGTTGAAGACTACGTTGCACAAGAAGCATGGTACTGATAGGATATGCTTTACACACCATCCAAGTTCTGTTATTTGTTCGTCCAGGTATAATTTGGAATCGACTGGAGGTGAGTTAGTCATTGCGACGAAGGTTTTGTACTTGAGTGCATTAGTGTGTTTTAGAGTAATGCTGGAAATGACTTATTGTTTTGTTTGGTTGTTTTTGTTGGCAGAATCATTGAGGTATTTGTCAATGTACGATAATAGATGTCTTCGATACTTTAAAGGGCATAAAGAGAGGTATGATGGATTTTTTATTTCATCTGTGAATATATGTGGCTTTCTAGCTTAAATGCTCCTCGTTGATTATTTTTGATCTAGATGTTTTCAAGGTTTGTGATATTGATGGATTGTTGTTCTATATGGTGTTGTAGGGTTGTTTCCCTCTGCATGTCTCCCATCAATGATAGCTTCATGTCTGGTTCGCTTGACCACAGTGTTAGAATGTGGGATCTTCGTGTAAATGCGTGCCAGGTTGGTTTCTAATTAGCATGTAGTTTTAATGCGAGATTATGTCAAACTAGAAATACATAATTGTAATAGTTGCATCACGTTGAGATGGTACATGCATCTTTGTGATCTTAATATTGTGTATCCAGAATCAGTAAGCATGACTGTACTTGCGCACTATTGTGATTTATGCTCACTGTTATAGTTTTCAGGGAATTCTGCGTCTACGTGGCAAACCTACTGTTGCATATGACCAACAAGGTCTTGTCTTTGCTGTGGCAATGGAAGGAGGTGCAATTAAGTTGTTTGATTCACGCTCATATGACAAGGTTTGGACCTACAAATCATTGACCTGAATTTCACATTATAAATGTGCGAAGTTTCACTTAGATCTCTACTTGTAGGGTCCCTTTGACACCTTTTTAGTTGGTGGAGATACAGCCGAGGTTTGCAATATAAAATTCAGCAATGATGGAAAATCAATGCTTTTGACAACCACAAACAACCATGTTTATGTTCTAGATGCCTATTGTGGAGAGAAGGTCGGTCAGCTAATTGAGCCAGATATTTAGTTCAAGTTTCTTACTTCAAACATTTTTTTGGCTGTAGATAGGCTCTAGATAAGCCTGCAAGTCATTCTGTTTCTGTTTAGGTGATTGGTTTCAAACTTTCTTGTGCAGCGATGTGGATTCAGTCTGGAACCATCTTCCAATACAACTATAGAAGCAACGTTTACCCCGGACGGCCAGTATGTGGTATCAGGTATCCAGCTCTTTTATTTATACTGGAAAATATACTGTTCAGCTAGATGTTCAAAATGTCTTCTTTTATGCCAATTCCTTTTCATTACGCCCAACCGTTTAAATCTTACTTTGATGCCAATGCCAATGCCAATGCCGTCAGTTTGAGTTTTGAAGCTGATGACCTTTTTAGATTAAAGTGCCATACTCTGTGTGGCATACTCTGTTATTATTATTAGTATTATTACTAGCAATGCAACTCATGGTAATATTTACTTGATTGTTATTCTCAAGTCAATGCAAGCTAGTTCCATCTTTTCTTGATTTTGGCTTGGAATATCCATTCTGTGCTTGCACTTTGCATGTCATAGGTTCTGGAGATGGATCGCTTCATGCCTGGAACATCAATGTCCCAAAAGAGGTATGATTTATTCAAATATCTTGGTTTCACTGTATTTAGCTTTACTCATGGAGAGCACCATGGCATAAAAGGGTAAGAAAATTGAATGTTGCTTCGCATCCTCACTTCCTAAAATATTGAAAAGAGAAATGTTGTAGAAGCCCATGGAAAAATGTTGTTCCCCCCCACCACCCCCACCCCCCCTCCTTTTCTTTCCTTGCATTTGGGAAGGAATTGTTCATCCAAGGTTATGGTTCCATAGTTTTGCTCTTAAAAGACCGGTTCCAGTGGTCAGTCCTCTAAATCGCTGCCAATATTCGAATGTGTTGTTAAACCACTGGAGCAGTAACCATGGGAATCACCTTTCTATAAGGCATTAATTCCTTCACTTCTCTAAATCTTTCCTTTGTAACCTTCAGAATCTTTTCCTTCACATTTTCCAAAATACTCCTCAACTGTTCTATACAGAACAGACTGGATTGCACTTCAGGATTGAAACTTTATTCTATATTATGAAGCGATCATATGATCATACCGACCAATTGTTGTTATGAAAATGATAAATAAAACATCGTTCTGATCTCTTAGTATAGTGCTTATCATAAGGTGATGAGTACTACGAATTTTAATGACAGGAATGCAAATAATAATATCAATGTATTCTTTTCCCTTTTCCAGGTAGCATGCTGGAGCAGTAATATCGGAGTCGCTTCGTGCTTGAAATGGGCTCCTCGTAGAGCCATGTTCATTGCTGCATCTACCGTTCTCACGTTCTGGATACCTGATAGTTCCAAGACAGCTGCTGAGAGTCGTCCATCAGAGACCGAAGCTGCAGCTCAGCTCGACCACACAACCCAATGACCGAGTCTCCTTCCATGC
The DNA here is from genome assembly GCA_963691705.1 of Viola odorata. Classification (NCBI taxonomy): domain Eukaryota; kingdom Viridiplantae; phylum Streptophyta; class Magnoliopsida; order Malpighiales; family Violaceae; genus Viola; species Viola odorata. The sequence goes on from OY829541.1 coordinate 67,489,235, forward strand.
TCAACGTCTACTCATCTCCTGCGCTCAATGATGAAGCCTGTGCCTTTCAGCAGCAGCTTCTTTGATGTTTGGTAATTTAACCCCCTATGCAATGATGAACCTTAGCATCTCATGACCAGCTTTAGTGTTGGTAATTTAATCCGGTCCGGACCAAAATTTTGTAACATAGTAAAAGTTTAAGGTAGTTACAGTTTATAGCGAAAGCTTTGCATGGACAAAATTAGTAAATTACATATGTAATTTTCTAGAGTTCCTGGAAAAAAACTTCTCCTTTTGGCTTGTGGATTGAAATGCAAGTTTTTTCCTTAAATTCTCGGATTTAGAGAGACCAAAAGAGAAACAAACACAATAATAAAAAAACAAAAGCAGATGCATATTCTTTTGAAAATCACTTAAATTGACCTGAAAATACATAAACAAGTAAACAGACACCAAATGCTTACAAAAGTACTAGCTAGAAAAATTAACCCACAAACCAAAAACTATCCTCTTAAACTGACACGTCATTACAACTTAATACAAAACCAAAAAAACACAATTTAACTTCAGCTAATTAAGGGATTATTCCACTCCAAATCTCCCTTGAATCATTTCTCATTTCCCTTCATGTTTCCCCTCATATTGGGCCTTCTTCTGTATATCCTGGCCCACTTCCTTGGTCTTCTGGCCCACATAGCCCACCGCATCCTGCATGCGCTTTTTCGCCTGATCCACCGTCTCCGGCATGGTCCGAGTCGCCTCCCTCACCCAATTCAGCACCCAGCTAAGTGACGTCAGCCCGGTGAGCCCAAAAGCCCCAGAAGTCAAGAATGCAGTCACGGCCAGGCCCACGACGAACGCCGCTGGAACGATAACTGGGCTGAAAATGATGAACAGTGGAGTTGCAATAGCAAGCCCAATAAGAGTGCCAACAAGAGTTATCCCAGCAAGTGCAAGAAGCCCACCACCGAGTGGTAGAAGAGTGACCACAGCCAGTATCTTAGAGGCTGATGGGCCTCCTTGGCCTTTTCCTAGTTGATGCCCACCACCGTATCCTCCAGTGGCGCCGTAGCGGTGCTGAGGGATGACTTGGACGGCCTGAGGTTGCTGACGGTCAGCCATGGCGGGGATAAAATTGATAAAAGAGTTTTTTTTTTCCCTTTAGTTGAATTTGGTATTGAAGAGGTAAAATTGAAATGAGATGGAAGAAAGGTATGGTGTTTTTAAAAGAGGAGGAGGAGAGTGAGGAGGTGACACGTCGGGTGGTGAGATGGTGAGTAAGAGGCTTGCATGAGTAACAAGTTGCAAGAACTTCTTTTAATTTCTTTTTGGGAACCCAACCCAAGGAAAACTGAAAATTCGAAGAAGAAATGAGGTGGCTGTGCTTCGGAATGGGTATCTTTGATCTTTATTGCCACATTGTTGTTTTTTATTATTATTATTGACACCCACATCGTTGTTATCCAAGCTGTAAATGCCTGGTATTATTTTTATTATTATTTGATCAAATTAATAAAAAAAATAAAGAATTTTGTTTAGAAGAAAAGTAGAATAGAATAATTTCATATTAGCCTAAAATAAGACTTTAATCGCTGAGTTTGAAAAAATCGTATTTTCATTCCAACGGGCTAATTTTGAAAAGTTTAAGAGTTGGATTGAGGGTCTATTTGATGTTCCGATTATGTGGAAAAAAAATTTGTGGGAAAACGACTTCTGGAAAATAGAGTGTGCTGTTTGGTAAAAAAATTTAAAAGTGCTGTGAGATAGCTGAGGTGTTTGGTAAAACAGTTGAAATGAAAACGTTAGAGTATAAAACCCATTTTTAAAAAATTAATAAAAATAGGAAAAGTGAATCTAGAATTACTTATCTTGAAATAGAGATTATATTGTGATAGTTTTTTAATTTATTTTGTTCATTATACAAAGTAAGAAAATTAAATTAAAATGAAAAAAAAAAGATGAGAGAGCCAAAATGAAGGACCATTTGGCTGCTGGAGCAATTCCGTGCAGCTCTGATAACACTGCGTGCAGCATCATTTGAAAAGCCCAGTTTGCAATGATGTTACCAAACACCAATTCTCAAGTTTTCAGTGGCGTAATTAGGGATGTACAAATAACCGCCATAACCGACCTGACCCATATAACCGACCTGATCCAACCCGTCAAAACAACATAACCGCCATAACCGCGGGTAACGGTTATATAACCGACCCATTATAGTTGGGTTGGGTCAGATAGTGGGTCGAATTTTTTAAAACCCCGTATAACCGATCCGACCCAACCTATTAGGTATATATACACATTAATAATGACATTATACATCCAATTAATCTAAGTTATCCAACCCTAAATCTATAGCAGCCGCTCTCTCTCACTCTTCTTTGTTTCTGTCGTTCCTTTCACTCTCCCTCTCTCACCGCTCCATCTCCCTCTGTCGCCTACGTTGCCCCTCCCTCTTTCACTGGCGTCGCTGGTTCGCTGCTCCCTTCGCCGCTCTTCCTTCGCCGGCGTCGCTGCTTCCCTTCGCTGCTCCCTTCGCCGGCGTAGCTGCTCCCTTTGCCGGATCTGCTTTCAAGGTAAATTACTGGTTTGATAATTATTTACTTGTTCTGATTTTTTTTTTGGCTTTTTTGGTTTGATAATTATTTACATGTCTTAGGTTTGGTTTTCAGCAACAGGATACTTGTGATTTGGAACTTATGGTTTGCCTTATTCTTGTGGATCCTTCGTTGCATTTTGTAAAGTTACAGCAGGATGCTTGTGATTTGAAATTTTTGGTTTGGCCAAATTTTACAGCCCATAATCGCTCATAACCGCATACCCGCGGTTAACCGCCTATAACCGCTCAACCTATTAACCGGTAGTTATAGGCAAATAACCGACCCAACTCGGCTCACTAAATATTTGACGAGTTGATGTTGGTTATGAGCCATAACCGGCTCAACCCGACCCATGTACATCCCTAGGCGTAATCATGGTTGAACCATGACGCCAAACGGGCACTGAGATTGACATCGTTTGCAATTAAAAATAGAGATGGTGATGAGAAGGCAAACTGTTCACGAAACATGCGGTTAGGCCCCCTGGGCTTAGGCTTTAGGCAAGTCCAATCAATCAGTCAAGTCAGTCAGTATCAAAAACATTAATCAGACTAGCTTTGGGCCCTACTCGAAGATTGCAACATTTGTAACAGAGCTGTCTTCGGTTGTGGACTAGTTGGGTCGGATAATTGTTGTTGGGCGGTTGAGGTATGGCCCATAATCTAAATAAAAAAGCCTAAAATCCCTAGACTTGGCCCCAGATCATGACTTTCTAACTCGCTCTTTTATTATTCCTTCGCTTCTTCTCCTCGCGACCCCCTTGGCTCACCTTCCATCGCCATTCCAAGAGACAAAACAACAAAATTGAGTACTATTTTGTTTTCAAAATCCTTTTTTTCTTCAATAGTCCCTTATTAGAGCTAATACATATTTACATCCATATTATAGTTAATAACTAGACTAATCCCATATTCGAGTCGGATTGAAGTTAACTTTCCTCAAAAAGGTTGATTTTATATTAGATCGAACATGGTTCGGTCAATTATAGTATATTTATTCTGACGAATCTAATTCTTTTAAAAAAAAATAATAATAATGATTTTCTGTGTATATATATATATATATAAAAAGATGAAAATAAATTTTATAAGTTAGTGGCTGCAATTTATGAGAGAGGAGTTGGTCTAAATCATGGAAGACATGAGAAAGGTGAAAATTCCAATTCGTACCCTTTTTCACATGGGAAAACAATGCTTTGTGCTTCCTACAAGGCTAGGCATGTATATAGGTACTATAATTCATGTTATAGACTATGACAATGTTACAATGAAGACCATAGAATTATTCTTGTCCAAATATCTTCTTTGCTCTTAAAATATGATAAGTGAAACCTATCGCATTCTTAGTATTATCGGATTTGAATGGTTTATTAAAAAGAAGAAATGGAGTAGCATTTTGTTTAACTTGCAACAATTGTTTATATAATTAGCTACGTATCAGTTTTTCCACTTTTCTCTTAGATGGATACGCATAGATGGGTGATCGGTTGGTGATATGTATATATGTTATTGCTGTGAATTTGTGTCTTTGGCAATTATTGATGAAATGTTTGCAATCACGTAGAACCACAGCTGCTGCACTTTTGCCAGAAAGTAGAAATTTGACAGTATTAATCATGGTGCAAAAAGGATATTCAAGAGAATAAATATATATACTTCGTTGATGAACATTAATGTTAAAGCTTAAATCATGGCATCACTTGAATTATATATATATATATATATATATATATATATATATATATATACTCTTTTTGCATTAAAATAAATAAAAGGAAGGAGAAAAAGAATATTATTAGAATTAGAAGTAGTTGGTTTGGAATAGTTATTCAAGGTTGGCTGTTATATTATATAGAATTATAGATCATTAGGTTGGTAGTCCTAAAAGTAAAACATGGCATGTTCTTCATATATACATATCATTAATTATTCATTCTGTTCTTTATTGATGGACGTTTTGACTCAAAATTAAATTATTTATTAACTGACGCATTATGAATTTCCGTGTAAAAAAACTACTTTTGTCTCCTGACTTGCAGCCCGGCTACTGTTTTATTTAACTTTTTATTAATTTTTTTTAAACGGTGTGATTTGAGCTGCTGCGTCAATTAATTAAAATCAGAAGGGGAGTACTGAATTATAAACTCGATCGTTAGAGAATAATGTATTTATACATGAACAAATTCCAAACTCATCAAAACAAAAAAGAGATATTCTAATTAAATATCATAATTAAGTGCTAGCTAGAATTTAATTCCCCCATTTCCTTCATCATGAACGTATTAATTCCATCTTATGCAACAAAAACATATATAAAGAATCTATATTTTTTATCAAATGATCACAACCTTGAATTATAAATAAAAAATTATTAATTATACGACTGTCTATAAGAGGATGTATTTATAACAAACTAGTCGTATAATATTGTACCATGACACATTTATAGCTCTCATATCAAAACCCTAATTATAATTATGATCATAATTATATATAGCAAATACAACAATAATTATTTAATTATCATACAACATATATATGTTGGTGGCAAAATATCAATAGGGTACTTTGGAGTTCGGGTATGAAATAAAATTATCATACAACATCAATAGTAGTACTTACATCCCTCCAGCTGCTTCTCCTCCCCTCTCACCACAAGATTAATCACCATCATTAACATTCCACGGAGAATTAGGATAGTATAAAACAGAATTTTGACCATAACCACCACCACCACCACCATTATAATTTCCTCCGTTAATCATCCTTGATCTTCCTCCATATTGGTTATTGTTATTATTATTATTATTATTATTATTGGAGCTGGCAAACCTGAAGAGATCAGCATTAGTGGCATCTAATTCCTTTTGGAGTTTAAGGACTTGTCGTTGAAGGACAGAGATGGCACCAACACAACCATAGACTGGATCTTTCATCCTTGCCTCTGCCTCATATGCCAGAGAGTTGACTGCATCTTCTCTCTGGTGAGGGAGGACTTCGTTCAGCAATTTGCTCACATTGCTCGCGCCGAAAATCTTGTGCACATTTGCGAATTTCTGAGGCTCCTCTGGTGGGAAATATGGTGAAAATATGCAATCTGGCATGCATTTCCTCCTCAAGAACTTGCAAGCTGCACATGGAGAATTTGAATAGGTACTTGATGAAGAAAATGAAGAAGTAGCCATTTATCTTCTTTAGTACTCCTACTTAATTATGATCTCCTGCAAGAACATTAGCAAAAAAAGATGAGAGCTAATCATGGATCATATGGGTGCAAATTTTCTTGTATACATCTCTTTTTCAAGACTTTCTTCTTAATTACTACTTTTTTGGCCCGCGTATATATATATAGCAGTCTTTCTTGAATTTGCATAATATATAAATAAATGAATTAATATATACGACTGTGTTTATAGTGTTTTTCAGTCACAAGATTAACTGACTCATTAAATCCCTATATATAGTAAGAAAAAATATATATATATAACCATAAAAGGACACAAAATACAGAACAAAAGAGGTGTGTCTGCAAATATGTAGTCAATAATATACTACTAAATAGTTTGGTGATGACTTGACATATCCTCTTTTTCTCACACTCCACTCCCCAGCACTAGCAGTACTATTCAGATTTGATTCCTAGATCACCTGCTACAGCACTGTACCAGATCCTTGGTTTTCAAGAAGAAAAAGAACAGCTTGTGGACTTTGATTGATCTCACAAAAATAGTGAAATTTGACGATTATTATGTAAATGCTCATATGAAAAATTAAGAGGGCTATTAAATAATTTCTCCACATTTTATAATTTTTCCTTTATTTATAGACAAAAATAATAAAAATTCATGTGGAAAAAGAAACCCTATATATGTATACAACATATTAACATCACATCTAACACTTCTTCAACTGGAAATCAAGATCGTATAAGGATTTAATATATAATTACTCACCTTGTTCTTTAAAATTAAGACTAGCTATAGCTAGGTTAATTTCTTTGATATCAAGAAAAAGAGTACTATACCTTTCTTTCTTCTTAGTGTTGAAGATCTAAACTTTGATTTTCCCCATGATAAAGAAGACTGCAGCCAGTGAAAGATAAGATGAAATCAAAATCACTAATAAGCTGCGGAATTATAAGACGAGTGAGGGTTAGAAAGAGAGAGGATAAGAGACAAACCCTAGCTAGCTGAAGGACAGGGAAAAGAAAGCCTGCAAAATTACAGTGACAAAAAGTGAGGAGAGGATATAATTATAGAGGCAAAGAGCATTTTAGTGATCAAGAAGAGGGAATGGAAAGCAAAAGACAAGTGCAATAAATGGGAAAGAAAAATGATGATGACTATGACACTGCTTCTGTTTATAATTAATAATAATGTCTCGCTACTGTTCAAGAACTTGGCCTGTTCTTGATTCAAATTGTTTAAATTAAAATGAAAAACAAAAATTCACCTCTTTTGTCAACAACAAAAAGTACATATATATATAGAAAGAAAAAGAAATTGAAAAAAAAAAACAAAAAGAAAAATAGATCCAAGAGCCTGATGTGTATGGTATTCTTGATCTAATTCAGCTTCTTGATCTTTTGAAAGTCAGTATACTCGGAATTCTTTATGTATCATTCTCTCTTTGGAGAGTACTACTACTAGTTCATAAAATGTAGACGTGAAGGGTATATTTTGGTTTGCACTTGGACAAGACTTTGCATATATGTGACTCTGCCAATATCTGACATGATATCTCATTGTGGAAAAATTTCATGCAAAATTTTGACCTCTTCTTTTTCTCTTTCTAATTTAGTAGTCCATGGTTATGTGATTATCTACTACTACTTGTACTATTCTACTACTATAGAACTCAATATCTCCATATCTACCATTCTGTGCCCAAATCAGCAAAGGGTCCATTTTGGGTTCTGTACCAAACATGCATTTCAAAAACAAAAACTAAAAATTAAGAGCATTAATGCACCCCAGATTCATCCTCTCTCTAATTACTAATTAAGTAGAAAATGAATTGTGAGCATTTAAAGGTCAGTAGTGTTCACTCTTATCATCAGAAGAATGTAAAATAGTGTTCACTCATAGTTAAATAGCGTCATATAATTGATAATTTGATATGATTAATTGGATATTTGAAAGTTCATGTTGGTGTATAATATTTGTGTGCTAATTAAACAGCCGCAATATTATTCCAACTTTTTAATTAGAGTGGGAGAACCATTTTCTAAGCAATGATGGCTGCATAACAAGCCGTGTATATCATCCCCTTGACCCTAAAAGACGACGACGACGGCCATACCTACTTTGGTTGTACACATTATTTGGGAAAATATATTGTTTTCGGCCATTGACATGTTTTGCTATAATATTTTTAATTTTATCATGCGCTATCTAACCCATCTTTTCGTTTTTCTTAAAATATTAATGAGATATTTTCTTACCTCCTCGAACTTTCGGTTAAATTTAAGTATCTATTTCAAATGTAAACATAAAAAGTATATAGTATATAATTGCAATTATAAACGTTAGTACATACTATATGTCCACTTTTACAATTACTGATTTGAACATATTATAGAAGCTGAAACAATCACATAAGTATATGTTAACCTCTATAATCGAGCCCGACAATGAACATGATGACCCTCTGAAACATTTACTGTTAGACTATTTAAGAGACTATAGAGGAATAATTAATAAGAAAACAAATTTGAATATTAATTTGATTGCTCCTCATCTCTCATTTCCACTTCTCTTATCGACTCCTGGCTGACAATTACATTTAGTCAATAATTGCCGTACTCAAGTCGAACTCTAACATGAGATTTTGACAGATGCTGACGTCATATTTTTATATATATATATGCATGTATATAATTGTTATTATCATCATGTGCTTGAAAGGAAAAAAGGATAAAAATGAAAGTAAAATGTAGAGCTTATTTTAGTAATAGTTACAACTAAATCCAACATGATTAGTAAATAAATTAAACCCTGTGTAGAAGAAAAAGAAATGAACTTAAGATACATTTCTGACATTGTTATATATTTTCTATTTATTTTATATGTCTTTTATTTTCAAAAAGCGGAGATAATCAGATTCCAACTCGATTCACTAATATACAATAATAAAATTATATAGTTAGGGACAATTATTTTATAGATATATTTATAATTATTTTATCATAACAATCATCAATTAGAAAAAAATAAAAGAAGCTTATTAATATGTTGCTATATGTCCAAATTAATTATTAAGGTTTTGGTACTAGCACATTTTAAATAAGAGAGCATGTGCGACGTCGGCTGCCTGGTATAACAGACTTTGATTGATAATTAGCTAGTGATGAAGAAGTGATTGAGACGCGTGCGCGTGAGAACGAAGTTGCCCACCCTTTTGATTCATTTTAATTTAATTTTAGACGATAACGAACCCGAAATCGCAACTCTATTACTAATTTATCACTAATTGACAATTAATTACGAGTTATATATTCATCGACTCATCATAATTATGAAAATAATGGCCACTACCTCAAATCTTCAAACCCTTTTCTTTCTTTTTTTCAATTTGATGCGCATATAGTAGCTTAAAAGTCTCCCCGAAAAGAAATATAAACGGATGCCCTACCTACTAGTATATCTTTAATACTCAAATCATAATTACAACAAAATAGTTTTTATTAGGTTATAGTACTAAATCTATATATGATAATATTTGATAATCTAATTAGGATCGATTCCCTTTAATTTGTTCCGTATAACTACATTCTTTTATTAATGCATCTCTTGATGAGTGAATAATATGATTAGTCGGTCCACATTAGAGGAAAGATTGGAGATGGAGATAAAGAGGAATAAAATTTAGGTCGAATGGAGCATGCCCAAATGATTAGAAACGCAATTATTTGACGATGAACTATATAATAGTCACTTCATATACTTTTGTTGCCTTTTCAATTACTCCGAAACTTGTTAGCATTCGATTAATAAGGAACAAGTTGTTTATTTGATTCTTATGCATAAAGTTTTTATCAAATCGAATCTCGCGTTATGGGACTGAGTTAAAAAAATTGAATTATACAAACGCATGTGAGTACTAAATTAATCAATAAATAAATGTTTAAGAAAAGAGATAGATGAGGACGAGATAGTGAATATTAGCTATTTCGTCATGGAACCCAAACCACGGTGTTTCCACTATTCAAAAACCCATTTCCTTATATAATATATATTTTTTAATATGATTTATTTAGTATAAATAAAATTAGTCCTAATACAATAAATTTATAACTAAATAAAAAAATTGTTAGAGATGACAAGCATTATACAACACCCTATTAAAACGATAATTTTACTAATCAGTAGGGTGAATTATCTAAAAATGTGTTTCTAAAGATAATTCCATAACTACCCACGCTAGAACCCACTAAAACCTAAAGATGTAAACTTTTGACGGCCTATAAATGGCTAGGCCTAGGTTTCATATGGGTTTTTTGGTCAGTATTGAGAAAGTTAACAGAAAGGCCGAGGCGCGTTCTATAAGGTTAAACGAGTCGGCCATTAAATCATTGGAGTGAATAAATGAAACTTGGAATTTCCAAGCCCAAGATTATAAGTACTGGGCCTCCTTCTATTTTAGAAAAGGCCCATATAGTTTATGGGCTTTCTTGAGAACCAGGGCTAATTTGCCGCTAAGTGGCGGAAGAATGCAAACAGATCCTAGCCGTCATAGCCCGACCGACCAAACCTGGTAAAGTTGTCTCTTGAAACCAAGCGACGAACTGACGAAAGTACATTCAGTTACTGTTGATTCGAGAATACCACTGTTGTAAGAGGTTCAAACCACTGTAAGCCGTATTCTTTTTTTTCTTTTTCTAGAAAAAAAATCCAAACTTCCACTGCGGATCATGAATTCCTATTCGAAATTACTCATGCTTCATTCCCTTTTTTGCCTCTCTTTTATCTATTTCCTGGATTGATTCTTGAATTTTGATTGCTTTCTTTGGTGGTTTTCTTTGCGATTCTTTTATCTGGGTCTTGATTTTATGCTGTTTAGACTTATTTTTGTTGTGATTGGTTGAGTTCCTGGTCTGCACATAGATAAGTTTCTTTTTTTTCTGGAACCTGAAATATTTATAGTCCAAGGCTTTGATTTTCTTGGGTAGTAATTGGAGATAAAATCTGTTATCTGTTGTTTGGCTCATCAAGCCCATCTTAGATAATCATGCTCAAGGAAATGACATTGGCCAGCGACTAGAATTTACTCCAATTAGTTGGATTTTTTTTTATAGTTTCTATGCTCTATGAGTGACTATGATTATTATTTTGTTCAGGCATTGATGTTTCTTTGACTGGGGTGTTAAATTGCTAACTTATCATGGCTGGGTTGGAGGAATTAAGAAAGAAGCTTGCGCCTTTGTTTGATGCTGAAAAGGGTTTCTCTTCCGGATCAACCTTGGACCCCAATGATTCTTATATGGTACGTGTTTTCTGTATGTAACGATTTGGGTATACAGAGGAAGGATATTTGCTGATTTTTTGTGTGTGGCTATTTTGAAGCTTTCAGATGGCGGAACTGTTAACTTATTGAGCAGATCGTATGGTGTGTACAACATAAACGAGCTGGGATTGCAAAAATGCACATCTTCCCCAGTAGACGAATCAGATCATAATGAGAAAACGTATAAATGTGCGTCCCATGAGATGAGGATTTTTGGGGCCATAGGCAGTGGAGCGAGCAGTGTTGTTCAGAGAGCCATCCATGTTCCGACTCATAGAATTCTTGCCTTGAAGAAAATTAATATTTTCGAGAAGGTAATTAGTTTCTCTTGCTTTTGCTTCTTATTCGTACTTTCTTGTTAAGTGTTGATGTGATGATCAGTTCTTTATCCACTCATTTGCTTGATCTTATTCTGTTTATAGGAGAAAAGGCAACAGCTCTTGACTGAAATAAGGACACTATGCGAGGCACCATGTTACGAGGGTCTAGTGGAATTCCATGGAGCATTTTACACTCCTGACTCTGGGCAAATAAGCATAGCTTTAGAATACATGGATGGAGGGTCACTGGCAGATATCTTACGAGTGCAGAAATCTATACCAGAACCTGTCCTTTCATGTATGTTTCAAAAGCTTCTGCATGTAAGGAAATTATATTTTTGTCTCAGTTAGGTTTTTCTTATGTAGCGGCTTGAGTCTGCGCAGCTACATGTGTTTCAGTTATATTCCTCGCTTATTTGCTTATATTTATTTTCTTCTTCAAGGGACTGAGCTACTTGCATGGAGTTAGACATTTAGTTCACCGAGATATAAAACCAGCAAATCTGCTCGTAAATCTCAAGGGGGAGCCAAAAATAACTGATTTTGGAATAAGCGCTGGCCTGGAGAATTCAGTAGCAATGGTTGGTATTAGATGCATTATAATCTCGGTTTTTTTATTATTATTCTTTCTTCGTTTCTGTTCTTTGTTGAATTTTCATTTTAATTGGTCTTATTTATGGTCTTATTTGCTTTCATGTTTCTTGGGAGTTTCCATCAAGAATGTCTTGAAGTTCGTGCTACTAACTCATGCTTTAATGTTTCAGTGTGCTACTTTTGTTGGAACTGTCACATACATGTCACCTGAACGAATTCGAAATGATAGTTATTCTTATCCAGCTGATATTTGGAGCCTTGGTCTTGCCCTATTTGAGTGCGGCACCGGGGAATTCCCATATACAGCTAATGAAGGACCTGTCAATCTTATGCTGCAGGTGAGATGACTAAACATTGCCATTTGACATACTATTTGTCATCGTATTTTAAGCTTGTGTTTTATTTATTTTCTGACATTAATTACTGGTTATCCATTGAAGATCTTGGATGACCTATCTCCATCTCCATCGAAACACAGTTTTTCACCAGAGTTCTGCTCGTTTATTGATGCATGTCTGCAGAAGGATCCAGACAGTAGGCCAACAGCTGAGCAGGTAACAAAAATTAAAGATGGAATTTTGTGAATAAATTTTGAAGATTATAAAAATGCTGTTGGAAAGTTAATATTAATTTTGTGAATCTTGAGTTGTTAAATTGAACTAAGGTTTGCGTCTGCTCTTCAATCTTGTTATGTAATTTTCATTTTCTCATTGCAGCTTCTGTCACACCCATTTATTACCAAGCATGCACATGGGAGTATAGACCTAGCAGCATTCGTCCGAAATGTTTTTGATCCAACACAGAGGATGAAGGACTTAGCAGATGTAAGTATATGACAGTGTTTTTGAGTCTCTCAATAGACTCATGCACATAATATTTGAAAGTAACCACTCATTCTAACTTTTGTGGATTCTAATGTGTATCCTTACCCCACCAGATGCTGACAATCCACTATTACTTACTTTTCGATGGGTCTGACGAACTCTGGCAGCATGCTAAGACCTTATACAATGAAAGTTCAACTTTTAGGTATTTAACTATGAAATGAACTTACTTTTGCGGTATTTTCTGTGGATCGGGGCATTTCTTGTTTCTCCCAAGTTAATTAATTTGTAGGTGCACAACATGTGTTTTCTTACGATAGTTTCTTGTTTTGTTCTAGTTTCTCTGGGAAACAATCGGTTGGCCCAAAAGATATCTTTGCTACGTTGTCGAACATCAAGAGTACGTTAGCGGGTGACTGGCCTCCTGAAAAGCTCATTCACGTAGTTGAAAAGCTACAGTGCCGTCCTCATGGTCAAGATGGAGTTGCCCTCCGTGTATCAGGGTCCTTTATAATCGGAAATCAGTTCCTCATATGTGGGGATGGAGTACAAGTAGAGGGACTGCCGAATTTTAGAGATCTTTCAATTGATTTATCTAGTAAGCGAATGGGTACATTCCAAGAACAGTTTATCATGGAACCGGGGAATGCCATTGGGCGTTACTTCATAGCAAAACAAGAGCTTTATATCATCCAGAAGAATCAATGATAATCAGAATCCTCCTCTAAGGTTAGTAGATCCAACTTTTTGTGACTTCTGACCTGTTTTTTCTCATTTTGAAATTGGAATTTGTGATCTTGTTCATAACAGTATTTTGCATTTTGAATGAACCATCTTATGTTAAGCTTAGTCTTCATTGTTCCCGCAATCGTATGCTTCAGCTGTATTCTGCAACTGTTCTGAACTTCTGAGGCAACTCGTTTCTTATACCAAGACTTACCTTAAACTCCTTGTTTCGGCAGATGTTAACACTCGTGATTCTGCAAGAGCTCCGCCGATGTCATCTGCTTCCGGTCTTTATGATGCCCACATAAAACGATGCAAATGTATCATAATGTAACGTGATTGTTTAACTATTGATGCTTTTACGATCCAGTAGTCAATTCGATCTTGTCCTGGTAAATTGCTTGTAATTAGGTTGTTTCCCTGTTTTAACTTTTCATCTCAACGTCCCTTGTAACGTGCATGTATTGACTTGTAAAGCGAGAAAAAAGTCACTTAAATGTAATAGTTACAAATTACTTCTCCTAATGAAGGCATTGTTTTTTCCTCACTTCACATCTAGACATTCTGATTCTTTTTCCTTTTTTCGAAGAGCAACGTTATAGAGTAGTTTCGCCCGGTACCTGTGTTTCTCAGAAAGAAAACTTAAGAAAATGAAAGCAGACTACATCAGATAACTTGCACATCTCCGTTAGCAAAGCCTCAAATTCAAGCCTTCTAACTTAAAGGAGTGACTATGGATGATTCCACGAGTGAGCAATCAGGTCTTAGTGATTACAAAATGCACCAATGGAGATGCTTAAGAAGATATATAAGCTACAAAATTTACAGATTCAGGCAATATCCTAAAGGTTAACTGTAGAAAAGTGTTCCCCAAACAATCCCCCCTCTTGCTTTGCAATTCAGTTCGGCCCTGCACGGTGCAAAATCTTCTGATTCGTGATGCTGCTTGAGGGGAAAAGGAAAGAATACCTGCATTCAGTGACATTTGGTCTCAAAGTCAAGATGCTACAAAATAATCTCGGATGGTTTTTCTTTTCAAGGAAGATGGTGGATTCAATACAGAACTTGGGCTCTTCATTGCTGCTTCAGGAGTTCTCTCGAAAGTTTCTTCCAGATCAGAACTTGATGGAACCTTTTTCTTCTGTGATTCAGGAGTACTAATTGTAGGCATCGCGATAGGATTTCGTGAATTCGTTTGTTGTGATAATGCATCTGATGAAAGCGAACTGCCAGCATCCTTTTTCAGAGTATCTGGTACGTCATTCATCAAAAGTTTTCTGTATTCCTGACTTGGTGCCATTACCCTCCTTCGAACCGACGGGGGTGAACTTACGCTTGAACAGACACTTCTCTGAATGTTCCAAACGCGAGCCTAACAAATTCGGAGTTAGCAAAGAAAAATCAGACATTGAAAACGTTAAGTGCTTTGTAAATGATTCAGCAATTGTGAAAGTTTGCCGGGATTGATATCTTACTGTGAGATCGTCTGAACAAGTTGCTATCTTCCCAACCTCAGTTGCACACCTGCAACAGATGTTAGTTGAATATGGTTAGTGTATATGTAAAAATTGGCTTCATCATGAAAGGCAGCTTTTAGCTCAAGAAGAATACCAATCAACTGCTGTAACTTCTCCGTCGTGAGTTTTCAATGTAATGGGATCTGTGTGTGGCTTGTTCACCTAGTAAGTACAGCATGCTAGTTCAGTTACACAAAAAACTAGACGAGAACTAAGACAAGACCTTTGAAGAAGAAACTGACCTGCCATATGTAGGCATTTCCATCACTAGAGCCACTAAGTATGTGAGTTGCATCAGGACTAATTGCTGACTGCAATTATATTACCAATATCAGGATGCATTCAAACAAAGACTTAGTTTGGCAACAGGATACTCTGAAGCAGTATATTCTAATGGATCCAAAACAAACAGCACTTACCTTTACATAGAAGGACTCTATTCGACATCCTGAGAATGACTTCACTGGACCCTTTTCAAGCTGAAGTACGTTGTACAAATATATTCTGACAAGGAGCAAACATGTCAATAAGTATCTAAGTTAATTTCAAGGGAAAAGATACCTCTTATGACGGTAAAATACCTATTGTCCATGCATGAAGTTGTAAGGAAAGTGCCACTTGAATCTTGGGAAAGGTTAGATATACCATGCAATCTACTTTCCTGAAACAAAATACAACAATTTAAGCACAGAGGTATTGTTATGGCTCAAACTTCAACAACTCTTTCTGAAATTTGATTCGTGGAAGATGAGTCAAAAAATACAATGACGCATAGTTGTAAGTTTTCTCTCATAGTTGAACTGTGTGAACTTGCCTTGTAAGTAGATGTCTTGGGGAAAGGGCATGCCTGAGTAACCTGAGCCTTTAGATTCCTGGTATCCCAAAATTTGACAATGCTGAAATGAAACCAATGGATCACAGGACTTGAAGTCAGTATGACTTTCTTTGTGCAAGAAATTAAAATTTAACATGAGAAATCCTGGAGATAGTTTTCACAGACCTGTCCACTGCTCCAGCTGTGGCAACAGAGACCTCATCTTTGAGATAAAGAACTGAAGTGATGCTCATGGAAGCAGCCTGTCAGAACTATTATTAGTAGTAAGAAAAACGCTTACATTCAGATGAAACTTTATCAATGAAACAAACCTTGCCACGCCTAACACGCTTAGAGTGAGGAGAACGATGAGCCTCTTTAACCATTGCTGTTGAACTGAGGCAGTGGAAACAGTATAATTGAGCACACAAGGATAAACTTATTTATCAAAACAAAAGCATAACTGAAAATCAACCATTAGTTATGGCTTGCAGACATATTGTCCAGGCTAAAGAATGTTACTCACGTTACACAAGCTTCAATGCCTCCACTTTTACGAGTATCATTGCATCTCAAATCCCACAAAGCAAATGACCCATCTCTTGAACCCGATATCAGAATATCTGTAGAAATTCTCAGCAACATTAGTTCACCACAACAAAGATACCTCAATACCTTGTGAAACTAATTTTTTGAAGACACCCACCAGAATTTGCCGGATGAGGATACATAGATTTGACACTTCCCGTATGCCCCATTAACACTGCAGTGCATTTCTTCTCTTGTGCATCCCACACCTTAATCTATAAAAGGGTGAATAACAATATATTAGGCAACTTTTGCAAGGTAATAACATTGATATGACTCAATAATAAAATGAATCACAACAAAGAGCTCTTGAAATGTGATTACTTACAGTTTGATCACCCGAAGCGGTGAGTAAAAAGGTATCTTCCTGAAATAGTTTTAACAACACAACTCATGTTAACACTCTCATAACATCTCAACAAACAACTTCAAATATCAGGTGCAATGAACTCTTGCAATCGAATATTGCTAAAATCTCGAAAAGTTAATCACATTTGATAGGTTTGGAAATAGATTGTACCTTGATCCAACATACATCAAATATAGCATTCCGATGAGCTACCCAGTCACTTATTCTCACCTTCGCTGCATAAAATTCATGAAATTAACAACTTAGGAGGGGGGAAAAAAACTTAATCAAACATTGATTTTTTTAAAGGAAAACCTGAAATTTCTCTGTGAGATGCAGAAGAGGGGAGGTTTCTCCTAGTATCGAATAAGCTCACGTACCCATCCTCATCGGTCACGGCAAGGATATGAGAATTTTTACTCGTCTATATTTAAAACAAAAAACTAATATTAGAAAAATCAAAGGAAAATATTGGGAATTAAACTTTTTGAATTGCTTAACCTTTGTCTTACCTTGCAAAAAGAAACCGCCAACGGCGGCGTTTCCTCCCCGTCATGTTCGACGGCCAATGCCGCAATTTCTGTGCATTCCGCTGCTATGTCGCCAAAATACGGCCGTTTTCTTACTGAGAAAAGAGGAAAACGAAGCATATCATAGTTAGATACTGATGAATGCGCAGATTTGTGCGTTTAAGGAGAAGGGAAGAGGAAGAGGAAGAGAAGATTACCTCTGAATCCGCTGAGCTCCCTAGATCTGATGTCGTGGAAGAATGAATTGGAGCTGGAGATGGAGGTCTCCATCTTTGAGATACAGCGAGGGAGATAGAGATAGAGAGAGAGTGAGGGATGGAAGGCGAGGCGGTGTGGTTTTTGGAAAGAGAGGAAGCGCTAGTTTTATTGAAATGGGGTTTGGCGCGGCAGTGCGAAGGTTTGCTGTTTAAAGAGGGCGGGAAACTGGAATTTGCGCTTCGGCTGCCGCGTGGGATTTTTTAGGAAATGAGATTAAAACAGTGAGTAAAAAGTAAAAAGTAAAAAAGAAAAACTATTAAACAAGCCAAAATATCCTTTTTTCTTCGGGAACAAAATTAATAAACAAGAAATATTATATTATTATGATAAAGTTAGACACAACTATGAGAAAAGATGGAATTTATCAATCATTCATACATTTTTTTTGATAAGCAGAAATGTTAATACTTGTATTTGTTTGCTAATTAATTAGAAATTGGGACTTACGGGCCTGATTTTGGGCCAATCTAAACCCACAGTCAAATCAGTAGAGCCCAAATAGCTCAAACAGCTTAAACCCTAAATCCTCTCCGCAATATTTCCTTTTGCTTTCCTCGTCTATCCTCCTCCTCCATCTAAGCACCACCGATTCCAACCATGGCGAGGAAGGTCACTAAGCACAAGCACTACAGACCTGCTGTAAGTAAAACCAACAGACCAATAACTTACGCAGGCACTAGTTTATCATTTGATTTCTGATAATTTCTCCTTTTTCTTTTCATTTTTTTACAGGGGAAGAAGAAAGAAGGCAATGCATCGAGGTACATCACCAGGTCACAAGCTGTGAAGCAGCTCCAAGTTACTCTATCTCTCTTCAGGTACCTTTTCCCTCATCTCTATTTCTGCTCCTGAGCTTCGGCCGTGAACCTGCACACGCATCTCTCACGTTTTTATGCTGAAATTGCTCTGTTTATCTGCACTGACTTTATGGGATTAGCTGATATCATACTGTTCAAGAATAAATGCCCAGCTTGCCGGTTTGTGTTGAAGTAGTTATTCTGTGTATGTGATAGTCCTGTCCTGTGTGTAATGGCCCACCTTTTGACGGGAATAGGGAGGGAAATCAATCTTAGTGTTCATAAGACCAACCGACTTAACTTATCCCCCAAAACCTCTGTTTCTCTTAATAAGGGTGGTATATTTATTCTATGACTTTTGGGCTTATGCTGGTATTGGTTTGTTTGAATTTGTAGGAGACTATGCATTTTGAAGGGCGTATTTCCAAGGGAGCCAAAGAAGAAGGTGAAAGGAAACAACCACACCTACTATCATGTGAAGGATATTGCTTTCCTTCAGCACGAGCCGTTACTTGAGAAGTTTAGAGATATAAGGTCATACCAAAAGAAGATAAAAAAGGCTGTGGCAAAGAAGAATGAAGATCTTGCACGTCGTCTTCTTACTCGGGAGCCTTCATACACTTTGGACAAGCTTATTAGGGAAAGGTTTTTTGTATATCTTAAGCTTTGTTTAATACAACTATTTCTTTATTATTAATAAGGAGTTCCCATGTCTAATGGTATATACTTTGTATTTAGGTACCCAAACTTTCTTAGTGCGCTTAGAGACTTGGATGACTGTCTCACGATGGTGCACCTCTTTGCAACATTACCTGCTGTAGATAGGATAAAACTCAATGTTGACCGTGTCCATAAGTGCCGAAGGTAATACTGAGTTTATTTCTAGAGAATTAAGTGATGCTTTGATTTGTAATGTAGTCGTGTTTGATTTTATGCCTTTCCCATTATTCAACAGTCTCACAGATCACAATTTTGTTTTCTAGGCTGTCTCACGAGTGGCAGGCTTACATTTCACGCACTCATAAACTGAGGAAGGTTTTCGTATCTGTGAAGGGCATATATTACCAGGTGTGCATGATCCGGTTTGCTCCTTGTTTTAAGATGTAGTTATCAATTATACTCATTGTGCTTCCAATTTTTTAGGCTGAGGTCGAGGGTCAGAAGATCACATGGCTAACTCCTCACTCATTGCAGCAAGTTTTACCTGATGATGTCAACTTTGACGTCATGTTGACGTTTTTGGAATTTTATGAGGTGACGTTCTCAATATTGTGCTTTTGATATGTCATTGCTTGGTTTCTTTAATTTTTCAAACATATGATATGAGTAGAAAGGGTGATATGAGCTCATAACATGGTATTGGCAAGGGTGGGTTATTCTGCTCTGATGGTTATTTGATGAAGTTAAGAAGCGGTATGCATGCCCAGTAAATAGGGGAAAAAATGATTAGTTAAGGTCTATGGTGTATGAAGAACCGTTGATGCCTCAACCTAAGAGAATAGCTGGATAGCTCTCCCAAGCTATAAACCTTGTGTATATGATTTACTTTTTTTTATCAGTTTAATTTCTTGGTGTAGTTTTTGAAGGTTTTAATTATTTACTTTAGTGCAGACTCTCCTTGGTTTTATCAATTTTAGGCTCTATCATTCCATAAACGTGAAGTATCCACCCATTCTTGATCCTCAATTAGAAGCGTTAGCTGCAGGTATACCTTTTCTTGTCCTATATAATGGAGTCTTTATATGTATTTCAGAACTTTTCGCCGCCTCAATCTTTTTTCCTCTGTTAATTACAGTGGTGGCTATTCTTTTCTGGATTACTAATATCATGCACTGCTACTAAATTCTGCAGATCTCTATGCATTGTCAAGGCACTTTGAGTCTAGCTCCAGAGCCCCCAGGTTAGAACCTAATGCCCAGCAGGATGGTTCTCAGCTTAATGAGTCTGAACTAAGACTTGCGCAACTTCAGCATCAACTACCTTCCAATGAACCTGGCGCATTGATGCACCTAATTGAAAATGCTGAGGCCAGAGATGAAGATGATCAAGACACAAAGGAGTGTAAAAACCTCTTCAAGGATATGAAATTCTTCTTGAGTCGTGAGGTAATTTCAATTGTTTGTTGCTGAAATTGTGTTGTGAGTTTTCATTGGTGTGCAACTGTATGGGGATCGTCCGTCATGGGATTGCATTAATGTGAAAAATCTGCTATTGAGTTTTATTTCAAAACTTATCACTTATGGATCCTTTTGATCGGTATTATCTTCATCTAAAGTCAAGTTGGGTGCACAAACATAAACTTAAATGACTTGCCTATTGTATGGTGTGATTGACGGGAGTAAATTTCAGTATGCAAGTGGATCAGCATGGCAATGAATTCTTATTTCTCTTCTCATTGAGTTGATTGATCCTTGTTCAGGTTCCTAGAGAGTCATTGCTTTTAGTCATTCCTGCCTTTGGCGGTGTTGTTTCTTGGGAAGGTGATGGAGCTCCATTTACAGAATCTGAACAGGGCATAACTCATCAGGTTTGTTATTATTCCCATGTTATGAGAACATATGCATATGCACTCGCATGGCGACCTGCTGAGGCATGGCCACACTCATGCACACATGCTTGCCCATGATTTTCTCTTCCCCTTGCTGTAAATGCCTGTTTTAAGCTCACTGTTTTGTTGCTTTGATGGTTGAAGATTGTTGACAGGCCCACCCAAGGTCATAAGTATCTTTCAAGAGAGTATGTCCAGCCACAATGGATTTATGATTGTGTGAATGCAAGGATCATATTGCCAAGCGATGATTACAGAGTGGGAAGGTAATTCTTCAGTCAAAAAACATGCCTTGGCATGATTGGTTTTTCTATCATACTGTGTGGCAGGGAAATAGTGTGCTTACATGTTTTGCAAGGAAATTATTTTTCCCAAACTTTTGGGCCGGCTGCTGTCAAAACATGCATTACTCAGATTTTCTGGTATTTGGAATTTATCTTTGACCATGTTTGCTTTATAATAGGATTCCTCCTCCACACCTGTCACCTTTTGTTGATAATGAGGCAGAAGGTTATGCTCCTGACTATGCGGAAACCATTAAACGGTTGCAGGCTGCTGCCAAAAATGAACTCCTTCCAATGCCAGGTGTGGGAAAGGAAGATGCAGAGGATCCTCGAAACATATTGGTAGAAGAATCTCTCAGTAGAATTGAGGCTAAGGAAGTTGCTGAGAGAAAGAGGAAGGTATACATGCGTGTACCATGGAATAGTGAATAAATAGGAATCCTCTATATGAACCAACAGTCAACGAGAAAATTTTACTTGTTGACGTGTTGTTTGCCAACCTGTCTCATTTGTGCCATTTTGGACTGACCATATTCTGAACGATTGCAGATGGCAGAGCTGGAGAAGCAGCATCATGAAGATCTAAAAGAGGAGCTCCGGGGTGCCAATTATCCTTCACCAATATCAAAGAAAACTAAGGGCTCCACTAAGGGAGCAGAGGATACAGAGGGGTCTCTCAAGGAACTGCAGGCTGCTAAGGACAATGAGAAAATAGCACAAACATCAATGACTCGCAAACAGAGAGGACTTGCTAAAGCAATGGAGGTAAGTTCGATTGCTCTTTTATGTCGTTTGGCTATTTATTGGCACATATACAATACAACACATAGATACAGCGTAGTGCCATGGAGCCCTTCCAATTAGCGACTAGAATCTCAAGTTCTAAACTGTCTAATAAAGGTGACTTCAGCAAATGATAAGCCCATACCACTTTTGAGTGATAAAATTCCATAATGTTTGCGCGGTTTTGGTCAATCACTCGGCATCATGTATTGTCAGTGCGGAATTATTCTACACTCCATTTAAATTTGATACTTTGGATTTTTTTTGGTATTTGGCATTTCTTTCGATACGAATACGTAGGTTTATGCCATTACTTATTTGTGGATGCAAACTTCTTTTCTTTGTTAAGATGGGCAAACAACGGGATCAAGCGCGTATAAACAAACTGAAGGAGCGGAAGAACAAGCTTAAAGCTCAGGTAAAAGGAGGGAGTGATTAAAGGAGTTTAGACTTTTGGTTGACGACATGAATTTTGTATTTCAGTTTTCTTATTACGAGTTTCATTGCAACGAACAAGTGTCGTAAAAGAGTTAAACTGTAGTGTATATTAATTGACCTCGCCAATTAAAGTTTGTGTTGGCTTCAATTTTGCCCAAAACATCTTTTTTTTTAAAGAAAAATTATTATTTTCTATAAGTTCAGAAAAAATAATCATACACAATTAATCGTGCCAATGAAATAAAATTTAAAATTAAGTAAAGATAATTCTTTTAGAAAAGAACGAATGTGAATTTCGATAAGGAGGCTAATATTTTGAAGTCAAATAAAATTGGTGTTATTCTCAATCCCATTTTCACTCATTTGAAAAATGAAAGGTCATTTTCCCTTAAATGTTATATACAAATAATAATAATAATTGTACAAGAATACACTCCCCATATATAAATATATACAAGGTGACACCACACCAAAAATACACGATCAACAAACTGAAGAAAAACATGCTCCCGTCATTTCCTTCACTTAGGCGAGTGCTGCTGCTTCGCTTGAGAAGAAGACTTCCCGCCACCGCCGCTGCCGGTTATCGCCTTCTTCACTTTCGAAATTGAGTGTTTCACTTTGGATCCGACGCCGGATAGTAAAGACTTCTTATGCGGACTTTTGATTTCCATTTCTCTACACGCTTCTACCATCACCGGCGCATCTGACCCGGACGAGTCGTGCTTCTTTTGCTCCTCTTCCTCGTCTTCCTCTTCTCCGCCAGATTTTACCTTCTTTGCCTCCTCCGTCTCCTCCGCCGCGTGGTGCCATTCCCTTGTGGGCTTCTCCAACATGTCCTGCAGTGAAAACTTATCCTCTGCGATCCCGCGCTCTTCTGCTTCGCTTGTTTTTTCGTCTCCTGAAGCTGCATTGGCGGTTTTTCCCTCTTCTTGTGATTTCTCCACCTGATTAATAGATAACATAGAGAAAGCTTAGTTTTGAGTTTTCTCTAAAGAGAAGACGACCTCTTCAATATGTCAGAAATTATTAGAGAAGTAAACTATTCACTGTCTAACCTTTTCATTTTGAATGTCCTTAGCTGCTGTGTTGTTTTCTGGCTTCAACTCATATTTTTGCTGGCATTCTTTGTTTGTTCCTTGCTTTGACTCGGTGACCTGTTATTTCTCTCACTTTGTTAGGACTTGGGAGTTATCAGAGATCTTGGAGAATAAATAATTCATGAATAGCTACTGTTCTGTTTAATTATCTGTCTGACCTGCTCGTCTGTGACTTTAATTTGCTGCACTTTAACTGTGTCAATTGTGTTCTGCTGCAAATCATTTTTTTCTTGTGGCAGTAGTTTTTTTATGATTTCAGTTTCCACTGGTTTAGGAACAACTTCATAACTGTGGATTTCTGAATCAAGTTTTGAAGTCTGTTCAGCCTTGAGATTGGATGTTGTTTCTGGTTGCAGTGGACATTCTGCATGTTTTGTCTTACTTTTGTTTTCCTGGTTCTCCAATTTTGAAGCTTCTTCTGGAAGTTTTCCTGCTTCTGTCTCCTTTGACTCTTCCTTTGAAATTTGAGGGTTCTCGTTGCCTGGTGTTTCCACTTCTCTCTTGGGATCTTCAATTTTCTCTAATATAGTTGTAGTTTCGGAAGCTAATGCAGCTGATATTTCCTGACTGTTACTGTCTGATTTGTCCTCAATCTCATTAGAATCAAACTTCAATGGTGTTTCTGGTGCTCCTTTTGTTTCCTCTTTGGTCTTACCAGTGGCCTCACTTTCTTCCTCTTGTACTTCTTTTGGACTCTCCATCTCTAATTTGGAGCCTTCAAACTCACTGTGCGCTTCCTTCTGTAAGGGAACCTCCTCTGTTGTTTTTGGCTCATCTATTATCCCTTCTATGTCCTCTGAAGCCTCTTTTCTACTCTCGATTGTGGCTGAAGCTCCTTGTGTCTGTTCTTCTAAACGCAATGCAGCTGATTGTATCTGAATTTTCCTGTCTGATTTTGCCATTAGGAGACCCTTATCAGAAGTTACTTTTTCTTCTACTATTTCCTTCTTGGCACCTGATATCTCAGTGCCGAAATCCTGATAAATCGCATGAAGTGTTAAGTTTGGAAGAGTTTGATTTTCAAAAAAATAAATTTATATTTTGGAAAATTAAATCAGTTATTTCGTTCAAATCTAACCTCTTTAGTTTGAAGTTCCTCCGTGGTCTTGTTTTCTAAGCTTTCATCAAGATTTGGCTGTGGTTCTTGATGGCATTCTTTAGTTGTCACTTCAGTGACAGTCATTGGCAGAGCATCCTTGTGTTCCGCAACCTATCATTACAAGATTGGTTATAGAATTTTTTTTTTAAATTATTGAAGACTTGAAAACGAAAATTTGCATGAAATGCTTAAAAATGTTCCGTATC
Organism: Viola odorata; assembly: GCA_963691705.1. NCBI lineage: Eukaryota > Viridiplantae > Streptophyta > Magnoliopsida > Malpighiales > Violaceae > Viola > Viola odorata. Next base: position 67,514,093 of record OY829541.1, read on the forward strand.
TTACCTCTTCATTTGTGACTTCATTATCCACTATTTTGGTTGCTATTGCTTCCTCTGCTTGCTCTTCTTTAGTTTCAGTTTTTCCTGGTTCAGTAATGACTTCATTACTATGAATTTCTGACTCAGATACCAGTGTCTCTTCACTTATCTCGTTCTTGATATTGGAGGTTCCTTCTGGTAATCCTACTATCTTTGTGACTCTCTCACTTTCGTGTAGACATTTCTCATCTTTTATGTTGGGTTTTTTTTCCTCAGACGCTAATTTCACAGCTTCATTTATAGTCTTCTCTTCTTCCAAACTCTGATCCTTATCAAGCACCAATCCCTGGGCTTGCAGGTCATGTGGGGTAGCAGAAACTTTCATGTTATCATCTTCTGGAGTTTCAACTGCTTTTTCTTGCTCTTCTTTCTCTGATGGAGGTGTCGTTTCAGAAACCAATGCAGCAAATGGCATCCGACTTTGCTCTTCTGATTTCTCCTCTGTTGTGAGAGCCTCAGCAGAAGTAATTTTATCTTCTTTTGGTGCTTCAGAGAGTTGGGAATCAGAGTTTGACACTGCTTTAGATTCTACCTCTTCTTTTGTTTCGATGGGAGCACTATTTTCTTCTGCATGTACCTCGTTTTGACTGTCCATTTTTACATCTGCATCAAGTAGTCGGTAAGACTCAGAGATTTCTGACTCCTCAGGCTCTTCCTTTTGTAAAGATGCCTCCTCCATTATGTTCGGTATGTCTCCAATCACTTCCACCTCCTTCATGGTTGCTTCTCCTTCATGTACTTCCTTTAGAGTCTCCTGTACATATTTATCGAGTTGAGTCTCTACTTGGAAGACTTCAAGCTCCCTGGGTTCTTCCTTCTGCAAGGGCACCTTTTCCATTGTCTTAGGCTCAACTTCTGTTCCTTCCACTCCCTTCGTCACCTCTTTTATGCAATGAGTTGTTGCTGAAGTTCCTTGCTTCTGCTCTTCTGAAACCAATGCAACTGATTGTATCTCATTTTGCTCTTCCAGTTTTGCAACTGGGAGACTCTTATCCCTTATATTTTTATCATCTTCTACTGCTTCTTTGGATTCTGATATATCAGCGCCGACTTCCTGGTAAGATAGAACACTAAGGTCTTTAATTTGAAAGAATTGCTTTTCTTTAAAAAAGAAAAAACTCATTTCAGTGATTTAGATTCTACCTCTTCTTTGATTTCTTCTGTCTCGATGAGAGCTTTATCTTCTTCCTTATGGACTTCCTTTTGACTGTCCATTTGTGCATCTGCATCAAGTAGTTGCTTAGACTCTGAAATTTCTCCCCCCCTAGGCTCTTCCTTTTGCAAGGATGCCTCCTCAATTATATTTGGTACATCTCCCATCATTTCCACCTCCTTTGCAGTTGCTTCTCCTTCATGTACTTCCTTTGGAGTCTCCTCTATGTATTTTTCTGGATGAGTCTCTAATTGGGAGAGTCCAAGCTCCCCAGGTTCTTCCTTCTGTAAGGGTACCTCTTCCGCTGTTTTAGGCTCATCTTCTGTCCCTTCAACTTCTTCCGTCACCTCTTTTATGCATTCAGTTGTTTCTGAAGTTCCATGTTTCTGCTCTTCTGAAAGCATTGCAACTGATTGTATCTCCTTTTCCTCTTCCAATTTTGAATCCAGGAGACTCTTATCACTTGTAATTTTATCTTCTTCTACTGCTTCCTCAGCGTCTGATATCTCAGTGCTGTCTTCCTGGTAAGATATAACACGAAGTTATTCAATTTGAAAGAGTTGCCTTTTTAAAAAAGAAAAAAACTTATTTCTGTGATTTAGATTCTACCTCTTCTTTGCTTTCTTCTTTTGTCTCGATGGGAGCACTTTCCTTTTGGCTGTCCATTTGTACATCTGCATCAAGTGGTCGCTTAGACTCTGAAATTTCTGGTCCCGTAGGCTCCTCCATTACGATTGGTACATCTCCACTCACTTCCATCTCCTTTGTGGTTGCTTCTCCTTCATGTACTTCCTTTGGAGTCTCCAGTACATATTTATCGACTTGAGTCTCTACTTGGGAGACTCCAAGCTCACTGGATTCTTCCTTCTGCAAGGGCACCTCTTCCATTGTTTTAGGCTGTTCTGTCCCTTCAACTCCCTTCATCCCCTCTTTAATGCAATCAGTTGTTCCTGAAGCTCCATGCTTCTGCTCTTCTGAAAGCAATGCAACTGATTGTATCTCATCAAATTCTGCGACCGGGAGACTCTTGTCAGTTGTAAATGTACCGTCTTCAACTGCTTCCTTGGCATTTGATATCTCAGTGCCGACTTCCTGGTAAGATATAACGCGAAGGTCTTCAATTTGAAAGAGTTGATTTTTCTTTTTATTAAAAAAACCTATGTTAATAAATACATTGTAAACATAATTATATTCAGTTATTTAGTTCTATTCTCACCGCTTCAATTTGAGGTTCCTCCATGGTCTTCTGATCTTCTAAGCTCTCTTCAGGTTTTCCCTCAGGTTTTTGATGGCATTCTTTAGTTGTAACTTCACTACCAACCATCAGTGGAGTACCTTTCGTATCGTCCTTGTCCTCCTTAATCTGTCATTTTCCAATAGTTAATCAAAAGTTTAAGTGAAGATACAAAAAAGTATAAACATGGTTGTATTGCTCAAGTATTGCTCTTACCCCATCATTTATCACTTCCTTAAGCATCAGTTCATTTGTATCATTTGTTATTGCTTCTTCTCTTTGTGTATCTTTGACTTCAGAACTACAAATTTCTGATTTGGATTTGGAAGTCTCTTCACTTATGTTGGTCTCGAGGTCAGAGGTTTCTTTTGATAATCCTTCTATTTCCTCATTTTTTGTTGGACATTCTGTGTCTTTTATTTCAGTTCCATTTTCTTGAGACTCCAACTTAAAAGCTTCATCAGGGACCTCCCCTGCTTCCTTGCTCTCCTTTTCAAGTGCCAATCCCTGGAATTCCCGCTCCTTTGTTTGCAATTTGTTATCACCTTGTGTATCGTCTGGTTTTGCTCGGTCTTCAGCTTTCTCCAACAAGGTTGTAATTTCAGAAACCAAGTCTGCAGATGGTGTCTGACTTTTCTCCTCTAATTTCTTCCCTGTCGCGAGGGTCTCACCAGAAATAATTTCTTCTTTTGTTGATTCCAAGCCTTGGGAACCAGAATTTGACACTGATTCACAGTCAACCTCCTTCTTGATTTCTTCTCTAGTTTCAGCAGGAGCAATGTCTTCTTCCTCATGAACTTCCTTTGGAGCCTCCTTTTGTTCCTCTGCATCAAGTGGACACTTAGAGTGACAGATTTCCAGCTTTCTGTCCCCTTCCTTTGGCAAGGATACCGATTCTGTTCTGCTTGACACATCTTCAGCCACCTCTACTTCCTTTGTGGTTACTTCTACGTACTCATTTATTGTTGAAGTGGCACCCTCCGTTTTTTCCCGTGCTGATGGTATCTCACTTGGCTCTCCTGATTTTGCTATTGGGAGATTCTCATCAGAACTGATTTCAACATCTCCTACTGATTCCTTTACATCTGATATCTCTGCACCAGATTCCTAGAAACATACAGCATGAAGGTGTTTAGTTACAATGGCATATTTGTTTTTTAATAAGAAAAAAGACATATTTTTTTGATCTCACGTTTTTACTTTTATTTCAAATTTCGTGCCATTGTTGTTAATATGAGGGATGTCCTAAATTGCCTAACCTTTTCTGTTACTGTTAGTGCTTCTGCTCTGCTGCCCTGTCCAACAACTGTCTGATCATCCTGTTTCTCGGGGTCCCTTTCTATTTGATCCTCCTTATCATTACCTCCCTCTTCTGCTTCAGTGAAGCTATCATTATTAATCTCCTTCTTAACACCAGCTTGGTCGAGGGGCTCTGCTATTCTCGCTTCAACGATCTCTTTCTCAATTGTCTCACTATCATCAGCTCTTTCAACTTCTTCGTCTACCTGCTTTTCAGATAAAGAGTTTAATTTCATTGCAATGAAGAATGAACAAAATAATAGTGAATAAAATATTGGTCACTGCTAATAATGGTCACCTTTTTATTCTGAATTTCCTTCTCTATCATATCATCTCCTAATCTTTCTTCAGCTGTTAGCTCATGTAGTTGGCTGCTTTCCTTAGCTGTTTCTTCATTTAGGGTTACTGGTGAAATGCTTTCCCACTCCTCCTTTTTGTCTGCAATCTGTTGTTTTCCTCACTTAGTTAACAAATAGCAAATAATTTAACTGAAAGAATACTTTCATAAAAATTGAAATACAAAAATATTTCTGTTTAGGCTCGTCTCTTACCTCTTCATTTGTTATCTCATTTCCTGCCACATCAGTTGCATCAACTGTTTCCTTTGGCTGATTTGTTTGAACAAAATCAGGTATTGCTGCCACTAGATGCTTCTCTTTGACTTCACTTTCTTCTGATTCCATGGTCTTTTCATAACTCTGCACTTCTGCGCTTGTGATTTTTTCACTTTCAACATCTTCGCTTGGATTTTCATGAGGCTGCAATTTTAGAACTTCTTCTGGTGTCCCACCATCTTTGTTGCTAACTTCATTTACATTATCCTTCTCAATTTCCACTTCCAAGGCTTCAACCTCTTTTGTGCCTTGCGTTGAAAAGCAAGCATTCTTTTCTATATTTTCCTCTTCTTGCATGTGCTGTTCTATACGATCGGATATGGCTGGAGTCTCATCAATCATTGCATCTGATGGCGTTTGACTTTTCTCTTCTGATTTCTCCTCAGTCACAAGAGTTGTATCGGAAGCAATTTCATCTTCTTTTGGTGCTTTGAAGTTTTGAAAATCAGGCCTAGAAGATAATCCAGCCACCTCTTTGATATCTTCTTTACTTTCACCACAATCCTCATCTTCTCTTACTTCTTTTGGACTCTCCTTTTGAATTCCATGCTCTTCTGGTAGTTCCATATGCAAGGATACCTCTTTTGTTTTTTTTGTCTGATTGTGCTCTTTCAATGTTTCTGTCAGGAGAGTTTGATCAGAACTAATTTCTTCTTCTGCTACCACATCCATTAATGCTGAAATTCCATCTTCTTGTTCCTCTGAGAGCAATTCAGAAGATGTCTTATTTTGCTCATCGAATCTCTGGACTGGTAGAGTCTGTAATGAAGCCTCAGATATGACTTCAGGAGCTTCTTTCCTCTCATCAGTTTCATCTTGACTTTCGTCCTTTTTGTCTTCATTGAATTCAAGGCTGGGTTGGGAAGCTTCCACATAATGATCTACAGATTGATGGACTACATCCACATCAGAAGCTTTCTTTCTTTCCTCAACTTCATCTGCATCTGCATCTTCTATCTGCTCTTCTGTCGCATTCTCATTATTCTCAGCTAAATGTTGTGATGCTAAGTTAGAGGAGTTTTCTTCTACTGCTATGCTATTAACTACATCGCCTTGTTGACTAGCCTCAACTTCAACTGTGCCTAGACTGCTTTCATCTTCAGTAGTGTTGGAAGCCTGTGCTGGCTTTTCATCTATCTGAGTTTCATCTAAGCTGGTTTCTGATGTTGTGATTTCCTTGATCTTGTCATGAGAACTATATGCTTCCTCTGTGATCTCCTTTTTCATTTCTTCTGATTCTTGAACTGCTGCTGTGGATGAGGACTTCTCATCGGCTTCATCTTGTTCAAGTGCTTCTTCTGTTTGTTTTGTAATCAATATTTCCTTTTCCATCACTGAGTCCTCTTGAACATCTGAATTGACTGTTTCTCCCTGTTCATTGGAGTCTAATTCTTTAGGTTGTTCAGTGGACATGGATTCTTCCGCCTGCTTAAGTTGCCATGGGTCACACAAATGTTAACGGAAGATATAAATACCGCAGCCTTGAAGCATATTGAAATGTGTTTTGTTTGTTATACTGACCTTCTCACCACTTTCACCTTCAGTAAGTTCAGTGTGGGATTCCTTTATGCCTTCCTTTTCCTCATTGGCAAGTTTGACAGTTTTATCTTCACCATCAGCTTCCTCAACATCTTGCACCTGATAATTTGACAAAAAATCTTAGTGCTGTATGTTTGGCAAACATAATTGCGCTAAACAAGAGCTTATATTCTTTTTTGACGCAGATGATTAATGGTTTATTTTCTCACCTCTTCAGTTAAGATGACAGCCTTTACTATCTCATCTGCATTTTGTGTTTCTTTGACATGATCTCTAGGTTCTTTTGGCTCTTCTTTTTCTTGGGTCTCATGATGCCCTTCTTCTTGAGATTTTTGTTCAACAAATTCAGAACTCTCATTCTGAAAGTTGGTCATTTTCTCCCCAAGTTCACTTTGGTTGGTATCACGGATTATTTCTTGGCTCTCTTCTGTCATAGTTTTGGGGGCACATTCCTGCTACACAGTGATAATTAATTAGTTACTGGAAGGCAGAGACAGGAATATAAGGTCATAAACATTTAAAGTAATTTCATGATATGTTCTCAACTTATTACAATGATAAGACGTATACAATAATGATTCATTCTTCTTGTATTCCAAAGGTCCATTAGCTCTGATCAGTGTTTTTCAAGAACAAAAAAGTTCAAGATTTTTGTTTGGTATGCAAGTATAATGAGACCAATGATTTTTTTTGAAGTTCAGTATTTCATTTTTATTGTTGGGGATTAAGTGAAGTGAATTAATTTGAGTTATTTGCTTGTTATAACTTATAAGGTTATGCAAATGAGAGAGAACAACATGTCTCTGACCTGTTGTGTTAAAATTTCAGTGTTTTCAGTGTCAGCAGCTTCAAGCTCCTTGTTGTCCGTTCCTGCTTCCACTTCAGCTCTTGCTTTCTCTTCTGCAACAACTTCTGTTAAGCTTGATTTTGATTTCTCTTCTGCATTCTCATCTAATATGTCACTTGCTTCGCTGGTCACAAGGTCAGATTCTTGTGATGGCATTGTCGAACATTCTTTCAATATATCATCTGACATGTGGGCCGAAGGTGTCTCACTAGCAGTAGCATTAGTTTGGTCTTCAGTACCTGCAATAGGAGCTTCCTTTTGTATTCCGTGCTCAATTTGCTCTTCAACTTCATTTTCTACTACTGCTATCTCAGGGTCCCTGCTTTCATCTAAGTTGGTGTCATTCTCTGATTCGGCAACAACATCCATCTGGTGAAGTTTGTCACTTTCCATGCCCATTTCTACTGGTTCCTTGCCCCGTGCAAGAGTGGAATTTTCCATCTCCACTTTGTCTTCTGATTCACCTTCCTCGTGTTTTGTTTCTTTTGTAGCAGTTGATGCATTGTTAGATTCATCGATGTCATGCTTCTCTTTCTCAAATGTTTCTTCCTTGCTTTCTTCGTCCAAGGTGGGGATCTTAGCAAGGCTTTCATTGACTTCTTTCTGCAGCATTGTTTCTTCAGATGCCTTTGCAGGAGTGAGTTCACTATTTGGTTCTTCATTGTCCTTCAAGGTCTCGGATTCTCTCTCCTCCACGTAACCTCTTTCTTCGACTGGTTCTGTGAATTCTGTCTTTGAGTCTTTAATCTGTGAGACACATTGATCTCTAAATAAGCAACTAAGCTTGGTAGCCAAAACATAAATGCCAAAGATAGTTCTTTAACTGACCTCTTCTTTCAAATCTGTTATATCTAGGTCATCTTCCTTTTCCTTCTGTAAGGGATCTTCATGCATCTCTCTTGCGATCACCTCAATTTTGTCCTCTACTATACTGTCTTGTTTATCCTTGTCTTCAGCCTCCGCCGCTGTTTGAATGATCTCCTGCACCTGCATGATTCATGAAGTTCTTGTTAAATAGAATAGAAATGGAACACGTAGAAAATGATACATGCTATAAAGCTTGAAAATTGGGTGGTTCTTGGGCTGATTTGACCTCTATGATATCTTTGGATGCAATCTCTTCACTCACTTCTGTAGACTGGTCCTTCTCTTTGATATCCTCCCCTGGATCTTCTTTGTCAGTGGCCTCCTTCACGTTGGTTATAGGTTCTATTGCTAGGGTTGGGTTTTCACTTTGTAAACATTCTTGTTCTGTCAAGTTGGTGATTCCATCAATCTGGTTTTTCTCCTTTACAGCATTGTTGATGGTTCTAGCAGTTTCATGTCCCTCAAAATTCTGCATAAGAAATTGATTTTTAGTTAACAAACATGTAGGCTAAGCTTGATGAAGGACATCTCATGCTTAATTTCATACTGACCTCCGTGCTTGACTGCCCAGTGATTTTTTCATCACTTTGGAGGTCCTTAGTTTTATCTTCACCCACCGATTCTTGTGAATTGCTTTTGACATTCTCTTCTGGGATCTTTTCTTTGACATCCTCTCCCACTTCAGCTTGTAATGTTGTTTCCGCTTCCTGAATGTTTTCTGGTTCGAAGGTTTGCTCCACTATGTTGTCATTAGACACAGACTTCTCTTCGCCTTTACTTTCGGTGTCATTGCCTGCAGCAGATGTTTGAGTGCATCACAATCTGGCATACTCCTTTTCTCTCTTGCATGCACATGCACTCGCATACTATATACTTTTTCTTTTATGAATGAATAGTTTTGTGTATGAGATCAAAAGAAGTAGTGGGTTGGTGATACTCGTGTCTCCTTAGTGTGAATGGAGGGGGTGGTGAAGCAAGTTACTATTGATCAGAGTTCATAATTCCTGTACTATACAAATACTAGAGCTCGTACATTCGGTTTAATTCTTGTTGTGTCCAGCATCAGAGTTTTGTACTTGGGTTTTTGAGTTTAAAGAACTTACTGCTTGCTGCCGAGATTTCCATCTGTGGATCACATTCTTCCATGTTTTTCCCTGCGTCCTTAATGTCCAAATTATCTTTGGAGTCAGAAACGTCTTTCAGTTTTTCATCTTCTGCTTCGGTAGTTTGTGAGACGAGTTTTGGTGTTGTTTCCTCTCTTGTGGACACTCCACTTTCTTCGTCAACCAGCTCCTGATGTTTGAAATCGGAGGATTTCTCCAGCTTTTCACCTTCTGGTAGTGTTATTTCTTGCTCCAATGAACGGTTCGGGTGCCAGTCATCAGCATTCTTGTTTTCTATCTCAACATCAGCACCTTGAGCCTTCTCATCCAATGTTGTTGGTGGTGAAATCTGCAACAGTGATACAAGACTTTGTGAGACTTGGCAAATCTTTTTCAGTTACTGATGCCACATTATTCCCTTTCACGATGTGAAAACAATAAAATAAGATGAACAAGTCTTGAATCAAGAAAAAGATTTGAGATTGTGTAATTTTAACCTCTTCATTCGGGATACCAGTATCACTGATAACATTTGTTTCATTTGATTTCTCTGCTTTTGCTTCTTCATCAAAGTAGTCTTCCTGGTTTTTTATTTCATTTGAAGCAGCCATCTCTGTTTCCTTGGATACTTTCTGGGAGCTTTCAATCTTCTCGTTTTCTGGTTCATGTTTCTGCATCAGATTTTCTTTGGGTCCTGGCATTTCCTCTGGACAAGCAACTTCAGTGATGCTGTCTTCAGCTACTATTATGGTATGCACATCCTCACCTCTGCCCTCTCCTGCTGATGCCTCTGACAAAATTTGCTCCTCGCCTACGCTTTGTTTACCTTCCTCATGGTTCGAAACCAAATCGTCAAGTTTCTTTTCAGGATTCTTTTCTTCCCTACCCTTTCCAGATTCACTGTCATCAGCTTCCCCTGTTTTGTCCGGGATTTCAGTTTCTTTGTGCTCCTCTTTGCAAGCCACACTTGGCGTCAGCTCAAGCTGGTCTCCTACTGTTGAAAGCAAGACTGATGGCTGGTCGATTTTGTTTTCAATAACCTCTACTTCTCTACTGTCATTCTGATTGATGCTTATTGCCATCCCTAAACTTCTGTCTCCTGTGCTTTCTTGAGTGATCTCAGTTACAGTACTCGTAACAGCGTCTTTGCTTTCATTTTCTATACAATCTGTGATTGTTTCAACACTATCATCAGAGTCGCTCAGTTTATGTTCAGCAGTGTGGATAACAGCTTCTTTCGTCTGCCCAAGGCTGGCCTCAAGGAAGCTGCTAACTTCTCTGATAGTTTCTTGCTCATCACTCTTATCTGTTTCCTTTCCTTCTTCCTCATTTTGCTTTGAGCCATCAGTTTGTTTTTCAGCAACTAAAACCAGCTCATTTTCAACTACATCGGCACATTCATTCTTAACATGCCCAAATTCATTGTTTGTTATCCCTTTTCCTTCGATTTCCTTGCTCCTGTCTGTGACTTCGTTATCGTTGGTTCCTGTCTCTTCTACTGCGTCAACCTTTTCACGAGCGTGATAAGTTTGTTCACCAACAACATTGGCAACGGTGGATGATTCTACAAAACCTTCACCCTCCAGCGGTCGGGCATTGCCGTTAATGCCAGATTCAACTAAGACATCTGTTGATGTCTTGACGTTTTCTGATTTAACCAAGTAATCGGCAATTTCAGTTGGTTGATTGAACTCCGCTGGGGACAATTGGCTATTAGCTCCTCTTTCCTGGACAATGGAAAACATGTGTTACAACTTGCATATAAAGAAAGGACTTGTGCGTTGCCACTATACCAATCTTAGAGTTCCTAACACTTTGGCTGTGTCAACGTGGCATATAATGACTTCTAATCTGAGTGTTGTTGATCATGAATAATTGCCAAAGGGAATTAAGATCGCTTGAATTCTTTCAGACAATTAGCTTAATGGTTAGGAAAAATGCAGTCAGCATTAGGAATTTGCAATTTTGTAAGCAAATGTTAAAATTCATTTGACTTGTAACAATGCAAAACAAAAAAACATCCACAGCTTGGTATATGCGAATGGAAAGCTTGTTATAACAGTACAAAATCCCGGTCATTAAATATTTTTGTGGTCCAGTCCAGTTAGTTATTTTCTTTCTTTTTTGAAAAAAAAGAAAAAGAACTATCATTATATGGTCGGATAATAGCTGAGCAGCATTGATGTAAGTCTAATGTTTTAACCTACACGTAATCTTTGTTTTGTAGCAATCTAATTTAGAGAATTGAAACAAATGTCAAGGATACTTTGATCTGGTTGATTATTGATTGACTAATAGATAGAAGACTAGAGTCATCTCCATAGGAGAACAGAGATGTGAAGAAAGTCTTTACTAGGAACTATGACTAGGAAAGACGGCTACTGTCTTGATCTTGGATTGATCAGGAGGAGTAAGATAGAGGTTACGGCTTTCTCATGTTGATCATGATGTTCAGTATAAACATTTGATCTGCTACTCTAAAAGATTCAATTAGTATGATTATGATACATGTTATGCCTGGTGCATCATGTGACAAATGATCTCTTCAATGTTTTTGATCATGATTCTATTACAAGAATTCAAAATTCTGATGAGATGCAGCACGAACTGAAGCTAAAAACGTGTGGTGGAAAGAGAGGAAGTTTAGTTTTACATACCAGTAAGGCCACTGGCTCTGCAGTTTGAGCTTCAGTTGCCATGTCATGCAGGACTGCTTAGAAATATGCTTGAATCTTGGTTTCTTTGATCCAGCGGGCTTTAGAAGTAAAAAGCTTAAGGTATCTTCGTTCTCCACTTAATTTTCATTTCCCTGCGTTTAAAAGTCTTTTAAATCTTTAATCTGTGGACTATTAGGTGTGCTTGTAATAGTTCACTGATGTTATTTACTAAAATGTGCTACAAAATGACAAAATGCCACTTGGGTTCTTGCTTATGTTGATCAGTGAGTTGGAAAGTTATGCTTTGGTCCTACAGATAGAAAAATCACATGCCCTACAGCTCTATTGAACTTAAACAGTCAATTGGGTCAATTTCTTTTTCAGTATGATGAAATCTTTTCTAGTTTTTCCACAAACAGAGATATATGCCATGCTTTTTATAAACAGCTTCCTTCTTGTCATATGGTTTGCGTTAGTTTGCTAGGGGTTCTAGCTCCCTTTGTGTATAGAATTAGTTGGCTATGATTTCTTTTGATGCAGATGATTCATTCAAGCCATGACCCACTTTGTGTTTCTTACAGTAGACAATACTCCCATGTTTATATGATCATTATCCAAGATTCTGCATTGGAAAAATGCCGGAAGGAATCACTTTTCTGTCTATAGTCAAGGAAAAATTGGAGTTTAGCGGGAGTACTGTTGCTATAGCAAAATCATTTTGATGTATTAATAAGGGTAATAGCTTAAAATACCCCTGTACTAACCGCGAAAAACAAATTCCTCCCCCGAACTTCAAAAATGCTAATATACCTCCCCTGGACTATTGTTTTCGGGCAAAAAGGTATTAACTATTTGCTACTATTTTCTGCTAAAAGCTACCATGGCTAAATGTTGAGTTGAACTAACGATCTTTTTAATTAAATGATAAAAGTGTTAAATCATTCACGCTTAATTGATAGATAATTCTTAGTTTTAATCAACTATATAACATTTAAGAAACTAAACTTGTCATGTACCCTTACAATTAGTTTCATGGACCTAATTCACTCTAAATAAAAATTAATTTCGTAAACAGAAAAATAATCACCAGACACTTATAGGTTTGAAGTGAACTAAACTAGATGTGTACATGAGGATAGGATCTGGAGTGTTTTTTTTTAAATAAATAAAAAGTGTTGTTGGGACATTGTACGAGGGATGTGATGATAAGAATATTGGTGATGTGTAAGAATAATAAATTCATTGAGGGGGAGAGGGTAATCGTGGTCTGAATCGTCATCAAATCATATAATTAAATTACGTTGTTTCTTTCTTTCTTTCTTTCTTTGTAAAGATTAAACTTTTGACCTCTTTCGTTTAAACCGGTCATGGCACAACAACGGTGATGTGGATGGTGGGCGATGATTTGTCATCAGCCACATCAGTCGTGCTGGACATATCCGCCGTCCGTGTGGCTAAAAGTCTGAAAAGGAAGGTGTAGAATTATGATTTTTTTTTTTACTGTTTCTTATTCTCTCATCACTATTTCAATAACTTATCTAAACATTTATATCAGAAAGTTAAAACATAAAACGACAATTTGGAAAATGATTTTTGATAAATAATTAAGTACGATGTGCGAAAAGCCAGGTCTTCTTATTGCAAGATGCGTAGACCATGAAAAATAATTTCAATCAAACCGACCAAACAAAAACTTTTTGTTTTTTATGGCCGCCGCCCAAATGTGCATGCACCATTCTTTTCATTACAATAATTATATACATTTTGATTCAAGAAATTAAAATTTTCATATCTTGTCATTGTCATTGGATAAAATCCTCTTTACCAATTTGATGTCTATCCATAGTACCTTGCTCGGGCTCAATCAAAGTATCAAACTTATTGACATTTTATCAAATGAGTTTTAATTAGGCATTAGGAGTTGTTTTTTTTTTCTTTTTAAAGTACCCTGTGTACTCTGCAAATTAACTACTCTATTTATAAAGTTTCTTCTACGACTTTCGACTCTATTAGAGTATGAAGTACTATCTTCATTTGGATATAGTTATCGTAAAAAATAACTAAATAAGAACCAACTTAATGATTAATACTGTAATTAATTTATATTTTTTTACCAATTTTGTATTATATTTTATATCGGTATCACTATCTTCAGATTCTTCACAACTCATAGATTAATAATACACTTGGACAAGCATTACTATATATCATATCGGACGCATCTGATTTAGGACTACAGGTTCTTCATGCTTAGCTTTATCACCATAATCAATTCCCTAACTAAGCAGCAGCCTCTATATAGTAATTGCGTGTCTTGGATGTGCGCCGCCCAAATAAGAAAGAAGATGCTTATGTTCGGTATGCTAGTCAATTGTTGATGCCGACCCGCATTAAATTCGTTAAACAAGTTTTTTTTTAAAAGGAAAATAGGACTCTCATTCAATACGTGAATCATTTCTACAAATCAGAAGACACAACTCTTCTAGCTAATTCATGGGCAACTGTATTTCCGCATCCGAACCTGAGAAGATGAGCTTATATATGATTTCAATTTCATCATTGAATTATTGGATGATCGATTCAGTCATATTTTTGTTACTGATCATTATACGGTAATAAAATTTATTAAGTCATATAAAAAAATCTCTACAACTACATTTACCGCAAAAAGAAATTAATCAAACATACATTACTGATTAACAGCATTATCATATAGGCTAATTAAGCTTTTATTAGAGTTAGAACTTGAAACTATTATGGAGCTCTCCTTTTTTCCCCGAACTCAAAACTTTAGAAAGTGGGCCACAAAATAAGCCCATCAGTGGTAATATACCAGTTGGGCTTCTGCAATAGATACCAGTATAGGCTTTCAATTTTGTGACTTCTTGTAACACCAATCACCCATTCCGAAACTATGTCGTTTAGCTAAAGGAAAAAACGCGTACCGACTATTGTGCCTTGAACTAGCACCGCCATCATCACTCCAAGAAATAAAAAATATTTATAAAAAAATTCTGGAAGGGGCAAATCCGGAACATGAATAGCGAACAAATAGAGCGGGAAAAAGAGCCGTTGCCGATCAAACCACCAAATTTTGGCGCCAAAAGGTGCTTCACTCGGTTTTGTCTGCCCGTATTAATCCCGGGCAGCCGCCCAATCTCTTTGCTTTATTTTGGGTTTGGTCCAGTCAAATATATATAAATCCCTTTTCTTTTCTTCATCCCTCACACTCTCATTAAAAATTTCTCTTTTTCAGTTTTTCTTTCTCCCTTTCAAACCCATTTTTTTTCCTCCCCTCCATTTCCCTCTCAAAAAAGGAAAACACAGAAAGGAAAAAACAACTTAGTATCCAAAGATCCTTTTCCCTCCACCTTTGTTTTCTTGAATTATTTCTTGATACTTGATTCCAGAACCAAGAACCCTTCTTTTCCTTTCTCCTGTTTGTTCTTCTTGTTCTCTTGAGAGTTGGTTTTATGGGGTTTTCAAAGAAGACGCAAGTGGATTCCGGCTTGGACTCTGAATCCAAGAAATGGGTCATCGCCGGAATAGCAATAAGGACTTCTTCACTCAAGCCGGTAAACACTAAACCTCGCTCTGGCCGCGGCGGTGGTGATGATGATGATGAGGAGCGCTCTACCACACCCACCGCGAAAGAGGCCAGAATACCGGAGAGATTGCCCTGCCCACCGGCGCCAAGGAAGCGGCGGCCGACTTCAAGGTGTCACTACAATGGTGTTAGGGAGTTCTTCACTCCTCCAGACTTGGAATCAGTGTTCAAATTCCATGTTGAGAAAGCTAATTAAGAGTTAATTAGATTAGTGATTTGGCCTCTAAGAAAAAAAAGGCTTAAGTTAACAAAAAGCAGGGATTTTGTAGTGTTTTTTAAATCTCTTTTCTCTTTTTGTCCTTTTTATATAAGATAGAAGTCTATGTTATTTGTAGTGATTAGTAGAGTGATTAAGAGTTGAAGATGTACAAAGCTATGATATTTATGAAATGGGTAGTCTAGTTTTCTGTTGTTTATCAGAAGTTTTGTGTTTTTCTTATGCAATTTTAATTCTTTTTTCTTTTGGGCTCTGTTTTATGTTGTTGCTGTTTTTGTGAGAGTGAGATTGTTGGTTTTCTTGAGACAGCTTCTTGTTTAAGGAAAATCTTAGTTGGCTTGAAATGAATAGATACAAATTACCTTTTTCTTTTGTTTACTGTCTAAATCCGAGTTTTTGTTAAGTAGTGGAGAAATGGCAGGACTAGGCAGCAGAGAGGTACTACTACTCATCAACAACATTTTCCCTGTTTATTCCCTGCACCATTAATCAATCAACCAAACACTACTCTTGCAATTATCGATCCCTCTCCTCTCTTCTCTCTCAATAATTAGTTGCTTGCAGAGATATTTTTTTTGATTTTTCAGCCAAAAGTTTGAGCATTCACACTGACTCTTTACCTTCCATTGTCGATTCCTCTCCCCCCACCACCAAACGAATTAACCTAAAGAATGGTCCATACACGAGTACAATGACCAGTTGTGCGAATCAATAGTCCAATAGTTTCATACGTGCGAAGAATATTATCAAGAAAAGCAGCTAGGAAATGTATAACAAAAGTTCCCAAATTCTTTCTCATGGCTGATGAGGGGCAACTCCTACTACTACTAATTTAAGGATGGGTACTCCTTTAGTTTTCTGATGACCCACTTGATGACCCAACTAGCCAAAAACCCCAATACCATCTTCTCCTAATATGCCTTCTTCCACTGATTATAAAATGTCAAAAGTCATATAATGTGAAAGGTTAGAAAGAATCCAATGTGGGGTTGAGTGATTGTTTTGTTCACTTTCAAGTTCCAAGCACTTGATGAAAATGACATTTTAAAAAAAAATTGGGTTTTGGGACGGGAAATTGATGTTTTTATTTCTTTTATGCATATATATGGCAAGTCAATATTTTGTAGATGAAAATAAAGTGTCTTGTTCTATTAAGAGTAGAATGATCTTGGGTTCGTTGGCCCGAAATTCACTTGGACCAATAACCAACGGGGGAGTAGTAGCATTAGGGAAAGGCTTGACAGAGGGGCGGCTACTGATGAGTGGAGGAGTTGCTTCCCCGAGGCTAAGGTCATGCACCTTCCCCGTATTGGGTCGGATCATTGCCCGATTCTGATCAAGCTCACTGCTGATCGCCACAAGACCCAGAGAGGCAGGGTGTTTCGTTTTGAGGCGGCTTGGCTCCGGGAGGAGTCGTGTTTTGAGTTCGTCAGAGATATGTGGAGTGGATCGGATTTCCGGGAGTCCCGTGACCCGCTTGATCAGTGCCTGAAGCTTTGTGGGGTAGAACTATCTAAGTGGAGTAAGGAGGTGTTCGGTAATGTCCATGCGTCAATTGTCCAGAAGAGAGATCACCTTGGGTTTCTTCTCCACCTGCCTGCTTCGGACCCCACTCTCGAGGAGATTGATCGTGTTAGTAAGGAGATCGAGGAGCTTATTTATAGGGAGGAGATTATATGGAAGCAACGGTCCCGGGTCCTCTGGCTTGGGGTGGGTGATAGAAATTCCAAATTCTTTCACGCTAGAGCCTCCCAACGGAAGAAGAAGAACACTATTTCCCGCATCCTTGATGAGTCGGGTATCTGGAGGGTGAATCAGGGGGATGTGGAGAGGACTTTCCTTGAGTTTTATAAATCTTTATTCTCTTCTGGAGGTTGCAATCTTGAGTCTCCGGTTCTCCAAGCTGTCACTCCGCGTGTCTCTAGTTACATGAATCTGAGTCTTGACCGGGTCTTCACTAGTGATGAAGTCTTTAGAGCCCTTAAGCAGATGCACCCCACGAAGGCCCCTGGCCCGGATGGGATGCCTCCTCTCTTTTTTCAAAAGTTCTGGTCCTTCTTGGAAGCCCCTGTCTGTAAAGCAGTGCTTGGTATCCTCAACGAGGGAGAGGACCCGAGTTACCTTAATCACACCTTCATCACCCTTATTCCTAAAGTTGCCAACCCTACTACTTGCTCCCAGTTTCGCCCTATCAGCCTGTGTAACGTTGTTTTCAAGTTGATCACTAAGGTGATGGCGAATCGCCTGAAGAAGATTCTTCCCTGTATTGTGGCGGACAATCAGAGTGCTTTCATTCCGGGCAGACTTATCACTGATTCCGCCCTGATTGCTCAGGAGATTTTTCATGGGATGAATATTAAACGCTCCGGGCCTGGTTGGATGAGTGTTAAACTTGATATGAGTAAGGCTTATGATAGAGTTGAGTGGAGCTACCTCGAAGCGATCATGTCCCGGCTCGGTTTCTCTGACCGTTGGATCTCGCTTGTCATGCGCTGTGTTAATTCGGTCTCTTACTCCATCCTTCTCAATGGGGCTCCTGGCCCCTCTTTCCGCCCTGAGAGAGGCCTTCGTCAGGGTGACCCGTTATCTCCCTACCTTTTCCTCCTGTGTGCTGAGGGTCTTTCGGCTATGTTTCAGGCTGCTGCCTCAGCCAACAGGATTCACGGTTACTCGGTTTGTCGTGGTAGTCCTGATATTAGCCACTTGTTCTATGCTGATGATAGCCTTATTTTTAGTAGGGCTGAGGTGGAAGAGGCAGGAGTAGTTAATTCGATTTTAAAGGATTACGAGGAAGCGTCTGGTCAGAAGGTCAACCTTGATAAATCGGCGGTCTTCTTCAGTAAGAATGTGAGTTCTGGAGTCAAGTCGCGTGTGGCTGCCAGACTTGGGATGGTGGTTACAGATTCCTTTGGCTCTTACGTCGGTCTCCCTGTCTCCTTTGGTAGGGACAAGAAAAGGATATTTGCTTCGATCCGAGACAGAGTCTGTAAGAGGTTGGGGGGTTGGAATGAGAAAAGGTTGTCCCAGGCGGGGAGGGAAGTCTTGATTAAATCGGTCATCCAGTCTATTCCTACGTATCTGATGAGTTGTTTTGAGATCCCTATTTCCATTTGCGATGATCTGGAAAAAGCTACTAGAAGGTTTTGGTGGGGGGGTCGTGAGGATGAGCGCAAGTTGCACTGGGTTTCCTGGGATAAGCTTTGTCGGTCTAAGGAGGTGGGTGGTTTGGGTTTTAGGAAGGTGAGGGAATTTAACCTGGCCCTTCTTGCCAAGCAGGGCTGGAGGATTCATAAGCACCCGAACTCTCTGCTCACCAAGATCTTGAAAGCGCGATATTTTCCGCATTCTGACTTCCTGGAAGCCGGTGTGGGTTCTCATCCTAGCGTCGTCTGGCGGAGCATTCTTGCTGGTCGTGAGGTTCTCCAGAATGGTTGTTTTTGGCGGGTGGGGAATGGGAGGAATATCAGGATTTGGAAGGTTCCTTGGCTCCCCTCGGTTTCGGATGGGATGATCTCATCCCCTGTCTCGATGCTTGGGGAGGAGGCCACTGTGGCCGAGCTTATCGATTCAGATCGGCGGTGTTGGAAATCCGATCTTGTGGAACAACTCTTTTTACCGCGGGAGATATCAGAAATTCTAAGCCTGCCGCTTGTTCGGAATGGGGCGAATGATACTCTTGTGTGGAGGGGGACTACTAGTGGTAAGTACTCGGTTTGCAGTGGTTACCACAATCTTATTACTACTAGTACGCAGACGAATTCTGCCCTGTCTGGAGGTTGGTGGAAATTTTTATGGGGCCTGTCTATTCCGCCGAAGTTGAAGAATTTTATTTGGAGATTGGGGAATGACTCCCTCCCGACCAGAGTTAATCTGGGTAGAAGGGGTCTTGCTTTAGACCCGGTTTGCCCTTGCTGCAATGGGGAGGCGGAATCGGCTTCACACTTGCTGTTGTCTTGCCCTTTCGCTTCCGAGGTGTGGGCTAGGTTTGATCACTGGAGCAGGATCCCTCCGGGGCATGGGCAGAATTGGGTTGTTTGGCTTTCTGCTGCTAGGGGGGCTCTTGACCTTCCGGATCTCGAGCTGCTTCTGGCCATTCTCTGGTCGCTTTGGACTTCGCGAAATCGTAGGATTTTCTGCCAGCGGGCTGAGTCGGCCTCTGAGGTCTTCTTTAGGGCCGGTAAGTTCTTAGCTGATTTTGTTGAGGCCCGGGGATCGCAGCAGAGTCCCCCTCCCCCCTCTCCCCAGCTGATCCAGCCCTTGTTGCCTAGTTGGGAGCCTCCGCCGGCTGGAGTGATTAAAGTCAACACTGACGCTGCTGTTGGAGCCACGGGCTTAGGTCTCGGCTTTATCGCTCGTAACGATAGGGGTGGAATTATCTTCTCCGGGGCCATTTTCCTCCCCAACAGGTCTGTCCCGCAAACGGCCGAGGCCTTAGCGATGCGAGATGCTATGTTTCAAGCCAGGCAGTGGGGTTGCGAGAGGATCATCATTGAGTCGGACTGCCTCCAGAACATCTTGGCTCTGTCTAGTGGTGATTTCCCTTTAAATTACTCGGGTTTGGTGCTGGAAGAGGTTCACCGCCTTGCTTCTTCGTTTCGTTGCTGCTCCTTTTCGCATACTAGTAGATTCTCCAACGTCCCAGCTCACGAGTTAGGTCGTTTGGCTCTGATTTCCAGATTAGGAAATGTTTGGTTAGGGGAATGCCCCGAGGCGATCGCGCCTTTTGTTTCTGCTGATGGTGTCTAATATATGGTTATCTTCCCCGTCAAAAAAAAAAAAAAAGACTAGAATGATCATGTGTGTACATGGGTTGTTAATTGAAGCATCAATTAGTCTCTTTGTAGAGAATTTAATCACAATCATTACTAATTTTCTTTCATCTACTGAAGACTATTCTAAAATCTTCTTAAATAACTCCAAACTCATCGAACATGATTGATTATATTACCGAAACAACCTGCTTAAGTAAAATTTACTCGAAAATATAACTATGAAAATACTAAAAGTTTGTGCAACTGAACAAATCTGAATGCTTATTTGGTAACTAAGCCAAATCTTAATGTGGATTATACAAACATATATATTTGCGTTTGTCATTAAGAACATATAAGAGCCAATATTTTTTAATGGAGCAGACAAGATATGTGTTGCATTGCATGATCAAGGGATTTGTTTTAAAGGTGATAAGGCCCATAGGGGGTTGTTTACCTAATTCATGGTTCTCTTTGCATTAATAAAAACTATCTAAAGTTTTCTAGGGATCATGATACTTTAACAAAAGCATACAGTAAAGTTTTATTAAAAAAAACTGTACTAAAAGATTTTGCTCCTTTTTTTTTTTTTTTTTTTACACAACAATTAACATTATAATTTTATAATTGGTCTAATTGAAACCACATGCAATCAGAGATTGTGATTGAGGTTGTTTTATTCACTGTCTTCTTTTGTAAAAATATTTCTTTATCTAGCAGATAATTTTTGACGCTGTATAGGGAGCAAACAGGTTATCATCATGTATAATCATGTAGCTGATTATCTGCCAAGTGTCACTAGAAGAACTTCTGAATTAAATCTCACATCCGTCTATAAAAATAAATACCTCGAGAGGGATTGTAGCGCGATGACCTTGCACACGCCCCACCTTTCGCTCGATACATACCTCGGCCTCTTACTATTACCTTAGGCTTATTACTATTTCTAGTCAATATTCGTTACTATTCTAGTTAATAATACTGTCAATGATTAGCACTCCGCCTATTTATACTCACTTCTTTTTCTAGTTCTAGGGAAAAATGGTTTTTGGGGAAATTAAAGCACTTTATTTTGATGCTTTAAGAGTAAAAGCTTAGCGAAAAACATAAAGTTTGCGACCCAGTCGTGTAATCAAACTTTACCGACGAGGTAGAAGAACATATTTGTTGCCCACCGTGTATTTTTTAGCACTTGTGTCAGCTAGAGTTTGAGATGCTTTGGTGCTGAATTTGGCGAACCAAGCAAAACGATCCAGACTTCAACTAGAGGGCTTCTTCTTTGTTTGTTAGCGACGGAAATTTATATCTGTTTTTAACTTCAATGCTCAAACTAGACAATGCTAAGTCAAGTGCTTGCAAAGAACAACTAATGAAAAAAGATCGAACTAGATGAAGTGCGTTTATTATAGAATAGTCAAATGAAAGTAGTCTCAAAT
The DNA here is from genome assembly GCA_963691705.1 of Viola odorata. Taxonomy (NCBI): domain Eukaryota; kingdom Viridiplantae; phylum Streptophyta; class Magnoliopsida; order Malpighiales; family Violaceae; genus Viola; species Viola odorata. The sequence continues at coordinate 67,535,456 of OY829541.1, forward strand.
CGAAAAAAGGATAGGTAAAATATACTAATTAAAACACTAGTTATTTGTGGAGAATTTTGTGCATGTGATGGCATTCATTCAATTCAATCCAATGAATGAAATGAAACACAAAACTAGTTCTCCAGGTAAAATGACTTCATCACTAGCTACTAGCTACTAGCTGGTGGAGAGAGTTTAAATTTAATGAGAGGGAGGTGTCTTGTTGATAGATTTACTTGTCTGTGGGGACCAAAACTGACATCAGCAAATTGATAAAGGACAATTTTTTGACTGCTATATGTGATATGTCCTTTAATAAATTAAAACTACTTTGGTCCACCAAACTTATCCGGAATTCTTAAATTAATAATATATAAAATTAAAAAATATTGACTTATGTCGTCCTAAAATATTGTCGTGATAGAAATACTGACATTTTTACTAATTTTTATACTAAAAAAACACGTGATATTTTTCACATTCACTCGGTAGTTATTTATTTAAATAAAAATAACGATATAACCTAATTCGAAAGGAATAAACCACAATCATATCTTAACACATCAGTTAATACAATTTTATTAATAAAATAATTAGTATTCCAAATATTATTTAAAAAAATAGTGCTACTTGCAAATTGTTTTTGAAAGCATACTTTTATTTCTTTTCTTCTTCTTTTTTTTACATTTTTAAGTTAAGATATACTAGTAAATAGTAAATATAATTCCATGAGAAAATCAAGTTTTCTAGAATTTTAAAATATTTATTTTTGAAGGAAAAAATATTTCAACATATTTTTAACAATGAAACAAGGAATACTAAGGTTGAAAACTTTGCTTGGAGTCTATTTCTTTTCTCCGACATTTGGGAGTCTGTCTCCTGGAACCTCCAAAACAAGCTGTCATATCTTAAGGTACAATGAAATGCAATTCATGAATAGCTAGTTTTTGTTGTTTACAATAGGACACTTGGCGATTGGCATGCAATTTGTCACAAGTTACTACTCATTTATGTAAAACTCATGCTATTAATTAATTAGTTTTATTGATAATTAATAAAAAAATGTAAGGTATTGAGTTTGAATCTTTTTATAAATTAAAATTGTCTAAAAAATAATGTATGTACATAAGAATGAGTATTATAGAGCTGGAAGAAAGTTTTGATGATGTGGTAATTAACTCTAAAAATATACACATTCTAAAGTCATTTAAACATCACCCAATGATTAACGAACTTACAATCGTATAGATCAATAGAGTTATTCTAACTTAATTAGAAATTTCGGGTTTGAGTCATAAGTACGTAGTTGCGTTAAAACTTGTAAGGAAGAGATTTGTCACCCTTCAAGAATCAAGATTTTGTCTGACTCGAGTCTGTAGTAGTCGACACCCAATGCAGTGTCCGGATATCGATAGTTTTAATAAATAAAAAACTCATTTATATATACAACGTTATTATAATACTCACTCTATTTGGATATAGTTGTCGTAAAAGATAATTATGTAAGAATCGAGGTAATGATTAAAATTACAATTATTTTACATTTTCTACAAACTCTACCCTTCTAAATTGTTTCCAATGTAAAAGGCTTACTCTTTGGAGGGAGATTAATTAGGGGTATAAACAAGAAAGTGAAGTGATTTACATTGAAAACTACAATTTGACAATTAAAAAAGATAAAAAAATTTAAAAAATTATATATAGGGAATAAATAAATTAGTGATTAATTAATTGAGATTGATGGATAATTTTACCTATTCTAAAAAAATAAGAGGATAATTTTACCAAAAAGAAAAAGAAAAGGAGATCTATGGATAATTAGTGGATTGGTGAAAGAAATTGAAATGTGGGATATACTCCTTCCGAATTCTAATAAATAACGTTTTAAAATCGGATATGAAAATTAAGGTAGTGATTGTTGAGGGTATTTTTAATATTAAAAATTATCTCTTTTATATTAAATAAGCTGAGCAATAAGTATTATTTTCTCTCCTCTATATTAAATAAATAAATTATAAAAAGTTATTTATTTAAAATTAAATTTTGTAGCCTATAACATTAAAAGAATCTAGAGGAATTATTATCTTGACTGCTTATATAAATGTCTTAACGGTTAACACACTTAACAAGGCAAAATAATTGGCACATGTCAGCGGATATAACTGGCGAAATTAAGAGAGAGAGAAGGAATCCAATGCATGAAATAAAGGATAAGGTCATAGACATGCACAGATGGGCCTCCCAAGGAATCCAAAGTGAGATCACAAAAATAAAATAAAAAAACACACACAAAAAGATTCAGTAACTTGTGACAGATTGATAAACAAGTGTCAATTAATAATATTCGTATTAAATTAATCTATTAAATACTCCCTTTTATTTTAATTAAACGTCGCTTTAATCTTGAACATGTATATTAAGGAAATCAAATGATTTACTGTTTGAGACAATTTACCTCACGTTCGAGAAAAAGTAAATGATAAAATTGTCTCAAAGGGAGTCATCCGATTTTTTTAATATGCGTGCCCAAAGTCAAAACGTCAGTTAATAAAACTAAGAGGGAGTAATAAAATATTTCTAATAAATAATTACATGATTAATGAGAATAAAGGAAGTAAAATAGCAAAACAATGAGTATATGAAAAGTATTTTATTACCAAAAATACATCTTTAAAGAAAAGAAAAAACACTTTCTTTATGATTGTTGCATTGCATGTATAACAACTATGAAATTTTATTTTATCTATTTAAAACCAAAATGCTCACTAATCCATCTTCTAATTCACGAGATTAATTTTCTATTTTATTTTTATTTTTTTGGTGTTGTAATTTTTTTTTATAAGCAACAGTATTTATTGTTGGTCAAAAATGCAACAGGTATTTATTTTCTTATAAAATTATTTTGTCTCGATGATAAATGAAAACAAAAATAAATATTTTTTAATAAAAGTTTAAAAAACAGAAGCCATATCAGTCATCGACTCTCGTTCCCTTAGCTTGGCCCAATTGACTTTGTTTGCTTCTTGTTTTTTATGGTTTTTTTTTTCCACGCGGTTTTAGCCCACTTTGAGAGCCTGCCCGAGCTGCCCGTTTCTCTTTTTGGTGGGAAAAGAAAACCCTAATGCTTTGATTGAAAACTGAAATTTTCCGAGTTAGAGATTTTCGCGCCAAATATTTGATGAAAACCCGCCAAATGCGCGCTGTCACAGCTGCTCACTCAAATGACGATATTGCCGGTTGTGTTGGAATCTTTTACTGGCTATCCAAACTAAAAGAGGAGGGTACCCCACATTTCGGGCTGAAAGTGGAAAGTTGAACTTTAGAGAACGAGCGAACGCATTTTGATATAGCGTTCCGCTTTGTTCTCTTTAGACATAACTCTCAGCAATTAATGGTACTAAATTTAGCTTAGTATAAATTATACTAGTTCCTAAAATAATGTTTCAAACTAAACTTAGTTTGAAGTTGATATTTCACTTGAATTTATGCTCACATGTATAATAAAATTGACTTTTCTTTTTCCCCATAATAGTGCTAAAATGTTAATTTACTTCTTCAGTAATTTTATATTTAAATATGCATATATATGTCACGTTCATATCTTATAATTTTTCATATTTTATGTTGTATTTGTGCTTCATAACATCCAACGTATTTGATTGCTAATAATCTCAAATTTTCAATTACGGTAGTAAATGTATCCTATATTTTCTATTTTATACTATTATTTATGGCGATACTAGATTAAAATATTTGAAAAGGCCAAGTCAAGATTGTTAAACTCGTCCCGACCTCACCAGTCATCAGGTTGGGTTTAAAAACGCTAAAAAATCTTATTTTTAGGTTTCTTTAAAAAATAAGTCGATCCGGTCTAGGTTAAATTGGGTTGTTTGTCAAGAAAATAATTTTAGGAAAAGAGCAACAAAATTTTAACCATTACACCAACACTATATTTATAATGCTAAATTATAACAAATAAAATAAATATATAATAAATCTTTCATTTATCTTTAAAATTTCTTATACTTTATACAAATATTAACTTTTATTTACTAATTTATAAAAACACGGGTCAGTTCGGTTCGACCCTGGATGAATTATTGACCCTTGACTTTTTCCTCTGATCGGGTTTATGACCGGGCCGGATTTTAACCCAATTTATAAATTAGTAAATAAAAGTTAATATTTGTGTAAATTGGTCCGATCATTTCTTTAAAATCTCATTAACTAAATAGAGATTGATAAGTAAAAAGAAGAAAGTTTTACTTAAAAAAAAAACGGCAGAGTGAGTCATTTCTTTATGACCGAACAAGATTAATTTCAGAAAACACTTTTGGAGAGCGAGAAGAAAGATCAACGGGTTTTACAACATGCTACGCAACACACAGTAGTATAAGGGCCCAGAATATTATACGTCCTAATATGGAAAGTAAAACAATAAAAGAAGGCCCAAAGACCCACTCCAATCTAAATGCGTACAAGCCCATCTATCTACCCAAAAGGTACACGTAGGCCCAAAAGAGATTGTACATGGGCTCCACAAGTCCATTTGCCGCATCTATTATTTTCTCTGTTAAAAAAAAAAATCGCCTCTTATTTTACTTTCATTTCACAAATCCTCATTTCCGAATTATGTTTTTATATTTCTTCTTATCGTGAGAATCGAACCCGAATATTGATTTTTTCAAGAGTATATTTTTTCTCTCGCCCGCCTCTTATCAACCGAATTGTTATTATAAATCGAACCAAACCAACTAACTAGAAGATGAAGTGCTATCAACAACTAATTACTCCATAATATATGATTTTCAATGAGCCAACTACACTTGAATATTAGTATCAAATAAAATAAAAAACTGAATTTCCCTTTTGCCGGCCGAATAACTGAAGTGTGAACCAGCAAAGCAAAAAGATCTAGTTGAAAGCTAATTATATTCACTCCTAATTAACTCATGCTAAGATAAAGTGCATGTATTTGTATTCGATAGTTTCTTTGTGCACAATAATCCACTAATGATATTATCGATTAATACTAAGAGTAGACTTTTACTAATTGTTGTACTTAAAAAGCATTATCATCTTCACATCCTAATAAAAAAGGATAAACCTCATTCATATCTTAATATATCAGTTAATAAAACTTTGTTAGTAAAATAGTTAGTATTCCTAAATAGGAATAAATAGAAGTGTCCATGGTCCGATTTTGGGTTCCGATTTTGGGATAAAATCGTGGACCCCCGATTATTACGGTTCTTTAAATTGGAGAACCAGATTTGAATTGAAACAAATGATCCAGTTTAGTTCGATTCTATTTATTTCGGTCCTGTTTCAGTTCTAACCTATTATTATAAATATTAACAACAAATATCTATTATTAGTATTAAAAATAACTTTTCTCTTTCAATTTCTATATATTTTTCTAATTCCATATTATAATAAATATTATTTTATATATGAAAAATATATAAAAATAAAATATAAACATATGTCTAGTTCCACTTACCGGGTTTGTAACTTTTAGAATAAGAGTTGGATCGTAATATTTCAAGTTTGTATTTTTTAAACCGGAATTGAACTAATTTTAATTAGTTCCGATTCCGGTTCAGTTCGAAATTAGTCGGTTCCAATTCAATTTTCGGTCCAATCCGGTTCTTGGACACCCTTATGGTTTGATTACCACTTACCAACAATTTCTCACTACCTTGAGTCACCAATGTCACTAATTAACTACTAGACAAACAAGCAAACAGAAATATTAACTGCAATGAACATTTAGGTACACATGACATAACCCTGTCTTAGACCTTAAGAATTTACCTCAAAAACTATTGAGACACTGACCCATGATCAGTGACAACAAAATGGAAACCAGATTTTACCATCACTGCACTGTGAGGTGATGTATGAGTAGCATCAATATGAATTGAGTTTAAGGTTTGGCTAGAAGTTGCAGTGTCAATACAGCAAGTATGACAAATGCAGCAAAATTTGCTGCCAGTTTTATTGCATGAAGATAGAGAGAGAGGACAATTCAGCCTTAGCTGCTGCTATGCATCTCATGAAACCATGACATTGTTCTATACAGTCATACAGTGTAAATTACTCAGAGGCAAGGCAAGCCAAGAAGCAGTTTATGTGGCTATATACTTGTTTTTGGGTTGGGAATTTTGATAAGTTAAGCAGCTGTTCTTGATTCCAGAATTGATGAATCAAGCAATAACATCAATGAACCTATTCGACGCGAAAGTCCTCGCGGCATCCGAAAGTTTGCTTCCTTCAACTTGCAAACTTTTCAATTTGAGTGAATTGATGAGGAATAGCTCAATTGCCTCAGCTTCAATTCCACAGCAATGCATAATATCAACATCTTCCAACTTCTTGCAACTCTTGAACATAGATAGTATTGCTGCACTAGTAAGTCCTCTACACCCTCTCAACTTCAACTCAACCAAACAACTGCACGACACCAGCATCGAAATGAGCTCCTTATCGAGCAGAAACTCATTGTATGACAAATCCAACTTCCTTAATTGCCTCAAATTCTGTCCTAATGTGACAAGCAAGCCGGATTCCCTTTCAACAACATCACAATTTATCAATGCTAATTCTTCAAGAACTGAACTCATGGCAACCCCAAGGGCTTTTAGGCCTTCACCAGTAACAAGACAACAACTTTGAAGCCTAAGAGTTGAGAGACCTCTAAAATTAACCGCAACAGCTGACAAATGATCATTGTTAAGGTCTAAAGGTAACCGAAAATCTAGTTTCTGCAGACTACATCTGCAATTGCTGATAAAATGAAGTAAACCCTCCCTACTACCGCCATCATATACCAACAGTGAGTTCAAAGAATCAGAATTCTCAGCCAATTTTGATAAAACACCATCAGCTATACTCCTACAAGCTCTTAGCTCCACTTCTTGAACAAGCTGCAAACATCTAATAAATGACATAAAAGATCCTCCATCCCCAATTCCTTCACAGCTCTTCAACTTCAATTTCTTGAGTTTTTTGCAACTCCTCCATAACCAACCAACACCACAATCATCTCTCCCAATTCCTGATAGAAACAGAGCCTCTAACCCCAATTCTGCATCAAATTCATCATTTATACACAACCCAGATCCTCTATTGCGATAAAACCCATCATCGATTCCATCAGTACTATCACATACAAAGATAGATAACTCTTTTAAACAAGGAAAGAAGACAACCCAGTTGACAAAAATAGGCCTTGATACAGATATGGTGAGAGAGGTGAGAAAGATGCATGCTTTAGACAAAGAGAGTAGAGAAGCAAGAGAGACAGGACCAGCCAAGAACCTGAGATGTTTAAGCTTGGAGCAAAATGAAGAGACCAAGAAGAGGAGATGGTCGTTGAAATTAGTGGTCTTGCTGGATGAAGTTACAGTTGGGTCAGTAGAGAGAAGCAGAGAAAGGGAGGAGAGGAAAGGGTAGTGAGATAGGAGAGAGGACAGAGAAGGAATTGTGGAGTCTTCTTGAGGAGGAATTAAGAGGGAAAGAGATGTTTTTGATGTGCGGTAGAGATGGAGCCACCGCTTAGATACCAACGAAACAGATGAAGAAGTTGCTGCTGCTGATGATGATTCTGTTGTTGTTGATGAAGATGGTGATGAATTTGATATTCTTGTAAAGATTTCTTGAAGCAGCTCATCACATAGCATAGTATCCATAGTTCTTTTCTGCTCTCTGCCTCTATATTCTTCTTGGTTCTTCTTGTCCTCCCCTTTTTCTCCGTTTCTTAATTTCCTGGTTGGTTTTGAGTTTGACACCTACCAACCCAAAGTTGTGAACTTTTGGTTTGTTTGTGGCTTTGAGGCTCTCTTTTCGTTTATGTTTTTTTGGAGTTTTTTTCTTTTTATCTTTTTCCTTTTTATTTTGGGTATTTGGTGTATTTTCTTGTTTCTGACAACTGGCTTTGTAGATTCTGTACTGTAGGGGTGGAGTTTTTCTTGGACAATTGCTGGTTGAAGAGCGTGGAAGGCACTTTCTTAATTAACTATGGAGTGAAGGAAGGTTTCCACTAAAATGTGGTGGAGGGAGAGGTTTCGTATCTTAAGAAGCCAAATAGTAATATTTTTAAGAAATCTCATGGAGAAAATTGCAATGAGATCATATTTTCTTTTTTTTTACCATTATCATTTAGAATCCGATTAATATATTAAGTATTAAGTACCGATTTTTAATTTTATCGTGATAAAAAAAACGACAATTTAAATTTTTGACAAAAAAATATGTATTTTTTTTCAAATTTTGTCAATTCATTGTAGCATTAGCTGCCTCTTAATTTTTCCCTTTAATTTGTTTTATAAATATTTCATTTAGGTAACTTTTTTGTTTATTTAGACCTCTTTAAAACGTGAAGAGCATATTTGATAAAAAGGAGAGGGAATAATAGCTAAAGATGAGGTGATCAGTATCATAATCAGCAAATGGAAGACTGAGTCAGAAGGTTCGTTTTTTCAGTTACGGAAACAAAGAATGAAGCGTGCAAACGGTGGATGACTTTCATTCAAGATTATAAAAAAAAAAAGTCCCATAAGCCAAGAGGTCAAATGTTGGTGGTCATACATCTTTATCCCTAAAAAATAATATAGATAAAAAAATTCCAACCTAATTTATACTTATAGGATTTGAACTCTTTTTTTATACGTAAATATGAGATTCAAATTCGAAATACTACTAATACTTTATTGCAGATAAATAATTAACAAACTACACCATTTGACTAGTATCAATAAGCTATAAGCTTCTGAATTGCGCAAGCCTTATTCACAACGTTTAGGATGTTATTGCCTCTTTTCTCGTGCCATTCTTACACGTATTCATCAAGAAACTAATTTTACAGCAAATCACACGTTACATGTGACTTACAAGTATCCTCTTGGAGTACGTTCTTGGCCTCATCTCTTTTGTGACTTTTGGTACCGTCTTACTACCCAAAAAAAAAACTATAATTTAATTATTATTTCATCAATTATTCGATTAAATTATATTTTTGGGACTTTTTTAATAGCTATTTTTCTTTCCTTAGAGATTAGTTTAACAGCTGAGTATTCTGGTGTCTGATTTGTCTTTTATTTGGGTTTTTGTCTTTTTATTCATTTTCCTTTTTACGTTTTTTAAATCAATCCCACGCAATAAATTTACATATTTCCCAACGGAAACTTACAAAATACAGCCGGTGCTTACGATGGGCTGGGCTGTTCCCTTCAACCAAAAGGGTCCTTATTATGAAATTAACGGTATTTGTCTTCTGGCGTTACCTTCTTTTATTTTTTAAAGGAAAAATAAAACAAAATAAAGAGTAAATATTTTGGCTTTGCTTCTTTTCAATGAAGATTTCACTATCATGATGACTCAGGTGAGTATGTGATTCGATACGATTCCATACTTTCACAAGAATGTTAATTCATTTAAATGGAGTAATTAATTATCTATTGGAAACAATTTGACTCAATCTTCAACCATATTCCTTTCACCATACATGTAATTCAGAGTTCGGTTGCAAGAAGAGTTTTCTACTCTTTTTCCCCCATTTACAAAGCTCCTATTTAAAATCTTAAATTACTGTTTCCTTTGACTCAAAAGTACAAAAGATGTGTACCGAATCTCTCTTTTTGTTAAATCATAATTTCAAAATTTTAATTGAAGAATCTCTATTATATCCCCAGCCGGGAAGGGGCTGGGCTGTTTTTTTCGGAAGAGTTTCTGTTTTTGGTTTTACTACATGGATTTCTTGTTCTTGCACGTACGTGTTTTGGGCCTTTTGGCCTATTTCTTATGATTGCTACTGCCTAACTACTTTAGGATTTGACAAACCAGAAATTATTAGATACATTCGATATTCATACAAGACTATGCGTAATATCTGACTCCCACCGAAAAGTATTTCAATCAATCAAAACACACACCTCAAGTTCAAATAGAAGAATGTAGGACTGTGCTAGCATGTTTAGGGAAAACATCTAACCATATATAATTTTGTCGTTTTCTTAGCTCATGACACAACTTGCCAATACAAAACTATTCACAAAAAAGATAGAAAAAAAGAAGAGATCCTGACCTTCCACTCTTTCACAACCATTTGCTTTAAAAGGACCAGTAACATATTCTTTACGTTTTTTTATAAATTTCTAGCATCTTCTTTGATCATCCGTGACGAGAATGCACCAAAGATTCTGTTCCCGTGGGGACTGTGGATTGTGGACTAGAAAGGCTCAAAGTCGGCTTCAATCACCCATCCGATTTCTTCTAAATAACTATTATTGATGATGTTAAAAAAAATGCTTTGTTTCCTTTCTAAAATCTAGCAAAACAAAACATAGCATGAACAAATTACCAAAAGGAAAATGGCTAACCACTATTCCCAAAAATAGATCTAAGAAACTAGACAGAAAGGAAATGACTAGCAGTTGCTCCGATGCTTTCGAGTTAATGGTGTAATATACACTTCCGTTTATGTTCGACTGAATTCTAAAATTGCAGGCTGCATCACATATTTGTAGTAGTTGAGTTACTCAGCTAAATGCCTTACTTCAGGACTAGAGGTACAATTGATTCATCTGAATATGTCAAGCATTGGCAGTTAACCCAAACTAAGTATGCCATCCACCGCTATCATATGGCATTTAACTCAAAAGAAAAAGAAATTAAAACAAATGGGTAATACACAGACAGAAGCAAAAGCAGCCATAGTGTACTAAGCTCAGAGAAGATAATAACACTAAAACAAAACTGAAGAAGTGTCAACATGAATGAAGTAAGACGTGTAAACATAAAACGCAACAAGGTAGGTGGATGATACCTATATAGACATAGGTAGCACTGTTCCATGCCCAAAGGGTCTCCATCCAGTTCCAGAAGTCACCAACATTAATGCCGTCGAAACCTTCAAATAAACCTCTCAACAGGAAAAACACTGCAGGTGGAAATGCGACAATACCCAAAACCAAATTACAAATGACCCCTAAAGAACTCCTCAAGCTTGCAGATCTAACCCCAAGCTTCAAAGGATGGGCCATCAAACAAAGTGGAACCAGAATTAGGGCACCAATTTCAGCTGTAGCAAAATTAACAATTGACATGAGAACCAAACCGATGAAGACTGCCAAGATGGTCACCGATTTTAAGATCGCCCATCCATTATTCTGCGGAACATGGGAAAGTGGAGTACCCAAGATTAAATACAGTATCAGGAGGCTAAGAATTGAAAGGAAAACCCAGATAACAAAGCTGGCTGTAGAGCTGCAATCTGGTATTTGACAAATGAAATATGGAAGCAATGCAACAACTGTGCCCCACACATGAACAACAAACACTTCTCTTGCAGCATTAAGCCATTTCCAGGATCTAAAAGTGATCTCAAGCTCATTGGATCCAGTAGCTGCAGAGGTAGATTTGCTATTTCCCGAACCAAGATCCAATTTAGTAGCGTCGACATAAAGGGAAGCTGCAACCAAGGGAAGTGGTGCCACTAGAAGCGCAAAAGCAACCATGTACACTCCATTAGATACATACTTACTAGGCCCTGTTAAGAAGTATAGAAAAAATGACTGGTGAAACTTCTCCAAGAGATTATTTACTGATCTAATAACTCCTTCAATCAACCTGCAAGAAGGAGCAGGAATACATAATTAACCACAATTTACATGGTTTCATTCACAAAAGAAGAAATGATAAATTAATGCAAAAACAACAGATCGAAAATTGTAATCAGCTCAGAGTCAATGACGATGCTTATCTTATTGTTCATTAGATCATAGCCATGCCTAAAATTAAAAGAGAACCCACATAGCTGTTACATGAATTTGCCCCTCGAAGCCACAGTTGCACAATTACCAAGCAAAAACCTCTATTTTTGAATATTATCCCTATAAATTCAAATGATAAATTGATGCACGCACGTGATTGAGTGCATTCACATGAAAATGCCAATCTAAATCATGCACGGTAGGTTAGAGCAAGAAAACATGACCACTCTTTTGATAAGAGGTTAAAGAGAAGAGTGCTTTTGGAATGAGGTAAAGAAAGCTTCACAATAAAAGGTTCTCATGTTTAAATACCAAGATACTAATCACAGTTTACTAACGTGAAAACCTACTCTTAGACATTAACTTGCAGCTTTCTGGTAAAAAGGCCAGCAATAAAGGAAATGCAAAGAGCATGAAATAAGCACTGACCGGCCACCTCGCAGAACAAACTCATTATGTCTGGCTTTGTTGTAAAAACCACTTTTGGGTGAAATCTCCAAAGTAATTGCATCTACTTGAAAATCACGGAAAGCACCATGAGGACCAGTTGGAATGCCCAGTGCCTGAAAACACGGAAACAAATGTCAAAAGAGTGATCACATGCACCTTGATTAGTGGAAGTGAGCAAACGACACCATCCCCCTCACCCATTTTACTTATTTATCTAATAACATTCCTGCACTATTGTATTGAAGAAAGAAAGAAGGGGCGGTATTACTTAATCACTTTATAGAGTAAACTACCTGGTAATACAAGGAACTTGCAAGTGTGGCAGTTCCTTCAATATAATCTGCAGCTGGAATACCAAATCTCCATTCAGGATTTAAGGTTCCAGCCACTTTCCCAAGTAATTCAAATACTTCACCCAATTTCTCAAGCCATTTGAACTCCAGAAAAGACCAAACTTTCTCGATCTTCACACGCAGACCTTGCCTATGTACAGCTAAAGAATTCACAATATTGATGAGATCTAGATTTGGCATCTGCCCATTGGACGCCTCAGCATAGATGCTAATAGTATCCTCTAGCTGTTCTTTTTTGTCAGCAACCTTTATAATCAGGGCAGCAGCCATAGCTCCAGCACGTCTAAAACTATCGGATATCTTCCTTTGACCAACAGGATTTTCCTTCAATTCATAAAGACTGTCAATATCTCCACATTTATCAACATCTAGGGTGTCAAAACCAGTAAATACTGGAGTGTAGTAATCTCTTAGCCAAGTATCAACAGGGGTATATTCTCCATATTGTGAATCCGCAACGAGCCAAACAATGTCCTTTGCCAACCAATTGACTCGGGAAAGCAAGGAAAATACTGAATACACAATGCTCAAAGACAGTGTTTCACTGGAACTACTCTTCCCAAAATTAAAAGGTGTCACCAAGACAATAGCTTCCTTACCATCTCCACGAGGTGCTCTAATAATTCCAACAGTGCTGATGCCATAAGATGAACAACTAAAGTTCTCTTGTACTATCCCATACTCAGGGTCAGAGAAGAAATGCAGTGGATGAAACTGATTCCGTTGAGGCTGAAACTTGTGGAAACCAACTTCAGCACCCAAGTCTGACATATACTTCGCTACGAGCCGACGACTTTCTCTACAATATGACAACACAAACAGTATAAGCAAAAAATTACAACCATGAGCCTATTTTCCATTAATTGAATGAACTTAAACCAGGCGTACATGTCTGATCCATCCGCTTCAGGATTCAACGAACCTAAATCTTCAACCAATTTATTAGCCGCAAATACGTCACCACTGGTGAGCATGCTACTTGCAGAACCTGGAAGCAACAACACGACATAGTACACAAACTTTAAATTTCTTCCTAATCGGTTAAACTTTCACTAATTATAGCTTCCTAATGAACAGAAAAGCTCAAAGTTAAAACAAATGTAAATGTAAACAGAACAGACCAGGCATGAGAGCATTTTCCGAGATGTAAGTGTTGTTGGCGAGGGCGGGGAGGAGGAGGAGAGCTACAACCGCCGCGACACAGCAAACGACACTGAAAAAGGCAGAGCAAGTAATTACTATCAGCAAACGAGTGACATATGTAGCGATTGGGAGAGAGAAAGAGCAGACCACCTGACGAGCACGCTGTGGGAGATGAGGAGGATGCCGAGACGCACGATTGGTCTCGGCTTCATTTTAGGCGTCTCGGTCTCGGTCACCGTATCGGGCATGGTTAGAGAAAGGGGATGGAGTGTTGGTTTGGTTTGGTTCTGGATTCGCTCTCTGGATTTCTCGAACGAGTAATTTGTGAGATCCAAAGTTGCACAGACGATTAGCTTAGCTCGGTGACGGAGAGAGTGGAAGAGAAGTGAAATGAGCCGTTAGATGACGGGATGGAAAGAGTAAAACGAAAACTGAATTTGATGGCGATCTGCAAACGGCGTTACAAAAAGTATGACGTTGTAAACATGAGGATTGGCCGGACGGCCCAACAGATCTGGGCGGCAAGATGGGCATTTTTAGAAGTTTGAGACCGGGCTCTGATTTTATCTTGAAAAGCCCAGTTCCGGTAAAATCTTTATTGTAGTTAATTAATAATACTCTCTTCCGTTTTTAATACATATTTTTTTAAAATAGTAGCTAAAATTAATTTATTTTTTTATTGTGTGGTATTTTCAGTTTGTCCCTCTTTTATATTATAATTACGACAATATCATCATAAACCTAGACTCAAATTAGGGAAAATGAGCAGACAGGAGTCGTAACTAATTACAGAGTTGTTTTGTAGCTGATACTCCAAATGATAATTAATTTAAACCACATTTTTCATAAAAAAATGATATATAATTAAGACCGGAAGGAGTAGAATACTCAATTATATAATTATATTATTAATTATTATTATAATACCAGAAATCTGTACTAACTATTTAAATTATAATTTTAAAAATAATTTTATTTTCCATTCACTTTCTCTTACACACGGATCTCCATTCCTCTCCTTTTCATTTGTCATTTTTTTCCACTAGAAAATAAAAAAAATAAAAAATTAGTTCCATTGCATCGCATTGCATTTCTTCAACCCATAGCATTAAGCATTCATCAATCACATAAAATATTAAATTCATTCATTATTTTCTTTTCTTTTGAATTTAAAGTTATTGCTATACAAAAGAAAAAAGAAAAATACAAATTTCCATTCAATTTCGTTGTAAATGAATTAATGCTCTATCCTCTCTTTTTTTATAATTATCATTAAGTATCAGTTTTAAGCGTGGAAGTGAAGATTCATCCCCTTCTAATATAAAAATTAAAAAAGGGAAGATGAAAGATGGACTAATTAAAACTGATGATCATCAACTAAACACAGATTGGACACTTCTTTTTCAAACTTTCAACATTCAGATTTCAAAGTCGTTCAAGAGCTCGAGCGTCCAAATCTTGATGTTGAGGAAGACCCTTTGGTAATAATTCCAGCTCATCACTTCCTAATTCCATTTCTTGCTCCTTTTTCTTTTATTATTACTATAATCTACCACTTTATTTATTGTTTCGAAGGCAGCAGCTGGATCATCTGCTACAATCCCTTCTTCCTCCACCAGCGGCGTCTTTTCAAGCGGTGGGGTTGATTCTGATGGAAAATCTTCGCATCTGCTCCTTTCTCCTTCTAATTTGTCCATTATTCCCCCACTTTTCCCCCTTTGCAATTTCTTTGTGGCATGCATGTCAAGCCGATCGTTTGCTATACATTGTCCAAAAATATGTAGCACACCGCAGCACTTGATAGTGGTGGCGTTGTGTACAGAAAACACGTCTGTGTATGAATATGGGATTTGAGACACGTGTTGTTCGAGTTAGTGTTAACAGCCGGCGATGTTATATCGCATGTCTACTTATATTGTCCCATTAATAAGTGGTTCTACCAGGCGGATAAATTTTATATTTTTTTCGATAAATTAATGATATATACAAATAATTTGATATATTTTTATCCTATAAATAAGAAATCATTGATTAAATATTCGCATAAAATTTGACCAAAAATAATAATTTGGGCGATTTTTTTGGATAGACGCATAAAAAAGAAAAGCTAGAAAGAAGCTTATTTTATAATTTTACAAAAATACAGTTAGTAAATGAATGAAATTTATTTTTTAAATCTAACCATTTAAATAAACACCCATTAATTCAGGAGAATATTAGTTTATATTATAAGCGATCCAATTCATCTTCTTGAGTTGGAACCAAAGTCCCATTGTATATAACTCGACTTATCGCAAATTTGTTCTTGTGCGGCCAAAACGGCAACGTCTAATCTTCCGTGGAAAAAAAAAGAAAAGTTACAAAAGTAAAAACGACAAATGGAGATGCGCGCTCTCGTCGACTGTCGTTTTCACTTTTCACACCAGTGCTCACCAATCTACTCTCGCCACGTTTCCCTACTGCTCTCGTCCCTTCTCCATCCCCTCCTTCCCTCCTAAAACCTTATTATTAGGGTTTTTTCGGTTTCAAGACCTTCCCGTCACCGCTGAATTCCTCCTCAATCACTCCTTAACTTCCTCTGTCACTTTGGTTTAGCATGCTAAAATCACTCCATCATCTCTTTTAACGTCGGCGCAAGATGCTGCGTTTTGCATTGTTGTCAGCACTCTTCATACTGCTACAAACGGCGTCGTTCTCATGGTCGCAGCTGAGCTCTGGTCCACACATAGCTGACGTCAACATCCTCTTGCCTCCTAAAATCACTCACCCTGTCGAATACCGTCTTCAAGGAAGCGATGGTTGCTTTAAATGGTAACATCAACCACTGCTTCTACATTTCCAAAAAATGGCAGCACTATCGTATCATATTTTCATGTTGAAAAAAAACATGGTTTCTAATTTTTGTTTGGTGTCCGTAGGTCTTGGGATCATCACGATGTTTTATCTGTCATACCTGAGTATAATGCAACTAATCACTGCTCGACAAGTGCACGGGTGAGGTCAATCGCGCCATTCTCTGGTCGGAAGGAGACTGCGGTCTATGCTGCGGATGTCTACACTGGAACTGTGATTCGGTGCAAAGTTTTTATCGACAATGTGTCCAGAATTCAGATATTTCACAACTCTGTTAAGCTTGATTTGGATGGGCTTGCTACTCTCCGAGCTCGTGCCTTTGATAGTGAAGGTAAAAGTAGTTTTTAACAGTAATGGTGTTATGGTAATGTGTTGTGTTAACTAGTAATACTTGATTGCACAACTTGCTAGAGTTTGTTTTAGCAACTTTAATCATCTTATAATACCTGGAATAATAAACTTTTTTTAGTCTAAGCTGTTCTACTCATATTTAGTGGTAGATGTTGTGTTGCTTATTAATTTTATTGCTGTTAATGAAGTGAATAGATAACCTCTGCTGTGTATTTAGTATTTACTCATTGATATTTGAACATGCTAGTAAAAGTTAGTTTCTAGGTTAATTTTTTTTTGTACCATCTGATTCATCATTAATTTTTTATTTAACTTTTGTTGGGCCTATCTTTACCTTTATGAATTTAAATTTTTTTAGCCCTCATTGTTTCTATGGCTGATAGGTGTCTCAGAAAAGTTTTATTTTAAATGAGTTGGTTATTGTTGGTTGCTTACAGTAAATGCCATCTTTAATCTGAAAGGAACTATTGTTATTTCCCGGGTAGTCATCTTTACATGCAAGTTGTGGGATCTTTTGCACATGATAAGTACTCATGTACATGTACTCCACGTAAATGTCAGGTTGTACATATACATGAATTATTTTACAATTACTTCAATTTGATGATGATCCAAGATTCACTTGCTAATGAGTGCTTTAGTGGGTTGAGATTTTGTCATGATATTCTTATAGCTGATTCTCGATTTTTCACTTTTTGGGTTTGTTTTATCCGACTATCCATGTGTGTAGATAATGTGTTTTCATCATTGGTGGGCTTACAATTCATGTGGGAGCTAAAGCCAGAAATTGATGGATTACCTCATCACCTCATTCATGTTCCTTTGAAGGATTCTCCATTAAGCGACTGCAGTGGATTGTGTGGCGACTTAAACATCCAAATTAAACTTGAGGATAATGTATGTAGGCGTGTATTTGATTTACAGCATTGGGTTTGGCATACACTGTTGCATCTTTATCTCACTACATACATGGAATGGTATGTAATGCAGGGTGTATTCTCAGATTTGTTTGTTGTTAAAGGGATCGGGATAGGACATGAGAGTGTTTCTGTGCATTTGCTTGAGCCGCAGTTTAACCACCTAGCTGATAAGATTGCTCTAACTGTCGCGGAGGCCATGTCGCTTGATCCTCCCTCTCCAGTTTTTGTACTCGTTGGTGCTTCTTTTCAATTCACACTCAAAGTAATTCGTGCCAATGCTCTACAAGGTTTTCTTTTATCCTTCTGCTGACAATAAATATGGTAACTTCATGGATAGTTGTCTTCTATGCTATTATTGTTACCAGGTTTGATGACTCCAATCACTTATATGGGCTTATAGTATGTTAATGTTACGAACTTACTATAGGAGCATATGGGTAAAAGACTAATGGGTTTCCTTCATTGCAAGAAGTTGGTTTAAGGACTTTGTTTTACTTAGTAACATGTTTTTGTCACTTCTTTAGTTGTTGACAGGTAAAGATTTTGCATCTTAATCTTTTACTGAGGTAGATGATAACTTAAGTCAGATTATTTGCAAGTTATTGTTTATTCTGTTTGGAAGGTTTGATGTTCTATTGATGATCTGGCCATTGTGATTTTTCTATTGCCACCGAGCTATAATTAGCTAGTTTCCATCCTTCTTTTTGCAATGCAAGTTATAGTTTTCAAAAGTTAAACAGTTCTTCTATTAGTTTTTCTTTGAGCATTGTATTCTTTTTGCTATACTATTGTGAGTATTCATGGATAACCTTTCTTGAGAATTAGCAGAAGACCTGTTACAGTAATGAATCTTTTGCTTGGATTTCATCTTATCTGGAGTTGTTATGAAATGTAATACTCTAGGCATATGGGTAGATAAGCAGCATTATAACTTTTGTATGTTTAGTTTTCTTCGTTTGAAGGCTTCATTTTCTTGCTATTGTTGCTTTGTCGAACTACATTGATGATTAACGGTGAGTGTATTGTTAGCTCTGTTGTTAATTGTCTGTCTGCCTTTGCAGTGGTAACTGTACCATCCCCTCATCATAAATGGAGTATTTTGAATTCTTCAGTTGCTGAGGTGGACCCTAGTATGGGCTATACTCATGCATTGAACTTAGGCCTAACAACTGTTATAGTTGAAGATACTAGAGTCGCTGGCCACACACATCTTTCATCGCTTAATGTGGTCCTCCCGCACAATTTGTACTTGTACAAGATCCCTTTATCTATTTCTGGCGATCCTATTGATGGAATTGAAGCTTCCTCATCCATGTCACGCTGGTATATTGTCTCTGGTCGTCAGTACCTTATTCAAATGAAAGTTTTCTCACCTGAACCCGATGCACGAGAAATCTATATTACAGAGGTATACCTCCATTATTTGATATTGTTCTTCTAGCCTATTATCATTATGCTTCTCTAGCAAATGTTTACTCAACTACTCTAACCATTTTTAGGTTCTTAGTGATAGCCTCTTGTGTGTACTCTATGTACTGGCTTGATTTTCTCAGAACTCCCCTGTACTCCTACATTTGTTATCTTTTATAGAATCACATTTTGGTTGATTGACATGTTATCAAGTCTTCTTTGTTCTTAGGATTTGTTCTTAGCTTGCTGAAATGTTCTGATGCTATACGCTCTATGTTTTCTGGCTTTTCTTCCGATCACAAGTTCCTCCCATTCATTGCAGAGTGATGATCTTAGACTTCATGATGAGCAGTCAGAGTACTGGACAACTTTCTTAACGTCAGATGATATTGCTGTCAAGCATGACTGGCACAATTCTAAGATTTTGAAAGCAATCTCACAGGGAACGGGGAAATTGGCAGCTTCTTTACGTTATGTTGGTGGACACCATGAGATGCATGTGAGACTTTGCAGTGTAGTTTTCTCACATATGTGTCTGTGTGTTTCTATATATATATATGTAGACACACAAAGACAAACACCTTGCAGATTTTGTTGGTCAATTAATGCTTTTATCTTGATCTTTCTCGGATAGGTGCTTAAGTTTGCACAAGAAGTACACATATGTGGTCAAGTGAAGTTTAGTTTGGAAAGAGTGAATGGAACTATTCTCCTCCCTTGGGCCCCTAATATTTACCAAGAGTTGGAGCTAAAGGCTACAGGAGGTTGGTTGCTCAGTCTCAGCTAATGAATCACTGTACTGCTCTTGCTTCTTCTTTTGTGAAACCTGCTCTGAAGTTTTTTTGTGTTATATTATGTAGGTTGTGCCAAAGCATTCAATGATTACAAGTGGTTTTCTTCAGACATCACTACTTTATCAGTATCTACATCTGGTGTTGTGCAGGCAAAGAAGCCTGGTAAAGCTACTGTCAAAGTAGTATCAATTTTTGATCCATTAAATTATGATGAGGTAAATGACACTGTTATGCATTCTACTGATCTCTAAATTAATTTTTATGTCCTTATAGAAATGGGCTACATAAATAGATGAGTGATGTAATGTCTTGACCATTTTCCTGTTTAGTTTCAAGAATAACATCTTTCAGATTCAGATTTCGTGGAAAGTTACATGTATACACCCAAATTACTTAGTATAAAGCAAAAATGAGGCCTTGCATTATTTAACTATTATTTTTATGGTTTGAATTTACTTGCTCTTGTTTCAATTATTGTACAACTGTAACATTCTATTTCTGATACCTAGCTGCAGTGTGAACAATCTATCATTGCTCTCCTTCAGGTTTTATTTTGCATAGGTTACTTCCATTTTGTTAGTAAGGGTGATGTTGTTGGAGCTTGACCATTAAGATAATTAAGACTTTTTCCCCTTTTTCTTGGGATTTGTATTTTCTATTTTGATGGGATTTAAGGCCCAACTATGAAATTGAAAGCACTGTACAGCCTACAAAAATGTGACTTTTTGGTTGGAAGAAACATATTCCTCTTTTGGTGAAAAAAGTAGCATGCATATGCCATGTCTCTTGGTCTCGATTCTTAATTATGTGGAGGAACTTCTCAATTATTATGCCTAACGTTGACCTTGTTGTGCACTCTGAAATACGATTTCTCCATCTCATCAGCTCTTCATTTCTCTTTGAATAGGTGGTCATCGAAGTTTCCATTCCAACAAATATGATTATGCTGCAAAACCTCCCCGTAGAGACTGTTGTAGGATCACTTCTTCATGCTGCCGTAATGCTAAAAGCATCAAGTGGTAATAGAATCACATGGGACATGCTTTTGATAATTTCTGTTCGACTATGATGATTTTTTCTAAGATATTTCAACTCTTGCAGGTGCATGTTTTTATAAATGTGATGCTTTTCATCCATTTGTCAAATGGAAAGCTGCAAGTAGTTCTTTTGTTGTTCTCAATGAAACAGAGGAGTCTCTTGTTTCAGAGCATCTCCATAATTCAGTTTATGGCCCGCCTTGCGCTTGGGCCCATGTTTATGCTTCTGCTCCTGGACAGACCATGCTGCATGCAACATTCTCAAAAGACTATCACAACTTTGACAAGTCTTTTCATGGACCTGTGGTTTTGAAATCTTCATCACGCATAGCAGCTTATCCACCACTTACTCTGCATCAAATTGGTGATGGCAATCAGTTTGGTGGGTATTGGTTCGATTCAGGTCATGCGGACGCAAGTAATCATGTGGAAACATTGGAGAGGTTATATCTTGTCCCTGGAACAAGTTTAGATGTTTTGCTTCTTGGAGGGCCTGAACCATGGGAAAAAGATGTTGATTTCATGGAAAATGTGGAAATATTAGGAGATGAGAGTGGTCACATTAAAGACAAAGTTCATGTGGAGCAAGTTTATTTTGGCTATCGGAGTGTGTACAGAGTCTCATGCGGCAGTCTAGGCCTATTTGTAAGTGGTACATGATGTCTGGGAGTTGTTACATCTTCTGCTTTCTGTGTTTAGGGGCATGTAATTCATTCTAATGATCTTCTGTATTCTGATCTCTTTAATGCGAAACTTGTAATTGTGATTTGTTCTCTCCTAAAATGACTCAGAAATTGGTTTTCAAACGTGGGAATTTGGTTGGAGATGACCATCCTCTGCCTGCAGTAGCAGACGTCACATTGTCTCTTAGCTGCAGTTTTCCTTCTTCTATTGCGCTAATAGTTGATGAACCTGGTAATTTTTTCGTAAGTGACATTCAATGCCATTCTATTTCCATCTTTTTATTGTCTTCACAATTTACATGCTATTGGCTGAATTTGTCACCTGGCAGTTAATAAACATGATACTATAAGGAGTGCAACACTTGCTGATCGAAGCACAGGACGAATCCATGCCACCCCTGTTACCGTGGCAAATGGTCGAACTATTCGCATTGCTGCAGTTGGCATCAGTAGTTCTGGAGAAGCTTTTGCAAACTCATCTTCCATTTCCTTGAAGTGGGAGTTAAACAGCTGTGAGAGGCTAGCATGTTGGGATGATGCTCATGAGTCAGAGAGATCCAAGTCCAGTTGGGAGAGGTTTCTAGCCTTGAAAAATGATTCTGGGCAGGTACTTCTCAGACTTTGGGTCTCCTTCATATTAATACTTCTTTTTTTCGTCTGGCACCATCACTAGTTTTAGATTAAGCCTTAATAGAGTAGAGTGATAGTTTATTTTTAATTTTTTATCTTCATATTATTCTTCTATGCCGAATTGCACTGATGTGTCACCAAAGTGGACTGATCAATGTTTTCTAGTTTTGTTTTTGTCTTGAAATGCTCGTTTTCTCTTCTTCTTTTCTTTTCACTTTTATATTACTCTTCTTTTTATCATTTTTTGATAACTAGATTTACTTGTCTTTAACTGTGTAGAAGAACATGCCTTAGTTTTCAAAGGTTTTCTACGATAACCATGAGTTCTCCTGTTAAAAGGAGAAAACTTGTGTAGTACTGCATATTTTATCGGCTGGGAGTTACACGCGCTTGCTTGTGAAGATTTTTTTTCTTTTTTGTTACACCTTTTATGTTTTCAGTGGTTTTTAAGGTGGGATTTTGTACACTTGTTTGTCAGTGTGTTGTTCGTGCAACTGTGGATAGCCATTATTCTGATCAATTACAAAGTTCTAAGGAAGTTCTGACTGATGCTATTCGTTTAGAGGTATACCTCTACCCTTGTGATCACGTTATTTAATAGGTTGCTTTATATTATAATTTATTAAGTTCTTCAGATTCATGTCTGATTTTATGTGCTTATGCCATCAGTTTTTTCTTTTTTATTAATTGTCAATCTTTTGCTTTATTTGAATATGCAGCTTGTTTCCACATTGGGAGTTAATCCAGAGTTCAACTTGTTATATTTCAATCCCAATGCTAAGGTAGATTCTAATGCGAGCACAGTTTATTATCATCTCCCTTGTTTTTGCCTTCATTTAGCTCATTTGATGTCATATTGGTCATTTTTGCACGTTTTTCTGTGCCATTCATTGACTGTTGCAAGGAGTTTAGGTTATCTATGTTTTCTCCTGTCTCATTATTGTCAAGCTGAAGCAGTGCAGCTTGATGTACAACTTTTTTTTGTCGGAGTGTAACTTCAAAAGCATAGTCACTCCTTATTATCCTTTCTTGCCAAATTAACTTGTTTTCTGGTTGAGCTTTGAACTTTTAACTGAGCTCCCGTAGATACTTCTTCCATATAGACAATTGTTGCCATCTGATTCTTCATGAATTTCAATTATTATGACTCTTATGTTAAAGTTACTGCTACAATTTAGGTAAATCTATCAATTACTGGGGGGAGCTGTTTGTGGGAAGCTGTTGTGAATGACTCTCAAGTGGTAGAGATTATTCAACCAAGACCAGGTTTGCAGTGCTTACAATTGACAATCTCTCCTAGGGGTTTTGGCACTGCACATTTGACCGTTTCTGATGTTGGGCTTACTCCCCCTATGGCTGCTTCTGCTGTGGTAATGTGTTCTTTTTGCTCTGTCCATGCTTGAGTGGTGTATAATATTAATATGAATAATTGCTACTTAAAGCTGTTGAAAACCTTCATTTTTAGTATGCATCTTGATTAAATATTTTCTACTAAGTTAACAGATTTTTTGAAACATTAAATACTTCAAGAAAATTCTCCGGGGAAAAAAACTTTTTTTGAAACAACAATTTTCCTCAAGTTAATTGGTAACATAATAATTTATTTTTTCCTACAGCCATAATTTTAAAATGTTGAGAGAATTAGTTAGTCTCATCTTTGGCTTTAAACAAAAATAACCTTCATTAGCTGGATGTTGAGTTTTTGTGTGAGCTGATTGACAAGTATAATCCTTATGAGTGCAGATGTATAAGCATTGGCCTTTTGGCTCAAGCTTCCTCATGGTGTTATTACCCAATTCAACATTTATGCTTTATCATTAAAGCTGGATCGTAATTACCAAACATATGACCGTATTGAATTTGGTCCACTACTCACATGCTTGTCTCTTCTTTTATTCATCAATTTAAGAGTTTGTCTTTCCAATTTGCTTCAACACATGACAGACTACCTTTCTTTGTTCAACATAAGTTGTTGTGTACATATTCTTATATTCTGATTTCAGAGAAATGTTTGTAACTTTGTATGTATGTGTGAGTAGAAATTGTACCTTGATGCACAGTACGCCATGAACTAATTAAACTATGTTGTACCCTTAGCATTTTTTTCATTACTCAATTGCTATTCCAATCTTCTTTCATTTTTTGAATGCTTCAGTATCACCATGTTATTGCATAAAAAAAAAAATCTTTTTTCAGTGTGTTTTTTGTATTATGGCACTCTCTTTATTTCCTCCTTTTAAGAAAAGGGTTGTAAATTCTATGCTGCTTCCTTCCTCCTCCTCCACCTTTTTTATTCATGATATCCAGGACACATCCTTCCTTGCATTCATTTTTCTAGTCAACTTGTGTTATTTCCTTATGAAAATACATATTTTCACAGGTCCAAGTTGCTGATATAGACTGGGTTAAGATCGTTTCAGGAGATGAAATAAGCCTTATGGTATGTTTTCGTCATCTTGGTGATTTGATTTTGCGTGAACTTGCATTCACCATTTTACTTTAATATTTTTTTCAGGAAGGACAGTCGCAATTCATTGATCTAACAGCTGGGATCAATGATGGAAGTACTTTCAATCCTGATCAGGTTACAGTTTATCCTATTTATACCATATTGGGAGTTATCTGTTCCAGCTTTACGTTCCTTAATGGCATATGCATTAAACTCGACCCAGTTGGACAAATACTTCTGATATATTTTAATGGGCACGCATGTAGATGTAGACTTTTTGTTTATTCTGTTTTATTTCCTCTGGTGTGAGAGTGTCATAGAGTATGTCTTTCATGCCTTTGTGCTAGTCTTTAAATTATCAAAATGACAAATGTTCGTGAATTCTTGGCGCAGTTTGCTTTCATGAACATTCATGTGTTTATCGAAGATGATATAGTTGAACTTCTGCACAATGATGGTATCTTAAGTCCTGGTGGTGGATGTGTTAATGTGTCATCCTTCAAAATTAGAGCTAAACATCTGGGGATGACAACTCTTTTTGTAAGTTCCTTGTTTGTCCTGTGCCAATTTGTTTGTTTTCTTATGTTATATTTTGCTATTTGGAGTGGGGTGTGTAAGTCTATAAACGGTTTTCAATGCCAGGCCAGTATTAGACAGCAATCTGGACGTGAAATACTTAGTCAACCAATAAAGATTGAAGTATTTGAACCACTAAGAATTCATCCCCACGTTATATTTTTGGTACCAGGTGCATCGTATCAGGTGGGATTCATGGTCTTTGATCTATATATATATATATTTTTTGTTTACTTCTGACAAGGATAAAAGAGCTATAATTTCTTGTTGCTACTATATAGATGATCGACTTCAATGTTGACTTTTCTTATGTTTCTCTTTAGTTTAATTTCATTTTTCTATCATTTGTTTGGTTTAGCTTACAGTGAAAGGAGGCCCAAGCATTGGTTCACATGTTGAGTATGTTTCTATGGATGATGGAGTAGCAACGGTTGACAAATCTTCTGGACAATTATTTGGAATATCTCCGGGAAACACAGTGAGTCACCTGAGTGTTATGAGTTTTTGCAGTAATTAGCATTGGTTTTGTAACACAATAAACACCCAATAAGACATCGTTGAATTGAGTCTCTTGTTTTAGAGCTACTCTTCTGTGTTTAAGATTATAAATGATATACCGCCTTTACATGATGTTAATTTTCATGTACAAATATATTTGTAGCGCTAATCTTGAAGTGTTAGCTTGTTTAAGTTCATATATCTTTGCTGTTATTGAGGAAGGATACCACATGCTCTCTGTAGCTTCCTTATCTTTGTTTTCCATTTTCTTTTTGCCTTTTTTGTCTCCTCTCCTATCTACCACACTGCATATTTTTGAGAACGGGGTGAGTACTTGCTTGGATCCCATCTTCCTTCAAGTATTCTTCAAATGTGGGATTGGAGGGTCAGTGGGGCAAGCACGTCCTGCTACTGTAAATGAAGGAACAAATTTTCAACTTTTGTTTCCCACAAGTAGATAGTGAGCTTGGATCATGTTCCTGGATTACTACATTTCCTCTTAGTGAATTTAATGTAGGAGATTATGTTTTGACATTGAATATTGTCATTTGCTAGTTCACTCTTCATCTTAGATCTAGTGTGTGGCTCACATTTTACATTGCTTTTTGGGATCAGACAATCCTTTCAAGAGTTCATGGGAGCAGAGATGTCATCATTTGTCATGCATATAGTAGTGTTAAAGTAGGAGTTCCTTCATCGGCAATATTGAATGCACAGAGCGAACAACTTGATGTGGGCCGCAAGATTCCAGTATTTCCTTCATTTCTTGAGGCAAGAATTAGAAACCAAAAGTTCTTTGATTGAATTATTGAGACTTGGAGTTTGACTGACTTGCATTATCAGGGTGATTTATTCTCATTCTATGGGCTCTGTACTGATTTTAAGTGGAGTGTCGATGATGAGAAGGTTAGAATGAATCCTGCATCTTATTAATATTGTTTCAGGTCTCTATTCCCATTTCCACCTTCAGTTTTGAACATTTCCAAAATGCTGCTTACTGATGATTTAGGTACTGAGTTTCAAGATGGAAGAACCATTGCATGGTCAAAAGGACTGGTTCTCATTGGATGATGAGAAGGAACATGCTTTTATCAAAGTCTTGTATGGAAGGTATGCTGTGAACTTTTGACTATAAACTTAAACAGTCAAACAAAACAATTCTTTTACTCCATGGATTTATTATTTCATTGTTTGCAGGACCCACTAAGTTTGGCTTGAAAATTTTCTTTTTTTCCCTTTGTTATCCATTGTACGCCAGCTGCTTTCCACTAATCCACATGAAATTTATTATGTATGGAATGAAATTCTTTCGATCATTAAATGCATTTATTTACTTAGTGGTTGTCTTCAATGGTTTGGTCTGATAGGATTCTTTTGAGTGCCTGATTGCTCTATCCTCATTAATTGATCTTATATCTGTTCGAACTTTAAAAAAGTTTTTTTACCTTGGGAGCTACCATTTCTTACTTGTTCATAGCTTTTCTTTTTCTTCTTTTTGGTTTGAGCCTTTTATTGCTAAGTTTCTTGATGTTAAGATTCTTCTTCTTAAGCTTCGAGTCCTATAAGGATTACTGTAGCTTGTTAATTTGAGACGTTACTGCACTAAGATTTTCATCTTTTCTTGATCCTTGTCCTAACCTGTAGACACAAGTTACTGTGATGTGCTTGACAATTGGTTGAGCTACTTGCTGGCTGCAATGTTGTATTTCCACTTTGTTATATTGTTCACTGTTTGTTTTGAGACTTGGCATCACATTTTATGTCAATGCATGCTATAATTATACATGATTGTACATCCCCACTCCAGTACTAAGCAATTAGCACTCAGATTCGCAGGCAGGACAAATGTTGCAGTTTCATTCTCTTGTGATTTCGTATCTACTTCCTACTCCAAGTCAAGGACTTATAATGCATCTTTGTCATTAATGGTTGTACCTGACCTCCCTCTTGCTCTTGGAGTACCAATAACATGGGTTCTCCCCCCACATTATGTGACATCTAGTCTCTTGCCTTCATCCCCGGATTCATATGGGCAGTTGGATGGACAAACTCACAAAGGAACTATTATCTATTCGTTATTGAGAAGTTGTGAAAAGCATGAAGATTGGCAAAAGGATGCAATTACCATCGATGGCGAGAGAATAAAAACAACGGAGAGCAGGAGTACAGCATGCATACAGGCCAAAGATCGAACCACTGGAAGGATTGAGATAGCTTCTTGTGTCAAGGTCGCTGAGGTATTTAATATATATATATATATATATTTCCTAGCATTACTATTATGAAATGGTTATGAAACTTTTCTGGTCTTTAAAATGTAGGCCTTTTGAGTATGAGTGATGAGTGTCAGGGTGTTATATAAAAATACTCCAGTCTTAAAGCACAGTTTTAAACTGTCAGATTCCATCTGATGGTTTTGGAGCTCCAGTATTTTTTGCTCCATTTCTTGAAAAGCCGAAGTGTTTTGTAGGCTAGGGTTTAACAAAGTGGTTATATGTTATTTAGAAGTTAGGTTTGTCCAACTCCCTTTACTCTATGATAACATGGCTTTAACCTTAAAGTTTCTCAAGGTTTTTTGTATGTACAGCAAGCTGGAGGATACTTAAAATTGTGCCTCATTTTTCTGGAATGCATGTGTAGTTCTTGTTACTTGTATGCCAACACGCACATTGTGTACTTGGAATTTATTTTTATCCTTGTTACTTTGTAGCACAAAGTTTTTATGTTAATCACAGTAGTACTTTTATCTTTGGAAGTTTGCAGCTACTTTCTTGTAACCTATTTTGGGAGTTCCAACTGTATTCTTGACTATTTTGGTTAGTAGTCCTCTGAAACTTACAGGGATGTGCTTTTTGCTGTTGTTAGGTTTCACAAATAAGAATATTAAGCAACAAGGTTCCTCGGCAAATTATTTATCTTGCTGTCGGTGCTGAACTTGATCTTCCAATTAGCTATTTTGATACTTTAGGTATGGATTTCCTACCTAAGGAAACTTGTATCTTTCAAAATTTTCTTCTCGTCTCTAATTTGATTTGTTATTTGGCCAGGGAATCCCTTCTATGAAGCCCTTAATACTGTTGGCTATCATGCTGAAACTAACTACCGTGATATTATCTCCATTGGTGATGGGAGAAATGGGAGTGGCTATGTCCATCTAAAGGTCCGTTGATAACAATAAATTGTGAAATGCCACTATTAAGATTCTGCCAAGTAGTACACATGACCCATACCTTGTCATTCTGTGTTTTTCTTAAAAGAAATCTTGCAAACTGCATTGATTGTGTAGATCCACTCTTTTCAAGGCCCATTAGCAGCAGTTTTATGTTATCATCTGTTCAATTTCTGCCAGCTAAACATATAACTGGATTTTCGTTGATTTATGTTTGAAGGCAATGCAACATGGTAAAGCTCTCCTGCGAGTGTCACTGGACAGTAATCCTCAAAAGTCTGACTATGTGCTGGTAATAGCTTGCCCCCTTTTGAGAACTGAAACCATTTGGACTGCAGTATAGCGCAATGTAGAGACCTTATGTGTACTAATTTACTAATCTACTCTTTGTTAGTAGATAAAGCTGTAGGCGTTTCTTTGATTGTGGTGCCATAGTTGGGTTTGTTCTTTTTATAGAAAAACAAAATTAATTAAGATTGATGGGCTAAGCGAGTTTCTTCAGCGCATGAAATCTATTTTCATTTTTGTTTTATAGATACTAAGTTTTGATCATTATCTTTTTTTATGTTAAACCTTCCATTCAAGTTTTAACATTTCCAGCTTCAGACACCTTAACTCTTCATATCTTCAGATCTCAGTCGGTGCCCATGTATACCCTCAAAGTCCTGTACTCCATCAAGGAAGTTCGCTCAACTTTAGTATAGAAGGTAAACTTATAACATTTTGTCTTTTCTGGTTTACATTTGAGGGCAACAACTAATGCACATTGTTTCCTCTTCCTAGCATTATGGTAATTACTAGTCTTCCTTTATGGGGTAGGTATATATGTACAAGTTTCTGGCCACTGGCATAGTGCCAATGAAAGTGTGGTTTCTATAGACGTGCAATCTGGAAAAGCTAAAGCTGTTGGGATAGGTTCAACTCTAGGTACTGAATGGAATAATGTTTCGCTATGGTGAATCTGCAAATTCACAGAACTTGATGAGGATTGTGATTTTCATGTTAAAATTTGCTATATGTGAACAGTAGTTTTTGATTGTCCAACTACGAAACTGCAAACGGTAGTTACAGTGCTGCCAGGAAATGCTATTTCCATTGAAGCTCCGAAAGAGATCCTTACAAATGTTCCCTACCCAGCAAAAGGATATCGCTTCTCAGTGAGGTTCAGGTTTGTCTATTTATTTTGATAGTAATTTCTACACATTTCAAGTGGCTTTGATCTGGAACTTACTTTTAAGAATCTCATGGTGATTGTATTTGATGGCTGGTAATTTTTTCTAGAATTTCAATAATCTAAGAGCACAATGATAATGATGCATTGTTTCTGAGCACATTTTCAAAATGTATATAAACTGCCAGGCCATTGATGATATAGGCCTATACGACACTTTTGTATTTTCCAAATTACTTTTGAGCATGTATGAAACAATAATTCCATTCAGGTTGGGTTTGTACTAGTGCTTGCTGTTTCTGTGCCGGTGGAGAAAGAATGTTGTCATTTAAAGATGCAATTAACGCTGCTGTTAATAACATAAAGCTATGTTACATGCCTGTTAAGTGTTAATAGGTATATATATTGTCCAGCAGATCTAGGAGTAATGTTCAAATCAATTCCTACAGCCTCTTTGCTGCATATAATTTCTGTTATAAGTGTGTGGTTTGTAACCATTCCATTAAAGTTCCAAAATGTAATGAAACAATATCTTGGTACTGAGATGAAAGGCGATAGCAGTGGTATCAAAACTCTGCTGCAGATAATCACATAAGACTCTATATGGCTATAAATAGATGAAGAGCCTCTACAAAATGATGGGTCATCCAGTATGTTTGGTGCCTAACTCTTTTATAATTGAATAATTGATTAAAACAGTGACACTGGGCTTGATCCTAAAGGAGACGGGCAAGGAGTAGTATCACATGACTGCAAGGTCGATCCTTCTTTTGTTGGGTATGTTTCTTCCTCTCTGCCTTATGTATGCAACTAATAAATCAACGTCGCATCTTTTCTGATAGGCTTTTTTTTTCTTACCCTTAATGTGGTGAAGGTATGCAAAGCCATGGATGGATCTTGATACAGGTCATTCATACTGCCTCTTCTTTCCACACAAGCCTGAGCATTTGGGACTTTCAGCATCTAGGTTATTGGACACAAGACCATATGTATCTGTTTCTGTCAATGCTTCCCTTAGAGAACCCAACCATGTCTCTGGATCTGTCTCTGCAATTTTTGTTGGGGGGTTCTCTCTTATAGAGATGGACAAGGTGATTTTATCCTATATGTCAGCTAGCTTTCTGCGAATTATCTTCTGCTTTTTGTGACCATACTTGATGGAACAAATCTTGTAATTTGATCCTTGAATTTCATTTGGACATTGATCATAAGACACTCAAATGAACCTCGCTCTGATGCTGATGTTTGTTATTTCGTAGGGCTTGATGCAGTTGAATCTGACACCAGACTCTAACAAGGCTGTTATAACCATTCTGGGAAATACTGGTAATATCGATAACCCTTGGTCTTCTTTTAAATTTCTTGTGATGTTGGGTCATTTTGGCAAGCAGCCTTTGGTAGACCTTGTATGACACTGGGCCTCTGGTTTAAGCTACTAAGGACTTCATTTGCAAACTAGTTTGTACCTTCTTTGTTGTCATTACTAAGCATTGACATTTATACTAGACTTCTAGGAAGTGCTAAAATCAAACAAGTGAACCTATTAGTGCTGCTAGTCTCATCTGATGTGCATATTGAGGTCCTGTAACTGCTTATCAAAATTAGTGTCCCTTTCTGAGAATTTGGCAAACTCCAATTCGTTAAGTTGACGCGTTACTGATTCCAAAAAAAAAATTGAGATGTCAATATTGC
Source organism: Viola odorata (assembly GCA_963691705.1). NCBI lineage: Eukaryota > Viridiplantae > Streptophyta > Magnoliopsida > Malpighiales > Violaceae > Viola > Viola odorata. The sequence continues at coordinate 67,567,388 of OY829541.1, forward strand.
AGTATAAAATGTAGTGATGTGGGCTCTATCTTGTAGATGTTGAAATCCATTGGCTCAAGCGGGACTCAATAAAAATCAGCCTCATTCGGGAAGAGGAGTTTGAGATAGGTGGGCGTGCACAGTACGAGGTGAGTTATCGACATTATATGTAGTAATTGCTCATTTTTTACTAGTTCAAAATGAAATGGCTTGATTTGAATAGGTAGATCAATTCTTTTTGTTGACTGATTACATAAACCAATTTATTGCTTTGGGTTACTTAGAGCTATAATAGGTTTTCTTAACTATATTATGCCTAAATGCCTGCCATTCTCTCTCATCCATCTTTCTGAAACCTCGAACAAACTAAACACGTCTCAAGTGATACCCCATACTTTGTTCATCATCGAAGTTATCGTGTTTTTGGTTTCAGGTAAAAGTGCTAGGAGAGAAGAGAGTTAAGGACAAACTTGTTGTCACACTCCCAGCTAATGGTAAGCATACTGAACCCTGAAAATGGATATTGGAGAAGGGATGGTGGTTTACTAACTACTGAAAGATGTAATCTTTCTTTTCTAAATACAGGTCAGAGAGAAGAAATTGATGTCAATTATGATCCAGGCAAAAAAGAACTGCGTAATCAAGCATTCCAGATAATTGTCGCTGTCATTCTTGGTCTACCAGTGTTGATTCTGGCCGCTGGCTCATGCATGTATTACACGACCAACAGACCTCAGCCATATGTAGCTCCACCGGCTGCTAGTATTGCTGAACCTCAGACACCTGCAAGCAGCAGTACCATTTTGAGCGAACAGTCTCCTCGAACACCTCAGCCCTTCGTAGATTACGTGAGGAGGACAATAGATGAAACCCCATATTACAGGCGGGAAGCTAGGCGTAGGTTTAATCCTCAGAACACTTACTAGATTCCCCTTTGTGTATCATCGACATAGTTGCGTAAACATTGGAAGCTGGCAATATGTGTATATTTTGGTGTTGCCACGCAATTTTTACAGTAGGATTGTTATAGATGCAATTGTACTGGTAGTCAATGTATAATTGTAGGGACGATCCGTGTCGTTTTTAGCGGTTATGGTCAGTGAAAATTGTTGTATCGCCGCAAGCTTATGTTCTCTTTTTAAATTTCCAAGTCCTACTTCCTTAATTGTTTCTGGTGGGCATTCTCTGCCATGATCATGCATGCTTGTTCTGCAACAGCAAGTAGGCTGTGGCGTTTGCCATACTCGATTCCTTGTCCTGACCTACTTTGTTTTCGTTGACTTGGTTGACGGGTCAATGTTTTGAGTAAATGCACTCTTTTTGAAAAAAAGGAAAAAAAAAGGTAAAAATCTTCATGAGTGCCTCAACATGGATTGTGCTTCACTGAGCTATTTAAGTTTGGTCGGATTGGTTATGTATAATGGCATTTTTATTTTTATTCTAATTCCCATGTATGGTTTTAGTTCAGCTAGTAAGTTGATTTGGTAACAAATTTTTCGGTCTCTCCTATATCCTCCATCTCAGCTCTTTTCGTGCATGACAATAATTCCTATTGAGTATAGTTGAGTTTTAAAGAGGTGATTCTATTAATAAAAGACGATTTAAGGTAGCGTTTGATTGATGAAATGTTATTTTTCTTTTTAAGATCACTCTTCTGAGAGTGATAGCTAGAATAGTGATTGAAGAGAATGTTAATTTTTTGCGTTTTGTTAGCATTTAAGATTTACAGTAAAGTGTTATTTTTATTTTTGTTTTATACTCGAAAATTCTACCAGAAAGTAAAATTATTACTTTATCTTTAAATATTAATAAAAATTTAATTATTTTAAAATAATACAAATGAATATTTTTAACTTGTTATAAAACATAGTTAAAAATAATATTGTGCAAATAAGATATTTGATAAAAATTAAATTAATAAATAAATTAAAAAAAGTTGAGTGTAAATACTTTTTTTTTAAAATATAGATTAATTTATATAGTAAAAATAAAATAGACGAATATATAATTAAAAAAAATATAACTTTTTTTAGACTCGGAAATCACTTTCCCATCCCTAATTAGGAAATTACTTTCCCTAAGAAAAATGGAGAGGTTAAAAAAAATTGGATTAAAAAATGCAGGAACATTTCTTAAGTGAAAAGTTTAGATCTATTTTTAACTTTAAAATAATATTATTTGTAATTGATCTATAATTGATCTTTTTGTTGTTGTTGAGAAAAACCAATTATTATCGGACATTTGATTAATGGAACAATCATATTAGTATTAAGTACTAACTAACTAAACTACTGAACTAAAGTCACATCACAGAAATGAACTTGGGATGGAACTGGCAAAAAGAAAACTTTGATGCACCCGTTACTACGAACACCCGTATTTCTGAACCAATCAGAATTCTTAAATAAACCCAAATCTAAAAGGGTTTTACGCCCTAAAACGCTTCTAGGGCTTTGAACATCGAAGAAGAAAGAAAGAAAAAAAAACAATCGCACACAATATCCATTCATCTATTCGTCCATCTAGGGCTCCTTCTTTTTTCCCTCCTCCTCCTCCCCCTCCTCCTTCTTCTTCTCTGAAGCTCTTCTGTTTATATCGACAACCTTCCATGGACCCACATCACAACCAGCCCATTCTTGACGGAGACACGGACGATGGTAAATCCTCCGACCTCAATAGCCACCACCACCATCACCATAATACGGACGATGACAGGTCTCAATCCCATACTGGAGATGGAGCCAGCCCTGGGTAAGTACTAATTTATAAGTCTTTTTCTTATTCTTGCTTGTTTCTTGAGAAAATGCAGTAAATTTTAGGTAAAGGTGCTTTATCTTAGATGGTGACTTAGCTTGGTAACTCTGTAGTTGAGATTAGAAGTTGAGGGTTTGTTTGGTATAAGTTAAATTGACATGCTAATTGAAGGAAAGTTGGGTCTTCAAACTTCGTTGAATTAGGTTCTCTCTTTGTGCTTTGGTTTGGATGCGTGCATGTGAATTTGTGTTATTGTCTGTTAATGATGACATATTCCTCTCATAATATGCCTATATGGCAAAGGAAAGTCTTCTGTTGAGAGTATTTATTTATTTTGAAATTGTTCTAATTGTCTGTTTGGTTTTACTGCTTATGTTGCAGGAAAATTTTCATTGGTGGTTTAGCAAGAGAGACTACTTCTGGTAGTTTGTTTTTCTGATAACAGTTGACTACTAGTTTTTTCCCTTTATGTGATGGTTTTATGGGGTTTAAGTGATTTGGTGTGTTTTGCTCATGCAGCTCAATTTATCAAGCATTTCGGTAAATATGGTGAAATTACCGATTCAGTGATAATGAAGGATCGGAAGACAGGACAACCTCGTGGATTTGGGTTTGTGACATATGCCGATCCCTCTGTTGTTGATCAAGTCATTCAGGAAACTCATATTATTAATGGGAAGCAAGTAAGGTTTAAACTTTATTTCAATGTGGGATTAAGCTATTAATTTCCCCTTTCCCAAACCATTAATTTGTCTACAATTGCTTTGCATTAGTTTGATCTCTTGCTGATTGTTCTGGTTTTGTTATTCTTTAGGTGGAAATTAAGCGAACAATACCCAAGGGAGCTGGTGGATCTAGGGATTTCAAAACCAAGAAGATTTTTGTGGGAGGAATTCCATCTGTGGTAACCGATGGTAAGTATTCTTCAAGCTATTCTAGTTGTTGCCTTCTGTTGTAGTGATTATTGGTTGATCACATGGTTATTAACCTTTGTATACCAATATGCAGATGAATTCAAGGATTTCTTCTCACAATATGGGGAGGTTACCGAACATCAGATCATGCGAGATCACTCTACCAATCGCTCTCGTGGATTTGGATTTATTACGTTTGACTCAGACCAGGCAGTTGATGATCTCTTGGTCAAAGGGAACAAGCTTGAACTGGCTGGAACTCAGGTCGGCTGATAGCCATTTATTATGAGCAATTTATTTTTCTGTTTTCTTAGTCACTTTAAGTTTAAAGAATGGTCGCCCTTCTGGTCAATATTTTGGTTTTGAAAGGGGGATGGGTGATGAATTGTGACAGCATGTTCTAGTGGTCAATACAAATATGTTTTAAAGAACTATTATTGTCTTGCAATGATGATATTAGTAGAAGATTCTAAACAATTTTCAAAGATCACTTGGCCACTTATTTATGCTTTTCATCAAGCGTGATATAAGATACATGCATAAGTTGCCACTTGGATATAAGTTTAAGGCAATACGTGCCTTTAATTTTGTATTTGTGTAAAAAGAGAGGATATAATACGCTATCATGTTAAACTGACCAATTTCCATAGGTTCCTACTATCTGGCATGTTGATTTTATTCATGTTCTGATTGTGCACTGAACATTTTTCTTATCCATGTAGGTGGAGATCAAGAAGGCAGAACCAAAGAGACCTAACCCACCCCTACCGCCTTCCAAGCGTTATAATGATTCAAGGTCTTCATTTGGTGGTGGGTTTGGTGACACTTATGGTGGATTTGGAGGCAGCAGTTTTGGTGGCGGCGGCGGCGGTGGTGGCGGCTATAGGTCAAGTGGGGCCTATGGTAGTAGAGTTGGTGCTTATGGTGGATATGGTGGTGGTGAATTTGGTGGGTATGGAGGATACGGGGGTGGTAGCTTAGGGGCTTACCGGGGAGAACCTTCATTAGGATATTCTGCACGTTATGGAGGCGGCTTTAGTAGAGGATATGATTTAGGAGGTGGTTATGGGGGGCCTGGGGAGGGTTATGGTGGGTATGGCGGTGCTGGTGGTGGGTATGGTGGTACTGGTGGTGGGTATGGCGGTGCTGGTGGTGGATATGGCGGTGCTGGTAGTGGAGGATATGGTGGTGCTGGTGGCGGATATGGTAGTAGCTACGACACTGGCCTTGGGGGTGGCTATGGAGGTAGCAGCGGAGGTTCAATTTATGGAAGTAGAGGGGGTTATGGTGGTGGTGGTGGTGGCGGTGGCGGTGGCGGTGCTGGTGCTGGTAGTGGTAGATACCACCCATATGGAAGATAGAAAGTTTGTGAGGGGCAAGGTTGGAGGGATTACAAATGTAATGACATAATTTATGTCAGCATTGTAGTATTGAGCTCTAATTTTTCAACATCTACTTTGTCAATGAGGTGCTTCGTATTTTTTCTATTGGACTGCTTCCATTTTCTCTCTTTTTTGTCATGATTAGGAGATGCAAGAGACGATTGTTTTCATTTAATACTAGATTTTAGTAGCATTCATGAGTTGAGAATTGCCCTAATTGAGAGTGTATATCCAATTGTATAACTTCAGTCGTTTCACTTTTGGAGCAGGCTATCAAAATCTGCGTCATAGTAGTTACTAAATGAGGATTAGTCTATAAAAAAATATAAAAAATTTGAGGAGCTTTGAGTTTATTTATTTTTTAGATAAACTATATAAAAAAATTCTATAGTATATAAAATAATCCATTTAACTCTATAGTTTTACAATCAACGTATAGACTATAGTGTCTAAATCTTGAATATATAATTGGACAAAAGCACCGAAACGAAATATTTCCTAACGGATCTAAATCATGCTCTATTAAAAAGAGTAAAGTAACTCTTTTAACACTTTTTATTCTTGAGTGCATTATAAGTGCTACTTTAAAGCAATTAGATAAATTAAAAAAAATTAGAAAATAATTTAGTCGGTTAAAATGAATAAAAAATATAAAAGTATAAATAATATTTGCAAAATTATTAAAGTATTTATATATTTTATACTTGGGCCTACTTTGATAACAAAATGTGAGGCCCAAACGCTTAAAATTGTTTATTGGGTTCCGCAAGTTGAGCTGCCCACGGCCCACCCAATGATCAGCCCTGTCATAACAAATTATTTAACTTCCTTTTCCGATTAGTAAAAAAGAAGAAAAAAAACGAAAAAAGAGAGGAGAGGAGAAAAAATCTTCTAATTTTTCTGGCTTTCCTTTCTCCCTCTCACCATAAAGTAATCAGACGCACACGCTCATAGAAGCCACAGAGAAAGAGCAAGCAACCCAGAAAACTCAGAAATGGAGAGACACATAGGAACAATGACAACAATGTCATGTAATCTAGGATCATCGTATCAGTACCAGAAGGTGTGAAATTCAACAAGTTATACAAAGCTTTATTTATTAATTTTAAGTCTTAACTCTCTTCTTTATTTCTTTTTTGTGTTGTTGTTATTAACTAATGCTCGTATTTCCATTGTAGCAGACATCAGCCTTTCGTGTAATCTGTAGAAGGAAGGAACGAGACAGAGACCATTCTTACCCTTACAAAGTCATCGAAATTACTCCTCCTCCAAAGAATCTTGGCATCCGTTGCTTACCTGAAGTTAGTTTTTTCTTCATCATTTTCGCATCAATTTAAGCTTTGTTACTTCGTTTTTGTGTGTATTTGTTTTGGGTTGACCAATTGATGAACTGGGTCAATGAATGATTGAGCATGTAGTGGTAAAAACTCATTGTGTTAGCTGTTGATTTGATTAGTAGTTGGCATTTTCTAGGTGGGTTCTTTCGTGTGAATCGACTTAGTTTTATGTTGTTAGGCATTAAAATGGTTGGAGGCAGAAAAGGCTCTTTAGAGGAAAATGGGGACAAATGTATAGTGATGAAGAACAAAGAGTGTAACCACCAAAGGTTGTCCCTTTCGCAGATTGTAATTCAATGAAGTTGATGATTTTGATTCAATGATTGTGATGGTCTGTGTCAAATACAAATGGGAGGAAATGTTTGCCATGATGTTGAGCTGCTTTAACATTACCTTTTCCCAGCATTTTTCATTTCTGAGTATAGGTACCTGCCAGAAAACTATGATCCCGAATGCTTAGATGCTTCTATTGTTTATTCCTTGGGAAGAAGCTGTCGTAGTCTTTATGGGAAAGGCGCAATGCCACAATTCTTTGTTTTTTAATATATATGCATTCTTATGAGAAACTAGGTAGACAAAACAAATTTAAAGCTGACAGCAAACTAGTAAACGTATCAGCATCCTGCATTTATTGAGTGATACAGTATGGCTTATGTAAAAAGGACCAAAAGTAGGTACATTTACATGAGATTTGGCATTACATAGCTCAATCAGAAATGGTTAATTAAATGGACATGGTAAAAGGAGTTTCAGAATATAACCAGGCTCTAATGTTTTTTTCAATTAGACAACTTAGCAGGAATAGTAGAACTTGGATGTACTGCTATGGATACTGTTTACTGGGTTCCTAGTGAACAACTGGTTGCATCGTGACAATTTAACGATAGCTATCATCATTGTCCTGCTTTTGCATCCATTGTCTTCCAAAGAGAATTATTTGATGGTAGCTCCTCATTATGTCCTTAAAGCTTCTCTAGGACTACTTCCTTGTCATGGAAGATGTAAGGAAAGTCTCAAAGTGTGAACTTTCGACAGCACAATGACAGGATATGGGATTAATGGCCCCTCACAAAAGAAATGATGAAGTGTGAATGACAAGTTGGGAGCTTTCCATCATCAACAAAGGTCATTTTTGCCTGCTTGCATTATTACTTTGGTCCTTTCAACTTTTTGATGTAGATAATAGGTACTTTATAGACAATGGAAAGAGATAGGCAGAAACATCAAGATACAAGTTGTTTATATCTGGGGACTGCCTAATATAGACATGTGCTTAACTTCTTATAATTGAAGGGATCACATCGCCTCCGGTTAGGGCAGAAAATATCAAAGGACGTTATCTTTAGGATAGCGTTGTTTGCAATTGGTGAGGATATGTTGATATCTTGTTGTCCTTAAGCACTGCATGTTTAGTTATGAGAAACATTCTGGCTCTTATAATATGACTACTCATACTTCATGCTTCTTACAACCAGTGAAAAGGGAAACACTGATTGGTTACTCTATGGGGTCATATTATGAGCTGTATTGCTTTTTGTTCAATCAGTTCCATTCCAGCTGTGCTTTCATGGTTTTCCATGGTATCGAAATAAAAATTCTTTGATCCATCCGTCATCTTCTTTATGTTATGTCATTTCTTTCATTCAAAGGCATATGTAGTCGCATCATTGTGAGATGGAAGTGATTATGATTTATGATAGTGCTGATTTTGCATGGTATTGAAGTTTTATTGAGATTCCTTTTCTTTTTCGGGTATTCTTTGGGTGGCAGAATTTGCAATGCGGGGAGAGCGTCACCATTGAAGGCCAACCATATACTGTTTCATCGGTAACTCACCGGTACCAGCTCCGGAAGGGGAAGTACGAACCTAGCGAGAAGAGGCTTGACGTGTTGTCCACTGGAAGATACATCCTGAACTTATATTTAGAAAATTTGTTAGAACAATCTTAACATCTATTTCCAAACAGGTTATATCCAATCTCAATCAACCTATGTAACAAAGTTTTTAAGCTTCTACATAACTTTTCCTGAAAGTTCGTCGGCCCGCAATTATTCCGAGGTTGTAGTTTTTTATGGATTTGCCTTCAGCTGTCCTGAAATGTGCCATAACTCCAATTGGTGTTGATAAATTGCAGCCATGTATAAGAATAATGTTTCTAGGATGACAATCCAAATCCTATAAAGTTTAACGTAGATTGCATTTATGATTTCCGGTCACCCTAGACTCTCTCAGTCTAATATGCTCTGTTTTCTCCACACTCCAACATGAGATATAAATAAATGATAGATAATTTACTTATCACTTAATTGTAACAATACATTTGTATATTTTTCGTATATTATTTACAATCTAATATTTGATACTATATACTACTTCGACTCATTTATTATTGGTATAAAATTTTAATACATTTGATAAATACCAAAGTAAAGAATTTTTGTTAAAGAGAAAAAAGAGAATCTGTAGAAAAGGCAGTGTGTGGTGCACTATCATTTGCTGCTTAAAAAGCAAATGATGTGGTAAATTGCACACTAAAATTATTTGTTTTAATCACATGCTTATGTGGATTGTGACACCTGTCCCACAGTAAGGGACATTGCCTATACATCCACCTTAATCATTACACGTGGCAGGATCTAAACCTCATCCAAGAATGATTTGCACTTAAATCCTACTGGGGCCATCATGATCTCTACTTTCATTTTTAAGATCAACGGCTGAGAATGATACAACCAGACAAGTCCCCACTTGATACCCCTTTATCTCCGTCTGATATCTTTTGTAGGTCAGGCGCGCAAGATAACCAGGACCCACTTTGGAGACTACTCAACTACCATATGCCTTCTGTCCCCAAAGTAAAAACCTAAGTGGGTCCCACGTGTTACTACAATGACAGGTGCTGGGACCCGCCAACGTGGCAGCCGTTGGTCCCATATGTTTGGAGGTTGCCCGAGCAGACGGAATGAAGGTGATAAAACAAGACCAGTAATAATATACTCAAACCTAATAAACAAAACATACCATACCATAGAGCACCAAAATTTATAAAATGGTTTTTACGAAAATTAATAACAACTTTAATTCGAGCATAATAACTAGTTCATCCAAGAAATAACCGATATATCTCTATTTTTTAAAATTTAATAATATTCGAATAAAATTAATCTCTTACAGGAAGCAAATGAAGATTACAATTAAAAAATGGTACTAATTAAGTATATTTTGGGAGGAAAACACTAAACAGTAGTGGGTTAACTTATGCACAAAAGAAAGGGAACAGTAGTGCCTTAAATGATTAGGAGAGGGTGTCCTAATTGGTTGGACCTTACCTTCGTTGAAGGCGCATTGTAGTAGCATGCGCCAAAGACATGCCAGCCGTCCACGTGCGCGCATGTGACGCCTCTTTCTCGTTCCCGCTAATGAAGTTAATTAGTACGGAGTACTAATTTAGTATTGGCCCGGTTACTTAATCCCATGTGACCTCCATTATTTTTCGTGTAATTAACGGATTAAATTACGTGAAAATACTGACAAAAAAAATTAGATTATGACTGAACCCCAAAAATGCATCCTTTGTTCTCTTCCATCAATGCCAAATTGTTGCTCTTGCCCTTACACGTGGGAAAAAAATCCTCTCCCTATATTTAAATGTATTGTTTTATTTAATTTAATTTTAAACTATTTTATCTAAAAAAATGAAAAACAAACCGAAAATTATATTGATTGATTCAATAACGAGTATAGATCAAACCACAAGACAGACTCAAACGATACATTAACAAAGCAAGAATACTAGACTCAAAACTATTTTGTTGACACAATTTCAATAAAAAACTTAGTTTTATAACCAACACAAGAATTACCTCTCAAGTTAAAAAATGTGCATTTTTTTATAATACGTTTAATTGCAAAGAAGGAAAAGGAAACTAAAATTGGAGTAGAAGATTACATTATCTTGATGTAAGATGAAAATTTGAACTAATAATATCAAAATATTTTGGATGAAAATATTTCCATAGTAAACTAAAGGGAATAAAGCCCAAATAATCAGAGCTAAAGCTAATCATCACTCTTTGATTCTTTCTTTGTCATTAAAAGAATGAAATAGCTAAAAGCTTTCCACCTCCAAGGAAAAAAAAAGAATAATTAAATAGTTAAATACTGTATTGAAATACTGAATTTATTCTTACCGAAACATAAAATAAAAATAAATACTGAATTTATCCCTATTAGTCTATTACTATTATTATTCACTCACTCTCTCTCTCTCTTTTATTTTTCTCATTCTTTTTTTTCCATTCTTTCTTTCTTGTTTCGATCTGATCCAAGTCTGAACACTACTTCAGTTGAGCAGAAATACCAGAAAGCTGTTTTACTTTCCTCTCACTCTCCTTCTCCTCCCTCTCCGTAGTTAACTGCTTGTGGTTGTAAACAGTCATGGAACACAGCTTCTCCTGCCTCTGCATTGCTTCTTTTCTCGCTTAATCCGGTAGACATGCTTCATCTTTCATTCTCCTCACTCTCCTTTTCTTTTCTTTTCTGTTTTTGACTTCTTTTGTTGCTTCATTTCTTCTTTCGTTCTTTCCTAATCTTTATTTGCTTTATTCCCCCTTTCCCCATTTTTTCCCTGCTTGAGAAATTGCGGTGAACGAAAGGAACTTGTTTTCTTATTTTTAATTTTTGTCAGTTTTTGTTTATAATGATTTTAAATAGGTGTATACGTAAGAAAGGAATGCAAGGTTTTGGCTTTTTTTGATTTTGGGTTCTTTACAGTTCTTGAAAGGGTTGATTTTGATGATCCTTCTATTTGTCGATAGTGGTTCATATCTTTGATTCTGCGGCTTTCCTATATAAAATTCTTGTTTTCTCAGTCAAATTTGGTGTTTCCTGTTATGTTTATGGACAAAGTCAATAGTTTCCTCGTTTTGACTTTGGATTACTTGGCCTCTATTTTGTGTTTCTACACCTTGTTTGTTGTTGTTGATGTTTTAACTATTGCATGAAGTGATTGGATGTGTAAAGACTATTTAATTTGAAGATTTATGTCATTTATTGCTTATCTGCCATTCATTTCTGCATACATGAGATAATCACTATGATTTCTTGGCTTTTGGTGTGATATCAGTGTTGTTTGTTGAGTTGCTCCATGGAGGCATTTAATGATTCTCCATCAAAGACCCAGAAAGCTACTGTAGGCATTAGTCTTATCTCTCCTTCAACATCTGTGATTTCCCATTCCGCCCGGCCTCAAGCTCTGAAACAGTCTAGAATCGAAGGGGCTTCTGCTGTGTACCATGCAAGTGCTAAAGCTAATGGCATCATGAGCGTCCGCCAGAAAAATGGTTCTGTAATTAATCCCAAGCATTCCCACAAAATGGGTCATGACCATATGCAACCTGAAGAATTTCCTTCCGTTGTGAAGGACTTTTACAGTTCGAGTGGGAGGGGATCTGAATTGGTCAGCTCAAGTGAAGGTCTTATTAAATCATCAGAAACTTCTCCAGAGAAAAAGGTCTTGATGATGGAAGCCAAATCTTCCATCAAGCTTCCCACTGAAGATCCTATGAGTTCTACTTCAAGTGGCTCGCTTGAATCTGAAAGCACGATATCAGGTCCATCCGAAGGTGGTGTTGGGGTGCAGTTGAACAATCACATAGCATCGCAAACTGGATTATGTGGCTTCTGTCCAAGTCCTTCGGCCAGTGTCTACACTGCCACCCTGTATGCAGAAGCAAAACAAAGCTTCACCAACACTGAAGTGAGTGAAGGAGCGAGCACTATTGAGAAGTGTGCTGAAAGTGGTGATGTAACCAATACCTATGACAGCGAGAGCAGGAAGACCAGCATGTACAGAGGTAGCACTGGCAGTGATGTAAGTGATGAGAGCAGCTCTAGTAGTTTAAGCAATACGTGGTACAAACCGCACAAGGCAAATGATATAAGATGGGAAGCAATTCAGGTTGTCCGGTCTCGCTATGGACCCTTGGGTTTGGGTCACTTTAGATTGTTGTCCCAACTGGGATGTGGAGATATAGGCAAGGTTCATCTAGCAGAATTGACTGGTACTAGAACTGCCTTTGCAATGAAAGTTATGGATAAAGCAGCTCTAGCAGCCCGCAAGAAGCTCCTAAGGGCTCAGACGGAGAGGGAGATATTGCAGTCTCTGGATCATCCATTTTTACCCACTTTGTATGCACACTTTGAGTCAGAAAAGTTCTCCTGCTTGGTGATGGAGTTCTGTCCTGGGGGAGACTTGCATGCACTCAGGCAAAGACAACCGGGGAAGCACTTTCCAGAGCATGCTGCCAGGTTCAGATTTCCCCCTCCTTTTCCTTTGGATATTGCTCTTTTAGGATCATTAACAGAAACTGAAGAAATTGTAAACCCTATTTGTTGGGGGGGGGGGGGGGGGGGGGGGGGGGGGGGGGGCTGTTTAATATTTTCAGTTTTTCCCTAAAATTTTAATTTTATGGTGTGTAAGAAAACACATGCTTCTGTGTGTACAGAAACTTTTTAGAATGGAGTTACTTTTATCCATTTTACTTCTCCATGTTCGATTGAGAGAGGATTTCCAAATGCATGATGACCATAGGTAATTTGGCTGGTGCATACCTAATTTCAAACTGCTGCATTTGTAATTTCCATTGCTTACTTAAGTTTTACCATGCATGATGCTTGGCAACTGACCGAGTTTGAACTGTAATGGCGCAGGTTCTTTTTGGTATGTGTGCTGCTAATTTCCCTGCTCTAGTGTCATTTTGATGATAATGTTGGTTTTGAGGTTTTATATATCTGCTACCCAGTCAGTTAATCTCCCCTGTTGTTCTGCAGGTTTTATGTTGCGGAGGTTCTCCTTGCTTTGGAGTACTTGCACATGCTTGGGATAATTTACAGAGATCTTAAACCAGAGAATGTTTTGGTGAGAGAAGATGGGCATATAATGCTTTCAGATTTTGATCTCTCTCTAAGATGCGCTGTCTGCCCAACTCTGGTCAGATCATCAAACCCAATTGTGGAGTCGAAAAATTCAGGCTATTGTGTGCAGCCTTCTTGCATTGAGCCAACCTGTGTAATTCAACCAGATTGCATCCAACCAGTATGTTTCGGACCACGCTTCTTTAAGTCAAAGAAAGACAAAAAATCAAAGTCAAAGCCAAAGAATGAAACGAACCATCAAGTAAGCCCTCTCCCTGAGCTCATTGCTGAACCCACAAGTGCTAGATCGATGTCATTTGTTGGCACACACGAGTACTTGGCTCCTGAAATAATCAAAGGTGAAGGCCATGGCAGTGCTGTAGACTGGTGGACACTCGGAATCTTTCTCTATGAGCTTCTGTTTGGTAAAACTCCGTTCAAGGGAACAGGAAATCGTGCTACTTTGTTTAATGTGGTTGGCCAGCCATTAAGATTTCCAGAATCACCACCTGTGAGCTTTGCAGCCAGGGACTTGATCAGAGGTTTACTAGTGAAAGAACCGCAGAATCGTCTTGCTTACAGGCGTGGAGCTACTGAGATTAAACAGCATCCATTTTTCCAGAGTATTAACTGGGCACTCATTCGTTGTACAACCCCACCGGACGTCCCAAAGCCAGCAGTGATGGAACTTCTCATGCGAAGTGATGTGCAGAAAGCACCCACCACCACTGGTGGCAATGCGCCAGGTGTAGATGTGAAGCCAACAACAGGTAATTATTTCGAGATGGATTTCTTTTGATTCTTGTTGTTGGTCTTTCGTTACGGACACAAGTTGCAATCATGCCAATTGTGTTGTGCTTCAAATTCAATGGTTTCTTTTCCATTACGAAGGGATACGGGTCTGTTGTCTCCCTTAAATAGGCACATGTAATGTAACTACTACTACTACTTAGGAGAAATGCAAATGCAGTTAAAGGAGGAGCGAATCGCCGACATTTTCATTTTCTGTGACTGGCTGCCATGTCTTGTAACTTTTAGTGAATGTATAGTTTGTTTTATCCAAAATCCTGAATTCTTTTACGTCTTATATGATTAAGTTTCCCCATCACCAATGGAGGGTTCAAACCTGCCCTTTTAGCTTCTCTTTCTTTTTTTCTTTTTTTTTTCAATGATTTTTTTAACGTAAACTCAAACTCAAACTCGAGAGCTAACTTTATGCTTTGCAAGATGTACAACTCGGTGGTAAGTTTCTCGGAACTATGAAATTCTATTCTATAGTCTGTAATATTATAAAATTTTATTAGATGTCATGATGTAGATTGCTTACATGTGCATCATTATTGCAATTCTCTCCACCTTGAAAGTTGAAAGTTTAAAAGCACCACCAACTTGGCCTTTGATCCTGTAGACCCTCCGGCAGTTTATTTTTATCTCCTCGGGACATTTCAGCCGCGTTGTTCTGTAGACCTGTACCTATTTGACAGTTATTTAGGAAAGCAACTCAACCAGGAGGTCCACTTGAGCAGACCCATCATAGATGGAAACTCTAGTTGCTCCACCTTTATCAGGTTGGAGACGCATGATACCTTTTTTCACGAGTTCATGCTTTGGATGATTCAGATCGAACAGGTTGAAGTGAATATTGAAGAAGGTGCAACAGAGTGGGATTGTTACTTAAGGCTTAGACAATGGAATAAGGTGCCGGTGGAACAACACAAGTCTCTCGTGCGTATCAACAGTTTCACCAACAATATAACCATACACAGCACGGGGGGGAGCTTCTGAATAACGAAGTGGTTTGGCTACAACTGTAATACGGGCACATGGATGCTGATCGAACTGTACTACGGGCACCGTACCACACTTCTGGTTGCTGCAAATCCCCCCAAATTTCGTGGAGGAGAATTCAGTAGAAGCATGTTTAGCAGCTGATAACGCATTATTCCATCTGGATTGCCGAACGTCGACAGATCTCCAAGTCCTTTGATCATATGCACAGTACTGGAGACCATGCAATCATCATTGGAGTCCACATCCTCATCGATGTCAGTACACCACAAGATCTTGACCTCCATATCAGCAACAGAGCTAGGGACACGGACTGTAGTCACTCCATATCCGATAGCCTCGACACATAAGAGTCCCATTGAAGATGTTATGGTCACGGTCATGCACATAATGAAACAGACAGAAGTAGAGATTGAAGAGGGAATCTTGGCACAATACTACCTTATTCCTGGACAGTGGAATGGGTTCGTGGCCAGGAATTACACATTCGCTATTCTCTCCCTCCATGTGGAATATCACAGTTTCACCCTCCTCACCAGTAAAGCTGTTTGTAGCACGAATCTTACCAAACACCTTAACATGCTACTTATTATCGAGTAGTGTAATCTTAACTATGGCTACCTCGTAAGGACAAAACAGCGTGTATTTCATTGTAACCGAGCCTTGTTTTCCATTTATTTTAGTTTCGATTATCCTGTTGAACTTCACAGGAATATAACCTGCAGGATCACAAACAATACCCCTGCAGAACTTTCAGGCGCGGTTCATCCTTGAGATCAGCCCAGAAATCTAAGAAATCATCATCATAAATGTAGTAATCCTCTCGGATGTTTGGGGTAAGGAGAAGTCCTTCCCCGTTAGGGATATCATCTGCACCATCTCGATCTCGGTGGTATAGAGGAAGAGGCATCCCTGTATGATCAATGATGCCATGAACTTTGCAACTATCAACCCCATCGTGTTGCTTGATGAGAATGCTGAACACCTCAGCCATGGGTCCTAGTTCTAAATCAAACAAATCCAAATTCAACAATAAGAGCAAGATTATATACAATTGATCAACTAACATATGATTGACGAAAGTGGGGTGACACTTTCCTTAGATTTGATAATCAAAGCAAATAAAATTAATACTTACTAATTATAACAGAAAATTAATTAAAAAGGGTAACATTAAAAGGCTAAGTTGTTCCAATTAATGACAATGCTACACAAATTAAAATCATTTCATATATAATTTCTTTAATTTATACTAATCAAAGTAAACGAAATTAATACTTACTAATTATAATTAAAAAAGTTAGTTTAAAAATGTAATATTTTAAATGCTAAGTAATTTGTTTATAATGAAGTAAAACTTTAAATAAATAAGTAAAGCGCAAATCAACTAAACAGAGAAAAAAAATCATAATATTACAAAATTATGAAATTTATTTTTATTTTTATCATAAATTATGAAAATTTATTATGACATCATTGCTTACATATGCATCGTTATTGCAATTCTATGAAGGGAAAAAAAATACGGTTCTTGATCATCTTGAATGGCTTGAAGCCTACAAATGTATCGAATTTATATGGTCGGTTACGATAGGATATTCACACCAAGAAAAATACATGTAACTTTATAATTGAGCATAAAAAGTAATTTTAATTAGCAACACAATACATCAAGAAAATTCCACATCTCGAATAAAAGAGTTTTAAAATGTAAGGTATTTTGCATAATATAATGTAATTAATGTACCAATATTAATTGCGGTCAAATGGTAAAAAATTTGCTCACATTTAATTGAAGTCTTAATTTTTTGAGAACTAAGTATAACCATATTAGAAGAACCATCTATTTTAAATAACTCGATAATATTCGAACGAAATCAATGAGGATTTGTTTTTATATATAGATATCGACGGGAAAAAATATATGTAAATAATGTATTAGTTGTATATGGAGCGAATGGACCATTGACTTACTTAGCGAATGATTAACAAATGAAATCCAAGTCACTGCTCGGTGATGAATAAAATATGAAGGCCGAACTGCAATGGAACGCGTCATCAATTTTGTTCATCACGTGACGTGATAATGTCACTATAACAATCCTCCGGTTCAAATAATAAAAGAATTTCCGTACCTGTTTTATCCACGCGCCTAGAGGAATTTTCACCCCACGCCACTGAATTATTGTTATCACAGGAATGACAGTATACTGTATACATTATTTGAATGGTAACATGATATAATTAAATCAATAGTAGTAAAAAACACCATAAGAATTGGAAGAAAAACTGGACATTCTAATTTAATTGTAATCTAATGACATTAAGTTTTTTTCTTTTTTTCTTTTTAAGGGAATAAATAATTCCATTAAGAAAAGTTAACTAAATTCAAGTTACAAAAAAAAATTAGAGGGACATCTCTCATTATAATAATCTCATCGAAAAAGGAAAGTGCAAGGTTTGTGAGGTGATGAGCTGGGTTATTTGCTTCTCAAGAATATAAGAATGACTGAAGTTATTAAATAGACTAACCATAGATTTAATCTCCTATATCAAATCACTAAAGTAGGATTCATGTGAAGCAACTTTCTAATAAAATATTTTAAAATAATATCATATGGAATTTTCAAGTTTGTGATTCTGACATTCTGTCATTTTATATCTAGTTAGGGTAAGGTCAGACTTGTATGTGTGAAGACAGCATGACCTGACCCACGTAATGACCCGAAGGAAAGAAACAAGAAAAGAATTATCTAATACTCCCCCCCCCTTCTTTGATAGAATGTCGTTTTAGACATTCAGCCTCTTTCCTTAAACAATGTCGTTCTCACATTTTCTCCCTTATTCTCACTATTTTGCCCTTGCCTTCTCAACTGCATCCACTCTCTCTCACCTCAAGCATCTCAATCCATCAAATTTTGGGAAGCAAGCGAAGCAAGACAGTAGTAAATCTAAAAAAATTGAACAAAAATTACAGATCCATGGCTGCTGCGATTCCTCCTTGCTTCGATTTCTGATTTTCCTTTTTCTTTTCCGAAGTCTGAGATGGTGGCGCGGTTGTGGACGGTAAAGGTGAATCGGTGATTGATGGTGATTGGTGTTGGGAGACAGTGGTAATTTTGCAGATGGGTTAGGATTGGATTTAATTTGCATGAGGGTTGAATTTAATTTGGAGGAGGATGGCTTCAAATTTAATTTTGCAATTGGGTGTTGGATGGCTTCAAATTTAATTTTGATTTGGTGCAGAGGTGGTAATTGATTTTTGCATGGTGACGATTTGGTGTTGGTTGTCTGATTGAGTGGTTTGGGAGACACGATTTGGTGTTGGTGGTGGATGACGATGCGGCTGGGTTTGCTAGTGCGGTGGTTGTGGCTGGCGGTGGTTGGCAGTGGTGGTTTTTGCTGGTTTGGGGATTGGTTTTAATTTGGATTTGGGTGGAATTAATTCAAGTTTGGTGGGTGGCAGTAGTGGTTGTGGTGGTGAAGATTTGGGATTAAGGATATGAGGTTTTAATTTGGTGATTGAGATGGTTTTGATCAAATTGCAGAAGTTTGAAGGCAAAGATTGAGGATGGTAGTGAGTGAAAAATTGAGAGGATAATTGAGAGCAAATATATAATCAAACACACAGAACATTCATTCCTTAATCTGTGTGCCCATCCCTCAAACAAGTTTGAGGAGGGAGTACTAATGTACACACCGCTGACAACGTTCTAACTGCAAGTATCAAATTGCATTCAAATTCACTAAACTTGGCGCGTGCTCACCATGCAACTACCCCGCGATTTCACCTAACTATCCCCGTGTCCCACACCTCCAATATCATCTCCGTTCTCTTCCCTCACGCGAAACGAGAAAAACCAACAACCCTCTCTCTATATGCGCATTGCGCACCCTGCTCGTTTTCTCTCTTCTTCACTGACCTTCCTCTCCTCTCAATCAACACTTCTCTTCCCTGTCAAAACCCTAACCGCAGCAACAACCGTACGGCTCTCAATGTCGGAGGCCGAGAATGTTGTTTCCGCGGCTATCCCGGCCGATGCTGCCGATGACGAAGACGCAAAGTACGGTTTCACGCGGCCGGAAATGAACCAACTCAGCCTCTCTGGTTCAGTCGATCCCTACGACCGCCACCTGTTCCTCTGCTTCAAGGACCCAAGCTCGTGGCTACCTCGCGTCGAGGAAGATCCTCTCCTCCCCAAACTCCTCGCGTCCTCCATCAAGTCCCGCAAAAACGACATCACAACCAAGGTTCGTCCCCTTCAATTCTCTCGTTTGTTGTTCCTTTTGTTCTAGCTGTTTTCTTCTCCTAATTTTTGCTTTCATTTGTAGACTAAAGTGACAGTATGCGAAGCAGGAGACGGCACTGACTTTGAAAACGGCGATGTTTTGGTGTTTCCTGAGATGATCAAATTGAAGTGAGTTTTCGTACTTCGCTCACTACAAATTGTACCTCTAAGATTTTGCTTGTGTATCTTCAGTTTCATCCTTATGGTTGCTTCTGTGAATTGCGATGCATTTATGTGATTTTACCCAGTGAAATTAAGTTCTCTGCATAAGAGTCTTGGTCGTATGAAATCTTAACAAAGAGCTTAATTGATAAAACTAATCTAGAAGGACGGAATGGAAAGATCTTGTAATATGTTATGGCCTCTGCTTTATGCCTTTTAAATTCTTAGATCTTTTGATGATGCTGAGATGATTTGTTTGTTTATGGTAAGGGGATTGACCGAGGAAACAGTGGATTCATTTGTTGAAGATGTGGTGGTGAATGGAAAGCCATGGAGCGGCGGAATACAGGAGGTGGTGACTGGTTCTTATGTGTTTGTGTGTGCTCATGGAAGCCGTGACAAGAGATGCGGTGTCTGTGGGCCAGTTCTTATTGAAAAGCTTAAGGAGGGTGTTGAGTCTCGTGGATTGAAGGATCAAGTTTTTGTTAGAGCATGCTCACATGTTGGGGGGCACAAGTACTCTGGGAATTTGATCATATATAGCCCGGACAGGGAGGGTAAAATTATGGGCCACTGGTATGATATTGTGGATGAATTTGTTGTTTTTGGTAATTGCAATATCACGGTTTAGATGGATATTTTTAACGTGGTTTGTTTCTTTAGGTATGGATATGTTACTCCTGATGATGTGCCAGAACTTCTGGATGAGCATATTGGGAAAGGAGTTGTGATTGAGCGGATTTGGAGGTTTGTGCTCATGCATAATACTTTTCAGTTTTTTGTTGCCAATGTACTTATACGTGCTAATAGTGACCAGGTCCCACATTTATTCTGTTTCTTCATTGTCACTTACTAGCCTGGTTGGTGGTGCTTGTTGTTAGGGAGGCTTCATTGGATTTTTTTTTTTTAATAATTAAATGTGTTCTTTGCATCTTTTTTCTTCATCACTTGATAACTGATGGGCACGGGGGGTTAAAAGCATATTTGCTTAATCCAAATTAACTTTGTTTTCTTGTCTTTTTCAGTTTGTATTCATTAAGTTGCCTTTTATGAAAGGCATTGTGGAAATTACGATTGCTTGCATGTTGCTTTCCATTCATTTTGTTTAGATTGCCAAAGATGGGATGCTTGTTGTCCTGTGATTTAATTGGAAGAGCTTCATTTCACAAATCTATTTTAGATTTTGATTTGTCATCGAATAGTAACTGAATATTTTCAATGTGTCCTTCGCATGCCGATTCACAGGAATCCATGTTCTTCATTCTTTTAGTGTATCATTCCTTCCATAATGAACTGCAGGGGACAAATGGGGCCATCTACTAAAGAAGTTGAAAAAGTGGTTGAACAAAAGCTTCCAAATGGAGATGAAGTAAGGAAAGGCCAGAAAGATGTAGAAAACAACGGTGAAGCCAGCAAAGATAATGTGGCCAGCTGTTGCCAGGGTGCCAATGGCTTTTTATGCTGCAGAGAGGGAAATATGGAAGCAACTGAAGAAAATAAAGTGAAGGATGGAAAGAAGGGGTTGGGTAAACTGTCATGCTGGGCTAGTTCACTGGATCGAAGTGAAGTTTATGCGGCGGCGGCAGTGGTTGGAGCAGTGGGAACTATCGCAGTTGCTTATAGCATATATAAGAGGTCAGGCTGAAATGTGCCTTGTAGTCCATGAATTAGGATTCGCTAAGCGGGTGAATGGCCCTTTATATATACTGTCTAAAAAGATAGTACCGGTGGTTGAATAATCCTCCAAACCTCATACTTTAGGGGATAGATATATATATTCTTGTTATCATGGCGGGGAATGTTTCTCCAAATTTTAGCCAGCTAAGGAGTTAAGCTTGGCCCCTTCCATT
Source organism: Viola odorata (assembly GCA_963691705.1). Lineage (NCBI taxonomy): Eukaryota > Viridiplantae > Streptophyta > Magnoliopsida > Malpighiales > Violaceae > Viola > Viola odorata. The sequence continues at coordinate 67,588,759 of OY829541.1, forward strand.
TTGTTTTTGTTATTTGTGAATTACTCGAAGGTTACTAGCATGACTGTATGGTGAAACATTTGGAGTGTCATCTTAATTGCAAGGGAGCCATGTCAAATTCTTGTTTGGTGTGTACTGTTGTCCAATTCTTGATAGTTTCTTGTGGATAATTTTGAGCTGTATTTAAGCGAATTCTTCCTTTATCAGTTTGGATGTCCGTGCAAGTAATATTTGCAATTCGGAGTCTATGTTCGGAGTATTCTGGAAAACATAAGAATTGGGAAAATATCTGGTGAATGTTTTGTTGCATACACAGATGGCTACAGCCTATAACCCGTTGTCATTGAATCTGATGATCCTAATTTGCAAAGCCAATCCTAATTTGCAGAGGCCCCAATCTCGTCTTCCCTAATAACAGATGAGCACTCCTAGATCAAAACATGCCCGTTTTATGTGTTAAGCTTCGCAATCATCTCCTGTACTAACCTAAGTGTTGCTGTCCCTGCAACTTCCTCTCCCTCTGCATCAATTTCTTGCATAATTTGCTCTACAAGCTCGTGCTTCGATTGTTTACTTCTCGAGCCATAACTCGGACAATCTCTCAGAAGCAGCAACAGTTCTTGAGCTGCATTCTTAGCCCTCCATGTCCCATCTATACTCAACTGAAGCAGGCCGGGCATTATACCTTCCCTTAGGATCAATCCCCTGTAATTGTCTCTGCTGCTCTGGCATATGAGAAGGAGAATTCCCACTGCATGCTCTTTGCTCTGTGGAGAACCCTCTTCAATCGTCTCAACCAACGCCTGAATTGCTCCTCCTGTTCCAGCAGTTTGCCCCAGGGCAGTCTCCGTCGAAGCAACAATGTTTTCGAGCAGCGTCATTGCCTTCTCAACCAACTCTGATGATTTTTCATCTCGGTCGATCTGTTGAAGCAAGGTAAGAACTATACCAGAGGAGATAGTTGATGGAATAGTCTGATGACAAGTTGAAAGATTGTGGAGGGTAGCTAGAGCATCAAGCTTGACTTGCAGGCTAATGCTGTTTGTGTTTTCCTGATGCAGATTGTCTCGGTCCAGGATTTCTACGAGGAGTGGGATAGCACCAGATGATGCAATTGCTAGCTTGTTTGCTTTAGCGGAAGAGATGATCAATAAAGCTGCTATTACAAGTTCAGTGAGACTCAGACTCGTGCTCGCATTCAAGGAGCTCTAACAAAACAGGTATGACCCCTGATCTCACAATTCGAATCTTATTCCTGCAGAACATTAATTACCAAATGAAGCATTTGTTAGTTTCATTCTCTGTTATCAAATATGTTTGTATAACAAATGAGCATGACCCCTGAAACAACAATGTCAAACCTAAGATTCGGCTGGGGTTGTTTTCTTTCAAATTAGTAAAAGTTCCCCGTTTTTTAAAGTGTATATTCTATAAATTCCACAACCAGTTTCATAAACGAGGATTGAAGCCACGGCCTTTTAAGTATGAGAGTGCCGAACCACTCAAACCACTTCCCTCCTAACGGATATGCATATTCTATAAGCTGATTATAAATAAGCACAATCACATATCTGAGAGCAAATAACTAACCGTTCACTGCCAAACGCAAGGCTGAGCAAACCGAATAGAGCAGCTTCAATGGCTTCGTAATCTTGTGAGCGAAGCATTGATATCAAAGGAGCTATAACTCCTCTTTCAGCCAACTTCTGCCTTTGCTTGCCACTAAGTTTTCCTAATTCAGAAGAAGCCTGAATCTTTTCTTCTCGGCAGCCATGGAAAAGATTTTGCATCACAGACTCCTCCATGGCTAGCCTTCTCTAGTAATAACGAAGACTACCATAATTAACTTTATATGCTGTTATCTTTGGAGCGTGAAGCTATAATATTGGCATGGATATTGATGCTTGCTTGAGGATATGGTATTAGTTCTTTTGTGGGGATCCATTGTTTCATGAAGAAGCAACTTCCTATTCTTTTTTATCAGTTTTTTGTATTTTTTTACTATGTTGTCTGATTAGGAAATACAATAAGATTTCCTGAGAATGAATCTTTAACTTTCCAGTTATAGAAGCAAACGCCTGCAGCTTTTTGGTTGGATCAATAACTAAGATATTATGCAAAAGATTTCCAGTGATCCTCAATTCAGGCGTAGGGATTCTTTGCTATTTCATAGTTCATGCCTAACTAATTGCAAAATCTTCACTTGCCTCCGTTCATATGAGGGTTTATTAGTATCATTGCTAAGATCATGTTGGTTGTGAATTGTGTTGGAGTGATAAAGAGGTTTGTTCATCCTTAATCAGGTTTGGTGATCAATACGATACCGAGATAGACATCCCTCTTCCAGACCCGATAATTCTCGAATTGGAAACCTTACTTGTTTACTTTACTTTCTATAAGATCCACTGATTAGTTCACTTGATCAAAATATGAAATATGAAATAAAGAATGGATAATATCTAAATAGAAAGCAATACCTTTCCCTTTTTCCTTTTTCCTTTTTCCTTTTCCCTTTTTCTTTTCTAGTTTTCATCATTTATCTTTTCTCAAAGTAACAGGGCATGATAAGAATTTATCACAAAAAAGAGGAGAACATAGAACTAAAAGGTGTAATCAAAGTATCTTGAGTTCGTCTCATTGGCTGACCAACACAGTGTTATGTTCTTTGTTTTAAAATAAAAATAAAAATAAGATAAAAGATAAAGGATAATACATAATTATGTTTATATTTTTATCAGACATAATCAGTTATATTAAAATTTAATTTTACAAAATACAACTTTAATTTTGCAAAAGGATAAGATTTTTCATTAAATTGCAGCAGCTATTACATGTTCTTCCATCGTTTGGAAACTCTAACCTTCAACCCATGTTTCATGCTAAGGTTCATAGAGTTACTTGGAGAGATATGATGATTCTCCACTACTCTGATGCAATAATTCATAATCAGAGAAGAGAGAACAACTTTCATCATCACCATTGCCAAATCTTTCCCCAAACAACTCCTCGGTCCTGCATTGAATGCTAAGTGCTTGTAAGGTGACACTCTTTTGATCTTTCCTTGCACGGAGATCCACCTCTCCGGCTAGAATTCCAAGCAGTCTTCACCCCATCTCTCTTTCACCCTTCCAATGGAGTATATAGAATAAAGGATCCTCGTGCTCTTGCCAATTTGATGACCACTTGGAAGAATGTCTTCTTCAATCGGAGCTCTGTGCTCGAAAGGTACTGGTGGATACAACCGAAGAAACTTTTTGATTGTTGCGTGGAGAAAAACAAGTTTGTTCAGATCCCGGAAAGGGAAACCTCCATCAAACCCTGAAGCTTGTAATTGAGTTGATTTGATTTTTCGTAAGACTTTTGTTTCTGCAATGGGGTAAGTTGGGATTAAGATGGCTTTTGACATGGGAATTCAATTTTTAAAAGTTGCTGTCTGAGTTGCTGCAGATTGTTCAACTCTTAAATGGAAGGCTGCTACCTCTTAATTAATTAGGACTAGTGTTACAAGACATTCTATTCTTCGCTAATTATTTTGTAAATATTTCATTTTTCCATATGTGAACGGTGTAGGGAATGAGTTAGCTAAGTTTATTGCAGTGCAACAAGTGTCATCTATTTTGATAAGGGAATGTCTGAGATTGTTAAGCTCTTTGTACTTCGGAATTATCTAAATCAATGATATGCTAGACTTATTTAAAAAAAATAATACCCAACTTTATTCTCAAATTCACAATACATGAACCCATCTTTGTTCTCAACATATTAACTTGAAGGAAAAAGCAAAAGTATTTGTGAGTAAACATAATAATTAACATCTGGTTAAGACAATAATCTCTGATTAACATGAAATAGAAACGTACATTATTCCAATACCATTCTTAGCAAGAAGTTTAAAACATACCAAACCTATATAATTGCCACTAAATTCTGTTCCCCAATCTGTCCAGGAAGTGGGAATATGCAAACCTCCAGCGCCTGTTAAGCAACAAAGGACCCACAAAACCCCAAAATCCCCCCACAAATCCAAATGCCATGCTCACATAAAACCATATCATTCCATCTCCATCATCATCTTCACCTCCTTCGTCATTTGCATCATTCGGTATAGCACCATCTACACTGCAGCTGTTAGGAAGAGGATCCCCACAAAGTTCATTTCCAGCAAAACTCGAAGCATCAAAGGTTTGTATTTGAGGGCCAGAAGGAATGCTTCCTGACAATCTGTTCTGGGACAGGTTCAAGTGCTCAAGAGATGTCAAGCTTGATATACTCTGCGGAATCTCACCGGAAAGTTGGTTCGCAGAAAGATCCATAGATTCTAGTTCTTTCATGAAACTAATATTCTTTGGGATTCCCCCGCTCAAAGCATTGTGTGACAAATTCAAAGATAGCAGAGCACAAAGGCTTGTCACTTCGTCTGGAATCTTCCCATACAATTTATTATTCGAAAGATCCAAGCTTCTAACAAATCCAAGATTCGTGCTGTACTCTAGCATATTCCCTTTCATTAGAAGTAACACAGTCTCTGAATAGCTGCCCCCAGGTAAAATTTCCCCAGTAGATTCATTCATTTTGGTCATTGCAGATAAGTTGCCAAAGCATGATGGTATGGTCCCATCGAAAAGATTATTTGCAAGGTCCAAAATGTGCAAAGATGTCACATGACAAAGCTTCTCTGGAATTGGACCACTAAGTTTGTTCGAATGCAAAGTAAGAATTTTCATACCCGAAAGTGATCTTGCACTAGCAAAGCTTGAAATATTTCCCACCAGTTCATTTTGGGCAACGTCAATTGTGATCAATTTTGTACACTTGTTAAGTGACAGTGGAAGTTCTCCTGATAAACTGTTGTTGCGGAGGTGTAACAACTTGAGCCTACGTAAAGTGCCAATGGATTCGGGAATGGTACCGTTAAGTTTGTTGTTGCTCAAGTTAATGACCATCAAAATAGGGAAAGCTGCCAAACAATTTGGTAACTCCCCATATAAAAGATTTTGACCCAAGTTAAGATGTTGAAGATAATAATTCCGCTGCTGCATGCTGTGGTGCGTGTTGGGAGGACATAAGAATTTTGAGATGGAACCTGAGAATGAATTGTTTGAAAGATCCAACAAAACCAACTCGGAAGAAAAAAAAGGTAGCGGACCATGGAAGCGATTCGAACTCATGTCAATCATTATAAAATTAAATTGAGATAGTGTGCTTGGAAGCACTCCATGGATTTGGTTGTGAGAGAGATTTAAATAGTAGACGTTGGAGGAGAGATTCCAAAACCAAAAAGGAATGGTACTTGAAATACCAGAGCTTGACAAATCGAGATATTTTAAATACTTGAGTGAGCGAAGCCATGTGGGGAATTGAGGTCCAATGTGCCAAGATGGTAACTTCAAATAACGCAAGTGACCAAAAGGAGGAATCCAATTAGGACTAACTCTCAACTTCAATTGGTTCCCTGATGCAGAAAAAACCCGCAAATCTTTGAGATTCTCAAAGTGAGCTTCCCAAACGTCACCGGCTAATGAGTTGCCATTAAGAGATAATTCCTTCAATTTTTTAAGCCTTCCGAAATTGACAGGTAAAGTTCCGTTCAATGAGTTCTCGGAAAGGGATAGAATTTTCAAGGACATCAACCGACCGAAATGCTGATTTGTGGTAGCCAGCTCACCAAATAGTTGACAGTTGTCCAAAAGCAACTCCTCCAGCCCATTTGAAACGCATCCAGGCAACGACAAAATTTCAAAGACTTGATTGATGTCCTGCCTCAATTTCACATCTGACAAATCGACTTCCCTCAAATTGCAACTATTCTCGAAAGACTTTGGAATCCCTCCTTCAAGTTCTAATTTGCTTCCCGACTGTCCAGACATGACAAGAGAGATTAGAGAAGGCATGTTCCCGATGGCATTTGAAATTTTACCTTCCAGGTTATTGCCACCGAGGTTGAGGTGCTCAAGACGGGTCAAACCATATAACCAGTCAGGTATAGGAGAACTGAACTGGTTGGAAGACAAATCAAGTTTCTGAAGGGAAGTCATGTTTTGAATCTCATCAGGAAGGGGACCTTGAAACTGGTTATGAGACAAATCAAGGACAGAGAGGGATGAAAAGTTCTTAACACTACTACTGCTACTCTGGGGTTGAAAGCTTGACAAGTGATTAAATGAAAGGCTGAGCACCTTAAGGTGAAGGTGGCTATGATAACCATACAACCAGTTGGGTATCGAGGTGTGAAAACTGTTATCACCAAGGTACACTTCCCTCAATGAACTCATGTTTTGCAGCTCTCTAGGGATTGAACCTTGTAATTCATTACCCATTAGATTAAGAGATTTCAAAGTTTTAAGACCGGAAACCCAACTTAAAAAGATTGCAATAGAGTTGTGAGACAAATCAAGGATGGAGATGGAAGAAGCATTGATATTATTATTAAGTAAATGTGGTTGTGGAGAAGGAAGTTGACAATGGGACAAGTGCAATTGTAGCAAAGATGGGAGTGTGGTTAGCATCTCCTTGTCCCAATTCAAGACTTTGCTGAGATTCAAACCACTCAAATCAAGAAACTTGAGAGAAGAAAGGCCAGACATCCACTGCAAATTCTCGACATGTGCATCAGGATGATAATGATGATAATAATTGTTACTTAAATTAAGGTATTGGAGATTTGAGAGATTCCCTAGTTGATGATGAATTATTCCTCCAAATCTGGCATTAGAGAGGTTAAGGGATCTTAAACTCCTCATTGAGCCAAGAAATGAGGGGATGCGGATCCCTCCAAAATCATTGTAACTTAGGTCCAAGTACCTTAAATGCTTCAAACTCAGCAAAGCCGAACTGACTTTACCTCCAAATAACGTCTTGTTGTAATCATCAAATTCGCCGTAGACTGGAATTCCATATTCAGATGGTGAAAGACTTCTGAGATGGAGGCCAGTGACATATTGTGCGGTTGAGTCGTCATGATGATGATGACAGCTAACTCCATACCAACTGCAACAATCGTCATCATCATCTGTTGCAGCAGCCCAGGTTGCGAGCCGGTTTGATGGGTCTTTGAGATGTTTCTTGAACTCCAGGAGAGCTTCCCTCTCAGTTGGGATGCACCTGGTTTGGTGGGTGGTCTGGTTAGTCCACTGGCCGGTAGTAGCATAGCAGAAGCCAAGATTAGCAACAGCTACTGCGACAAACAGCCATAGAGACAGAGTTGAAAACAGAGTAGTCATTGTGTTTGAATGTATAGTTAATGGAGTCTGCTATTTACATCTATACTGCACTGAAATTTGAGTCATAACCCCTTCCAGTCTTTTTGATAAGTTTTCAGTCAATGGCGGGTCCTCTTGCACATTCAATCTCTTGGGGAATTAACGTGTTCTTTCAACTGGTAGTAACATAACACTTGTCCCACTTGCCAACAAGCTTGACAGTGATTATTATCTTTAGGCAATTTCTAAATTCCAGTCTTTTTGATGAGTAGTTTTCAGTCAATGGCACATTCAATACTAATCAACGAACAACTTTGGCAGAAAATATGGAACAAACTAAATTTTCCTGCCCTACGATGTCCCACTGTTAAGAGAAATTTGATACACAGAAATTAACATCTGTAACATCAATTTTAAAGTCTTATTCTCCATAATTTCAGCATTCAGAGAAATATTTAAAGTCAACAGACTCCAAGCAACTGTCTCTCTCTTCGCTGGAGAAATTATAGGGTGCACCGGGATGACAACTCATACCTGTGAGTTGTCATACTCCAACCAATAAAAATCAGCCAAGTGGCTAATTTTTCCAGCTCAGAGAGGTGGGTCTCGCCACGGAAAAAACTTGAGTACATCATGATGTACCACGCTCTCTCCGACTCTGTTCTGCTCTGCTTTTCCATTTTTTTTTCTTTTCTTCTTTCCTCATGGCCTCACTCTTCGTCTTCTTCCTCTCATCATCTCACAAATCTCCATTAATCCTTCATCAAAATCAATTATCTTCCACTGAATCTTCCTATCTCTTCACTCTTACCTTTTCCCCTAAAAAAATTTACTCTTATCCTTAACAAAATTATTCAATTCGCATCAATACGGTAATAACCCTAACCTGTAAATTTTAACATTTCTTCTTCTCCACAACAAATATCATCAGAAATACGAAAACAAAATGAGAAAGCAAGGTTGAAACGGTTCCACTTTCTCGCTTCTATAAATCAAAGACAAAAACCTATTTGCCCCTCCCATCCCATTTTTATTTTTCTGTATTCCTTTGGTTTGTTATTTTGTTCTTTACTTTTTTTCTACAAAATCCTCTCTACTTCAGAAAGTTTCTTTGAAGGCAACGATGGTGCAACAAGAGCTCCCAATATCCATTCCAAAGTCTGTTAATTAATTGGGTTTGTGAGAGAGAGAGGGAATCTAAGTTTTGGAGAGTTTGTCATGGGTCGGATGATGGGAATCTGTTGCTAGTAGGTGAAGACACAGTAATTTTGATCCATGAATTATTTACAGGAATTTTTTTGTTGTTGAGTATTTTAAAGCAAACGGCCAAGAGGAAAATACCTATAGAAGAAGCCAGATATTCATCTTTAACAAATTTCAGTTTTCAACAGCTTATTGACAAATAACACATTTAGATACAAGTCACGATAGAAAGAATCAAGAGAAGGCCTGTGCTTGCTAAAAAACATTATTCCTCAATTGATCAGCAACCATAGGATTCAAGAATGTAATTGGTAAAGCTGATTTTTTTCACAACTGATAATATCCTGAATGGGTATGGTATCCTGATTTTTTTGTAGTGAAATGTGTTATGCAATTGCCGCCCTGACATTTCTCCTGAAATAAACTTACCCATTTTGACTGAATGCTAGAATAGTATTTAAAGAAGTGTATCAGAAATACATAGCATACACCATTCGTCTGCTGACTCCTATTATAAACATACCTCAAAAGCACTGCTCGTGCCTCAACCATAAGCTGGTCAAATTTTGGAGTCTCTGCTAGAATTGTGCTGGCATTGCTGGGACTCATGGCAAGTTTATAGGATGTAATATCTTCAGGCATCAAGTAGTCCACCCACCCATGGGGATTTCCCATGCTCATAAACGTGTCAAATATTTGCACGACAGTGCCATGAAGTGCACTGGAGTTGAAGTAATCCCTCAATTGTTTTCTACATAGATTAACGACACAAATTGAGAAGAACACAAAGAGTTAAATACCAGAAACTTCTCCAGACAGATGCTTGGATCATAAAAAATAAAGTTGAGTTTGAGGCTACTCTTATTTCATTTGCAGGTTATGCCACACAAGCCTCAACTGTAGTATCAAAGTTGTAGATTACCATAGTTCTCATTCAAGAGGGTGGGAATTGATATCAAAATGGACTTCCAAGTATAAAATTTGTCAAAAGAACCTTCTGGCTAACATTTTAAGGGCATTTTGTTTCCGAACTTCTAATATGAAGCACATGTAAATGGCATTTTACACATCACCTATACCCAGTAAACAAAGGAACAAGCACCAAAAGGCCCTCTAGTCCCAGCCCTTACCAAAAAAAGCATCTGGCACAGTACCACTCACAATCAGTTCTCCTCCCCCTTGGCTTGTCAAATTCGAGGAGCCATATCAGCTTCCTATGCCTCTAAACGAAGCCCCAAAGAACAATCGTTTACCTATAGCTCACTGAACCCTAGAAATAGCAAATAACAGAAATTGCAGCAAACCCAAATCGAAAAATGGAGAATAAGAAGAGAATACGAACCTGATTGAGAGAAAGGAGGCGAATTTGGATCTACTAGGAGGATTCGTCCTTTTTGGAGGAGGAGTAATAGTCAGGTGGAGTCTGGAGAATAGAGTAACGGCCGGGGGAATGGAGAGGGATGGCGTAGCAGTTCTTCTTGCCGGAGGAGAGAGGGAAGAAGCGGATGAGGCGTGGCTGGGCTAGGGATTTGGTCGAGGAGAGGAGAGGGATGACCGGATGAGGCTGGGCTAGTGGGCCTGGTAAAAAAAAAATTGATTGGGCCAGGGTACCGCCCACCCTGGCCCCAACTGGATCCGTCCCTGAATTGATGGTGATGAGAAGAACGAAAGAGAGAAGGAAGAGAAAGAGGAAGCCATGGATGGAAGTTGGGAGGAAAATGGAAAAGCAGAGGGGAACAGAATTGGAGAGAACGTAGTAGGACCCACCTCTATGAGCTGAAAAAATTAGCCACGTAGCTGATTTTTATTGGCTGAAGTATGAAAATTCGGTTGTGATCCCGGTACACCTTATAATTTCTCCTATAATTGTCTGTACACAAATTCATATAAACAATTCACGAAACTCTCTTTCTGACCGAGTGCCTTCATAAGTGTCCATAGTAAGTTATATTTAAAAATATTCAATTACTTTAAATAGAAAAATTAATTATCTAATTCTTTAAATTACAGATTATGCTTGCTGCATGACTTTATCATTACTGAGTGTCCATAGTAAGTTATACGAACGGTGTTTTTTCTTATATTTTTCTATTTTTAAGGTATTTTATTTTAAAATAAAAATTATAATAAAATATTTGAAAATAATTTATTTTTACACTCTACTGAGTGTCCAATTTAAAAAAAATAAATCTATTGGTTTGAATTTTCTATTTTTTTACTCTAATTTGTTTCATCTTTTTATTTTTTTCATATTTTTTGGATTTTTTTCTTCTGAAATTTGTTTATTTTATTTATAATTTTTGAAAAACGTATATTTTTTAATGGTCACGTGTCAATTATTTAACACCGTTAGTTAAAATTGAATATCACGGTGGCAACATTGTCTAACGGCAAAAACATGGATGATTAATGGAGATGACCACTGGGGAAGAATGTCCTTAATTTAATCTAAGTGGCAAAAAAAATGGGCATGACGTACCACAAGCACAACTGGTGGTGCCAATGACTTCTCACAAGGCACTACACGAATGTGCCAAAATCCAACGTCCTTAACTTCTCATGTTATTCTTATTGAAAACTTCTCTATGTTGTTACCTAATTAATTTAAATTCGAATTTTACCAGTGATATTATCTATTTAAAAAACACCATATAGTTTATAACTCCTTTCATTTCAACCCTAAGCATTTTTAAAAAAAATCAGTATTAATTTTATAGTTTCATAAATTACAATTTTGACTTTTTTAGGGGTTCAAAAAAATCCAAAATATAGTAAAAAATTGCAAAAAAATAGAGGAAGAATCTAACTACTCACAAATTGAAAAAATTAATCAAAAATTGAAAAAATTATAATGGACTCTACCATATTTGTTACATTTTTTTCTCCATTTTTTATTTTTAATCATTTTCTATTTGATTTTTTAAACAACTATAGATGTTACAATTTCAACTTTTAAGAAATTAGAGGATGATATTGTAAATTTTAAAATTATAAGAGTTGAAGTGAAACATTTAAAATTCTGTAACATTTATTTACGTTATCCTTTTATTTATTACAAGTATTATTCATAAACGTATGGTCATCCGCACTTGCGCGCCAAACATTATTTAAGTTTTATTCAGAACAGAAATGAGGGGCAAGTTTGATTCCACCCTTAACAAAATTTCATATAATATCATTATATCCCACTCTAGCACATCGTTTCGAGACTCTAACCCTCAATCCATGTTCCATGTGGAGAATGGAAGTAAAACTTGGAGAAACCGAATGACTTTGCACCAAATTGAATCTGTAATTCCAAATAAGAGCGGATGCAACAGCTTTCATTTGCACAATTGCCGAGTCTTTTCCCAAGCAAATCCTGCGCCCTGCATTGAATGCTGGAAACTTACAAGCAGACACTTGTTTGATCCCTCCATCCTCAGAAAACCACCTCTCTGGCTTGAATTCTAAGCAATCTTCACCCCATATCTCTTCCATCTTCCCCATCGAGTAAATCGAGTAAATAATCTTCGTGTTCTTATCGATCAGATGACCACTCGGAAGAATGTCTTCTTCAATTGAGAATGTGACATTGAATGGGGCTGCAGGATACATCCGAAGGGCTTCATTGATTGTCGCGTGGAGATAAACAAGTTTATTTAAATCTTGGAAATTAGAGAATACCCCATCATCATCATTTGAATCTTGCAATCGGGTATTTTTTATTTCTTGCAAAATCTTGGTTTCTACAATTGGGTGAGTTGTGACCAGCCATAACATCCAAGAAAGTTCAGCAGATACTGTGTTGCTTTGAGCTGAAAGGAGACCAATTGTTACATCTCTTAACAACTTATCAGACTTTCTAAAGGCAACCTTTTCTTGATCCTCTGTTTCCTCTCCTGACAGAATAAATGTTAGGAAGTCAATAAAAGAAGAATCCCCTGTTTCTTCCGTAGATGCTCTGTTTCTGCTCGTTACTTGTTCTCGTTTTCTTGAAATGCAATCGTACAAGAAACGATCGAAAATGTCCCAAGATTTTGTTAGCTTCTTCTCTTCTCCAATTTGAAGCCATCTCTGAAATTTCCACATGAATATTGGGACCGTATTCCTGTAAAATGTAGCCTCATCTATTTCAGAGAAAGCTGCCTCGCATGGAACATGAGGGAATTCAATGGAAAGAGAATTTGGGTCAAAACCCAACACCAATTTGCAGCTCAGGTCGAATGTGAATCTATGTAGCACATTTTGCAGGTCCACTGCTTCATCTTCTTGGGTTGAAAATTGATCAAGGACTGAAAACAGAGCTTTATTGATCTTTTCTTGAACAAATTTCTCCATCCCTAACTGAAACTTGCTCTGTTTCAGAAAAGAACGGATTAATCTCTTCTGGGCTATCCACAGTTCTCCATCCACATTGGTAATTCCATCACCTAATACTTCGAAAGTGTCTCGGAACTGGGGACCCTTGTGGTAGTTCTGGAAGTTCTTGCAGAGAATATAAGCAAGATTGGTTGGATCGCTGGTGAGCAAGAAATCGAGACCGCCAAAGAGAGGTCCTTTGAATACAAATGTGCCGCCATTTTCGTGGAGAAGATTAGTGAAAAAGTCATGGAGATGAGACAGGTTCAGCCAAAGACCTGGAGCCATTCCAAGAATAGGCCAATTGATCAGCAATGAGTTCTTGTTTGACTTCCATAAGAGAAGAAGAATGATTAAAAAAGAAGCTAGCAATAGGAATGTTTCTGTGCAAGAAAGGAAAGCCATTTTGGATTTATGATTCAAGTTCTCACGAAGCAGGGCCTTTTATACAGTTTTCCTATGCACCAAAGAAATTCTTTATTATATAGTGGGGTAAAGAAGTTAGTAACTGTTTATTATAGTGGGGGTAAAGAAGGGAGATAAAAGTTTGGTTCACCCGATTAAACCGTCATTAAGTTAGTGGCATCCAATAAAAATGTGGATTAATTAACACAAAAGTCAACACCTTGTGTTAATTATGGTAGCTGCCAAAGTTTTTTTCTCCATTTTGTATGAGTAGATCGGTGAAGAAGCCATGGATACGAGACGAATTTAGAATACCAACTAAGAGCTGCTCTTTCAGACTTGGCTGTGTTTCGGGTGCAAATTAAATCTACATCCATCTTCTTTCCAAAAGAACTCTAGCTGTCAGAGATTAAATTGATGACCCAATTGAACAATCCATATACCTAACCATTAAATGTTATTTGATTTCTACTAAAAGATTGCAAAATATACTCCCTCCGTCCCTTTTTTTAATTGTCACTAACTGACACAATCATTATATTACAATTACTGTATAATTTTTTATTAAACTACTTTTATTAATTATGAATCATTCATTTTTAATTTTCCTTCAAAAAATAATTAATTTATAATTATTTATGGTTAATTTTATCATTTACTATAAAAATTGAAATATGATAAATAAATAGGAACAACCATTTTAAATAAAAACCACAACTAAAAAAAGATAGAGGAGGGAATATATATAAAAAAAATAGAATATTACATGTCAATGAGAGCAGTAGAAACAGAAACTTCAAGTTCAAAGCCTCTTCTTGTTGCAAGCTGATGAATCTTCTACCCTTCTAATTCACAACCGACAGCACACGCTTGCAATGCACTAACCGAAGTAACTGCATTAGGCTCATACCCCTTCGCAATCATTTCTCTGAAAACAACCAATGCTTCAACCACATTCCCATTATGAGCATAAGAAGAAACCAATGAGCTCAATGATTAACATCCCTCTCTTTCATCAACCTAAACAAATTATTAGCAACTCTAACATAGCCCGTCTTTGCATACAAATCACTCTCAAAACCCTTCCTGATCACAAAACCATGCGCACCACTTCCAAGCTTAGCATTCAGCATCTGAGCACAAGCTGAAACTAAGCTAACAAGCGTTACTGTTGTTGCAGTAATGTTCCCCTTCACCTCCATTTCACAGAAAACACCAATGCCTCCTCACTCCTCAGGACAACCATACCGGGTAACCATTGAAGTCCAGAAAACAACATCTGGTTCACGACACTCATCAAACACCTTCAAAGCATCGTCCATTTTCACACATTTCGAATAGAGCTCAATCAATGCAGCACCCATAAACATGTCCAATCCAATAGATTTATTCCTTTTTAAGTTTTAATAAAACCATGAACCATTTTACCATAACTAACCGCGCTTAGCTCAGCAGAGGCCTTCAAAACAATAGATAATGTATCCTCCCACTGTTTATCTCTACAATAGCTTCTATAGATGGACCGTTCTGTGAGGCGTTTCTTCGAACAGTTTGCGCGCATGGGTGACGGAAGTGTGCTTCGCAAATAAAAAGAGGAGCTTTGTGACGAGAAAAACTGTCATGGACAAAGCCAATGAGGGCATGAAGTTGTGTTGGTGACTTTGCTTCATGCACCAACGCAAACAGATTTACAAGCACTTCTGTTAGGCTTCAATTGCCACAACTCTTGTTGTATGAGTTTTCGCCATTGTTCTCTGTAAAATCTCCCTCTCGAAGACGCTCACCGCACCAATTGTTGGACTCCTTCTTGGATGGAGCCAACTCTGCAACAGAATACCGTTGCAGATGCGAAGATTACGGAAGAAGACGAACTGTTTTGGTGAGACAGAGAGGGTAACACGTCTTTGGTATTGAATAAGGGAATGAATGGATCTGTTACTACCTCAACGTCTATTAATAGAACGACACTTCGTCCTTAAGCTAGACTATCTATGCTAATGGGCTTGGCCCGACCTTACAGCCCATTTATTCTATTAAAACAGATTTACAAGTCCAAAATGGAATAACAGTTTCCCTTTTTGACATGCATGTAAGATAGAAAAGTTTTAGAAGAGAGAGAGAACAGAGTTTTAGTGGGCCAGCCCAATATTAAATGAAAAGTTTGAGAAGGAAAACAAGAGATGGGCTTAGGGGAGAAGAATAACTAAAGTTGCAAATAGTAGGTTCCCAACTGAGTTAAGACTTTCGTGATTAGAATTTTGTTATTTTAAAGAATTTTACCCCACTCGAATTGAAAGTAATAAAAATTTAATATAATAATCTAATATCGGACGGTCTTGGTAAAAGAAAGTTGCAAATAATAATTAAATTTTTTTTAGTTGTTATCATTTTTTTTTATAAGCGCTTCTAGTATTAAAAAGTTGTGAGAGGTTTGACACTCTTATTTCTTCAGTAAAAGATAAAAGATTACAGGTTCGATCTTGTATATGAAAAAATTACCTTTTTGGAGGACTTTATCTCTTAATGAATCAATCTGGTGTAAAAATAATTAATCATAACCAAACGAACTAATACTTGTGATTCATACCTAAAAACTCTTTTTGAGTATTATTAAGATAAGAGAATTTTTCATTAAAACTATCATTTTAGGTTTAGGGTGAAAAGTTTGGGGAGCTCAGGTTCTAAGAGGTTATTTCTCTAACATAACATAGTTAACTCAAGTTTAAAGGTACATATTTCTCACCACTGAATCACGATCGAATTTGCAAATGGTATTTGTTAGAGAGAGATACAAGTGAAGAACATTAAAACATGGAAGGCAACAATTCAACGCAAACAGTAGATGGTGGCAGTCTCCGACGAAGCAACAATGTTTTCGAGCAGCGCCATTGCCTCCTCAACCAACTCTGATGATTTTTCATCTCGGTCGATCTGTCGAAGCAAGGTAAGAACTATACCAGAGGACTTAGTTGATGGAATAGTCTGATGACAAGTTGAAAGATTGTGGAGGGTAGCAAGAGCATCAAGCTTGACTTGCAGGCTAATGCTGTTTGTGTTTTCCTGATTCAGATTGTCTCGGTCCAGGATTAATTATGACCCCTGATCTCACAATTCGAATCTTATTCCTGCAGAACATTAATTACCAAATGAAGCATTTGTTATTTTCATTCTCGGTTATCAAAGATGTTTGTATAACAAATGAGCATGGCCCCTGAAACAACAATGCCACACCAAAGATTCTGCAGCAGGGTTGTTTTCTTTGGTGGGGCGGGCAGGCATAGATGTCTTATTAATGGGCATAAATATGATAAACAGTGAAACAAAACAACCACTAAGGTAGACCTAGAACAGTAATACGTACTTAATTATAACACAAGAATTATAATTTATTTGTGATTAATTAGTGCATAAAATTATAAATTAGAACATAATTTAACATTAAGTACTTCATTTTTTATTATTCTTATCCCCTGCTCATGTGTATACTGCACAAAACACAAAAGAAAAAGAAAAAGAAAAATACCTCGAGCGGAAGGTTTGCAGGTTTTTGGTGGGAAGAGAGAGAGGTGAGTTGAATGTAGGGATGACAATGGGTACCCATACCCGCATACCCACCCATAATCATACTCGCAATTACCCGTTCAAACGGATAATTGCGGGTATGGTTTGGGTATGGGTAATACCCGCATTTATAATTGCGAGTATAATTGGGTATGATACCCGCAAAATACCCGCATTTTTTTCAATTTCCTTAAAAAAAAAAAATTAGTTTTGTCTCTCTCCTCTTTCCTCTCTCTCATCTTTTTAATTTTTCTTTCGTAATAAAAACTCAATATTTTTGCTTAATACTTTGAACAAAATAAATTAAAAATTATAAAAATATAATATTTATCTTAAGATGAGTAATTAGACATCCACTTTTCATTTTTTTTTTAATTTTTTTATAAATGGGTTTTACGGAATATGATGCTATAAAAAAATAATATAAATAAAATACAATTATAGTAAATTTTTACTTAATTATAAAAAAATAAAAAATTTGGTGAAATAATTTTATTAAGTTAAATAATAAATAAGTAAGTATAATTGGATATCCATTACATACCCAATTGAGTATTTAGTATATTGGGTATGGATAATAATGGATATTTAGTTGCGGGTATGAGTTGGATATTTACCCATATCCGTCCATACCCGCTTTAACATACTCATACCCGTCCATACCCGCCCAATTGCTATCCCTAGTTGAATGGTATGCGTGTGGCTTTCTTCTGCAAGTTTTCTGCTTTCAAATGCATATCCTTCCTTTGAAATAGAGAGGATAGCGAATAGGAACAGAAAGCAAGAAGAGTACATCATCAAGTGGAGGAAATGGGAGGAAGTGGACCTACCTTTTCCCAATTCTGTATCACTTGGCTATCAATCTTAGCTATATTTATAAGCTATATGTTGGGATTTTCTTTTAGGCCCGAGCCATAAATATCACCGTGTCCACTGCGCTAAAACTAATCTTGATTAGGAAATTGACAAATTGGAGACTGACACGCATTCATGGGTGTTAGGCCTTTCGAGCTTGGAATTGACTTGGAATCTATGGACTTGACTTGTAGTCTTGTACTAGTACAAAAGAGCTCCATAATTGTTAGTAAAAAAACGAAATTATCGTAGCAGTAAAAACGCTACTACCATATCAGTAATTTTTGGTTGAGAAAGATTTCAAAATTATATCATTTCTACACGACAATAATTAATTAATTAATTAGTTGTAAATTTATGTTTAAAAATTCGCTCCAATAATACTTTTTATTTATTTATTTTAGTTGAAACCATCTAATAATTTGGTAATTATATTAAGTAACGAATATTCAAATTCGAATAATACTTGCTCTTATTAATAACTTTCATTGACTCAAATGAGATATCATTTCTGGTAAAATGGCAAGTACTAGTCTACAATGATAATTTGATATAAAAGGAGTTGAAGTTGTCTAAGAGTATTAAAACATCAATCAATTAGTATCTTCTTCTTTTTTATGTCTCTCTTTATTCTCTTTAATAATTTTATTCCTTGGACCGGATAAGGGAGAATGATGAGGCCAGTCTGATTTCTTACTCAAGGGTAAGGGAAGTACTTGATAACATTTCCCAGGTTTCACTTCACTCTAATTCTTTTAACCTGAGCACTTAATCCTTGCCGATATGACGTGAATCAGATTGATAACAACCCAAAGACTTGAAAAAAGAACAACTTTGTGCATGGGGTGAAGATCCGTGCGCCAAGTGGAACTGGGTAGGGCATACAGTTAACATGATTCATGACTTGCAAAGAGATGGATTACAAAGACGAATCCTATTCAAAAGGGTCTTATATCAAAGACACCCTCTCTTTAGCACCCAAAGGTGCCCTAGAGGGCTTTGTCTTTGGGTGCGCGCAAACGATTTATGGCAGTTTTGGTAAAGCAGATGGGTTGTTAGGCATTGGACGAGGAAGTAATTCTCTAATGGCTCAATCTGACCCCCAATATTTCAGCACCTTCTGTTATTGTCTTCCAGCAATGCAGAGCTCAACCGGATTCTTGGTATTCGGGGTTCAGGCATTCGAAACTTGCCAACCCGATACTAACCAGATGATATCTCTTGATGTTAGCACAGAACAAGAAAAGTATACCAGTTATTATGTCCACCTTCTCGGCATATCAATTGGGCAGCAAAGAATAGACATTCCTTCTTCATCACAGACCATTATCGATTCAGGAACTCCAATTAGTCATTTAACTCCTTCGGTTTACTCTGCCCTCAGCTCTGCATTTCGAGAAATCATGTCAGGGTATACTCCCGCTCCTCGGACAGAGGTGTTCGACGTGTGCTATTATAACCTGGGTGATCAAAGCAACTGGACTCCACCTAAAATGATGCTGCATTTTGAGAACTCAATTGATGTGAATTTAGACCCATCTGCAGTCACGTCTTCGGAGAATGATTCTCGAGTTTGCTTGCCGTTTATTGGGAATGAGGATAAGGATGATGTGAACATCATTGGCAACCAACAACACCGAGAGCTGCAGGTTTTTTACGATATTGGTAATAGAAAGCTCGCATTCGGTCCTGGCGGTTGCACAACTTGAACCCGACTAGTTTGCTCTGCCGATCTGCTTCAACTTGCTAATACTATCACTGTCTATTGGCATTGCATATAAAACCCCATCAACATAATAGGAGGAAGTCATCAGTATACAGAAAAACTAAGTTTCTTTTCATTCCCAAATTCACTGTTCTCGTTTTTTTTCCTGATAGGATACAAATAAGTTGCAAACACTATGTATGTGATTTCATCACTTTCAATCTATATACATCACATCATTTGTTTTGTTATTCAGACACCAATAATGCATATTTAGATTCCCCTAATTTGTAATCACATGATCCTTCCTAACTTAGAAGATTATCTTCTTCATTAGGTGATCATTAATCTAATTGAGTTTAGCTACAACCCCCTTTTGCAAACCCTACCTTCCCTCCAGCAACATCATAAACTACCTCAAAAGTTTGCTGCTGCACATTCCCGAAAATCGCGAAATCGGTCGGATCACTGTTACCGGCAACCGCCAAACACACTTGCGTCGACTTGTTCACATAAAAGATTCCGGCCACATCCAGATCCACTTCCACACCGCCGCTGAAGAAGAAACTTATTTTAGGCACTGCAAATGCTTTGAATTTGCTCAGATCATAGCAAGTGTCGAGTATAGACAGCGCTGGCGCGCTAGGATACATTGACATCCCTTTCCTGAACGCCGATTTGAGCGCGGAATACGCTGCTGGTGGCAGTCGAGTGATGACGGTGCCGGAATCAATAATTGCTCCGGCGGTTGAGAAGGTAGATGCGGAGATCGATAGCTTTTGGTTGCCAACGCTAATTGCGGTCAAATCAAGGCCGTAGAAGGATGAGCCAGCAGAGGATGCGGAGAGGGGCGTGAATTTAGCTGCGCTGGAGTTGGAGCTGCCGAAATTGAGGAACCCGTTTGAGTTAGCGGAGGAGGGGAGGCAATAGGAAAAGAGTTTGTTGTATTTAGCGGCGGTTTGAGAGACGAAAGAGATTTTATCTCTGCCTAAACCGAGTAAACCGGCGGCACCGCCAAATAAGCCTTGGTTATTTTCGCCGCAGCCGAAATAAAAGTTGTCGAAATAGTCTGTTGGGGTTATGGTGAGCCTTTCGCTACCGAAGAAACCGGCTGAGAATGAAGAGTCACCGTATTGAATCCCGTAAACGCATGTTGTGGAAGAGCATCGAGGGGAGTTGCCTGTGTCGCACATTTTCTTATTTCGGAAAGGTAATTTCCACTAAAGTTTTTTTTTGAAAGAGACTCATCTATGCGATAATGCAAAAATTGGTACCTGTACAATGATTGTTTGATTGATTTCATACCTCAGGTCTAATTTACTTTTAAAAGATACCTGTACATTAACAAAACGTCACATTTGGTACCTCGACCTAACGTCGTCCAACTTTCACCGTTAAGTGTCCTACGTGGCATGCCACGTCAGGCATCTCGGACTCTCACTCGCCTAACTTAACTCTTTATCAAGATATTTTCCACAAATTACAGATGGTTCATAACGACAACTCAAGATTTTACTTTCATTGATTCCAAGTAATATATACAGCATCACAAATTCACTTCTACATTTACTACAATAAGTAACAGACCTATTAGGGAGATTGTAATTTACAACTTCCAAAACTTGTATATATACAATCTATTAATCGACTAGGCCTAGCGAAGGAGAATGTTGGGCATACCGATTAACCTTGAAGAGTACTCCCCTAAATCTGCCAACCGACTCACTACCGTCCGCTACCAACTGAAAAAATATGGTTAATACGAGAGGATGAGTTACCACAACTCAGTAAATAAATAATACAAGATATAAACAAGCATATACACGCAATCATTCACATTCTCTGTATTTCCTACATATAATTTAATATAATTATATCAATATCCAAATACTATAATTCATACACTCATCACAATACAGTTAATCTATCAAGGCACAATCAACTCATATTCAGACCGTGATCTCATCACGTGCCAACACCATAGTCCCTGAAGGCTAGGACATGAGAATTTCTCAATCATTCTCAATCATTCTTAATCGTTTTCAACAATTCTCAACAGACCGAAGTGCTGGCCAAGCCACTTCGTGCTACCGCCATAACCTCCGGCTAGCTAAGGTATACAAACCATGTGCACATGTACTAACACCACCCCTGTTAGTTAGGGTCATAACCAACATCATATACCATCTTCCATCACCAATTAATATCACCAAGCATATTCACAGCCATAACACAAAACATACAGCCATAACATAATTCATACGCATGCAATACTATCATGCAGTTTATACTTTGCATTATTCACTCACTGTTGTATATACACAGCAAAATTCACTTCACATGCCCCGCTCACTCTGCTGTAGGATCTGTCTACTTCACACCTAACACCATTTAAATAACTTACAAGTTATTTACACAATAATTAAATCAATTTCAGACCTGTACAATTATTTTAAAAGACCAGCACAATTTCTCATCCCTTCTTTTCCTGTTTCTTTTCAATTCAACTCTTTTCTTGCAACAAATTAATTAATTAAAACACATATATTTATCCAAAATATTACACATTTAAAATTATAAATAGTTTTCCCAAAACTGATCCTGCTGTAGGGACTAATCTGCAAGCGCTTAAACATTTAGGACTAAACTTCACCATCTTCATAACTGTAGGGCTGAACCGTAATAAATTTTCTGCCACTGTTTTTTCCAGAAATTTCAGACTAATTCCTACATCACATACATACCACAACATCTAATTTATCACTTAATTAGTTTCATACTCATTTTTCCCATGAATTTCAAAATTAAAACTACTAAGGTTAAATCCCTAATCCACACGTCACTAAACCCAAACCCATTAATTAAAACTCATTTGGTTATCATTCAACACCATTACTTAACATTTATATTCATTTACATTCAAGATTTTACCAACAAACTCATTCACCCAATTGCTCCCGTACACCCAAATAACCCTAGCATATTCCATAACTCTTAATTGAAAAAAAATCCATATAAATATTAAACACAAGGAATATACTTACTAGTTTTCTTCAAGCTAAATCAATGGCAGCACCCCCTTTTTTTTTTTTACTTCCTCTCTTTCCCGTTCTCACTTCCCTTTCTCTCTTATTATTTCCCTTCTTTCCTTTCCCTATCTTTCCTTTACTTTTTCCCGTACTCACTCTCTTTCTTTTCTTATCCTCTCTCTCTCTTTCCATGACACATGTTCTTTCCTTTCCTTATTTTTATTTCTTACCTGAACCTTTTCTTTTCTTTTTTTCCAATTCTTTTTATTAGTTCATTATAATTATAGAAAGCACTAATTTATACGAACCCAATACAATTTCTAACTCTTTTCTAATCGGACTAGTACTCGTCTAGCTAACTAAAATAAATCAAAGTTAAAATTTCTAGAGGTCTCACATTCTCCCCACCTTAAGAAATTCGGTTCCCGAATTTAAGTTATACTTACTGTGGTTTTGACGTGGCGTGCCACGTAGGACAGATCCGACCCGTTTCTTTTCCCGCGGGTTGGATAGTTGGGTTTCCAACCCGCTATGAAACGACGTCGTTTTGGCCATGTATGAACGACACGTCGTTCAGGATTAAGGTGAACGACGCGTCGTTCATATTAAGCTTTAAAATGCTCAAGGAATTCCGAGAATCGAACTCAGAATGTCTCGCACCCTACGCGAGAAGCGTACTACTAGACCAAATGGTCTTGATGTGTTATAATTGATTGCTGGAAAACTATATTCCTTCAACACCCTTCCCATTGCCGCACCCTTTCCTCAGTTCTCAACCCTAGACCTCCCCACCTTTCTCTCACTTCTCTTCGATTTGGTGAGTAGTTTTTGATGTTCATCTCTTAAAATTTTCAAAAAAAATTGTAAAAAATAAAAAATTAATAATTTAATTAATCTAAAAATTTAGAAAAAATGTAAAAATTCTAAAAAGATGTAAAAAAATCCAAAAATAATTTAATTAATCTAAAAATTCAGAAAAATGTAATAATTCCAAAAAAATGTACAAATTCCAAAAAAAATATACAAATTCCCAAAAAAAATATAAAAATTCCCAAAAAAATTAAATATCTACAATTAATTTTTTTTTGCAATTTTTTGGATTTTTAGATTAATTAATTTTATTTTGGAATTTTAACATCTTTCTGAATTTTTAGATTATTTCTAAATTTTACAATTTTTTATAGATTTTTTACCTTTTTAACATTTTTTTGGAGTTATTACATTTTTTGATTTTTTTTGGAATTTGTACAACTTTTTTGGATTTTTAGATTAATTAATTATTTGTTAGAATTTTAACATTTTTTTTGAAATTTGTACATTTTTTTTTGAAATTATTACATTTTTTGGAAATTTTCAATATTTTCTAGAGTTTTAGATTAATTAAATTATTTTTGTGAATTTTTACATATTTTTTGATTTTTTAATTTGATTATATTATTTTGGAGTAGGGCTATGGAGTAATATATTATTTCAGAAATCAATAATAACATATCAAGAGCATTTGGTCTAGTGGTATGCTTCTCGCATAGGGTGCGAGAGGTCCTAAGTTCGATTCTCGGAATTCCCTTGATGGGAGCATTTTAAAGCTTAATATGAACGTCGTTCACCCTAATCCTGAACGACATGACCAAAATGACGTCATTTCATACCGGGTTGGAAACCCAATTATCCAACCCGCGGGAAAAGAAACGGGTCGGATCTGTTCTACGTGGCACGCCATGTCAGGCGTGCCACGTAGGACACTTAACGGTGAAAGTTGGACGTAATGTACAAGTATCTTTTAAAAGCAAATTAGACCTGAGGTATGAAATCAATCAAACAATCATTGTACAAGTAATAATTTTTGCATTATCCCACTCATCTATTAACCATTAGTCCCTTTTTTTAAAAAAATTGCAATTCAAAATAGTCGACGTTGATCAAATAATAAAAAATAAAAAATAATTACAACACTTATGAAATCAGCTAAATTAGCGACAATAGTTAATTACCTGTTGCGGAAACGAGTGAGTTGCAAAGTGTGGAGCTGCAAGATATGTTGGTGTATGTTGATGACTGGGTGGGATCGAATGTTGGTTCCTTTTGTTTGTAACAGGATCCGACGCAAGGCTGACATTGTGTCCATGTCAGATCACTTCCGGTATCAAAGATGAGAGTGAGATCTTTTTTCGGGCTTCCAAGACCTACGGTGACCACATAATTCCCCGTCCCAACTGTGCTACCATCTTTCGCCGGAATAGTTGTTGAATCTGTTACCATCACATCGTTGCCTCCGCCGGAGATTTTGGAATACCTTGTGTGAAGGGCATTGACTCTAGCCTCGTCTTGCCGGAGGATCTCATCGATGGTAGGAGGAGCATTTTGCCTTTCTTGATTGATTAGTTGAGAGCATGGACCGTTCTTGTGAACCACATTCAACGATGCTCCTTTGCTCACCACCACTAAACGTGGAAAATTAAAATATAAAAAAAAAATACATTTCTTTTTCTTTTTACAAACGAGATGGGCTTATGACAAGGCGTTGGTGGCCCAGCCCATTAATATTGAGGGAAATTTTTGGTGGGCTTTTTACCATAATTTAAAATAGTTGGGCTTGAATTATTGCTTAAAGAGAAGTGAGTTGGTCCATAATTCAAAATAGTAATGACAAAAAACAGCTAAGCACATGTTATAGAAAAATGATAATACTTTTTAATTAATGTTATTTTCTGGTCATGCACCACACATAAAGGACTAATCAAAGATAAATTGAGGCAATTGATTTTGATTTCCGGTTTAGAAAATATATGGATAGGGGAATGTCCCGAAATAATCGTTTCTTTTGTACTTACAGATTTGAATTAATCCAATTATATATTCCCTTAAAAAAACAAAAAAAATAACCACCACAAGTCTCCCCTAATTAAATCATTTTGTTTCCCACTAATGGGTCGCTTCCATTTTTGTTTTTCTTTGGTGGGCCGGGCCGGCATAGATGTCTTATTAATGGACATAAACATGACGAACAATGAAACAAAACAACCAATAAAGATAGGCCTAGAACAATAATACGTACGTAATAAAAATATTCACACACACAATTAAGACTCATATTTTCATTTTACATCAAATTTTGCTAAAAATAATCAATTTTAACCTAAAAATTATAATTTACAAAGACATAAGTATTTTATGAGTAATGAAGCTGTGAACTTGTGATTAATTAGTGCATAAAATTATAAATTAGAACATAATTTAACATTAAGTACTTCATTTTTAATTATTCTTATCCCCTGCTCATGTGTATACTACACAAAACACAAAAGAAAAAGAAAAAGAAAAATACCTCGAGCGGAAGGTTTGCAGGTTTTTGGTGGGAAGAGAGAGGTGAGTTGAATGGTCTGCGCATTGGCTTTCTTCTGCAAGTTTTCTGCTTTCAAATGCATATCCTTCCTTTGAAATAGAGAGGAGAGCGAATAGGAACAGAAAGCAATAAGAATACATCATCTAGTGGAGGAAATGGGAGGGAGTGGACCAACCTTTTCCCAATTCTGTATGTCGACAGATTATGAGTCGCTTGACCATCAAACTTAGCCATATTTATAAGCTATATATTTTGGGAGTTTTTTTGGTTTAGAGAGATTCAAAATTAATCATTAGTACACGACAGTAATTAATTGATAAATTAGTTGTAAATTTATTCACTCCAATAATACTTGCCCTTAAATATTCATTTTAGTCAAAACCATTCGATAATCTGATCACTACATCAAGTATTGATTATTTTGAATTCGTTTTTATTAGTAAAATGAGATATCATTTTCGGTAAGATGGCAAGTAGTACAAGTCTACAACTCTACATAAATTGATAATTTGATATAAGTAGCTGGTGTTGTCAAGACTCAAGAGTACTAAAACATCAATCATTTATTCTATAAAAAAATATCAATCAGCTAGTATCCATTTTTTTTTACGTCTATCTCTTTATTATTTCACTAGAATTTTAAAAATTCGAGTCTCTGCTTATCAAACAGAAAATTAGATTTAAACAGTTAAATCCCTTTTATAATTTTATTCCTTGAAGCGGGTAAAGAGGAGTAGTGAGGCGAGTCTGATTTCTTACTTAAAGATAAAGTAGGGGTGTCAAAATGGGTTCGACCCGACGGGTCGACCCGTACCCGACCCTCATTTTGACCCGTTGGGTCAGCATTTTTCGACCCGTTAAATAACGGGTCAGAAACGGGTCGATCCGACGGGTCGCGGATCGACCCGTCTGACCCGTTTAAAATTTAAAACATAAAACCCTTCACTCTCCACTCTCCATCTCCTCGCATACTCGCCTTCTCGCTTCCCCTCCTTCAAAACCCTAACCTTTCTCCCCCAATCGCCTCCCGTCACCAAAATCTCAAAACCCTTTTCAATTTCGCCCTCCTCAAAGCCGTCCCAGCACGCGCAAACACAACTCTCAATCACACCATCCACAAAACCATCATTACGGCGTCGCTTCTTGTAGGTATGGCGGGGAAGATGATACAAGCGGTTCAGTACACTAGCTACGGCGGCGGAGCATCTGCTTTGAAGGTTCGCTTCTTTGTTTAAACAGCAACAGATTTTTTCATTTCTATTTTGCGAGTACAATTGGTGCATAGGCTGGGTTTTACCTTGTAACATGTTGACACATTAGCATCTCACAGTGTCGTTTTTTTGTGCAAGTCTTTATGTTGACCACGAAGAATTTTGTTCTCACACTTTTCTTCAGGAAGGGATTCAGGTCAGTATTCATGCTTCTCTGTATGGTTTGTGATGAGTATATTATTTATTTGTAGTTTGACGCTGATGCCTGTTTCTATTTTTCTAAGTCAAGCACTGTTACCTGCCAGCCTTTTTTGGCTGCTTGAAATGCCAACTGTTGTTGACATTTTCTTCCAAGATTGTCTGATTCTTTTTCAAACTTTTTGCAGTCGAAGTATCCAGATTTCACTAGGCATACTTCTTTTGGGCGTTGGGATCGCTACGGTGACTGATCTTCAGCTCAATGTCCTGGGATCTGTCTTGTCTTTGCTTGCAATTCTTACAACCTGTGTTGCTCAGATTGCATCCTTTGTTGATGTACCTTTGCTAATCGTACTATTTTATTCCTTGTCCCCCTTACCTGTGTACTTGTTTTGTTTTCTTTTTTGGAGAAGCAGAGCATATAAATAGATATGTTGATTGTAGGCCTATAGTAGTAGAAGTTTCTTTCATAACTGAAGTCCTTCTTTTTCATTTCTGTTAGGCTTACAGTTAGAGCATTACGTTTGATGTAACACTTTTCTGGTTAGGATCTTGTGTTTAAGTTTGTAAAGCAAACTACTTTTAATTTATTGTTTGGTACTCTGGCAGCTAAATTATTGTTAAGTTATTTATTTTTCATATCAGTTTGTCTGGTATTGTAGATCAAAGGTGATGTTATTGCTTTCAGTATTTCATATGCTTATATCAGTGAATGAGTTTGAATTATTCATGCATAAGTTAGGATGTATTGTACATAAAATTTATTGCACGTTCACCAGGGAACCTTTCATTTGCTTGCATAATCATGCAAAAAAAACACGTGATCCCAAAAAGAGTAATGTTGGTACAACTTTAGATCCTCTTCATTTGACTTTTATTGAACATGCCATCTCTGTTTCCTTTTTTCACGTTGCACTTCCATTTCCATGGTGCAGCCTTGATTGAAACTTGATATTGTTAATCCTTGCACTCTTATGATTATTAACTAGGTGGAAATGTGCACAGGTTTGTCGAGTTCAGCTTGACCAAGTGAATCAATGTCATGTTAGTACGAGATTTTCACATTCTCGTTGTGGTCATGTTGTAAGCAAGTTGCCCAGCGGGGCTGTCAAATGCAGCTTCTGTCTCGACAATTGTGATGATGAGCTTGTGCGCACTTTCCACCTGAAGATTACCCTCGCAGATGCGACTGCCAAGATCTTTGCATGGTGCAGTGGTCAAACTGCTGTGGAGTTGCTGCAAATATCTCCGGATGAATTTTATGAGCTCCCTGAGGTACGGTCTAGCTCAATCATTTTCATTTAAGCTATATAAGCTTAACGATCTATCTAGCATTGACTTGCAAGAACTGCAATGCTGATTTCTCATTTTCAATATTCTATATATTTACCCGGAAAACTTGTTTTTTGTCCATTCCGACTCTGGAATTCTCTTGCCGTATATGGATACCATTAATCATACTCTAACGTTAGCATATTCATATTCCTCACTGATCTTTATGTTACAGGATGAGCAATTTATGTATCCTTCCTCACTAGAGAGGGAGAGTTTTATTGTGGCATTAGTAAATTGCAAGAAGCAAAGCTGTGATTTCAGTCAGAGTATAGCCTTGGGGAGTGAAGCAGTTCCATGGGAAATCACTCGTGCCCTAAGGTGCGAATAAGTTAACCAATTTGGCGTCGTTAAAGTTTCCTGAATAAAGTAACAGGTAATCACGTAGAGAGTGCTCTGGTTAGACTAATGTATTTATATTGATGAACGAATGGCAAATGGTTTCTTGGTAACCTGGTTAGCCTGAAAATACTTTTCATCTAGAAAACAAACTACTCACTCAAAATAATAATAAAAAAAACGTCAATATCTCCATCCACATATTCGTGAACCTAAATGGATTTTATTAATAAAGAAATCTATTTAGTTTTCATCGCTGCATAATTCAATGCTTTTATGGCATTGATGAGTAGAAAGTGCATTTCAAGCATGATTGTGTTGCACACGTAGAGCATTATATGCAGAAATATTTGCAGCAGCCCATCTTGCTTGTTCTGTTTCATTTTCTTTCTTCTTTCATATTAAAAGCATATATATGTAGCTCGATATGTAGAGTGGTATTGAGAGAAGGCAAAGGAAGATGACGTAAAATCTCTCCATCCTTTTTTTTGGAATTAGTTTCATGTCATTTTCTTCTAAGAATCTAAACTGCATGCATTTAATTTGTGATGTGATGTATAGTATACGAATGGAGTTCACTGAAAATATTATTTCTTCTAATAATCTAAAGTGCATGTATAGAATTAATTTTACTTCCGATTGCTAATTTTCGTTTAAATACAAGCAATTTTAATGTAAGAATTAGTACAAATGTAATTTGTTTAATGTTTATGCTATAATTTTATTTTTAAATCCGTTTATTTCATTGTAGTATTTGTTTAGAAATTTAAATGCATAAAATATATAGTATAAAGCTTGTTAACCGAAGAATAAAGTCAGTAACAACTTATTTTTATAAAATATTTATTTTAAAATTTTTCGTAAAGAAAATTGATATTTTAAATGCACCATTACTTTTAAAAATAAAAACCCATATCAAAAAAAATTTTAAAAAATTTTAAAATCCGGGTCAAAAAAATCGGGTCGGGCTGACCCACCCGAATTTGGACTGGTTGACCCGCCCGAATTTGGGCGGGTTGACCCGTATTATACTGTTCACGGGTCGTCAACTGGTCAGTGGGTTGCCAACTGGTCAACGGGTCGCGTGCGGGTCATGCTGACCCGTTTGACCCTCTGAAATTTTGTATTCATAAAGACAAAACATGGCAAAACGACGTCGTTTTGATTCGTCAAAACGACGTCGTTTTGCTTAACGGGTCAGATGGGCCGGGCCGGGTCGACCCGTTACCCTACGGGTCAGTAACGGGTCGGGTCATTTTTGACCCTCAACCCAACGGTTCACAGTTAAACGGGTCGGGTCGGGTCGGGTCGACCCGTTTGACACCCCTAAGATAAAGGAAGCCCTCATTTAAACCTTAATGATAAAATACCGATAGAGATTTAAATTAAAAAGAAAGAAAAAAAGATCAAGCTCATATTTCAATTGCTCTGAGTCCTATAAGGCTATAACCCAAATAATTAAAAAAGCCTATAGTCCGTAAATCCTTCTCTCTACATATAGACTATGGAAACCATGACAGGCCGCGGCCTGCTGCGAAATGTGAGTGTCCGGCGAGATAAGTGCGCAACAATAGGACGCAATGACTTTTGGTTCTGGACTTTTGATAACGGAAATTAATTGGTCCACCACAACACGTGAATATTCTAAAAATGAGTTTATCCCACTAGAGTCTGTATCTGTATGGACTGTGGACTAGATCCATTTCCCAGGTTTCACTTCACTATTCTTATAGAGATTGCACGCAAGAAGCTAATATAACGCAATGAGCCATACTTAATCAGGTTTGGTGATCAATACCATACCGAGATAGACATCCCTCTTCCGGACCCCATAATTCTCGAATTGGAAACCTTGCCTATTTACTTTACTTTCTATAAGATCCACTGATTAGGTCACCTGATCAAAAGATGAAATATGAAATAAAGAATGGATAATATCTAAATAGAGAGCAATACCTTTCCCTTTTTCTTTTTTCCTTTTCCCATTTTCTTTTCTAGTTTTCATCATTTATCTTTTCTCAAAGTAATAGGGCATGATAAGAATTTATCACAAAAAAGAGGAGAACATAGAAATAAAAGGTGTAATCAACAGTATACTGAGTTCGTCTCATTGGCTGACCAACACAGTGTTATGTTCTTTGTTTTAAAATAAAAATAAAAATAAGATAAAAGATGAAGGATAATACATAATTCTGTTTATATATTTTTATCAGACACAATCAGTTATATTAAAATTCAACTTTAATTTTACAAAAGGATAAGATTTTTCATTAAATTACAGGAGCTATTACATGTTCTTCCATCCTTTGGAAACTCTAACCTTCAACCCATGTTTCATGCTAAGGTTCATAGAGTTACTTGGAGAGATATGATGACTCTCCACTACTCTGATGCAATAATTCATAATCAGAGCAGAGAGAACAACTTTCATCATCACCATTGCCAAATCTTTCCCCAAACAACTCCTCGGTCCTGCATTGAATGCCAAGTGCTTGTAAGGTGACACTCTTTTGATCTTTCCTTGCACGGAGATCCACCTCTCCGGCTAGAATTCCAAGCAGTCTTCACCCCATATCTCTTTCACCCTTCCAATGGAGTATATAGAATAAAGGATCCTCGAGTTCTTGCCAATTTGATGACCACTTGGAAGAATGTCTTCTTCAATCGGAGCTCTGTGCTCGAAAGGTACTGGTGGATACAACCGAAGAAATTTGTTGATTGTTGCGTGGAGAAAAACAAGTTTGCTCAGATCCCGGAAAAGGAAACCTCCATCAAACCCTGAAGCTTGTAATTGAGTTGATTTGATTTTTCGTAAGATTTTTGTTTCTCCAATGGGGTAAGTTGGGATTAAGATGGCTTTTGACATGGGAATTCAATATTTAAAAGTTGCTTTCTGAGTTGCTGCAGATTGTCCAACTCTTAAATGGGAGGGTGCTACATCTTAATCAGTTAGGATTAGTGTTACAAGACATTCTGTTCTTCGCTAATTATTTTATAAATATTTCATTTTCTCATATTAATAGGGCTGTGAACGGTGTAGCGGATGAGTTAGCTAAGTTTATTGTAGTGCAACAAGTGTCATCTATTTTGATAAGGGAATGTCCGAACTTATTAGACTTTTTGTACTTCCGAATTAGCTAAATCAATGATATGCTAGACTTGTTTAAAAAAATAATACCCAACTTTATTCTCAAATTCACAATACATGAACCGATCTTTATTCTCAACATACCAACTTGAAGGAAAAAGCAAAAGTATTTGTAAGTAAACATAATAATTAACATCTGGTTAAGACAATAATCTCTGATTAACATGAAATAGAAACATATATTATTCCAATACCATTCTTAGCAAGAAGAAGTTTAAAACATACCAAACCTATATAATTGCCACCAAATTCTATTCCCCAATCTGTCCAGGAAGTAGGAATATGCAAACCTCCAGCGCCTGTTAAGCAACAAAGGACCCACAAAACCCCAAAATCCCCCCACAAATCCAAATGCCATGCTCACATAAAACCATATCATTCCATCTCCATCATCATCTTCACCTCCTTCGTCATTTGCATCATTCAGTGTAGCATCATCCACATTACTGCAATTGTTGGGCAGAGGAAACCCGCAAAGTTCATTGCCAGCGAAACTCGAAGCATCAAAGGTTTGTATTTGATGGCCAGAAGGAATTCTTCCTGACAATCTATTCTGAGACAGGTACAACTGACCAAGGGATGTCAAGCATGATATATTCTGCGGAATCTCACCGGAAAGTTGGTTCGCAGAAAGATCCATGGATTCTAGTTCTTTCATGAAACCAATATTTTTTGGGATTCTCCCACTCAAAGCATTCTGTGACAAATTCAAAGATACCAGAGTACAAAGGCTTGTTATTTCATCTGGAATCTTCCCACACAATTTATTATTCGAAAGATCCAAGCTTCTAACAAATCCAAGATTTGTGCTGTACTCTAGCATATTCCCTTTCATTAGAAGTAACAGTCTCTAAATATGTCCAACTATTATATCTCAAAACTTCAGGTTGAATGACCCCAGTAGATTCATTCATTTTGGTCATTGTAGATAAGTTGTCAAAGCATGATGGTATGGTCCCATCGAAAAAATTATTTGCAAGGTCCAAAATGTGCAAAGATGTCGCATGCCAAAGCTTTTGTGGAATTGGACCGCTAAGCTTGTTCGAATGCAAAGTAAGAATTTTCATACCCGAAAGTGATCTTGCACTAACAAAGCTTGAAATGTTTCCCACCAGTTCATTTTCGGCAACGTCAATTGTGATCAATTGTGTACACTTGTTAAGTGACAGTGGAAGTTCTCTTGATAAACTGTTGTTGCGAAGGTGTAACAACTCCAGCAAACCTAAAGTGCCAATGGATTCGGGAATGGTACCGTTAAGTTTGTTATTGCTCAAGTTAATGACCACCAAATCAGGCAAGGCTGCCAAACAATTTGGTATCTCCCCATATAAAAGATTTTGACCCAAGTTAAGATATTGAAGATAATTTGCTTTCCACTCCTGCATGTTGTGGTGCGTGTTGGGAGGACATAAGATTTTTGAGATGGAACCTGAGAATGAATTGTTTGATAGATCCAACGCAAGCAAATTGGAAGAAACAAAAGGTAGCGGACCGTGGAAGCGATTCGAACTCAGGTCCATAACCTGAGATAGTGTGCTTGGAAGCACTCTATGGATTTGGTTGTGAGAGAGAATTAAGTATCCGACGTTGGAGGAGAGATTCCAAAACCAAAAAGGAATGGTACTTGAAATACCAGAGCTTGACAAATCGAGAGTTTCTAAAGACTTGAGTGAGCGAAGCCATGTGGGGAATTGAGGCCCAATGCGCCAAGATCGTAACATCAAATTACGCAAGTGACCAAAAGGAGGAATCCAATTAGGACTAACTCTCAACTTCAATTGGTTCCCAGATGCAACAAAATAATTCAAATCTTTGAGATTCTCAAAGTGAGCTTCCCAAACGTCACCGGCTAATGAGTTGCCATCAAGAGATAAATCCTCCAATTTTTTAAGCTTTCCAAGACTGACGGGAAGAGTTCCGTTCAATGAGTTCCCGGAAAGTTCTAGATATTTCAAGGACATTAACCGACCGAAATGAATATTTGTGGTGGCCAGCTCACCAAATAGCTGACAGTTGTCCAAAAACAACTCCTCCATCCCATTTGAAACGCATCCAGGCAACGACAAAATTTCAAAGACTTGATTGATGTCCTGCCTCAATTTCACACCTGACAAATCGAGTTCCCTCAAATTGCAACTATTCTTGAAAGACTTTGGAATCCCTCCTTCAAGTTCTAATTTGCTTCCCGACTGTGGAGACATGACAAGAGAGATTAGAGAAGGCATGTTCCAATTGGCACTTGAAATCTTACCTTCCAGGTTATTGTCACCAAGATGGAGGTGCTCAAGACGGGTCAAACCATCTAACCAGTCAGGTATAGGAGAACTGAACTCGTTGACAGACAAATCAAGTTTCTGAAGGGAAGTCATGTTTTGAATCTCATCAGGAAGGGGACCTTGAAACTGGTTATGAGACAGATTAAGGACAGAGAAGGATGAAAAGTTCTTGACACTACTACTGCTACTCTGGGGTTGAAAGCTTGAGACTCCAACCACTCAAATCAAGAAACTTGAGAGAAGAAAGGCCAGACATCCACTGCAAATTCTCGACAGGATAATAAAAATAATGATAATTATCATTGTTACTTAAATTAAGGTATTGGAGATTTGAGAGATTCCCTAGTTGATGAGGAATCATTCCTCCAAATCCGGCATTAGAGAGGTTAAGGTATCTTAAACTCCACATTGAGCCAAGAAATGAGGGGATGCGGATCCCTCCAAAATCATTGTAACTTAGGTCCAAGTACCTTAAATGCTTCAAACTCAGCAAAGCAGAACTGACTTTACCTCCAAATAATGTGTTCATGTACTGATATACGTCACTGCCGTAGAATAGATTTCCATATTCAACCCATGAAAGACTTCTGAGATGGAGACCAGTGACATATTGTGCGGTTGAGTCGTCAAGATGATGATGACAGCTAACTCCATACCAACTGCAACAATCATCATCATCTGCTGCAGCAGCAGCCCAGGTTGCAAGCCGGTTTGATGGGTTTTTGAGATGTTTCTTGAACTCCATGAGAGCTTCCCTCTCAGTTGGGATGCACCTGGTTTGGTGGGTCGTCTAGTTAGTCCACTGGCCGGTAGTAGCATAGCAGAAGCCAAGATTAGCAACAGCTACTGCGACAAACAGCCATAGAGACAGAGTTGAAAACAGAGTAGTCATTGTGTTTGAATGTATAGTTAATGGAGTCTGGTATTTACATTTATACTGCACTGAAGTTTTGAGTCATAACCCCTTCCACACTCTCTCCTACATTATTATTTCTAGGCAATTTCTAAATTCTAGTCTTTGTGTTTCTCATTTCTCCTGCCCTACTATGCCCCACTGTTAAGAGAAATTTGATGCACAGAAATTAATATCTGCAACATCAATTTTAAAGTCTTATTCTCCATAATTTCAGCATTCGATTTATGATACTCAGCAGACTCCAAGCAACTGTCTCTCTCTTCGCTGCCTATTCATATAACAAACAATTCACGAAACTCTTTCTTTCAGACCGAGTGCCTTCATAAGTGTCCATAGTAAGTTATATTTAAAAATATTCAATTACTTTAAATAGAAAAATTAATTATCTAATTCTTTAAATATCATTAACTATTTATGTAACTTTTTTATTTTTTTTTTAAATTACAGATTATGTTTGCTGGAGGAGACCGAGTTCAATTACTTTAACTTTTTAAATACTTTAAATAGAAAAATTAATTTAACTTTTTAAATTAATTACAGATTACTTTAAAAAAAAAATAATGCAATGATGGAGGAGACCGAGTTCATGTTTTGTTGACCAAGACTTGTAAAACGCGGACATAATTCCAGTAAGGGTCGGATATTTAATTAAGTTCAAACTGATATAATTTGTGATTTTAATAAATTAGTGATTAAAAATTATATTTGAGTAGAGTATAATATTTTTCAAAGATAAATAAAAAAATTATTTTATATTTATATTATTCAATGTCATTTAATATCATTAAAACATCGGTGGTGTAGTAACTAAATTTTTGGCAGCAAAACTGTTGAACATAAGTTTAAGAATTTGTTTTTACATACCTAAACCCGGGTTGCCCGATATCCTCGACGTCTAGCAAATTAAGTTAGAATTTGGTTCACGAAATGTTAGTTTTCCTTTTAAAATCACTCTCTCAGGAGAGTGATACCGAGGATAGTGATTATGGGGAATTAGGGGTGTTTATCGGTCGGTACCGTAATTTTTTGGTATAAAAATTTCAATATTCGATATATCGAACTAAAATAAATAAATATCGTACCATATTTTTTATTGATCGATTATTGAAAATAATTATACCAAGTAATAAAATATTTGAAAATAATTTATTTTTACACTCAGTAGAGTGTCCAATTTTTAAAAAAAAATCTATTGGTTTGAATTTCCTATTTTTTTACTCTAATTTGTTTCCTCTTTTTATTTTTTTCATATTTTTTGGGTTTTTTTTCTTCTGTAATTTATTTATTTTATTTATAACTTTTGAAAAACGTATATATTTTCTAGTTTTTTTATTTTTTCTCAAGAAAGATTTTCCCCTATTTTTTTATTTTTTATATTTTTTAAAATGATGATGTGGCTTTTTCTATATTTAATAAATAATAATAATAAATGTCATATTATTAGATAACGGTGACGTGTCAATTATTTAACACCGTTAGTTAAAATTGAGTGGCACAACAACATTGTCTAACGGCAAAAACATGGATGTTTAATTTATCTAACGGAAAAAACTTAGGTGCCAAATTGGTCAATTGCAAAAGTAGATAGCTAAATTGTCTCTTTTAATAAATGTTGACGGTCAATCTGTCTTTTTTCCTATAAATTATTTTAACTCTTTAAACATAATTATTTTTCCCAAACAACTCCTTAGTCCTGCATTGAATGCTAAGTACTTGTAAGGTGACACTTTTGATCTTTTCTTGCTCGGAGATCCACCTCTCTGGCTAGAATTCCAAGCAGTCTTCACCCCATATCTCTTTCCAATGGAGTATATAGAATACAGGATCCTCGTGTTCTTGCCAATTTGATGACCACTTGGAAGAATGTC
Organism: Viola odorata; assembly: GCA_963691705.1. NCBI lineage: Eukaryota > Viridiplantae > Streptophyta > Magnoliopsida > Malpighiales > Violaceae > Viola > Viola odorata. The sequence goes on from OY829541.1 coordinate 67,625,667, forward strand.
TTCTTAAATCGGAGCTCTGTGCTCAAAAGGTACCTGTGGAAGAATGTCCTTAATTTAATCTAGGCCATCGATTTTCTATCAAAGGTTGAGTTTTTTTGAACGTTAGCAGGAGAGGATCCGGATCCGGTATGTAGTCCAATAGATATCTACTAGTGGCAAAAAAAATCAATTAATTTTGGTTCGTTTCTCATTTTTTATCTATTTTTTTTATTAAAAAAATGGGCATGACGTACCACAAGCACAACCGGTGGTGCCAATGACTTCTCACAAAGCACTACACAATGTGCCAAAATCCAACGTGGTTAGCTTCTCATGCTATTCTTATTGAAAACTTCTCTATGTTGTTACCTAATTAATTTGAATTTGAATTTTACCAGTGATATTATCTGTTTAAAAAACACCATATAGTTTATAACCCCTTTCATTTCAACCCTAAGCATTTAAAAAAAAAAAATCAGTATTAATTTTATAGTTTCATAAATTACAATTTTGACTTTTTTAGTGGTTAAAAAAAATTCAAAAAATAGTAAAAAAATGCAAAAAAATAGAGGAATAATCTAACTACTCACAAATTGAAAAAAATAATCAAAAATTGACCAATTTTTTTCATGGATTCTACCATATTTGTTACATTTTTTTCTCCATTTTTTTATTTTTAATCATTTTCTATTTGATTTTTTTAAACAACTATAGATGTTACAATTTCAATTTTTAAGAAATTAGAGGATGATATTGTAAATTTTAAAATTATAGCTATAACATTTATTTACGTTATCCTTTTATTTATTACAAGTATTATTCATAAACGTATGGTCATCCGCACTTGCGCGCCAAACATTATTTAAGTTTTATTCAGAACAGAAATGGGCAAGTTTGATTCCACCCTTAACAAAATTTTATATAATATCATTATATCCCACTCTAGCACATCGTTTCGAGACTCTAACCTTCAATCCATGTTCCATGTGGAGAATGGAAGTAAAACTTGGAGAAACCGAATGACTTTGCACCACATTGAATCTGTAATTCCAAATAAGAGCGGAGGCAACAGCTTTCATTTGCACTATTGCCGAGTCTTTTCCCAAGCAAATCCTGCGCCCTGCATTGAATGCTGGAAACTTACAAGCAGACACTTGTTTGATCCCTCCATCCTCAGAAAACCACCTCTCTGGCTTGAATTCTAAGCAATCTTCACCCCATATCTCTTCCATCTTCCCCATCGAGTAAATCGAGTAAATAATCTTCGTGTTCTTATCGATCCGATGACCACTCGGAAGAATGTCTTCTTCAATTGAGAATGTGACATTGAATGGCGCTGCAGGATACATCCGAAGGGCTTCATTGATTGTCGCGTGGAGATAAACAAGTTTATTTAAATCTTGGAAATTAGAGAATACCCCACCATCATCATTTGAATCTTGTAATCGGGTATTTTTTATTTCTTGCAAAATCTTGGTTTCTACAATTGGGTGAGTTGTGACCAGCCATAACATCCAAGAAAGTTCAGCAGATACTGTGTTGCTTTGAGCTGAAAGGAGACCAATTGTTACATCTCTTAACAACTTATCAGACTTTCTAAAGGCAACCTTTTCTTGATCCTCTGTTTCCTCTCCTGACAGAATAAAGGTTAGGAAGTCAATAAAAGAAGAATCCCCTGTTTTTTCCGTAGATGCTCTGTTTCTGCTCGTTACTTGTTCTCATTTTCTTGAAATGCAATCGTACAAGAAACGATCGAAAATATCCCGAGATTTTGTTAGCTTCTTCTCTTCTCCAATTTGAAGCCATCTCTGAAATTTCCACACGAATCTTGGGACCGTATTCCTGTAAAATGTAGCCTCATCTATTTCAGAGAAAGCTGCCTCGCATGGAACATGAGGGAATTGAATGGAAAGAGAATTTGGGTCAAAACCCAGCACCAATTTGCAGCTCAGGTCGAATGTGAATCTATGTAGCACATTTTGTAGGTCCACTCCTTCATCTTCTTGGGTTGAAAATTGATCAAGGACTGAAAACAGAGCTTTATTGATCTTTTCTTGAACAAATTTCTCCATCCCTAACTGAAACTTGTTCTGTTTCAGAAAAGAACGGATTAATCTCTTCTGGGTTATCCACAATTCTCCATCCACATTGGTAAATCCATCACCTAATACTTCGAAAGTGTCGCGGAACTCGGGACCCTTGTGGTAGTTCTGGAAGTTCTTGCAGAGAATATAAGCAAGATTGGTTGGATCGCTGGTGAGCAAGAAATCGAGACCGCCAAAGAGAGGTCCTTTGAATACAAATGTGCCGCCATTTTCGTGGAGAAGATTAGTGAAAAGGTCATGGAGATGAGACAGGTTCAGCCAAAGACCTGGAGCCATTCCAAGAATAGGCCAATTGATCAGCAATGAGTTCTTGTTTGACTTCCATAAGAGAAGAAGAATGATTAAAAAAGAAGCTAGCAATAGGAATGTTTCTGTGCAAGAAAGGAAAGCCATTTTGGATTTATGATTCAAGTTCTCACGAAGCAGGGCCTTTTATACAGTTTTCCTATGCACCAAAGAAATTCTTTATTATATAGTGGGGTAAAGAAGTTAGTAACTGTTTATTATAGTGGGGGTAAAGAAGGGAGATAAAAGTTGGGTTCACCCGATTAAACCGTCATTAAGTTAGTGGCATCCAATAAAAATGTGGATTAATGAACACAAAAGTCAACACCTTGTGTTAATTATGGTAGTTGCCAAAGTTTTTGGAGAGAATATAAGCAAGATTTGCTGAGGAAGTCCACCAAACCAAGGCCCTTTGAACACAAACATGCCACCATTTTGTATGAGTAGATCGGTGAAGAAGCCATGGATACGAGACGAATTTAGAATACCAACTAAGAGCTGCTCTTTCAGACTTGGCTGTGTTTCGGGTGCAAATTAAATCTACATCCATCTTCTTTCCAAAAGAACTCTAGCTGTCATAGAGTAAATTCATGACCCAATTGAACAATCCATATACCTAACCATTAAATGTTATTTGATTTCTACCGAAAAGATTGCAAAATTTGCTCACTCCTGTCTTCTTTTTTTTAATTGTCACTTTTTTTATTTTTTATAATAACTAATACAATAATTAGATTATAATTATTGTATAATTTTTTATTAAACTACTTTTATTAATTATGAATCATTTATTTTTAATTTTTCTTTAAAAAGTGGTTAATTTATAATTATTTAGGGTTAATTTTATCATTGACTACAAAAATTCAAATATAATAAATAAATAAGAACAACCATTTAAAAAAAAAACAACTATAAAAAGATAGAGGAGAGAATATATATAAAAAAAATAGAATATTATTAGCAAGGAGAAACTAAGATGGACCCTTGACAAGGCAAACTTTTGGGCAGTGTTTTTGGAACCGGACCGGACAGCGAACCGGAAATGAAAATTTCATGGTTCGATCGGGTTCAACCGAAAAAAACCGGATTGAACCATTGGACCGTTTTGAACCGGACACATATCGAACCGTTCAATCTTAGATAATTTAACCGGATTGAACCGGCTGGTTTTTAAATTCTGATGGGCTGACCCATGCCTGTAATGGGCCGACCCATCACATTTTCAAAAAAAAAAAAAAATAATAACCATAACCAAAACCAAAACGGCGCCGTTTTGGTTAGGCACATAAATTTTTCTATTTTTTTTAAAAAAATAATAAAAAATTTTTTTAAAAAAATAATAATTAAAAAATATTAAAAAATCAAAACGACGCCGTTTTGGATTTTGGGTTCAAAACGGCGTCGTTTTATATTGAACCAGCCGGGTTGCTATTGAATGGTTAGCAAATTTCGGTCCAACCCGGGTCACATGTATTTCGGTCCGATAGGTCGAATCACACCAAAAACCCAAAAAATTCGGTTGAACCGGACCGAACCGGCCGGTCCGGTCTGGTTCCAAAAACACTGCTTTTGGGGCCACAAGCCACCCCAAGCTAACCATAGCATAACAGACGACGAGTCAAAGCAATCGGAAAGAAATACAGGAAATGAAACTAATCGGTCCAAGTTTTGATACAGTCCGCGGGCGCTAGAACTTGGGATGATATTTTGAGTGGCGCCAACTTCTCATGCTTCTGCAACATCACAACATAAATGTCCTAACATTGTCGTTTAGAAACTCGAACCTTCAGGCCATGTCTCATGCGGAGCATCAGAGAGTTGGTTGGAACATTAACAGGATGATTTTCCACCACATGAATGTGATAATTCCAGATTACGGCAGAGGCAACTGCTTTCATTTGCAGGAAAGCCAAGTCCTTACCCAAACAACGCCTGGATCCTGCGTTGAATGCTATTAACTTGTACGACGACATCTGTTTGATCCCTCCTTCCTCCGTAATCCATCTCTCTGGCTTGAATTTTAAGCAATCCTCACCCCATATTTCTTCCATCCTTCCCACGGAATACAAAGAATAGAGGACCCTTGTCTTTGGAGGAACATGATGGCCACTTGGGAGAATATCCGGCCCAACAGAGACTTCCTCCTCGAAAGGAATTGGAGGATATAGCCGAAGGGCTTCACATATGGTGGCATGGAGATATATCAGCTTCTTCAGCTCTTCAAATGGGAAAAAACTCTGCTTTCTCTCATCTCCTTCAGCAACTAGATTTTCTTTGATTTCTTCACGAATCTTGTTTTCTGCAAATGGGTCTGTTGCCAGCAGCCAGAAGAGCCAAGAAAGGCTGGAAACCATAGTATCACCTGCTAAAAGGAGACTAAATATGATATCTCTTAGCAATTTATCAGAATTCCTGAAGACACCCTTTTCTCTGGCATCCTCTGTCTCATTCTCATCTAACAAAATGTATGTTAGAAAATCCAAACCCAAGCTCAAGCCAAAATCCTTCATTTCAATTTGTTTTCGCTTTCTCGAGATGCATTGATATAGGAAATTATCAAATAGATCCCCTGATTTCTTCAGCTTCTTCTCTTCCCCAATTTGAAGCCTCTTCTGCATCTTCCAGACCCACCGTGGCAAGATGTGCCTGTAGAATATAGAGTCCTGAATTTGGTCAAAAGCCTGCTGGAACGGAACATGAGGGGATCCAATTGAAAGACAATTTGCATCGATGCCCAGCATTAACTGGCAGCTGTTGTCGAAGATGAATTTGCGGAACACATCCTGTAAGTCAACTTCAGCTCCTTCCCCTGAAGCAAGATCAAGTATTGAGAACAAAGCATGCAAAATTCTTTCTTGCATCATTTTCTCTACACCCAGCTCAAACTTGGGGTGTTTAATAAAAGAATGAATTAATCTCCTTTGGAATCTCCAAAAATCTCCAGCGGAAGTTATAACTCCTGCTCCCAAGGGTTCAAAAATGTCATTGAACTCAGGACCCCTGCAATAATTTGCTGAGTTTTTGCTTAAAATGTGACGGAGGTTTGTGGGATCACAAATCATAAAAGAATTAAAGCCACAGAACCAAGGACCTTTGAACAAGAAAGTGCCACCAATTGGTATAAGATTATCTGTGACGAAGTCATAGACACGAGATGAATTGTGGAGAATTCCTGGAAGCATGCCAACAATGGGCCAATTGATGAGCCTTGAGGTTCTGTTCTGCCAGTAAAACAGAAGAAAGAAACAGATGGTGAGAAACGTAAGCAGCAAGTTGGCATAAAGAGGAAAGATGGCCATTGGAATTCTTGGTGAGTGCTAAGGAAGTTGCACAATGTAGGGTTTATAGGGACTTGGGTGGATTAACAACCATATAAGTTAGCTCGCACCATGCGAAACGGTGACCCACTGGACTTACTTCACCTCTACCACACAGTTCCCATCTCTCTATTATGATGAATTCTAGCTCCGCCAAGCAAGGCTCCCCAAACATGGGGCCCAGCTGGAATTGGCATCTGTTCAATGAAGTTCTTGGCCTTTTCTAACTCTCCCTTACGAGCAAGAAGATCAACCATTATTGCAAAAATTTCAAAAACTACCAAAAACATAAATTTCAAAAACTACCAAAAACATAAATTTCAAAAACTACCAACAAAAAAAAAACTAATCTAATTTTTTAATTCCTCTAATCTAAAACTGAATGGATTAATCTCCTCTGCAATCTCCAAAAATCTCCGTCAGAACTTATAAATCCTGCTCCCATGGGTTCTAAAATGTCGTTGAACTCAGGAACCCTGCAATAATTTGCCGAGTTTTTGCCTAAAATGTGACGGAGATTTGTGGGATCACTAATGATAAAGAAGTTATAGCCACCGAAGCATGGTCCTCTGAACAAGAAAGTGCCACCATTTTGGTTTAAGAATATCCGCAATGAACTCATGCACGCGAGATGAGTTGTGTAGAAGTCCTGGTAGCATGCTGAAGATGGGCCAATTGATGAGCACTGAGGTTCTTTTCCGCCAGTACCACAAAAGAAAAAGAACAGATGAAGAAATGCAAGCAATAAATCACTATAATGAGGAAGGATGGCCATCGGAACTGGATATCTTAGCCAAGGGAGAGTTTACAGGGACTCGGGTGGGTTAACAGCCACATAAGTTAACTAACACTGTTGTCTGGTTACAGTTTTTAGAGACCTAACATCAGCCACACTGTCCCACTTAGCTTCCAGAGCATTAATATTTGACACAACTGCATGAGTGGCAACGATTTCTTTGCGATGTTCATGGCCTCTTCTAACTCTCCCTTGCGAGAAAGAAGACCAACCATTATTGCATAATGTTCCACCATACCTGCATACAACCAGATAATATTGAGAGGAGCATTACGTTGCCATACCTGCATACAAGCAGATAAAATTGAGAGGAACATTACGTTGTTAGGCTTAAATGTAGAATTGTCATCTATCTGACTAAATAATTTTAATGCTTCCCCTGCCTGCCCGTGAATTCTGTAACCAGAAATCATGGAAATCCAGCTAACAATGCTTTATCAATCGTCCCTTCAAATACCTTGACAGCTTTGTCTAAGCATCCACACTTTGAATAGAAATCTATGAGTAAAGCCCCAACAAAAACATTAGTCTCAAAGCCACTTTTAACTACAAAACCATGAATGCAAACAACTTGCTTTAACATAGCAACGGCATCCGGTCCATAGCATCTCACAAACGGCCTCCATTGACATGTAAGCCTTTCCGTTTAAACCATACCCACTTAAGAGAGAACCCCATGATACCACATCCTTTTTCAGCATTCTTTGGTAGACAGTAACAGCTTCATCAGGTGATGGGCCCTTCATGTACATGTCAATGAGAGCAGTAGAAACAGAATCTTCAAGTTCAAAGCCTCTTCTTGTTGCAAGCTGATGAATCTTCTACCCTTCTAATTCACAACGGACAGCACACGCTTGCAATGCACTAACCAAAGTAACTGCATTAGGTTCATACCCCTTCGCAATCATTTCTCTGAAAACAACCAATGCTTCAACCACATTCCCCTTATGAGCATAAGAAGAAACCAATGAGCTCAATGATTAACATCCCTCTCTTTCATCAACCTAAACAAATTATTAGCAACTCTAACATAGCCCGTCTTTGCATACAAATCACTCTCAAACCCCTTCCTGATTACAAAACCATGCGCACCACTTCCAAGCTTAGCATTCAGCATCTGAGCACAAGCTGAAACTAAGCTAACAAGCGTTACTGTTGTTGCAGTAATGTTCCCCTTCACCTCCATTTCACAGAAAACACCAATGCCTCCTCACTCCTCAGGACAACCATACCGGGTAACCATTGAAGTCCACAAAACAACATCTGGTTCACGACACTCATCAAACACCTTCAAAGCATCGCCCATTTTCACACATTTTGAATAGAGCTCAATCAATGCAGCACCCATAAACATGTCCAATCCAATAGATTTATTCCTTTTAAGTTTTAATAAAACCATGAGCCATTTTACCATAACTAACCGCGCTTAGCCCAGCAGAGGCCTTCAAAACAATAGATAATGTATCCTCCCACTGTTTATCTCTACAGATGGACCGTTCTGTGAGGCGTTTCTTCGAACAGTTTGCGCGCGTGGGTGACGGAAGTGTGCTTCGCAAATAAAAAGAGGAGCTTTGTGACGAAAAAAACTGTCATGGACAAAGCCAATGAGGGTTTGAGCATGAAGTTGTGTTAGTGACTTTGCTTCATGCACCAACGCAAACAGATTTACAAGCACCTCTGTTAGGCTTCAATTGCCACAACTCTTGTTGTATGAGTTTTCGCCATTGTTCTCTGTAAAATCTCCCTCTCGAAGACGCTCACCGCACCAATTGTTGGACTCCTTCTTGGATGGAGCCAACTCTGCAACCGAATACCGTTGCAGATGCGAAGATTACGGAAGAGACGAACTGTTTTGGTGAGACAGAGAGGGTAACACGTGTTTGGTATTGAATAAGGGAATGAATGGATCTGTTACTACTACCTCAACGTCTATTAATAGAACGACACTTCGTCCTTAAGCTAGACTATCAATGCTAATGGGCTTGGGCCGACCTTACAGCCCATTTATTCTATTGAAACAGATTTACAAGTCCAAAATGGAATAACAGTTCTTTGTTGCAGATTACCTGCAACAACAAATGTAAGAGAGAAAAGTTTGAGAAGAGAGAGAGAGAATTAGTGGGCCAGCCCAATATAAAATGAAAAGTAGGAAAACAAGAGATGGGCTTAGGGGAGAAGAATAACTAAAGTTGCAAATAGTAGGTTCGCAACTGAGTTAAGACTTTCGAGATTAGAATTTTGTTATTTTAAAGAATTTTATCCGACTCGAATTGAAAGTAATAAGAATTTAATATAATAATCAAATTTCTTAGTTGTTATCATTTTGTTTGTATAAGCTTTTCTAGTATCAAAAAGTTGTGAGTGGTTTGACATTTTTATTCTTTAAATAGGAAGTTGCAGGTTCGATTTTGTATATGGAAAAGTTACCTTTTGGAGGATTTTATCTCGTAATGGATCAATCCGGTGTAAAAATGATTAGTTATAACTAAATGAACTAATACTTGTAATCCATACCTAAAAATTCTTTTTAAATATTCGAGAATTTTTGATTAAAAATATCGTTTTAGTGTTTAGGGTAAAAAGTTTGGAGAGCTCAAGTTATAAGAGGTTATTTCTCTAACATAACATAGTTAACTCAAGTTCAAAAGTACATCTTTCTCATCACTGAATCACGATCGAATTTGCAAATGGTGTTTGTTAGAGAGATACTACAAGTGAAGAACATTAAGACGAGAAGAAGCAAGCATGGAAGGCAACGATTCAACGCAAACAGTAGATGGTGGTCAAATCTGTCTCCAATATTTAAAATTATCACATTTCTCCAGAATAAACTTATTTTTAGTAGGAATAATTTAGGGTATAAAAGTTATAAGCCTATAAGCATCTAGGTCTAGTGGCGGAGCCTTGTGGAGACCGCGGGACCATGAGCTCCCCAAATCTTCCATATTAATCCTTAAAATTTTTATTCTTTTTATATTAATTTCTCACATTTTTTTAAAAATTTTATTTTTCTCGTAATAATTTTTTATTTTTTTCCTCTATATTTGCCCAATCGAACAAAAAAAATTACCCCCCTCCAAAAAAAAAATTTGTTCAGGCTCGCTTATAAAAAAAAAATGATTAATATAAAAAAATTAAAAGATAATTAATTAATTAAAAGCCTAGATAACACCTACGGGTGCATGACAGTACGAATTTCCACATGAGAACAAAATAGTAAGAGTAGATCGATCTAACGTAGTCTCAAAATAGGGACCATGATGATTAATTAATTAATTAAAATATAATAAAAGGTAGCAAACAAAAATTAAATTCAACCCTAACGTATTTTCATGTCATTCTCATTCATCTTTATACTGTTTTTGAAAAGAAAAAAGTAATGGCTTATGAATTTTAGGATAATAACTCCTAAAAAGATTCGATAGCAACATCTGCCCGTTATAATTCTTGCATCAATTCAAATATTATTATCCCTCCCGTCTTTTCACTCTCATCTATTAAATAAGAATTGATAAATTTAATAATTAATAAATTGTTAGAAATATTTTATTTTTTTAATTAATTATTGGATGTGAAAATGATTAATTTTATACAACTTAGAGTTAAAAAGTAATCCATCTATATAATGATTGAATTCTCTGACTCTTATAAAATATTCTAATCCTTCACTAGCTAGTGACCTTATGCGGAAAATATGGTTCGCTATTAATTAATTATCTTTACTATTGTTATTATTTATTTTGAGACTATTTAGGATCCGATCATCATATTATATACTATTTTAAATTTAAATCGAGTAGGATTTTGAAAGGTAAGAGAAAGTTCATTCTTACAGATTTTAAGGCACTTATATACTTAGGGCTGAATCTAAAACTCCTGATAATTAAACTAAATAATTATTTACCGATTGATCTACCCCTTATTGTTTTTCTTAAATTGTCATGATTTTAAAAGGTACAAAGTTGCTTATAGATCACGGAAGTTTCTTTTTCTTTCTTCTTTTTGGTAGGCACCAAGGGACAAACAAAAGCTTCTTTATTTTTGTGTGTTTAATTAATATTTACTATGGTATCCCATCATCATTTATATATCAATTACTCTAAATTAATTCAAATTAGACTAGAATTCTAAAGGATGATACAATTTTCCTCGATAAAATATTCATACGGTATCCGATCACCATATTATGTTCTAACAACTACTCCCTCTGGACACAATTAAATGACGTTTTAGAATAGTAAAAATTCGTAGGACAATGATCTTTGATCTTATTTTATTCTACATTGTTTCATTTTTACTCATAATTTTCACTCAAATTACCACACCATCATCAAATTGGGTTGATTCATAAAAAAAAATTGTCATTTGCACAAAATATATGCTTCGGAAAAGATAAAATGACAAGTATTATGAACAGTAAGAATCCGTAGGAAAGTGACAATTATTTGTGTCCAGAGGGAGTATAAACGAGAAAGGATATAAAGATCAGATTTCCTTTAGAAAAAACAAACAAAAACAGGTTTGAATTGATCTGAAATCAAATAAAAACTTAGATGTTAACCCATACACATTTCAATTTATTTTAATTTTTTATGGGCCAAAAACCAGTTTGTGGTTCAGGAAAAAATAAATCAGACAGGTCTATTATCAAATGAAAACAAACTGGACGTGGCCTGGCCCACAAGTATTCCTATCTACTTTGACCTAGAAATTACTGGGCCCATGATTTTTCCGTCCAATTTTTATTTTTATATAGTTCAAATAAACGTGGACCTCTCTTTGAAATTTGAATAGTTATTTTTTCTAAAAAATAAAAATAAAAATAAAAAACCCTTAGAATAAACGTTATTTCCTCACAGCAATTTTTCTTTTTTCTTTTTTCAGGTAAAATATGTTGCATTGCTGATCGTTGAATCTTTTGACAACTTGCACTTTACACGCGTATTCTTTCATAATTTTATTAACTGTCGTTTTAATTTTGGGCACGTATATTAAAAAAATTGAATGACTCACTGTTTGAAACAATTTTGCCTCTTACTTTTTTAACGTACGTTCGAGAAAAAGTAAGGATTAAAATTGTCTCAAACAGTGAGTCATCCGGCCTCTTTAATATGCGTGTCCAATGTTAAAGCGACGTTTAATTAATCTGGAAGAGAGTATCATTTTATATTATTTTTTTCTTGTTTTTAACTAATTAGTTAAATATGCATTCATGTCGGCTTAAAAAACAAAGAGATTTACTACATAAAACTAGATATTAAAGTGAAAATACTATGTAAAATTTATTAGTGATTTTTTATAAAATTAATGATTTTTTATTACGTACGTCTATCGAACCATGCATTGGCATGATGGTAATAATTTTGACTTTTTATTTAAATTTGAGTTATGTACTTATTTTATGTATAAAATCTATAGATAAATTTTATGTGGATCGAATATGATAGGAGAATATAGAGAATTAAGTCAAATAAAATCCAAAAGAATTGACTTATTTCATGATTATCTCTCTCTATCTATTCAAACCATTTGGTGAGGGGAAAATAATAAGGAGAGAGAGAAGAGGACGGCGAATTTAAGACACAACAGAACGGAACACATAAAAAGTGACTGATTAAGCGAAAGAGACTTGGACGCAACAGAGCATCCAATGACCAAAAGTGGAGTCTAGTTTTCGATCTTTCCTTCCTTGAGTTCCTCCTTTTTCTTTTCTTCCTCAGATATCCTTTCTCTTCTCCATCCAATCCAATCCAATCCAATCCAACTCATCTTTTTCTCTCTTTTTTCTTATTTTTTATTATAATAATACATTTCTCTCATTTTTCCTCTTCTTTATATATACCCTTATTAATACAAACGGACTGTCATGAACTTGTAGGAATTTGTAGTTGGTGGGCTGTTCTTCAAACTCGAAGCCGATAACGTATCTTGTTTATTACTTAATTCTTGTATATTATCAACAACAACAACTGTCAGCTGCAACTTCAACCAACGCCACCAAAAGATGTAAGCTTTATGTCTTTCTTTATTCTTTTTTGGTTTTCTAATGAAAACAAAACAAAACTTGTATGGTCTGAAAATCGTCTGTTTTTTTGTTTTGCAATCTTATTTGTGGTGAATTGGGTTTTGGCTACTGATTGTGTTTGTGGGAAATTTGACGTTTGGATTGATTTTCATTTGGTTTTTGCGTGGTGGGTGTGTGTTAGCTGGAGTGGAGGAAAGGAAAAGTTAGTCCAATAGTGAGCAGTCTAAGATCAAAATTGAGGTTGAAACCAATGCCCTTGAATATGGTTCATGATGCTGGTGGGATGCAGAGGATTATCTTGACTGAACCTACTGGTTCTTCAGCTGAGGTGAGCGATTCTAGTTACCCCCTTCCCTTCCTTTTCTTTTTTTCAATTACTTTGAGTTCTGTTGATTCTTTTTGTCAATCTAACATGAAATGATTTTGATGCTTTATCTTGTGGGTGGTTTTAATTCGGAGAAAATTGTTTCTAATTGTTGTTTGTAGATGGTGATGTTGTTGATAGAATTTGTTACTGGTTGTTGAAAAAAGTTGTTCAAGTTGTAGAATTGGAGAAAGTTATACTCTTGAGAGGAAGTTTAATCAATTTTTTACAGCGATGATAAAGTTCGACGCAGAGAATATGGTGAATATTGTTGTTTAAGGGATCGGAACTGAGGTTGAGATATTTGAAGGAGTTAGACCTTAGGGTCATGGTTCTTATAATTTGATTCGGTTATTAATTTCTCTCCATGGTCAAGAGACCGTAGCTTTCTTAGAGGGTGTTCATCAGAACTATCTAAGTCTTGCAGAATTGGATGCTGATATTGTTTTAAGTTAATTGGGTAAAATAGATAGATTAGTATGTAATAAAAGCAGAGATCTTTATATTCCTTTTCTGATGTTTGTACATCAGGAATATCACCAAAGCCGTTGATAACCGTTCGGCAATGCTTTCAGGTGCTTCTGTATGGTGGGCAGGTTGTCTCCTGGAAGAATGAGCGAAGAGAAGAGCTACTTTTTATGAGCAGCAAGGTGAGATGTTTGTTCCTATGTATGTGAGGAGTACTGTGAACATGAATGCATTTACTCTCCCTCATAAGAACCTTCTTTACAGTGCAGAGATGCCAAGTTTCCCTTTCACGCATTGTTGAAGATTAACATTGATTTGGTTGTTGATCTTCACTTTCATCCTAATATTGGTTTCTTCTTCTCCTCAGGCTATCTGTAAGCCACCTAAGGCTATTAGGGGGGGTATACCTGTTTGCTTTCCACAGGTTTGAGTGCTACGGAATGAAAAGAGTATCTTTTATTTTGTCTTTTTGATGTTATATGTTCTTAGTTGGTACTTCCATTTCAGTTTGGAAATCTTGGGTTATTGGAGCAACATGGCTTTGCAAGGAACAGATTATGGTCACTTGATAGTGACCCTTCACCATTGCCTCCTCCAAAAACTCAGTCATCAGTGGATTTGATATTGAAGTCCATGGAAGAGGATTTAAAGACCTGGCCACGTAGGTATGCCTGCAAATTTATAACCAGTGTGATGGAAGAATATATCTGGAAGAGTTTTTTTTTTCATCTGGTTAATCCTCTGATTCTTTGCTACTTGGTTTTATGCAGCTTTGAGTTGCGGCTTCGTGTCTCTCTCAGCGCAGGAAAGCTCACTCTAATCCCTCGCGTGAGAAACACTGATAACAAGCCCTTCTCTTTTACATTTGCACTGCGTAACTACTTTTCTGTATCAGATATCAGGTTTGTCTTATGCACTTAAAAGCAATTGCTTTTCCCCCCTTTTTGAGAAGTAATTGTTATGCTTTCTGTTCTACCTTCTTGAAGCCAAACTCATATACTGTCCTTGAACCGATAAGAATGTCTTCTGTTAGTTTCATACTTGAAAGTTTATAGGAACCGCCTCTTGTTAGTAGCTGAGCTTGTGAGATACTTTCTTGTTATCCTTTTCGGCAGTTGCATGATGCTGTTTAATTTGCAGTGAGGTGCGTGTGGAGGGTTTGGAAACTCTCGATTTCTTTGATAATCTGATGAACAAAGAACGAAACACTGAGCAAGCAGATGCAATTACATTTGATGGCGAGGTACGAGATTTTCCCCTACTTCTGCATTTAATCTAGATGGGAGTTTCTTTCAGAAAACACTGAAACTTACTACACAGATTTTCCCAAGTTCTAAAATTTTGGTTACTTATTGTTTCTGATGTGCATTGGGCATGTCATTTTCTGTGGATGCCACTGATTAAGAACTATCATTTTAGATTGATAGGACATATCTGAGCACCCCGTCAAAGATAGCCATTATTGATCACGAGAAGAAGAGAACCTTTGTGTTACGAAAGGATGGCATGCCAGATGCAGGTATTAAAATGTTTCCTTGTTCTACTACCCAAATCTTTTTCAAGTTCTTGACTTACTTTTTGTGGCATTGACATGCAGTTATGTGGAATCCTTGGGACAAAAGGGCCAAGGCGCTCACAGATTTGGGTGATGAGGATTATAAAACCATGTTATGCGTGGACTCTGCTACTGTCGAAACTCCGATAGCCTTGAAACCTTACGAAGAGTGGAAGGGCTACCAAGAGATATCTACTGTGTCATCAAGCTACTGTAGCGGGCAGCTGGATACTCGGAAGGTTCTTTATGGCTTTCATTGATTGTATCTGGCGAATAAACCGAGGTTTTTTTCCTGGTAGCTATGTCTTATTTAATGTATAATAACTTAGGCACTCACTTGTCTGTATATTATCTTTGTGAATGCTTTTTGGGATCTCTATATTGAGATTAAGCCTGCTGCTTGTAATAGTTAGCCATTGCGATGCTGTCACATGGTCGAGCAACAAGATATTTTTATGTTGCTCGCGTGATGGTGAGGTGAGGTGTATCTCATGTGTATCGAACATACATAGTTTAACGAATGATTCTATAATCCCCAGCTGTTTTGCTTTTGATTTATTTCTTTGAGCTGAATCCAAATTATAGCTGCTGATATTGGAAGAAATTGCTTGAAATCTTATGAATACATCGAAAGCATAACTATTGCATTCATGAAAGTTTTGTAAATAACATAGAGGAGTGGGGATCAATAACACTTCGATTCTATCGTAGAGCCAGCTACGATCTCACTATGATTCTTAGTTTTTATTGAGTGGTTGCTGGGACTCTGGGAATCGGACTCAGATTGCTGGTTTGGTTTGGTCTGGTCATGTTTTAGAACAGAGAAATCAAGGACAGCATCTTTGTCGAATGGATCATCTCCTAAATACATGTGGATGAATGCTCTGCGGAGAAGTTCACTCTCAACTTTGCTAACCGCCTCATCTTTCACTGCACACATCAAAACACTATCCGCATTGATAATATTGAAATGAGGTGGTTGGCTTGAGAGTGAACCATTAGACAAAGATGCTAAGGAAAAGTTAGGGATATCCTTGCTTTCTCTGTTCTAAAACATGGCAACCAGCAATCTGAGTGAGTCCGGTTCCAGAGACCGAGCAACCACTCAATAATGTCATTATAATTATTTTGGACCAACTTACTGTAGCCAAAACCCATTTCTTATACCATGCGAGAGGAGGATGGTGAAAGTGAGCTCCTGCCGGCGAGGAGAGAAGGTGGAGGAGGAGGTGACGGAGTCCAGATCAGGTTGACGAGTCGCTTCCCTAAGCTCGCGATCCCTTGAGTGTTCTTCCAGTTATCTGCCATACAAGGCAAATCAATGCTCTGTTTCCTTGTTTTTCTTTCCTTTTGTGGCCGTGATAGCCTGATCTCTTTGCTGCAATCGACGGAGGGGGAGATTTTGTAAGGAGATAAGACGCCGCACTTGGTAGGAAGGACGGATGCACGGCCAGGGTCGATGCTGCCGGTGCTGGCGGCATTCAGATGTGGTCTTTGCTGAGTTAGCAATGCCCTTGGTGCCGGAGCAACATCAGGATCAACTCTCCCTCCTCTTTGGAGGTAAGGCACACACCTCCCTAACGCAACTGCAATCTCGCCGCATAAGATTTGGGCTTCTGCTTGCGGCGGCACCACAACAAGAAAAACCATGCTGCTGCAAAATGAGCAACAAGCAAGCCAGGTCGTTTGGTGGAAAAGAAGAAGCCATTAATTGATTGGAAAATATTATCATCATGTGATAGTCGTGAGGAGTCACCCGGCTCTTTGAAGAAGAAGGGTTGCCGTTGGGGTTTATAGGAGGCGTACTGAGAGTGAATAGAACAAGAATTTTGGAAGGGAAGTGTCATATTTTTGTGATTTGATGAGAAAAAAAAAACAAGAAATTGAAAAAAAATCAGATTGAAAGAAATTAGATAGAGAGAGAGAGAGAGAGAGAGAGAGAGCTGTGGTGTGGTGTGCAATGGTTTGTATTTTAAGAGACTGAGAAAAAGAGAGGGGAAGAAGAAAAAGAAGAAAAAGCAAGCAAAAGACAGTGTCGGTGCGGAACTCTCTGTCGGAATTTCCAAGGAGAATAATGTGATAGTGGCAATTTCGTAAATATGCTAAAAATTTATAGCGAAGTGACGTGACCGTAAATAATATATTTATAAAACTATCACCGCCACATCATTCCGCTTGGGAATTCCACATACCAGAGAGTTCCGCTGGTTTAGACTTTTGTTCCTTTTTCACAGCTCACACCAATAGTAGTACTCTTCTGCTCATGAGTGCCATTCATCTTCTCCTCCATTGGTGTCTGGGCTTGAGTGGTGGTGACATTCTCAGCAGTGTTTGTCATTCTTAGCTAGTTAGCTGTGTAAGTTGCAGAAGAAACAGAAATAAATAATGCTAATTGTTTGTGTTGGTTGGCAGTTGTGTTACTTAGAATGGATGGATTTATAGCATTAATGGCATTGCGCCTTTCGTGGTTAGTGTATTAGGTTAGTAATTAAAGGCCATGTGTCCATATTACACTTATTAAATTTAAAGGCATACTCCGCCAAACAGCATTCTTATTGTTTTATCTCCTCACGAAAAAACAACAACAGCAACACAAGAACTGGAAGAAATTGCTTGAAATATTGTGAATCAATGGCGGAGCCTCGTTATGGCCAGGGGGAGCCACAGCTCCCCCTAACTTTTCAAAAAAAAATTAATATAGTATATTGTTGGTTCGGTTCGAGCTGATGATACGATCAATTTTATCTAAAAATGAATAAAAACTCGAACCGAAATTGTTAAAGTGTGAAATAAAATAAAGCAAAATAATTAGTACACAGTAAGCAACGAAAAGTCCACTCTATAGTTCGATAAAAATTCGATCGTAAACGATAAAAGTTCGAATGTAAGTGATAAAAGTTTAAAAAATTTTAAACCCAACCCACGGCCAAATCTTTTCAATTAAATCCCAAATTCTCATTTTTCAAATCATCACTACCAATAAATTCGTGCCAAAACCAATTCAATTTCTGCCGAAATCCAATCTCTCCATTTAATTCAATTTCTATGCCAAATCATCACATATCAATCACCCTTTTAATCTCTCATTCAATTCCAATGCTAAAGTAGAGAAAAATTGTAAAAAATATGTATATTGTATGAATTCTAATGTATAATTAATTTTTTTCTATATTGTCTTCTTATTTATCTTTTTGTTAAGTTTATCTAAATATTTGTTATTTAGTGACGAAAATAAATACTCTTAAGCATTTTTTCAATTTTTCGTTCAGCTCGTTTGCCTTTCCTATAAAATACTCCAAAAAAAAAAATTCGGGGGCGCTGCCCCCGAACCCCCGCACCTCTTAAATACAAATTCTGGATCCATCATTAATCTCGCCCCCCAAACATCGAGCCCAGGCTCCGCCACTGTTGTGAATAACATAAAAACCATAACTATTGCATTCATGAAAATCTTGTAAATAACATCGAGGATTGGGGATAGTAACACTTCGATTCTATCGTAGAATCAGCTACGATCCCACCATGATTCTTAATTCTTATCGAGTGGTTGCTCATTCTCTAGGAACTGGACTCGAGCCTTATTCTTCTAGCCTTAGATACTGCTTCGGAACTTTAGTCATGTTTTAGAGCAGAGAAAGCAAAGACATTCCAAACTTTTCCTTGGCATCTTTGTCAAATGGATCATCTCCCAGATACATGTGGAAGAATGCCCTACAGAGAAGTTCACTCTCTACTTTGCTCACCACCTCATCCTTCACTGCACAAATCACAAACACAATCCTCACATTAGGTTTCTGCATAAGATGTGATTATCCAAATCTTTCAAGAGTTTCACCTTTGGTTTCGAGAATGTAACCCGGAAGCCGGGTAATCTCGATCACCGACCCAGATGATAGCTTAATGTCATCTGAAGCTTGACCCATGACCCTGTTGTTAAGATGAATTATAGATTTTTAAGTTTTTTCCATTTCACAGTAACTAAGTAGACATCATTTGTAGCTGTAACATATGAGAATGAAAAAATTACTTGTTTGCTAGCTCATCATTCTTCTTCCCACCCATTAGTTTCTTGATGGATGATCCAAGACCTTCATCAAAATTCTTTCTTACCATGTTCATGGTTAGGCTAGAGAATACAATCACCAATCTCACCATCATACCCACATCACTGTCAATCACTTCCTGATACATCTCCTTTGTTGGTTTTCCTGGTGCCTTTCCAATCTTTGTCTTCATCAGATCACCCAGCTTCTCATTGTCTGTATACATCCCTGCATTTTTTTTTTAAATGAATGTCAGGGTCATTTTGGCTGTAATTCTTGAAAAATATACGATCAATTTCTTTATGTAGGAATTAGCCTCCTGCCGGACGAGCAGAGAGGACACCTGAAAGACCTAAAAGAAACAGGTTTAGAGAGATTTATTACCAAAGCTATAGATCTTGATTCCCATGCCAAGCATGGACTTCTTCCTCAATCCAGTACTCATCAGCTTCTTCCCATCAGCCAACCTAACAGGGAAAGAGACACCAGTCTTGGGTTCAACCTCGACTGGTACCTCTTCTTTTGGAACACAATCTTCAGCTTGTTTTCCAGCTATTTCCTTTGCTTCTTGAACTTTCTGTTCTGTTGCTTCTGCAGAAACCTTAGCTCCATTTTCACAGCTAGCACCATTAGTAGTACTCTTCTGATCATCATGAGTGCCATTCATCTTCTCCTCCATTGGTGTCTGAGCTTGAGTGGTGATGACATTTTCAGCAGTGGTTGTTGCCATGCTTAGCTGTGTAAGTTGCAGAAGAAACTAAGAAAGAAATGATGTTAATTGTTTTGTGTTGGTTGGCAGTTGTGTGAGAATTACATGGATTTATATAGGAAAAGAAAGTAAGGAAAAAGATAAAAGAGGCATTTATGGCATTGGCCTTTCTTGGTTAGTGCATTAGGTAATTAAAGGCCATGTGTCCATGTTGCAAAGAAGTATGAATCTTTCTGGAAAAAGGAGCATTGTTTTCAGAGTAATAAGTAGCTGGGGCAAATTATATAAAGACCCTTCAACTAAAAAAAACTTGAATTTGTAGCCGATATTAATTTTAGAATAATACTTAAAATACTAAATGTTTAAATAAGTTGTTTAAGTAGGTGAATTTTTTTAGAATCATGTGCTAATGTTATTTAAACTAAAATCCTCACATTGCAAATGATAGATAGTACAAGCATTCAAATAAATAAATAAAAAGTAATTAAGGGATCTTTTTGCAAAGTAGTGATAGTTGAAAGCCCTTGTTTTAATTAAATTGCATCTACTAATTTGTGGAATTCACACATATCAAGAACTTGTCCTGACTTGTCTGAGTTGAAAGGCACCAATTCTTCACTTTGGATAAAAAAAAAACTTTGAATTGCTCAATCAATAGTGGTGGGATAATATAGGAGTTTTGTCTTCTTGATCTTTAGTTAATTAGGTGAAATACATTATTAAGTACATCTATATGCAGGTAAGAGCATCTCTTTGGCTCATGGTTCATTTGAAAGATTTCTAGAAAGGAAAATGCTACATACTCTTCTTTAAAGCCAACCGTAATTTTATTTTAATTTTTTTAAAATAGTATATATTAAATTAACTTAAATCATCAAGTACAAAGATGGGTATTTGAGAGTACCATTAGAAAGGAATTGAGCAGAACATGCGCAATAAAGTTGGCTTCTCTATAAATACGAATAGTATTCACCTCCTAATCACACGTCTAACGTATTCTTGATGTAACGAATCAGATCCATACTGGTAAAACACAAAACTTAGACCACCGCTGTGTTATCCACCCGAACTTGAACTTGAAGCTTGTGCCACCCAAGTCTCCTTGCTTCTTGAAGACATGATACAACCCTAAAGACAAAATAAAATGAAATTATTGTAGAAAAACAAATAAATATGAAAACAAGTAGTGTAAAACCCTAAGGATTCAAGGCATGAATAACACCAATTTTGAGCAACATTTTCAATCCTTTTTTTAAAGTAGTGTAAAAAATAATATCAAGAAAATTTAGTTTTTTTTTTTAAATTCTAGGTTTGTTTATGAAGTTCTTTGGTTTTTGGAAAATTTTCCAAAAAAAAAAAGCAGAAATAATTTAAAAACAAGTTTACTTAGTACTTGATTCTTTATTTATATGAATTTCAGAAATGATTTTAGACCACTCATCAATAGCTCACACCACTTACAATATTCCATTGTTAGTAATTTGTTTAAAACCTTGTAAATTTCATCCCGTGCAAGTGCAACTATCATTAAGATCTTTTGTTTGGTCTACTATCCCTTTTTAATAAGCAATTTATTCATGTTCAAGCATTTTTCGACCTCATAAAAGAGTTAAAAAGACTGTTTTATTTTTATTTTTTAGAGATTCAAACTATATTTTTTTTATAAGTTGAATTAATTCGAATCATCAACATAAAAGATGTGTGCTATTTTCTGATAAAAGGAAAGAAAGAACAAGAAAGTAACTTTTAAGCGCATAAGATTTTAGTTCAACTGGTTAGTGTTGTCATTTTTATGACGTAAGGTCATAGATTCGATCGTATTGTAATGATATTAGTAATATAAATCATTTTTTTATAAAAGAAAGAAAATACAAGCTTTTAATTATCGATGCCACTGAAACTACTGGGCCTGTTCCAATGGGCCGAGTTCGAGTCCGTTTGTTTTATTTCCTTTATCCTTACCCCTGACCTCTTAGGTCCGACTGAGTAACAAGCAGCAAAAACCAGAGAACAGCAGCCGCGCGCGATTGCTCTTCCGTCTCTCTAACTTGCTGTGTGTTTCAAACTTTAAAAGCTCCAAAATTTGAAAAAGGGTTTTAGATTTAGAAACCGAAGGTAAAGAAAGCGAAGCAATGAAGGAAGCAAAGAGGAGCAGGAAACGAAAGAGAGCAAAGCAAAGCAACTCTCAGAACCAACAAAACGACACCAATCAAATCCATGAAGCACAAGCTGACGCTGGACGACCCAGTTCTTCAAAAAAGCCAAAGCCCTCGTCTTTCCTTGAAAAGGTCTCTCCTTTATGGTTCCCGTCTTTCATTTGCAATTGAATTGGAATTTTGATTGGATCGTGATGACGTATTGTTTTGATATGCAGATGAAAGCAAAGTTATCTGGCGGACATTTCAGGATGATTAACGAAAAGCTCTACACTTGCACGTAATTTGTACTTCCATTTCTCTTTTCTATATAGTTATTTTTTCTGGTCAGATTTTCTATTTAGTTTGTTGTTGTGTTTGGGTCATTTATCATTTCCTCTGTGTTATGAGTTCGTATTGTTTTCTCCAGTGATGGATAGTATAAAACTCGCAGCTTATGAACTTAGGATAGTTATTTTCTTATTGCTTTGTTGTTTCTCCTTGTTTCTCAGTGGTGAAGAGGCATTCAACTATTTTAAAGAAGACCCATCATTATTTAATATGGTAAGATTTACTGCAAGCACCCTAATTTTGTGTTTTTTCCTTCCTCGGACTCTGTTTCGGTTGAACATCTAATTAGTGATTTTCCTAGCTCTAGCTCTCTTATTTCCAGTTGGACTTTAAACTATTATTTTACCATCACTGTTTTTGTCTATGTTCTCCTGATAATTTTTGATATACCAAATTGTTTGTGTTAATGCTCATACCACTTACACATTGCCCGCTATGCAGTTAAATTGTACTCATCACAGGGTTTAAAAGATATGCAGTGGTAGTGCAAACTTTTGGTAACTGCCAAATTTGTTGATTAAATGCATTTGTCAATTTATGTTAACTACACACATGGGAAAATGCAAAGTGCACATGCTGAAAGCACATTATTAGAGAGACACATGCAGGTAGGGCAATGGACACTTGAGCCAAAAGGAAGCACTGATGTTTCAAAACTTAGGAGAAGACAGATTTGGTTAAGTTTGCAGTCTCAAATTTTGATTTGACAACAACCAAGTTTTTAACTTCACCTGACAGCATATCTTTTTGGACGGTAACAGTTCCCATTATAGTTGAATTAGAAACTTAGACCGTGCACGTGGTGGTGTTGGGTTAGATGCTGCTAGGTGTTATACGGGTGGAGGGAATGTTTGGAATGGTCCATATGACATTTAACCTGAGACCGCTGGCACCCCATGAGGTGTATAGCCAACTAGCCAACCTGGTTAGTTTTGAGGGGGGTGTATATTGGTTGAACATAATTATTATACTGTGTTAACACTGGTGATGGATGTGAAAAAATATTGAAAGCATATATTGGTTGTTATCCTATTTTTAGATTCTTCTCTGTTTTGTCAAGTATACAGCAGATGCAGTTCACTATTGTGATGATTTACTTTATGATGAGATTCTCAGTCTAGATATTCATATTCACTTCTTTCTAGTATCATGCAGGATATCAAGAGCAAATGTTACATTGGCCTGAGCAACCTGTAAATATAATCATAAAATGGCTGAAAGATCACAGCCCATCTTTGGTTGTCGCAGATTTTGGCTGTGGTGAGTTTTTGCAGAAGTTGAATTTTTATCCATGAATTGTACAGAAAATAACTGCACCCATTTTGTGAAGTCCAAGCGTTGCTTACTTTATCTTTTCCTTCTTTCTCCTTCCTGTTATAGGGGATGCACGGCTTGCAAAAAATGTGAAGAATAAAGTTTACTCATTTGATCTTGTTGCCAATGATCCTTCAGTTGTTGCCTGTGACATGTCTAATGTGAGTGCTTTATTTAAGCTGTCTATGTGGTTTGAATTTTGAATTGTAACAAACGGATGTGGTGGAATTAAAATCTTCCCCTTGAGAATGTTTATATACCAGTTATAAGAAACCTCACAATCTGCTTAATTGCTTATTGTTACTGGCAGACACCACTTGAGGATTCTTCTGTAGATGTTGCTGTCTTTTGCTTGTCATTGATGGGGACTAACTTCTCAAGTTACATCCGGGAAGCGTACAGAGTTCTGAAGCCCAGGTTAGCACCATATATTGCTTGTCTTCATCTTCTGTACACCTTCATTAATATCTTTTCCATCCTTCTTCTCCAAATGAAAAGAATTCTGTTAGAAAGTTGAGATTGTTAATAACTCATGGTGGTTCTTTACAGTGGGTGGCTTTTGATAGCCGAGGTAAGAAGCAGATTTGATCCAAGTAACGGAGGAGCAGACCCAAAAGAGTTCTCGAAGGCAATTTCTGAACTGGGATTCACCTCAGCGTTAAAGGTAGATGTTTGTTCTTCTCTTGCTTTGATATTGTGATTCAGGAATATGTACTAACAGTCCTGGTCTTGATTACAGGATTTCTCGAATAAAATGTTTATTTTATTATACTTCCGGAAAAAGGTTAGTTACGTTTGTTGAGTACGGTTATGTATACTGTATCGAGCGGTGTTGGAACTTTGATACAAATGAGTAAATCTCTCCACTGTTACAGGAGGAGCAACGTTCGAAGAAGAAAGAAATTGAATGGCCGGAGTTGAAACCTTGCTTGTACAAGCGTCGATGAAATTACCGGCAAACTTAAGCATTGATTTTGATTTTGTAGCTGTTGTAGTAGTTGCTGATCCATATTTGTATGATGTGAATGTTTTTTTGCTAGTTACCCCTCTATTTTCTAAATATTTCACTTTTGGCTTTATAATTAGGAAAAATATTTTTTTGCCCTAAGCTCAGTCAGGCTGGGCCCAGACCCAGGTCGGGCTAAGACTATCTTTGGTCCAAAATCAAGTAGAAAAAATTTCAAATTCTTCACAAAGGAGTGAACAAGTTCGTATGTGCAAACTCGATAGATGAAAGTGATCAAGAAAAGTGGAGATCTTTTGTAACGTGCGTGCGTACGTGAGTATGGGGTTAATGGACCTTGATGATGTACGGGCTTGAAATGGTAATCGGGCTGGATTTTATTTTAGTATTGACTATAAGCCCAAGTCCACCAAGCTCGACCTTAGTCAATGTCGGTGAGGGCCAAAGCCCAACAACATAAAGATGATTTACCAGTATATGTATATCCACATCTACGCAAATCATAAACGTTTTTTTGGTACAGCAAAAGTCCTAGGAAAAAAAAATTGTTCAAAAAATAATAATAATAAAGCTGTAACCAGTGAATATTCTTTTTATAAGATAGATTATAAATCTAATTCATGGTAGCGTAAGGAACGAAATTTCTAAACGTTAAGCTTCTCTCGTAATGAAAAGATAGCATTAGTAAAAAGTTTGTTGGGCATCCCGTTTACAAAATCAAATCATTACTCTTAAAAATAAAATACTAAAGGTTTGTTTGGGCAATCCATTGACAAAATCAAATCGCTATGGTAATTTAAAGAATCAATTTTCTTCATATTACACCGGAGAAATTATTAAATACACTCAGTGTATGTAAAATTAAGTATAAATTTCGTACTTTTTGCGAATAGACGACCGTAGAATTACATACACTTAGTGTATTTAATAATTTTTTGTCAATTAGGGATCGACGGAGATAATCTAGGTCAAAGTTATTTCTGGTTACCTTCAATTAATGTAAAGTGCCAATTATTTTGGAGAAAAAAAAAGGGAGGAGAATCAAAACAATGATCTTGTTTTTTATTAGGTAAAGGTGGGTGGGTGGGATCCCCGGCGACATGGGTTCAAGTCAAAACTGGAGGGCTATAAGAACTCACCGTCTTACAAACAAGCCTAGAAATATTGCCGGTATGGGGGAAATTATGTGTCAATAAAGTTTCTGGTTATCCAAAACAACTCATAAAAAATAAATTGATTATTCGAATCGTTCCAACCCGTTGATTTAAACTCAAAAAAATGAGAAAAAATGATGGAACCTTAATAGAAAATTTTGATTTTTATAAGGTAGAAAGTAGATCTGAAGAAATCAAAAAGGAAAATTACTAGTCTTGTAAGTGCAAATTAGTTTTATATCGGAAGTCGAAAAGTACAGAGGATAATAAAAAAAATCGAAAAAAATACATTTTTTTCTTGTTTTATTTAAACATTAATATTAGTTAAAATGTATTAATATAAAAGGAAAATGAATGAAGTAGTCATAAGTTTTTGATTATCTGACTAATAATACTTCCTCCGGCCCCAGTTAAATGTCGCCCGCACTGTAGATACGCATATTGAGGAGGTCGGATGACGCACTATTTGACCCCAAAAAATTCCGTACTTTTTTTCGAACGTACGTTAATCATTTTCCTACGTCCGAGAAAAAAATCAGAATTTTTTGAGGTCAAATAGTGCGTCATCCGACCTCCTCAATATACATATCTACTGTGTGGGCGACATTTAATTGGGGACGGAGGGAATAAAAATATCGGTAGAGATTCTCACCATCTCATCCGCTTGTGAAAAAGAAGAAGAAGAGATAATGAGTCTGGAAAACTAATCTGTGAGCCGGTGACAGGCTTTAGTAGGTGATGAGAGGAGAACTACCTTTGAAATTGTTCAAAACTTTTTCATTTCAAATTATTGAAATATATACTGTGGGCTCCAAATGATGATTCGGGCCCACCTTAACCTTGGCTCCAGTATATACCATAGTACTCTTTTGTACCGCACCGACATGCTTTTATTTTAGTTTTCCCTTTAAAATCTAAACATAGACACAACAAATCTTAATCATGTTTGTACAATCTGAGAAATACAAGAAGGGTACTCAGATTTTTCTACTTTAAATAAGACAATACTCCCTCTGGCATATAATAGTTGACGTTTTGGATTGAATCACGTGGATTAAGGCCGCTACCGTACGGGTTGACAGCCTAGGCTTCTCTCTCTCCTCTGTTTCTTTCTCTCTTCGCTGCTTCGTTTTTGAAATTTAAAAAACCTCCATTTCATTACAAAATATGTCAATATTCATATCATTTGAATCCTAAAGCTTGTGATGACAATTCTCTATTTTTTGTTTGATTTTTTATTTTGTTGTTAAGGAAATAAGAAAGGAAATGGAGGAGATGGAGTGAGGGGGAGAGAGTGAGCAGCTTTTGCAAATGTGTCAGCCACGTTGAAGTGAGGAGATGAAAATGGAGTGAGTATGGTCCACTAACTTTTTGTATTTCAAAAAAAGTTCATGTGTGATACGTCGTTTTTAGCCCAATGACTTATCGTTTGAGAGACAAAAGTGTAAAAGCACAAACTAAGTGGAAACATTTATGTATAACGACAACTAATACCAGCTCACGAAAAAATGTCCAAAACGACAACTAAATTATGCCCGGAGAGAGTAATTAGTAAGAGATGAGATGAGATGGTGTTGCACCGCCGTGCTTCGACGCAAAAGGAAGGCTACTTTAATTAGTTGTAAAAGTCAACGGCGGCCATCAACAAACAAACATTTCATCTCAACTTTTGTTTTTTTCATGTCACATTAAAAATTTATTTTCTATTTTCACGTAATTTTGCTAAATAAAGGACCATATACCTGCACTTCTTCCACAGCAAAACTATGAAACAACAGAAAATCTAATCTATTTTAAAACCCACTACACTTACTGTTGTCTGACAAAGACTTGAGACCTGGATCATCAAAGTAAACACACACCACCTCCATAACGCGTAGAGGGGCTTTAAGTTTTTTTAACTAACTTCTTATTATAAATTCAATAATATCAAAAAAACAATCAAATCTCCATCTGGGTCTTTCTTTTTTAGCCTCTACTTCAGTCCTCCATTCGTGTTCCCTTATAAAGTTTGCTTCTTTCCTCATTCCCTCGTGTAGTTTCCATCTGCTGCAACTCTGATTTTGACAGAAGTTGTTGGGTTGCTGCGTGCCCTCGTTTCTTTTTTAAAATATTACCTCCCATTGTTTTTAATTCTTGTTTTGTTGGTGACTGTCCCTAAAACATGTGGGGTTTTATTCTTTGCCTCCTAAATTAAGGCAAATGCTCATCTCTTTGGATCTAAAGTTTTGATTTTGGGGTACAGTATGGGGTGTGCTTATTTATAGTTTCTATCCTTTTTGAGTATCATATTCTAGTCATGATTTCTTTAACTTGACTCAGCTTCTTGTTATTTTACTTCAAAAAGATTGGTACGAGAAAAAGGTTTTCGTACAATTTGGCTTTTGTTTAGTCAATACATGGTATTGATCCATTTGCTTAAATAGTGGAAAAGATGGGATCTAGTGATGGGTTTTATTCTAGTGAGTTCAATTTGGATTCTAAGTGGTTGATTGATCCTAAGCTACTCTTTGTTGGGCCAAAGATTGGAGAAGGAGCTCATGCCAAAGTATATGAGGGAAAGTGAGTCAAACTTCTAACTTCTTTGTTCTTGTTTTTTCTGGATTTGCAGCTGATCTTGAGCTTTGATTTACTGTATTGCTTTAGGTTTCTATGATTTACCAGCATCTTTTAAGCTACTAATTGAGAAAAGTGGTTGGTTGTAGTAACAATTTGAATGATAATCAGATCGTCTGAGATAAATTCTGTGTTGCTGTTTCTGCAGCATTTTGTTTGCCGATAAGAATCCTAAGGTTGATCCAAATTTGGTTTTTGAATTTAAATTTTCAATTTATTGTCTGCTTCTCCTTTTCTTCTAGGTATAAGAATCAAACTGTTGCTATTAAAGTTGTTCATAGAGGCGAGACGCCGGAAGAGATTGCCAAGAGAGAAGCACGGTTTGCCAGAGAGGTTGCCATGTTATCTAGAGTTCAGCACAAAAATCTTGTGAAGGTTGGTTTTTTAGTAGATAAGGAACGACTTCAGTTCTGTCTCGAGAGCATCTGCTTCCTTCTCACTGTTTTTGATTTGAGCATATAATAGTTGTCAGTATTTGGATTTTGTGTAATATCCATCAATTTCTGACTTCACACGGTAACATGGGATTTTCCATTTTGCCAGTTTATTGGTGCTTGCAAGGAACCTGTTATGGTGATAGTAACTGAGCTTCTACTAGGTGGAGCATTGCGTAAATACTTGCTGAACATGCGACCGAGGTGCTTGGAAACACATGTTGCAATTGGGTTTGCACTTGATATTGCTCGTGCGATGGAATGTCTACACTCCCATGGAATCATTCATCGCGACCTAAAACCTGGTAGGTGTCAATATCAAAATGTCAGTTAAGGCTCATAGGGTGTTTAAGGAATGTAGGCTTGTGCAATTATTTTTGTTGTGAAGGTTGTCAACTAACTTACAAGTCCACCTGCAGTTTGATGGGGCAATGAGTTCGTCTGAGATTTGTAATTTCATAGGCTGCATGCTAGCATGACCATCCTATTTTTATTCCTTTCATTTGAATTTTTATGGTGCTTTTGATTAGTGTACTTGCACACATTCCTCTACCTTTCTCAGCAGAACAGACTGCTATCAAAGAAGTTAAGTAGTTAGACTTTCCAGTTCCAAGAATGATGATAGTGGATCCTAATCTCTTTGATGGTTAAATTGAGATGCAACCAAAATTTAATTATATGCTCATTTCTCCTGAGGATGCATTTATTGGTAATTGGGATGCCTTTGCATCCAAGATCTCTTTGTCCTAACATGCCACTTCAGTAAAAGAAAAGGAGTCAAATTACTTTCTTACCTTGTGCTTTTAGTCCGATTGTACTTTGGGGGTTATTATGTCCAAAGGTGTCCTAATATCAATTTGTAGTGGGAATATTGGTTAGTGACATCAGGCAGTCAAGATTAGTCATGGTGGAAGGTTCCTACTCTCTATGATTGATCTGTGCTTCTAGATTTTCTAATTACTTACCTGGCTCCGTGGTCTGCTTCTTCACGAAGACTTTCTTGTGCAGTACTGAAATGAAGTTTCACATTAGGAAACTTGCTTTTTATTTAAGAGAAAAGACATGAAAGGTATGGCACTATGAACACGTTGGAAGTTACATGCTAATTCCCGTAGACAGTTTCTTATATCCCATTATGTGCGATGTGCTAGATAATGCTGGTTCATTTAGACAACGGCTGTCATGCTAATTTTAGCTTGTTTTCACTCATCAGTCATCACGACCAAGTACCAACTTCCAAATCACATGTTTTCTTCAATCTCTTTTATCCAAAACACATTGTGAAATGTAACATCTAGCTCTCCTCAGAGCTAAGCACTAAGCAATTTTTGATGAATTCATTGCCCTTTTCCTTTTACAGAGAACCTGATCTTGACTGGGGACCATAAAACGGTTAAACTTGCAGACTTTGGTTTAGCCAGAGAAGAGTCATTAACCGAGATGATGACTGCAGAAACAGGGACATACCGTTGGATGGCTCCCGAGGTACTACATTATGTGATTAAGAAGCTTTAAATTATACTTATTGACAGTTTGGCTAACAAATTTTGGTCATTCCCCTTTCTATTTGACGGCAGCTTTACAGTACAGTCACATTAAGGCACGGGGAGAAGAAACATTATAATCACAAGGTAGATGCTTACAGCTTCGCGATTGTCTTATGGGAGCTCATCCATAATAAGTTGCCTTTTGAAGGCATGTCAAATCTACAGGCAGCGTACGCGGCTGCTTTTAAGGTGAATGATGCCTTTTTTCATTGTTCCTTAATCAAACATACCTCTAGCTTGAAAGTCTAATTCAAGGTTCATATTCTCAAGAGACAATAACCTAAGTGGAAAGTGTTAAGATGTTTTGATGATGAAACTGGCCTTTTAGGGTTGTATGAGAAATCACCTAGTAGACGACTAGAACGTATAGCAGCCACACGTTCTGAAATGAGTTTAGGGTGCCAGATGCATTTGAGCCAGGAATCTGGGTTGTGGAATAAGTGACTGACTTGGAGAAATCAGTTTTTGATAGGTTAGATAAGCTCAAAAGAACTTGGGTAAACTCTAACTGGTGGAGGCATATAACTGCTTACAATTGCAAAAAATAATATGCTTTCTAAATTGCCGTGGCTTGGAAGTGAGATCATACTATGAACTGTCGCCTTGTTGCTGTTGTTGTTTTAACTCGTTAATTGATAGCATGGCTGCATTTTTGGGCAATCATGATTGACAGTTTTGTTGTTTCAGAACGTGAGGCCCAGTGCTGATGATCTACCAGAGGACTTAGCTTTGATTGTGACTTCATGTTGGAAAGAGGATCCAAATGCGCGCCCAAACTTCACTCAAATCATACAGATGCTCCTGCAATATCTTTCTGTCGTTAGACCTCCACAACCTGTCATTCCAGCTCGAATATTCACTTCGGAGAATGCCGTATTTTCACCTGACTCACCTGGTACGAGCTCTTTAATGCCTATAAGAGATGACTCAGGTGACTGTGGTGAAACCCCGAAATCCCCCATCGAAGACCACCAGCCGAGGGGTTTCTTTTTCTGCTTTAACCACTGTTACTGACCCCTCCAAAGGATCGAAAATCACCTTTACGAGGAGTTTAGGGACAGGTCAATAAACAACAGCCTCAAATAGTAGAAAAAAAAATATACCTCTTCGAAAAAGAAATGCTAGTTCTCTTAGTTCAGTTACAGTAGGATCCTACTACCTTAGTATCTCATATGTCCAGTTAACTTTCCATACTCCTTTAATCACATGAACTATTAGTTTGTTCTGACTGGTGATGGTTGGTGTTTTAGAGTTTTGGAGTTTGAGGCTGCTGTGATGTATATTTTATCAGTCAATTGTTGTAAAAACTCAGAAAAAAATAAGGTCCATCCAAAGTCCTTCTTCACTCCTGTTGATATAATCAAAAACTCCGATTGATTTTGATCATGTGTTAGAATCACCATGACAGTGGAGTTGTTTGCAGCTGAACCCTGTGATTGGATAAAATTATTTTCTTACAGGGCTGTATTGATTTGTTTATTTTTCCGGTTTTCCTGGTGTCCTATTTGCGCTTTCTAGGTAGGGACTAATCTTGCTCGAGAGGTTCTCTTCACCTCGCCTTCCTGTTCAAGTACACCTATCCTGCCATTGTCAGTTTGTCACTTGACTGAACCAGAAA
This sequence comes from Viola odorata, assembly GCA_963691705.1. Classification (NCBI taxonomy): domain Eukaryota; kingdom Viridiplantae; phylum Streptophyta; class Magnoliopsida; order Malpighiales; family Violaceae; genus Viola; species Viola odorata. The sequence continues at coordinate 67,657,446 of OY829541.1, forward strand.
GCGTGAAACCAACCTACTGCTCACGACTTCTCTTTTTTGTTCATATTGTGTTAACATGAGTGGTTAGAACAAGTGCAAAAAAGTATTTTTAAAATATAATTTCTGACTCAAAATCTGATTACAATTTACAAACCTGGTTAATTGGGCTTAGGGTTAACGGCCTGCATCACATGATCACTGGTAAGCCCAAGTTGATGATTAGAAGGGCCTAAAGAGAACATGGGCTTTCATGAAACGGTGTCGTATAGCTCAATTTAGGATCGCCATATATATATATATTCGGGCACAGGTGGTGCATGGCTGTCTTCAGCTGGCGCCGTGTGTATATGGAACAAAATATCGAACAAAAAAAACAAAAGAACAAAAAATATATATGTATACACGTATTCGTCAATAGTAAGGTTAAAAGACAACTTTTTGCCCCATGTTTGTGATTTATTCACAATTAAGTCTCCACAATTAATGTAAAACTTGAATTAATCCTCATGTTTGTCCAATTCGTCTCGATTAATCCCTCCCATTAATTTCCTACAAATTTTGTAATTTTAATTCTCCAAAAAATCTTTTTTTTCTTTCACATAAGACATTTAGATGTCTGAATTGATGGCGGCGGTGGCGGATCTACTGGTTGTTGACCAACGAAGATGGAATAGGACGGCGATTGATGGCGATTGATGTTGTGATTGGTGGCGGCACCGCTGCAACAGATTGTTGGTGACTCTTGCAGTGGCGGTGATAGTGGTGTAGGTGAGGGAGGAAGAAGGAGAAGGAGATGGGATTTTTTTTTCCTTTATAATTATTTTCTGACATGAAAATCCTGATAGGAATGACACGTATTTACGGAAGGAAATTTTTTTTAAAAATAAAATTCACGTCAGCATTTAACTGTCACATATTGATAAAGGGTGTAAAATATCATTTTTTGCGAGTAGAGGGTTTATTATGGTTTTTTTTCCACTAGAGCTGGAAAATGTCAATTTCGGTCAAATACAATACAGAGTGTAAAATGTCATTACCCTTAATATATATATTGAGTCCGTCTTAATATTCTTCCCTTAGAAGTTTTTGTTATTAGATGTTTTGTTTCCTTTAGATGCGGAACAAATAAAAATTGTCATATCATTGCTAGGCAACCTCGTTAGCATCATTAGCTTGTTATCTAGTCAAATTGAGATATGTTTACTCGTCAGGATAGCTTGTAAGAATCTCTTTTGCCTATCTTTCATCACCAAATCATTTTTTATCCAATCATCCTGTCCAATCCATCTACATAAATGTGTATCTGCAATTTCTTTACTTTAGAAAATCAGCAGACAAACAAAAGTGAGCAAATTTCCAAGCTGAGATGGAAAATACAATGTTTTCCTCTGATTCGTCCAACTTTTGTGGAGCACTTGAAGAACAGACGAGTCTCACATATAGAAGTTCTGCGATTTCAGGAGGAGGAGGGTATACAGAAACACAATGTAAATATATTGATGGGTCTTCCGGGTCGAATGGAATGGCAGAGTCTGCAGTGGTTCATTCCTTTCATTATGATGGTGAAGGGCATGCAGGAAAAGAATGTAATTTTGATGGGTCTATGCGACGGGATGGAATAGCAGAATCTGGAGTGGTTCATTCTTTTCATTCTGGTGGTGCAGGACTGCTTCAGGATAACTTGCATTTGCAAGAATTAGTTTTCTGCAACTATAAAAAGCAACAGCAGCAAACCTTTTCGGGTTATGGAGCTTTCAATGATCTACAAGCTGATTACATATTCTCATCAATTCTGACACATGAGGAGGAGGAGATCGGTAATTTTGGTGAATTCCAGAATTCATGTGGAATTCAAGAAAATGAACCCCAGAAGAAACAGATTAGGGATCCTGAAGCTTCGCTCAAGCTGATTACAGATTTTAGAAATAGGGTGAAGAGATTAAAGAGTGAAAGGGTAATTGAGATAACCAGTGTTGAAGTACCAAGAATGGAGGTGGTAGATGGTGAATTGTCAACGGTAGAAATCATGCGAATCGCTGCAGCAAAGTTTGTTCAGTCCTGTTCTGCAGGAAAGCTTCTTGACACTCCATATTCTATGGTGGATCTTTCTTTGGGTGGTGTTCCTGAGGAGTACGCGAAAAAAGTGGAACTTGCTGAAACCCTAATAGCTGTTGCTGAGAAAGTAGGTAATGAACAATTCGAAAGCGCAAACAGGTTGCTGAAACATTGTCGGGAATTATCTTCAAGCACTGGAAATGCTGTTGAGAGAGTAGGTTACTATTTCTCCGAAGCTCTTCAGGACAGAATTGATGCGGGAAAAGAAAAACTCCAGCCGGATGGTTTACAGAAGAAGAAGAAGAAGCAGTCATTTGATATGGATGATGCAATGGTAAATGTAGGCACAAAAATTCTCGTGGCCTGCAGAGAACTTTTGCCATTTTGTGAGGTTTCACAATCAGCAGGAATTCAAGCCATTGTGGAGAATGTGAAGGAGGCAAAGAGGATCCATATAATTGATCTCATAATCATGACTGGAGTGCAATGGACAATCTTGATGCAAGCTTTAGCGGCACGGAGCGAAAACCCTATTGAGCATCTCAGGATAACTGCTCTAGGAACAACATCGAAGAATTCTATTGAGGACACAGGTAAGAGGCTAACCTGTCTTGCAGAATCCTTGAAGTTACCATTTTCTTTTAAGATGGTTATGGAATCGGAATTGGTTGACCTTAAGCACGAGCTTTTAGAGCTAGATGGTGAAGAAACTGTTGCTATCTACTCTGAATATCTACCTCGGGGCGTGATTGCAACACCTGATAGGTTGGATTTGATCATGAAGGCATTTTCAGATATCTGTCCATGTATAATGGTGGTTGTTGAAGTTGAGTCCAATCAGAATTCATCATCCTTCGTGCATCGTTTTGTCGAGACCCTTTTCTTCTATGGTGCTTATTTCGATTGCCTTAATACCTGTATGGAAAAGGATGGTCATACTAGGAGGATTACAGAATCAGTGTTCTTTGCTGAAGGAATCAAGAGTGTTGTGGCCGCGGAGGGAGAGGAAAGGATGATTCGGAACGTGAATCTAGATGCCTGGAGGAAATTCTTCGCGCGATTCGCGATGGAGGAGATGGAACTGAGCTCAGCATGTTTGTGTGCTGCAAAATTGACACTTAAGAGGTTTCCTAATTGGAACTTTTGCACCCTTGATCCTGATGGGAAAAGCTTAGTTGTAGGGTGGAAGGGTACACCAATTATGTCCCTTTCTGCTTGGAAATTCTTACCAGGACCAAGAAAAATCCACGGGAAAACGTTTGATTTCAAAAAAAAAACTTGAATGTATTACGTTATGGTGCCCGTGAGGTAATGTATGACTCTATAAAATGTATAATTTTATAGTTAAATAAATGAATATATGTATGTTATGTGGAAAAGGGATTTTATGAATAACTTTATAATTTAGGATCAAAGTATATTATTGTTATTGTTGGCACAAAGGTTTATATAAATAAATATAAACTTAGAGGACTGAGGGCCTGTTTGGGATTCCGGTTTGGTGGAAAAAAGTTGAGTAGAAAAAAATTGAGTGGAAAAAAGTCAGTTTCTAACTTTTTCAGAACAGAGTTTGCTGTTTGGTAAATGTTTGTTAAAAGTTGGGTGGGGAAACCCAGAAGTTGTTTTTGGTGTTTGGTAAAAACTGTTTTAAAACTATGGTTGGAATGTAAAATGACCATAAAGGGTATAATTCATTTCAAGTGGTAGAATTAATATTTTTAGTATCTTTATATGTTTTTAATCAATTTATTTATAATTTGATATTTATCTAATATAATAAATAAATTAAACTTATTAATGCCATAAAAAATATAAGTTATTAATACCATGGTTTAAAGCATTATATTAAAAATTTTGTAAACTCTATATAGATATTTTTAATCAATATATTTCCGTAAACAAATAATTAACATTTTATTTATAATAATAAATTATGCCAAACTTTCTTCCAACAACACTTTTTTTTAATGAAAAAAATTAATGTGATTATTTTCTTCGATTTGCAAAGACTAATAAACTAATAAATATATTTGTTGCGAAAAAGTTACAATTATTATAACATTTAAAATAATGGTAACGTAAATAATATGTAATTGCGATTTATATATTTTGATCATGCATAACCATTTCACCATCCCAAAGGTTATTTCCCACTGATCTACAATTGAACATTACCAATCACACAAATCTGATCTAAGTACAGAGGTTAGGACATAAGTAAATTCAGAAACTTGCCAACTACATAGCTCTATATCTCATACACTCTCCTTTGCACTAGACACTTCCACTTCTGGTTTATTTTCCTCATTATTGATTGTTGCCGTTCTCTCTATCGGAGACTCTCCGATAGGATCCGGATCTTTCTTAAGCTCTGACTCAAATTCTTTTGCAGCCTGTGAAATTTACACAGATCAAATACATAAGATGTACCAAAAGAAGCAACATAAATATACTATGCAGCTGGATTAGTACACATAAATATACTATGCAGCAATATAAATACAGTGCCGAGAGATTGCCACAAGAACTTAGCTTTCATTAGAGTGTAGAAGCATGCAGCTGGATTCATACTTGCTTATCAATATACTATGCATGCTACCAAATATTTATTCAAGAATCATTAGACAGTCCAAATGGAACACAACTGGCACATACATTGGCACACACACATGCAGAAATAGAGAGAAATGATCCATCAAAATGGATTTCCACATATCAAGATTTTGAAGGAAATATAATTTGCGATCAGTCTAGGTAATTGTAGCTATAAGTGCTGTCACCATTTAGAAAGCACAACTACATGCAATTGCTTCTACGCATATTTAATGCTTCATGGTAAGAGCTTGGTGGTTCAGGATTGCACGTTTCTGCAGTATAAAAGAGACCAGGAAGTTGAAGGAAGATACATCAAGGAAAATAAAATGCGTAGGCCATGATGATTTCACTTGACACAACAAAAAATAACTTCATCTTCTCTTAAGTTGATCCTGCAAAATCTCTTACAGCAGGTGCAGATCACTAACAAAAACAGGGTTCTCTTTGCATAGCTAGTCCTCTTATATGTCATCAACAAACCAGCAATTTTGATCACATATTATTATTATTACAAACTAATCCCAGTTTTGGAGTTTGCATCTATTAACTTACCTCATTCAACAGCTCAACAGCCTCTCGTTTTGTTAAAGACTGTCCACAAAGCAGTCAGCTGTTAGTTACAACATGTCCACGGAATAGGAGTCATGGCACTTTTCTTCCCCACATGCACTACTTTCTTCCTCAGAGCATCCACTTTTCTCAACACCTGCGGAACCTTAGTTATTTCATAATCGGGTCTAATGAAAATAACTTTTGCACACAGTCAGACAGTAAATAACAGGCATAAGAGAGGTTAACAATTAGTTCCAACATCTTGCCTTCTCATAATTACCATCACCGAGGGTCATACCCCAGAGTGGAAAGGAAGCGAACCCAGATCCGATTGATCCAAAAAGGAGAGTTTTGATGGAATCCCAGATCTGATTGCGACCAGAGTGAGCGGCGGTGAGGAGGCCGAGATCTGATGCCGACGGCGGTGAGCTGCGGTGAGGAGGCCGAGAGTGAGAGGAGAAGGAGTTTCTTTGATGCGTTCTTTAATTTGGATCCTTATTACTGCCATGGGTTCTTGTCTTCAAGGTTGTTTGAAATCGATTTCTGGAGATGGATGAGATGAGAGGCCGATTGCGGACGAGCGAGGTGAGAATTTTTGAAACAAATGAGGAAGAAGAAGAAAAAATGGACGCGATGAGAATAAATACCGAGGGGTATTTTTGGGTTATGAAAAATTCATTAAACCCAAAACAACTTCGCGTGTTTTCAATGGAACCACTGGTTTGGCTGCTGGAGCAAAATGCTCCGGCCCTCAAAACCGGTGTTTTCTTTGGTTTTTTAAACCAACTTCTTTAGAAGTTGGTTTAAAAAAGTGTTACCAAACACTCTTTTTAGCATTCTGGTTTTGGTAACCAACTTTCTGGTACCAAACCAGAATGCCAAACAGGCACTGAATGTATCATTATTTATAGTACAAAGGACTTCAATTTAAAATTTCAGAACTAATTAAGCATTACAATATAATATGAATTATTACCAAAATTACTTGTTTATACCTAAAATGTTATTGCAACCACAAATCTTACACTTCAATTTTAATTCCATCGCTAATATTATAATAATTAGTAATAATATAATCAATTTTAAAAAAATTAATTTTACTTCATTTATCCCTTATCCCTTGTTAAAAAATTGTAGAGCTCAATGTTATCATTTTCGTTTAGAATAAAGTGATTAATGTTATTGTTAGTTAGAACAACTTATTGAAATTCATATTAAATAGACCCATTTTTCTTAAAATATAGAAATATAAATGTTAGTTGGACTTAATTCTTACTCTTATATTTTCAACAAGAAGAAAAATAAATCATATACTTAAACTAAAATTAACATACATATTAATTAACAATTATTAAAAAAAAACATTAAGAGAGAAAATTCCTTCCTCAATTTATTTTTTTATATTTATTTTTATATTTATAAAAAACGTCATTTAGAAAATGAAAATTTTATAAGTTGTGATGATATTCTTAGTACTTAAAATGTTTGGGTAGGGGAATGACCCAAAGCGATCGCGCCTTTCATACTTGCAGATGTGAATTAATCAGATTCGCTATTTTATTTTCAAAAAAAAGTACAAATTACCAAAAAAAAAGGAAATTTATTTTGATGAGATAAGTGTATCTACATTAGATCCTTACCATATTCAAACCAACACTGTTACTCCACTTTGTCTTTTTTAAGAAGAAAAATAAGAAAATGGAGAAAAAAAGAGAGGAGAAAATGGGGAAAAAAAAACAAGTGATTTTTTGGTTTGCAAGTTGTAACAGTTTCCAAATATAGCTTGGGAAACAAGACAGAGTTCGACTTATTTACAGAAGTGACACTGTGACTCGCTTACCGAAGCAGCTCATCCATGGACATTTTTCGGGCAGGACTTAGCTTCGTGTCGAAGCCAGCAGCTTCGGAACCAGGTTTTGTCAACGTTGGACCCACAGAATACCAGGTCTTTTAACCTCGTTGGCCCAAAGATTCTTGACCCCAGCCTCACGTTCGGATTCCAAACCTCTAATAACTAAGTTTTCCCGCTCTATAAATAATAGGAACAGAACACAAGTCATTCTCAGCTTACTCGTTTTCTCATTTTTCATACTCTGTTTCAGCTCAGGTAGCTTGCTTACTCTAGTGGAGAAAAGGCAAAAAGACAAAGATTTTAGCTTGTCAAAATCTCTCCTCCTGGAAATGACAAGGTGAGATTGAGTTTGGTGTGGAGATTGGTTGGATGGGATAAAATGGGTTGATTCTTGAAGAAAGTAGCAATCTCATTTGATGGGTGCTTGAAAGTTGTCTTTTCTGTGTGTTTTTGTGGTTTTGGCTATGGGTTTAGGTTGGATAATTTCCAATGTTTGTGTTAATGATGAATGTGTTTTTCCAAGCTAATTTCATGCTGAGATTTGCAGTTAGAGTACGAGGGAAGCTTCTTTTTTTCTTTTTCGTATCTTGGGTAAGGACCATTGGGGTTTGTTTAGAGAGTTATGATTGAGTGAAGATTATCTTGAAAGAAACCATTTGACAGCTAAATGCAACGTTTTTAAGGTTTTAGCCCTGAATTTGGTTTTGGAACAAGGGGGGTGGGGGGGCTCATTTACTGTTCATTGTGCTTGTCCGGAGACAATTTGGGTAAATTATGAACTTTTGCTGGTTTTGTGGGGGTGAGAGAGATGTGCATTTTAAGGAATTGGGGAATGGATGGTCTCATGATGATGGAATTTAGATTTTTAGGGCAACAGCTTGCAACAATTTGTTTAGATTTGTGTTTTTGATGAATGTGGTTTCCCAAGTTAAGTTTATACAGAGATTCGCACTTAGAGTACGAGGGAAGCTTCTTCTTTCCATTTTCGTTTCGGTTGAGGTTTGTTTGGAGACCTCTGGTTGAGGTTGAATGATGATGATCTTGGAAACAAATGTAATGTTTTTAAGGTTTAGCCTTGAGTTTGGTTTTGGAACATGGGGCTCATTTAGTGTCTTTTGTACTTTTGTGGAGAAAATATGGGTAAATTGTGATCATTTTCTTGTTTATAAGGGATTGAGTGATATGCATCTTAGGGAATTGGGAAATGGAGGGTCTGATGATGAGTTTAGATTGTGTAATTTCATTGATGGGTTTGCTAGTTTCAAATTAGTTTCTTGTTCAAAGTTGAGGAGTGTGTGAAAAGTCCTCCAATTTGCTTTAGAAATGAGTGTTCTTCTTGTGGATCAGAAGGCTTATTGGTCAATTTTGATGATGCATGTTTAGATAAACTGCACTGTAATGCTCTGTGTCTAGTCCTCTGTAGTTTTGGACCGATGTTTACATCTGCTAAAGGCAGCTTGTGATTGATCTGTTGATGTCTGTCACCCAACAATGTTTCCATTCCATCTTTTAACATACGGGTGCATGCTTCAATTCTTTTACATTTATACATTCGCGGATAGATTTTGGTTCTTTGTCTCTCTTCCTTAAGAAAGGTTTGTGCATTAGAATTGAAGATAATAGCATTTTGATGTTTGTAGTTGCAGGGCTTGGATTATTGATGGTAGATCAATTGCAAAGAAAGTGAGTGGCGTTAGTCGCTCTTGTGCTCATCAAATTGAAGACTGTGGGGCCACCCGCGAGTGTCCAAATTGCAATCATCTTATTGATAACAGTGATGTAAGCTTCAACTTTCTTTGTGCTTTTTATAGCTTACCGGCTTACGAAATGTGTCTAAGAACTCTGCTTTTAGATTCTATCCTGTAATTAGTGTCTAATTTGGAGCTTCTTTGGCGCAGGTTTCCCAAGAATGGCCTGGCCTGCCTGCTGGTGTGAAATTTGATCCGTCCGATTTGCAACTTGTAGAACATTTAGCTGCTAAATGTGGTGTTGGAAACTCGAAACCACACTTGTTCATTGATGAGTTTATTCCAACACTTTCTGATGACAAAGGAATATGCTATACGCATCCCGGAAAACTTCCTGGTGAGATACAATGCGATATCTTGACCATTGATTGGTTAATATTTTCTGCTGCTGGAAACTCAAAAGACGTTGTTTAAGTACATTTATAAGAAATGGTGGTTGGTTGGACTAATGTGCTATTCTGCTTTCGGCCTTTTCATTTCAGGCTCTAAGAAAGATGGTGACAGCGTTCATTTCTTTCACAGAACCATCAATGCTTATGCTACTGGCCAAAGAAAGCGTCGCAGGGTCCATTCAGATCTCAGTTCGAATGAGGAGAGTGTTCGCTGGCACAAGACAGGAAAGACCAAATCTGTGATGGACAAGGGGGTTCAGAAGGGATGTAAGAAAATTATGGTACTTTATAAGCGTTCCAAGAAAGGGACCAAGCCAGTTAAGTCCAACTGGGTCATGCATCAATACCATTTGGGGACTGAAGAAGATGAAAAGGAGGGCGAATACGTTGTCTCCAAGATTTTCTACCAGCAGAAGCAAAATGTGAAGAATGATAACAATCCAATCATTAAGGATGAAGAGATTACCGCAAATGCTTTTAACAATCCAATCATTGAGGATAAGGAGATTATGGCATTTGAAACTACTCCTAGGACACCCAACCCGAATCCTCCAAATCCCCCGCGAGCAGGGAAGTCTGTCATGTATGATGATTTTGCTGATGATAGCATAATGCAGTGGCATTTGGAGGTAAACTTCTATTTTTGTAGGTTTGGCTAGCTTATATTCATTTCTTGTTCATATTCATAAGAAGGAATTACTTTCTCATTTGGATCCTTCATTTTTCCATATTATAATGTACACCCTCTTTTGGGTGCAAGACTAATCCTTCGAGCTTTGTGGCTAGCCCTTCCCATAGCGGTTGCTCTAGGATTTGAACCTTGTTCTTCTACCATTGGATCAATGAACTACTTACAGGTAACTATGATCTTTACTGAACATGTTTCTTTGGACTAGGGAAAGAAGATTAATAATGAAGCATGTTATGTCCCTGCACCTGCTGTTTGGCTTGATGATGATGCGGGATACCCTGAATGGTTGGCTGGTGAATCTCAGGCTGTTGACGACACTGATTTCAGTGGCATAGATGAGACTCTGCTGTGCAAGGAAATCGTGGGCAATAATGCTCCATTTCTGCATAATTATTCGGGACTGAATCATGTCTCATACACTGGCGTCGCTACCAATACAAATGAAGTAACTGGAAATAACAACAATGTACCCTGTGGAATTACAAATGAATTAACTGTAAATAACACCAATGTACCCTGTGGAATTGCTGATCTCGAGAACCTAGAGCTCGACACTCCACCAGATTTCCAACTTACTGTAAGATTTCCCCTCTTATTCTCTTCATCAATATGTTGATGTTATGTTCCTGAAAATGCATGCTATTGTATAGGTTTGTGACCATTTTGTTCCTGGTACATCTTCGTAAAAGGAATGAACAAATTGACTATTTTTCATAGAATTGAGCACCTAGGAGACTGACTCAAGACCTAGCTTCCTTGCTTTGCAGGACATGCCACTGAGCTTACATTTTCTTTTGTTATATGTAACAATGCAGCTAACTAGGAGACACTAACTCGAGACCTAGCCCTCCCTGCTTTGCAAGATGTACCTCTGAGCTTACATTCCTCAGCTACTCATAGTTCTCACTCGAACCAATACAGCTTTAGGTTAAGAGCAACTCTGCTGAATGTTTGTTATGAACAAGAACTTTAGTTCAGCTAACCTTAGATGAACGAAGAAGGTCACTAAACCAATTCTGTAATTCTAATTTAACTTTGTAAATCTTCTGCAGGATCTACAATTTTGTTCTCAGGACAGCATTTGAACTTGTATTATACATGGGAGTAATGCCTCCCTAGTTTTGTCCCATCCCAGATTTCAGGCAGAAGCTGTCTGATCTCTCCAGCATTTTCTTCACCAGACTCGGCTGCTTTTACTACTTCGAGGGCATAGATACTAGTGTTTTTGGTTCGCGAAGACTGTTACGGGACTTGAAGATCGATCATTTGGGGTTGGAAGGCTTCTAGGCTATAAAAAAGTAGTTGAACTCACAACTATCATTATATACCCAATTCCATCGTCACCAGATCAACCCTAACAGCTTTACGCGGAGCTTTCTGCTACTTTACTGTAGTAGGAATTGTAATGGTTTTTATGCTCCTACTACCTCAATCTACCTCGGCTTCTATGTAGTGTTCAAATTTGATGATTTTAATGTTACTGTGTTGACTGATACTAAAGGAGAATAGTTCTCCAGAGTTGTTGCCCTCAGGATTATAATTGTTACCTCCATGGCTGTAGGAATCTTATCAGAAGTTCTTTGGATATGAAAAATGCCATGGAAGCAACAATTCAATCTGTGGCAATTTGGGAAAAAAATGTTTGTTAAATAAGTTATAGTGGACGAAGCTGAGTCTAGTCCAAATTTGTTAAATAAGTTAATTTATTTTTGAAAATCTAAATATATAAATAAATATTACTGTTTCCATTAATTCACTTCCATTTTTTTTATCTAAAATAATAAATTGAATATTGAATCAAGAGGTAGTCATATTTACATGTAGCAATCAATGTTTGGCTATTTGCATTGAAAAATAAAGGAAGATTCCAAAGAAAGCCCTTCATGTCTTATAGACAATAGAAATGTTCTTATCAATTCGTTCAAAATGATTTTCTTTATCTAGTCTGTGTTGACGAAGACTAGCTATATAGTATGGTCTATACATATGAAGATTACAAGTCCAACTTTCTAATACCATGAGGAAACATTCAAAAGGGGCCACTTTTAAATAATTTAATATATATAGTAGTATATGTTTCAAAAAACCAATCTAATTTTTTTTTATAGATAGGCCGGATATTATCCGACAGCAACACAAAAAGTGAGTTAAAGAAAACAACTGAATCCGACCTTAAAAAGGTAAAATTTAGGGGATCGCAAATCTACCTTATGACTAAGTAATCCAAAAGCTGGCCAAATCAATAATCTGAAATCATTATATACTTCTATCTAAATCAGATAAGTAGAAATAAACGGTAGGATAAACAACTAATGACGAACCTGAGTAAAATTGAAAAATGAATTTATTATATTTGTATTAGATCTAATTACTCCATAGAAAAAATGTAACTAGTGCAATTTTTATATACTAAATAGACTAGAATTGAGAAAAGTCTCGAGTTGGATTTGAAAAGTGGAGTGAGTACTATTGGGTAATTTATAACCCAATAACATTGTTTCCCTTGGCTACGTAGGAATTGTCTTGGCATTCTTTCCCTTGGCTACGTAGGAATTGTCTGGATAAGACAGACTAGACTTTTCAACAGAAGTTATGAAGAAGAAGAAACTATGTTGAACAACTTATGAAATTGTGTATGCCCACCAATCTTGTTTTTGAGTTCTTGGCCACAAGTGGGGAATTTAAATCTGGGTTTTGGTTTTTAAAAACTCCATTAATTACTAATTAAGAATTAACCTTTTTTAGTTATGAAAATCCAAATATAATTTATGATCAGTTTGTTCACGTTAGGTTAGTTCTGGTTGATCTCGTTCAGACCAAATTAGTATATAAAGTATAAAATTTTAACGATTGATGGTTACTTTTTCTTTATATAGAAATTCGTTAAAAGTAAAAAATGTCGAATTATTCGCACTGAATAAATTGTTTTATTGATTCCCTTGCAACTATTATGAAAACATAGGTTACTCTTTGGAGGAGACTTGATGAATTTTTTTTTTGGTGGGTGAGGCAAGTCAATGCTCCACAACTATCCTTGTGCTATAATGCAAGTTGTTGGAGAGAAATCATTAGTTCCATTTATTGCCAATATAATATACGTGGATAAGAGAATGAGACATTTGCATTAAATTCCATTAAAAGTCCTTCTCAAACACAATTTTGGACGGCAAAATTTGATTTTTTTTTTTCAAATCTATGGTCCAATATAAGCAAATGGTAAATTGAAGATTTTGTGCATGTTGGTTGTTAGGTGACCCCTTCTTAGATTTCTGAGTTGTATTAATGGAACTAACAATTAGGAGTAAGGTTCTGTTTGGCTTTCTTAATACTATGTTGTTACACGTTGCTGTTCTGCGATGTTGTTGCTCCTAATGAGCCATGAGGAAAAGATTTTAATTAATAATTTTTAAATACTTTTCCTAGATTGCAGTTCTGAGCTGGAATTGGGATTACAAGAACCAACTATGAATGTGACTTCAAGACTTGGAATGAGCTGGAAACTTCTAGGTTTTATTGGTTGTTACTTCAAGACAAATATTTTCTCTCCGAGTATCATTTTTGTCCTTTCCGAAAAGAAATAAATCTCATTCGAACGATGACTCTCCACCCATGAATATGACATGTATTGATGTATATCAACCTTTCAGGAAAAATGCCAAATGAGATCAAGAAATCAAGGACTTAGGACAGCACCCAAATAGGGAAAAATTGGAGGTAAGTTGTTGTAATAATTACTACTAAATTGACAGATTTCATTACGGAGGAAATGGGACCAGAAGAATTTGAGTATTGACCAGCAGGCAATTTCCCAGAAAATTCATCTAAGAAGAGTTGAGTGGGGAATCTTCTTGGAAAATTTGAGACTCTTTAACTCTTTCATCTTTGAGTGGAGCAGTCCACATCGAGAAAAGTACACAAACATGTATCCTTCTGACTAGGTCAGAAACTTGCGATGGAACACGAACTCAGGAAGGGACACGAACTCGAGATTTCTCTCCTTGCTTTGCAGGAAACACAAGTGAACTACAAGTACATTGCTAAGTCGAAAAGACACAGACCAATATACCAAATACCAACCACACAGGGATGACCCAATCCACCTTAAAACACTGAAAAATTAAATCCAACCTCATAGTAACAAAGTTTAAGGAATGGCAAAACGGAAAGATTGACTGCATAATCTACAATGGTGTCATAAATGAATTAATAAGAATTTTGGATCTACTATAAAACAGCAAACAGAAATTTGAATGATACAAATCACTAGTAATAGACAAGAATACATCAATAAATTTGTTAAAAAGGCTGAAATTCCCATCACATAAAAATTTGGGAAACATGTCATTCTATTATCTCATCTGCAATTCAGGAAGGGTTATGATATACCAACAAAGAGGTGGTATTTGTACTAGCCAATGCGATAAGAGCTACTCCTCCAGACAATAAGCTACCCACTCGAAAAATCGAATATGAAGAGTCTCCTTCATACTCCAAGAACCACTGAAGTTCAATCCAACACCTCCCAAAAGAATGACAGATTTGTTGGATACAAGGTATATAGACACCAATGCCACACTACATTACACTCTAACTTCTAATACTCTATTGGTGTCAAGCATAGTATGATCTCCAACATTTACAATGATTACCTCATTTTCTGAGAAATTTCAGCCACTATCCCTCTTGCAATTACCCGGCAAGAGATATTTGTATTTATCAGCATTATTCAACAAATATCCAGGAAGATGAACTGCAGAATAAGAGCGTGGGACAGGACCCAGCTTCCCTATTATCTCCTTAAATGTATACTCCTCAGGAAGCATATCAAATAGGTCAGCTCCTTTACAAATCACGTCCTGAATCCTCTTGGGGTTCAAGTAATGAGAGAACCTCACTCGATCATAATGGCTGTAAGCTTTCATCTTAAAAATGAACTCGTTGATATGGCGGAAGCAAAAGCTACAATGCCAACCTGAATCTGACAAGAGGAGATCTGCCTGACGAAAATGTGCATACCTAGTTGTCCCTCTCTTGTATGTGTGAACTGAGGCTCGCCAGCTCTTGTTATCTACATAGTACTCAAAAGAGTACAAGTAGTTCTTGAACTGGAGATGAAGTATGGGTGGGATGCCATCACACCATCTTAGAAGATTAATAGTGTGAGCACTAGGGATCTCATCAACGTCAGACATTATCAATAAGTCATCGTCTTCTATTCCTGCTATCTTAATAAGCTGGTCCAAAGCAACTCTCTGATATGCCTCTTCAACAAATGGGTTTTCGCCTTTCCTAAACCTACCTCCAATTGTCCCATAAGTTAATCGCGGCTCTACAAATTTGAACTTCTCCCGATTAGCAGCAAAGACCAGTGGTTTGTGTAGGCCAGTAAATGTTGAGTTCGATTCAAGAAGTACAAACTGTGTTATGTATGGATACAGTTCATTCCATCGAATTGTAAGAATGTCTACCTCATTACTGAATAGCACGGCATCATAGACTCGTCTAGGTGACTCACGAACTCCCCACCCATGAAGTCTGCAAAGATGCTCCATTGACACATTCTCATGATAATAGTGAGGAATTATTTGGAAAGGCTTTGGAGGAGATTCCCATAATGGTCTCAGGAAGTATGTGATCTTCTGGCCATGTACATATATGCCAAATACTCCAATTGGGACAAGAATAAATAAGAGAATATATGTCCTGATATCCAAACCCCGCAAGACACACTTCAATCTCGACATACTCAAAGCAGCACGGGGGCCCTGAAGCAATTTAAACAGAGAAACACCATTAGAATATAAATAGCAAATTGCCAAATATGTTGTAGTCCCAGTAGACGAAGGATTAAAGACATGTTCAAATAAAAGAAATCCCAATTGGTAGAAATATGTTTACCAGAAGATGAAGAAAACAAGCAAATACCATGACTAATCATGAACATACAAAGTATATAAACATTGAGATAACAGGACATGGAAATGGAACCTCCTCATACCATTAACATTTTCTAGGCAAAAGTCTACAATCTCAAGGTGAAAACCCAAAACTATTAACTTCAATATTCATTTCTGGTATAAATTGAAATTTCAAAATATAGCAACACCAAAGGGGAAAACCCACAAAAGAATTTAAGCAGAAATATGGGGAAAAGAAGGAAAAACACAAATTTATCACTCAAAAGTTCAAATACTTTGTCAAAAGTTTTGAACTTTTTAAGGAGCAGAAAAGTAACTCACACTTTATATTATCCTGGAATAAAAAACAACACACAATTTGGAGCACACAGAAACAAAACACACAAATGCGAACCAATTAAGACAAACCCCAAAACTGAAATATAAAAATCGAAATTTCAAAAGAAAGAAGAAATTACCTCGCCACAAACATCCTCACATATGTCATCTGTCTTCTTAGAACTATAATATCCATCGGACATGATTACTATTAATAACTATCGAACCAAACCAAGACTTCAAATTCTTACAAAATTAGAAGAAATGTGTCGAAAAGGTCTCTCTTTTCTCTCAAAGTTGCTGACTTTGAGAGATTTCCGAGATACCCAAATCAAAAAATTGGCTAAATTTCCTCTGGAACAAGGGAGGAATGAAAAATCTGGAAAAACCAATCAACAAAAATACCCAAAATCTAAAACGGGTACTTCCTCTTTCTCTCTCTATCTCTCTGTCTCTCCCCCTTCTCTTTCCTCCTCCTCCTCCTCCTCCTCTCTTAAACAAGCACGCCACAACCTTGCATCGTCAATTATAGCCGTTTGGTGTGTGGTGTTTTTTGGCTCTTTCACCAGATAAAAACTCCACGGCGCTCTTATAAAATCACCAAAGCAAAAAGAAATTAATAAATAAATCTAGAGAGAGAAAGGAAACACAAACACAAGAATGAATCTAGAGAGAGAAAGAGGATGGTGGGTTATGGGTGGATAAATAAATAGTAGTACTAATGTTTAGAAGACAAATTCTTTGATGTTTTTGAACTAATAATAATAAGCGGTGATCTAATGGTTACAATGTTTTAATTTAACGGCTGTGATTTGTTTTATAATGCTTAATTAAATTAATTTGGACTGGGTGCACTGGAATATTTTTGGACAGTACCTGCGAAGCGAATGTGTGATCTGGCATTTAACTGTTTTCCTTTTTTCAGAATTCATTGTTTTATAAGAATTTGTTTAATCCTAAAATTATTGTTAGATGACAAAACTACCCTTCTGTTTCACGACCAGTTTCTTTTCTTTTTTATTTGAGAAAATTGGAAATTTCAGAGCCACAATTATGAAAATTTTATGTGCAAAGGAAAAAAAGACCCGTTACCAAATAATATTTCTTATATTTTCATATTTCTCGTATCTTATATAGATGTAAAATTACTCCTTTTGAGCATTATCGTGTCCAAAAGAAGTTCCTTTTATTGTACGATTTTTTTCCATTTCTCGTCCTTCTTTACGAGATTTTAGCTTAAAGTATTTGAATGTTTTGCCACTCAAACACAATCTTATCTTAAAATTTAATAACGTGAAGCTTACATTCTTTTTCTAATTATTCTTAAAACAAATTTATTTTCTCCACAAATATTTGACATAAATTAACTAATTTCAACCTAAAATTATAATGACATTTTGATTTTGTAGTATGTATTAATATATACGTGTCGTTTGACGTGGTCAAGGAAAACCGTTTTGAATTTGATTTGACAAAAATCTAAATTTGGGTTTTTGATTTGGTGTCTTTTGTGAACTCAAAACAAGAAGGGATTAATGTGTAATTATCATATTATGAAAGAGCCTTTTTCCTTTCTTGTTAAGGTTGGGTTATAATTGGTAGGAAGATAAGGCAATTCTTATGGGATAAGGAAAAGGGTAATAGCCTTTTTGGTTTGTGTTAGGAATTTAGGTAACCTCAATTTGTTTTTACTATACCTTTTCTTAACCTCCTTTTGTTTGGTCTTTTTCTCTTCTTTTTTATTTTCATTATTAAAAAGCTAATTATCTTTTATCTAAGTTTTATTCTTACGGAATAAATCTTTACGACGTTACGTATAAATTTACATTTCAAAAGTATCTGTTGCCCTAATTATGATAAATAACTATAGGTGGTAGCATTAATTTCCAACTGTTAAAAGGGAGAGGCGTTTTCTTATTCTAGGAAAAGATTGCAAATTAAGAATTATGATATGATGCCAAGTGGTCACTAACGTGTGCTTCCCTTGATGGTTAAAAATATTAAACTTGTGACGAGCCACCTTTGAACCTTTGATAAATGATATGTGCTGTGAACCTTCTTGATTTCATATCACCATGAACCTTGCTTATATGTCTTGATCCTTGACTTTGTGAATAAAAACATATAGATATTGACTTGTTGATGATATGCCAATTGGCCATGTCACAAGTATTTGGACATTTTAAAACTTATAAATACCGTTCCCCACCCTACCATAAATTGAAAGCATAATCTTTTTTATAAGAAAATGTACGTATTAATTATCAATTGTGTTACGGTGTCACGATAAAATCATATTTTCTTATATAGGCGTAAGTATAGGATACTGATTTTTAATTTTTTTTCGAAAGGGTATGATGCTGATTGTTTTGTTGTCGTTGAATGGTGCTGAATTTTTTTTTAAAATCTACTAGTTAATAGTATCATCATTAATAATGATTAAAAGCAAAAAGGGCTAGACGTGACGTGATAGCTCTAAAGCTGGTTTCCTTGTTTTCATCCTTGACAAATGGAACTTGTTACCATTTTTTTTCCGTCGATCATTGTATTAATTTAATTGGGTGTGGCTCGTGCGGGGCTCCATGCATCTTAACCTAACCATGTTGAAATAATTGGCTTTCCAAGTCCCTCTTTTATTTATTTATATATATAAATTTCGACGGAGTATTAATCTCGTTACGAGTATTGAATTAAAGAGTGAAACTATCGAACTATTCATATTAAATATTAATTGATTTTTTGTCCGTTGACAAACAACAAATGTATAGAAACAATTTCCATCCAAGAGACACATCATACCATACACTAAAGCCAATAACGGCAATTACAATGATATAGTACTCCCTCTGGTTCCTAATAAATGACTTCCTCGCATCCCAATATTCAGTAGGTAACGCATATCGAGGAGGCCGGATGAGGTACTATTTGACCCCAAAAAATCCGAAATTTTTTGTGAACGTACGTTAATGCTTAACGTACTTCTCAGAAAAAATTTGGGGCAAAATTGTCTCAAATAGTGAGTCTACCGGCCGTTTTACCATACGTGCCGAAACAGTAAAAGCAAATGCTAAAACGACGTTTGTTTCGAACCGGAGGGAGTAGGTAATAAGAAATTTGAACTATTTTTTTCTTTTTTTTACACACTTTTGGCGGGTAAACCACACGAATATAAAAAAATAAAAATAAAATTCTCTTCTATTTTATTCGAAACTCTTAAAATTGAAATGATTTGTTCATTAAAATAAATATTTATTTAGTTCAACTAATTATGTATGTAGCGCATGTTTCAACCATAACTAATGTATGTATAATCATGCATGTTTCAACCATAACTAAATAATGTCACCTATATTCATATTTTCTTGGGTTTTATGTTTTGATGGAATTTTTAAAAAAGAATGACTATTCTAATATTATTATTTTTTGCTTAAAATTCAAACTCCAAATCTTAATTAAAGGTAAATAATTCTCTTATCAGTTTAATTTTTTAAGCTGGATTAAGTTTTCTTAATCACAGAGTTTAAGAATCACTGAAACGGACTCCATCAATACTCGGGCCGGATCCCACTGGAAGCCCAATTCACTGAATTACATTTTAAATCCAATAGTATTTTGGGCCTATAGGTCCATCCAACACTTCTCTGCTGGGTCCTTTGGTGACCAAAACTAACGGGTGAGATCGTCATCAGTTTGTAGTACAGAGTTTTCAAGCTTTGCAGACCTTTAGACACATCTCGTTCTTTCAATCTCCAGTCTGTAAACTGTGAAATCACTAATTCTAAAGTGGGTCTTTCGTATCATCCAATTTGTGCTTTTCTTTGGTGGAAAATAAAAAAGAAGAACCCAATAGAAGTCCACGTGAGCCACAGATCCAGTTGCAATCAGCCCTTTTCCTTCTGGCTCGATCTCTTCTCACTTCCTGGATCGTTTTGAGGTATGATCCTGTAATGAGTACTTTAAATTTGGTTCAAAGCTGCAAACTTTGTGTTTAATTGCTATCTGGTTTGTTGTAGGTTATTGTTTTTTTTTTTTTGAGAGAGGTTATTGTTATTGGATATTAAGCTGAGGGAGCAACATGGATTTGGTGTCTGGTTACAAGGTAATAAATCATCTTCTTCTAATTCTGACAAGTTATTGAGGTGTTAAGTGTAAATTTTATTGCATGTTAGGCGAGTCATAGCGTTTTGGTACTTTTGAGTTTGCGATTGCGTGAGCATATAGTGGCAAGTGGGATGCTTTACTTAACTGGCTTCCATTCTTGGTGTATGAATGTGTTCAGGGGATGGTTGGGCTTGTTTTTGGCAATGAGAATTCTTCGTCGAACGAAGATAGGTCAGTTCATACCCTTTGTTTCGTTTATACCATTCCGAGGTTCAACATTGTGTTTGGTTGAACATTTGTTTTTTTAGCATCAAAACGAAGTTACTTTTAGTTTATGGAAGATTGGTCTGTAGTTTTTTGCTTATATTTTGTTTATTTCTGTTTCTTAACGGAAGTCAATTTGTGTTATTTATGTCTTCTGTACCTCAAGCTATGTTGAACGGCTGCTTGATCGAATAAGCAATGGTGTCCTGGCAGAGGACAGGAGGACTGCCATGGCTGAGCTTCAGTCTATTGTTGCTGAAAGTCGTGCTGCACAGCTAGCATTTGGAGCAATGGGTATTTTTCTTGTATAAATAAGTTGGTGAGTGTCTCATCAGTGTCATTGTTTTACTCTTAATGGATTTAATTTTCTTGCAGGATTTCCTGTACTTATGAGTGTATTAAAGGAGGAGCGAGATGCTGTTGAAATGGTATCCAACCAACCTCTCTCTCCCCTAAGTTTTTCATAAATATAGATAATAGCAAGCCACTTCACCGAAATTTGTACAACTGTTGGGTCTGGCATTTTTTCCATCGACTCTATCCTAATACGTTTCTTATAAAATTTTGAGATTTCATGTTTCTTCCTGAAACTGAATTGAATTCATGAGATATTTATTTTTTAAAGTGATATTGTATGGTCTCTATCTAAGCTTTTATGGCCATTTCTTAAGCACATTCACTTATGCTGATTATTGCAAAATTTATTTTGTTGGAACTACACAGACCCACTTCATTATCTCTTAAAAATAATTGTCCCTGATGCAGATTCGAGGTGCCCTTGAGACTATTGTAAGTTCTTTAACTCCTATTGATCATGCAAGGGGCCCCAAGAATGAAGTCCAGCCAGCTTTAATGAATACTGATTTGCTTTCTCGTGAAGTAGAAAATATTTCTCTTCTTCTAAGTTTGTTGGTGAGATTTCTTCTTTACAAATTATACTTCTTTATCTTAATTTGAATCTTCTAGGTAGCAGCATTTTCTTTTTATAATTTGTTTTTTGTGCTATGACAGTCAGAAGAAGATTTCTATGTGCGGTACTACACACTTCAAATTTTGACTGCACTCCTCAGTAATTCTCAAAATAGGTATGAAAATTTACAACTTCCCAATGCTGTCTCACTATGCTGGAAAGACTTTTTAATTAGTTCCTCTTCAGGTTACAGGAAGCCATTCTGACCATTCCTCGTGGTATAACACGGCTCATGGATATGCTCATGGATCGTGAGGTCCAAACTCTTTCACAAAACCACTGATTTTAGATGAATGAACCGTGCCTTAGCTGTATGAAGTGTTTGGTTTTGGTTTTGTACTATTCCTGAAAATTTAATGGTCTACATTGGTAGGTTATACGAAATGAGGCTTTGCTACTTCTTACTTACCTGACCCGGGAAGCTGAGGTCAGATTTTCTTTTTCAGTTGTCATCTCTTCACCTTATTTTGGTTTTCTTTCTCATATTTGCTTTACTTATTTCTGGATATGCATATGATTTTCTGCTGACTGATGTAACTTAATGTGATTAGGAGATTCAAAAAATAGTGGTCTTCGAAGGTGCATTTGAGAAAATTTTTAGCATTATCAAAGAGGAAGGAGGTTCAGAAGGTGGTGTTGTTGTGCAGGTAATTCACTTTTCAATAGATTTTAGAGCTTGTTTGTATTGGCTTGTTCGTAGATGGTTTTTTGCAAGGTCAAGAGCTAATAAAATAATAATAAAAAGAAAGAGATGGCTTTTCCCTAAACCCTTGGCATGCCACAGGATTTTCCCCCTTCACTCTTTGAGACTCAATTAGTATTCATCTTTCCCTCAGTTCAGTGTTGCAAGGATTTGGACTCACTGACTAATATTAAGTTTACCTCACACCACTTGCCCAATCCGTGGCTTAGTTTTCTACGCATCTAGATAGGGAGATTATGAACTTCAGCCTGTCCTTTTAGAACTAGGGAAGGACAGGGCGTGTTAGGCAGACGATTGTAACGCCTTATTTTACACCTTGATTGGTCACCTTAGCTGAATCTGTTCTCAGTGAGAACTATATCATTAGTTAAAATGAGTAACTTCCTAAAATGGCTGGCTTTCTATGTTGCATATGAGGATGTTTTAACCATTAGATTGAAATTTGCATTCAAAGGTATTGCATTCTTTTTCCATATATGCCCAATAAACTATGTTCTGCAGTGTGGAAAGAAAGAAATCCCTCAGTTGTTTTGGAATCTGTTCTAAGTTATTGCCATTGGATAGATCATGCTGTTAAGATACTCTTATGCTGGTAATTGTGCAGGATTGTCTTGAATTGTTGAACAATCTACTTCGTAGCAATGCATCTAATCAGGTTTGTAGTGTCTGGTATTGATGTTAGATTATTACTTTCTTATCCAGGTACTAATTGATTCTGTGTTCTTTAGGTATTGCTAAGGGAGACAATGGGGTTTGATTCCATAATATCAATCTTGAAGCTACGGGGAAGTTCTTACAAGTTTACCCAACAAAAGGTTAGATAATAGATGCTCAAATTCATTTTTTTTTAATGGTTTTTCTATAGTTTTACTGCTGTAGCTGATTGAATAAGGCTTCGCAAAGCTTACTGGTGATTTTTGTCCTTCTGGGAATAAACATGTTGCCTCAGTAGACAATAAATCTACTTGCTGCCTTAGAGACCATTAATTTGTTAATGATGGGAGGTTCAGATGCTGATGCCGGAAGAGATTCAAATAAGCTGACAAATAAAACAGTCCTGGTTCAGGTTTGTTATTACCAGTCTTCTTGCACAGATGATTTTTGAGGCTAGACCGATTATTAATTCTAATCCTATTTTATCTGAGTGCAGAAAAAGGTGTTGGATTGTCTTCTTATGTTGGGTGTTGAGAGTAAATGGACCCCTGTTGCTGTACGCTGCACGGTATGATATCTTTGTTGGACATTCTTACTAGTATTATCACTGTAAAAAAAGCAACTTAGCCTTGAATTTTGGAACCTTTGAATAGTCTGTAAACTCAGTGGATCTTTCATTTGGTGTGTATCATGTGGGGGCGCTTTGCTGTCTGTAATTACCGGATGATCAACTTGTACTGAATTGTTTGTGCACATGTTTTTCCCTTTGAACATGAGTAGTTACAGAGGTCTGCTTATTTACTTCAGATTATTGACTTTGACAGGCACTGCGTTGCATTGGTGATGTAGTTGTGGGACACCCTAAGAATCTTGATGCCCTTGCTAGCAAAGTTCTTGGTGAGGAGCCACAAGTAGAACTTGCATTCAATTCTGTTCTCCGAATCATTTTGCGGACATCCAGTGTGCAAGAGTTCATTGCAGCTGACTATGTTTTTAAGAGTTTTTGTGAGGTTGGTTCATGATTTTGCCTTGAGAATAGTATTCTTTGTAGAGCAGTCATTGCCCATGCTGTCTGTAAACTGTTTGTAATGTTCTATGATCTATTATTATGCACTCCATTGTTCTTGATCTACTGTTTGGGAATCAAAATTAATAGCTATATATTTGCTCAGAGAAACCCTGATGGCCAAACAATGTTAGCATCTACATTAATACCCCAACCACAGTCAATGACTCATGCACCCATTGAGGAGGATGTCAACATGTCATTTGGAAGGTTTCAACTGCATTTATTGCTGTTCTTTGTCTACTAGTTTGCCTATTTTCTACCATGCATGAAGTGTGTTATCTGCTGCTTTTGAATTTCATTACCTGAAGATTGAATTTTGATAGTTCCTATGTTTATTTTGTATGCAGCATGCTTCTGCATGATCTTACATTGGGCGAAAGTGATGGTGATCTAGAGGTAAGAATGTTTTAATCTGGAAAAAGAATGCATTGTGGAATTTCTCAAGTAGTTTTATCATCTCATCATAGTTTATAGTGACTAGTGTGAAAACTGTAGAACATAAGTTTCACCTCTTGAAGTTTCTGCAACTTGGAGCATCTAGCTAATTTCTTAAATTGCAGACTTGTTGCAGGGCTGCTAGTGTACTTTCTCATGTTCTCAAGGGCAACCATCAGTGCAAGGAAAGGGTATGCAAATTCGTGATTTCTCTATTCTATTTTACAAGGAAATAGGACAAAAATGATCATTAAGATGAGCAAAATTCAGGAAGGAGATGCTTCAGGAACTTTACATATTTTTTTGCTTCCTTCTCATATATAACAGTACAAGATTTCACACCTATTAATGGAGAAAATTTTCAGGTTCTACGGATTGAACTCGAGTCACGCACACCATCCCTAGGAGCTCCAGAGCCACTAATGTACCGCATGGTGAAATACTTGGCTCTTGCATCCAACATGAGAAATAAAGATAAGTCAGGTACACCAGAGAACTCATATGTTGAGCCAATTATTTTGAAGTTGCTGGTGACCTGGTTAGCTGACTGCCCGAGTGCGATCCAGTGTTTCCTAGATTCACGTCCCCATATAACTTACCTACTTGAACTGGTGTCAAATCCATCAGTGACTGCATGCATAAGGGGATTGGCAGCAGTTCTATTGGGTGAGTGTGTTATTTACAACAAGTTGAGTGAGAGTGGAAAGGATCCTTTTGCAGTAGTTGATGCCATAAGCCAGAAAGTTGGACTCTCATCTTTCTTTCTAAAGTTTGATGACATGACAAAAAGCTTCCCTTTCTCCTCAATAGAGCCAGCACAGACTCAGAAACCACTGACAAGATCTGCAGCTGCTAGTATGACCGAGATCGAAGATATTGATAAGCAGGATTCATCTGATCACAAGAATGAGGATCACCCTATACTCTCATCAATAATTGATACTCAATTCGTTAGCTTTGTCAAACAGTTGGAGGCAAGTATCAGAGAAAAAATTGTAGATGTGTATGGTCGTCCAAAAAGTGAGGTGGCAGTTGTGCCTGCAGAGCTGGAGCGAAAGAGTGGAGAAAGTGACAGAGACTACATTCAGCGGTTGAAATTATTTGTGGAGAAACAGTGCTCTGAGATACAGGTACTACGATATCTCCACCTTTTTCCCATCTCTATCTTAACATCATTTATTCTTCTTTAAGATGAAATAAAATGGCCTAGCACTGAATGCCTTGTTTAGTAGAAACTTTCTGGACTTTGAGGTAAATTGGATCTTGCCACTGGTTCTGGTAGCATCTGTTACCAGAAATTAAAAACTGAGAATTATCTTTGTCCATGAGATAATCTGGACCCTAACTACTGTTGCCGATTGAAAATGGACATGATGGATATATTTTATTCTATAAAGAGAGACTCTGGATTGAATTGCAGAAGCTTCACCTAATACGTATAATTGTGTTACTGTTGGCAGAACAAACAGTCATGTCATAATGCATGGCTTGCCAGCCTGTATTTTCTCTTTGTGATGCTTTGATTGGTCATAGAACTGATCGTTGTCATTGCGCGAGTCACAACCTGTTGAACTGTTATTTTATCCCTCAGTCATTTACTATAACAACTTTTATATTTCATGTGGTACATGACAAGGATTCTCAAGACGAAGTATTTGATTTGGTGATTTATTTTTCTTTTATCTTAGAGCCTTTTGGGTCAGAATGCGACGTTAGCTGAGGACCTAGCCAAGTCAGGTGGGGTTGGTTCTTCTCAATCTGAGCAAAGGGCAAGTGGTGGTCTTGAGAGAGTCCAGTTTGAGGCGCTCCGACGAGATCTCCATGAAGCATCTCAGCGGATAGAGTTGCTCAAGGCAGATAAGGCCAGAATCGAATCTGATGCATCCATGTACCAGAATCTGGCTAGTAAAATGGAGTCTGATTTGAAGAGCTTATCCAATGCCTACAACAGTCTTGAGCAGGCAAATTTCCATCTCGAGAAGGAAGTGAAATCGTTAAAGAGTGGAGGAGCATCAACACCTCCAGATCTAGAGGCAATAAAAGCAGAAGCTAGGGAAGAAGCACAGAAGGAGAGCGAGGCAGAACTGAGTGATTTGCTAGTATGCCTTGGCCAGGAGCAGAGTAAAGTAGAAAAGCTAAGTGCAAGGTTGTTGGAGCTCGGAGAGTATGTGGATACACTGCTTGAAGGGATCGGAGATGACGTGGGCCTGCCTGAAGATGATGATGAGGAGGAAGACTGATGGAGCTTATATCCATGTTTGTAGTTACTGCAATTTCCTTCATTCAGTTGAATTCTCACTTCTGTACATTTCTGGTTGCATTGTACAGACAACTAAATTATTGTTGATGATACCCTTTTGCAGTTGGATTTTACATTGTTGTTTGTTCCAATACTCAGATTTGTAGAATTGTGCTAGTTTTCTTTCGTATAGCTATACAAAACTAAGTAGGAATTTATTCGTAAAAAGCATAATAGAAACAAACATTCCTCATTCATCACCACAAACCCACAGAGATACAACTACAAGCCAAAAAATCCAAACCACTACGATTAAATCTAAAAATCATTTTTTTGGCGGGAGATGGGACTCGAACTCGAATTCTTGTTAATACTTTGCTACCAGTGGATAACAAATGACCATGAACTCGTAAACCAAAGCCTTAAAATCATTCCCCCTGGTGATCAATGCTTGAGCATACAGTAAGCACCTTGACAAGATTTCGGTGTCTAATGTTCTTCAAAGTTTCACATTCGGTGATAAAACTCATTAAAGCTCCACGGTGCACAAGATTAAGCACCTCGATAGCCACGAAAGTTCCTTCACCAGCAAGTGCTCCTCCCTTATACACAGACCCGAATACCTTTACCAATCACATTAGACGCAGAGAATCCTTTAGTAGCTGCATATAAATTGTGATATCATCGTGGGTAGTGAGGAGTTAAAATAATTCCAACCACGGTACACTTCCCTATGTGAGCTCATGTTTTGAAGCTCTCTAGGGATTGAACCTTGGAATTCATTACCCTCTAGATTAAGCGAATTCAAAGTTTTAAAACCAGAAATCCAACTGAAAAAAGAATTCAAAGTCTGAATCCTGCTGGCCCCAATGGTTGGAAGACAGAAGGACGGAGAGGGATGATGAAGCATTAACGATATTGAGTAGGCGAGGTTGTGGAGAAGGAAGCTCACAGCAGGGCAAGTGTAATCCTAGCAATGAAGGGAATGTGGTGGCTACCTCTTGGACATATCAAGAAGCTTGAGAGGAGAAAGTCCAGACAGCCAATGCAAATTCTCAACGTGTGAGCCATAATACTGCCCATAAAAATAATAACCATCGTTACTTAGATTAAGGTATTGGAGATTTGAGAGATTCCCATGTTCATGGATCTGTGACTAATATAATAATTCACTTCTAATTAACATGAAATAGAAACATACATTATTCTAAATACCAAATACATCTCTTAACAAGAAGAAGTTTAAAACATACCAAACCTATATAACTACCACCAGATTCTGTTCCCCAATCTATCCAGGAACAGGGAATATGCAAACCTCCAGCGCCTGTTAAGCAACAACGGACCTACAAAACCCCAAAATCCCCCCACAAATCCAAATGCCATGCTCACATAAAACCACATCATTCCATCTCCATCATCATCTTCACCTCCTTCGTCATTTGCATCATTCGGTATAGCACCATCTACACTGCAGCTGTTAGGAAGAGGATCCCCACAAAGTTCATTTCCAGCAAAACTAGAAGCGTCAAAGGTTTGTATTTGAGGGCCAGAAGGAATGCTTCCTGACAATCTGTTATGGGACAGATTCAAGCGACCAAGGGATGTCAAGCTTGATATACTCTGCGGAATCTTACCGGAAAGTTGGTTCACAGAAAGATCTATAGATTCTAGTTCTTTCATGAAACCAATATTCTTTGGGATTCCCCCACTCAAAGCATTCTGTGACAAATTCAAAGATTTCAGAGCACAAAGGTTTGTTATTTCATCTGGAATCTTCCCACACAATTTATTATTCGAAAGATCCAAGCTTCTAACAAATCCAAGATTCGTGCTGTACTCTAGCATATTCCCTTTCATTTGAAGTAACATAGTCTCTAAATATCCTGGACCATTTTCAAGATGAATGACCCCAGTAGATTCATTCATTTTGGTCATTGCAGATAAGTTGCCAAAGCATGATGGTATGGTCCCATCGAAAAGATTATTTGCAAGGTCCAAAATGTGCAAAGATGTCGCATGACAAAGCTTCTCTGGAATTGAACCACTAAGCTTGTTCGAATGCAAAGTAATAATTTTCAAACCCGAAAGTGATCTTGCACTAACAAAGCTTGAAATGTTTCCCACCAGTTCATTTTCGGCAACGTCAATTGTGATCAATTTTGTATACTTGTTAAATGACAGTGAAAGTTCTCCTGAAAAACTGTTGTTGCGGAGGTGTAACACCTCGAGCCAACGTAAAGTGCCAATGGATGCAGGAATGGTACCGTTAAGTTTGTTGTTGCTCAAGTTAATGACCACCAAATTAGGCAAAGCTGCCAAACAATTTGGTATCTCCCCATATAAAAGATTTTGACCCAAGTTAAGATGTTGAAGATAATTTGGCATGCTGTGGTGCGTGTTGGGAGGACATAAGAGTTTTGAGATGGAACCTGAGAATGAATTGTTTGAAAGATCCAACGCAGCCAAAATGGAAGAAACAAAAGGTAGCGGACCATGGAAGCGATTTGAACTCATGTCCATTATAGAAACTGTGTCTGAAGGAAAAAACTGAGCTAGTGTGCTTGGAAGCACTCCATGGATTTGGTTGTGAGAGAGATTTAAATAGGCGACGTTGGAGGAGAGATTCCAAAACCAAAAAGGAATGGTACTTGAAATACCAGAGCTTGACAAATCGAGATGTGTTAAAGACTTGAGTGAGCGAAGCCATGTGGGGAATTGAGGCCCAATGTGCCAAGATCCTAACTCCAAATAACGCAAGCGACCAAAAGGAGGAATCCAATTAGGACTAACTCTCAACTTCAATTGGTTCCTGGATGCAGAAAAAGCCCACACATCTTTGAGATTCTCAAAGTGAGCTTCCCAAACGTCACCAGCTAATGAGTTGCTATCAAGAGATAATTCATTCAATTTTTTAAGCCTTCCGAGACTGACAGGAAGGGTTCCATTCAATGAGTTCTCGGAAAGGTATAGAATTTTCAAGGACATTAACAAACCGAAATGCTGATTTGTGGTAGCCAGATCACCAAATAGTTGACAATTCTCCAAAAACAACTCCTCCAGCCCATTTGAAACGCATCCAGGCAACGACAAAATTTCAAAGACTTGATTGATGTCCTGCCTCAATTTCACACCTGACAAATCGAGTTCCCTCAAATTGCACAGATTCTTGAAAGACTTTGGAATCCCTCCTTCAAGTTCTAATCCCGACTGTGAAGACATGACTAGAGAGATTAGAGAAGGCATGTTCCCGATGGCACTTGAAATTTTACCTTCCAGGTTATTGCCACCGAGGTTGAGGTGCTCAAGACGGGTCAAACGATATAACCAGTCAGGTATAGGAGAATTGAACTGGTTGGAAGATAAATCAAGTTTCTGGAGGGAAGTCATGTTTTGAATCTCATCAGGAATGGGACCTTGAAACTGGTTAACAGACAGATCAAGGACAGAGAGTGATGAAAAGTTCTTAACACTACTACTACTGCTACTCTGGTGTTGAAAGCTTGACAAGAGATTTTCAGAAAGGCTGAGCACCTTAAGTTTGGTATGACCATATAAACAGTTGGGTATTGAGGAGTTAAAATAATTCCGATCAAGGTACACTTCCCGAAGTGAGCTCATGTTTTGCAGCTGTCTTGGGATTGAACCTTGTAATTCATTACCCATTAGATTAAGAGATTTCAAAGTTTTAAGACCGAAAATCCAACTTAAAAAGATTGCAATAGAGTTGTGAGACAAATCAAGGATGGAGATGGAAGAAGCATTGATATTATTAGTAAGTAAATGTGGTTGTTGAGAAGGAAGTTGACAGTTGGACAAGTGCAATTGTAGCAAAGATGGGAGTGTGGTTAGCATCTCCTTGTCCCAATTCAAGACTTTGCTGAGATTCCAACCACTCAAATCAAGAAACTTGAGAGAAGAAATGCCAGATATCCACTGCAAATTCTCGACATGTGCATCAGGAAGATAATAATAAGCATTGTTACTTAAATTAAGGTATTGGAGATTTGAGAGATTCCCTAATTGATGAGGAATCATTCCTCCAAATCCGGCATGAGAGAGGTTAAGGGATCTTAAACTCCTCATTGAGCCAAGAAATGAGGGGATGCGGATCCCTCCAAAATCATTGTAACTTAGGTCCAAGTACCTTAAATGCTTCAAACTCAGCAAAGCAGAACTGACTTTACCTCCAAATAACGTCTTCATGTAATCAAAAATGTTGAGATCATCAAATTGGCCGTAGAACTCGGATCGTGAAAGACTTCTGAGATGGAGACCAGTGACATATTGTGTGGTTGAGTCGTCATGATGATGATGGCAGCTAACTCCATACCAACTGCAACAATCGTGATCATCATCTGCTGCAGCAGCCCAGGTTGCGAGCCGGTTTGATGGGTCTTTGAGATGTTTCTTGAACTCCAGGAGAGCTTCCCTCTCAGTTGGGATGCACCTGGTTTGGTGGGTCGTCTGGTTAGTCCACTGGCCGGTAGTAGCATAGCAGAAGCCAAGATTAGCAACAGCTACTGCGACAAACAGCCATAGAGAGAGAGTTGAAAACAGAATAGTCATTGTGTTTGAATGTATAGTTAATGGAGTCTGCTATTTACATTTATACTGCACCGAAGTTTGAGTCATAACCCCTTCCACACTCTCTTCTACAATACATTATTATTTCTAGGCAATTTCTAAATTCCAGTCTCTTTGTGTTTCTCATTTCTTTGCGGCGTGTGAGTGACGGCAAGACGTGAGTGAATAACTTGCCCCATCTCGTGGGAGGTATGCAGCTTCCATTACCTGTGCGAGGATTTTCGATTTTTCATTTTGAGCAAGTCAGATTTCAATATGAGAAAATAATTGTTTCATGCGAACTACTTAGGTCCAAATCCGCACATGGGACATCTAGCTTGGGCTGATGCCTTTGTCATCACAGCTGATTCAGTGAGTATGTTGAGTGAGGCTTGCAATCTATATATCAGAATTTCACCCAATTAATTGCTGTTTCAGTATGTTTTATTTTTCTTTTGATTTTTTGTTTTTGTATTTTATAGGTGGAAAGTGAAACTGGAATTTGAGTTTCTAGTAATATTTTTTTATAAAAAGACATTTTTTTTGTTTTTTTATAAATTTTTTCATTATTTGGAAAAATGGAAGGAAAGAAAATTGAAAAAATTAATGAGATCTTTTAAATAAAAATAATAATTTCTTAAAGAAACTAAAGGAAAATATGAAAAAAAGATTTTAAAGTAATTAAATCAATTTTTATTATTATCTTGTCCCTACTATATGTGCTGCATTTTTTATCTAATTTTCGTAATTTTTCTATTTTTACTTTTTATTAAAATTTTGTAACAAAATTATTTAAATAATTTAATAATTGAATAAAATGAAAAATATAAGGAAAAAGATATTCTCTTCACCAAACTTATTAATTTTGGACAATTTTATCACCCAACATTTTTTTGTGATGATTTGATTACCAAACTTTTCAAAGTTTGATTCATTAGACACTCCATTCAATTTTAACTTTAATTTTGATTAAGATAATTACAAGTAGTCCAAAATTTTAACAAACTTTTAATTTTGATCCTTATAATTTAAAAATTATTCCAAATTTATCAAAAACAAAATTAAAATATTATTAAAATATTTATTAATGTCATTTTAGACCTCAAACATCTCACACTTTACTAATAAAAATAAATAAGGAATAAAAAATATAAGTAACAATATTTGGAAGATTATCAATAGTATACAATTAGGTCGTATAATCGACGTGATTAGTATATCTCTATGAATAATTT
The DNA here is from genome assembly GCA_963691705.1 of Viola odorata. NCBI lineage: Eukaryota > Viridiplantae > Streptophyta > Magnoliopsida > Malpighiales > Violaceae > Viola > Viola odorata. The sequence goes on from OY829541.1 coordinate 67,689,782, forward strand.
ATTACTCTCACCTATTAAATAAAAAATTATTAGTTCCATTCTTATGTTTAATTAACACTAGATTGTTGCGTATGCATCTACAAAAAAATACCATTAACTATAAGTTCGTAAATCTAAACCACATTAACTCTTTAGGCAAAAGGGGCGTAACCTCTCCGATTCAAGTCTATGGAACCAAAAAAAAACACCATGCCCTTGCAATGGACTTCGCAGTGTCCATCTGGACTGGTACCTCATTTAGCACACGGAACCAAAACGAGCAATATTTTTTGCCCAAGAATTTTTCCAATTCGAGTGACGGTGACGCGTGGATAAGGACAACAGATCAACTCAGCTGGATTCCTACTTGGATAATAGCCGAATCAAATCAATTTCTAAATTTAAATATACAATCACTTTCCCTTTCTCCAATCTTCATTCAAATCAAACTTCCTCTTCCATTCTACGAAACCAGATTCTTTCCATCTCCAATTACTGCTCTCATAAGCAAGAAGAAAAGTGAAGTGGGTCAAACTAAGAAATAACAAAACTTGAGGCCTGTCACAGAAATTGCAGAAGGAGATGTACCAGGATGGGTGCATTGAGCACAAATCATATGCTCGGGTGGGTCCTTTAGGGAACCCAAGTGATGTTTATTATGGAAAGACCATATCTTTCAACCTTGGAAATTTCTGGGCTACCGTTAAGTTGCAACCCTCTGATGATGTGGTCTTCATGCCTCATCCTAAGCATGATCTTGTCCAGTTCTCTTCACTTGACCACCTGGTAACCCTTTTATATTCTTACTAATTTGACATTTGCGTGTCGTCTTGATCTGTATTGATTCATTTAGTTTGTTTGAGATTTGATTGATTCATTGCATTTGATAACATTAGGTTTGTTTTGCTATTTTTGATTTCGGTGTGTGGATCCGGCTGGTATTGAAATGTCTAGAGATGTGCTTTGTGAAAATTGTTTTAGACTATTTTGATGTTGATGTGTATCTGGTTGTATAATGGAGATCTTATGTTTGGCGCTTTTAGTGTTTCTGTATTTTTCAAATATAATTGAATTGCCAAGAAACACTACCAATTGAAGCTTAAGAGTTAAGACTTTGTTTTTCGGTACCAAACTTCGATTAATGTCAATGGTTCTCTCTAATCCTCAAAGGAACCAATTTATTTGCTAAATTAGTGTGAATCTAAGACCTTGCTAGTTGGATATGTGGCCGCCAGTGAGCCTTTATTCAGCAAATTTGGAGATTTTAGAATAACTCAAACTGTAGTCTTTTTGGATTCTTGAGAGATAATTGTGAAGGAGCCACTGGTTGATGCAATAGTCTTGGTTCTTGGGCCTGAGAGCATGGGTTGCAAGTTCCTATATTCAGAGTAACTGCTTCAGTGGAATCATAATCTAGTTGTGGCATATCTTCTATTCTGTTCATAATGTAACTTATGCATATATGATACTATATTTTGAGGGTTGAAATACACATTGTTGACTTGAAGGTGGATCGATTGCAAAATGAAGGTTACTATGGAGGTGTACGATTGCTTATGGCACTTTGTAAAGTTTTCTTTAACCATTGCAAGGAGAACAAAATTGAACTTCATGGTGGAAACTTCACTCTGTCATATGACACTAATATTCCTCGCCAGGTAGAGGCCTCTAAATCCTTATGTAATTCTGTACTCTCCGATCCTTTTTCTCTTTTATTTGTTTCTACACTTTGCCTTTTGTATAATTCCTTTTTCTTAAGAAAAAAATAAGTAAGATTAGGCCATTCCAGTTTATTCCTTGTATTCTTGTGATATTTCTATGAAATAATATGTTGGAGTTATATGGGGATGTTTGTGGTACTGGTGAACGTTTTATTTTGAGTATTAAAGACCCAATTATCAATCAAGAACACTGAGAAGTCTGCTTTTCTTCAAATAGAAAACGCATTTTATTTTGGGATGAACTCACGATTATGCCTTTTTTTCCAAGATATACACTTAAGCTTTACAATTCGTTCCAACTGAGAAAATGTATAATCCACATTAGATGAGTTTCTTATATTTTGGCCTTAGTTGTGGGACAAGTATCCAGCTCTTATCTTGCAATAGCCATTATAAAGAAGTGCAGACTATATAGTTTCAGAATCTTGGTAAACTCAAATGCGGATGCAGAGGAATTGCATTTGTCATTCTGATCGTGTGTTGCATTTTATTCTTTTGCCTGTTACTTCTCATTATGCTTTCGGGCTTAGTTTAGTTTGATTGAAACATACAGCTTAAGTTATGATTTTGACGTTTCAGACAGGACTTTCAGGTTCTAGTGCCATTGTAAGCAGCCTTAAACTGCCTTCTTGACTTCTACAAAGTCAGGCATTTGATCAAAGTAGATATCAAGCCTAATCTTGTCCTTGATGCTGAAAAAGAACTTGGAATTGTTGCTGGCCTTCAAGATCGTGTGGCACAAATTTATGGGGGTCTTGTTTACATGGTAGGTGATCTTGTTCACATGCACATTATTTTAAGTTTGTCGCTTCAGATGCATTATTCACTCCTGTGCAGGATTTTACCAAGAAATACATGGACACGTTGGGGCATGGCATCTATACACCCATGGATATTAGTCTTCTTCCTCCTCTCTATCTAATCTATGCTGAGAATCCAAGTGATTCTGGGAAGGTTAGCATCATACCACAGACCTTTTTAGTTTATTTTTCACTTTCTCATCCCATGTCTGCAATTTGTTCCCCTTTTTTTTATTCTCTAAGTTTATATCTGCATCCAAATTCCAAACAGCACCCCTACTCATATGGCAATGCACGATTTGATTTTACATCCTTTTCTTCTATGCCGAAGAATGGAAAGATTGTCTGGAAACATTACAGTACTGTTAAATAGCAATCTCTGTTTGAACTGTGCCAAGGGTGAATAATTTTCAATTACATGTAATGAAAGATTGGTTATAGTTAATCACTTATCTGAAGCAATTTTTCTTGCACTTTCCCCAACTTTTGTAGTGCCAGTTGCTGACACCCTATCATAAACTCTAATCCTGACATTTTATGTTTTCGTCAGCATATGCCGGCTTTATCTTCAATTACTTCAGCAATCCTTTATATGTGAGCTTGCCATTTAACTTCAGGTACATAGCACAGTTCGACAGAGGTGGCTTAAGGGTGAAGAGTTTATTGTCTCAACTATGGAGGAAGTTGCAGATGTAGCACTCCAAGGAAAAACTGCAATCCTAGAAAGGAATTATTCTGAACTTGCAAGACTGATGAACCGTACCTTCGAAGGTAAGAGATCGCATGTGAAGGAATAAAATCGAATAGAAATTTCTGTTTATGGATCTCATCTTGGGTTGCACGTCGAAAAGTAATGAAAGAATAAGAGTTAAACTGGTTAACACCTTCAAACATTCTAGTTAATTTCTTATTTGTTGTGTTGTCATGTTAATGAAATCCTATAATTCTTTGTATCCATATGTAGCACTCCAAGGAAAAACTGCAATCCTAGAAAGTAATGAAAGAATAAGGGTGGGTGCTGCTTCGAAGTTTATTTCAATTCCAAATACATCTCTTAGCAAGAAGAAGTTTAAAACATACCAAACCTATATAACTGCCACCAGATTTTGTTTCCCAATCTATCCAGGAACAGGGAATATGCAAACCTCCAGCGCCTGTTAAGCAACAAAGGACCCACAAAACCCCAAAATCCCCCCACAAATCCAAATCCCATACATAAAACCATATCGTTACATCTCCATCATCATCTTCACCTCCTTCGTCATTTGCATCATTTGGTATAGCATCTTCAACATCTACATTACTGCAATTGTTCAGCAGAGGACGTCCGCAAAGTTCATTGCAAGCGAAACTTGAAGCATCGAAGGTTTGTATTTGAGGGCTAGAAGGAATTCTTCCTGACAATCTGTTATGGGACAGGTTCAACTGACCAAGGAATGCCAAACTTGATATACTCTGCGGAATCTCACTAGAAAGTTGGTTCGCAGAAAGATCAATAGATTCTAGTTCTTTCATGAAACCAATATTCTTTGGGATTCCCCCACTCAAAGCATTCTGTGACAAATTCAAAGATACCAAAGCACAAAGGCTTGTTATTTCATCTGGAATCTTCCCACTCAATTTATTATTTGAAAGATCCAAGCTTCTAACAAATCGAAGATTCGTGCTTTACTCTAGCATATTCCATTTCATTTGAAGTAACATTGATGGCATATTCCATTTCATTTGAAGTAACATAGTCTCTAAATTTATCCAAACTCCAGGTTGAATGACTCCAGTAGATTCATTCATTTTGGTCATTGCAGATAAGTTGCCAAAGCATGATGGTATGGTCCCATCGAAAAGATTATTTGCAAGGTCCAAAATGTGCAAAGATGTCGCATGACAAAGCTTCTCTGGAATTGGACCACTAAACTTGTTCGAGTGCAAAGTAAGAATTTTCATACTTGAAAGTGATCTTGCACTAACAAAGCTTGAAATGTTTCCCACCAGTTCATTTTCGGCAACGTCAATTGTGATCAATTGTGTACACTTGTTAAGTGACATTGGAAGTTCGCGTGATAGACTGTTGTTGCGGATGTATAAGGACCGGAGCGAACCTAAAGTGCCAATGGATTCGGGAATGGTACCGTTAAATTTGTTGTTGCTCAACTTAATGACCGCCAAATTAGGGAAAGCTGCCAAACAATTTGGTATCTCCCCATATAAAAGATTTTGACCCAAGTTAAGATGTTGAAGATAATTTGCTTTCCACTGCTGCATGCTGTGGTGCGTGTTAGGAGGACATATGAGTTTTGAGATGGAACCTGAGAATGAATTGTTTGAAAGATCCAACGCAGCTAAATTGGAAGAAACAAAACGTAGCGGACCATGGAAGCGATTTGAACTCATGTCCATTATAGAAACTGTGTCTGAAGGAAAAAACTGAGCTAGTGTGCTTGGAAGCACTCCATGGATTTGGTTGTGAGAGAGATTTAAATAGGCGACGTTGGAGGAGAGATTCCAAAACCAAAAAGGAATGGTACTTGAAATACCATAGCTTGACAAATCGAGAAGTTTTAAAGACTTAGAGTGAGCGAAGCCATGTGGGGAATTGAGGTCCAATGTGCCAAGATCCTAACTCCAAATAACGCAAGTGACCAAAAGGAGGAATCCAATTAGGACTAACTCTCAACTTCAATTGATTCCTGGATGCAAAAAAAAAATACAAAATTTTGAGATTCTCAAAGTGAACTTCCCAAACGTCGCCTGCTAATGAGTTGCCACTAAGAAATAATCCCTCCAATTTTTTATGCCTTCCGAGACTGATAGGAAGAGTTCCGTTCAATGAGTTCTTGGAAAGGTATAGAATTTTCAAGAAGATTAACCGACCGAAATGCTGATTTGTGGTAGCCAGCTCACCAAATAGTTGACAGCTGTCCAAACTCAACTCCTCCAGCCCATTTGAAACGCATCCAGGCAACGACAAAATTTCAAAGACTTGATTGATGTCCTGCCTCAATTTCACACCTGACAAATCGAGTTTCCTCAAATTGCAAATATTCTTGAAAGACTTTGGAATCCCTCCTTCAAGTTCTAATTTGCTTCCCAACTTAGCCATGAAAAGAGAGATTAGAGAAGGCATGTTCCCGATGGCACTTGAAATTTTACCTTCCAGGTTATTGTAACCGAGGTCGAGGTGCTCAAGAATGGTCAAACCATATAACCAGTCAGGAATAGGAGAACTGAACAAGTTGGAAGACAAATCAAGTTTCTGAAGGGAAGTCATGTTTTGAATCTCATCAGGAATGGGATCTGAATGTCTGCTTGATTAGAACCTTCTTGTTTTTGTTCATTTTTTCAATCCATGCTGCATGTGGATTCGAGCAATAAAGTTTGTTGTGATAAATATCAAGAGGATTCCTAACTTTCATTTGTTTTTAGTGATTAAAAGCATTCCAACAAGTTAACCATTCTCCTGCACTGAAGTTATGAAGTTAGGTTGTGAACTTCGTGTTGGATGTGATGCATTTATTCAACACTATCTGTACAGGCAAGATGTAATTAGGCTTCTTCCAAGCCTTTCACAGCCAAGAGAGGATGAGTATATTATGATTTTCTGGAAGTCAAATATGCATCTTTTTGTTCAACTGCTACCAATAAACAACCGATCAATGAGATACATGCCTATTGGTGAGTTATTTCGCTTTACAAAGCTAAAAATGCAGCTACCAGGCTTCACGTTTACACCCAGCTCCTTCACCGATATCACGTAAGTGATCGCTAGTTTAATTGCACTCTAACACTTGGTGAGTTGAAATGGACATGGAAATACTTGTGGTTTCTTTTGCTACTGGTGTCAGTTTTTTCTATTCTTTTTAAGTGCAAAAACAACTACAAAGGCTCCAGCAATAGAGCAATTGAGTGGTTACATTGTCTGTCAAAGATTTGATTATCTCCATATGAAACCTTAAAAAAACGTGGAGTAACATAAAATCAACTAATATTCAGTCAACAATACAGGGAAACATGTCCGCAAAAGGTTTTAGCAATCAATCAAACTTCCATATGTCAAGCACAAATTCATATACTCAAACAACAGAGAGTAGTAACATATCTTATCCCAAGAGAGAGTTTATCGATCACTTAAAAAACTAACTTGACATTTGCAAAGGAAGAATACAAATCTTGAACTTGACCCAAAATCTAGCATAATCCTCACCTTCTCAACTGTTATCCACTCGAAACGTAAATTCTTCATCAAAGAGTTAACATTTCTATCACCCAGAAGTAAAGCAATAGATTACTCAAACAAAAGCATGGTAAACTAGTGATAATATACACATTGTAGCTTTGCTTCATTCATCAAAGAGTTAACATTTCGTGTACTAACACTTTACATTGCTCGATAACCTAAAAACCCTTTCACACATTAGAATAAACCCTTGTTATACAAAACATTAACACTAACAACACTAAACTTAAATTCACTAGTCATCACAAAGGGATGTCATTAGCTCCCGCGGCGACGCCCAAATAGGCAAATCCATAAATGATTTCACTACCTCATCTTGTTGTGCGTTGCACATTGCCTCCACCACATCACATAAGTTTCCCACGTCGTTGATTATGGCTTCTTGTGCCTCTGCCTGCACCCAAAGAAAACAAAACAATTAAACAAAACTCCAAAAATGTAAATAAAACCTAGTCTTTTTAAAAAGAATTAATTTTTACTTGTTTTACCTGCAATATGAGCTCATCAATTAAGGACCCAGATGCCGATTCACTCTGATCCGAACACGAAGGTGCTTGGGGTGTCTCTTGGTGTCGTCTCTGAGATTCTTCCTGGTGTTGGACCGTCTTCTGCTGCATAGCACGTAAGCTGTTCGACAAAACTTCCCACTGGCTCAATTCGGCTTGGTACTGCTTTCTCAGCTTACAAAGAGTGTTGTGTTTGCGTTTTCTCCGGCGGTTCTCTTCTGCCTTGAGATCCGTGACGGCGCCGGACTTTGATTCCGATGATGGGTCGGAGAGGAGGCGCTGACGCTTGAGAATTTTGTAGATGAACCCATCGTCTTCGTGGCGAAGTTCCCATTCGTCTCCCGGAGCCAATTCAGAAGGGTTAGGAGATAAGGCCATGGAGGGTGGGATGAGAAATGGGTTTTTGGAGGGAAGAGGTTGGGCTTCGGAAGACGTAGTGGTGGGAAATGAAAGAGACCGAAATTCGAAAATTTTGCGATGCAGAGAGGAAAAAGAAGAGGGAGCGCGCGGAGTCGAATACTAGATCTGGTAGAAGGAACAAGAAATAGGAACCAAGGTAGTGTGGGCCAAAGCTGTATTATATGTAGCTTAAAGGCCCTCTACCAAATTGAGAAAAATAAATGCAAAATTTTGTTATTACTTGTTAGGATTGATTAGGAAAATTTGATTTTTCTTATTAAAACTTCGAGTTTCTCCTATAATATTTTTCCAGTTCGGGTTAATAAGTAAAATTTTAAAAAATCTTCTTTGAATTACCCCTTATCAATTGTAATTCAAAATCTCGGTCCAAACCATCCCCTAGTCACCAGAACTGACTCGCCTGACTCGGACCCGGACCAGGAACCTGGTCTTGACACATGGGTCGATAAGAAGCTATCTGTGGAAGATGGAATGGATAAATCTAAGAGGAAATACTATAGCAAGAGGAGGAAGAGGATGTATGGGCAGGATTCCGACGAGGAAGAGGATAGGAAGAGGAGTGAAGAGGGTTTTGTGGAGCTGCAGCCTGAAATTGTGGAGTTTCCTAGGTTGCATAAGAGGGAGGAAGAGTTGTATTTTTATGATGTATTTGCTTATCCATGGGATAGATAAGCATTACAAGATGGTTTACAAGTTGGAAAAGAAGTTTTTCCCTGACCAATGTCTTGATAAGGCTTTTCTTGATCCTAAAGATGCCAACTCTAATCAAAGTGGGAAGGGAAGGAGGAGCATGAAGGTTGGTGCAATGAAAGAAGAGAGGAAGGAAAATGGGACAAGGAGAGGGGGGTGAGGATAAAAGATTGGTATTTTTTGAGGAGGGGAAGGGGGATGAGAGTGGGGGGGATTTGACTAAGGATATCACTCCAAAGAGAGTGGAGGACTTTTTCAAGTGTTTGAAGAAAGTCTCCAACAAGGATACTGAAGTAGGGAGTGGAGAGCCATATCTATCGACAAGGAGTACTGGGCTTCCGCCGAGTTGGGATGGTCCTCATGGGACTGTGGTTTTGGTGAATAAACCTAAAGGTAAGTAGAAGCTTGTTTGTGGTTTTGAATATATTGTTTTGTTTGGATAAATTATGCTTTTCCTTGGAGCTTGTCTCTGGGTTTGGTATTATAATAATTAATGCCTGTTGAATATGACTTGACTGATGATTGTTATTTAGTAAATTTGTTAGTAAAAGAGGTTAAGTTCTTAGCTAGGACGGGCATATATGGTGCACATTGTATATAGACTTCTATTAGCTTTATTAGCTTTACTGATATCTGATGCACCCCACAGTCGTTCCAAACCATTGCTTGGTAGTTGTAAGTTCTGGAATATCTTCACATGTCTGTAATTGATATTTTCTTGGAATTGAAAAAGAACTTCAAATTGTTGAATATCTTTACCTCTAATGAGATGGTACTGCTACGACATTGTAAAACGCGATGGACTTCATTTACAGTTTGCGGGAAGCTGCGTCGTCTTGTTAAAGTGAAAAAGGTGCCCCTTCTTTCTTTTTTTAATGTTTTTGGCCATTGTCTCTTCATTGTACATGCATCTTTTTATCTGACCTTTGATTTGTCCTAAAGGTGGGGCATGCTGGAACACTTGATCCTATGGCAACTGGTTTATTGATTGTATGTGTTGGTAAAGCCACAAAGGTGGTAGATAGGTAATGAAAAATTTTAAATTATGCTTCCCCTGCACACTTCAACTGAAGACTTTCCCTCAGAGCCCTTCCTTTTAGTTTATTACAGATATCAAGGTATGGTTAAGGGTTATAGTGGTGTTTTTCGTTTGGGTGAGGCTACTTCAACTTGGGATGCTGATTCCCCGGTTCGTTTTATATTTTCGAAAGTAGTTCGTTCTTTGTATTTCCGGTTGTATGTTTTATGGATAATTGTGCATGCTCTTTCACCCTTTTTTTGAATCCTTGATAACTAATTCATTCTGCATTGTCTAGCTATATAAACAGATTAATACCTCCCTTAGCTAATTCCGGAGCAAGGGGAACAATCATTCTGACTTGACTTCTCAATCTTTTACACTGATAGTCATGCTTTGAGTTCTTTGCTTCCCTGCTTACTATTCTGTTCTATTGCTGTCACTTCAACCGCTTGAAACCTGCTCACTTACAATGAAGTGATAACACCTTTCTTTTCCACCTCGTCAGTTCCCTAGATTTGAAGATGTTATACCAGGGAATGTGGTTAGTTACTGCTGTTCTGAGTAATAACAAGCTGGAACTGGAAATCCTCTGCTTACTTCAATTCATTCATCAATTTTTTTTTCACCCTTAAACATGGGTGCTAAATAGTGCTGCACAATTTCATTGAGATGAATCTTGGCTGAATGATTTCTACTATTGTTGCCAATGTTGAAAAAAAAAAAAAAAATTGGCTCATTTCTGCAACCTAATGAGCTGTTGAATTGGCAGAATCAACACCCATTGCCTTATAATAAGCTTTCTCTGCATCTTCCATCCTCTCTCTTAAAATGCTCCATTCTTTGATACACCTCTCCCTCACCTGACCCAACAAAAAGAACAAAAAATATACGTATATTCAGAACCGGAACAGTCATCGGATTAAAGGTTAGAAGGAAATAGAAGAAAAATCATTTTTCAGATACCCTTCCCATGGTGCTCTGCCGTTATCCGGTTGGCCCTGTTCAAGGCAAAGAGGTAAAACAATGAATGAGTCAACTGCATTTTGAGATGAAACAGACACGTTCGTGGATAATGTTTTGGATTAGTCTCTTTCCGGAAGGGTATAGAGGACAACCAGGGAGACTGAAAAAAAAAATACCTGGTTCCCAAGTGAAGGAACACCTAGATGAGAAATCCACTGTGCGTCAACAACTCCTATTTTCTCCTCTGCTGGCTGTTATCCTCGGGGGAAAATGATCGATGATTGCGCGCGGCAAAAAAAAAAGGAAGCTGAACAAGGTGGAAGAAGGAAAAGTACTGGTTGCTTACCTCAACACATTTCCTCAGAAGAAAATCTATACCCCAACCATGAACCAAGTCATTCTGAGAAGCGACAGAAAAATTTAAAGATAAAGTAATGAAAAGGAGCATTACAGTAACAGCAACGGCAAGAAGAATATGATTTTGAGATCTTCAAATTAACCTGAATCAAGTGCCAAACGCAACGCCATGCATCCCGCGAAAACACAGTTGCCATGATCTCAACAAATCTGTGATTAGAGTGTGTTCACTGAAAGATATAATGGAAAACAGTACCAAGATAATCAAAACGTATTGATATGTTTACATACCCTCCGCATGGTGGTAATTTTGGATGTTCACACCAACCCTGCTTCTCATCAGCTAACCTGACGGATGTGAGGGCGAAAGAAAAAGGATACGATCAGGATCACGATAAATGTAGGTATGAAGCAGATTAGGTTTTTTCCATTTTTCTTACCAGTGAACCTCAGTATCATCTCTTTTCCTTGTCATTGCCCACATTGTAGCTTTTCGAGGATCTAAAGCGGGCTGTGATATCTCCAAACCATATTTTCTCAGCAGCTTAATGTATCTGAAATAGAGAGGACTTAAATCACTGGAATCCTTTCACTTTTGTAAAAAAAGACCGAAATTCAAGCAAGAGCTTATGTTTTCGCCACTCACTCCTCTCCATTAAAATTTTCCACTCCAAGATCCTCATCCCAGACAAAAATATAGTCATAGGCCGCAACGATGTCAGGATGAAGAAATCGTTTAGCGTACCACCTTCACCAAAATTACAGGAGATTATGAGATAAAAAAATGTGAGCATGAAACCAAAAATATCATCATCTCAAAGTAAAGGAAAGGGCTAGTATCTAACCACTTGGTTTGTTTCGAAGCACTCACGTGGATAGCTCTCTTTGACCACTCAAATTCATCCCATTCAGTTACCCGACTATCGTAGTGAAACAACAAGATGGTGAAGTTTTCTGAAAACTGAAAGAATATTTTTATTGGCATTGTAGAGGAACAATACAATGCAGAAGTTTTCTGAGCTGAGGAAAAGTATATATATTAGCTTGCTAAGTAAGAGAAAATTGACCTTCTTCACTGCTGCATCAATGTTGTATCTCTGATCATAACCGACAGTGAATGTTACGAGATACTTCGGTATGACCACTAAGTCCTGCAATTGTCACCACCAACAACCAAAGAATCAATTTGAGAAAACACTTGAACAACTTTTCTCTACTCCTCCATTACCATCAAAGTCATGGACTGAAAAATCAGATTACAGCTATATGATCTCCTGTTTTATTCGTTTTTGGTCTTGCATACCTCTTTAGGCAGACCCCACAGTCGACGGAGATAGAGATCTGATTCTGGTTCAACTATGCCAGGGGGTAGTTTTTCAGCTCCTCGCGGATTTGTCGGAACCCAAATCTTAATGAGAAGCAAAGGGTTAAGAGTTTGTGCAGACAAAGATGTCAATAATGATAAACGTTCCTGTTTCTCAGTGAATAAACACTTAAAATGGATAATCCTGACACGCAAAAGTTAGAGGTGCTTTCACCCTTGCTTCCTAATCAATGGCGCATTAACAGAAGGCCAGGACAAAGGTGAAAATAAATGCTTAATACCTTGAATCTTTTCCAACCAAATATGAACAATAGCTTTAATTCTTTTTGTTAAAAAGGAAGAAAAAGAAAACCCTCTTCTTGCTGTGATTTTATTTTTCCCTCATCCTACCCTACACTGCATTGCGCTTCCATTTGTCCACAAACCATCCAATCTCACAAATGCATCCAAATTTCGAGGATATCATACACAGAGAACCGAAACTTACATCAGCTTAAGTAAGCAACCAAGTAGACGAGGATGATTTAAATGAAGAAAAGAGAGTACAAACCTTTTTATCAACGTAATCCTCAGGTTGATGATAGTTCAATTTGTTACGTTTCAGAGAAGACCAGGCATAGAATAGCGATTGAGTGGATAGACGAGAGTACTTGCTCTGAACACTTCTGAGGTCAACAGAAGGACACAGACTGGATGGAAGATACATCTGTTGAAATTTAAACATAGTACAGTAAGTTTTTCATGCTGTGCTAAACCGCATTGGAAACTAATCAAATGACCAACACCGACATTTAAATAGATCGTGAAAGGATAAAAATAAACATTAACCTTAGATAGTGAGAGCGTTGGAATTGATATTCCTAAAAAAAAACCGAAAATGGAACCCACGAAAATTCCCAGAAAAAGCTTCATCCTCTCACCCGGTTTTCTGACATTTCCACTGCAGTTCAAAACACTTCTGCCAGGCATAATCAGGATCGTTATCATTGAAAAGTTCAACCTGTAAGGTCCCAATACAAAAGAACCTTTTGGCCTAGAAAACAAATTATAGTTTACCTGCGATTTAGGCATCTCATCATTCAAAGATATGCAAATCCACAATCCAGTCAGTAGTGACTGCTCCAAACAGTTGTCGAATTCGCAATTTTCTCTGCTTAATTTGGAACAGAAATGAAATTGATCAGCAAGATAAGCATCTTTGAAACGTGCTCCTTTGAGGACAAACCAAAAACCTGACAAGCAATGAACTAAATTAATATTTCAAGTATTGCAAGACTAAACCTTTGTCACCATTTCTCAAACAACATTCTTTGTTCTTTTTCTTTGGTCACATACCACAATCTCAAATAAAGAGCAGAATACAGAAAAACCAGTGTTAAGACCCAAAATTTGCAAGTGATTTCTGTCCTGAAGCCAAATCCCACAACGACCGAGTTAACAAAAACATAACTTTCTAACATGAAAGCAACCACATACCAGAATGAACTCATAAAGACATCACCTTTATCAAAAGTTTCACCAGAATTCAATGTCACACGTTGTAAGAACAAAGAGTAAAAACGGAGGAAACAGAGCTTAAATACAAGAGAACAAAGAGAAATTAACATACTTGGATTAGAAAATGAGGAGTCTTAATCAAATACAGGACGGGAATCGGTTCCTGCCAAAACCACACACAGCCTTAGGATGGTAATGCCAGGTTTTTTCCCCCCGATTTTGTCAATTCATATGGCTGTGTTTGAGGAATTCTTTCTTGGTGCTGTGCTCGATGACATATATATAACTGAAAAAAAGAAAAACAATATCTATCAATGAAAAGGAAAGTTAGGGGAAAAAATGGAAAACCCAATGCCAGTTTGGGAATTTAATCAATGGGGTTTACAGTTTTTTACATTACAGAGATATGTTTCCTATGCGGGATTTTATTCCTTGTATTGCTCGCTCGCTCCCTCGCAGGTTTGACAGATTTGTTGGACTGCTCTCCAACCCAAAGTCACCTATTTCTCATACCAAGCCAATCATAGGAAACTGAACTATTTAAATTTTAAATTCGAGTCTTTAATTTACTTTTTTTAAAACAACAATTTACAATTCTTATGACAACAATAATAACAAACTATACATTAAACCAATAAATTTATAGATTAGTGATTATCGAACGAGTTCTAATAATCAGATAAATAGGAGGTAATCAAATAACCGGATAGATAACCCGCATTTTTTTAATTTTTAAGCTTTAAAGTATTTCCTTTTTTATGCAAGAAAAAAAAATCGGTGACAAACTAATTAAATTAGTTTTATACAAATCATAATAAAATAATTTTAATAGTATAAAAATAATACTACTAATTTACTATGCATATAGCAATGCCCTGTATTGATTCACCCGATAACTGGCCGGGGAAGGTCCGAATCTTGAGCGAGACGCTATCATTAGGTGCACCGGCGTATACGCCACACAGCTCATCCGTTTATATTTTTCAGAAAATTAAAATATATGGACCCATTTCCAATTTTTAAAAAAATTATCAAAAATAGATCCAATAATTTTTGTAAGTACGAGAATGTACCAATAGAAAATTGAGCCCGAATTCAAATCTCACCTCCGCCTGTTAAAAAAAAAACTTATTATTCTATTTCTCTTCTTTAAACTTATAGCCTCACTCTCGAGTTTCTTTTTACCTACACAATAATTATTAGGACCATATACATTCTTTCAATATGTATATTAATTAAAATAATCTTAGTATTGGTGAAATTTATTAATGTTGAATCATTGCACTACTTGAGATTGAGAGCATTAAATCTAAAGGGGTGCATGATTTTTTTTTTAAAAAAATATTACAATATTTAATCCATAATAAATTATTTATAGCTCCGTATTTTTTCCATTAGTCGAACTAAGTCAAATTAATCATTTATTTATAATTTGAGTGTTTATAATAAATTCCATATCCCATTTTATTATTTTTTATTTTGAGTGCGTTACGAGGTTAAAAACAGCATAGTAAATTTATATTTTATTTATTTATTTCGAGAGCATTATAAAATTCCGAAGATAGTATAGTAATTTTTAAAAAAAAATTTAAACTCGAATTTAAAATTTACATTTGAACGGATAAATTATTTCCAAAATGTCTTCCTCAAGAGGAGCGAAAGATTCATATTTCATAGGCAGTTAGTTACTCGCTGCATGACACGTGGAGAAAATGGCTTCTAAAGTTGCTCATCCACGTGTTGAAATTTCTAAGAAAACTGATAATCAAATATTATCTTGTTAGAAAACAAGACAGGTAACGGCTTAATTATCCCTTAATCCTCTTTTCTTTTTCAAAATACATTAAATATCATTAATAATAACAGCGACAATTTTGACCAGAAAATAAATAAAGTAACAATAATAATCAAACCCCACTCAACTCAACGATAACCGGGGAAAAGAATCTGAACTTACTCTTTTGTAAGAGAAAAATAACCATAAAAAAAATTCTAACCTTTTACGACATCAAACAGCAGAAGCAGCACCGCCAACAACAACGAAAGACATGATCAAATGCTTAAAGCTTTGATTTTTTCTGTGTTGTTTGTTGTAATAACAGCGAACCACATTGGGATTTTGTGACTGTGATTCTGATTCCGAGGCGAAACGATGTCGTCTCCTGACATACCTGGAATCTTAGAACACTCGCGGGAGCTTGATCGGTTAAGGAAAGAGCAAGAGGATGTGTTGTTAGAGATCAACAAGATGCACAAGAAGCTTCAAGCTAGTAAGTTTGATGTTAAAGTATGCATCTTTAGGAATTTGTGTGTGGTTTGTTAAGAATGTTTTTGGTTATTTATCTGATTATTTTATGATTTTTTCAGTTTAGGATTAATGGGTTTTCCTTAAATTAATGAATGCAGCGTTTTCTTTCGTTTATGACTGTGTTGTAGCTTAAATTTCAACAGAATTGATTTACATTTGAGGTTATTGCTGATGGGTTGTTCTGTAATGACCACAATTTATGTCTGTTCTTATTCATATGGGGCTTTTCAGTTGTGAGTACATCTCATTTGTTCTAAAAGGAAACGAGTATAAGTGAAACCTGAGTTTGTTAATCTAATTGCATTTGTCATTATGATTACGGGAAGGAGGGTCACAGTCACAGGGAGCTTTAATGTAACTACTGAGAGTTTTTTTATGTTCATGATCATGATAGATTGACTATGGTATGAAGTTAATTATCTAAGCTGGTGTTTAATTTGTCAGGCAAGAACATCTGTCCATGTAATTAGGATGAGCAAGCAAGAGATGGATATTGTTTAATATGAGAAGGAATTGTGTTGTCTAGGTATTTCTAGGTGTAAAAACTGGGCGCGGTTTGCCCGGGAATTGACAGATAAGGCAACTTATCAGAATGAACAAAAATCAAGATGCTTCTGTACGAAGGAAGAATTCCTGAATACACAAGTTCCTAGGTGAATTAATCATGGGCCTCACCTACTGATGTTATCTCGTATGAATCACAATTTTCATTGAGTACCTTAAGATACATGGCATCAGTCAATTTTGCCATCCTTGGATTTCATGCCCATGACAGAAAAGTAGTGTTGGCCTTCTTTGGCAGAAAGCATGAAATATATGGCTAATGTGCTTCAGATCCAGAATGTAGAAGGCCACAGCCAATTGTTAGTTCTTATGTTTTCTATCATTATACATGTGAAGACACATTGCATTCAATTAATTATGGTACAAAGTAAACCATGTTGACCTACTTTTCCCATAGGTCTCGTTCGAGTGCCAATTATTGAACTTGCTCCTATAACTTTTGTGTTTCTCGTGTTATAATCCATATTTTGGAATGCTAATGCCTATTATAGCTGACTTTTATTAACTCCAACTTTTTGCATATACTTCCAGCTCCAGAGGTAGTTGAGAAGCCTGGCGATATTTCTTTATCCAGACTCAGAAATTTATACACACAGGCGAAAGATCTTTCAGAGAGTGAAGTAACGTATGTCTATCAGTATCTTAAGTAAAACTGATGACATTTACTGTATTTGGCTACCCACTTAGATTGAACTCCCCAGATCTTGTTTGATTCCGAGTATAATTGAATAGCTGTCACTTACCTACTTTATTTGTTATGTGATGCAGTATTTCAAATCTCCTGTTGGCTCAACTGGATGCTCTGCTGCCATCTGGACCTCCTGGGCAACCACGAAGAAGGATAGGTGGGTGCTATGGGTTGTGGGTATTCCAATACATGCATATGAAGATATTTGTGTGTGATTAAGTTTCTGAACATGTTCTCATGGTGTAAGTTTTGCTGTCACCACCAGTCACCACATGATTATTAGTTACTCAATCCTCAATCTATGTCCTGATGAGAATTTGACCGTATATTTATGTTGAGGGTGGACAACCACAGTGGCACAAGTGCCAAAATGAGTGGTGAGTGATTGCTAGGCATCTGTTTCCCAAGAAATTGAATTGCTGATTGCCTGATTCATATATTGGTGGTGTGTATGCGTTAATCTTAGCTGAGCTACGGGGGACCTTCAGAAAATAGGAATTGGAGTATTATGGTTTCAAAAGTGTCATGCTAGTTAACATAGGATGAACAGGGTTCTACCTACCATGGAGTGAACACAGAATAGGAGTATGCTTTGTAAACTTGGATCATGAGCTAAAAAATTATTATGCCAAAAATAGAAATGTTTTTTTGTCTCTGTCCTAAGTGCAACTTTGTTTGGAGAAGTTCATGTTCCTGAGACTGTTGTATTAATTGCAGAAGGTAATGAGCAAAAAAGGAAAAGAATGAAGAATGACCCAGAAATCACAAGGATTTCTCATGGAATGAGAAATCAACTTGAGGCCTGGGCTAATTTAAAGGGTGAACAGGTATAGATATAGCTCATAAGTGATGGTCAATTCTGATTTCTGTTTCCATAATCTTATGGTCTTTCAGAAACAACGTAAGTTGTCTATTTATCTTCTGACAAGTTCATGAATATTTGCTGTTTCTTTTTTCAATGATATATTCTGTTATGTTCAGGTGGCTGCTAGGGTAACTGGAGATAATGCTGAAAAGGATGAGTGGTTCGTTGTAAAAGTGATCCATTTTGATAGGGAAACGAAAGAGTAAGTTTACTTTTTCAAATAAAATAGATTTTCTCTTAAATAGGTGGTGAAAGGAGTGAAATGTGGGGAAAATCCTAGGCCATGGGGCTTGTCATATCTATTTGGTATCTTCTCTTGCTCTCTCTAAGTTTTTGCTAAATTTGCAGATTTGAAGTGCTTGATGAGGAGCCAGGTGACGATGAAGAGAGTGGTGGCCAGAGGTATGCCGTATACATTAGTTTTTCTTTCCAAGATATGCCTTTTCTGTGTGTGCTTATTACTTAACAGACTTGAATAATGCTTCTTTATGTTTCTGTTACTTATAGAAAGTACAAGCTACCGGTATCATGCATTATACCTTTTCCCAAGCGAAATGATCTTTCCAGTGTGCCAGACTTTCCTGCTGGAAGACATGTTTTGGCTGTTTATCCAGGAACAACAGCACTTTATAAGGCAACTGTCGTCAGTCCACCTCGGAAGGTAGTTATTTTGCTCCACGACATTTTATCTGCTTGTACTAAGCTAGTGGTCCTGCTTTGCCTATTTTCTTAGGTTTCAGTTCTTCTATCACGTAAATTGAATACATGCCTGTCCACTCTGGCTTGGATTTTGAAACTGACCACTAATTGTTTTGTGCATGCCATGGGTGCCTTCAACCAACCTGTCATCTGCGTGTTCTCAGAGGAAGTCAGAAGAGTAAGTCACTTCCTCATCCTCTTGCTAATTTGTTCATCTTACGATTACTTAGAAAAAGCATATTGGTATTTATCAACAAACAAACCAACATAAACTATACATATTGATGAGCTCCTGATGGGTTCATAATACTCTTTTGCTATCTCAAAATGCATAAATTGTCTCACATAAACTTCTGGATTGTCGCCTCATGAAAAGTTCATGTTTTCATTGAACAGTTATTTGCTAGAATTTGACGATGACGAAGAAGATGGAGCATTGCCGCAGAGGACAGTACCATTCCACAAGGTGGTTGCCTTACCGGATGGGCATCGCCAGTGAATACCGTGTTTATAGTTGTCTATAAGACTATAATTAAAGTTCGTGATGTAGTATTACAGCAGAGTAAGACTATAATTGAACTTGGTGTGGTAGTATTACAGCTGAGTTTTACATCTGTGTTGTTAGAGAGATACAAGTGTTTAGTTATGAAATAGTGAAGTGGATTCTCTTCCCCTTCTAATTCAACCGTTCCATCAAAGTGAGTGGTCTTTCTTTTTTCATTTTCTTTCTCAAATTTGTTAATTAGAAATTTAGGTTAATGGTATTGACTATTGAGAAATGAGAACTAAATTTGGCAGGGTTAGTTGCATGAATCCATACTTGAAGACTTGAAGTAATCCATAGAACACAAAAGTAAAAGATAGAAAGACACGGTATTCGACGTTTCATTCTTCAACTCTGCCTTGTGAATACAAGTATTTAAGACCGCCAGAAGTATCTCTAACTCCATGAACATGATAGGAGAAACATGCTATGGCTTGTTCTAGAAATATGAATGGAGAATGCATCATTTATTGCTTCTTCATCCTACTTTCTTCATGGTGATATAACTATAATCTCAAAGTCACGAAAATCAACCTCGACTACCATCACCTCACTGGCGAACCATAACGCTACTCTAGCTATGCATTTTCAAACTTATGCTCCAGCTTTTAACACATCATTATTATTATACTCACTGCCTATGGCATGCTTGAATAATAGGAGTTGGTGGGTCTGTTAATAAACCATTGTGTGTATGATCAGCAACCCATTTGCTTGCAGCCTGAGAGTAGTGCACACCATCCCAACTTATAGATGCTGCCGAGTCTTTACACACGCCGCCATAGACCTCAGTGTTGTTAACCATTCCCTTGTTTCCACACCATATATGATCAAACTTCACATGATACCCACAGCAGGGCTTTATCGGATCAGAGTATCCTGTAAATTTAAGACAATGCAACTATTATACGATACATTTTCAGCATTTCGTTGCATTTTGGTGTTAGCAACTCTTTTCAGACCAGATGCGAAGTTCATGATCTAGAAGAACATCATATGTCCAGAGATGATCTCCACAAAAATTTAATTCACTAGTTAAAAAGCGATGAACGTTACCTAGCTTATTTGCATTGCTGATAAGTCCATACTTAGCAGCATAAACATCCACATAAGTAATTGCAGCTTCCGGTAGCTCTGCCCTTAGTTTAGTAAGCCTTTCCTTAAGCTTGTTGTTAAACTCTACAGACATGTCATTTTGAGCCTTGACACAACCATGCTCATCAAGATAACCAGGCGCAGGGTTTGAGACGTAAAATAGGTTCACAGGCAAACAACCAAAAGGCCCTGTATTGTGTATCCAGAATGCCCTCCCTCCTTGTTGATACAAATGCTATAAAACACACACATGCACAAAATCAACACCCCGAAGCTCAAAAACGTATTACATTGTCAATTTTGATCATTGATTACAACAACAAACTACTTACTTGGACTGCTGAGGCTAATTGGTTAACTATATCTGGCAATGATGTGCGAAGTTCATCAGTACTAAGCTTTCTAAAACCGACAGAAAGATCATTTTGGCCTAAATCAAATGTGTAAAGAGCCTTGGAGAATTCATCAGGCCTAGGGAGTTTATCTGCCTCAGCTGTATTCCTCACTAAACAACACAAAATCAAAACGAAAAAAGGACACAACTAGAGAATCAATGGAGTAACAAATGAGCAATTTAAATTGTAGGGTAAAATTAGAAACTAAATTTACAACCTTGATTGTATAGATCTGCAGTTCTTGCTTTGAATTGGTCAAATTGCACGATCTGCATGTCAAGAGCAAATGGGCTAATACCATACTGAAATATGGTCTCATTTTGCCTCCTAATGGTTGATCCTCCTGTTGCAAAATTGGCACCATGCCTATAGTTTGTACCAATTGAATTCAGATATGCACTCAAGTATGGTAATTTCAGGCGCTCAGCTGCATCAATTATCAACCAATCAGGCACTAACTTAGACTGTGAAAGAAAAACATAAAACTAAGGGAAAAGGAAATGGGTTTTTTGTTACCTATGAAGTCTATGATCAGACGGCCATCAGAATCTCTACCAGCTGGTTTGTGGAAGAAACCTTCACCATATGGTGATCTGATTGGCTCAAATGCAGCTGATATTCCTCCAGTATCTGAATTTGAGTCACCAAAGTTGTAGATTGCAGGAAAATCACAAGGAGGTAAAGCTCCACCTTTTACAGTAAAAACCCAAGTAGAAGAAAGCATAAACCCAGCTGCTAAAACCCTCCAAAACCCCATTGCTCCCACTGCAGCAATGCTACTACTACTCATTCTTGTGAACTTTGTTCACTATCTGGGTTGGATAAGTACAGAAAAGGTATTCTCTTTTCGGCTTTTCCCCCTTTTCCTCTTGATGTGGATAAAGTAACTTGGATATTTTCAAGACTCAAAAAGAGCTTTCACATTTTACACTAACGAAAGTTGCGAAACTTGATTGATTTGGTTTGTTTGTCTTTTAATCCAGTTTTTCAGCACTGAGAAGCGGCGCATTCTGTTGTTAAAATTTGCACTACTTTTTAGCCGAGTTCCAAGTGTACTCCACTCCGCCTAATCTAAAATATTATCGTTCGAATGAAATTAATTTTACATAAAACAAAAAGCACTTCTTAAGTAAAAGAAAAACTTACAAGTATAATACATGCCCGGGAGCTCTCCCCCAAACTACGTGTAGGGGTGTGCAAAATGCCGATTTTCTGATTTTCCATCCCGATTTTTTGTTAATTTCGGGTATCGAAAATTTAGGATCGGGAATGTAATATCCGAAATTAATTTCAGAACAGAATGGGATCCATTTTGGGTATTTCGGGTACCCGAAATATCCGAACTTAGAAAATTTCAAGATCGAGAAATCATAATTTTGGTAGTTCGGTAGTTGAATTTCGAGTAGGCATTACTAAGGTAGTTGAATTTCGAAAATTTCGAGTATCCGAGAATACCCGAAATCATAAGTTCGAAAATTCGGGTTCGGGTACAAGTTTTTGAAATTCAGGGTCGGGAAAGTGTTTTGGGAATTCGGAATACCCGAACTCGAAATAAAAATTTCGGGTATTTCCGAAATACCCAAATAAACAGCCCTATCTACGTGAGCCTTAATGAAATTTGGTCACGTGATTTTCGCAAAATCGTTTTTTAAGTGAATAATCAGAACGTTATTCTGGTTGTTTGGGGAACTTCATGTGCACATCCGGCTAACAAGTCATGAATTGATGCTATCTGTAATCCTTAGGCCTTCATCTGGAGGTTCGGATGATTTATGTGTGTCGCAAAACAAATTTCGTTAAAAATGGTTTAGCAACTTGAGGTTTGGCCTCCACTCTATTCATGATTTTCATGTTATTCCTTCTAGGAGACATTTCAAGAACCTCTTTCCTAGTAACCCAATCGGAAGTTTTATTTCTTTTGCATTAAAAAAAAAAGATTACACGAGAAAAAAAAAGGTATCACAAAAGGGAAAAATTAAAGAAAGGAAAGTAGCTACCGACATGTCTCTCTTATTACCAAGAAGCTGCTTGTCGTTCGAAAGCTGCTGCTTCTTTTAACCCCGATACCCAAAAACCAAAACCTGGTTTTCCTCCCCTGTTCAGTTTGCACACAGCAGCAGCAGCAGCAGCAGCAGCAACCGCCATGGCGGCAGTGAACGACAATGACATCAAGAAAGGTGTGATGGAAGGGATCGATTTGCTGGGTCAACCTACTTTCACAGAGCTCCCAAACGGAAGGCTCAAGTGCGTAGAAACAGGGCACGAAATGGTCACCAAAGACAAAGAATCCTACTCTCAGAGCAAGCGGTGTCGTTTGGGTCTCCTGGACTATGCCCTAACCCACAAAAAAACCCCTCTCAACATGTTCAAACAAGACCCTCTTTCACGGTAACATTCTAAACGTGCCATTTTCTCTCCTTGTTTAGCCTTTTCTGTTCATAGTAATCACATTTATTATGAATTGGGCGAGTTTCTTAGTTATGTGAGTTGTGGGTTACGGGTTGAAAATTTTCTTCCCAAGTTGAAAAGTTGAGGTCTTGGGCTCTACTATGTTATAGAGTTGGAATCTTTGCTTCCTGTGTTGAGGTTTTGAGGATAGGAATGAAAATTGAGAGTCTGGTTAGATAGTACCTGGTTGCTTAGCTTATGGGAATTGTGTGCTTAAAGTGTTAACTTGCTTCCCCTATAGAAAAGTTGGAATCTTTGGGCTCACTTTGTTGTAAGAATGGAATTTGCAACTGTAACATTGTAAATTGAAAAGTTGGGGTCTTCGGCTCTACTATGTTGTAAAGTTGGAACCTTTGCTCCCTGTCTTGAGTTTTTCAGGATAAGAATGAAAATTGATTGTCCGGTTAGATAAACTCTAGTTGCTTAATTTCTGGGAATTATGTGCTGGAAGTGTTAACTTGCTTCCCCTATAGAAAAGTTGGAATCTTTGGGCACTTTGTCGTCTTAACGTTGTAAATTGAAGGAGTTTCTGATTTTTTCCCTTTTTTCCTCAGCTTTCTAAGAACGAGATTTGAACACCCAGTTATTTAGTTTATTTCATTCTTGCTATTTATGTTGTTTAAAAGCTGTAGAGGTTGCTCACTAGATTGAGCTTATCAATGTTATAACTATGCGAGTATTTATTGGTGACTATGTTTGTTTCCATGCTGGTGCTTTTAGTTCAAAGTTGATATGTAAATTAACTGGGGATACTGTCAATAAATCCGAGGAACACATCTGGAAGCACATCAATGGCAGACGGTTCCTCTACAAATTAGGTTTGGCTGATTCTCAGGTTTTGTTTGTTTTAGAAAAAATACCAAAATTTTCAGAAGCTGTTTTTATGATGTTAGTTCGTGGATTACTGTGAACAGAACAAAAAGAAATGGAGAAATTAGATTCTAATGAAATGGAATCAGAGGATGTGGGGGATGAGCTACAAAAAGAATCTAAAGGCTTGAAGAAGAAAAAGAAGCAGAAGAAGGAAAAGAAGGTTGAGGAAATTATAACTGAGGTGAGGAATTCTTCAGATAAGGATAGTGAATTTGAAGAAGATGATTTTTGGATGCCTCCTGCGGGAGAACGCTGGGACTTTGATGACGGAAAGGATCGATGGGGTTCTGATGTGGAATCAGGACCAGAAGATGGGGAAGAAAAGGAAGCAGGTGTGCTTTTTACCTAGATGTTTTTCTCTATCATGAATAAAGTCACAATTATCTCTGTTTCATATGCTACTTCTTCTTTTTTTCCAATAGTACCGATTGCCCTATTGGACTTCATATTCTACTTACTATGAAGACCATGTTTAGAGAGAAATATAGAAAATGAAGTTAAGGATCTGATGTGGTGGTATAGGAAAATAGGTGTGGCATGGCAAGATGTTGATGTGTAATTCTAAGGGCACCTTCATGATAAGTTGAACTGTGATGCTGTCCTCAATATATGGGACAAGATTTGAGTACTTTGCTGCAAGATCTAATAGTGGTTCTTGTATGGATATATTGGCATGGGTATAAGTTCGTTCTGTGAAGTGAACTTGCAATCTGGTTTTTAGTGCAATGAATCTCGATGATTACGCCTGCCATTTTAACTTTTGTGTTTCTCTATATGATGGCCTTCCTTAAGTTATCTGATAGATTTGTTGTTGCTTTAAGGGCTGTGAAGCATATGGCCTGGTTTAAAACGAAATCGCACACCTTGTACAGTTTTGAAACTATATGCACTGAGTATCCTTTTTGATTTTGTTGTCGTCGTATCAGGTGAGGCAGTTGAAGATAACGGCAAGGAGTCAGAAGAACTCTCTAATAGGTACGTTGCTTTACGGTGTGTTTTTTTTTTAATGCATAAGAAAATAACACACGACAATTACGCCAAGACAGTACGCGGTGTTGTTTTTTATCTGGTGCAATGTTCTCTTTGAGGCTTAATCTTACCATTCGTTTCGAGTTGAGGTAATAACTACTTGCCTTGTTCTTTCTTGCTTTGCACTTTGCAGAACGAAAAGAATGTCGATTGAAATTGGTCCCAGCAGCTTTGCCTCCAGGAAAAAGAAGAGCAAAAAGAATGCCACAAGTTAATTATTTTGTTTGTATTGCTTTAGTCTATGTGCAATGGTTATTGAACAATTTCGTTCATTTTTTTCCCTTTTTTTATAAGACTCAAAATGCCAACATCTTAATGGATATAACTTTAATAAATTTTAAATTGTAGTTTTAAAATATTATTGCATTATAATAGCCAATAATAGGTACATCAATGTTGACTGAAAAGTGCAAATAAAATAAAATCAGGTTAGAAACTAAAAAAAAAAATAGGATTGCTCGTGAAATGAAACAAAAAACATAATTTATGCATTAAAAAAGGAAAAAGATATTTAAAAAAAAGTTTTATTTTCTTTAACAAAAGCCACTTTGATTATCATAATTGCAAGATTAGGGCACCATCAGCTTAAAATAATGTTGTACTCACTCTTGTGATTAATCTCAAGCCTCAAACTAAAGTAAAACAAAATTGATTAACCACTTCGGTTATAATGTTAGAAAAATAGAAACCAAAATATAATTCATGCGTATGAATATGGTTTGTATATATCTATGTTTTCTTCTGCAGATCATCTGTGCCAAAATAACGATCACCAAACTCTCCCATCCCAGGAATCACACGCATCTCCGCATCCAATGTTACATCAATTTCTGACGTCACAATCTTGAGCTTTGGAAATTTCTTGGAAACTACGTGTATTCCTTGAGGAGCCTACATCATGACACAAAACATGTAAAACAACACATCAAAAATGACTCAAATGAGATTAGTCTTCTATCGTAAGGGTTAAAAAGAGATCCAGAAGAGATTGAAAAAAGAGAGGTATGAGATTAAGGAAAACTTGTGTCCAATTTGGATGACTTACGGCTATAAGATTAAGGAAGATGATGTTCGATTCCGGTACGCCCTTGCTTAGAAGCAAGCTTATGGCTTTGACTGCAGAATTTCCTGGTTCATTCATATATCTGACATGGGTCAATCTTGGTTTTTGCTCAGTATGGCTAAGTTAAGAACATACATGGGTTTTGTGTTTGAACCTGAAGCTAGAACTGGATCTAGGAGTAAGATATGTCGGCTTGAGATGTCTGATGGTAGTTTCTCATAAATTAGCTGCAGAAATCAGCAACATATTGAAGCATAGTATCGTAAATTTCCTATACAACAGAGGATTAAGGCAGTGTGGAACAATGGCCTCAACAACCACGAACCTGCCGTCCATTAGAACCAGCTCCATGGATGAGAATTTTACCAATTTTGATTCCTTTGCAACATGCTCGCAACGCATTTTCCATGCTCTCCCCACTGGTAGTATCAGGAATGGAATTGTTAGGAAAATTTTCCTATGCAGAACAGATAAAAGTACGACAAAATAGGGCAACCAAAGCAAGAATCCTGACATTATTCTGAACAAAAGAGAATGTAAACATAAATATGTACCTTCTAATGACTGACACCCCACACAATCTTTTAGCGAAAACCACTCCAGGGTATACACATCCTGCGTAACATGAAGCTAGCGTTACAAACAAAGCGGAAAAAAATATGTTTACAGAACACGAGAGATTGACTCAATTCTGAAGATGGCATTGATGGGATCTTGGATGTAAAGGATGATTGCTGATGTTTATTATATAATAAGCCTTAGCTTAATGAGTTTTTGCAGCAAATGACAAGACTAGTATGGTTACCAGTGCAGGTTGCGATTTGCCTTTCAGTAAAGGGAAGATGGCCTAGACCGTGCTCCACGACCTGAAACATTGATGTAAGAACTGATAAAACTGTTTCAAGCCATGAATTCAGAAACTTCTCTAGCATTCCACTTTACCAACCAAGCGAATCAATCGATCTGCATAGAACACAAAATCGTGCTTTCTGGTCTTGGCATCACGTATTAGTGTATGCATTCCCCGTATCTGGATGAAATTCAGACACATGTTGATTATGCGTTCCTATCCTTACGGATCAAAATATTATGAAACATTAAAAAATGCACTGCAAAGAAGGGTCGTGACAAGTTAAAAATGGAATATGCAAACTGCAAGTCAAATATTAGCATGGTTACCTGAAAAGTTGAGGGTATAACAAAAACATTTGGATATATTTTACACAGATCATGCTGCCCAAGCTTTGTCTGGATATGCTGTACTATCAAGTCCACTGCAACAACATTCTCTCCACCACGAGGCAGTATAACGTCCGCGTACTTTTTAGATGGAAGTATGTATTCTTCAAAGCTTGGCTTCACAAATTTAGCATACTGCATGTTCAGGAGAAACAGATTGTTCATTAGAACATAATAGTATAACACATTAACCAGATAAAAGACACTTTGATTGTACTTATAACATCAAAGAATGCTAAGTTTAGTTAGTTATGATGATAAATTAGATTAGATCACACAATGATTGAAATTGTTTGTGGAAAGAAGGTAACACCACAGACTTGATGAAGCACGTTTTCAACACTTCTCCCTCTCTCTACTGTATCTCTCTTAATTCTCCGAGCAAGCCTCAGGTCAGGATCTGCACTGTCGAATTATTTCTGATGGTTATTGCACAGCTATGCCATGCAAAATTGAATGAAGTTTAACAAACTTGTATGAACCAAAAACACCTGTATCCACAAAAATCTTCAGGTTCATGAGATCTCGCACACGAGCATCATGAAGAACCAGCAATCCTTCTAGAATTATGATATCTGCAGGGTTAACCTATGATAGGAAAAACCAGTAGCGAAACATTAAACCAAAAGAACAAAAACCAGTAGAACACTAAACCCCAAGAATTTCATTCCATCAAATAATGCTATATAAGTTACAAGAACCTAACCCTTGAAATGGTGAGCACCAAATTAACAATACCTTACTTCCCTCTGCTGTGCTTTTATGGGTAGTGAAGTCATATCGTGGTATTGTAACAGCCTGGCCCCTTTTCAATATTTCCATGCATGAAAGGAGAAGCTCTGTATTGAAGGCATCTGAAGACCAAGTACAATGTATGTAACCATAGAAGTAAACATCAATCAAACAACACAGTTCTGATAAAAAGAAAGTTGGAATCTCGAGATCATATGCTTACCAGGATGATCAAAGTTGTAGTCTTGTATTTTTTCCAACATCTTGTCACTAAGGGAATGATAAAATGAATCCTGTAATGAAAAATGTTATCAGTCTTAACAATATCATTGACAATGTAGGAACTAATTCATGTTCATGTGTGCAACAGTTCTCATCTGTTTGGTAAAAAACCAAACAAAAGATCATCATTCTTTGAAGAAAAGATCAATGCAGATACACAGATTCAGTGAAATTAGTTACCTGATTCACGAGAACAACTCGCTGATCACGGAGCTGTGAAATAATCATATTACAAACAGTTGTTTTACCAGACGCAGTCCCACCAGCAACACCTAACAGTTTCAACAATCAAAAACACTAAATCAATTAGCTAACATACAAAACTATGTTCACATATAAAACAAAATAGATGATAGGAGAGCCACCCGCCTCCGAAACCCTACAGTTCTCGAACTGGTTTAGTCTCATGCTCGGGAGAGCAGAGAGAACACCCGAGGAATATTACATTACCTATCACAAATGGTTGTGGAGGCGGCCTTGGTGATGCAGAGCTATTTAATTGAACAGAAATATGATTAGTGATCCTGCTAGTCAATTCATCCATCGTTTCAGAATCCATGATGTGTACACTCAAAAGGGTAGTGGCCTAGAATGTGATCAAAACTGCCCTAAACGGATTGTAGGGTTACAATCATCAGTGTGTGGTGGTGTGAAATAAGAAGAGTAAATGAGTAGTTTTTTTTTTCTTTTAGTGTCTGTTTGGAATTCCTACTTTGACTACAGGTTGGATAGGAGCAAACCACGCAGGAAGAAACACGTAAATATTTTCCTAGCATACTTCATCTCTGGCAGTTTTTGTTCCAAATATGGAGGTTTGTTGGTCTTTCCCTTTGAGGAAAAAAGGTTTCTCTTTTTGTTTCCATTTTTTGTTCGACAGACAAAGTATTAAGGTAGCGTTTGGTTGGCGGAATTAAGGAGGAAAGTAATTCGGGAATCTGAGATTCCGAGCTTTATTGCGTTTGGTTGCGCCAAGGAATCACTCTCCCCCGGAATCCAACTTTCCTTGACTGCTTTAACTTTCCCAAAAATGGGGGAGAGTGATTCCTTGGCTAGGGGGTGGGGAAAGTGATTCCCCCTACAGGGAAAGTAATTTTTTTTATTAAATGACATATTTGTCCAAAACTAATTATAAAAAATTAACCTAATAAAGCATCTTCTTCCTTCTCTGTTTTCTAAAACTTCGCCAAATTATATTAATTACACAAAAATTATAATTAATTACATAAAAATTATAATAATCACATAAAAAATACATAGTAATGATGTAAATAATAATATGTAAAAGAAAATTCGGTTAGAAACAGGAATAAATCATCCAAGAAATCTCTATCCTAAACTTGTCTATTGTTGCAATTATGTTTTTTTACAGTGCTAGAACAATATGTGTCATACTTTGCTATAATTTTTAAAGACTCTAGTACGAAGGTTATGTCATTTGTCATGTTCTTTAACCTGCAAAAAACCATAGTCATAAAATAAACTCATTTGATATTTTAATTGTTGAAAGATGGACAATTAAATAGAGAGAAAGTCTAACGTGTTTATAGAAAACTGTGTAGCACAATATATATATAAAAGAATAATTAGACACCTAACAAGATAACAAAAAATACCTAACAAGATCACAAAGACATAAATATAGAAAAATGATAAAATAGTCATTTTTTTACTTTCCTTGAGGATTTCCAAGTACAAAACAAACATAATAATGTTATTTTCACGGGAATTTTAAATCTCAACCAAACACAAAAAATTGACATTCCCCTCAATCACTCTCCCAGGTATCACTCTCTCGGGAGAGTGATTCCAAGGAGGAAAGTAGGATTCCGTGAATCAAACGCTACCTAAATAAAATGTGCCATTAAAAATCGCTCCAAACTAGATTAGGGCTTCTTTTAGTCTTTAGGCGTCTCTAGACGGCACATTTGCTATAGTCTAGTGGTGAAAAACTTGTCAACTTTTAACCTAATTCTTAGGCGCAAATTTGGCCAACAATACTTGAATAATATAAGTCCCTTATCGAAAGGACTTGAATGATATGCCACTTACTGAAAGGGCAGAGACGACACTTGAGGAGATTTATTGGTCTAAGTCAGGACTTCTTAATATTAATTGTCATCAAAATAAACTTTTTCCCACGAATTCCAAGTAATTTATTGCTTTCGATAGTTTTCCCTTCTTTTTCAAAGATATTTAACTAACTTGTTTGGAAAACAGAAACCTAGGGCCTGTTTACCTCAGGGAATTTTCCCGAAAATTTCCCAGTTTTTTGAAAACTGGATTTTTTTTTCCGAAAACGTGTTTACCTCGCGTTGTTTTCATTTCGGAATGAAAATGAAAATTTTCGGAATGAAAATTCATGTGTAAGTTTTGAAAACACCCAAAAACCTGTTTTCAAAATTTTCATTCGTTTTACAAAGCCAGTTCTCAAAATCAAAAACACGCTTCTCTGAATAGAGAATTAAATGAAAGTTTTTTATTTCCAACACTACCCTTACTCATCTCCCCCTCTTCGCGACATCCTCATTTTGTCACTCCCATCCCTAAATTCCATTCTCTTCTTCGAGCTCTCGTCCTCAGTCTCGACGGCGACTCTCCATCACCCAGCTCCTAACTGTTGCTCCTTGAGGTTTTAGTCCCTCAGACCTCCAGATCTGCTCTCTCCGTGCTCAGATCTCAAATTCCAGGTATGTTCTCTCCTTCTCCGATTACTCTCTTCCTTTAACTTCAATTCCAGCTCTCTGTTCTTCGATCTTCAAACCTTTCTCTTCTTGTGAATTTTGAGTGTTTAAGCTCGCGAGCTTCAGCCTCCCTCTCCTCAATCGGGTTCTGCGATCCGATTCTCTTTCTGCTCAGTCATCAATCCTTGAACGCGCCGTTGTGTGTCCTGCTGTCACCTCACTTTCGGAGGTAATTCAAGAGGGAGAAAACGGAGACTGATCGTTTTATCATTTACTGCTTTAGTTATTTTGTTGTTTTTGTTTTTATAGCATCATGATTGAAGCCCTAATTTCATGTGTTCTCAATTTGGATTATTTGGCTGTTATTATTTTTGGAATGATTTTATGTAATTGATGATCATTTTGTGCTTGCAGGTATCCAAGAATTACAGCACTACATCAGCAGCACCAAAGGAGGTGAAAGTTAGGGTAAGTGGCCGGTTATCTGTCAACTCTTGTGTGCTTTTGGGATAAATTTCTTCAGTGCACCTTGGTTGGTTTTTAAAGGAGAGCCTGGACCTCAAATTTGTTACTTATTTTCCAATCAAAATAACATTGCCTGAATAACATATCTCTGTGCAAAGTATTTTTCGTGGGCACTTCTAGAAGATTGTCTTTTTTCTTGTTTTTCAACATTGTACTTAATAGGATTTTAAGGCGTTGTTTGCTAACAATACAATAAGCTAGATGGATATATGTAACCCAGCTAATTAACAAATGAAATTTACTTGTTGTCTATAATGGTTTACATATCAGAAAGGAGCTGTCTTTAGTTTGCCTTTAATTGTGTATTTATGGTTCTGCAAAATTGTGCTCGTACTTGCTGTGGTTTGTGTTGCATTTGTTGTAATGTGTATGTCATAGTACCAGGACATGGCATTGTAATTTGGCTTTCCTGTATTTTGAATTTCAATGTGGATGTGAACTGTCTTTTAAGATCATAAAAACCCGGGTTGATGTGAATCTCCCTTCCTTCTGCAGTGTCATCCTTGGTGGATTTGTGGTTGTATATATTGGCAAGGAAGCACTGTGGAAAACGCTTAATTCCGGGGTATGTTACTGGCTCTAATCTCTAGATATGGCCTACAAATGATCTATATTGATGCATTTCCTGCTGGTAATACGACATGGTATTGATTGATGGATCCACCACCCTAGTCTTATTTCTTGCATCATCTTGTGTAACCTGTCATAGCCTGATGACTTACTTTGCCTCTACCGTAGAGCTGCATCTAGTACACTTTTGTAATTACGTAGCTGTAAGGAGCTGTTTCCTACTTGAAGTATTAGAAACAGTGGCCTGTTAAGTTTATTGCCTTCACCATACCATCTAGCTGGTGACATGGATTGTCACTCTCTATTCAGTTTATTAGTACATTAACCTTAGTAAAATGTTAATGTTAAGCCCTGTAATTCTGAAGTGTTTGGACTGCTTATCCTGTTGTGCTGATGGAGGTACTTTCTCCTCTGTTTTGTAGGGAATTTTGAAGTGGCAAAGTTTGATTGCAAGCTAAGGGAGCACTGTTCTGTTTTTGCCAAGGCGACCAGCTGGGTTTTGCAATGTGCAGTTACCACAAGCTCCTAGGCTAGTCCTTCTTGAAGCCCGAATAAAACACCTTTGAGAAGGGTTTTTACCCTTCCATAGGTGTTGTCATCTGTTGTGCCAGGATATGGGGCTATAAAACCTATGTGTAATAAAGAAAAACTGTTGTATATTGTAACTTTTAAATTGTTGTCGCTGCGTGAAGGTTGTCTAGACCAAAGGCAATAAGTTGGAATGTGTTTTTCACAGATTGGATTGATGATATGTCATGTATTAGCCTAAACTACCTAGTCGAATAATGTACATTGTGTTTGTAAACACTAAAGCTGGAAGGCCAAGTTTGATAAAGATGGTTTTTGTTCTTTCACTCGTTCTTGAAACAGAGAATGAAAGGCAGTTTGTTCTTCACTCCTTGTGCCATGATGGTTGATAATGACCCTGTTAGTAATTGAAGCTTAGAAGTCAGGAGTGGTGATTTGCATAAGTATGCATTTGGAGAGAGCATATATTAAGGAAATTATCACATGACAATTCCTAGTGGGAGCTGGAGCTGGTAAAATGTGGATTGTATAGGAAGAGGAATTATTGAAAAGGAAGTTTGGACTATTTTGGACAATTTATCCATAAAATGAAAACGCGCGAAGTAAACACGTTTTCCAGTTTTCAGATCAGGAAATTCTTACATTCAGTGCGAAGTAAACGCGTTCTCCAGTTTTTCTGATCAGGAAACAAGCGCGAAGTAAACGCGTTTTTCAATTTTCAGAATGAAAATAAACAGCAAATTCTCAAATTGAAAATTCTCAAAAACAACAAATTTTTAAATTGAAAATTCTCCCAAGTAAACGGGCCCCTACATATTCATGCACCAAAACTGTACAAATGAAGGTTTAGAAGAAAGCAATAGAAAAGAATGAC
Source organism: Viola odorata (assembly GCA_963691705.1). Classification (NCBI taxonomy): domain Eukaryota; kingdom Viridiplantae; phylum Streptophyta; class Magnoliopsida; order Malpighiales; family Violaceae; genus Viola; species Viola odorata. Next base: position 67,723,296 of record OY829541.1, read on the forward strand.
AGTTGTAAGATTAAGCAAGGTAACAAATACATGAATAAACTAAACAATTAAATCCAAATAAATACAAAACATCCCTAGCGATGAATGGAAGTTTCTGTTTTCTCTTCAAAAGAGGTTAATACAGTTGTGTAATGTTCTGTTATGTGCTAAAGCACATTCTGCAAAGTAATGGTGTGTCTGTGATGTAGCCTCTATCTTCATCACAGGGGAAACAAAACCTTGCGTCATGTTCCCTGACTTCTAAATTTGACGGGCGGCGAAAGGCTCCTAGAAGTGCAGTTATCCCTTTCCAAAGACCAAGCCCCTAACTTTTAGTCCGTCGAGGACGCAGGCAAACATCAAACTGTAACTCTGCATTTACAGAAAAAAGGATCACCTATGTTCTAAATCAAATTGTCCATTCTAATAAAAAGTTATTTTGATCTAGAGGAAAGTGCAAATTTATGATTACTATGCCCACTGTTTTCACCGTTTCGGGCAGCTCAACTTATGAGGTTTGAAATACAAGTTAGGTTATGGATTTAATGCAAGTGTTTAACAGTGTGAATATGCAAGCATGGAGACGATGGCCTATATTGGATGGAAAATCGCCTCCTTAAAGAAATATGTTAGGTACTAAGTCTGGTACATACCTTTCATCGTATTCACATTGTTGACGATCCTTCACTCCACAACTTCTTTCTCACAATCAAAACCCGTTCATCATCTGATGAGAGAGAATCCTTCCTTGGTTCAACTTCTGATAACCAATGATCCCACCTTAAGGCAGTCACAGATTTGCGGATATAGTTTACAATTTCTGGTTTGTCCCTTATGATGACAAATCCCTGTGGCCTTAATATTCGATCCATTTCAATCAGTAGATCCTCTAAACTGCAACCGCGTTCTTGAATCTCCGTAAGTATGCGCCAGGCATGAAGAAGATCATATGTCCGAGGGTATGTGGAAAAAGCTTCACACCTGTAACAGACAATGTGCAGAAGTCCAAAAAAAAGTTGAGGGCACTCAAAAGAACAAAGAAGTTGGAAATAATGCAATAAACCACTATTCATAACATAGACACTATGGGAAACAATGTAGAACAGCAAAGCTTAGAGAGACAGAGTCGTGATATGTACAATCTCAACACATGGATCATCTCAGAAACAAAAAGGGAACTACCACTCCTCACAAATCAATTTCATAATCAAAATAAGAGGTCTAAGTTCCTCAGTTTACAGTTTGCACCACAAACACAGCAGCAAAATAATATAAACTTTCCTAATCAAAGATAGTGAATAAATGACAATCATGTAGTTTTCTAATTCATTCACAATTTACGATGATTTTGATGTTGATAGTTCATGGCATCATCTTTAATAACAAGAATATAAAATGTTCATTATGAACAACAAAAGATACTTGTACTACAGATCTAGGATAACTAGAAAATAGTTCTTTTTTAAAATCAAGTATCATCCAAGATGCCTGAAAACCACTATAAACAGAGAGTACACATCACGGTAGTTGCACAAATGTCAAAAATTAATACCAGTCATGAACTGTTCCAATTAAGCCACGGTCATAAATGATCTTCATTCTAGCAGACGCGTTGACTGGAGCAACATTCATCACCCATACATCTGTGTCTTTAAGGGCAGCAGCAAAACCCCCAAGGTTTGAGTTCATATCCATGACATTCCTGAAGTAGTTCCTCCGCACAACAGATTTCATTTGCTTCCAGTACTCCGTCACTCTAAAATGCCATATGTTCTGCAACATACAAAATCTCTTAGTGCATGTAAGCAATTGCAGGCACAGTAAAACAGATTTATAGCTTTTTTAGTTTCTTTAGCAGAAGATGGTGTGTATGGAGGAGAATTTAGGTGACAAAATGGCCATAGATAATTACTTCTGAAGGATAAGTAGAAAAACTTACAGTGTCTTCGTGGAATTCTTCAGACCTGATACCAATTTCTTCCAAGCGAGGGGGTGCTGAAGTAAGCCTTTGGGGCCAGGGAACTAGTCCGCTACCCTTTTCCTTGTGCATCCCTGTAAACAGCAAGCAAGGTCTGAAAAGGGGATCTAGAAGTATCAAGTCCAAACTTGTTCAAAGAGGCAGGTTCTCCATTTAAAGGGGTAGAACCACACCAACTTGCATAATATTTGGCCAGCATTATTTTTTGGGAGATTTTTCAATGGCTATCATCTTAAAGAAAGTTGTAAACCAGCATACAATGTCATTTATTGAAGTGTAACAAAGACGGGGAGTAGTTCCAGCCAAAGGGTGTATAATCCATAAGCAGGAGAAATATGGAAAACCTTAATTCTCCTTTATACTTAAAGGATCCTTTGCCATTCTAATTGTCTAATCCCAATTTTCTGACTTTTTTTCTTAGATGTACCAAAACCTCAATTCAATACACTGCTTATGAGTTCTGAACATTTCTAGGAAGGAATCCAAGCATCATTAATTGAAACTTTTTCATATGCCATGTAAAGGCATGCTTGGGAGCCCAACTATGAAAAACGAAAGCTAAGTAAAATTCATGTTTAAAGACCCAAATTGCAAACAAGTTGAGAGTCAATAATGCCCATGCGATGCTAACAGAAAAGGAAAATATATAGAGAGCACGATAAATGCACCATAAAACTATGTATGTTGCTCATGCATTATTGTCTGCTTAATCATGACGCGTCAGAAAAGAAATGTCTAATTTCATCAATCCCTAGAAAGGATAGACAGCAGACTTTCATCTTTGTCAACTGTGTATATAAGTACTTACTTGCTGAATATGGCATGATGCATGCCTTCATTTGTACATTCCAATTTGCATCAGGGTCATCACCAGTATTGCATAAAGGGGGTAGAGTCCCAGGTTGTCTCTTTAAGTAACAGCTATTACTCAATGGCTTTGCCCAAATAACAGTCTGATCTTTCTTTGTAGCAACCTTCCAACACATCCTTTCCAAAAGATCATGCATAGCATTCCATATCCTTCGGTTTTCTGGATCATGTGCGTAGGCTTCAGGAGAAGAGTATGCAAAATAACCCCCAGGTCGGAGTAGTCTGTCAAGTTCTAATAAGAGAATTCCATCTCTCTGGAGCCAGTCAATCCGACATCGTGAACAATGAGCCAATTCAAATGATCTACTTGGATAAGGCAGCCTTTTAGTTCCCAAGACTCCAAGGGCAGATGGAATTCCTCTCTCAAGTGCAAACTGTATTTGATTCTCATGTACATCATTAGGAGCAAGAGACATGGCTAAGATGTTGTGAGAAAGAAGATAGGCTCCAAAACTTGCAACACCACAGCCAACATCAAGAACATTCCGGACATTCCCACCATTATGAAGTTTATCATTGGGAAATTTAAGCATCTATACCAACACAAGAATTTAAGTGTAAGTTTCATAAGAAAAACACCAGCAAAGCAAAATACAAGAATACACAAAATGGCTTAGGCAAAGATAGGATGCAGTATCATACCCTAGCAAGAGAAACAATGTACTTATCAGCTCCATGGTGGAAATGGGTTCCTCCACCAGGAAAATTTATCTTATCTCCATTCACCACCATCCAGTTCTGGTCTGACTTCTCTTGTGCCAGGTGTGTGTGGGGTATATTTGCCTTCCACACTTCATCTCTACTATCAGGCCACCTAGTAGGGATCTGGAATTCTACCAAGAAATTCGTTGGAATAAAAACAACTTGAAACAGAACTGATACCAACTTCACATTATCAACAGCACTCACTTACCCTATAACCAATGGGAGGTGGAATGAGACAATTAAAACGACGCTCTGGTGGTGGACAATGCCGTTCATAATGCTCCATCAATGCCAAATTTAGCTTCAACCTCATCTGATAGATAAGATTTCTATCTAAACAAGGAATCAGCTCCGAGTAGTTCTTATCACATATCTGTAATACGCAATAGCCCATCATCAACACATACAGACATGCATGCTAATCTAGAATAAGGACCAGTTGATGAGATTTACAAGATAAAATTAAATGATTACTCAACATGGGCTCACGCATAATCTAATGAAAATCAAGGAGGACACAAAAAACCAATCAAAATGGGCACTTTCAGCATTTTGGGGGGAAAAAACGAGCTCTTTCGAACAATAACGTGTATAAATCCAGACAAATCACCATTAGTTTACAACTCGCATTGTTTCCACTAAAAACGAATAATGAGCAGTACATACACATAGACGAAGCATATATGAACCATAAACAGTACAAAAATAAATGAATAACAGCTAAACGAAACAGTAAAAGCTACAAAACTTGCTGCAAACCCATTTGAGCTTATGAGCTGCTAAAATCAGAGAAACTCACAGGAAGGCTGCGTGGTGGGATTTCAAGGATGTGTACTGGGTCTTGAAAGATTCCATCCAACTCACCGGTCCGGGTAACCCCACCAAGAACTGGGTCGGTTCCATCACGCTTATATGATTCTTCCTCGGATCTGGAGGACAGCCCAGGAGCGAAGGAAGATCCATAGTACAAACAAAGCAACCCGAGAATTGCAATAAGTCCGAGAAGGGTGTAGTTAACCAGCTTTGTGGTGTGGAGCTTGTCGCCTCTCTGCTTCATTTCTCGGAGTCAGGACAACCCGACCCGAATCGTGAGCGGAGCAGAGTTTAGCAGAAGTTGCAAGTAAGAGCTAAGCGTACTGTAAAAAATGTGCGGAAAAAGAAAATGCAGCGTCAGTATGTTTATTATTTTTAGTGGGACAAGTTCCGGTTCCAAAAAAGAATTGATTATTTATTTTAGCATATCAGAGTAGAGAAAACCACACAATAAGTAGCAATATATAGGGATATACAAGGTCCGATTTTTACACAAAACCTTACCAAACTGGATTATTACGATTTTTTAAATTTGAGCACTGAGCCAAACTGTTTGGAAATGATCTCGTTTGATTTGTTCCGCTTTTATTAGGGTTTTAATTCGATTCATTTCACTTTTATAACTTATTCAGTCGTGTTCATTATATGATCATACATAAGTACTTGTTAGTGCTAAAGTCATAATGGAAAAACAATTTTTTAGTTTTTTGAAAAAGTAAAGAGCTATATACAGATGATTAATGGTGTTTAAAAGATTAGATAACAATTTTTTTACCCAATTAAGGTTATTAAATATTTTAAATTATAGTATAACCATGTGTATAAATAATAGATAAAAAGAGAAAGAAAGAGAGAGTAAAAAAATAGAAAAAAACAAGTGATGAGAAAAAATGTTAATGGAAAGAAGTAGTTTATGACATATTATGAGAATTAATTTATTTTAATTATTAAAAAATATAAAATTAAAAATAATTATAGCATAATCTATGTTGTTTAAAGAGTAAGAATAATATATTGGGATTAAAGATATTAAATTAAAATCTTAGTCACTAAATTAATACTAAATAATAGGAAAAAATTAAAACTTTTAATTAAATTTAAAAGAAAAAGAATTCGAGAATAGGAGAGAGGAGGTTCGAAGTGGGACTTAGCCATTAGACCAAAGCTAAAATTTGATAACACCGGAAGGATTTTAATTAAGTTCAATTAAAAGAAAAAAGAGAGGAGAGGAGGTTCAAACCTCTACCAAGAACGTAGACAAATGATTTTCAATTAAAGATAATTGGATGTCCTGTTTTAAAAAATACAAAAACAAAACACATGTAAAACTTAATAATTTATTTCGAAATTAAAGAAAAATATAAAATTAAAATAATTGGATGTCCTGTTTTAGTATAATTAGAGATCTCGGCTTAAAATCTTTAATCTGCAATTATATATCTAACATTGGATGTCCTGTTTCTTTCAAAAGAATAAATTAAAATAAATCTGTCATTCGAATTATCAATGATTCTCAAGGACTTTTTTAGTCAATTAAAGCTCTCTCCTCTTTCTTTTATTTCTGTGTATCAATTTAACAGTGGGACATTTTAGGGCTGCAGAATTTAGCGTGTTCCATATTTTCTCCGAAAGCTGTTCGTTGATTAGTATTGACTGAAAACTACTCATCAAAAAGACTGGAATTTAGAAATTGCCTAAAGATAATAATCACTGTCAAGCTTGTTCGCAAGTGGCGAACAAGCGGGACAAGTGTTATGTTACTACCAGTTGAAAGAACACGTTAATTCCCCAAGAGATTGAATGTGCAAGAGGACCCGCCATTCACTGAAAACTTATCAAAAAGACTGGAATTTAGAAATTGCCTAGAAATAATAATGTATTGTAGGAGAGAGTGTGGAACGGGTTATGACTCAAACTTCAGTGCAGTATAAATGTAAATACCAGACTCCATTAACTATACATTCAAACACAATGACTACTCTGTTCTCAACTCTGTCTCTATGGCTGTTTGTCGCAGTAGCTGTTGCTAATCTTGGCTTCTGCTATGCTACTACCGGCCAGTGGACTAACCAGACCACCCACCAAACCAGGTGCATCCCAACTGAGAGGGAAGCTCTCCTGGAGTTCAAGAAACATCTCAAAGACCCATCAAACCGGCTAGCTACCTGGGCTGCTGCAGCAGATGATGATGACGATTGTTGCAGTTGGTATGGAGTTTGCTGTCATCATCATCATGACGACTCAACCGCACAATATGTCACTGGTCTCAATCTCAGAAGTCTTTCACCATCTGAATATGTAATTTCAGACCTCGGCGACTTAGATGATTACGCGAAGACGTTATTTGGAGGTAAAGTCAGTTCTGCTTTGCTGAGTTTGAAGCATTTAAGATACTTGGACCTAAGTTCCAATGATTTTGGAGGGATCCGCATCCCCTCATTTCTTGGCTCAATGAGGAGTTTAAGATCCCTTAACCTCTCTCATGCCGGATTTGGAGGAATGATTCCTCATCAACTAGGAAATCTCTCAAATCTCCACTACCTTAATTTAGGTTATGGTTATTATTTTGAGGCACATGTCGAGAATTTGCAGTGGATGTCTGGCCTTTCTTCTCTCAAGTTTCTTGATTTGAGTGGTTTGAATCTCAGCAAAGTCTTGAAGTGGGACAAGGAGATGCTAACCACACTCCCATCTTTGCTACAATTGCACTTGTCGTACTGTCAACTTCCTTCTCCACAACCACATTTACTTACTAATAATATCAATGCTTCTTCCATGTCCATCCTTGACTTGTCTTACAACAATATGGCACAACTTCCAGCAATCTTTTTAAGTTCGGTTAAAACTTTGAATTCTCTTAATCTAGAGTATAATGACTTCCAAGGTTCAATCCCAAGAGAGCTGCAAAACATGAGCTCACTTCGGGAAGTGTACCTTGGTTTTAATTCTTTTAACTCCTCAATACCCAACTGGTTATATGGTCATACCAAACTTAAAGTGCTCAGCCTTTCACATAATGACTTGTCAAGCTTTCAACCCCAGAGTAGCAGTAGTAGTGTTAAGAACTTTTCAATCCTCTCTGTCCTTGATTTGTCATATAACAACTTTCAAGGTCCCCTGCCTGATAAGATTCAAAACATGACTTCCCTCCAGAACCTTGATTTGTCATCCAACAAGTTCAGTTCTCCTATACCTGATTGGTTAGATGGTTTGACCCGTCTTGAGCACCTCTGCCTCGGTGAAAATAACCTGGAAGGTAAGATTTCAAGTGCCAATTGGAACATGCCTTCTCTAATCTCTCTTATCATGTCTCCACAGTGGGGAAGCAAATTAGAACTTGAAGGAGGGATTCCAAAGTCTTTCAAGAATAGTTGCAATTTGAGGAAACTCAGTCTGGGAGAGGTCAAATTGAGGCAGGACATCAATCAAGTCTTTGAAATTTTGTCGTTGCCTAGATGCGTTTCAAATGGGCTGGAGGAGTTGGTTTTGGACAACTGTCAACTATTTGGTGAGCTCGCTACCACAAATCAGCATTTCGGTCGGTTAATGTCCTTGAAATTTCTATACCTTTCAAAAAACTCATTGAACGGAACTCTTCCTGTCAGTCTCGGAAGGTTTAAAAAATTAGAGATATTAATTCTTCATGACAACTCATTAGCCGGTGACGTTTGGGAAACTCACTTTGAGAATCTCAAAGATATGCATTATTTTGTTGCATCCGGGAACCAATTGAAGTTGAGAGTTAGTCCTAATTGGATTCCTCCTTTTGGTCACTTGAGTCAATTAGATCTAGGATCTTGGCACATTGGGCCTCAATTCCCCGCATGGCTTCGCTCACTCAAGTCTTTAGAAACTCTCGATTTGTCAAGCTCTGGTATTTCAAGTACCATTCCTTTTTGGTTTTGGGATCTCTCCTCCAACGTCTTTTATTTAAATCTCTCTCACAACCAAATCCATGGAGTGCTTCCAAGCACACTATCTCAGTGGGGAATTGCTATACTAGACATGAGTTCGAATCGCTTCCATGGTCCGCTACCTTTTTTTTATTCCAATTTCGATGTGTTGGATCTTTCAAACAATTCATTCTCAGGTTCCATCTCAAAATTCTTATGTCCTCCCAACACGCACCACAGCATGCCAAATTATCTTCAATATCTTAACTTGGGTCAAAATCTTTTATATGGGGAGATATCAAATTGTTTGGCAGCTTTCTCTGATTTGACGGTCATTAAGTTGAGCAACAACAAACTTAACGGTACCATTCCCGAATCCATTGGCACTTTACGTTTGCTCGAGATGTTACACCTCCGCAACAACAGTTTATCAGGAGAACTTCCACTGTCACTTAACAAGTGTACACAATTGATCATAATTGACGTTGCCGAAAATGAACTTGTGGGAAACATTTCAAGCTTTGTTAGTGCAAGATCACTTTCGGGTATGAAAATTCTTACTTTGCATTCGAACAAACTTAGTGGTCCAATTCCAGAGAAGTTTTGTCATGCAACATCTTTGCACGTTTTGGACCTTGCAAATAATTTTTCGATGGGACCATACCATCATGCTTTGGCAACTTATCTGCAATGACCAAAATGAATGAATCTACTGGGGTCATTCAACCCAATGTTTCGAGATATATTGGTTGGACATATTTAGAGACTGCGTTACTTCTAATGAAAGGGAATATGCTAGAGTACAGCAAAAATCTTGGATTTGTTAGAAGCTTGGATCTTTCGAATAATAAATTGTGTGGGAAGATTCCAGATGAAATAACAAGCCTTTGTGCTCTGGTATCTTTGAATTTGTCACAGAATGCTTTGAGTGGGGGAATCCCAAAGAATATTGGTTTCATGAAAAAACTAGAATCTATGGATCTTTCTGTGAACCAACTTTTCGGTGAGATTCCGCGGAGTATATCAAGCTTGACATACCTTGGTAAGTTGAACCTATCCCAGAACAGATTGTCAGGAAGCATTCCTTCCGGCCCTCAAATACAAACCTTTGATGCTTCTAGTTTTGCTGGAAATGAACTTTGTGGGGATCCTCTTCCTAACCGCTGCAGTGTAGATGGTGCTATACCAAATGATGCAAATGACGAAGGAGGTGAAGATGATGATGGAGATGGAATGATGTGGTTTTATGTGAGCATGGCATTTGGATTTGTGGGGGGATTTTGGGGTTTTGTAGGTCCGTTGTTGCTTAACAGGCGCTGGAGGTTTGCATATTCCCTGTTCCTGGATAGATTGGGGAGCAGAATCTGGTGGCAGTTATATAGGTTTGGTATGTTTTAAACTTCTTCTTGCTAAGAGACGTATTTGGTATTTAGAATAATGTATGTTTCTATTTCATATTAATCAGAGATCATTGTGTTAATTAGAAGTGATTATTATATTAGTCACAGATCCTTTTGCTTTTTCTTTCAAGTTGGTATCTGAGAATGAAGATTGGTTAATGTATTGTGAATTTGTTTGTTCCGTATTTTCTCCCAAAGTTGTTCGTTGATTAGTATTGAATGTGCAAGAGGACTGGAATTTAGAAATTGCCTACAAATAATAATGTATGAGAGAGTGCGGAAGGGGTTATGACTAAAACTTCAGTGCAGTATAAATGTAAATAGCAGACTCCATTAACTATACATTCAAACACAATGACTATTGCTACTACTACTCTGTTTTCAACTCTGTCTCTATGGCTGTTTGTGGCAGTAGCTGTTGCTAATCTTGGCTTCTGCTATGCTACTACCGGCCAGTGGACTAACCAGACGACCCACCAAACCAGGTGCATCCTAACTGAGAGGGAAGCTCTCCTGGAGTTTAAGAAACATCTCAAAGACCCATCAAACCGGCATGCAACCTGGGCTGCTGCAGCAGATGATGACGACGATTGTTGAAGTTGGTATGGAGTTAGCTGTCATCATCATTATGACGACTCAACCGCACAATATGTCACTGGTCTCCATCTCAGTAGTCTTTCACAATTTGAAAATGAAAATTCATGGTACGGCGACTTTGATGATTACATGAAGACGTTATTTGGAGGTAAAGTCAGTTCTGCTTTGCTGAGTTTGAAGCATTTAAGGTACTTGGACCTAAGTTACAATGATATTGGAGGGATCCGCATCCCCTTATTTCTTGGCTCAATGAGGAGTTTAAGATCCCTTAACCTCTTTAGAGCCGGATTTGAAGGAATGATTCCTCATCAACTAGGGAATCTCTCAAATCTCCACAATGATAATAGAGAATTTACAGTGGATGTCTGGCCTTTCTTCTCTCAAGTTTCTTAATTTGAGCGGTTTGAATCTCAACAAAGTCTTGAATTTGGACAAGGTGATGCTAACCACAGTCCCATCTTTGCTACAATTGCACTCGTCCCATTGTAAACAGAATGTCATTTATGTGAAGTTCAGATGTGAAGATCAAACAGAATGTCATTTATGTGGAGTTCAATTGTCTTTCCATTCATACTAATCGCCATGTTAAACAGGAATTTCATCTCTAGATTTTAGGAAGAAGGTAAAGTAGAGCAAACCCTCCCCTCCCCTTAAAAAATAGACTAACTAGGCAAACAACAAGAGACCAATATCAACACAAAAACTTCACTCTAGCATACGCATCTACATTAAATCATTTCCGCAGATCTGTTATCTCCCACTGTACTACGAGACAATCACTCAGTTTTCTTTAGGCATGAGCTCTCCTTATTGTTCTCATTCAAATTAACCCTACAATGGTCATACAATAGTAATTAACGACGAAACAACACAAATCAAACTAAGAAACGAAGCTCAAACTAAGAACAATTAAGCGTTTAATCGAAAGGGAAATGTAAAAGGAAAGGGAAATTGAATTGTGACGATGAGCTGCTGAATTAGTTAGAAATAATGTTGCTGCTTACCTCGAAGGAGAAGTGGAAGTGACGATGAGTTTTGGAGGAGGAGGGAGCTCGGATTGAAGGAAAACGGCGGCGCCTAAATCAAAAGAAACGACGGCGAGTACGCCGACGAAGAAAGCAGAACGCTCAGCCGCTGCTACGATGGAGGCGAGGAATGGAAGAAACTCGAAACAATGTATGGAAGGAGATTTTTTTTCACTCCTTCGCGCTCTCCTTGTCTCTATGTGTGCTCAGCGTTGTGTTGTTGAAGACGAAGAGTGCGAAGATGAGGCGAGACGGGAGAGAGAGAGCACGTCGCCGTCGGAGTGAAAGGTGAGGCCAGATGGCGAGAGAGAGAGAACATCGCCCGTCGGAGTGAGAAGGTGAGGCGAGACGGCAAGAGAGAGCAGATAAGAAGGTGAGGTAGGTGCCGGTGGTGAGCCGATTTTTTAGGTTTCGTTTCCTGTCTAAATTGCGATGTCTGAATCTCTGTTTACAATGAATGTGGCCTGTTTCTTTTCTTGTCAAACCACCCTTCCCTTAGCGTTTATTTTATTTATTTAGTAAGTACTTATTTAGAAAACGATGAGTTGAAATATCTACTAACACTTCTACAAGAAGTATTTTATTGAATTAATTATTTAAGTTATTGCTCAAAAAGGAAAATTTTAAATTCTTAAAAGATGAGATGAATTCACATGTATTTTTTTATATTATAACAAATAGAATTTCATTGGTTGAATTTTGGAACATTCGAAAGATTTTGTTTTATCAATCTTATAAATATATAAAGATAAAATAAGACAATATTTGTTTTTTTGATTTTATAATAGTCTAATAGCATACATACACCATACTGTATGATATACATTTTATGATACAATAAATATGTATACGAATTTAAAATGACTAAATATTAAATATTAATATATAAAAAAGTAATTAATATTTATATTTATATATAAACAAATATTTGATATGTTTAACAAATATCTAATACACATCAATCAATATCGAGTAAGTATAACAATTAAAGTCGAATACGACGTACGAGCCTAACACATATGTAGGAAGAATTTTAAAGTATATAAGATTAAATCACTTAGATTTAGAGTTTCAAAATTGTCATTGAAAAATATAATAGTTAATTATTTATATTCATGCAATGTGTAATACATTAATACAAATTAAATCCTAAAACTTTGAACAATTAACTCTAGTAGATAATGATATTGAAATACAAATACCCTAAATCTAAATCATAATGTTCATTATCCAAATTTATTCTCTTGTTGTAATCTAATTAGTAATTACATTTTTTTAATAAAAATTGACATGATTTTTTGTTACAATAATTTAATTTAATTTTTTATTAAGTAAAATACTGAACAATAATCATATATATAAAATATATTGTAATGACTATATATTAAAGTAATGATTAACGGTAATATTACTAGTGTATCGTATTATTAATAATTAATGGTCTTAATTTATACATATAATTAATTGATAGACATCGCTATTACAATTTACAATACCGTACTATTTTCTAATTAAAATTTTAAATTTCTTATTATGATAAAACTTTTTCCCCATAATTCTTACATAAATTTCCTTCTTAATAATTTTTTTATATTTAAAATTTTAAATAAACTTTTTTAATTAAGTTTAAAATAAAATAAAAGCAAAAAAGATTAAAAAAAATCTATTTCTTACTACCGCAAAAATATTTTCTTATCATAATAATTATTATATAATTTCGTTAATAAAATTTCTATTTAAAATCTCAAATAAAAGGAAAAAAGAATTCTTTTAATTAAATTTAAAAGAAAAATGTATAAACTTTCATAGTAATTTGTATGTAGTTTTCTTAATAAAATTTTCTATTTAAAATAACAAAAAAAAAATGATGACTTTTAATTAAATTTAAAATAAAACAAATCTAAAAAAAGGATGTTCAAACCTCTAGCAATGAGGGAGACAAGCGAGGAGTTAACAACTAGACAAAAACTAAAATTTGATATCATAAGTTAACCACCATACCAAAGCTAAAATTTGATATCAATTTTTGTACACCCCTACTAGTTGGTACCATACGAATAAAGATTGGTTTTTATACCGTGAGTTTGAGAATAAAATTGGGTATAAAGTCCGATTACCTGCGAAAAATATCTTATGACATTCCTGAAGAAAAAAAAACGAAAAAACAGTAATAATTCTTAAGAAAATCTTTATTGAAAAAAATAACTGTAGTGTACAATATAGGAAAAAAAAATAACATTAATAATTAATTTTTTAAAGAATTATAAAAAAAATCAAAACAAATAGGAAGAAAATTGACAAGGTTGAAAAATCAAAAAATAAAAATCATAGTGATCATCTAATTTCCGCTCACCATATTGATTTCCTAGAACCGGGTAGCACTGGAAAATTTCTCCCTCATAAGAATCATAATTAACAAAAGTGATAATTTTTTGAATAATTTTAACAAGTTAAATAAAATTTAAAACCAGGGGAAATTTTGAAAATTGAAAAAAATCAAGAAAAAACATGAAAACATGTCAAAAATTATAATTGTAATAAGTTAAGTTTGACTTATATCATATGTTAACAGTATTATGTTTATTTATATATTGTATCATTTCTTTGGGAAATTAGGATTAAAGGTAGCCTTAATTACCGTCATTAATATATTTTTATCATTAAATGTAGGTGTAAATAGTTATTACTATTACAAAATAAAACATTATTATAATAAATTTAAAATAAGGTACCGAATAAATTTAATTAACCTAAGAACATAAATCAACTAATTAAGGGTTATTCTAGTGTAATTATTTTTGATACCATTTTTGCTAAGCATGACCCACCCAATAACCCAATAAATCAACTTTCTACTCTTCTTTGGAACTGATCCACCGCTGAAGATGCCATACTTGTGCTGCTAGGTGAGTAATTGGCCCTTCGGCAAATATACGGGGGAATCATGAAAGTTTGGATCTTTATGCAACGTAGTTGATTGTTAGTGTGTTTGTGCAGTACTTAAATTCTGCATATTTTTGCTAATTTTTTGGTTTTTCTGGGAGTTCTGGGGTTAATCACAGGCTTATCTGGTGTTTTTAGGGATTGGGGTGTCGTTTGGTACTTATAAACCTGCTAAAGTTGGAGTCTTTTTGAACAACCGTGTATTGTGCAAGGACTGCTAACTTAACTGGTAAGGGATAAGATCAGTTCTAAAGGAGTGGGGAGAGCGCTTACGTGAGGGAATTGGTTAACTGAGCGCTTACGTGAGGGAATTGGTTAACTGAGCCGCTTAATAGGTTATTGTATTTGGTTGGAAGCCAACTTTGGAAGTTTCTTGGTCAGTCCTTGCCATTCAATTTGACTTTTTCCTCTTTTTCTGCTCTGCTTTTATTGAATTGTATTGAATTGAACTGTCAAGAAAATTCGTATATATCTGGGTTTTATGCTCGTGATCTTGTTTTGTTCCTTTCAATCGGCTTGAATAGCAAAAGAGAGAGGGTGCAGTATTGTTTAATATTTGTAGAATCTATTCTTTTTCTGGTTAGTGTGTAGATAATTTAAGTTGATATGTGGAAAAAGTTCAAGAGAGGATAGTTGGAGGTCAGATTCTTCTTCCTGGGACATGATGAAGGAGTTCGACGATAACATTCCTGCTAGAGAGTTTGATAATTTTCAGGTAGGTGTTTTAGATAATTGCTGAATGCCATTCCTAGTTTCTCATACAGCTGCTTTTAATGAGGTTTTGAAAATATTATCATTTGAGTTGCTTTTAATGGTAATTTTGTTGTGTAGTTTGTTAATTTCACGGAAATCATGTCGAAGAATGTGGACATATCATGTAAGGAGACAGAGTTTGCAGTTGCTGCTCTGATGGAAATTCCACCCCAGTATAAAGCATAAAACCTTCCTTTCAATTACTTGTTTATATAGTTCGTTAATTACTTCGAGAGTTCATACTTAAAACATCATCAATGATCTTATTTCACAGTCATCCGAAGGGTAATGTTGCCGAGAGGATTCCCTCCTCCACCTGTATATGGTGCAACCTCTTCTGCTACCTCTAAGCCTTCTCGATCTACTAGTTTCAGTCCGAGTGTTCCTTCTTACTAGGCAGACAGTAGACCAGTCATTTCTGCTCCACCTGCTCCACCTTCCACAAGTTCAACTGACGATAATCAAATTAGTATTCTTTTAAACACCTATCATTTATCTAACTAATCCCTTAAGTATTTGAGTTCATACTGTGGAATCGGAATCTGATCTCCAGATTGGCTAATTTTGATTGGACAACTCACCAGATTGCGCCGGTGGAATAGGAATCTGATCTCCGGGAATTCAATTTTTAATCCAACGAAGAAAAGGGAGATGGGTGGGATGATTTTGCGGCGGAGGAGGAATTTCGGGTTCCTTTCTCAGCGCCGATGGTGATGGGTGGTGGCGGTGGTGATGACGGAATTGATTTACAGCCAAAGAAGGAAATTAACCTGCGGAAGAGGAGGACAATGAATGCGCCGCGGCTGCTGAAATTGATTTGAAGAGCGCGAATGTGAAGTCGCCGAGCGCGAAGCTGCTTGTAAGGCCGAGTTATCTCGACGCGAGGTACTTTATAAGATGAGATGAGAAATGATAAAGATAAAAGATGAAGGAGACGGACGAGGAGAAGAGGATGAACGAGATGAAATTACTTTTATTTTTCAAAATAAATGGGTTATGATTTTAAATAAAATATGTGTATATGACACGTGGAATGTGGTAATTTTAAACAAAATATGACTTACAATATTAAAAAATTAAATTAAATACGTGTTTTTATGATATGTATTGAAAAAAATAAAAATAAAATTCACGTAAACACTTAATTGTCACGTATTGACGGAGAGTTTAAAATGTCAAATTCGGTGAATAAAGGGTTTATTATGGCTCTTTTTTTCGTTAAAAGTATAAAATGATAATTTCAGTCGAGCACACGGTTCAAAATGTCATTACCCCAATCAAGTTTTTATTTAACTATTTAATATTTCTAAATAATAGCCTAATTAGGATACATCCATGATCCGACACGATATTTTAGTATAATAAATCTTTACATTTTATGATACAATAAATGCATTTAAGAATTAAAAGTGACTAAATATTAATATATAAAAAGGTAATTTATACATTTAATAAATATTTAGTACACATTAAGAAGTATTAAGTTAGTATAAGTATTTAAAGTATCAAATACGACTTACGAGCCTAACACATATATATGAAGAATTTTCAAGTATAATCGTGCTTAATAGAATGATAAGATCATATTACTTAAATTTAGAATTTCAAAATTATTATTGAACAATACAATAGTTAATTAATTGCACTCAATGTATTACATTCGTACAATTTAAATCCTACACCTGTAAATAATTAACTCAAGTAAATAATAATGTTGAAATATAGATACCTAAATCTAAATTATAAATATCCATTATGCAAATTTATTCTTTTAGTTGTTCTCTAACTAGTAATTACATTTTTTTTATGAGAATTGAAGTGATTTTTTCTTACAAAAATATAATTCTTTTTTTATTAAGTAAAATGCTAAACAATAATCATATATCCACGATATACTATGTATTAAAATATTGATTAATGGTAATATTATTAGTATGTACTATATTATAAGCCTAAAATATTTTTTTCTCGTAATAATTCTTATATAATTTCTTTAATAAAATTTTCTATTTAAAATACTAAATAATAGGAAAAAAATAGAACTTTTAATTAAATTTTAAAAAATAAAATTCGAGAATAGGCGGAGAGAAGGTTCGAAGTGGGGAGTTAACCATTAGACCAAAAGCTAAAATTTGATATCATAAGGAGGACTTTTAATTAGGTTTAAAAGAAAAAAAATTCAAACTTTGATATTAAAATGCTTGTGTGTAAAACGTTTAGTTTACAATTTTTAGAGTGGAGAATCTGATCTAATCGATTATTTTCAGCTCGGTCTGATTTTTCACTTACAATTTTAAAAAAAAAACTCGTACTGAACCGACTATTTGAATAAATTTGGGTATTGATATAAGAATTTTTGCTAAAATTATCTTATGACATTTCAGAAATTTGAAAAAAAAAACGAAAAAACAATAATAGTTCCAAGAAAATCTTTATTTTTTAAAAATAACTATAGAATTTACAAATATCCAAAACATTAATAATGAAATTTTAAAGAATAGTAATTTTTTAGAATAATTTTAACAAGTTAAATAAACTTTAAAAAATAGGAGAAATTTTGAAAATTGAAAAAAATCAAGAAAAAACATGAAAACATGTCAAAAATTATAAAAAAATACATGCAACAAAATAATAAATTATGGAATATCTTAATAATATTAACGTAAATATGTAAAAACATCCTTATTTTTTATATTTAAATATTTCATTTCTATTTTTGGTGATCTTTTAGCTTCACCAGGGACATTTCTATTTTTATCGATCCAAAACATTTTATCGGTTAATTCAATACAATCTTAACTGTAAAAAAAAAATAATGAAGACAAACTCCGTTAAATTTTATTATTTTAATATATTTTTTAACAATCATGTCTTGTACGCCAGAAAATATTTAAAAAAATATAGGAATTAAGAAAATTTAATAAAATAGAAAAAAAATATTTTAAAAAATCTAATAAAATAGGAGAAATATTTTTAAAATATAAAAAATTAATAAAAATCTAATAAAATAGGGAAAATATTTTTAAAAATAAAGAAAAATAATAAAAATCTAATAAAATAGGAAAATATTTTAAAAAATTCAAAAACAAAACACATGTAAAACTTAATAATTCATTTCGAAATTAAAGAAAAATATAAAATTAAAATAATTGGATGTTCTGTTTTAGTATAATTAGAGATCTCGGCTTAAAATCTTTAATCTGCAATTATATATCTAACATTGGATGTCCTGTTTCTTTCAAAAGAATAAATTAAAATAAATCTGTCATTCGAATTAACAATGATTAAACAATTTTATGTATAATAATCAAATCATATTGGTTCATGAATTTCTTCTTTTTTGTCCCGCAAAGCTCATCAGATAGATTCTCAAGGACTTTTTTAGTCAATTAAAGCTCTCTCCTCTTTCTTTTATTTCTGTGCATCAATTTAACAGTGGGACATATTAGGGCAGGAAAATTTAGTTTGTTCCATATTTTCTCCCAAAGTTGTTCGTTGATTAGTATTAGTATTGAATGTCCCATTGACTGAAAACTACTCATCAAAAAAGACTGGAATTTAGAAATTGCCTAAAGATAATAATCACTGTCAAGCTTGTTGGCAAGTGGGACAAGTGTTATGTTACTACCAGTTGAAAGAACACGTTAATTCCCCAAGAGATGGGGCAAGTTATTCACTTACGTCTTTGCCGTAACTCACACGCCGCAAAGAAATGAGAAACACAAAAAACTGGAATTTAGAAGTTGCCTAGAAATAATAATATATCGTAGGAGAGAGTGTGGAAGGGGTTATGACTCAAACTTCAGTGCAGTATAAATGTAAATAGCAGACTCCATTAACTATACATTCAAACACAATGACTACTCTGTTTACAACTCTGTCTCTATGGCTGTTTGTCGCAGTAGCTGTTGCTAATCTTGGCTTCTGCTATGCTACTACCGGCCAGTGGACTAACCAGACGACCCACCAAACTAGGTGCATCCCAACTGAGAGGGAAACTCTCCTGGAGTTCAAGAAACATCTCAAAGACCCATCAAACCGGCTCGCAACCTGGGCTGCTGCAGCAGATGATGATGACGATTGTTGCACTTGGTATGGAGTTAGCTGCCATCATCATCATGACGACTCAACTGCACAATATGTCACTGGTCTCCATCTCAGAAGTCTTTCACCATCTGAATATGGAAATCTATTCTACTACAGTGACTTCGATGATTACATGAAGACGTTATTTGGAGGTAAAGTCAGTTCTGCTTTGCTGAGTTTGAAGCATTTAAGGTTCTTGGACCTAAGTTACAATGATTTTGGAGGGATCCGCATCCCCTCATTTCTTGGCTCAATGAGGAGTTTAAGATTCCTTAACCTCTCTAATGCCGGATTTGGAGGAATGATTCCTCATCAACTAGGGAATCTCTCAAATCTCCACTACCTTAATTTAAGTAACAATGATTATTATTATAATTATTATTATACTGATGCACATGTCGAGAATTTGCAGTGGATGTCTGGTCTTTTTTCTCTCAAGTTTCTTGATTTGAGTGGTTGGAATCTCAGTAAAGTCTTGAATTGGGACAAGGAGATGCTAACCACACTCCCATCTTTGCTACAATTGCACTTGTCCCGCTGTAAACTTCCTTCTCCACAACCACATTTACTTAATAATAATATCAATGCTTCTTCCATCTCCATCCTTGATTTGTCTGGAAACTCTATTGCGCAGCATTCAGCTATCTTTTTAAGTTGGGTTTCCGGTCTTAAAACTTTGAAATCTCTTAAGCTAATGGGTAATGAATTACAAGGTTCAATCCCTAGAGAGCTGCAAAACATGAGTTCATTGAGGGAGTTGTACCTTGGTAGTAACAGTTTTCACACCATACCCAACTGGTTGTATGGTTATCATAGCCACCTTCACCTTAAGGTGCTCAGCCTTCCATATAATCACTTGTCAAGCTTTCAACCCCTCCAGAGTAGCAGTAGTAGTGTTAAGAACTTTTCATCCCTCTCTGTCCTTGATCTGCATTATAACCAGTTTCAAGGTCCCATTCCTGATGAGATTCAAAACATGACTTCCCTCCAGAAACTTGATTTGTCTTACAACGAGTTCAATTCTCCTATACCTGACTGGTTGTATGGTTTGACCT
Source organism: Viola odorata (assembly GCA_963691705.1). Lineage (NCBI taxonomy): Eukaryota > Viridiplantae > Streptophyta > Magnoliopsida > Malpighiales > Violaceae > Viola > Viola odorata. Next base: position 67,743,393 of record OY829541.1, read on the forward strand.
GTCTTGAGCACCTCCACCTCGGTTACAATAACCTAGAAGGTAAGATTTCAAGTGCCATCAGGAACATGACTTCTCTAATCTCTCTTCTCATGTTTCAACGGTCGGGAAGCAAATTAGAACTTGAAGGAGGGATTCCAAAGGCTTTCAAGAATAGTTGCAATTTGAGGGAACTCGATTTGTCAGGTGTGAAATTGAGGCAGGACATCAATCAAGTCTTTGAAATTTTGTCGTTGCCTGGATGCGTTTCAAATGGGCTGGAGGAGTTGGTTTTGGACAACTGTCAACTATTTGGTGAGCTGGCTACCACAAATCAGCATTTCGGTCGGTTAAATTCCTTGAAATTTCTATACCTTTCCGAGAACTCATTGAACGGAACTTTTCCTGTCAGTCTCGGAAGGCTTAAAAAATTGAAGGGATTATCTCTTAATGGCAACTCATTAGCCGGTGAGGTTTGGGAAGCTCACTTTGAGAATCTCAAAAATTTGCAATCTTTTTCTGCATCCAGGAACCAATTGAAGTTGAGAGTTAGTCCTAATTGGATTCCTCCTTTTGGTCACTTGTATCAATTGGATTTACGATCTTGGCACATTGGACCTCAATTCCCCACATGGGTTCGCTCACTCAAGTCTTTACAAGATCTCGATTTGTCAAGCTCTGGTATTTCAAGTACCATTCCTTTTTTGTTTTGGAATCTCTCCTCCTACAACTTCTTTTATTTAAATCTCTCTCACAACCAAATCCATGGAGTGCTTCCAAGCACACTATTTCAGTTTATTTCTTCAACATTATGGATTGACATGAGTTCGAATCGCTTCCATGGTCCGCTACCTTTTTTTTCTTCCAATTTTTTAAAGTTGGATCTTTCAAACAATTCATTCTCAGGTTCCATCTCAAAATTCTTATGTCCTCCCAACACGCACCACAACATGCCAAATCTTCTTCAACATCTTAACTTGGGTCAAAATCTTTTATATGGGGAGATACCAAATTGTTTGGCAGCTTTGCCTGATTTGGTGGTCATTAACTTGAGCAACAACAAACTTAACGGTACCATTCCCGAATCCATTGGCACTTTACGTGTGCTCGAGGTGTTACACCTTCGCAACAACAGTTTATCAGGAGAACTTCCACTGTCACTTAACAAGTGTACACAATTGATCATAATTGACGTTGCCGAAAATGAACTGGTGGGAAACATTTCAAGTTTTGTTAGTGCAAGATCACTTTCGGGTATGAAAATTCTTACTTTGTATTCGAACAAGCTTAGTGGTCCAATTCCAGAGAAACTTTGTCATGCGACATCTTTGCACATTTTGGACCTTGCAAATAATCTTTTCGATGGGACCATACCATCATGCTTTGGCAACTTATCTGCAATGACCAAAATGAATGAATCTACTGGGGTCATTCAACCTGAAATTTCGATTTATATTGGTTGGACATATTTAGAGACCGCCTTACTTCTAATGAAAGGGAATAGGCTAGAGTACAGCAAGAATCTTGGATTTGTTAGAAGCTTGGATCTTTCGAATAATAAATTGAGTGGGAAGATTCCAGATGAAATAACAAGCCTTTGTGCTCTGGTATCTTTGAATTTGTCACAGAATGCTTTGAGTGGGGGAATCCCAAAGAATATTGGTTTCATGAAAGAACTAGAATCTATGGATCTTTCTGCGAACCAACTTTCCGGTGAGATTCCGCAAAGTATATCAAGCTTGACATCTCTTGAGCACTTGAACCTGTCCCAGAACAGATTGTCAGGAAGCATTCCTTCTGGCCCTCAAATACAAACCTTTGATGCTTCGAGTTTCGCTGGCAATGAACTTTGCGGGAGTCCTCTGCCCAACAATTGCAGTAATGTGGATGATGATGCTACCCCGGATGATGCAAATGACGAAGGAGGTGAAGATGATGATGGAGATGGAATGATATGGTTTTATGTGAGCATGGCATTTGGATTTGTGGGGGGATTTTGGGGTTTTGTGGGTCCTTTGTTGCTTAACAGGCGCTGGAGGTTTGCATATTCCCACTTACTGGACAGATTGGGGAATAGAATTTGGTGGCAATTATATAGGTTTGGTATGTTTTAAACTTCTTCTTGCTAAGAATGGTATTGGAATAATGTATGTTTCTATTTCATGTTAATCAGAGATTGTGTTAATCAGAAGTGAATTATTATATTAGTTACAGATCCTTTTGCTTTTTCCTTCAAGTTGGTATCTTGAGAATGAAGATTTAGTTAATGTATTGTGAATTTGGAAAATTTAGTTTGTTCCGTATTTTCTCCCAAAGTTGTTCGTTGATTAGTATTGAATGTGCAAGAGGACCCGCCACTGACAGAAAACTTATCAAAAAGACTTGGGACAAGGTAATAATGTAGGAGTGTGTGGAAGGGCTTATGACTCAAAACTTCAATGCAATATAAATGTAAATAGCGGAGTCCATTAACTACATATTCAAACAAAATGAGTACTGCTACTATTACTCTGTTTTCAACTGTCTCTATGGCTGTTTGGGGCAGTAGCTGTTGCTAATGTTGGCTTCTGCCGGGCAGTGGACTAACCAGACGACCCACCAAATCAGGTGCATCCCAAGTGAGAGGGAAGCTCTCCAGGAGTTCAAGAAACATCTCAAAGACCCATCAAACCGGCTCACAACCTGGGCTGCTGCAGCAGATGATGTTGATTGTTGCAGTTAGTATGGAGTTAGCTATCATCATCATCGTGACGACTCAACCGCACAATATGTCACTGGTCTCCATCTCAGAAATCTTTCACGATCTGAATTCTACGACAGTGACTTTGAAGGCTCTGATGATTACATGAAGATGTTATTCGGAGGTAAAGTCAGTTCTGCTTTGCTGAGTTTGAAGCATTTAAAGTCTTGGACCTAAGTTGCAATGATTTTGGAGGGATCCGCATCCCCTCATTTCTTGGCTCAATGAGGAGTTTAAGATCCCTTACCTCTTTAGAGCCGGATTTGAAGGAATGATTCCTCATCAACTAGGGAATCTCTCAAATCTCCACAATGATAATAGAGAATTTACAGTGGATGTTTGGCCTTTCTTCTCTCAAGTTTCTTGATTCGAGTGGTTTGAATCTCATCAAAGTCTTGAATTGGGGCAAGGTGATGCTAACCACACTCCCATCTTTGCTACAATTGCACTCGTCCCACTGTAAACAGAATGTCATTTATGTGAAGTTCAATTGTCTTTCCATTCATACTAATCGCCATGTTAAACAGGAATTTCATCTCTAGATTTTAGGAAAAAGGTAAAGTAGAGCAAACCCTCCCCTCCCCTTAAAAAATAGACTAACTAGGCAAACAACAGGAGACCAATATCAACACAAAAACTTCACTCTAGCATACGCATCTACATTAAATCATTTCTGCAAATCTGTTATCTCCCACTGCACTACGAGACAACCACTCAGTTTTCTTTAGGAATGAGCTCTCCTTATTGTTCTCATTCAAATTAACCCTACCATGGTCATACAATAGTAATTAACGACGAAACAACACAAATCTAACTAAGAAACGAAGCTCAAACCAAGAACAATTAAGCGTTTAATTGAAACGGAAACGAAAAAGGAAAGGGTAATTGAATTGTGACGATGAGCTGCTGAATTAGTTAGAAATAATGTTGCAGCTTACCTCGAAGGAGAAGTGGAAGTGACGATGAGTTTTGGAGGAGGAGGGAGCTCGGATTGAAGGAAAACGGCGGCGCCTAAATCAAAAGAAACGACGGCGAGTACGCCGACGAAGAAAGCAGAACGCTCAGCCGCTGCTACGATGGAGGCGAGGAATGGAAGAAACTCGAAACAATGTATGGAAGGAGATTTTTTTTCACTCCTTCGCGCTCTCCTTTTCTGTATGTGTGCTCGGCGTTGTGTTGTCGAAGACGAAGAGTGAGAAGATGAGGCAAGGCGAGAGAGAGAGCATGCCGCCGTCGGAGTGAAAGGTGAGCCCAGACGGCGAGAGAGAGAGCACTTCGGAGAAGAAGGTGAGGTGGGTGCCGGTGGTGAGCCGATTTTTTAGGTTTTCGTTTCCTGTGCAAGAGGAACCGCCATTGACTGAAAACTTACCAAAAAGACTGGAATTTAGAAATTGCCTAGAAATAATAATGTATTGTAGGAGAGTGTGTGGAAGGGGTTATGACTCAAACTTCAGTGCGGTATAAATGTAAATAGCAGACTCCATTAACTATACATTCAAACACAATGACTACTCTGTTTTCAACTCTGTCTCTATGGCTGTTTGTCGCAGTAGCTGTTGCTAATCTTGGCTTCTGCTATGCTACTACCGGCCAGAGGACTAACCAGACGACCCACCAAACCAGGTGCATCCCAACTGAGAGGGACGCTCTCCTAGAGTTCAAGAAACATCTCAAAGACCCATCAAACCGGCTCGCAACCTGGGCTGCTGCAGCAGATGATGATGACGACTGTTGCAGTTGGTATGGAGTTAGCTGTCATCATCATGATGATGACTCAACCGCACAATATGTCACTGGTCTCCATCTCAGAAGTCTTTCACCATCCGAATATGAAGATCCATTATTCGACGGTCCCTTTGAAGTCTCTGATGATTACATGAAGACGTTATTCGGAGGTAAAGTCAGTTCTGCTTTGCTGAGTTTGAAGCATTTAAGGTTCTTGGACCTAAGTTACAATGATTTTGGAGGGATCCGCATCCCCTCATTTCTTGGCTCAATGAGGAGTTTAAGATCCCTTAACCTCTCTTATGCCGGATTTGGAGGAACGATTCTCATCAACTAGGGAATCTCTCAAATTTCCAATACCTTAATTTACGTAAGAATTATTATCCTGATGCACATGTCGAGAATTTGCAGTGGATGTCTGGCCTTTCTTCTCTCAAGTTTCTTGATTTGAGTGGTTTGAATCTCAGCAAAGTCTTGAATTGGGACAAGGAGATGCTAACCACACTCCCATCTTTGCTACAATTGCACTTGTCCCATTGTCAACTTCCTTCTCCACAACCACATTTACTTACTAATAATATCAATGCTTCTTCCATCTCCATCCTTGATTTGTCTGGCAACTCTATTGCGCAGCATTCAACTATCTTTTTAAGTTGGGTTTCCGGCTTTAAAACTTTGAAATCTCTTAATCTAATGGGTAATGAATTACAAGGTTCAATCCCTAGACAGCTGCAAAACATGAGTTCATTGAGGGAGCTGTACCTTGGTGATAACAGTTTTCACACCTCGATACCGAACTGGTTGTATGGTTATCATAGCCACCTTCACCTTAAGGTGCTCAGCCTTTCTCAAAATTACTTGTCAAGCTTTCAACCCCAGAGTAGCAATAGTGTTAATAACTTTTCATCCCTCTCTGTCCTTGATCTGTTTGATAACCAGTTTCAAGGTCCCATTCCTGATGAGATTCAAAACATGACTTCCCTCCAGAAACTTGATTTGTTTTACAACGAGTTCAGTTCTCCTATACCTGACTGGTTATATGGTTTGACCCGTCTTGAGCACCTCATCCTCTGTGGCAATAACCTGGAAGGTAAAATTTCAAGTGCCATCGGGAACATGCCTTCTCTAATCTCTCTTGTCATGTCTTATCAGTTGGGAAGCAAATTAGAACTTGAAGGAGGGATTCCAAAGTCTTTCAAGAATAGTTGCAATTTGAGGACCCGCCATTGACTGAAAACTTACCAAACCACCCTTGTCTAAATTGCGATGTCTGAATTTGGCCTGTCGGAGAAGAAGGTGAGGTGGGTGCCGGTGGTGAGCCGATTTTTTAGGTTTTCGTTTCCTGTCTAAATTGCGATGTCTAAATCTCTGTTTAGAATGAATTTGGCCTGTTTCTTTTCTTATCAAACCACCCATGGCGTTTTTTTCTTTTTTACTTATTTATAAAACGATGAGTTGAAATATCTAATGACAGTATTTTATTGAATTAATTATTTAAATTATTGTTTAAAAAAGAAAAAATGAAATTCTTAAAAAATGAGATGAATTCATAGGTATCTTTATAAAAAATGAGATGAATTCATAGGTATCTTTTTAATATTATAACAGACAAGATTTTATTTGTCAAATTTTGAAACGTTCGATAAATTTTGTCTTATCTGTCTTACAAATATATCAAGATAAAATAAGACGATATTCGCTCATTAGATTTTATAATAGTCTAATACTCCCTCCGGTACGTTTTATATGACGTTTTAGCATTTGCTTTTACTGTTCCGGAACGTATCTTAAGACGGCCGGAACAGTCACTATTTGAGACAATTTTGCCCCGAATTTTTTCTCGGAAATACATTAAGGATTAACGTACGTTCGAAAAAAAGTACGGATTTTTTTGAGGTCAAATAGTGCCTCATCCGGCCTCCTCGATATGCGTTCCCTACTGAATATTGGGATGCGAGGAAGTCATATAATTCGTGCCAGAGGGAGTAGCATGCATACACCATACTATATATTAAAGTAATGATTAACGGTAATATTACTAGTGTATCGTATTATTAATAATTAATTGTCTTAATTTATACATATAATTAATTGATAGACATGAATATTACAATTTACAATAATGTACTATTTTTCTAATTAAAATTTTAAATTTCTTATTATGATAAAACTTTTTTCCTCATAATTCTTACATAAATTTCCTTCTTAATAATTTTTTCCATTTTAAATTTTAAATAAACTTTTTTAATTAAGTTTAAAAGAAAAAAAAAGTAAAAAAGATTAAATTTTTTCTATTTTTTACTACAGAAAAAATATTTTTTTCTTATAATAATTATTATATAATTTCCTTAATAAAATTTCTATTTAAAATCTCAAATAAATGGAAAAAAATAATTCTTTTAATTAAATTTAAAAGAAAAAATGTATAAAATTTTCTATTTCTTAATATAGAGAAAATATTTTTCCTCATAATAATTTATATATAGTTTTCTTAATAATTCTTAAGAAAATTGACAAGGTTGAAAAATCAAAAAATAAGAATCGGGTAGGGCAGAAAATTTCTCCCTCATAAGAATCACAATTAACAAAAGTGATAATATTTTGAATAATTTTAACAAGTTAAATAAAATTTTAAAAATAGGGGAAATTTTGAAAATTGAAAAAAATCAAGAAAAAACATGAAAACATGTCAAAAATTATAATTGTAATAAGTTAAGTTTGACTTATACGTTAGCTGTATTGTGTTTATTTATATATTATATCATTTCTTTGGGAAATTAGGATTAAAGGTAGCCTTAATTACCGTCATTAATATATTTTCATCATTAAATGTAGGTGTAAACAGTTATTACTATTACAAAATAAAACATTATTATAATAAATTTAAAATAAGGTACCGAATAAATTTAATTAACCTAAGAACATTCCTAAGCATGACCCACCCAACAACCCAATAAGGATTCCTTCTTGTATATATACCCATATGCCATATATGTATATGGATATGTATAAATACCAAAATATATACACACATACCTCATTGACTCTGTTCAATTGGATCATTAGTTTATGAAGTGTCGGTAATTACACAAATAATAATAAGTAATAACTTAATAATACCAATTAAAATATAATAATAACAAAAGAGAATGATTAAAAAAACAATATTATTTAATCGTGTTAAAAAGATGTTGATATTAGTTGTTTGTTTCACAAACTACATGGCTAACAATTAAAAGAAAATGCAATCTTTTAATATGCTTTTAAAAGAATTAGTATCAATTTTGTGCTTATTATTTTTTTTAAAGTTGGTTATATTATTAATTATCATTACAATACTATTATCAAAGACTAACTCGGAACTTATATTATAAAGACAACATGGACTAATCAGTTGAACTACAACCTCATAAATAATTGTATATTTAATTAGCATATCAGAGTGGAGAAAACGACACAATAAGTAGCAATATGTAGGGATATACAAGGTCCGATTTTTACACAAAACCTTACCAAACTGGATTATTACGATTTTTTAAATTTGTGCACTGAGCCAAACTGTTTGGGAATGATCTTGTTTGATTTGTTCCACTTTTATTAGGGTTTAATTCAATTCGTTTCACTTTTATAACTTATTCAGTCGTATTCACTGTATGATCATGCTCGTTGCAAGCAACGAAACACGAGCATAAGTACTTGTTAGTGCTAAAGGCATAATGGAAGAACATTTGTTTAGTTAAAAAAAAAGTAAAGAGCTATACAGATAGCTAATGGTATTTAAAAGGTTAGATAACAATTTTTTTTACCAAATTAAGGTTATTAAATATTTTAAATTATAGTATAATTATGTGTATAAATAATAGATAAAAAGAGAAAGAAATAGAAAGTGAAAAATCAAAAAAATAGAAAAAACAAGTGATGAGAAAAAATGATGATGGAAGAAGTGGTTCACGATATACTATAAAAATTAATTTATTTTAATTATTAAAAATATATTAAAAATGTAAAATTAAAAATAATTATATCGATAATCTCTGTTATTTAAAGAGTAAGAATAATTTATTGGGATGAAAGATATTAGTAATGATACAGTTGAATTCATTGTTTAAGATAGAATTGCAATACTAATTTGTGAACGGAAGAGAAAGACAGTTGCTTGGAGTGTGTTCACTTTAATGCTTAGTTTATAAAAAAATTGTTTTGTATGGAGTCATTTTCTTTTAGATATAAGAAAAAAAGAAAAAAATTATAATATTTGTGTATATAAATGGAAAAAGATTTTTTTTATAATTATTTTACCACTTTACTGTCATAATAAATTACTAGTTGCAAAATATGATTCGGTTATCATCTTGTTCTCCTTCTTCTCCTTCCACAACAACATCTGGGTATCGTTTATTTGGGCACCAAGTATCTCTTCACCCGTTTATGGGAGGCAGCAAAGGTAAAACCAACAATTAAAGTTGATGGGGAGAATGTCGTGGTTTTTCCTCGATTGAAATTTTTCATGTAAATTATCGATGTCGTATATTTTCTATATTTTTTTTAATAGCATTTGGGTATCGTTTATTTGGGCGCCAAGTCACACTTCACCCGTTTATGGGAGGCTGCAAAGGTAAAACCAACGATTAAAGTTGATGGAGAGGATGTTGGAAAAAATCTCCCACTTTAGATCGAATAAAAAAACAGGAAATATAAGACACCGAAAATTTACGTGGAAAACCTCAATTAAGGAAAAACCACGAGACAAATAAGAGAATTTTACTAACCGAGAAAAAAAAGTGCAATAGGTTGTCTCTCAAACCCAAATTCTAAATATATCAAAAGAACTTTAAAAAAAAAGTTATACAATATTTAGAATACACTCACCAAAAATATGAAATCAATCCACCAACTATTTTTTTATTTTGTGGTTGTTTTTGATTCCACGTGGAATTAACAGTTAACAATTAGGCAGCTAAAATGAACTGAAGCCAACAAAAGAAAGAGGAGCTGCGGCCGGCAGAAGAGGCGGAAGAAGCGGTGGTTTTGAGGAGAGAGAGGGTGACGGGTGCTGTGGCAGAGGCCATTGCTGCAAGTGGGGCAATAGGAGCAAAGAGGTAACTCCAAAAATATTAATGGAGTATTTTTTTCTTCTCTTTAATTTCTTCTTTTTCTTCCCATTTGTGCGAGAAAATATTTTATAAATTTGGAAGTAAATTTTTACAATTTATTTATTTTCTATTTTGTTAAATTTTCCCTTCGTTTTTTTTCTAAGACTTTAAAATCGATGTTACAGATATTAATTTCTGTGTATCAAATTTCTCTTAACAGTGGGACATAGTAGGGCAGGAGAATTTAGTTTGTTCCATATTTTCTCCCAAAGTTATTCGTTGATTAGTATTGAATGTGCCATTGACTGAAAACTACTCATAAAAAAGACTGGAATTTAGAAATTGCCTAAAGATAATAATCACTGTCAAGCTTGTTGGCAAGTGGGACAAGTGTTATGTTAATTCCCCACGAGATGGGGCAAGTTATTCACTCACGTCTTGCCGTCACTCACACGCCGCAAAGAAATGAGAAACACAAAAAGTCTGGAATTTGTAAATTGCCTACAAATAATAATGTAGGAGAGAGTGTGGAAGGGATTATGACTCAAACTTCAGTGCAGTATAAATGTAAATAGGGTTATGACTCCATTAATTATACATTCAAACACAATGACTACTCCTACTACTACTCTGCTTTCAACTCTGTCTCTATGGCTGTTTGTCGCAGTAGCTATTGCTAGTCTTGGCTTCTTCTATGCTACTACCGGCCAGTGGACTAACCAGACGACCCACCAAACCAGGTGCATCCCAACTGAGAGGGAAGCTCTCCTGGAGTTCAAGAAACATCTCAAAGACCCATCAAACCGGCTCGCAACCTGGGCTGCTGCAGCAGATGATGATCACGATTGTTGCAGTTGGTATGGAGTTAGCTGCCATCATCATCATGACGACTCAACCGCACAATATGTCACTGGTCTCTATCTCAGAAGTCTTTCACCAGTTGAATATGATGATCCATTCGAAATTTCAGAGTACGTCGACGACTTTGATGATTACATGAAGACGTTATTTGGAGGTAAAGTCAGTTCTGCTTTGCTGAGTTTGAAGCATTTAAGGTACTTGGACCTAAGTTACAATGATTTTGGAGGGATCCGCATCCCCTCATTTCTTGGCTCAATGACGAGTTTAAGATCCCTTAACCTCTCTAATGCCGGATTTGGAGGAATGATTCCTCATCAACTAGGGAATCTCTCAAATCTCCAATACCTTAATTTAAATAACAATGATAATACCCGTGGTATTTTTTATAATTATTATCATCCTGATGCACATGTCGAGAATTTGCAGTGGATATCTGCACATGTCGAGAATTTGCAGTGGATATCTGGCCTTTCTTCTCTCAAGTTTCTTGATTTGAGTGGTTGGAATCTCAGCAAAGTCTTGAATTGGGACAAGGAGATGCTAACCACACTCCCATCTTTGCTACAATTGCACTTGTCCTACTGTCAACTTCCTTCTCCACAACCACATTTACTTGCTAATAATATCAATGCTTCTTCCATCTCCATCCTTGATTTGTCTGGCAACTCTATTGCGCAGCATTCAGCTATCTTTTTAAGTTGGGTTTTCGGTCTTAAAACTTTGAAATCTCTTAATCTAATGGGTAATGATTTCCAAGGTTCCATCCCTAGAGAGCTGCAAAACATGAGTTCATTGAGGGAGCTGTACCTTGGTGATAACAGTTTTCACACCTCGATACCCAACTGGTTGTATGGTTATCATAGCCACCTTCACCTTAAGGTGCTCAGCCTTCCATATAATCACTTGTCAAGCTTTCAACCCCTCCAGAGTAGCAGTAGTAGTGTTAAGAACTTTTCATCCCTCTCTGTCCTTGATCTGATTGATAACCAGTTTCAAGGTCCCATTCCTGATGAGATTCAAAACATGACTTCCCTCCAGAAACTTGATTTGTCTTTCAACGAGTTCAGTTCTCCTATACCTGACTGGTTATATGGTTTGACCCGTCTTGAGCACCTCGACCTCAGTTACAATAACCTGGAAGGTAAAATTTCAAGTGCCATCGGGAACATGCCTTCTCTAATCTCTCTTGTCATGTTTCAACGGTTGGGAAGCAAATTAGAACTTGAAGGAGGGATTCCAAAGTCTTTCAAGAATAGTTGCAATTTGAGGAAACTCGATTTGTCAGGTGTGAAATTGAGGCAGGACATCAATCAAGTCTTTGAAATTTTGTCGTTGCCTGGATGCGTTTCAAATGGGCTGGAGGAGTTGGTTTTGGACAGCTGTCAACTATTTGGTGAGCTGGCTACCACAAATCAGCATTTCGGTCGGTTGATGTCCTTGAAAATTCTATCCCTTTCCGAGAACTCATTGAACGGAACTTTTCCTGTCGGTCTCGGAAGGCTTAAAAAATTGGAGGTATTATCTCTTAGTGGCAACTCATTAGCCGGTGACGTTTGGGAAGCTCACTTTGAGAATCTCAAAGATTTGCGGGGTTTTAATGCATCTGGGAACCAATTGAAGTTGAGTGTTAGTCCTAATTGGATTCCTCCTTTTGGTCACTTGCGTTATTTGGTGTTAGGATCTTGGCACATTGGACCTCAATTCCCCACGTGGCTTCGCTCACTCAAGTCTTTAGAATTTCTCGATCTGTCAAGCTCTGGTATTTCAAGTACCATTCCTCTTTGGTTTTGTAATCTCTCCTCCAACGTCGCCTATTTAAATCTCTCTCACAACCAAATCCATGGAGTGCTTCCAAGCACACTAGCTCAGTTTTTTTCTTCAGTCCCAATTTCTATTATAATGGACATGAGTTCGAATCGCTTCCATGGTCCGCTACCTTTTGTTTCTTCCAATTTTGAGGCGTTGGATCTTTCAAACAATTCATTCTCAGGTTCCATCTCAAAATTATTATGTCCTCCCAACACGCAGCAGTGGAAAGCAAATTTGCTTCGACATCTTAACTTGGGTCAAAATCTTTTATATGGGGAGATACCAAATTGTTTGGCAGCTTTCCCTGATTTGGTGGTCATTAACTTGAGCAACAACAAACTTAACGGTACCATTCCCGAATCCATTGGCACTTTAGATTCGCTAGAGTTGTTACACCTCCGCAACAACAGTTTATCAGGAGAACTTCCACTGTCACTTAACAAGTGTACACAATTGATCACAATTGACGTTGCCGAAAATGAACTGGTGGGAAACATTTCAAGCTTTGTTAGTGCAAGATCACTTTCGGGTATGAAAATTCTTACTTTGCATTCGAACAAGCTTAGTGGTCCAATTCCAGAGAAGCTTTGTCATGCGACATCTTTGCACATTTTGGACCTTGCAAATAATCTTTTCGATGGGACCATACCATCATGCTTTGGCAACTTTTCTGCAATGACCAAAATGAATGAATCTACTGGGGTCATTCAACCTACATATTCAGGTTTGGAATATTTAGAGACTGTGTTACTTCGAATGAAAGGGAATATTCTAGAGTACAGCACAAATCTTGGATTTGTTAGAAGCTTGGATCTTTCGAATAATAAATTGTATGGGAAGATTCCAGACGAAGTGACAAGCCTTTGTGCTCTGCTATCTTTGAATTTGTCACACAATGCTTTGAGCGGGGGAATCCCAAAGAATATTGGTTTCATGAAAGAACTAGAATCTATGGATCTTTCTGCGAACCAACTTTCCGGTGAGATTTCGCAGAGTATATCAAGCTTGACATCTCTTGAGCACTTGAACCTGTCCCAGAACAGATTGTCAGGAAGCATTCCTTCTGGCCCTCAAATACAAACCTTTGATGCTTCGAGTTTTGCTGGAAATGAACTTTGTGGGGATCCTCTTCCTAACCGCTGCAGTGTACCGAATGATGCAAATGGCGAAGGAGGTGAAGATGATGATGGAGATGGAATGATATGGTTTTATGTGAGCATGGCATTTGGATTTGTCGGGGGATTTTGGGGTTTTGTAGGTCCTTTGTTGCTTAACAGGCGCTGGAGGTTTGCATATTCCCTGTTCCTGGATAGATTGGGGAACAGAATCTGGTGGCAGTTATATAGGCTTGGTATGTTTTAAACTTCTTCTTGCTAAGAGACGTATTTGGTATTTAGAATAATGTATGTTTCTATTTCATATTAATCAGAGATTGTTGTGTTAATCAGAAGTGAATTATTATATTAGTCACAGATCCTTTTGCTTTTTCCTTCAAGTTGGTATCTTGAGAATGAAGATTGGTTAATGTATTGTGAATTTGGAAAATTTAGTTTGTTCCGTATTTTCTCCCAAAGTTGTTCGTTGATAGACTGAAAACTTATCAAAAAGACTGGAATTTAGAAATTGCCTAGAAATAATAATGTATTGTAGGAGAGTGTGTGGAAGGGGTTATGACTCAAACTTCAGTGCAGTATAAATGTAAATAGCAGACTCCATTAACTATACATTCAAACACAATGACTACTGCTACTACTAGGCTGCTTTCAACTCTGTCTCTATGGCTGTTTCTGGCAGTAGCTGTTGCTAATCTTGGCTTCTGCTATGCTACTACCGGCCTTACCAAACCAGGTGCATCCCAACTGAGAGGGAAGCTCTCCTGGAGTTCAAGAAACATCTCAAAGACCCATCAAACCGGCTCGCTACCTGGGCTGCTGCAGCAGATGATGATGACGATTGTTGCAGTTGGTATGGAGTTAGCTGCCATCATCATCATGACGACTCAACCGCACAATATGTCACTGGTCTCCTTCTCAGTAGTCTTTCACAATTTGAAAATGAAAATTCATGGTACGGCGACTTTGATGATTACATGAAGACGTTATTTGGAGGTAAAGTCAGTTCTGCTTGGCTGAGTTTGAAGCATTTAAGGTATTGGACCTAAGTTACAATGATTTTGGGGGGATCCGCATCCCCTCATTTCTTGGCTCAATGAGGAGTTTAAGATCCCTTAACCTCTTTAGAGCCGGATTTGAAGGAATGATTCCTCATGAACTAGGGAATCTCTCAAATCTCCACAATGATAATAGAGAATTTACAGTGGATGTCTGGCCTTTCTTCTCTCAAGTTTCTTGATTTGAGTGGTTTGAATCTCAACAAAGTCTTGAATTGGGACAAGGTGATGCTAACCAGTGTTTGATTAGTAACCACACTCCCATCTTTGCTACAATTGCACTCGTCCCATTGTAAACAGAATGTCATTTATGTGAAGTTCAATTGTCTTTCCATTCATACTAATGGCCATGTTAAACAGGAATTTCAGGAAGAAGGTAAAGTAGAGCAAACCCTCCCCTCCTCTTAAAAAATAGACTAACTAGGCAACCACCAAGAGACCAATATCAACACAAAAAACTTCACTCTAGCATACGCATCTACATTAAATCATTTCTGCAGATCTGTTATCTCCCACTGCACTACGAGACAACCACTCAGTTTTCTTTACGCATGAGCTCTCCTTATTGTTCTCATTCAAATTAACCCTACCATGGTCATGCAATAGTAATTAACGACGAAACAACACAAATCAAACTAAGAAACGAAGCTCAAACTAAGAACAATTAAGCGTTTAATCGAAAGGGAAACGTAAAAGGAAAGGGAAATTGAATTGTGACGATGAGCTGCTGAATTAGTTAGAAATAATGTTGCTGCTTACCTCGAAGGAGAAGTGGAAGTGACGATGAGTTTTGGAGGAGGAGGGAGCTCGGATTGAAGAAAAACGGCGGCGCCTAAATCAAAAGAAACGACGGCGAGTACGCCAACGAAGAAAGGAGAACGCTCGGCCGCTGCTACGATGGAGGCGAGGAATGGAAGAAAGCAGAATGCTGTTTCTTTTCTTGTCAAACCACCCTTCGCGTTTTTTTCTTTTTTACTTATTTATAAAACGATGAGTTGAAATTTCTAATGACAGTATTTTATTGAATTAATTATTTAAGTTATTGTTTAAAAAAGAAAAATTGAAATTCTTAAAAAATGAGATGAATTCCGAGGTATCTTTTTAATATTATAAAAGACAAAAATTTATTTGTCGAATTTTACAACGTTCGATAAATTTTGTCTTATCTATCTTATAAATATATCAAGATAAAATAAGACAATATCCGTTTTTTAGATTTTATAATAGTCTAATAGCATACATACACCATACTATACGATATACATTTTATGATACAATAAATACGTATACGAATTAAAGTAACTAAATATTAACATATAAAAAAGTAATTCATATGTTTAACAAAAAACTAATACACATCAAGCAATATGGAGTAAGTATAAGAATTAAAATCAAATACGACGTATGAACCTAACATATATTTAGGAAGAATTTTCAAATATATAAGATTATATCACTTAGATTTAGAGATTCAAAATTATCATCGAACAATATAATAGTTAATTATTTATACTCATGCAACATGTAATACATTAATACATATTAAATCCTAAACCTCTCAACAATTAAATCTAATAAATAATGATATTAAAATATAGATACCTTAAATCTAAATCATAATGTCCATTAGCTAATTTTTTTTATTGTAATCTAATTAGTAATTATATTTTTTAATAAAAATTGACATGATTTTTTGTTACAATAATATAATTCTCTTTTTATTAAGTAAAATACTGAACAATAATCATATATCCACAATATATTGTAATAACTATATATTAAAGCAATGATTAACGGTAATATTATTAGTGTGTCGTATTATTAATAATTAATCTTCTTAATTTATACATATAATTAATTAATAGACATGGCTATTATAATTTACAATAATGTACTATTTTCTAATTAAAATTTTCAATTTCTTATTATGATAAAACTTTTTTCCTCGTAATTCTTACATAAATTTCCTTCTTAATAATTTTTTCCTTTTAAAATTTTAAATAAACTTTTTTAATTAAGTTTAAAAGAAAATAAAAAGCAAAAAAGATTAAAAAATATCTATTTCTTACTACAGAGAAAATATTTCTTCCTCATAATAATTATTATATAATTTCCTTAATAAAATTTCTATTTAAAATCTTAAATAAAAGGAAAAAATGAGTTCTTTTAATTAAATGTTTAAAAAAATGGTTAAATTTTTCTATTTCTTAATATAGAGAAAATATTTGTCCTCATAATAAGTTGTATATAGTTTTCTTAATAAAATTTTCTATTTAAAATAACAAATAAAAAAAAATGATGACTTTTAATTAAATTTAAAAGAAAATAAATCTGAAAAAAAAAAGGGAGGAAAGGAGGTTCAAACCTCTAGCAAGAGGGAGACAAGCGAGCAGTTAACAACTAGACAAAAACTAAAATTTGATATCATAAATTAACCACTAGAACAAAGTTAAAATTTGATATCAATTTTTGTACATCCCATAAGAATAAAGATTGGTTACTATACTGTGAGTTTGAGAATAAAATTGGGTATATAGTCCGCTTGCCTCCGAAAATTATCTTATGACATTTCAGAAATTTAAAAAAAAAGCACGAAAAAACACAGTAATAATTCTTAAGAAAATTGACAAGGTTGAAAAATCAAAAAATAAGAATCGGGTAGGACAGAAAATTTCTCCCTTATAAGAATCACAATTAAAAAAAGTGATAATATTTTGAATAATTTTAACAAGTTACAAAAAAATTAAAAAACGGGGGAAATTTTGAAAATTGAAAAAAATCAAGAAAAAACAGGAAACATGTCAAAAATTATAATTGTAATAAGTTAAGTTTGACTCATATGTTAACTGTATTATGTTTATTTATATATTGTACTATCATTTCTTTGGGAAATTAGGATTAAAGGTAGCCTTAATTACCGTCATTAATATATTTTTATCATTAAATGTAGAGACCCAATTGGTTTTCCCGGACTGTCCCAATCGCAGCCAAACATTAACAAGCCACAAAACTCATCCGAATCCGATCCAACCCCAAATAACTGAACAAGAACATGACGCCACGTTTTCTTTTTCCTGCTTAGAAAAGAAAGTTTTCTTTTCCAATTAAAATTAAGAAAAGAAAATTGATCCAATTTAGATGTTCTCATTTCATTCTCATCCCTCACCTCATCTCATGCGCATCATCCATTTGCGCACCCACGAAAGGTTGCAACTTTCCTAAAGGCAAACAACACTCAACCCAACCCATCATTGCATTTCCTACCAGGGAATTTCCACGTGACACCTCACAATTTCTCTCTTTTTGAAGGAATGCTTTATAACAAAAAAAAGTTTTTCAACTTTCTACCCTTCTTTGGAATTCAGATCCACCGCTGAAGATGCCATACTTGTGCTGCTAGGTGAGTAATTGACCCTTCTGCAAATATATGGGGGAATCATGAAAGTTTGGATCTTTATGCAATGTAGTTGATTGTTAGTGTGTTTGTGCAGTACTTAAATTCTGCATTTTTTTGCTAATTTTTTTTGTTTTTCTGGGAGTTCTGGGGTTAATCACAGGCTTATCTGGTGTTTTTAGGGATTGGGGTGTCGTTTGGTACTTATAAATCTGCTAAAGTTGGAGTCTTTTTGAACAACCGTGTATTGTGCAAGGAATGCTAACTTAACTGGTAAGGGATAAGATCAGTTCTAAAGCGGTGGGGAGAGCGCTTACGTGAGGGAATTGGTTAACTGAGCCGCTTAATAGGTTATTGTATTTGGTTGGAAGCCAACTTTGGAGGTTTCTTGGTCAGTCCTTGCCATTCAATTTGACTTTTTCATCTTTTTCTGCTCTGCTTTTATTGAATTGTATTGAATTGAACTGTCAAGAAAATACGTATATATCTGGGTTTTATGCTCGTGATCTTGTTTTGTTCCTTTCAACTGGCTTGAATAGCAAAAGAGAGAGGGTGAGTATTGTTTAATATTTGTAGAATCTATTCCTTTTCTGGTTAGTGTGTAGATAATTTAAGTTGATGGGTGGAAAAAGTTCGAGAGAGGATAGTTGGAGGTCAGATTCTTCTTCCTGGGGCGGCCTACCTCAAGGATATCCAGAATCATCGACTTCCTGGGGCGGTGTACCTCAAGGATATCCGGAATCATCATCTTATAATAAAGAAAGCTATGGTTACGCATCTCCCCCAGAAACGCAACAGCAGCATTATCCTGTACCTCAAAACTATGGTGGTGATAGAAGAAGGCTTGATAGGAGGTGGTCAAGAATTGCTGATGATTACAAATCCTTAGATCAGGTATGATAAATTGTTAGGAAAAGAATTCATTCTTTTATGGCAATATTTATTGCTTTTAACATTGTAAAGATGGTATTTATTTCTAGGTAACTGAAGCTCTTGCGCGTGCTGGCCTTGAATCTTCAAATCTCATAGTTGGCATTGATTTTACAAAGAGCAACGAGTGGACAGGTAGATCTTTTTTGCCCTTACTTAAAGTTGCTTAAAATATATGCTACGAGCCATTGTGGAATCATGCATGTAAGTGTGACTTCTATGAATAGGTAAACAATCATTCAACAGGAAAAGCTTACATCACATTGGAGAAGGGTTTAATCCCTATGAACAAGCAATTTCCATTATTGGAAAGACTTTAGCTGCATTCGATGAAGATAATCTGATTCCTTGTTTCGGTTTTGGGGATGGTAGGTTCTGGTAACTCAGCTGGTTGTTCAGAATTAAATTGGCTATTCTTAACAGACATTTCTTCTTTTGGTAGCATCAACTCATGATCAAGATGTCTTCAGTTTCTATCCTGAAGATAGATATTGTAACGGATTTGAAGAAGTTTTAAGCCGGTATAGGGAAATTGTACCCCATTTACGACTGGCAGGTTTGAAACATAATCCTACTATTGTTTCTAATCTTCAAAGATATCTGCTCGATTTTATAGTTTATTTTTATTTCTATTATGTGGTAGGACCAACATCGTTTGCGCCTGTCATTGAGATGGCAACCACCATTGTGGAGCAAAGTGGTGGCCAATACCATGTACTTTTGATAATTGCGGATGGGCAGGTACGTTGCATTTGTTTCAGATATAATGTTAGTTCAAAGACAACGAAGGGGCAAACATGTGGAATTCTTTTGTCCTCTTAAAGTATTATGTATCCTGGACATTTAGTATACTGGTGGTTAATCTCAGGTCACCAGAAGTGTTGATACTGAGCGAGGCCGATTGAGTCCACAAGAGCAGAAGACTGTTGAAGCAATTGTACAGGCGAGGTAAAAGTTTTGCATGACTTCCTTTCTCTTGGCATTATTGTTACTCTTTTTTCTTGTTATTTGCTAATGCCTGTTATCTGGTACAGCAAGCTTCCATTATCCATTGTATTAGTTGGGGTTGGAGATGGGCCATGGGACATGATGAAGGAGTTCGATGATAACATTCCTGCTAGAGAATTTGATAATTTTCAGGTAGGTGTTTGAGATAATTGCTGAATGTCATTCCTAGTTTCTCATACAGCTGCTTTTAATGAGGTTTTGAAAATATTGTCATTTGAGTTGCTTTTAATGGTAATTTTGTTGTGTAGTTTGTTAATTTCACGGAAATCATGTCAAAGAATGTGGACATATCACGTAAGGAGACAGAGTTTGCACTTGCTGCTCTGATGGAAATTCCACCCCAGTATAAAGCAACAATAGAACTTAATTTACTGGGGTAATAAAACCTTCCTTTCAATTACTTGTTTATATAGTTTGTTAATTACTCCGAGAGTTCATTTTTTAAAACATTGTCAATGATCTTATTTCACAGTCATCGGAAGGGTAATGTTGCCGAGAGGATTCCCCTCCCTCCACCTGTATATGGTGCAACCTCTTCTGCTACCTCTAAGCCTTCTCGATCTACTAGTTTCAGTCCAAGTGTTCCTTCTTACCAGGCAGACAGTCGACCAATCATTTCTGCTCCACCTGCTCCACCTTCCACAAGTTCAACTGACGATAATCAGGTTAGTATTCTTTTAAAAACCTATCATTTATTTAACTAATCCCTTAAGTATTTGAGTTCATACCGTGGAGTGCCATGTGGTGCAACACAATAGTGGGAATACGAATGTGGAGTTTCGTTGAAAACACAGCTCTCTGGTTGTTGTACAGCTTTGCTGCATCTGTCTCAGTAACACAAAGAACATGGCTTTTGGTTGCGGGCACCAGGTAGATTTATCGTGTTTTACCCCGTATCTTGTATATTAGGGGTATATTAAGAGAGTGCTTTCTGATTTGATATATGCTCTGCTTCTGTCCTGCAGACATGTTGTGAATGTGGAGAAAGTCTTCAGAGTTGTCCCATCTGCCGAAGTCCGATCCAAACGAGAATCAAACTCTACTAATCAACAATTCAATTTGATTCATTTTTTTGTTCTTTATTTCTTTTGGTTATTCTCTAATTTGTTGTTGAAATGCTGCAACTTTAGATGCCTGATGTGGATATAAAGAAATGAAATATTTTCCGTTTGTATATTCGAAAAGTTCTGGTAGCGTCGTTCAATTGCAGCCTTGTGTATCTGCTGGGTTCCGTGTTTTGTTGAATTATGTATATGGTAGCTGTTAGGGAAACGTCATTTGTCGGCTTGAAAACTTTTGCTAACAATTACAGTGACTCAATTTCTTAAATTTCCATATAGTACCATGGTAATTAATCTTCATCCAATGGTTCGTTTCCTACATTTAAGGTTGCAACAACTTCATGGTCCATGATAATAACATTGAAATTGATTTATGAACCAAAAACCCAAAGCTTTTGTTTCTCTTTGCTTCTTTTTTCCCTTGATTTTAAGTAGTCAATGACTTCGTTTTAGAGCTACTAAGCGTATAGCTAGGTACCTAACTGCTTGTTTTGAAATACCAGCAAAATGGTTAGAGCTACTAAGCGTATAACTTCGGTTGTAGTCTGTTGGTGGCGAAGTATCAGCAGCAAGACTTGTATTCGAGCTTGACAGAATGGTTGTCTTCATCCTGGTTTTCTACTAGAGATCTGTTAACAGCAAGTGGTATATATTGACAGATTTTACACAAACATTCAGTGTCACGTCATGCATGAGTTTCTAACCAAAAGTAGCTTAACCTGTAGTGTGATATTTAATTAAATATGAAATCGGAATTCAATTGCCAACCTGATCAGCTGTGCATATTTAATGCACCCATATTTTTCATCACCTAACTTCTGAAACTAGACCATAGAAAAACAGCAAGCTAAGACCCAATTCTTCCATCACAAACTACTAATCTTGGTCATCTTCATCTCCTCCCTCAAAATCACCAATTCTGCAGTCAAATGTTTTCATACCAGAAACTGAAAAATGAAGGGTTTCTTGATGAAGATGGTGATGATGTTGCGGAAATTAGAGAGAGGAGGATGCCTATTGTTAGATCAAGAAGCTGGTGCAAATTCAAGAAAGTGCCTGTAAGAAGAAGATGGAAGAGATTCAGGCTTAAAGTTCCAAACTTGAGGAAGTTCTTGAGGAGGAGGATTAAATTGGTGTCTTCAATTAGGTTTTCATATAGTAAAGTGGTGAAGAGGTTCAAGGATGGTCAAGGTCATTTCAATGATCTGTTTGCTGGGAATTATCTGTTCATGCAGGTCAATCCTACTCCACTCAAGTATTATCATGAGAAATCTAACTATAATCATGGCTCTACTGCCCTTAAAGTTAAAGGCTACCCTTCAGCTAATTACCCTCTACCAAGAATTGCTTAATGGCATCCCCTCCTCTCTCTTTTCTTATTAATAATAGCTTAATCTCTTTGTAATGAAGTGTATAACTTGTAAGCTTGTTGTTAATACATTTCATGAAATTGAAATTTCTTGTTGCAGCTAATAGTATACGGAACCAGTTGTATTTTCTTAATCTGATGTGTGATTGACATAGAAATTGTGAGAGTTAGAACTCCTTGATTTTGCAGTGCTTAAGAAACAGTCATGTAAGAAAACCCAGACTGGTGGTTCTAATTACTGGTTGATATTCGATTAGTTTTCTCGGTTTTTATTTCCAGTAGAAGACTAATCTCGTTCAAGTATTAATCGGCTATGATTATGTTCTAAAGGGGTGATTTTTCTCAACATGATTTCACTATTTTCAAGACTTTAAATCTGAAACTAAAATTAATTAAGGGTAGACAAATTCATGATCTTTTTTGTTCACATGAAGCTTACTTGGTGTTTATGGAAAACAAGACTCTCAAGTCTTGAAGAGTCCACATCCATCCTAACAAGGACTTATCCGAATTAATAATGATGACGTGATTGTTTTCTCCATGGATGCAAAAATTAAAAAAACATAAAATATGTTGTGTTGGTTAGGTGCTGAAGAAGTAGGGATGATGCTTGAAAGAATAATGTCCGAGTACAAATATCTTCCGTATCGGCACCCGTATTCATACGATGTAGGTGAAATAAAGAAAGTTTTAATCGCTTTCTTAATATAAAAAAAAACATGAAAATCTCTTTTTAAAATTGATAACTAGATCAATCAATAGCAATATTTTTATTACTAAATGGAAATAGATTAATTAATTAGTTTGTTATTATTATTATGACTTATTAGTACTTTTTACATAAGTATAATAATTAATAATTTCTTTTTGTAAAATAGAAAATTGAATTTCATTTTCACTCAATATAGCATTTACTTGAAGAATCCTATGGCTTTTCTTGAACCATCTATTTTCATTTTCATTTTCAATTTCAATTTCAAGTCAACCATTGTGAATTGGGATCAATATTGTTAACTAACTAGAGGTAGAGAAGGCCCATGCTTGTTCAGCCCACGATTCCGGGTTTATCAAGCAGCCCAAAATATAAAACGACACCATTGCGGTTTAGATAACTGTACAGCAGCTGACACAGCTGAAAAAACCAAAACCAAAACCAAAAATCAATCAAATCAAAACCCAAAACTTCACTAATTCGAGGTACTGAATTCCGCTCTCATTTTCAGTTCATTAATGTATGTATGCCCATCAAGTCTTTTTATTGAAAAACCTCACATCTTTTTTTGTTTTTGCTTATGCAGGCCATCAAAGATCACAACTTTACAATCTCGGTCGCCGCTGGTTCTCAACTGCGGCAAACACTCAATAGTATGACAAGCGAAACTGCGCAAACAATCTTGATGAATACAACACTGTTGTCACCTCTCTCACAGCTCAACGGAGCTGAGTGCGTGCCCACTAAAGACTGTGTCTTTCCAGCTTTGTGTGTTTGTTTTTGGAGAGGAAGTTATGTTTTGTTCCATTTTTTTGGGAGTTTTTTGTAGGCATTTTTTGTTGAGGGACGTGTTTGATGACATGATGTTAGATGGAGTGCAACCAAGCAGGGATACATTTCATTCCTTGATTGTGGGGACTATGAAAGGGGCGCGCTTGCAAGACGCCTTCTTTTTTAGAGATCAAATGACGGCAATGGGATTGGTTCCTGATGTATGTTTCTGTTCTTTACTTCCTTCAGTGTAAATACAGATCGCTTGATTGGGTGGGATTCAATTAGATTGCATTGGCAGAATTGAGTGTGCTTAGAGTTCACTTTTTTGAATGTTCTGTTCAGTCGTAGAAGCTGTTTGAATTCCAGTATTATCTTACTCGCAATATAAGGGCTATATTTGACCAAATATTCTTCTGCGTGAGCTGTGTTAAGTCCAAAACATGATCAATTCTTGCTGTGATTAGTTCTGGAATGCGTATCTTCTTTTTATCTTACAGTTGAAATTCCACAAAGAAATGACTATGTAATGTCTTGAGGTCGGAAGAGGATAGTATGCTTTCTTATATTTGTATTTTGACTCTGTGTAGAGGATTGAGTTTCGATTAAATTAAAGTGACAATAACATTAGAGTAGGAACAGCACATGTATCTCACTCTGTTTAAAACGTGAACCAAACGTGACTATAGTAAGCTTTATTGTTTTTCGTTTGTTTTTGTTAGAAAAGTTAGAAATAAATTGTGACCAGAAGACATTGGTAGATATTCTGGTGTAGGTTTAGTCTTTTTAACTGGGATGCAATGTAATTAGCTAAATAAAGATAATAATTGATTTTTTTTTGGTCATTTTCTTTATTTTTATTGGTTGTGAAGTTTTTTCATGGTGTTTCATCAGGTATAGTGATCATTTACTGGCCTCAATTTTTTTCCTACTATTTTTTTGTAACTTCTTCAGTTGTGCACATTTATTCTAGGTTGCTTTGTACAACTTCTTGATCTCAGTGTGTGGGAAATGCAAGAATTCTGAGCAGGCAATGCTGGTATGTTTCTACTATTATTTTATGCAACTAATTTGTGATTGGGATATTTCCTTTAGATGGTTTGCTGTCCATCTTTGATCCGTGAGTTTAACGCTTCAAATATTTCTACTCTCTTTTAATTGAAGATTTTGGAAGAAATGAAGAACTTTGAAGTGAAGCCAAACGGACAAACCTATATTTGCCTACTTAATGCATGTGCAGCTGCTGGTCGATTAGATCGAGTGTATGCTATCTCTTCCATGGCCTTACTCTGTCCTTTTTCATTCCAATGGCTATGCTTGGATTCATCAGTCTGATCAGCACTTGGTCCAGTGTTCAAATATCAGCATAGGCCTCGTGTTGTCATTGGCTCTACTGTGTTAGAAGTATAATTGGGCAAAACTGTTTAATATGGTGAATGTGTCAACTAAAGTGATCCAAGTTGTACAGTTTTAATGCAATATTTGAGGAGTAATGATACAATATTGACTGCCCGTTAGCCACCCATGTGCAGCTAGGGAGCCGAGTCATCTCCAATCTCATAGACACTGTTTTGACACTTCGTTACTAAGCCACATGACATGCGTTGAGCCAATCTATATTTTCCTATGAAGTGGTCTGTATCAGCAAGTTTATCTAATCAGCGCTGCATTTTAAACGGTTACAGCTATGCTATTGTTCGTGATATGACCGCAGCTGGTGCTGGTTTGAACAAGTTTTGCTATGCAGGACTTATAACTGCACATATCAACAAGACGCCTATGCCAGAAGATACTCCTGCCAAAGTAATTATTACTAATTTCTTTTTTATTTCTTTTCAAACTTTAAAACTTTGTCTAATACTTCTTTTGGTGGTAGATTATTGAATTTGTCCAGAAATCAAACGAGTGGTCATCAATTGAGTCATCAACTAACAATGCTGAAAACGTGATGGTGGGTGTTTCTGAAGAGGAATTGTAAAATTTACCAACTGCTGAATATATTCACCGGCGTGGAGGGTTTTTGAGTAGGCAACTGACTATCTACCATGTTGCAGTTCATGCTTGTGCAAACCTGAAGAATGTAGAGGTATTATGTAACATCTACAGATATCTATAATTTCATGGGCCATGAATTTGTCGACCAATTTTTACCAACTTTTTAACTGGTTATCGTTTCATTTAATTAGTCTTCTGTTGATGTTTATGTGATACTTCTTTTGTTATGGTAGGCTATGGAAACTATTTTGGAGATGCTGGAAAAGGGTGAAAATTACCCTGATGCCTTTACTTTGATGCAAGTTATCAGGTATATTATGTTGATAATTGGCATTTAAAGTCAGCATAGAAGTCAGAATCCATTACACATTTTGACAGATATAAATGCCTTGTGGACTACCCAAAGCTATGTGACTCTAGATCTCATTACAAGTTCATGTATATTTGATATATATGTGTGCAAATAGAGCTGCAATGGTTATGTGTGCAATGGACAGTACGGAAAATGTAATTGACTTTGATATGCTTCAGATTTTAATTTGTTTAAATGAAAATGAAATTGCATAGCATGAAAATATAATTGCAGAATGAATGTGAAATACATCAAATTGCCTTTTGATTTGTTTTGCAGGTGCTATCTACATGCTGGAGACCTTGATCGGGCTCATAAAGTTTTTCTAGACTACATGAATTCCGGGAAGCCTCCAATGGTAGAACTATATGTGGTGAGTTTGGCACCACAGATCTGTCATGTTATACTATTATATTATTTTTACCACATCCCATAAGTGGAAGTTCCTTTTTACAGAACTATATTGTCATTTTGGTTTAATCCTTGGATTACTCTATCACTGATATTATGGGTATTTAAGCTGCGTCTCTTTAAGGTGGCAAAATATAGATTTATTTATTTATTATATTCCTCTTGATGAGAACACTCTTAAAGATGCTTCAGCCTCTATACTTTGACTGAATGTTGTATGCAAAATGAACTGTGCAAGAAATCAAGATTGGAAGGATTGCAGTCATTTAAACTATCTTTGTAAGGGATTCAGTTCTACGCATTTTAGGTTAAAATAATTTAAAACTAGTTGAAGTGCCCAAAAAATGTGTTAACAGTGGTTCTTTTTTCCCATTATTTGTGCCTCCATTGTTCCTTACTTTGGCATTTTCTACTTTTGTCTGCTTTTATAGTGTTCTGCTTAATTTATTTGCTATTACAATGTCTGAGAGATTATTATGCTCATGTTATCCGTAAATTGTTTGAATTTCTGTGTTTGTAGACACTGGTAGAAGGAGCCATGATTGGGTATACTCCCAAGGGAATGCAACTTGCTTGTGAAGCACTGGTATGGTTGATCATGGGTCTTTGTTGCTTCCGTGGTCTATAATCCTAGCAGTCATTCTTATTGGAATTCTGGTATATAGTTTTGTCTCTCATCATGTGAGTTATTTTGAACAATGCAGCTAAATATGGATGCCCCAAAAAATTTCTTGAGCCCCAAAATGGGAAGCGATCTTCTCCTTATAGCAGCTGGTGAAACGGTGAGAAAATGATTGAACACTTTGCGCCAGATAGCACTTTCATAATTATGTTCTTAGAACTTCTATAGATGAATATTTTTCACCTGAACTACCATATTGCCTTGCAGGAGGGTGGCTATGCAACTGCAAATTATATATGGGACCTGATGCAAAACCGTAGAGCACCACTTTCACTCCCTGCTGTGGAAGCATATTATAATGGTTTAAACGTGAGTCTTCTTTCCCCCGTAATGCATTTTAGTGATTGTAGATTGGCCACAAGTATGCCTAAACTTTCTTACATGCCCTTTTCATGGGCGTAGATTTCATGGAATTGGTCCTCGTTCTTAACATTGCTTTGTTCCCTATAACAGTATATATACTGCAGATGTGCATCCATGAAGCTGACCTATCTTAAGTCATTTAATTCTGGATGGTAGTGATTTTAGTTAGTAAAACTTAAGTTGAATACTCTGCTGACCCGAGCACCATCTCTAATTATAGCCTTCAAGTGTTCTCTTCTTACTTCACATCAAGATTCATGTAGCATGAGTATTGCGATGTGCCTTTTTTGCCCACAAAAGATGTTTTTGGAGTTTAGTCTTTTGTCGCCTTTGACTATTGTCCTATCAAGCTAATCAAAGGCTGAAGAATCTACAGTGACAGTGAGAGTTGTAGAGAGAGAACTTGTAAAAATTGTAGAAAACTTTCCTTATATGTAGGCTATGTTTTTATTTGGGATTTTTTTTGAAGGTTATTGTTGCACTGTAGCTAGTACTAACTACTTTTTCCTTACACTTCGCCCATTTGTAATGAAAACGCAGGGATTCAACATACCTGAAGATGATCCAAGATTGTTGTTAGTGTCACGTGCTTACGACAACCTTCGCATCAGACCGAGAGGTGGACCTGGACCTAGACCAGCACAGTCTCTGACAGGAGCTGGTAACTGATGATATGACACAGCAGAACTTATTTTCTTGTATGAATATTACATTGTTGTTTTGTAGCCAGCAATCCCTGTCCAAGTAGAAATATATAAATTCAGAGAGCCATTAGCAAGAATCTTCCACCAAATATGTGATGCCCGTATAGATTGGTGTTTAGCTCTCTTCATAACTTTCACAGGTTTTGAGGTATTCAGATTGACTTGATACATTCCATTCCATTCCATATTCAATCATCTATGGCAATATTTGGAGTTAAAATTAAAATATTTGAATTTCATCTCTATTTATTTAAAAAAAAAAAACAGTATTAACATTTTTATTACAGTATATATATTTTTATTTAAATGGGTACTTTTTTGTCATTATTTTAATTTAGTATTTATTTATTTAAATAAAACATAGTATAATAAAGAAAGAACAAAAGAAACTTCGATTTTATAAATTAGTAAAAATGTTACTATTATTAATAAATTACTTTCTCTAATACTTTTTTATAAATTAGTAAAAATGTTACTATTAGCAATCCCTACCTGAATAGGGAACCATAGAGGACTCTTACGGCAAGAGTTTATATTAGTCGAGCAAAAAAAAAAACCCTCCATATCGAGTGATATATTAACAAATAAAATAGAAAAAAGAAGTAGATGGAATAGAAGTCGTTATGGAGCGGTCCTTAATTGTTAGGTAACGAACATCATATACAAACTCACGTGTCAACGTAGGTAGCAAATTCATGTTAAAGAAAATGGGGCCAAATTCTAATGCATTATAGTATTTTACAAGTTAAAATGGTTCATTTAGTATTAATCGTCAATCGACATAAAAGATCAATTCTTTATATCATCATCCAACAGCTAAGCAATATATTAATTAAAATTATATTATTAAAAACAATTGAGTTTGGTATTGAATGTATGGTTGGACACATCTCCCAAACGTAGCCTAAGCCAATGTCCACGTGGCCAACCATCTATCCGTCGCTCCAACCTACCACTCCACTGTACTTAAACCCCACGTCCTGGCATATATATATTACAAACCCTTCCTTCCATTTCGTTCTCTTCTACACACAACAACAACAACAACAACAACAACAACAAAAAGAAAAAAACTTTTTGTTTCGAGAGAAGAAAAGAAATGGCATCATCACCAGCAGTTTCCCCAAAGATTGAGGAGATCAGAAATGCACAGAGAGCAAAGGGACCTGCTTCCATCTTAGCCATTGGAACGGCCACGCCACCAAACTGTGTCACTCAAGCTGACTATCCTGATTACTACTTCAAAATCACCAACAGTGAACACATGACTGAGCTCAAAGAGAAATTCCAGCGCATGTGTAAGTTTCTTTTTCATTTCTTGCTAATTCTTAATTTTTTCCATTTTCATTTTGATTTGTCACATGCTCTAATTGTTGTTTGATATGGTTTGTTTGGTTTCTTTTCTTGCAATGGTGCAATTAGTGGAAGATATCGTTGCTCGCCAAATATGGATTGAATTAGTACATTTCTGTCTATTTTTAGCAATTTTTTAGCATTAAACTACGAACAACAAAATGGGTCTTAATTATTGACAAGATTTTACTAGGACTATCATTGTCAATTTGGTTGAATTATTAATGCACAATAATTGTCACAATCTTTCCATGAATAGTTTATGCATTTTGTAGTACTGTTATGATCTTGTTTAATTATCAAATCCTAAATCTTTTCATCAGCCACCATATACATATTAGTTTTTAATTGCTGATGTTATGAAATTACAGATCCGATTTCCCATATCTAACTGCAATTAAACAATTAATCAAATAGGTTGTTCTTGTTAATCACACTCTTTACCTTGCACAGGTGACAAGTCCATGATCAAGAAACGTTACATGCACTTGACTGAGGAATTCTTGAAAGAAAACCCCAACATGTGTGCATACATGGCCCCATCCCTTGATGTTCGCCAGGACATTGTTGTGGTTGAAGTACCAAAACTAGGCAAAGAAGCTGCAACAAAAGCAATCAAGCAATGGGGACAACCTAAATCCAAGATCACACATGTTGTGTTCTGCACAACTTCAGGTGTAGACATGCCTGGAGCAGACTATCAGCTCACCAAGCTCCTCGGTCTCCGCCCGTCAGTGAAAAGATTGATGATGTACCAACAGGGTTGTTTCGCTGGTGGGACCGTGCTTCGATTGGCGAAAGATTTGGCGGAGAACAACAGAGGAGCTAGAGTTCTTGTTGTGTGTTCTGAGATCACTGCTGTTACCTTCAGGGGACCTTCTGATAGTCATTTGGATTCGATGGTTGGTCAGGCGCTCTTTGGAGACGGTGCTGCTGCTGTCATTATTGGTGCTGATGCTGATCTTAGTGTGGAGAGACCACTTTTCCATCTTGTATCAGCTGCACAGACAATCCTGCCTGATTCTGAAGGTGCGATTGATGGACATTTGCGTGAAGTGGGGTTAACATTCCATTTGCTGAAAGATGTACCCGGGTTGATCTCTAAGAACATTGAGAAATCCCTGGTTGAGGCATTCAATCCGATCGGGATTAAAGACTGGAACTCGATATTCTGGATCGCGCACCCTGGTGGACCTGCGATTCTCGATCAGGTTGAGGCAAAATTGGGGCTGAAAGAGGAGAAAATGAGAGCAACTAGGCATGTTTTGAGCGAGTACGGGAACATGTCTAGTGCTTGTGTTCTGTTTATCTTGGATGAGATGAGGAGGAAGTCTGCTGAAGAAGGGAAGGCAACTACTGGTGAAGGGCTGGATTGGGGTGTCCTGTTCGGGTTCGGACCGGGACTTACTGTTGAAACTATTGTGTTGCACAGTGTACCTACTGAGGTAACACACTGATGATGGATTGATGATTGATGATTGATCTTTGGGTTTTAGCTGTTATCTGTTCCACTTCTGTGTTTTGATTAAGTTTTATCTATACTATGATGATTATATATTTTGTAATAGTACAAAATGCTGGAATGCATTTAGATTTCAATAAGACTGTTAGGGGAGAAAGCAAAAATGTTACTATTTGTAAGGTTTCTGGATAATTTTGAACAGTTATGTTCTTCTTTTTATGTGTAGTGCAATAGATGTGTGAACAATGCAAGAGTAGGTAATGTAGTGTTGGTTGACTGATTCCACTTCCCATTATCATGTGCTTGATTGTGATTCAATGCTCGATCTTTCTTTTCGTGCAATCATCCAAGCATTTTCTTTACATTTTTAGACTAATCATATTGGAATAAACCATACTGGTCAAATTCTCTTAACCCGTAAGTAGGATTGTCCATAGTCCAGTTTAGTTCGGTTTTATTTGTTTCAGTCCAGCTACGGCTCTAACATATTAATATAAATATTAAAAATAAATATCTATTATTAATATTAAAAATAAAGTATTAAAAATACTTTTTAATCAATTTTTCTATTTTTCAATTTCTATCTATTTTTCTAATTTACATATCATTATAAATATTATTTTGTATATAAAAATAAAATATAGACACACGGTCCGGTTTTATACAGTTCTGATTTCAGTTACCGGGTCTCAAATTTATGGAACGAAATATTTTGGGTTTACATTTTTTGGAACCAAAATTGAACCAGTTTATTATTAGTTCCATTTCATTTCAAAATTGACTGATTCCTGTTCAGGTTTTATCTTATCCGGATCTTGGACAGTCCTAAAAATCAGTTATGATAAATTAAATTATACTTATTTTGTACTAAAATTATCTTATATGTAATTTTATTTATTTACTCAGATTATAATTGATCATGAATTATTTTGTTATTTATTGTAACCTCATTCGTCCTTAATCTAATTTAATTTAAAGAAAAAACTCATCCGACTCGTTTATCATCCTTCCCCCACCGACGCCGTTTATCACCCTTCCCTAACCCTTCGCAGTTCTTTTCCTCACCCGGGTAACCTCAAAACAACAGCAGCAGAGCAGGAGCAACCTCCCTCCTCCTCCTCTTAGCAGCTCCAGTGACTCCATATTTGAAGAGAGTTTGGTAGATAGCGGAAACAGCAGAAGCAGAGCAGAGAACTTCCCCTCCCTCCACTCAATCACTATTCACGCTCGTTTTTTTGCTTCAGTCGCCATTGTTAACCATCTTCAGGTACGCCCATCTGTATGTTAAACACTTTAAGAACATTGCTTTATACTTATGCAATACAAGATTTTCGTCTTTTTTATTGATTTAGGAATCATATGGTGGTTTTTTGCCACTTGGGTGGATTTTTGTCATCTGTGTACTTGATTAATAATTGTTAGTGGAGTCATGTGGATTGAAGGGTAGTCAAGGTGTTATACTGAGAAAAAGATTGATAATCTTTTAGCTGCTCGTGTGCGTGTGTATTTGGATTATTTCGCCTTATTTCTGTGGAAGAATGATTGTGGTGTTTTCCAAGCTTCATTTCAGTTATATTGGAAGAAAAAGTTTAAAGTTTTTACAGGGTGATTAGTGAAATTTTAGAAGATTTATTCCGGATGGTCATTACTCTCATTTTGTGTTCTGCAGAAAGTTTGAATTTTTTACGTTGTGCTTTTTCCGAAATGGTTGAGGAAGAGTATGAGGTTAATGAAACAAGCTCGCAAGAAGGAAATCCAACGTCCGTTGGGGATTCAGAGAAAAGACTGAAAAAGAAAAAGAAAAAGCAACTACAGCGAATTTTGAAGGATGAACAAGGGGCTGATGGAGGTGGACCTTCGGGTAAGAAGGTGGAAAGTGGGATAAAGAAGAAAATAAAGAAAACTTTGATGGAAACCACTATAGGTGAGGAAAGTAGAAAGGATAGCAATGTAGATAGCGCTAAAAAGGGAAAGAAGAAAAGAAAAGGACCATTATCGGAGGAAACTGCTGTAGCAGAGGAAGATGAAGAGGATAATACAGTAGCTTCTCTAAAGGCGGGGAGTCCAAATGCTGAAAATGAAGAGGAGGAACAATTGTTAGAGGTCATGAGTGAGGATAAGGGATTGGGAGAGGAAAATACTGAACCTGATGCTGAAAGAGTAAAGAGTTTGAGAAAAAAGATGAAGAAACAGCTACTAAAGGAAGCAGCTACTGCTGATAACTGTGGGGTTTGCTATTTGAGCCGCATTCCTCCCCGTATGGATTATAGGACAATTCGCCTTAATCTCTCTAATTATGGAGAAATAAAAAGGATCTATCTTGCACCTGAAGGTGATTCATAAATAATTCTTAACTTCTTCCTTTTTACTTCTTTTTTATTGTACTGACAATTGTACTGAAGCTATATGGGCATGTCAATTTCCACTGTAGATTCTACTTCTCAAGTACATCACAAAAAGGAAAAAAGAGCTCGCAAATATAACTTTCAAGTGTTCTCTGAAGGGTATGTCTGTTCAAGACAAATTTCTCTTAAATTTTTTGACCAAGATTCATACAGAGCTTGCATAACTAAATACTAGGGCCCTTGCTTGTTTGAAATACCTGTTTTCCCATTTTGTCTAGCAGAAAACCATCCATGAGATTATATGCTCGGAGTTTAACTTGTCCTGCCTCTGGCTGATGCATTATAGTCTGATGGCAACTATTAACCAAATGGTTCTTTTTGTCTGCACCCTGCAGTTGGGTTGAGTTTGCCGATAAAAGAGTTGCAAAAAAGGTTGCGAACATGTTAAATGGTGAACCGATAGGTATGTAATTCAGGTGTGAATGTGAAGTAGGTTGTTTTCCTTCTAATGCGTGTAGAGTATACGTTGGGCTATTGGTACTTGAACTTGTGTGGTAATCTCATGTAGAACTGGGATGATTGTTCAAATAAATATAGAAACCAGTGGACCTGTTTTTTTTTCCACGTTATTATTTTCCATTAGGTTATGTGAATTTTACCTCTATCCTTTCTTGTTGTAAGACGAACAACTTGGCTTTGCTTATGCATTTACAGTTTCTTGAGTTGGTAATGTGAACTATGCTTACTTCTTGTTATCACCTTTTGGTCTTTCATTTTTCTTATTTGGATTTTTCATGTTTAGGTGGCAGGAAGAGGTCGCAGTTCTATTATGATATTTGGAATATCAAGTATTTAAGTAAATTCAAATGGGATGATCTTACAGAAGAAACTGGTATAGAACTCGTTTCTGTTGTGTTACTTTTCATTTTGCATAGCAGCTCATTAAATGCCTTAACATCCTGAGTGTTTCTACTGCAGCTTACAAGAGAGCTGCTCGAGAGCAGAGATTGGCTTTGGAATTGTCTGCTGCAAAAAGGGAGCGGGATTTTGTTTTGGATAAATTTGATCGAGCACGTGCTGTAACTGCAATAGAGGAACGAATGAAGAAGGTAAACATAGCATATAAAGCTCTACATAAAGCCTGATTACTCCTTGTATTTCCATTTGATAATCTATTCTTATTCTTTTAGAATACATATAAGTTCTATATTCGACACTCTGGTTGAAAGAACTGAGTTGGACATGGTAGGTCTAGTTAGGCCCCTAAACTCCAATTCAAGGATTTAGGGCTGATTGTCATCACATCACAACTAGGTTTTAGCTCTGACCTGCATATGCTTCAGCTTCACACAGTCGTTGGGTAGTGTCAAGTGTGGTGATTTGTTTTTAAGTCTTTGTTTTCATGTACCAGTAATGGAGAATTGTGACATGGGCACAGCTCTTATATGATAGTAACTACTATTTGGCACGGTGTGCCTCTGAAAGGACCTTATGGTGCAATTCGTCGAACTTGTGCCAGTTAGTCATGCGTGTCACACTTCCAATTCCCCACTACTTTTTACACATATAAGGGGTTCCCCATGTTTTCTGTTTATTATACCCCTAACCACCTTCTTCACTTGATTTGTGTTCATCTTGCTTCTGCAGAAGCAAAACCTACAAGAAGGGCCACAAACTCAGTCCTCTGTTAACCAACAGACACCCAAGGTTAAGCGCAAGATCTCCCAAAGGAAATCTGTTCCAGATAGATCAGAAGAAAGCAAGCCTCGACTATCAGAGAACTTCTTGGCCGGGGTGAGTTATTGTTTATAGGGAACATCTTTGAATTTTATCCAGTCCATAAGCTCATTCATGTTTCCTGTGCAGATTTTTGCTCGTTCTTAGCCAGACTTTTCAAGTTGTGAAGTTGCCTATGAAGATTCTACGCACTAGTGAGCTTAGTATACTCTTCTACCATAATATCATGGACCTAGCTAGAGTTATCAACGACCTATGTATTAGTTTCCTTGTGCTCAGATCGGGGTAAATAGGGCCGTTTCTCCTAAATGTTGTTCTCAAGGGGTTTTTGGCCAGCCTCGGATATAGTTTTAGCTGAATGGGCGAATTTACGAATCTGCACAACATTTGATGACACTGTTAAACGCACTAGTGAGCTTAGTATACTCTTCTACCATAATATCATGGACCTAGCTAGAGTTATCAACGACCTATGTATTAGTTTCCTTGTGTTCAGATCGGGGTAAATAGGGCCGTTTCTCCTAAATGTTGTTCTCAAGGGTTTTTTGGCCAGCCTCGGATATAGTTTTAGCTGAATGGGT
Organism: Viola odorata; assembly: GCA_963691705.1. Lineage (NCBI taxonomy): Eukaryota > Viridiplantae > Streptophyta > Magnoliopsida > Malpighiales > Violaceae > Viola > Viola odorata. The sequence goes on from OY829541.1 coordinate 67,778,997, forward strand.
GAATTTGCGAATCTGCACAACATTGGATGACACTGTTAATACCATTTGTGGCAATGAACCGAATGAATGTGAAAGAAATGGTTGATTTTTCATCTTTCATTTTGTTATGATATGAAAATGTAGCTCTTGTAATGTGGACTGATACGGGGTTAAGAGCTGTTGGACAAACTGGATGATATAGGTATGTTGAATTTTTTGAAGTTAGGTCATTATCCCCAGGTGATAAAACTCAGATGCTAATGGAGTTTACTTGATGACAATTGCACTGAGAACACAACCGGATCAGCTCACTATGGATAAGTGCTTGTGGCAAGTAATTCCCCATACGCATTCTAATGGTTACCAGTCCATTACAAATATATACTGAATTTTCCTCTCAAAAAAATTGAGGGACAGTAAAAACAACATAAAATGGACGGAGCAACTTTGGAATACAGGAAAAGGTAAATCCCTATCATTCAAATAAATTCAGTTTCTTAAACAACTGGTGTTGGAGCTATACATTCAATGTTTTCCTGAAGTCAAACGAGAGTTTGAAACATATATTCATAGGCGGGACGAGGAAAAGCTGAATGAAATTACACAAAAGGATCAAATTGCGGTCCTACTATAGTGTGTACTAGCCACAGCACCCTCCTCTCTGAGAAACAGTTCCATCTCTTGCTCCTGATGGGCCCGACGGCCGCCCATATCCAACCTTGATGCCTGAAGACTGCACAATCACAACCACAGAGGTGGCCAACACAAGATGCATCAAGTTTCGAGCCACAACCCCTTTTTTTTTTTAATCAAGAGAGCCACAACCTTTTAGTGAATGGAAAAATGTAGGCTCACAGAAAAGGTAGAATTAGAATCAGTTCAAAACAGTTCCTGACAAAAGCCCAGTAAGTGAAATAATAGAGCGCTAATAATTCATGCAGACTCCCCAACCAAACCAATGTTAATATCGTGCTTGTACTGAGCAATTAGAGCTATTATTATCCATTGATGAAAGGTTTAATACGAACTAGAATAAGAAGAGTCTAAGTAACTAATATACAACTCCTGACTGAAAGTTGTATCCAACATTAAGTAGAGGAGGAGACCAAAATAATTACCTCATTTGATACATCAAACACGCCTTCTTGTATGTTTTGAAGAATCTTTCCAGCAGTCTTTATGAAGGCCTGTGATAAACTCTACTGTGTAAGTGTCTACATTTTCCAAATTTTTGGAGTGAACAAATGCTTTCAAATGGGACACATGGCCAAATTAAATGATAATGAACCAGAGACTTTCTCTGATTCTCACCTCTTCAACATTTTGAGCAGTTCTTGCTGATGCCTCCAAGAATAAAAGCCCATTTTCCTTTGCAAACTGTTCCCCTTCCTCTTTGCTGACAGCTCTGCGATGTGCGAGATCACACTTGTTCCCGATGAGCATGATTGTCATATTTGGATTTGCATGCTGACGAGCATCTTCTAACCAGCTAGCTAGGTGATTAAATGTCTCTCTCCTGCATGAGTTCCCAGATTCAGTTGAAATTATGTGCTTTCGGACAGAACTAGGAATTGCATGGGAAACTAAAAATATTAAGACATCTCAAAGTTGAAACACACCGGAGTAATCCTCAGACCACAACAAATTTCATCAAAAATGAGGAAATTTAGGAAGCCACAAATCTATGACCTCCAAATGTTTAACATAAGGAAGAACAATACAACTCTTTGGACCTTGGACCACAGAATTCTGTAGCAACATTCAAACAAGTATTTTTGACCCAGCAGCTACAGATACCAGCAGTAAGTAGCAGATTTATACAGCAAAGTTTACTACAATTTATTTATATCAAACATGGAAGTTCATGAAGCAGATCCCCACTAACCTACCCTACAACTTAAGGTTTATGCCTCTGATAGTATGAAGGTCCCAATCAGTTAAGTACTATATTCTTAGCTTGAAGGAAAACCTTTTCTATTTCTAGTAACAGGTAACTTACAAAAGAGTAAAGCGGTTTTTAATCATGTATAGATGAGACACATATATGCCCACTGACCTGGTAATGTCATAAACCAGAAGTGCTCCAGCAGCTCCTCTGTAGTAAGATCTAGTAATCGACCTGAAGGATTCTTGCCCAGCCTGAAATTTAATAACACGGTCACTAACATAAACCAAACTAGCAAAATTTAGAGCGCATAAGTTTGAAACACAGCATGCCATGGAAACAGAAGACCAAAAAAAGGAAGAATAAAAAGGACACAATTGTTATCCTACAAAACATCCAGTGAATAACAATATTATCTTGTTTCTCATTCACCCCATTTGAGATGCCAGCAACTACTTTCAGAAACCAAACCACCTTCAGAGAATGAGTTACCTATTTTTTTATTAGCATGAGCAATTCAAAGCCATGAGAACCTTGCATCCAGGTGACCTTAAGATGAGATTCCTTGAACCTAGAGACAAGCATATGGAACGCAGCCACACTACTTCAGCTCATTCCTTTGCCAACAAACCAACCCAATGGGTTATGACAACTAATTGCCAAACATGGCACCTTCACAGGAATCTAATGACCAAACTCAAATGGACCATCAACATTTAACTCAAATACAAAATCAAATCTTCCATAACAACCTCGTTAGTTCACCACAGCAATATATCTCTTTAAGGACACCCTCTTAAGAGACTATAAGAAATAAATAGAAAATACATCTTCACCAAAATAATGAAATGTAAACGAGGTAACGAGAAAGATAAAGGAGAGTGTTGTAGAGCATACAGTATCCCAAATTTGAAGCTTGATGGGACGGCCATCGATGGTGACCATACGAGCACCAAATTCAACACCTATGGTGAGATCATGAACAGGCTGAAATCTCTTGTCAGTAAACTGCAACAGCAAGCATGATTTCCCAACACCTGAAACACACAACCCAAAATTAAACCAAAACCCACAAACGAAGTCTTAAACTTTTTGTTTCTCCTTCAGTAATTAGAAACAATGGTTTTCGAATTGTAAACTTTGATCAGAAAAGAGAAGCACCCAGATGAGGATTTTTCACGCACCAGTGTCACCGATGATTATGTACTTGAAGAGATAATCGTAAGACATGGCGGAAAGTACGACGTCGTTGGGAGAGCTGAACAGAGGAAAGATTGAAGCTTTTGTGGACTGAGAAGTTGAGGATTAACAGAAGCAAGGAACGAGAGATGGAGATTAGAGAGAGATGAGGAAGACGAGAGGGTTAAGTAATAGTAAGAATTGATGAAAATGGGAGGAAACGTGACGTGTGATAAAATCATAAAATCACCGACACGGTATGTCGCGTTTTCTCCTTTGATTGAAATAAATTAAGCCCTCTGTTCTAAAAAAATTAATTATTAATTAAAAGGTATAAAAATGGGATTATGTATAAGAGTAGATTTTAAATCTTTTGTTTATCATGATATCTTAAGAATTTTGGTCGACTGTTTGCTAGCTCTTCTTCCTAGTCCTTCAGCAAAATCCCAATCCCAATCTTATGATTAGATATTTTTATTTTAATTTAGTGAGAAAAAAAATTAATCCTATGAATTTCATTCAATTTCAAATTCTATAATCGGCTTAACGTGCTCATATGTTGCTAGTTTAACAAAATTTATAACCACTGAGACTGAGAGAGTAAGAAAGATGAAGATGAAGATGCATTGTTTTGAGGTGCTTTCCCGGTATGATAAGCATTGAGTTGTTTATTCAAGGACTTGACTTGTATTTTATCCATAAGCTGATAAGCATATATACTTGCCTTGTAAAAGAAGTTGAACCTAAAACCTTGGTGCAGATTAGTCCACCTCGCATACCAAGATTAATATCCAATCACTATATTAAGTGCAAAATGAAAGATCATGAAGTGAACAAAAACAAACCACACAAGGAGTTAGAAATTCACTGCGAGCGTTCTTACGGGAATACTAAACAAAAATACAAGTTCGGAGTCGATAAAATGGTTATGATCTACCAACTTAAATGGCTTTTCTAACATTCTAGTGACCATGGTGTTTTAAGATAATTCAGGGTTTTGAAACTGGACATTGTAAAGTATAGAATCGTCTCAATGGTCACAAACATCGTCTCAGGCACAATAGTGTTTACTCTTCCATTGCGTCGGCACCTACTTCAATCACTTGAACCCTCTCCCTCAGTGCAGTAATCCTTGTTAAGAGGACCTCTGCAAGCAGTGACATAAAAATGACGATCAATTAGAAGCGCATGTTATCTTGCTTGATTGAACAAGGATAAGTAAGTGATTAAAGAACCACACTACTTGCACCAGTCCCAATGTTCAGAAGTTAAAGGCCTTAGATTAAGGTAAGAAAGGTCATATACTGTAGACATTCTGTGCCTACCAAACAAAAACTATGCATGCCTGGAGTAGTAGAGGTTGCCATACTTGAAACAGAGAAACCATGCTACTACAATGTAACGGCAACATGAAATGGTACTAACCAGTTGGCTTTGAGAAAGTATACGGCTGTGGACTGACATAGGTACGGGGATTGGGCAATAAGTGATTCCTCAAATATTCTCTATTTCCCTGACCAGCACACACCACAATTTACAAGAGAAAACTTTCATCAGTATGAGCTCAAACTGTTATTGGGCCAGAAAAGGAAGGCTTGGTTCATATAACATACCTTTGTTATAACACAGACATCAACATTGCTTCCACTCCCCAAATCATTAAAAATACCAGAGCAGATTGCCTCCGTCACAAGCTTAACTCCTTCATCCCTCTGCAAAGAACAAAACCATCAAACAAGATCCATGGGTTCTTTTCTTGGAGGGAGAAAAGGATAGCCACTAGCCTATATGGATTTTTCAAACATTTATCTGACAACATAATTAACCAATTCTGTCTTCAACTGTGTCAGTCATAATACTCATAGGAATGTTAAGCTTATAATCAGGTCCATGGAATTACAATTAATGATGAAGAAGGACTGTTCTTTTTTTATGCATTTGAAGATGGAAGATGAAGGGTGTAAGGGAAGTTCAAAAGCTTATATATTCAAGCAATGTGGTTTTTGAGGTTTAGTAGTAAACATCAAGCATAAGGATTGAATTCTAAGAAGTAATGTTGCATTGAGGCATAACCTCAAATCCCAAAAAGGCTATTTCACAGCCAAAACGCACGCTTAAACCCTATAGGAATCTTACTTACACTGAGGCCTTCTTTGTACTTTGACTCAAAAACAGACATAGCAGCAAGAGAACCAGAACCCATAGTAGCAAATGGCAGTGTATCAGTGGATCCATGGGGATATATCTGCAAAATCCACCAGTTCATTAAGAACAGAAGGATGGTTATATTTACAAATGCATGAAATGAGACCAAAACTCACAGTATGTAAATGAGGCCCAGTGACATCAACCCCGCCAAGTACCAGAGCAGCTGAGACATGACCTTGGTAGCTGGACAAGACATTAAACAGTCAGAACATATATTGCCTTTAAAAAGACTTGGGGAATCACAATGAATGAAACAGGAGTAACTCAACTTGAAAAGGTGCCTCTTGAGAAGAGTTAGAGCAGTAACAACCCTGGACTCTCTGCCAGTGTGGTAGCGATGCAACTGGAGCTGTGAGCTGACCATGTCTACACAAACACAAACACCATATGAATGGATTGGCTCCAGAAACACAAAAGTGAGGAAAAACTTGGGATGGAGCACGTAAAAGAAAGCTCAAAAGCATGTAAATGGATATGGCACCGCAAACAAATACAGAAAAGTACCTGTCACTGCCTCTGTGTCAGCTGCAGTTCCTGCTCCACAGCAATATATGTTGGGAGCCATATAGTGGATTTTCTCACAGTTCTTATCACAAACTATGGGCCCTTCTGTTGCTCTTGTGTCTGCACCAAGAATTACACCATCCTACATAGAAAATAATACAGTGAAGAGAAAAATAAAATAGACCAATTAATCAACTAACACAAATCAGACTTTATAAAGCATAAAGCATCACCCAATACAACAATGTCCATTTAGATGAACATTCTTTTCGTGATAGTATTAAACATAAACATAACTCCTTTGGTTATCATTAGAACTTGAGGCAGTTCTTGTCTCCAATGAAAGTACAGTTAACCCAAACAAGAAATAACTTTTCTATGATTATGGGGCTTGATTTGCCGATGTTAATGTCTACACTCATGTTAAAGAAGAAAACAGAAAGGACAACCAATGCAAATAGCAAAAGGACAATAGGCTTAGAGACGGTGAGTTCACAAGTATATGGATTCACATAAAAGAAAATGCATCACCAAACAGTATTTTTTCAGAAGCCATATACAATGGGAAACAGAATCACAAAACACATACTCTCCCTCCCTAAAGAAAGAAACTGAACCTCGTGAAAACACAACCATGCCAAGCTCACACTATCGGAAAGAACCTAAGCTCTCATCCCTCACATGATATAATCACAGAAGAACTAGTCCAAGTATACAATCCTATCAAATACACGATAATCCCATAGTTCTATACATCACAATAAATCAATCAATTTGAGCCAAATGACTCTCAAGGGAAACAAATAGAGCAGCACCAGTAAACCAGTAAAGATTTCAAATTAGGCTCACTTCCAAGTGTAATACAGCTAGATTTAAGGTATCCCATACCAACCAAAAAAACAGTCCTAATCTCTAATAATCCACTGCAAAGCATTCAATTTGGAGTTCAAACTAAAACGACCCAACAAAATTTCCCACTAGGGTCAGCTTCAAATCTAACGTAACAGCTTCAAATACCTGAAAAATAAGTCCAACGATGGTAGTTCCAGTTTTGCGGAAAGAAGGAGGAGGAGCACCCTTTTTAGCGAGCATGTCGTTTCGTTTACAGAGATCGAAACTGAAACCACAGTTGGCAGGGGCTTCATAGCCTGCTTTCTCCATTGTTGAAAACTTGATAATGGGATCTCACAGGAAAAGCTTGAAGATGATGGATTTTGCAGGATAGATTAGAGTGCAATAAACAAATTGATCGACTTCTTCCAGGTTTTAGAGAGACTGACTGACCTAGGCGAGAAGAAAAGGTTTTTTGTTTTGTTTTATTTTATTTTGTGTTTTTTCTAACGTGGGTCTCTCTTAGAAGACTTTTGCTGTTTAGGGCTTCGAATAAATTACATTAGCAAATAGTAACTACGTAAGTTTTTGCTAATTTTTTGGAGGCCCTTACTTTTTGCTAAAACAACGTTTTGGTCCTCAGATTATAAATTTATTAATTTTTGGAGTGAAAAATCATCTATCAAGATTCAAGACTATCATCTTTGTAGATCAGTAGAAGATACAAAAACATCTCTCCTTAACGAAGGGAGAAAGAGATTTAGGTAGACAGCCCCAATCCTGAGGACAAGAACCCAATCGAGTAGCACATTGCATTTGCTCATCTACCTATTTTAACAAAAATAATAATACACAGAAGCTTTATTCTATTTTTTATTATATTAATAAAAGTTTCAATTTTTTTTTGTTAAAATCAAGAATTTAAATAAATTTGATAGGTGAAATCAAAAACGTAAAATCATAAAGTTTTATATATTATAATAATTTAAATTATTATTATTATTTGTTGTATATATATAGTTATTTTCTAAATAATTTGATTAGTGATCATAAAAAAATTACAATAATTATTATTTTTTTAACCAAAATGATGCCGTTTTGAGTTTGATATAAAACAACGATATTTTAGTTTGAATCGAACAATGCCGTTTTGACAAAACGACGTTGTTTTATAGTATTATTTTTTCATTTTTATTTTAAAACCTGTCGTATTTTGTAAACTCAGACGATTTTACCAAGATAGTAGATTGAGCTTTTAAATTTTTTAATGTTTTTTTTTCTTTTTACAAACTATTAACAAAATCTGATGTGTCCTCCAAAATAATGATGTGTATGCCACCTCAAATATCGAACAATTGAACTAAAAAAAATTGTTGAAATATCCTTTTATTCGATTGACATTTTTATTACTCGTATAAATTATTATTCGGTAACTTTTTTTTATACACAAAAATAACGAGAATACAATTCAACCATAATTTTTCATTAATTAATGTTACATCCTCGTGATCATTAGCAGCAGAACTTGATAAGCCCAAATACTATTTATCATCAAATCTTTATTTTGTGGGCTCAATCTCCATTAGCAAGCCCTTAAGGAATTCCACAAAAGGGTAAGCAACTGGGAAGTCATCTGGTTTTATGTTCCACCTGCAACAAGGACATATTAGGAATTAAATATTCTTAAAATCTATACCAAACCAAAATCACAAAATAATCTACTAACTGATGCAAATTACTCATCTTGTGATAAGCTGATTTGTAGCTCCTTAAACTTTGCTCTTTTACGCTCAGTTTAAATAGTTTTTTTTTTAATATCATATGCTATCTGATAATTAAATTGGGTATTAATTATTCTAAATTTCAGTCGGACAAAACTCAAAAAAGAGGCAATACTCTCCTTAGTATGATTTTTCTAGCACTTTTTTAATAAATAGTCTCAGATTATTAAAAAATAATAAGAAATGAACATTGGTATATAAAAAATAAATAAAGTATTATTCATTAACCACAATGATTTATGTCCCTAAATTGTGATGCAACTAGCGGGTTATAATTGGATTAAACCTACAATTAAACATGGAATTATACATCTTGTAATTAAGGGATTCTTGCGGAGAATTAATGAATGAAAAAAACGAATTAATTAATGTGTTAATTACCTATAATTAAGGACAAAATGATGAAGAAAGAATGAGGTCACCACTTTAGCAAGCTCAGCCCCTGGACATAGCCGTGGTCCACCACCAAATGGCATCACTTTTCTCACCATGCCCTTGTCCTGCTTATCAAAGCCCACACCACCAAAAAGAGTATATAAAAAAATGATAAAGATCGGTAAAAACTCGTAATTATTTTATCTAATCGTTCTAAGTTTCGGTTTTAATCCCTTCAAGTATGAGACTAATCCCGTTTATTATGAGGAATAGAATGTAAAACATTTGTGTTGAGCATAAAAAGATTCACACTATTAGAGTTCGAATTAAAAGAATGAAACACGATAATTTTTTAATGAAATAAATTTTCTAATTTGAACGCAAACCGAGGGCTTGAAAAGATTAAAATAAAATGTATACACATATGCACTTACACTCCATCTCCAAGGATTAAACTCAAAAGGGTTGTCATGGATCTTTGGATCAAAATGTGGGCCCATAAGGACCGGAAGAACATTCCATCCGGCAGGAATGGTGTAATCTGCACCAACAATTAATTAAAGAAATTAATAAATAATATATATATATATATATACACACACTAATAATTAATTAATTTTAGAAACCTTTGAATTTGATTTCATGAAGAGCTTTTCGGTGTAAGAATTTAACCACGTTCCCACATCTCATAGCTTCGTATATCACCTACAATTAATAAATAAATATTCAATTTAATTATTAATACATGGAGTATAAAACATTTTATTTAATATAATAATTTATATAAATTCCCTTTTTCAAGAAAAAGAATATTGAAATTAATTTGTAATTAGTGAGAATTAATAAATGCATTACATAGTGGGTGAACTCCATTCTTTGGTAATCTTGCAAGTCCAATGGTTCTCCATCTTTTTTGTATTTCCTTATTGCTCGGTGCTCTTCCTGCCATGCGTATAAATGGACACTAATTAGTTGTTATATTTCTGAATCATATATTTTGTCACAACTAATCCTAATTCAGTAATTCCTATGGGGGTTTGTTCATCGCGAAGTAAAATATTTTTAATAAATAATTATTATGTACATAATGTGCGCATTCTTACTTACGATATTCACCGTGTGAACCTACTTGTACTGAATAGAAAAAAGAAGAAGAGATGAACTAAATGATGATGAGGAAGGACCTTGAACGTTTGAAGAGCGGGAGGTGAATGTGCAAGAAAGTAAGCAATTAGGGCTATGAGTGTAGCGGTTGTCTCATAGCCTCCAAGCATAATGTCCAACACAATACTCACAGTCTCTTCGTCGCTTAGCCCTTTTGACAAAATAGAGTCTAGAAAGTCTCCTTTTGCTACCCCAATTTCATCCACATTAATATTCTCTCTTTCTTTCATGATCCCTTTAACTGTGGAGGAAAGCCTTGCTCTTGCCTAAAAAATAAATAAATAAAGTACTGGTCATACTTTGGCATGCCATGTGGCACATAATTGACACGTCAGTACATTCACTTGGTCGAATTAAACAAAGTAGTCCTACTATAGGGACACAATAAGAATTAGATTAAACAAAACGATCCATTTTAGGGATCAAAAATGTTATTAAAACTATTATGTAGCAATGGGTTGGTGGAGATTTCCTAATTAGGAAAGGATAGAGTATTTATTTAGTACCTTGACAGCTTTGGAATAATTGGATCCAGGAATGTTTATTGGTAGAGAGACAAAGCCTTTCATATAAGTTAGATAATCTTCCAATATCGTTGATGCTTTTGGACCTCCAGGTTCAATACTCAAAAGGGTCTTCACCATAAGGTTTAATGTAAACTGTAAATTATATAATAAAAAAATTCATTAATATAATTATACATGGAAATAAATCTAATTTAAGGTGAAAATAACTCCTTTATTTATTTTAGATGGAAATGAAAATACAAATATCAGATACCTTCTTAGCTTCTTTATGGAAAGGAATTTCTTTGCAATTTTTCCAGGTTTCCATGATAGAGAGTGAACAGATTTCGACACAGTGAAGGAAGCTTGGATTTGATTTATTCACAGCAGTGAAATTCACAACGATATTTCTCAGCTTCCTATGGAGATCACCAGAAGCAATGAGCAATGAATATTTGCCAAGAATTCCATGCATGGCTTTTGGGTAGCTAGCTTTGAACAACTTCCCTTCATGTTGAAGGATGAACATGTTCAACTCATAGTCACAAGAAACTATGGCTTGAGAACCAAACAAATGTGATTTGAAAACCCTCCCATACCTACATACATAAGTAGCAGCAAAACATTAAAAAGAATAAAATTAATGAAACATTATGTTCTGTTCGCATGCTCGAATTAACGGCATACAGTACCTAGAGCAGTGTTGTTTCAAGAAGTTGCCCATGGAGGTTGATCTATGAGGCTTGAGGAAGGAAAGGCTTTCCCCAAGAAAGGGCAATCCCATGTTTCCATGGAGGGAATTTGTAGGCTTCTTCTTTCTTGTGAAGAGCAAGAGTGGTAGTAGAAGAGAAGCCAATGTCAATATCCCTAACATGAGGGCTAACACAATGGAAGAAAACTCAAACATAGTGCTTAATCTTGCGATTGATTATATGTATACGGGGCACTCTCTCCACTAGTATTGATTTTGCCTTGTGACTTGATTTTATACTACCACCCAATCCAAAATTGTGTTCTCTTTCTTTCTTTTTTAAAAAAATTGCTTTTCATAAGCGTATCATTTTACTTGTCCTACTTTAACAGTTGCTACTGCCACCTTCACACGAACCAATACAACATTTTTACAAATTTAGCAATATTTTTACTAGTGTGTTAAAAAATAAAATTTAAAATTTATCAAAGCTAACAATCATGGATTCATATTTACTTTATTATAATTTCTTGGCAACCCAATGGGAGATTGGTATAGTTTAAGAGTAAGATTCTATGTTATCTCAACTAATTGAAAAATAACTAGAAAATAGTAGAAAATAAGATTGGTATAGTTTTAATTTTAAAATGAATAGTGAATTAGACATATAGCTCAGCGATTATCTGGTAGCTGCAAAATACGAGTAATACTTATATCTATACCTCAACTTTTCTAATAAAAAAAAAAGCTTAATTGTAAAACAATCTAATTAAGGCAATAAAGGCTATAACTTACCCTAACTCTCCACATACATAAAGCCTAACTAAGCTGCTTTTTAATGCCAAACCATTATCAATATTGCCTTGTATGACACAAATGTCTTCAATTTGTAATGACTTTCTTAGGTGCCATTTTTACAAACATTAGCCGTAAGTTGGGCTACAGTATAATTACATTTATAAATTGAATATGGTTTCCCTCATGGTGAGCATGGAGCAATCACACTTGGTGAAAATTCTACACTTTTCAAGCTTAAAAGAGAACAAAAAGTATGAAACCCTTTCAATTAATATTAATTATATGATAGATGGTTTCAATTCAAATCCGACCAAAAGTAGAGATCAGAAAAAGAGAATAGGAGATTTTATTTTTCGTGACGAATAAAAACATAATACTCGAATTTAAATTTTTATTATATTCTAATACAGATAAAATAATCAATAAACTATATAGAATGTATGCGAGATATGGTTGTTTAGGACCTATGTTGAAATTAATCATTCTCAACACATTCTAGGCTTTATAGTGAAAATCTATCATTTTGCAAGAGTTTGACCCTACCAATGAGGAAAAAGGAGGAGGCAAGACAAGGCATTTTGTTTTGTCTCACTCTTGTCATGTCCTTAAATGAGTGTGCTCACGGCGCACGTGCAATGAATTGCTTGCTTGGTATCTAGAATTATTTCCTTAATTTTCCTTTTTGTTTATATTGACTTATTGAGTGTGTGACGGGTAGTTTTCATGTTAATTTGTTTGCACTAAAACTATCTTTAATTAGCTTATGACGACGGTTTATGTCACTATTTTTCTTTTTCTTAACTTGATTTGAACTTCTAACCTTATAAAGTTTGTCGAAAGTAAATTAATCTAATATTTTTATCTCTATTATTTTATAAACTATAACAGTTGTTGTTTATAAGAATCGATTCACCTATAAACAATAAGGGGTAGGGTATGTCCTTTAAGTTTGATACTCGACTATGTACGGTGATGAAGGAGCATAATTATTCAAGACAAGAACTCTTTTTGAAAATGCATGACATCTAGCTAGTTTGATGTTGATATATACATTGACCAAATTGCACGTTTGTGTGGACAAATCATGATTATTCTTGTTCTTGTCCTTTCCTTTGGTGTTTTAAGAGTTACTTCTCAATTCCCCCCTCCTTTAGTTGTTCTTTCAGTTCCATTTCTCTTTTGTCCAAAAGATAAAATAGAAATCAATGAGTAAATATAATTTCTGATTTTTTAGGTTAATTTGAATATAATCTTATTTGAAAATTATCAGATTTTGATGGCTTTTTTAACATGATTGGTTCAATTCGTTACGTTCAAACTCAAAAGTCGAGTCGAGGGGAATCCTATGTGCCATTGAGATTGAACCTATTGATCAAATGCCAAATTGACTCTGCCACAACATAAATGTGTTTGACAAGAACAAATTATTAATTAACCTTACTCTAAAACGGTAATACCAATACAGATGAGCTTCCGTTCTTGGGCCTGGGCCTAGCTCATCACACGAACTTGCCCCATCTTTACGAGCCCAGATAAATAAAATTGATGTTGCGGATTATACTTGCTTTCTTGCACACACGGAACTTATCTTCAAACTTTTTCAAGTTTCATCACCAAATGCTCACCACCCTTCATCCAAACACCACCAAGCCATGGAAAAAATGGCACCAACCAATTTCAATTACAAACCTTAACCCTAATTTTTTTCTTCCATCCAAAATTGCAAACGCATTAGATGAAAACAATCAAACACAACAACAGTCCACAGCAGGCAAAATTAGAAGACTTGTCCTGCCCCAGCAAGGAAGAACCAAGCTAAACACATACCCAGATAGGGAATTCTATGCCAATCCACGATTTGTGACCCATGTTGATGATGCATTCATCTCTAATTTGACCAATTTGTATAGAGAAAAGTTAAGGCCTGAGATGGAAATTCTTGATCTGATGAGCTCTTGGGTTAGTCATCTGCCTAAAGAAGTTGAGTACAAGAAAGTGGTGGGTCATGGACTTAATGCACAAGAACTTGCCAAGAACCGAAGATTGGATTACTTTTTTGTGAAAGATATGAATTTGGATCAGAAGCTTGAGATGGAAAGTTGTAGTCTTGATGCTGTGCTGTGCACTGTTAGTGTGCAGTATTTGGAGCAGCCAGAGAAGGTCAGATTTTTATGCCCTTAAGCTGTTTGAATATTGGTCCCAGCTAATGATCTTTTATTTGATTCTCAAAATATTGTTTGTTGGGTTTTGGTATTTGATCCAAATCTTCAATCCAAGCAGCTTTGATGGAATTGTATAGACATATATTGCATTTGGTGAGATGAACAGCATGTTAGAATAGATGTAAAAGACAGCTTTAAAATATATGTTCAGTTCTGATTAGATAGAAGCAGGAATTCTATGCAACTATAACTTCTTTAAATTGACACTGGGATGCATCCCTTTTGTTCAGTATACCTTTTTGTTATCAAGATTGTGTATATGTTGGATGCTGGCTTGAGTTCGGCGAATTTGTATAATGCCGTGCCCGAACGTAGGCATCCATTCCTCTTGCGTGCTCATTAGAGTCTGCAAGGAGAATTAGGATTCACTACAGTAAACCTTACCAGGTGGCCAGCCACCCCATTGTTTAATCTTAGACGTTCATGATGTTGAATTACGACTAATCCTTAGCCTTCAAAAGAAAAGTGTGTAGAATCTTTATCAGAAGTGCATAGATGGCTGGCCACCATGGATGGCCGAATATCATGGACCTACTTTTAAATCATCCAACCAAGTGCTTACCTTTAAAATTGCTTCTAATTTTTCCTTTCTATGCAATGAGATGACTAATGGTATTGAATCTTGGTGATCTACAGGTATTTGCTGAGGTGTTTCGTGTGCTAAGACCAGGAGGAGTGTTTATTGTGAGCTTTAGCAATCGTTTATTCTATGAGAAAGCTGTTACTGCTTGGCGAGATGGCACTGCATACAGTAGGGTACAACTAGTTGTGCAGTATTTCCAATGTGTGGAGGGATTCACACAACCTGAGATCATCCGAAAACTACCTGCTGCTGCTAATGGTGATCAAGATGACAAATCACCATTTAGTTGGATTTTGAGTTTGCTTGGATTGTTGTCTGGATCATCAGACCCTTTCTACGCAGTTATAGCTTACAAGAATTTCAAGCCTTTATATGATTGAAATAAGTCATTGAGGGTTGGACTGGTAGGATAGGATTGGAATGACATGATTTTTACTAGCTATATTTGTATAGTTACATTACATGATGCAAGAAGTGCTGCATTTTTTCCCCTATTACAAATGATCGTGTGATCTACTATGTGTTAAAGTACTGAACAGTATATGTAACAGTGCACGAAAACACTCTTGTTTGTCTTTGGTCACCCTGCCTACCCCCACGGTCCATCAGGGCACTTGGTGTGAGCCAGTAAGGTTGCCTCCGCCACCATTTGTTACGGGATATTACCATCTCTTAAAAACATGTCTGATGCAAATTCACTTCAGTACATCGTAGCGTGACAAAGTGATGCCAAGAGCTCGAGAAAAAGAAAAGGGAAATTATTGCAGGTTTTTGGAAGCAAAAACGGCGTCGTATTTCCACCATGTCCCTGGCTCTGGCCCGGGGCAATTGTTTCTGGTTCATTTTCACAGTCGAGCAAATATTTTTGGCACTTGCTAGGCTTAACCTGTGACCTCAAAAAACCCTTTCGATAGTCTTCTCCTCTCAAGTCACCACTTCCGTAACCTCCTTCCTTCCTTGAAGCTGCTGCAACATCTTTTATCAAGCAGCTAATCCATGGCTGAGACCTGTTGTTTAACCTCGGTATCCATAGCAACAACAAAAGCACACTCTTCTAGTACACTTTCTAGGTACCCATGTCTGTCAAAACCCATAAAGCTTTCATTTTTCACTCCTTTCCCATCATGGGTCTCCCTCAAAACCTCAAAGTTTTCACCTTTCAATATCACTCCTTTAGTGGCACAAACCTCAGATTGGGGCCAACAAGTCGAGGCGGTGGCAGAGACGGAGGAAGTGGTCGGGGAAGAGAGTTTTGGAGATGAAGGTGAGGAGTCCTACCCAGAACCATCAGAAGATGCCAAGTTGTTTGTGGGTAATTTGCCTTATGATGCCGATAGTGAAACCCTTGCTCAGCTTTTTAACCAGGCTGGTGTTGTTGAAATTGCTGAGGTATTAATTTCTTTTGTGCATTTTGTTTGTCATTGGAATTAGGAGGATGAGTTCTTTATTCTGACATGGGACTATGCTATTTTGCTGCCTTTTGTTGTTGAAGGTGGTTTACAATCGGGAGACTGATCGTAGTAGGGGGTTTGGATTTGTTACAATGAGTACTGTTGAAGAAGCTGAGCAAGCTGTTGAAAAGTTCCACCAATATGTGAGTTACTCTTTTTGTTTGTGTTTGTAGGACTGTCTAGTAATTCCATATTGGTTAGATTCATTTATGAACGTGTCTAAGTTTTGATTTTTCCTTCATGTTTGGGCTGTCATGATAGTAGGTGGCCACTCTGAATTTAGCAAACTTCCTGCATATGTTATTAATGACCCGATGAGTGTTTTTTCTTTGCATGCTTGTTTAGTATAGACGTGGGAGTACCACATTCATCTTAAACTCATCAATGGCTGGTAAATGTGGCAGTGAAACATGGCATCTCCATTCTCTCTCTTTGTTAAATTAGGTCATCCAGTTAAATTAGCTGTATTCTGCGATAATGACCAACAACTCACTGATTTACAGTGACACCATTCTAGGTTTTCGGAGCATTGAGCATCTCTAATATATTTTGTAGAACCCCCTTTGGTTCTCTTATGTAAATGCATAGTGAAATTGGGATATGATAAAGTTGCTTGTGCCTCTATCAGAAGAGAGCCATGTTGAATCTGTATGTGTGTCTGTGCAAACAGCCTCAGAAACATAGTCACACTCACATGCAATTATGCTGCCACTTTATCAGAAGAGAGTTTTATTTTCCTCTTTCTTGAGAAGTTTTTCAGAAGAGTTCTTGTCATTCATTGTTCTTCAACTCGTAACCTACTGGAGTTTCAGATTTGATGATTTAAACTAAAGTAGCAACTAATGGTTCCTTTCTTTGTGTTTCAGGATTTAAGTGGACGACTTTTAACTGTAAACAAGGCTGCACCCAGAGGATCGCGTCCAGAAAGGCCACAGGTGTCTGAATTGTCCCTCCGAATTTATGTTGGTAATCTTCCATGGGAGGTAGATGATGCTCGTCTGGAGCAAGTATTCAGTGAACATGGAAAGGTTGTGGATGCTAGGGTGGTTATTGACCGAGAAACAGGCCGGTCACGTGGTTTTGGTTTTGTAACTATGGCTAATGAGACAGAATTGAATGATGCCATTGCTGCTCTTGATGGAAAGGTAATAGGCACATCTTATTTTAGATGTTTGAAATCTCTATAGTTAGTAGTTGCTTCTACAATGTAGATCATTTTGTGAAAGCTGGTAGCTAGTTTTGCTTGAAGTAAGAAATGAAACCTTTCTGGTAGAATTATCGTCCTGCAGTATGCTTGCTTAAATTCATTGCTGATATTATGGGGGACTTGAAAGAGCTAAACACAGGAAAGGCGGGGATGGCATATTGGGGTTCATACTTTATCAGGACTTATTAGTACTTGAATAAATTTTCTTTCCGCGAAAGCAATTGGTTTTTCCCCCCCTACAGTCACGAATAAATTTTCTTGCTATTGTGATTGCTTCCAAACAACTAATCCGAATCATGTGCTGTTGGGTGCAGAGTTTGGAAGGCAGGGCAATCAGAGTAAATGTTGCTGAAGATCGACGAAGGCGTAGCTTCTGAGCATGAGGCAGTAATCTACAAGTCCTGATGCAACCCTTCACACAGGAGATGCTGGAATCATAGTTATTTTTCCCTATTGGATGTTTTCTGTTTGTTGGTTCCGATTGTCAATGCCAAAATAGGTTTTGGAAGTTAAATGCTTTGATGTATGTTTTTTTCATTGAGGAAATTTAGTTGTCCTCACACCATGCTTCTCCTCATCAATATTATCATTTATTTACTTTTGGTTATACAGGAATTTGAACACACATCCTCATAATATAATGCCCTCAACATGAAATTTTTGCATACTCGTAATATACATCCTATTGAACGTACATGGATTACTCTTGGATTTACATAATTGATGATCCGTGTAACAGGGATATTCTATACTTTACCAATTTGAATCAATTGAAATTACACAAAGCAACAAGTTGTATAATGTCAACTAAACTAGCTTATGGTTGCAATTCTTGCATGTTTTTTCACAAGACAATTCACTCGTGTGCATATATCAAAAATCAGAGTAAGATGCAAAGCAAGATCTCATGCAAGATGGCAAAAATTTCACGCACAGGGGTGTGAAATTGCTCTGGCTTCTGTGTTTACAAATACAGTGAGGTTGTTGCTATTGCATCTGTTCACGAGTCGGTAAACTTGTACATCAAAATTGATCAAAATTTTCCACAAAAAAAGAAAAAAGCTACATTGCATGCTAAGAGATGAAAACGAGAAGCTTTCAATGCAGCTTAAGCATTCTTGCCACATCACTTCAGGAGTCATCAGGAGTTTGTTTCACCTTGAATTCTGGAAGTCCTCATAATATGTAGTTCTCCTCCATTCTCGAAATATGGTTTGGACCACCATTTGATTTTGTGTATTCACAGGAAAATGATCTGAGATGAGGAAATTGACAAGTGGACCATCAGCAGAATCGGCCAAAATGTTTCTGATCAACTATTGTTGACACTTGGAAGGCCAACAAGTCTTGTAACAACTCAACGATGGAATGGCAGCGTGCATAAGAACTGTGCAGGCATAGTCATTGAATAGAAGTTGAAGTTAGGACAAGACCTTTCTTGCTCCCTCAATTGCTTCAACGTAGTACCACAGCCTTTGAACTGTTACATTATCCTAAAAGACCATAAAAGTGAGATGGCATTAGACACTATTGACATTTGACGCTCCAAAAACCCATAGCTAACTGTAAGTTTACCTCTTGCAACAAATCAACAATAATTTCATCATTGCACTGCATTTGGGGTGGCTTCTTATGCTGGACAATAGCAGCAATGCGCTCAAAATTCCTTGGAGCTAGTTTCCCGATTCGATTTTGAAGCTGCTGCTTCTCATTTATGCTCATTGGCCTGCAGAGTGGAGTTGTAATTTATCCGTATCCAAAGAATCAAAAACTTAGAGCATGGCTGCTACATATATATAAAGCTCATTTCAAAGAATTTTTCAGATTAGTGAAGTGCGACAAGCTATGGAATAAGTAGGATCAAAATTTAATGTTGATCACCTTCTAGACATTAGTGCTGTAAACAACAGATTCAGACTGTAACATTAGAGAATGATGTCAGCCTTCAATCCACTGAAATCAATCAGAAACCCTATTCATCCCCTTCCATGGATTTTCACTCTTCCAATCATGACAGGTGGGATTTGACTTGGCATGCAATTTTCATACAAGGAATTTAAAGAGGAAACTGGAGTTGCGACTCTAATTCTTAGTTTCGCTTAGTGAATAAAATTATTTCATTCATCCAAAAGAAAATCAAAGAGGATAGTTGCAAGCAAATATCTCAGTTAAATTAGCTTAAATATAACATACCTGCATGAAGACACCACAGCATCAAGGAGTTCTTCAAGCTGCTTTTCCATGTGACCAATCTAAAAAAACAAGCAATTAGCGTCAATTTAGCTGTATATTATCAAAAAAATTGTCAATACTCAACCATGGTCACGATAATAAGCCTCAGGTGAAATTTCATCAGAAAATTACACTTGCAAGTAAATCATCAGAATGTTTCTTCACGGCCTCCTCCACCAACGAGCTATCATTTTCTAGAAGGAACCGCAAATCATCTTCAGTCTGGAAAGAAGGGAAAGAAAAAGAAAAAGAAAATCGCACCTCAGTAATCAATACCTTAAGAATCACAGATATAGTGTCAGACTATGCATATTCAAGAACCTCTGCAGAGTTGAATAACAGGAATGTGGACATGCAAAAACACCACTGTTTCCCATTCATACTATTCTTTCTCTAGTAATTCTGATTTTACTACAAGGAACCACTTTTGAATCCCAGCAGACAAACGGGCACATTCTGCATGATTGTGGTAACAGATTGAGCTAAATGTGTTCAATAAAGTCAACTTGCATTTAGAGTTCATTTGAGCAGTAGGGTCTAAGAAATTGAGAAGGGCATCTTGCACTTGTAATAATTCCAAAACTAGCACAACCACCTAAAAATTCCAAAACTAGCAAATCGTTGAGCCAGTAATGTATATAACCGCTACTCACCTCGTCCTGTCCATTATTAGCACATTTGGTTGAGACCAGCTGAGATTCATTTTCGTCAACTCCACCAAATCCACAAGCATAGCACAATAACTGGAAAAGATCACCAAAAAAGAATGGCTAGGTAAAGCTGCACTTCCATTTCATTATCAATCTCATAGATTATTAGTAATATAATGGACAATGACTGTTACCTTCCCTTCTGGATCAGTAATCCACTTACGGGAACTTTTGGTCCTGCAAGAACTACATTGCTTCTGAACAGCATTGGATATTCCCTTCCCAGCTACCTGCATAAAAAAGAAATAGAAGTCAATCGTATATTCTTCAGCTCAGAAACTTATAAAACATCAACATTAGGCTGTTTGAGATTATACACTGAAATGAAATAAGTAACAGAAAAAGTCCCAATATCATTCTCAAATAAATGGGAAAGAAGGTAACAAAGAAAAAAGGAACATAATTCGTCTGACTCGTCAGTTGTCATTCATTTTCTGATTACTCCTTCTGAGGGAGATGTGACAAAAAGTAAGTGTAGACAGTACTCGTAAAATATTCAAGGCCAATCATGTAATGGGACTAGCACAAGTTTCTAGAACCAAGACCTCAGCAAATGGAACAATGCCTTGATTGATGACTGGAGCTAACTCTTTTGACCTTATTGATCCATGTTGGACATGAACCTCTTGCTTAAGCTATATGTGATTTATTTTACTCAAGTAAATAAGCATCAGAGGAGAAAAATTACACAACTAAGCTTCTAGTCACGAACATAAAATTGACAACAACAACCATTCAAATGTGCCCTTGCATATATAGTACAGACTGAGCATGGGCTAGATGGCACGAATGCTGTGATGGTGCAACGAAGAACCAAGAGTTTGCCAGCATGTCACTATTGGAAAATAACCTTGAAATAATGTACGGTTTCATAGTTTCATATACATACATTGGTGCACCTCTGTAAGAGATCCAGAACTAACCAGACTAATACCCGCAGAGTTGCCGTTTGAAGAGGATGTAGATGACATCTTAAGTTTCTTACTTGGAATATGTCCTGCATTATCCAACACACCAGTATGTTTTGGCACAAGTTTTTTATTCCTGAGTTCTGATTGTAGCTGACACATTTTCACAACAGAATCAAGCATCTGCATTGAACACAACATAATTATTGCAAATTCAAACTATAGTTGTTTTTTCAGTTATATTTAGCAATTAAAGCAAGATCCAAAAAGACCACACCAGTTCACATCCGACATCAAGTTTCATTCAATTGATACACAGTTGTCAATAATTTTGTGACGTTTCACAACACAGACGGTGATTTTCATAACTTTTTCTTACCCCGTCTAAAACAGACAATTGAGAGCAGCCACACTATACCTCATCAACTTTTGGTGCAAGACCTGCCACACTTTCCCAAAGCAGCACATTCAATCTTTCTTTTTGGTAGTCTGAAAGACCAGCTCCCACACTGCTGCATTTTATCTTTTCCTTGCCCATAACCTCCCCAAATCTGCTTCCATTTTCAAGGGGAAAAGGCAGAAAATCTTTCTCTCTTGAGAGCAGCTCCTTCACTTGAAGGATATAGTAAGAAAAAATATCTGGTTTTGATAAGCTTTGATCTGCTGAAGTACCCAAACCCCCCAACATTTGTGACATAATGACACAAGCTACAATGCTGCATGTATAATGATATCGAATCAGCCCAAATTATGATGGAAACAAACAATTGACTCAAGATTTCCTAGAACACTTTCAAAATCATCCAAGCCAGAATGATTGAGAACGAGGAGGCGAGAGCACCAGTGTTGACAATAAATCAGATACCTAGTGAAAGAGTGTAAATGCTTATTGTTTAAAGACTTTTTTTATAGGCAGAGTTGAGACTTGAACCCGAGACCCTACTAGTAACTCTACCACCAGAAAGACAACCAATGAGCTACATGCCCATTGATATATTCTTTTAAATAACTGAAGGTGTGTCTTAGGGTGAAAAAGGTTAACGGTTAAAATCTTGTTCGGTAACACTTAGAAGTGAAGAGAAGTTTTAGGGGCTATTACTTAACACCCCATGGAGGGTTCTAACTTTACACTTGGATATTTTTATACTCAGACAAATACTCTCGCCGTTTCAAAATAGTAGTCGTTTAAGGTTGTTTCACACAAAATAATTAATCATGAATGCAATTTACTTTTTAGTTAGAAAGGTAGTCCTCTTTCCAAAGATATTCATCACTCTCCTTAAAGACATGGGTAGAATTAAAAAGTAGACTAAAATCTTCCATGAAACTATTATTATGAAGAAAAAAAATAACACCCAAATAGACTACTATTCTCAGACAAAGGTAGTACAATAGCAATAATTGAAGGGTAACACTAGAAAGTACTCCCTCCATCCCATAACACCGTCATGTTTGACTTTTCACACATTAAGAAAGTGATGATTGAGTATTTTTCCTTGGTATCATCCAAATATGCCTTACATTTTAATTTTCTGATGGGACAAAAGTAACAGTAGCAATAATTGAAGGGTAACACAAGAAAGTACCCCCTCCGTCCCATAAGACCGTGACTTTTCACACATTTTAAAAAGTGAGACAAGGAAAGAATAAAGATGAAATTATCATTTGACTGTAATTTTGCGTTTCGCTACACTATCCGCAAAGTCAAACATGACAAACACTTTGAGATTGAGAGAGTCGTTATTCATAAATGTTTTAATATGATTAGTTGAGTAAATCTAGTCTAGTTATTGTCAAGAGCCTGTTTATGAATGGCATTAAGTAGGAGCAAACCAAAACTTGGGATTGTTGTGGAGTATCTTAGAAGGTAAAGCCTCAGGAGAGAGCTTTCTCTTGGGCAAGCCAAAACTTGGAGTTGTTGTGTCTTAGAAGGTAAAGCTCTGACAAAGAGCTTTTTCTAAACTTCATTAGTTTGACCTTGCTCGAAAGGATTAGTCTCATGGATTGTAAAATAAATCCTTTAATGCCTTTGTGTTTCAATCAAAAGAAAGAAAAAAGGCTTTGGTTATGCAATACTGAGATAAACTGTATGGAAATTTTGCATTGCGGTTTTAGTAAACCAATCTATTGAGGGGAATCGTAAAAAATGGATGGTTACTCATACATATTTAAGATGATACCATATGGTATGTGTTATTTGTTGATAATGTTCTTCGTGGATGAGATCAAGCAGGAGTAGACAAAGCTTGAGAGTTGTTGAGTTGTACCTTAGAAGGCAAAGTTAAGGAGGGCTTTCTCTAAACTTCAATTGTCCAACTTTTTCTTGGACAAGGATTGGTATCATGAATTGCAAAACATATGCGAGGATTTGCCTAAGTTTTGACTAAGAAAATGAAGTGAAGGTAAAGTTTTTAGGCCAAGTAGGACTAAGATAAAGTTATGGAATTTTTGCATTGCAATTTTGTTAATCGCATCTAATGGCGTGGAATTGTTAGAGGTGCCAAAATCTGACAATTTTTGTTACTTTTATGGAATTTTTGCATTGCAATTTTGTTAATCGCATCTAATAGCAAACTTTGTGAGAGGACCAAGTAACAATTCCACTCCATTAGATGCGCTTAACAAAATTGCAATGCAAAAATTTCATAACTTTATCTTAGTCCTACTTGGCCTAAAAGCTTTACCTTCACTTCATTTTCTTAGTCAAAACTTAGGCAAATCCTCGCATATGTTTTGCAATTCATGACACCAATCCTTATCCAAGAAAAAATTGAACAATTGAAGTTTAGAGAAAGCCCACTCAACAACTCTCAAGTTTTGTCTACTCTTCCTTGATCTCATCCACGAAGAACATTATCATCAACAAATAACACATACCACATGGTATCATCTTAAACATGCATGGGTAACCATCCATTTTTTACGATTCCCCTCAGTATATGGGTTTACTAAAACCGCAATGCAAAATTTCCATACAGTTTAGCTCAGTATTGCATAGCCAAAGCCTTTTTTCTTTCTTTTTTTTGATTGAAACACAAAGGCATTAAATGATTTATTTTACAATCCATGAGACTAATCCTTTCAAGCAAGGTCAAACTAATGAAGTTTAGAGAAAGCTCTTTGCCAGAGCTTTACCTTCTAAGACACAACAACTCCAAGTCTTGGCTTGCCCAAGAGAAAGCTCTCTCTTGAGGCTTTACCTTCTAAGATAAAGCACAACAATCCCAAGTTTTGGTTTGCTCAATAGTCCTGGCATTTATAAACAGGCTCTTGACTATAACTAGACTGGATTTACTCAACTAATCATATTGAAACAATTAAGAATAACTACTCTCTCATCAAAGTGTTTGTCATGTTTGACTTTGCGGATAGTGTAGCGAAACGCAAAATTACAGTCAAATGATAAGTTCATCTTTATTCTTTCAAAACATCCAAGCAATCACTATGCGACATAAAAGTGTTCTTTGTCACTCCCATAAGAGACTAATCTCATTCGAGCATGGTCGGCCCTATCTCATTCAAGCATAGTCGCCCCTATGAAAAGGGCAACTCTATAACATGATTTTCTATACTACCTATGATTTTCTATACTACCCAGACTAGAATCTAAGACAGGCCTACGAAAAGGGTAACTCTATAGCAGGATTTTCTACATTACACAGACTCGAAACTCAAACTAGGACAAATTTCTTACCACTTTGCCCACAATAAGTGTTGTTATAAATAATTTTCTTATACACAAAGATCGAACCAAGGATAAAAGAAAACATGAGAACAAGTGGGGTAACTTTGAATTTCCTAATTGCACAACAACAACAACAACTATAATAATAATAATAATAATAATTAATAATAATAATTGTGAAAAGTAAACACAAACAAGGAAGGTTGTAGGGGTTGTTCCTACAAGGATCTAAACTCAAGATTGGATCTTTAAAACCCACATTGATAAAAAATAAAAATAAAGTTGAAAACTTTGTACTTTTGCCCAAAACTTAGCTCTCTCCAACCATAATGGATTCCATACCAAATAAAGATTGAAGCATAACATCAACTCAGACTTTGGAAACTAAAGGAGGAGGAGGAGGAGAGATGGAAGATGAAGGGATCGGCGTTGCTTACCTATTAGTCGGCGTCGATCGGTTAGTCGGCAGCAAATATAGAAAGGGATGCAGGGCAGCGGAAAGAGCGGACCTGATAAAGGCAAACACCAGATTCAGCTGAGCAAATACGGGATTAGATTTACGTTCAATCAAAATCTTTGATAAGAAATGGGTACCGCCAACTCATACCCAAAATTAAATATCCATTATAATTCATATATAATATGTCTAACTCATATCTAATATGTCCAATACTCAATTGAAAATATAATGAATATCCAATTACACTTACTTATTTATTATTTCACTTAATAAAATTATTTTACCACAGATGTATGATACGGGTAGTTACCCGTTGACAATCTCCATGCATGATTAAAAAGTAAAAAGATGGTTTACCATTAAATGGCCACCGAGAAGAACAGAAAGAATTGCGTACCTAGTCGACTTGAACCTCGCAAATCACGAGGTATTCTTTCTTTTTGCTGCACTGCAAACAACTTCAATTGCAATCTCCTTTGATGAGAAATGTTGGAGATTTAAGCACTCATTTAGGGTTTTATGATTATTCACCGCTTCCTTCCTACCCAGATGTCCATGTCAATGGAGCCGCAAACGGCGACATCCCTGCTTTGTTGACGAGGACTAGATGTCTAAGAACCTAAGAAGGAACCAAGTGTTAAAATACAACACGGTAGCCACCCAATTAATTCAAGGAAGGGCAGCCAAGTGGAGCGCCGAAAGTACCCACCCACTCAATAAATAAATAAATATATATATATATGAAAAAATCTGTAAAATAAAATTAGAAATAGAAAGATCGAATCGCGTAGAAATACTATCCTAAAATATTCTATTAGCCTCGGATAAAATAAAACGATTTGACACAAGATCAGGACCAGAACAACAAAAATCAATAACAGAATATTAAATAGGAAAGAAAACTTCTCAATTTTAATTGTGGTGTTTTTTTGTGTTATATTTTAGTTTGATGGAGTAGGTAGTATTTATAGGAAGAAAAAGAATTATGATTATTAAGGTGGAGATTCACGGTCATTATGGTGGAGATTCACGACCATTAAGTGAGAGATTTTATTATCATTAAGGGGGAAATTTTATGGTTATTAAAATCTAGCCATTATTGTATTATGGTCATTAAAATCTAGCTATTATTGTGGTTGTTTATAGTCGTTTGAAACTAGCCGTTAATATAACGGTTAGAAATGTGATACAAATAGATACACATAATGTACGTTCGAAAAAAAATACGAAATTTTTTGAGGTCAAATAGTGCGTCATTCGGTTTCCTCGATATGCGTATCTACAGTGCGGGCGACATCTAATTGTAACCGGAGGGAGTAGTGTGTAAGAGAGAAAAACGAGTGTGAGAGCAAAAATTAGAGTGAAAAATAAGTGTGGAATAATCTTCCGCTTTTGAGTATTGTATTCTATCTAATTTTCTTAGTTCGACATGGAACGTAAGAAGGCTTCCATTCCATGGCACAATGGTTAATTGGGTGGTGGAAGAAAATAATAATTTCTTTTTAAATTTTTTTGTTAAGCACTATATGAATGATCCATTGTTCCTTACTCTTTAACTGCTTGATACTCTCCATTTTAAAATTTACGTCGTTTAAATTTCTCTATACAAATCAATTAAATAAAATAATTTACTTCTTAGCATGGTTATCTTTTCAAATATATTTCTCTTCAGTCTAGATGTTTAGATGTGAGTAAATTTAAAAATAGAGTATAATATTTCATTGAAATTCTCAAAAACAAATACTTTATTTTTTGGACATGGTTGTAGGATCCATGAGTGTCCTATCAACATCAACCATGCCATGACATCAAGGACAATTCCATACATGCTAAATACGTAGAAAACTTTAAAACTGAAATTGTAAGTTTTAAAAAATTTAGGAACTTGAAACTATCTTTTCTTTAAACTAATAAACTTCTTAGGCGATATATATATAATAAACTTAGAGTTTATAAAGACTTCCACTAGGAAACGCAATCATTTTCTTTGAATTTTTAACAATAAAAAGATAAAGATGACAACTTTGCACGGTGACCGTTGCCCCCCCCACCTGGAAAAAAATGGGATATATTACTAAGCCATCATGGTTGATAGGGTGGTAGCCTAGGTGGTCGACGAGTCCTTTAAAGAATCACGAGTTCATCTTAATTTATTCTTTCTCGACTGATTTGTTGATGGGCACACCGGCCCGCACAAAAGACACTGAGACACGTACACAGTACTTATCTCAAGGTTCGGAGTGCGCCTAGTACTGCCCACTATAGCTATCTACTAACCTTTCTCTTTGGCCAAAGTTAGGGTCGATTTTATACATATTAAATATAAAATGAGTATAATAATCATATTAGGGAAATTAAAAACATTAAATACATTAACTTGTAACATGCTAAACTTTTTTACAAAAATGGTTAGTCTTTCGTATTATAAGTGCAACACTTTAAGAACTAAATTATATTTATTAAAGATACTTTAGAATCAGCTGTTTATAAGAGTCATCCAAATAATATATATATATATAAAATATGTAACTTAAACCTAGCGGCCAGAGAGCTAGAAAGAAACTATTAGGGACAAATATGATAGTAATTTCTTACCGGATAAATTATGGTAGGTTATTAAAAAAATGAATTAAATTATTATATATATATTTTTTAAAAATATTTTAGAGACCATAAGTAAAGTAATAGTAATTTGTAAGAATAAAATATAATGCGTTAACTAGAAAAATATATAAATTTTAAGAATTATTAGGTACTAAAAATTAAAAATTTTTGGGGGTCATTTACAATAAACTATTAAAGAATGGATATTTTAAGAATCATAATGGAGGAGCACAAAAATTTGGGCCCATCCAATTATTTGAAAAATCCGACCAAGTTTAACAAAGTGGATTTGGTATAGATAACCCAAGCCCATTTTGGATTGCCATCCGGCCCATTTTTGCAATTTCAAGTATCTTTTCCAAAGATCAATAAGACAAGGAAAGAACAAAGCACAAGTCACACTTTCCCTGTGTCGACTCTGCACTTTGATTCTCAAGATCATCATTACAAAACAAAACTGTTTAGTAATACTTCATGTTTTTTTGGAAACAGATCAAACACGATTAATCTACTGCCACCAAAGAAATAAAAGAAAACAAAACTTATTTATTTAAAAATAAGACTAATCTCGATTTAATAGTATCTAATCTAAATAGAATGAATATACAGTTAATTAAAGGCAACTAAGCCAAAACTGTCTAGTAAAAGAAAGCACAATCTTCTTTTTTACTCCAAAGTTGTTACCTAAGCCATTGCTAAAGAACAGATTGGTGGGTCTGCAAAAAAAATAAAAACAGTTAAAAAGATATGTATTGCAATTCTAACAAGACCATTTTCTTGTAATTTGGAATGTTCTCTCTTTTCTGATAAGAACAAGAAAAGTGCAGGAAGCACAAACATCTAACTAAGAAAACAAACAGACTATAGTTAAATGAAAGGTGACAGATTCATGTTCTTAAGTTCTGATCAGGAAAATGCATTGGTGAAGCAGATTCTAGAGACTCATGCTCCTGATGGACACGAGATTGATGCGAAACCTCTGCTTCAAATTGTTCAGGACATTTTTTGTCACGCCTGCCCCGCGTTGGTAAGATGATTTAATATATAAGAAGGATCTTTCATTAGTCATTTACTTTTGTCAGTTTTAAAGCTGGTGTTTGTTTTTGATGATTCTGTTATGGGCATTTTATAGTGGAGAATCAAAGTTCCGATCAGCGCTCAAAATGTCACCAATGAGCTTTGTAGGGGTTAGGTATAGGGTTTGAGTCATCTGAATTGCAATTCCTATGATGCAATTCCCAACAGATGACCCAGTTTGTGTTTAAATGCAGTAAACTCTGTGTCGTTTTGCCATTTCAGGCCAGTCAAACACAGACAGCAGCTTTGGAGTGTAAAGCGTACCAGGCCAGTGACTTTGCCTTGCTTGAGTCTCTAGCTTATATCATCGATCGAGTTTCTGTCGAGGTTATGATTGGATCCTCATCCCTAGTCTCTGTTTCCGAGTTTATTGTGCGAGAGATGTTGCTAACTAGTTGTAGTTTTGATAGATAGCAAGGAAATGTTCAGGTGGAGGAGATGCACATGAAACTACTATGTCGATTTTGAGCATGCTTACCATCTACTCATGGGATGTCAAGCTGGTGATAGCCTTAGCAGATTTTGCTATGAAGTATGGGGGACTCTGGCTGGTTGAACAGAGTTATGCCTCGAACCAGCTAGCCAAATCAGTGGCAATCCTTAAAAATTTACCTGGTATTTTCGAGAATTCAGGCGCACCAAAAGACCGGTTTTCTGCATTCAGGGGTTTTATAAAGATCATGCTAGATATTGCCAAGTACATTATTGAGAAAAGGGAACTTCCATCACAGCCTGCGACAGCTGACAGCGGCGCTTTGTCCACAGATGTACCAATTGCTGTCTACTGGACAATTAGGAGCGTTATGGCTTGCGTGTCGGAGATTACTGGATTGAGGCATGAGTATGTGTTCACTGTGATTGGTAGTTTGATTCTTTCATTGAATTGTCTATATTATCTTGCTGTTCAATCCATGATCTTGCACTTTCCCTAGCAATGAGCCCATTTTCAAGTACTAGACATTATTCTTTTCGGTAAATATTTTCTCACCATTTCCAGAAAGGCTGCGAGGGCTATGTCTATGTTGCAATGAGAAGTGTTTTATGGAGAGTGTACAATAATTAGTGATTGATAAGTATATTGGTTCTCCATGCTTTTGTTAGTAACAGGCACATAACATCAACGACAAAGGTCTGGGAGTTATCGAGTTTGGAACACAAGCTCAGCAACATTCATAGCCGCTGGATGGTTCAAGTGACAGGCTACAAGTATAGTGGTAAGTTTCTGAGTTAAAACCATTGCAGATACATGGATTTGTGCATGAATGAGTAATGCAGCAAACTATTTGAAAGTTGGATACTGAAAAACATTGACCATATAATGCAGATGAAAAGAAAGTTTCCAAACCTTATCAGGACCTCGTAAAGTTATTTGAAACAAATCACATTGACAATTCGAGTGTTCTCAAGGCACTGATATATGCAAAGGATGATCTTCAGCCACTGTTTGATGCATCCACCAAGAAAAGGGTTTGCTCTCATTTCCATTTCATCCATAATTCCAGAATATGATCATATTCAATGTTCATAAGCTAATTAAATAGTTTTCAACCTTCTGCTCAACACGAACAGGTTAACATTGATGTCCTTCTTAGGAAACACGTGCTACTGCTCATATCAGACCTTGAGATCTTCAAAGAAGAGCTGGGTATTGTGGAAAAAGTTTACAACAAATTCAAAAAGTTTCCTGCGCTGCAGGAGAGTCAATATGAGGTTCTATGGTTCCCAGTTTCTGACTCATCTATCCCATTGACTGAGAGCAGGCAAAGGCAATTTCAGGATCTGCAGTCTAGCATGATATGGTACACAGTGTACCATCCTTCCTTAATTGACCGAGCAACAATCAGATTCGTAAAAGAAGTGTGGCGTTTTAAAAAGAAGCCTGTTATTGTTGTGCTGGATCCTCAAGGAAAAGTTTTAAGTCCTAATGCATTCCATATGATGTGCATTTGGGGGAGCGCAGCGTTCCCGTTCACCACTTCGAGGGAGGAAGCATTGTGGAAAGCCGAGAGTTGGAGACTTGAGTTGCTTGTGGATGGCATTGATCCAGTGATTCTGAATTGGGTACACATTTTAGAAACACATACTAACTTACACAAACTTTGTATACATTTGTATTTATGTCGCTCTTTTGATCTTGGCTTTCGGTAGATTTCGAAGGGAATACACATATGCCTCTACGGAGGAGAAAACATGGAATGGATCAAGAAATTCACTACCAGAGCTAGATCAGTAGCACATGCTTCAGGTTTTCCCTTAGGATTGGTTTATGTGGGAAGAAGAAATCCAAAGGAGAGAATCAGGAGGACCATTTCGACCATAATTATCGAAAACCTGAGCCATTGCTGGTTAGATGTGACTTCAATTTGGTATTTCTGGGCAAGAATAGAGAGCATATGGCATTCCAAAAACCAACTAGGAATGACCATTGAGAATGACCCCATTCTTCCAGGGATCATGACAATGCTCTCATACGACCGCAGAGCAGATGGATGGGCCTTGCTCAGCAAAGGGTCACAAGACATGGCCCTAGCCAAGGGAACTCCATTTTTAAAATGCTTGTTGGATTACACTAAGTGGAAAGAGAATGCAAGGAAAAAGGGTTTTCTGTCAGCCTTAAAAGATTATCTGAAAGAGCTTGAAACCCCACATCAGTGCAACAGACTCACTCCACCTAGCAATTCTGGTGTGATACCAGAAAAGATGGTGTGCCCCGAATGCGGCCGCTCGATGGAAAGATTCATCATATGTGAGTGCTCTGATGAATAAGCAGAGTTGCAAGGAGCACAGGCTCTGTTTTGTACTATTTGTAAAACTTGCTTGTCTAATTTGTCATGAATTGAACCCTTCATTGTTCATGCACAAGTCAGAATTTGAGCGACAGAATGAAATGCTAAGAAAAATGATGAAACTGTGTTCAACTAAAAACATGTTAATTGATCAAGTCCATGATCAAGTCTGCAAATACCTAAACATAATTTGTAAACCATTATACTATTTAATGCTCTTCATGCTTGAAACTTGGGACTAAGGAAAAAATGAGGTAGTCTGTAAATATCAGACTAATCCCGTTCTAGTATGATCGGACCGAAAGGAGAGTCTGTAAATATTGAGCCAAGTTCAAGATCAAGAAACCCATCCATGTATAGCATAAAAAAAAGATTGTAAGAATTGAGAAAACATAAAAAGAGAAAGAAGAAAGAAAGTATTACATGACTTGTTATTATCAAATAGAAAGCATGACAAGGACTTGTTGATCTTTTGGAGCTAGGACCATCTGTCCTATCTCTAAAGTGAAACCCAAGCTTCTTCAAATGCTTCATTTATTTTACTTCAGATTCCTTAATTATTTGAAATTTAATAAGCTGATTACGTTTTTAAATCTTAATCTTTATATGATATGGTTGATTAGCAACAAAATCTTAATCTTTGTTAGGATCCTAAAGAGAAAGGGACAGAAAAAGAGAACAGACAGTTTTAGTACAAACTACAGTAAATAAATGTTGCCAACTGTATAGAATAATTGCACTAATAAAACTTGATTGGCCATAAACCAAAAGCAATCTACTGTTCTTTGTGGTTTGATGTGTTTTGGTTACTGAATGAGAGTTTATACTATATATATCTTGAATGAAAAGCAAGGAATCAATTCTTGCTTTCTTTTCATCTTCATTCTTTGTTTTCCCCAGGCAAGGAAAAAAGAGAGAAAATTCTTAATTATTAGCTCAAGTAAGAATAAGGGAATCGAGCAAGGAAGCAAAGCACAGATTTGGAGTTGCCATGTTACTAGTGGTTGGCGATCTGACGGCCATGATCGTTTTGAATCCGTTGATGATGATACTGTATATTCTCTATTCACAGACATTCACTGTCAAGTTTCTTATTCTGAACACTTTTTCTTTCTTTTGTTTATTTCTTGTCTAACAGTTAAGTATCATGTTCTTTCAAAGCTAGTTCTTACAAATCTGAAACTAAAATCTTTTTTCCAGTCCGACCACAGTAAATGAGTTATGACACTGGAACAATGGACTTTTTTCTTCGGTGTTCTCGGGTGTCCTCTCTACCCTTTTTAGATAGGAGACTATTCTCGTTCAAGCATTGCAATCGAAGCGGATATGGACCCGATGGACTAATGTACTCATTATTTCATAGATTGATGTGATGACAGATTGAGGATTATCTTGCCTGAAAAATGTTAAGTGTCAGCTTTTCGTAGTGTTAGAAGTAAAAGCCTCAAAAACTACTGTCCAAGATCTTTCAAGGAAACACTAGGTATCAAACCCATGATTGCCCCAAATAGGCTGTTTTTTGCAAGATTTGGATGCTGAAATCCATGTTCAAGCAAGGAGTAAAGTGGGGCACAAAACAGGGACCCACAGAAAAGTGTGACATTATTCTCTTAACTTATTATGATATTGATTATGGTGGAAGTAAGGAAGTTGATTCAACTTAGCTTTATTCCATTTCTGATAGATATAAATAGGTATGCCAATTTCCTACTGAAAACACAACCCATTTCCTCTTCTTCTGCCCTATAACTTACAGTTTCCATCCTTTGCTTACCATGGACTCCTTGAAGCAACTTTCAGGTCCATCAGCTCAGAGTTCCGGCCAATCAATGACCGGTTCTGGCCAATCAATGACTGGTTCTGGCCAGAGAGTTCCCAGTTCTGGCCAGCAGCAGCTGAAAAGTCTCGTCCCCTACGGACTTCCTAGTTCTGGCCAGCAGCACAATGTCTCATATGGAGTTCCTAGTGCTGGCCAACACAGTAATGTCCCGTTTGGACTCTCTGGTACTGGTCAGCATAGTGATGGCTCATACGGTAGTGGTAGCCACAATCTGATCAAGGCTGACCGTGGGATGTTAACAATGTCTGATGACAATGTGATGATGAAGCAAATTAATGCAACTCATGCTCCTGATGGCCGAGAAGTTGACGTGAAACCTCTCCTTCATTTGGTTGAAGACATCCTCAGCCGTGCCACCCTGCAAGTTCCTGATGCTACTTTATCGGTATGGTACCTAGTAATGCAACTAAATGCAGCTTGATTATATGTATCTAATCTTTTCTAAGGGACCGGTTTCATATTGCAGGCTACGCAGGCACATGCTGACATGGAGGAAAAGACACATCAGACCAATTTTGTCGTCATGATGGATGCCTTGTCATACACTATTGACCGAATTTCCTGCGAGGTTACTACAAATGATATATAACAATAATATTTTTGCTATATGATAGATGCACATGTACGATAAATGTTACTAATCGTACCAAAATTATCAACCTGCATTTTTCAGATTGCATACAAGGCTATGGGGGGAGATGCTCACTCAACAACAGTTGCAATCTTCAACATGCTAACAAGCTATTCCTGGGATGCTAAGCTGGTTCTGTCCCTGGCAGCTTTTGCTTTGAACTATGGAGAATTCTGGCTCCTGGCGCAGATTTACTCTACGAACTCACTCGCTAAATCCATGGCAATGCTGAGACAATTGCCTACGATCCTGGAACACACTGGCCCGCTGAAGCCGAAGTTTGATGCACTGAACAACCTGATTAAGGTCATGCTTGAAGTGACTAAGTGTGTGGTTGATTTCAAAGCACTTCCCATTTCACATGATGTCCCAGCATTTAACACAGCCATGAGCCATATCCCGGCTGCTGTCTACTGGACCGTAAGGAGTATTGTGGCCTGTGCAAATCAGATTAGTACTCTCACCACAATGGGGCATGAGTATGATTCCGTTTTCCTTTCATGCCAAATTATAATCTTTGTTTCGTATATTAAAAAATATTTTTTTTGCACTTTCTGCTCTAATTTTGATACCCCTTTTCAGGTTTGCAATGTCAACCACTGAGGCATGGGAGCTATCCACTTTGGCTCACAAACTCAGCAACATAAATGAGCTTTTAAGGAGGCAGTTGGCTATTTGCTTTCAAATCATCGGTCTGCAGAACTTGACATCTGTTTTAATCATAAGCATTAATGATACATATAAATTAAGCATTCTTATAAAGATTAATGATATTTGATGCAGAGGAGAGGAGGAATGTGGAAGCCTATGAAATGCTGATGAATCTCTTCGAGACGATCCACATTGACAACATGAAGGTCCTCAGGGCCCTCATTTATGCCAGGGATGATATCCTGCCAATTGTAGATGGCTCAACCAAAAGAAGGGTTTGCTCTTTCTTCTTGTTTATGTATACAACTCGTGACAGCACATGTTTTGAAGCTAATTCAGGAATTTTGATCTCTTTTGTTGGGATCACTAGGTTCAACTTGATGTCCTGAGAAGAAAGAATGTGCTACTGCTCATCTCTGGCCTAGAGATCCCCCACGATGAGCTTTCGATGCTCGAACAGATCTATAATGAGTCAAGGGTACACACCGGTAGGATGGAGAATCAGTACGAGGTGTTGTGGATTCCAATTGTGGACAAAACAATCCAATGGAGTGACCCTATGCAGAAGCAATTTGAGAACATGCAGTCTAATATGCCATGGTACACAGTGTACAGCCCCTCATTGATTGAGAAGGCTGTTATGAGGTTCATCAAGGAGGTTTGGCACTTCAGGAACAAACCTATCCTTGTGGTGCTTGATCCTCAGGGTAGGGTAGTGTGCCCTAATGCACTCCACATGATGTGGATTTGGGGAAGCAATGCCTTCCCTTTCACTAGCTTGAGGGAAGAAGCTCTTTGGAGGGAAGAAACATGGCGGCTCGAGCTTCTTGTCGATGGCATCGACCCAACAATTCTTAACTGGGTAAGTAAATACTCGCTTACATAAATGAAGCCATATAGTATAAATGTAAACTAACATTTTTTTCCTACTCTCAGATTAGGGAAGGAAAGTACATTTTCCTGTATGGAGGGGATGATGTTGAATGGGTGAGGAAGTTTACAAACACAGCTCGTGCGGTTGCAACTGCAGCACGCATACCTTTGGAGATGGTTTATGTTGGGAAGAGCTCGAAGAGGGAGCAAGTTCGTCGAGTGATCGCATCGATCACTGTAGAGAAGCTGAGCTACTGCTGGCAGGACCTGACAATGATATGGTTCTTTTGGACAAGGTTAGAGAGCATGCTGTTCTCCAAGATTCAGCTGGGAAAGATTGATGATCATGATCCTGTGATGCAACAGATCAAGAAACTCCTGAGCTATGACAGGGAAGGTGGGTGGGCTGTCCTGAGCAAAGGTTCTGATATTGTGGTCAATGGACATGGATCCACAGCTGTGACCACACTACTAGAATATGACCTGTGGAAGGACAATGTGCCTGTTAAGGGATTTGACATGTCTTTCCAAGAACACCACAACAAGATCCATGGGATAGCTCATCCTTGCAGCCGATTTGATTTTCCTGTCACTATTGGTAAAATTCCTGATACCATGAAATGCCCCGAGTGCCACCGATACATGGAGAGGTTCACCACTTTCCTCTGCTGCCATGATGAGGGAGTTAACACTGAAGCACTGTACTAAGCACACTATCCACTGCTGCTGCTACTTTCACCACTGTTTTGCTACTAAATATTGATGTTGTGTGAGTGTGTGTTTGCTTTTTTGCATTTTGTTGTTGTTTTCACTCCTTTCATTCCATGTAATGGAGGAGTTTATACCTGTATGGCCACTTTGTGGGCTTATCTAGGAGTATTCCTTGAATAAACAGTTTGAATGATGTAATCACCTTATAAAATTATAAATCTATAGTTTGAATGATGTTTTTCCATAGAAATATATTTTTGATCTTTAATACTTTTCTGTTTTAAATTCGAGTATTTTTTCGTCTTTTTTAAATATCGATTACTCAAGTTGTGAAAAGTGATGACCCTATCTTTTATAATTTACTGGATCCAGCTTAGTTTAAATCATTAAATTTTGAAAAAATACGATCATTTCATTTAATCATTTAAATAGCTATCAAGTTTGGAAATTAGCATTGGTTTGCAAAATAAGAAGTGCATCGTATCCATATCCACGGATAAGAATTACCCAAAACTATAAGCCAAACACCCCCTTGTTGTTTTCCCTAGCCCACGCAGCAGCCCGTATCACTGCAACAAAAAAGTGTCAAACATTTGGCCTACGAAAATGACACTATCAACACTACATAAACTCCTCCAAAAGTCATCACCGCCAACAAGAATCCTTGCTTCTCTTCATAATCCAGCGCTTACATCCGTTTGCAACCACAAAAGTCAGCTCCTTGAGGAAGCCAGTAATGCAAAGGCTCCTCCTTTATTAGGTTCATTGAAAGGTGAGAACTTGAGGACGACTCATTTGGATCCATGGCTTTTTTACCCGATTACTCCAATTGGGTTAGGTTCAAGTCCGAGTTTGTCATGTGGGTTGGTCCCAGATAGTCCAGTGGAGGAAGATTCAGGGATGTGGGCTGATAGTGTGAAGAAGAAGAGGAAGAAGAAGATGAATAAACACAAGTACAGGAAGCTGAAGAAACGGCTTAGAAGACAAACTTAGAGGTGCAGTTTTTTGGTCAGTAATACATTGCTTTTATGATGTAACCATTTGGTAATTTGAAGAATTGGTTACAAAGGTTAATGAACATTTCAATCTTTGGTTATTTTGGTTTAAAAGCCATTTTTCACTGAGTTATTTAGCAGATTGGAGAAACAGTTACTGATTTTAGAATAATCTTTAGCATTTTATTTTCTGAAATAGCATTGAGAACTTGAGATAAAGTTGAATAATATGTTGTTATTTTGCTTTTCAATTTACATGGATATGGAACATTGAATTTTAGAGCGCATTTTTGAGGAATCCATTCTTGCACCTGTGCAGTCAGTACGAGATTGTTAGGGGAAGTTGGATGTGCCTATGAAGGTTCGTGCTTTTGCATGGTTATGTGTTATCATTTTAATCTGCAGAGGGTGTTTCAATGCAGGAAAACTTTTTTTTTTTTGTAGCTGGGATAAAATGTTTCTTCCTTCAATGTGTTGGTCCATAGCTTTGTACGAGAGATGAGAATGTGATATTTATTTGTATGTAGTGCTTAATAAATTCTTCAATTTTCTGTGTATGTTAAATCTATTGTTTAGATCATCATTTCTCTGTTTAATTTTTTGTTGAATTCTAAGCCTTTGGATGTCAGCTTCTGTTCTTTATTGTGGAATCCCCTTCCTGAGTTTCAACCTGCCTTATTTTCATGCATTTATGGGCGTGTTGGGGTGCGCTGCGCAGGGGGATTTTAGGTGTTCTTCAAGCTAGCATTTCTTCAATCTACCTGCTTTGCTTCTGTATCAACTCTTGTCGCCATCCATAGAAATAAAATACAATCCGGACAGTAATTTGTTTCTTTTGAGTATTGACGGAAGAGAACACGATGTCATGTTTGGATTACGAAACCTAGCTGTCTGTCGAACTGTGGTAATGGTATGGTATCTCTGTATCACTTTTATGTCTCTGTGTATTGAATATATGCTGGTTGTTTATGATGGTTGTATAGTGAATTGGGGTGAATTCACATTCCATGTACAAGTCGTACTTTGGTTGGATGTATTTGTGTATTGAGTACAAGTAAGGCCTAGATAAGTTGATGAAAATAGAGCCTCTGAATTAAGGGGTGAAGTGCTTCTGGCAAGTTATTACTGGTCGAACTAGCGACCTCACACCTAAGGGTTGACAGTGTCGGACCACTCATACCACCGGATCAAGGGTTGACAGTGTCGGACCACTCATACCACCGGATCAATTGTTGAGAGGATATTATGTCAACAAAGGCAGGTGAAGGTGATCCTAACACGGACATCAAATTTCAACCTCATCTTGGTGCTGTTGTGTGTCTGCATTGAATCTGTCTGCTTGCGTTTCTTCTAGTTTTTTTCCTGTTACATGTTAGGCCCACTGTTCTTGATGAAGGGGACAGCCCTGCAATATTATTAGCAAAGTCAAATCACTCTGTTTGTGTAGTGCTGACCAGCAAATACTAGCCAGTGGTCCTTGCTACCCCAGAATTATTGAAGGTGTGTGCTTCTGTCATATGATCTAAACTTTGGCAAAGAAATATTAAACTTTGTAGTTTGTATTCAGCCTGATTTTTGTTAGACCATAGCACAGTGGGTCAATGCCAGTTTGTTAAATATCAATATGCATGAATACCATTCTAAAGATAAGATTTTGTCTAATTAGCAACATTTTACACAAAGTATGCACATTATTTTCTAATGTCCATTTGGTATGACTAGCACAGTATACCTACCCCTGTTTCTTTTTTAAACCAGATCATAAGTGGTAGAAACTCGTTCGCTCTTAACTGAACTCTTTAGTTCGAGTTTTAAGAGTGGAGCAAAACTATGTTGGGAGAGTCATCCATTTATAGAACCCTTAACAACGATCAAACGGAATTTAATCTCATGCTCGGAAATGGCTAATACATGTACCTTGTATAACAAAAACAAAAAGATGGGGTCAAGATGAGTGATACCCTTCTCTTTCTTATGCTCAATATCATGGACCCTATGGTACAGACATCCTTTTTATTCTGTCATTTATTGCATATCTCTATTCTCATATTAGCTGCTGGTAAGTCATTTTCACCCAAAAATCCTGTGGCTTGTTTTTGTGACCTCAAGTCCAAAGCTCAATTGCGTCCATTAGCAAGACCTGGCATCTGCAGATGTAAAATAATGGTCCCCAGGACAAAAATTTTTTTTTTCACCATCTAAAAAATGAGCATGATTAGTTTTGACTAATTGAGCATATGTAAATTGTAATATTGGCAATCTACTTTTAGGATTTCTTATGTTAACTTTTAATCAAGATTGGTTGTTGGCGATCTTACAAAAAGTAGGAGATTTGACTACTTATGCCATGCTGAGGTTTTAATAAATTCTTCGAGAAATTGTATACTGTTCATGATTTTCTAAATACGTCTACATGGATCGTGAAACAATGAAGTGGTTATCCGAATAAAATAATTTTTTTTTCTTGTTTTTGTGAATTAGAGATTCTTAGACAAACACTAGAATTTGTTTAGGAAAACTCGAAAAAGTCTGATGATGATTGTTAGTATTTGCCAGCTGGGTCTTGCTCAAATTAGAGCTGTAGAGTTTGTGCTACATTTCCAATGGCATCTAGGGCCATAAAGCCCTTCCTCCACACAGTTTTTGCCGAAGATACCAACATAGCCGTAACCAACACAGTAGTATGAGTGTCAAAATGGTAACTTTCAGCGAATACAAGTACCGTATTTATAAATTAACTCAACAGAAGTACTAAATTGTCACTTCTCATAAATATAGGTCCCAAGATTATCATTATCTCATCTATTAGAATTAATATTACTAATGAAGTTGTTTATTTATTTTTAGAATAATAATTCAAGTCAAAGATGTACATTGGTAGTGACCTAATCCCAATTCAATCTCATTGATTTTTTATTCTTTTTTATAGTTTTCTTCATCAAACGCACGAATGAGTAAAGTAACCGATTGGATTAGTAAAGGTATAAAAACTAATGTTCTTTTTTTCGGTAAATAACTGATGTTTATTTTATAAAAAAAATTACAATTTGAACCATTAATTAATTAAGTAATTAACCCTATATTTTATTTTATTTTTAAAAAAATCAAAGTAAAATGATGATTCAAAGCATTAAATAACAAGTCAAAAAAAGTGTTCATTACTTGTTAATTTGACTTTTTAAACTTAATTTCTCCTAATATAGAGGAGAATGAAATGATCAAATGAAAACATTTTTAATCTTCAATCCCAAAAATCACCATCAACTTTATCCTTTATCCACATGGGTTCAAGAGATTCAAGAGCCCCCCTACCCTTTTGGCCCCACAAGAATAACCACAATAATTAATTAATTTAATCCTCAAATTTAATATTCAAAGTAATAAGTTGAAATTAGTATAGTCGAATATGTTCGATTCATTTTTTATAGTCGAATTCGAAACTTAAATAATTAAAATAAAGATCAATAAATGTTTCAACATCCAAGCATACGATTCGTATTGGAAATCATTCGTTTTGAATCTTAGCATCTTATAAACAAAGTTTGAGGGAGTTTTAAAGAAACTAATATTACCTTCACTACGAAACTTGCAAAGAAGAAGTCATAATCAACAAACAACACTTAGGTCAAAAGAAAAGAAAGAAAAGAATCAATATTTGCAAAACAATATAAGTTATAAAAATATTCCACTTTGACCCTATAGTTTAAAATTTTGCAATATACACCGTATAGTTTATCAAATTTTGCACTTTTAATCTTTCTATTAGGTAAAAAAATCAAAAATGGTAAAAGATTAAAAATAGTATGAAAATTTGAGGAAAATTGTAACAAAATATGGAGAGTCAACTTCACCAAAAATTAAAAAATAAAGAATAAATATTTTTAAAATTTTTGTCCAAATTTTATGAATCTTTTCTACTTATTTCTATTATATATAAATTATATAACTAAAAATGTTAAAATTGCAACGTTTAAAAAATTGTGAATTGTACATTGCACATCATGAAAGTATAGGGAGCATAACGAAACATTTTGTAATAATGTAGCTTCAAAAAAGTACTCCCTCTGGGGCAAAACAATAGTCGTTTTAAGATTTACTTTTACTATTCCGGCACGTATCTTAAAGCGGCCGGAACAGTCACTATTTGAGAAAATTTTTGCCCCTAATTTTTTCTCGGAAGTACGTTAAGGATTAATGTACGTTCAAAAAAAATACGAAATTTTTTGGGGTCAAATAGTGAATCATCCCGCCTCCTTAATATGCGTTCCCTACTGAATATTGGGATGCGAGAAAGTCATTTATTTTGCTCTGGAGGGAGTAATAACAAACGACATACCCACATTTTGAGCACCCCCATACGTGGCCACTACTCAATAACATCAATAACAGCGTCTCTTCTCTATCTAGAAAGTTTATGACTTTATTTCTGGAAATAGTACAAAGAATGTTTTTTTAGCTAAAGAAAGTAGTAATAGGATCATCAGCGTCTCTCCTCCAAAGCAGAGCAGATAACAGAGCAAAGAGGTGGAGAAGAGATGGGAGGAGTGACATCATCCATGGCAGCTAAATTTGCTTTCTTTCCTCCAAACCCACCTTCATACAAGCTATTAACAGATGAAATGACTGGTCTTTTGCTGATTAGTCCATTCCCTCACCGTGAAAATGTTGAAATCTTGAAACTTCCTACAAGGAGAGGGACAGAGATAGTTGCAATGTATGTTAGGCATCCTATGGCTACTTCTACAGTGCTTTACTCTCATGGAAATGCTGCCGATCTAGGACAGATGTATGAGCTCTTCATTGAGCTGAGCATCCACTTGAGAGTTAATCTCTTGGGGTATTCTCTTTTCACCATCTTTTCTTCTCCTCTTATTTTTTTCTTTTTGAATTGTTATTGTCTTGTTGGTTTTGGAAAGTTTTGAGCTTTTTAAGGGGTTTTGGCATCTGGGTTTTCTGTGTTGTTGTGAATTATAATTTACTTGGGGTTTTGTGGTATGATTTGATTGATTCTTGTGGTTTCTACATTACAAGGAATTGTAATTTTGTTGGGAGGTTATGGTAGATAAGGTGGAAATGTAGATTAAATTTGGAAATTTTATAGCAACATCAGTTGGGGTGTTGATCAAGTGTGATTGTTGTTGACAAGGTGGAAATGCCGATGCTTTGGTTAGTTAGGAATTGATTTTATCATATAGTAGTTGCTTTTCCCTTTTATATATTCCTTGATCAAAGGACCCAACAAAATTGGGATATACCGCACTTGAATCCATTCAAATGGGAGAGAAGGTTTAAACGTTGTGCATCCAAAGAACAAAATGTGTCCTTCTTTTTTCAGTGCTGCTGCTCAATAGTAGGTTATGCTTATATTTAGTTGTTCGGTTATCCCCTAATGCAATTACCATCTATTTTTATTGGTTAAATGTAGTGTCCAAGTTGTTTTACAACATCTTACGGATCTTGTCAGTATCAAAGAATGCAATTAGAATTTCATTTGTAGTGTTTTCATGAGCTTTTCAACATTTTTAACAGGTATGACTATTCTGGGTATGGGCAATCATCTGGAAAGGTTAGCTGTTAATTTCCACTTACTATATATGCTTGGTTATGAAAATCAGATTTGTTCATGAATTCTGTTGACAATGGAAGATATGAAAGTGTGACTAAAACCAAAAAAATTCTGTACTGCAGCCAAGTGAGCACAACACATATGCAGATATTGAAGCTGCATATAAGTGTCTTGAAGAAAGCTATGGCACCAAGCAGGAGGATATCATCCTGTATGGGCAATCTGTTGGGAGTGGCCCCACCGTAGATCTTGCTGCCCGGTTGCCTCTACTACGAGCTGTTGTTCTGCATAGTCCCATACTCTCTGGGCTAAGGGTCATGTATCCTGTGAGGCGTACATACTGGTTTGACATTTATAAGGTAACTTATAAGTTTATCCATCTGATTGTCCATCTATTAACTATTTGTTTAGGTGATTAATATGTGATTTATAATTATATTGTTAAATGGTTTTGCAGAATATCGACAAGATTCCACTAGTTAATTGTCCTGTTCTCATCATCCATGTAAGTATGCTGTTGCAATGCTTTTAAAGTAGTAAATGAGGTGTTGTTTTGTGTTTAATATTTGGATATTTCATGAACCTAGGCAGTTGCAGTTTTAGATGTTTGTGTCATATTAAGATGGAATGGTTTGATGTATTCCTTGTTCATATGACTGTTATCTTTTTAGGTTGGTAATTTCTATGTTTTTAATTGTTCAAGCAACAAGGAACTATCACCTACCCCATAGTGCATGCCTAGTGTATTCAGGCATGTTTTCTTAGAGGCAATCTATATGTGAAATCTTTCGTGCTTGTTTGAATCATTTCTTCTCTATTTTCCTTTTATTTTATGGACTTAGATAATAATCTCTCTCATCCATAAATGATTGCATGGCATCTTTTTCCTTTGGTTGTTTATTATTTCTAGCCTTGAAGCTATGTGTATCAGTCTGGTTGCTATAGTGTCGTTAGTATCTGTGGGTATCCAGTGATACAGATTATGTCAGATGGCATTTTCCTTTAAAAGGGTGTTGATAGTTATCAAATAAGCTTCCAGAAATTCTGACTCGACGGGATCTGCATTATATCGTGGTCTATGCAAGTGTCTCAGTTTGGGCAAAAGACCATAGCTGTCACATTATTTGTTATATAATGTAGAATTTCAAAGAAATGGACATCGAGACAAAGCAAATTAATAGCCTGAAAGAGATAAAACTGTAAGGGCCCCAACCTTATGTTAAGATGCATGGAAGAACAGACAAATCATTTCTTTAGAAATACCAGACTTCTCTGGCCACTTAAACTGCTGGTTGCTAAAAAAAATTATGTTAGTGTAAAAAATGTAAAACTTACTAGCCAGAGCAGAGACTTTAGGGACAAGATGTAATCCTTATGGACCCCGACTAGACTACTTGTTCCGTATTTCTATGTCTTTTGTTTGTTTCCATATGGGTAGTGATGATCACTGACATCACTGAGGTCTGTGTTTCACTGCCCCTGTGGTGGTGGAATGGACATCTAAATCAGATCTCATCACATAAAATTTTGTGTCATGGATGTTTAAATAATTATGATGTGAGTCCTCGAAAAGTTAATATTAGCTTTTG
Source organism: Viola odorata (assembly GCA_963691705.1). Taxonomy (NCBI): domain Eukaryota; kingdom Viridiplantae; phylum Streptophyta; class Magnoliopsida; order Malpighiales; family Violaceae; genus Viola; species Viola odorata. The sequence continues at coordinate 67,823,679 of OY829541.1, forward strand.
TTTTGCTTTTACTAAGTACTAAGTACTAACTCAAGCTTAAGCCTTTTTTTCCCCTTTCAAATGAGATGCTAATCCTTTTTATCTACTTTCCAGTCATTTGAAATGAAGCCTAATTGCTTTCCGGGCTTGGAGCTTTACTGTAGTTCGTTATTCTGTTTTGAAATGCTTACTGTGTAGAATAAAATTGCTAGCCTGGAAAAGTGAACTGAATATTGGTACCTATTGTTCATATTACACCTTTCATATTTAGATAATTTTATGTGTAGGGAACTTCAGATGAAGTTGTTGATTGTTCCCATGGGAAGCAACTGTGGGAGCTGTGTAAAGAAAAGTATGAACCCCTCTGGCTCAAGGGAGGGAACCACTGCGATCTAGAGCTCTTTCCAGAGTACATCAGGCATTTGAAGAAATTCGTATCAACTGTGGAGAAATCCCCTTCTCAGAGATACAGTTCGAGGAAAAGTACGGACCAGTTTGAGCAGGCACGCAAGAGCACTGACGTGTTTGAGGCATCAAGGAAAAGCACTGACAGGCGAGAGAAAGCAAGAAAAAGCACCGACCGGGCAGATAAACTGAAAACACAGTCCAATCACGTCGAGAAGATGGAAAAACTGAAGAACCAGTCCAGTCATGCTGAAAAGTTAAGGATCTCTTTTGATCAAATGGAGAAGTCTCGCAGGAGTGTTGATTGCCATGAGAAGTCGAGGAAAAGCATGGACCATCAAATCGAAAGAGCGCGGAAAAGTGTTGACAGGTTGGATAGAATACGAAGCGGTTGATAGCTAAAAGCAAATTGTAAAATGTTCTGAATGGGTTTGTTGTTGTGGGCAATCTGGTTTTTTTTTTATTTTTATTTTATAATTTATATGGTTTTTCTCTTTTATAATTATTATTCTGGCTGCCTAGTTGGCTTGCATTGTCTCTGAATAACTAGAGCATGAAATGAGAAAGGGTTTGGTGTTATAATGGCATTATTACTTACAATCAAAAGCTCTTGGCCTTATGGTTCATGCATTTTGAGAATTTAATAAAAACAGACCAGAACGATACCCTGATGAACAATTCAATGTTTTCTTTTCGGAATAAATGCAGATTCATGTTCAAACATTGATTCATACGCCCCGACAACTTACTTATCCATAAATCGATCGTTCCATTCTCGGACAATATTTTTGCAAAATTATTCCTAATCAGAAGCTCCATTTTTCCTTTTCAAGAATGGTCAACATTGGTTCATCTTTTCTTCTTCATGTGGTTCGCTGCATAATTAGTGGTATGCTATTTAGTTGGCTTATAGTTTCTTGCGATGTGTCTTGTGCGGTTGTACAGAACAAGAAGACTGCAAAATTCTGAGATGGGTCTGTCGAAAAAGGACTTGAACAAGCTTTCATTGCCATGATTTTGACGAACTAGCAGAAAATTATGGAGATTTTGGAAAATTATGAGGATTGTGCTATTTACTTAGATTTGTTCAATGGAGAAGACAAAAGTAGAGTGTTGCCTGAATTCAAGCATTGTTTTCATGCTGTGTGTGGATCGATGGCTATTGAAGACACCCAGTTGTCCGATTTGCAGGACAAGTAGAAGAATGCACAAGTTGATTGCTACGTATCATCCACTTTGTGCAGTTGAGTCCTTTGTTTGATACACACAGAAGAATGACAGGATTCGATCATCGTCAAAGAGTTGAGGGATGAAAGTCGGACGGCGATGATCCTTACATCCGGACAGTAGAATTTGATACTAAGATTACCTAATTTCCAATTCAAGTGCTTCAATTCCTGGAATGGATTTCTTAACTTCAAGGATGAGATTATTGGGATTCTGTGTGTGCAATCCAATGTTGGGTGAGCGGATTAGATTCGAATTTGGTCGCTAAAAGTAGAAACGTTCGTCAGCATAGACTAACGACTCAACAACTCCTTTTGCTAAGAGAAGACTATTCGTCGCCATAGACATGGCGACCAAATGTTATCTTACTTTACCTCAACCCAAAGAAAACAAGATTCACAAACAAAATCTCGACATGTACGGCTTCTAATAAATTTGACACATTTTACCATTTTAGTTTACTTAATTTGACAGGTTCAGAATTCATTCATGAGCATCTTTATGGTGATCTTTGAATTAGAAGACTATTATTACGAGTTCGGCGGACTATTACATAGTTGCGTATACAACAACATACAAGAGAACTTCTAATGTTTGACGATTTGTTCACTGAAGAAGTTGTCAGCGCACTTGGTAAGTGATAGACTCTGTTGATTTAACTCCATTGTACTCCTGCATTTCTCGTTATACAGCCCTGCAAACCAATTTTTTTTGTCACAGTACAAACTTAAGGTCGATAATAAACCGAATTCAATTTTTGTACCTAGTCTTCTGTTCTGTGCAAATATGCACTATTTGCACGACGGAAGAAAAGGCAGTAAGTCACTTTAAAACTTTGATACCTGAAAATGTGAACCATGTTGGTTTCATGCTAGGAAAAGTCAATAGTATTTAGCTGAGCCTTCTACCAGGGAGAAATTTGGCTTGTGTTCGCTATATTCAACTATGGCGGATGGTGGAAGATTGCCTATACTGATCTCATGTACTGTTGCAAAAAGTGGGAACACCTCTAGCCATCCTCGATGGCTGAGAACCTCATACACCTCTTTTGCTGTTGAAACACCCTACAAATACGAGATGAAAATAAGGTAAATGAATATACAACACTATCACACTCTTCATATCTGCCAGACAGATTCCTTTTGGTTGTTTCAAATAATTAGCTTTGTACCTACCTGTAACTTTTGGCCCTGCAACATCTCAGCTTCAAGCTCATCAAAAGACCTGCAAAAAATGAGAGTAATGTAAGGCTTCATACTAAATAATTCTGCCGAGTTCGTGATCCAACAAGTAAAAAATGTCTACCTTTTTCCACCATTCCTAGCAAAAGCCTCAGCAACTTTCCTGTTTCTTCCTCCCACTGCCACAAATACTATGATTACTAACAAAGAACACCATACTTTGAAAAGAATGAAGAAATTGACATTCTTCCTTACAGCATGTTGTGATGAGGTCAGCTACACCGCAACTTTCAAAGAAGGTGCTGTCTTTAACTGATGAAAACAACAGCTTTGAAAAGACTCTCATTTCCCTCAGACCAATTCTCATAATTGCAGCCTATAATTGATGCAAAGCTTCGGTAAGAAAACGCACATGTGAAATGAACCTTAAACATAGCAAAAAATTTAATAGCTACCTTTGTGTTATTTCCCATTTCCAGACCATCCACAAAACCTGTCCCAAAAGTGGTAATCCTTTCATCACTAGTGTCTATTACATACTTAAACAACAATCATAATAAGATGGGAATATATGAATGGACTACAGACCAGCAGCCAAGGCAACAATATTTTTCAGGGTCCCACATAGTTCAACTCCCTCCACATCTTGAACCTGTTCAGGCATAGAATACAAGAAGATAAGAATAAATTGAATTTCAATGTCAATTTTTAGCATGCCAACATTATAAATGACAGGAACGCATATCCAAATATTTTCTGCATTGTCATATTCTCTCTTATGTTTCTTACGAGCATATTTGACAACAATGATTAGCATTTCTGATTTGATCAACGATAACAACTACTTCCAAAAACCTAGCCTTGACAATATTTATATTTTTTATTCTGATTTGGCAGATTATAACATGAAATTACCTTAATAATGCCTATGCTTGTTGGTAATTTTACTGTCCAACATTAATAGTTAGAAGCATATTCATTGCACTCACCGCAGTGACCATGAAATAAGGAGTACAAAATAGCTGAACCCATTTTTCTGCCATCTCTTTGTTTTGTCTGTATCCAACTGTTGCCTCACTAAATTTCTCCACAGCAATCTGGCACCAAGTAGCATCTAATCTTTCATGGATTTTTTTATAATCCGAATTTTGCTAACAAAGGCCTAAAACTTGTTGGTTACCTCATTGGCAATGTTTGCCCCCATTAGCACACAACAACCAACCCCAAGAAACTGAGAAATAAGATTGGAGATCATGCATGGACCTTCCATCTTCACCTCCATGCCTTTGATAAGTGAAATAACCTCCACATCATCCCTAATCTTCCCCACAAGCTTCTTGCATATTCCCTCCACAAATTGATGTGGCATCACAAACACCAACATGTTCGAATCCCTCACTACACAATCCCCCATCAGGTACACAAAAAAGGCAATCAGACATTCGCCAGTGAAACTGTAGCAGTAGCATGCATATAAGTATCAGTAAAGAAATTGAATACCTGCATTTTCAAGATCAGGGTCTGCAATGACGTTTTTTCCAAGCTTGATACCAGGGAGGTACTTAACATTTTCCTATTCAGGAAAGGATTACATCAGAACACAGGAGATAGATACACACACGAAATGAGACTGCAATCAAGTTATTAGACAGTTACGTTGGTTCTGTTGATGACATCTGTTAGCTTCTCACCACTTGGTAATGTCTCCTCATACACCCACATCCTCACCTCATCTGAGTTCCAAAGGAAAATTCATACCCAAATTGGATTATCACTCTGAATCAACAACGAAGATTAAAAAAAAACAAAAAAAAGAGATAACAAGCAAGTCTTTCCTTAGCATACTCTAGCTAGTCCATAATCATAATTCTTTTACCTTCCTAAACTCTTGCCGACCATAAACACTCTTCTGTTTAGTCTTTAAATACAAAAAAAATCAACTTTAAACAAAACGAAATCAAGAAATCAAATGGCATGGTTTGCATTAAGAAACTCAAATAAGCACACTACTGCATCACATTTCACCACCTAATTTTTAACCAAAGGGAAAAAACACAAAAAAAAAAACCAAAAGCACCAATTCATGGTTTGCATGAATTAAGCCAAATAAGCACACAAACGCATCACATGTTACCACCCAATCTTTAACCAAAGGAGAAACAAAAACAAGCAAAACGACCCAATTCATGAATGGCATGAATTGAATGAAAAAGAACAAAAAAAGGAAAAGAAAAGCAGAAATGTATGTGTATAAATACCATGAAAGGAGGCGAATTTCAGGGTATTGGAGGCGATGAGCTTAGCAGCGACACTACCCCAATTGCCACTACCAACAACAGTGACTTTAGACAAGTTGGTGTTGTGTTCCATGGCATTGGCAGGAGGGGCCATGAAGAAGGAAGGGAAGGAACAGGGTTTGTTGTTGCAGGAGGAGGAGAAGAGATGATGCAGAGGAGAGGAAGAAGGAATGGGAATGGGATTGATATATGGGAAATGGGAACTGAATAAAAATAAGTTCGCATTATCGATCTGGGCGGAGAAGGCAGACACGTTTCCGTAAGAAACTATGCCTTCTTTTTGTGTTACATGTGCAATCCCTGGCGATCTTAACTATGTTTCGTTTTTCTTGTTTTTTCTCTTTTTCTTTTTCCTCTTTTTATAAAAGTTCTTAGTTAAAAATTATTAAAAAAATGGCTTGAGTTTCTCCATCAAATAATTGCTATCCCTCAAGCAATTCTCAATTATTTATGTTAAATAGAATCTCAACTTCTTATTAATATATTATTATTATACTTGTTAAGCCCAGTATTTCAATGCATCTTAGTTCTTCTCACATTACATACATTATTATTCCAAATAGAAATACAAGTTACAAATAGAACGGACTAGCCATGTCTAAAGAAGAAGAAAAAACACTAAAACAGTCCAAATTTATATAATCTCCACCAAAGCTTGTTTCCCAATCTGTCTAGGAACTGAGAATGTAAAAACCTCCAGCGCCTGCTAAGCAACAAAGGTCCCACAAAACCCCAAAACCCTTGATCCGCAATTACTCTAGAACCAAGCCATAAATCAGACGAAAAAGGAGTTTTCGTGCCAATCTCCTAGAACAATTTCTGAAGTTGTTTTTGATCAGATACTCGCTTCTGCTGTCTGAATAACAGAATCCAACGGGAGTCTTCAATGTGGTAGATTTGGCGGATTACTTTCTTCCATTGGCCGTCTTCTGAAGATCCTAACCTCCATAACCATTTCGTGATTAACGCTATATTTTTTTCTAGAATAGATCCAATTCCCAATCCTCCTTCCTTTCTCGGTTTTGTAGTCTGCACCTGACTAAAGGAATTTGCGGATGGTTTTCTCGATGTTTGAAGCAACGCCAATGGGAAACCTTAAAATAGAAAGAAACAGAGACAGAGACCTCCCCTTCCAAGATGCGAGTCTGGTTTGGATTGTCTCAATGACTGGAAACCTCTTTCACCAATTTCAACACATAAGAAATCGATACATATATTGTGCTGAATCTATTTAGATTTTGGGCTTGGGCCAGCAACGTTGTTATTTTTTTAATCGAACAGATCAATCTCTGTTGCCTTTTTTCCTCCCAACATAGAAATCTTCCAGCCTCTCACCATCAGAGTCGGTCAACCTCTTCCATCTTTTCCTCCAAAATTAACACAACAAAAATAGGAAATTGATCTTCCAAGTTTAATTCTAACCTTACATTTTTCCTATTTTCTCCATCTTGTCTCCCTATATAATCCTCCTTTCGTACACCATTATTCTTCATTCTATTCTCGTGCAGTAATTCTCTACGTATATTCATAGAGAAATACTGTTGAACTATAGAATCAAAAGAAAAAGAAAAATCACCCACAAACAAATAAAATTATACAACCTTAATAACAACAACAATAAGAAACAATGGCCCGTTCAGCTTTTGGCGTTGCCCTCGTCTTCGTCGCCATTGTTGGGGCATACGCTGCAGAGGCACCTGTGAGCACCCCATCTTCCGCTCCATCCCCAAAGAAATCCAACTCCGCCCCCGTCGCAACCCCTAAGGCCTCCGCCACAGCCCCCGCTCCCACCGCCGGTGCACCCAAGGCTGAGTCACCCGCCTCCGCAGAAGCCCCAAAATCCCCCGAAGCCCCCGCTACTACTCCCGTCAGCGAGGCACCCGTTGCTGAATCCCCCGAGGAGCCCTCATCACCACCAGCACCAGCCAGCGAAAGCAACGCACCAGCACCAAGTGCACACGGTGCTTCTGCTGACACTCCTGCCCCAGCTGCTGAGGCACCTAAAGCCGACGCTGCCAGCCTCAAGATCTCTGCCGCCGGTGTTGTCGCTGCTGCTGGCCTATTTTTCTTCTCATTCTAAGCTTGATCGATTGATTCATTTGTATTTTTAATTAATTGGTTTGTGATGAGGTAGTTGTCTAATTCGAATGGTTAACTTGCACTTTATATCCTACTTTCCAATTTTCTTCTTTAACATCAAAAACGTGAATTGGTACGTTTAAGATTCTCCCATTAAGGATTGAAATAAGCGCGGCTGGTTGAAAATGATATAAATTGCAATAACAGTTCATAAATTATTAGCGTTATGACATGGGTTCATGAAGAAGTCTATCGTTGCCGTAGTTATACATGTTTCAAAGTAGATGGAAGACTATTTTGAAAGAAAAGGAAAAACACAAACACAAACTTACCAATCATGAACGAAGGGAAGTGTTCTTCTTTTTCTTCCCTGTTTAATAGTAATTTAATAGGAAAATTCAAAATGTTAATATCATGAAAAAAAATGGAATCAGCATCTCCTAAAATAATGAAAGTTAATATAATGGGTTTTGATTAAGTGGTAAGAAATTTATTTATCCTTAATCAAAGTCGAGTTTAAATCTTAAAAATATAAAAAAGCTATGTTAGAAGTTACCCCTTCGTTGGGAGCTTAAATGTCATATCAAAGATCATTAAAACATATAAAGATATTGAATTATAAAATTGATGAAATTTGAATATATACTAATAATTATTACATCAAGATAATTAAATTTGATGAAAATTAGCACCATTTTTTGGGTTCATAAAAACAACAACATCGTCAAATTAAAAGAAAAAAAATTATTATTTTTAATAAACCAAAAACTAAGTTGGACTAGTAAGAACTTGAGTCAGGATGGACCTTAAATAAAAAGCCCAAGCCCACGATGATTTTACCAAATTACGCAATCTATTTACAAGTCTACCGGTAAGTGCCACTTAATTTTTTTTTTTTTTAAAATAATATGGATTAGATTAAGTCAAAGTACAAAATACTGTGATCATTTTGGGCATTCTCTTATTCAAACATTTCTTAAACCGAAAATTAAAATAAATTGGCCCAATTTATAAACCGCGACAATTATGGTAAAAAAATATGAATATGAGATCTTAATTTGGAACTCTTAGCAATCTAATTAAAAGGTAAAATAGGTTCCATTGATCCAATCTTCTCAATTGAAAAGCATGTTTCCGAGGCTTTAGTGAAGATGTGGTGGATTGAATGAAATTGATAACAAAAAAAAGGAAAAACAACCCCACAAAACAATTATCTCCTTGCATTTTCCTATCTTTCATCTCCAATTCTCAATGAAAGGGAAAAAAAACATACAAAAATTAAGACAATCTCCTCTCCTCACATTTCCTAATTTTCAGTTCTGAACTACACACGATTACGAGATTAACTAATCTTATTCTACCCTATATATTTGCCTTCAATTCTCATCTCATATTTCCATTCATCCCTCATTCTATAACTTTGCAGTTAATTTCTCTACATCCCTTTTCTAGAGAAGCACTGCTTATAGAATCGAGACAACATCAACAAAAATGGCTCGCTCAATTCTTGCAATTGCTCTCATATTATTTATCGCCGTCATCGGAACATACGCCGCAGACTCACCTTCATCCACCCCATCATCTGCTCCCTCACCAAAAGACGACGGAGGCGCTGCTGACGACGACACCACCCCTTCCCCATCTCCGAAATCCTCTTCCCCATCACCAAAATCCTCCACCCCTGCTCCATCTACTCCTCCTCCAAAATCATCCCCATCCCCATCCCCATCCCCAAAATCCTCACCATCACCAAAATCATCCTCCTCGCCAAAATCTCAACCACCTTCCTCTGGCGGAGCTCCCAAGCCTTCCCCTGCAGCTAATTCTCCTCAAAGCAGCGAAAGCCCAGCTGTGTCTCCTGCAGCTGAGTCTCCTGATCAGGAACCATCATCACCACCTGCTCCGGCCAGCGTTGAGACACCTACTCTTGCACCCTCCTCAACTGGTGACTCCGCCCCCGCTGATGCCCCTGTTGGTGAAGCACCCGCCGGCGTTGCCGCCTCCCTCAAGATCTCTACCGCCAGTGTTGCCGCCGCAGCTGCAGCTTTCGTCTTTTACTTCTCGTTCTAATTTATCTTTTTTGCTATTATTAAATTATTCAAGAATTCGTTGATTTATTCATCAATTTTTTGTTTCTATCTTTAATTATGTTATGTAAATGAAATAGTGTGATGAATTATATGAATTCTTCAAGTGTCATGAATAAAAGCAAAAAAAATAATCATATATTGATCGTTAATTTGTTGGGATGTTTTTTATTTCTTTTCATTATATCGCTAACTAGATTAATCTAATTCCAACATGATCGTATCTTAAAAAATTGATATTTCTCTCAACATGAATTTTTTTTTATTCTAGATACTCAAATTCCTATTTAAAGCTTAAAATAATTGCAAAAGTTTATGATTTAAACAAGATAGTTCTGTAATTTCATGAATTTTAGATTTAAAGATGTTGCTCATCAGTTTGTTCTAGGTTCCGTTTGCATTCATTCAAGTTATGTTTTCGAATTTTGTTTCTTGTGAAAAGACGGATAAGGGCTTCCGGATTGGTGGGAGAGTTTGTTAAGGTCGCAGGCGGGAAGCGGTGTCTTTTATAACGGTTCGTTTGACGCGTGTCAAGATGTGATTGGAATAATGCAACTAGCTATCAGCCGTAACAAACGGATCGGACCGTTGAGTAATTCCTCTTTGGGTATATATTTACCGCTGAAATCCTCCTTAATAAAACAGGCACTAATTAAAAAAAATGCTTAATAACAAGCCTGATGTTGGCGAGGAAGAGAAAGCGGGGTCCATTGCATCTGGTTCGTGGACCCGCAGTTGCTGATGTGGCAATGTTTAGTTGGAAGAAAAATTATTTTTTAGGTGGTGTTTTAATAAATTCATAATTTTATATAGTTAGACTTATGACATCATTATAATATTATACAATAGTTAAAAGTTAAACTATTAAGTTTGACTTATGTTTCTCCCACCACCCGCCCATCATGTTTAATTAGGCCCACTAGCAGGTGCTGCTCCACGATTGACGGAGGCCGTAAACTCTCCAATATTTTCACATTAGAGAAACTTTCAGCATGGAGATTTTCATCCCATTTAAACGAAAAGGTATATATTATTTCCGACTTTACATCTCTTCATATATATATATAAATATAAATTATCCAATATTAATGCTTGAATTTAGTGAATATTTACCATATAATCCAAATCTAATCTCATAATGCAATTTAAATTCAGATTTTGTAAATTTGAAAACTGATTTGCACATGAATATAGGTCTTTTTATTTTTATATTTATATTCTACATGTGCATTATGGCGCGACCATATTACTATGATTAATCTCCGATCCGAATCAAAAGTTTAAAATAACTATTATCTCAAAACAGAACTCAATTCACGCATACACAGAGCTGTGCTCATTAATTTCATCCAACTAAAAACAACACTTCTGCTCTTGCTTTATTTCTTGATAACAAGAAAAGGAGATTGCAAACTTTGCTAACACAATCCGAATCTTTTGTAAGCCAGAGGTCGACACCAACTTAGAAAAACTCAAAATACCAAAACAAGAACCACAAACTAATTAAAAATGCAAGCTATTTAGTCAAAAGATCAAACTACAGTCTTGGCTAATAATGGTAATCATACAAGATGATTAGCAACTTAATTAGCCCCTTAATCTTGTAATTAGCAACCATTCCCCCTCCTGCAGTTGAGTGCACCAGCATTCATGGTAATTGAACCAACTAAAGAAGATGGTCTTGCATTCAAGCTAGAAGGTCTGGCATTTGAGGTAGCTCCAGCTCCTGTTGCCCTAAAGAAAGCACCATTCAACAACAAATCCCCTTCTGATCTCCAATTCCAATACCTCCATTCACTCTCTGGGGCATCCTCATGCTTTGTCACCTAATTAATTAATTAATCAATAATTAGCACATTAATTCATGTTAAAAAGAAGAGAAAAAATTAAAAGAATACCTCTTTCTTTGACCCATCATTAGGCGCAAGAAACCTATTCCCTTGGCTGATTATTGTAGGATTAGCACTCCCACCAATTGCATACATTTCCCAATGAGTATAGTCATTGTTCACCACATGAAAATAACCAAGCCTACACCTGCGGCAAAGTAGAGAAGAGGTTAAACTTCGAGTTGGAACACTCTAATTTGCAGTTCCAATCAGCAGAAAGAGAAAAGATGAGGTCATTAATATAAGGAAAATTTTACCTTGGCATTCTTTGGACTAGACCTTCTCCAAAATGATTAAAGGCAATAGTAACTTGCATATTCTTGTCTTGGGTGTAGGAATCACTATGTCCCATGAGCATGACTTTGTCATGATGAGTGAAATAATTGTTAGAAATGGTAATGGCAGTAGATCCATGGATTGCATCAAGCAATCCATCCTGGCAATTAGACAAAGAACAATGGTCAACCCAAACATGTTGACTAGCAAAAATTGTAATCCCATCTCCATCAGATTCCTTCCACCAGCCAGAATGATGTGGTGAATCTCTGATATTTCCACTCCCTCCTTGCTTGCAATCATGAATGTTTATCCCATGAATAATGATGTTTGTAACATAGTGAAGTTTAATGCATGGACCGCCCGCAATGTGAACACTAGCACCCCTACCATCAATTGTCTTGTAAGAATTTATCAGTAGCTCTTTCTTCAGTTGAATCACCATGTCCCTTTTGAACACAATCCACAACGGCTCGTCTTGAATAGCGGCGTGCCGTAGAGTCCCGGGTCTCGGGTTCACGGGGTCATCATTTCCGGAATCCGTCACTACGTAAATCCTACCGTTCCTTCCCCCGATGGCATTCTTCCCGAACCCAATCACACAATCGGCTAGTCTCTGACGGTTGCCCTCCCAATCCCGGTCGCCCCTCCAACAATCATCAATGGGGTTTCCTGTATTATATGGCATGTAGCCTAGGTTCCTCCTTGAAGCATTGATGCTCCTTTAAAAAATAATTTTTTTAGTAAATTAGTGTTTAGTCCAAATGCTCTGGATAACTACATTACAAAGAGAAATTTAATTCAGCAAGTTACAAAATGTACGATACAATTACCTGCGTACTTCTTGTACGACTAGCTCGGGATCTTGAACCGGGGAGGAGGAAGCAAAATGTGGAGCTGCAAATGAGAACAAGAAGAAGAAGAGAAGAAGTCTTGACATTTTTGTGTGTGTGTCGTCTATCTTCTTTCTCTTTTTATGTGTAATAATGAGAGGGGGAGGTAGTGAAGGGGATGAATTTATAGTGGGAGAACAACAGCCGGGAGTAATGGCGTGATTAATATAAAGTGATCGCAATTTCAGGTATTTTCTTGGATTTGGTCTTCGTTTGTAGGTAGTTTAAAACCGTTAATCAAGCCCAAGATAAATTGAATAAGCGTTGTTATTCTTATATTTAGGGGTGGGCATCGGTCGGTAGTTCGGTATTCGGTATACCGAATGCCCAAAAATAATTACCATACCATACCGAACTAAATTTCGGTACCGTACCAAAATATCGAATTTAATTCCCGAAATACCGAAATTAATTCTTCATGAGTTAATAAAATGCAAAAGAATTTATAAAAAAATAAAATCAGCTATGCTTCTTCCTCTTTATAATTGACCTGAATACCAGTTCACCAAATTAAATTTTTTTTCATAGTGTTTAAGACTACACAACCAAGCCATAAATGACTCGGCTAGACCATGATTGATACAACATAAGAGTAAGGAGAAACTGTTTGCTTTCAATACTGCTTCAAAAATAATCAACACAAGGCATTTTACCAACATAAAAAATTACAGAAACAGTCCACACCATGAAGAACCAAAAGGAAAATAGAACTCAGTAATTTTTTTTTATACAAGTACAAGACATTTCGGTACGGTACCGAACCTACCAAATCTAATACCGTACCGTACTAAAATATCGAACAATAAAAATGTGTAAAAAAAATATCGACCGAATTTGCGTTATTTCGGTGCCCACCTGTACTTATATCCATAATTCCATATGTTATAATATTAATTATAGTTATAGTATGTACCACGAATCGAACTCATAATTTATCTTATAAAAAGGGTCGGTCGGTATATACTAACTAATTGCATTACAGTTTCATGTGTTATGTTCTATCCTTATGTTATAGGTATTGTAATGATAATTAAAAATATAATTGATTTAAAAGAAAAAGTTAAAAGGAAAAACATGCCACTGTGGGACCAATTTTTTTGCATCAAAGGAGTCTAGAACACTAGGAATTCTTGTGCAGACAAGACATCATTATTACGTAGAATATCAGACTTTCTTTTGATTAATTAATTTATCATATGAATTGTGTAGTTTACAACTTCACATCATCTGCAACTGCAATAATCGATTATATTCTTCTCATTTCTCGGAAGAATGAATTCATTGAAATTATTAAATATTGTTTATGATGACAATCAAAAAGAGAAAAAAATATTTTATTTTTAAATTTTTAAATTGAATAAAAAGACAATTAAGAAAATAATAATTTTAAAAAATGGCTAACAGACTTTGAAATTAGTTAAAAGTTAGTTGAGATGACATGGACAAGGTTAAAGAATCTTAATAATTCTCAACTTAGTGAGAAAGGAGTTCAGTTGTTGTTTTTTGTTGACTCTTATTATGTACAGTAACTTCACTTTTGGAATTTTAATTTTAATTTTTTAGAAGAAGAATGCATTGGTGAAGTTTTTGGTAGGCGGGGAATGGCCCATCAAAGTTCAAAGCCGGGCTTTGTTTAGGAAGGCCCACTGGGCCATTATCATTAAAAGTTTGGGCCACTACGAAGCCCAGTAAAAGCATCATGAACAAACAAAGTATCTCGTGGTTTAGCTTTATGAGCAAAACTATGTACGAGTCATAAGTGGAGTGGACGTGGTACTATGGTAGTCATTGCTTGGAGCCGTTTGGCATAAACTCTCTCTTCTCTAGTTAAATATATATTTTGCAGTATTTATTGAGTGGAGATGGAAAGGGACCACCAATAATTCCACGAGAGTTAGCACGTAGCAATTATATGTATGTACCATCATTTTCCCAATTTTCCCAATTACCCTTTTAGCAAAAAGGATATGTGCATTCCCATCATCCATATATTGATACTATCCGGAGAAATGGTGGTAGCCCCACGATTCCACTCAACTTTATTTTTGATATATGAAATATAGAAACCGACACGAGCACCCAATATGACACCAACATTAATATTGGAGAAAATTAAAAATCACATGATGTCAATAGGGTGTATATATATATTAATGTATATTATATAAAAATATCATTTATAGTAATAATAATAATAAATTAAAAAGAAGAAGAGTGAGTATTAACTTTACCTCTAACTTTAATGCAGTTAAAACGTCAAAATTAAAATTAAGTTTAGTTTTATAAATACTTTTAACAGTTATAATTTACGTTAAATATATTTTTATTACTAATAATTGTGAAAGAGAAAAAATAGGAATGAGTCGGCATGTATCATTTGAACGTCGGCCAAATGTACTTCCTTCCTCTGGATGTTCCTGAACTCTAGGCTGAGCCAGTAAACTTTTACTTCGTCTGTTTTTTTTTCCCTTTTTTTGAGCCTTTCGATTTATAATCTATTATTGGATGATTGACAAAAAAAGATTTTATTAATATCAATATCATTTCAAAAAGGAAAAAGGATAAAATACACTCCTACATTTGTATCATAGGTCAAGATAAACCATTACATTTGTAATTGAGTCAAATAAGCCACTGCATTTGTATCACATGTCAGGATAAACCACTACATTTGTATCATATGTCAAGATAAGCTACTACATTTGTAATTGAGCCAAATAAGCCACTGCATTTATCCATTTGATCTATATTAACCACTCATCCCTTATACCTTGTTTGGATACATCATAAGACTATGATTACATAGTTTTTTTTTTATAAATGACATGGCATAAAAATCATGCTCAACATTCATTTTTGCAATAGAAAAATAAAACGTTGAATCAAAATATTCAAAAATAAAAAATCGAGCGAGATCAAAATAATATTCGTTTTTTTAGCGATAAAACATCGAGTAAGATCAAAATAATAAACCACTATTTTTGTGCACTCAATTTTATTTATTTTTGAGATCCAACTTTTTATTTTTCAATTGTAAAAATGAGTGTTGGTCATGGTTTTTATGTCATGTCATTTAAAAAAGAATACCATGTAAGCATATTCTTATGATATATTCAAACAAGGTATAACTATTTTTAGGGATGAGTGGCTAATGTAGATCAAATTGACAAATGCAGTAGCTTATTTGACTGAATTACAAATGTAGTGACTTATCCTGACATGTGATACAAATGCAGTGACTTATTTGACTCAATTACAAATGTAGTGGCTTATCTTAACCTATGATACAAATGTAGAGAGTGTATCTTACCCTTTTTCCTTTCAAAAAAACCCATGTCTGCTGATGACGTCAAATGCAAACACGTGTGTCCTCATCAGAAAAAAAGTGGAAAAGAATATAAAAACAAGGGGAATTTTGAGAATTGAACGTGAGACATATTACTGACTGAGCGAGAATCATACCACTAAACCAAAAACAATGTTATGTTTTTTTTTTATGAAAGTGGTAAATTATATATAATACTAGTACAAATATAACATAATTTCATATGAGCAATTTAAACAGTTTTCACTTTCATTTTGTTAATTTAATTTGGTAGAGCTAGTCGTGACCCGGCCGGAGCGAGCCTTTTGCCCCCTTGATTCCAACTCAAGTTAAGACCCGAGGTGAACTGGGTCATGTTCGTGTGAGCTAACAAGCTTTCGTGTCACCCTGATTTTTATTAGCTGACGTTTAGTGATTGTGCATAATTATTAAAAAAATAAAATAAAACAGCAGGGCAATAAATCAACAACAAAACAGCTAACAATAAACAGTTTTTTATACTAGAATTTAAAAAAGAAAAGAAAAAAAAGTGAGCCCAAACATTAGTTAAAAAAACCCTGAGAGAGCAAGTCTTAACAAAATAACACTAAAACATCAAATGAAGGAGAGACATATCCATTGGTTTATTGGAGTGTGCTAAAAAGAGAGCGAATAAAAGCAAGATAATCTGTAATTAACGTTGGTTAAACCAACTTGGTTTTGTTCTTTCTAATGAATTGACAGAATTATCTGATCATCATCATGTGCGGTGCTTGATTGATCATATTACAGAACGGCCAATTCTTGTTCTTGTTGAACAAGTATAGTCTCAGTCTCAGTCTCTGTCTCTGAGTTTGACGGTCACCTATTTTACTGCAGGAGAACACATTTAACAATGCCTGTGTGCGTCGGACTTGTCACAGAGGCGCTAAATGCAATATCCCTCCGCCTCCGCGTCGGACTTGTCACAGAGGATCTAAAAGACCCTTTTCTTATGTGTCACAAGAGCGCAGCAGTACCACACGCCTGATAGGACACAACAATGAATCCAACGTTTCAGAATATACAACCATAATTTTAATTCGGTTTTGCACTGGTTTCAAATTCTTTATTTTCTTATCAAAGTTAATTTAAATTATTTAAATTATATAATTCAAATTAAATCTAAGTTCAGTTTTTTTTTTTAATATTTGAATTTTCCACATTTTTATTGATTTTTTTTTAAAGAACTCAGATGCGACGCGACCACATAAAAAAAAACAAAAAAAAAACCAATTAAAAGTACTACTATTTATCTTTGGTTTAATTTAGTAAATAATGTGGATTACTCTAATTTTTTAAAGTAATAATTTGATTCAGTTGATCAACCAAAATTTCAATTGAAAAATACCAGTACATAATTCCGTTTATCCGTGATGAAGCCCATGACCAATCTTAACCCAGCTCGTGGATTGCATTAAATCCAAGTTGCTGGTAACTAATTAGTAATTAGCCATTCAATCTTTTTGTGTTGTGTGTGCGCTCTGCTCTCCATCTTTTCTTTTCTAACCAAAATTGAAATGACGAATTTACATACACAACAACCAAAATCCTCAATCCTCAAAAACCCATCCTTGAAATCCAGATAACAACACAATCCACCCTCCCATCCAATCACCTCCTTCCATCTGTCCAATTGACCCCATCCCATCACCATCACTTCACTCCCCTTCCACTGTTCAAGAAATCAGACCCCATTAACATTAATTTGGCAAGAAGAAAAAAGTCTTATGGCACATGAAAACGTTCAATTTGTTCCTCTAATACCCATCTTCTTCCATTCTCCCCCTCCTCCAAACTTAAGAAAATAATTGCAAACATCAGCCAAGAAGCCAAGAAACAGTACCTAAGTATGTCCAGCAAGAGTAGTAGTGGTAGCAGCCCTACTAGCAGAAAGAAGAGAGCAAAATCAACAAAAAAATCAGCAACAAAAGGTTCAAGAAAACCATCAAGAAAAACCAGAACAAGAACAAGAAAACCAAAATATCTCTCCTTAAAGCTTGAACTTTTCCCATCACAACAGCAACAACAAAAGAAGAAAACAAAAACACAAACCCCACAAAAACCCACAATGCCAGAAACCACTAAACAACAACAACAACAACAACTGAATCTCTTCCCTTTGCATCCAGAAAACATGGTCCTAGATCTCAACGATGACCATCAACAAGTAGCTTTTCTATTAGAAACAGCCACAGATTCCTCCACCTCTCTTCAATCTCTCTTGGACATTTCATCAAACACCACGTCTACAGCCACTACAAGCACCACCGCTGCAACCACAACCACATCAGAGGACGACCCACTTTCACTATACAGAGGGCAACAAGATCAGAGTGAGGAGGTGGAGTGTGGCGGTGGGCCCAGCTTGCTTGTACGGACGGCGATGAGGTGTAAGGAGAGGGATGCGGGTGAGGAGAGGTGGGTTAGCTATTGCGAAGTGGTGAAGAAAGAACCAGAGGAAGTGAGCAGCGATCATGATCACAGAATAAATTCTTTTGGGTCTAACATTAATCCTGCTGCTGGTGGTGATGATGAAGAACAGGGGATGAAGATGGGTTTAGTTGGATTGAAGCTTGATTATGAAGAGATCTTAAATGCTTGGTCTGATAAGAAATCACTCTTTATAGAAGGAGAATCACCACAAACAGTCCCTGACTTGCAAGATATTGTAAGAAACCCTTCACCTAATTGTCTACTTAGTTACGCCTTTTAACTTTCATTTATAATTCCTGCTTATTATCCTTTGATTTCTATGGCAATTTTTCTTCATGGCATGGAATAATTTTGACTTTTCCTTATGATGCTGGTGGTGGTTGTGGTGGCCGGTGATAATTTACTGATCAGAGTCAGACTGTATAGCAGACAGAGGCTGGCGAAAATGGCACTGTTCTGTTCTGTTTCACTTTTGGTGGCTCATTATTTTATTATTTGAAATCTTTTTTGCTATTTTTTTGGGCCGTATTCATGGGACCCATTGTCCTTTTTAGCCAGCTGAGTTCATGGGCCTCTCATGAAAGTCATTAGTGCACCAATTAGCATGTGTGAAGATCATCATAGGATTTGGTAATCATTATCATGAGTGAGTTGATTTTCTTTTAGTTGTGTGATTGAATGTGAAAATGTGATTATAGTATTGAACTATATGGTTATATTACTAGTTTGATTTTTGTTTTTAATTAGTAAAATGTTGATGTTGTGAACCTTTTTTGTTGGACAGGTGTCATTGGATAATGGGTTGGGGAGTATGATGCGAGTGCCAGAGATGGGTGGAATGAAAATGGAGAAAGGGCAAAGAGAGGCAAGTGTGCTGAGGTATAAGGAGAAGAGACAGAGCAGGCTTTTCTCTAAACGAATTCGATATGAAGTTAGAAAGTTGAATGCTGAGAAACGACCAAGATTAAAGGTATTTTTCTTAAACATTTATCTCATAGTATTTGATAGGATTAGTAGGACTTAATCAAGAAGGTCTCTTCATTTGAACTTGACGATTAGTGACTAATAATAACACTCGAGTTGTATGGATAAAGCTTTTCCGCTCGCAAGAAGTACAATTAAACTATAAGTTTCGTTCTATTAACCATGATAACTGCAAACTTAATCAATTTCGGTGGTGACTAATTGAATAAAACCCATAATTTGTAAGAACAATATATCCGATAAGCTTGTCGTTTAACGAGAATTAGATTTTTTGTATTGTTCAACTTACATTCATACGTATAATGTCTTACGTTTTACAATTTGACAGGGTCGGTTTGTGAAAAGAAGTGGAGAGGAGTAGACTTGATGTGGCTAGTGGCTACTCTGAAGAACTTGTTCAATTATTTGATATCTTCTTTGTACATTTTGCCTGTGATTATACAGTGGAGAGGGGTCTGATGAAATCAATCCTAAAAGAGAAAAAAAGAAAATGTAGAAAGGTGGAGGCATTTTGTTTTTAAGTGCTGAGGAATTCCAAGATTGGGTTGGGTGCATGTATCATGTATGTCGGTATGATGCAGGTGTGTAGTCAACATCGATATTTTCAGTCTGGAAAACTGTTCTTGGTACTATACTATACGAACAATCATTTTCCGCTAGATATTCCAAATAAATAATGCTTCAGATATTCATATAATTCACTTAAAATAACCATTTAATTTCTTGTTCGTTATTACATTTCTTTAATTTACTCCCCAAAGGAAATGACGGAATGTCTCTTTTTAAGATTTTAATGGTTATTGGTTGGATCCGTTACGTTTGAATTAATCATGTTTATATCGAGTTAATTCACAATATTTTAATATTTAAAAAAATAAAAATATCAAACTATTTACGTGGGCGATAATGAAATGCCTCGTGGGTGATGGGACTTAATTGCTACTTGTGAAGAAGCAAAATTGAGCTACATCTATAATCATTTCGCATGCTTACGACGTAGGAGAATGCCGTGATCCTAGATTAAATTTGCTCGATCGGTCCACTAATTAACAAGCACAATGTTTCTAACACCAAATAGACATGAACACTTTTGAGTTTTGAGCATTTCTTACATTAATTTCTTGCCGGAAAGTCCTAAGAAGCTGTGTTACATTTCTTACACAGAAACTATAGATATGAAAAAACAGGAATCAACATTTTTTTTTCTCTAAGAAAAGGTACATATAAACATAAACCTAAGCTGATGACTCGGATATGCATCAGCTTACACATACTAATCAGTGATTAAATTAACATTGTCGAACTGACAAACTTACATTAATTACATCAATGATCATCTGAACCAAATTAGTGAGATCCCATCACCCCATTTTTGGCAATTCTTAATGTTTGGCGGTTAGTAATTAAGTAATTAAAAGCAAATTAATTAATAAACACTTTAATTTGCAATTAATGAGCGACATCATTAATTTGATTAATTAATTCATGCTTTATACAATTATGGTACGACAATTTGGAGTAGGGCCAATGTGTTGGGCTGATGATCCGGCCAAGGCATGAAGACGAAGTTTCCTTTCTTTGATCGCCGGATCTTCTAACAAGAGCACCTTATCCTTGTCTCTGACCCCAACCATGTGTAGATATTCACCATCTTCTCTTTCTTTTCCTTTGAAGAGTAACCTTTGCTCCCTTGGCTCCAAGCTTGTCACCAATGACAATATCATCTTTAATTCACCTGAAAAATTATAATCAAGAATTCGTTAATCTCAATTCATTAGAGTAATTCTTTATGTGTCGCACGTGCTGTCAGCACTAGTGACTAAAATTAACACATACGATGAACAGTAAGGATGAACTTTTATGTTAAAATGAAGCAGAAAGATGAGATTTGATCAGAAGATTAGATAATGACTGACTTACCGAAGGTGGAAGTTGCTTCGATAGAGATATCATGGCATTGAGAAACAGTTGAGATTCTCAAAGTGATCAATTCTCCAACACTATCTCCACATTCTCTCTTCTGAACAAGCATCCCACCTGGCCTAACTTCCCATTTGATCTCATTTGTTCCTCCATAGTTAGATGGTGGTGGTGATGAAGAACTACTCTTCACACTGCTACTCGAACTACTACTGCTGCTCGCTTTGCCACCACCATTTCCGCCCAGCTTGAAGCTCCCTCTGCAAAACATCTTTGATCTCAACTTCATTTTTGATCAATTTGCTTCTTTTTAAAACTTTTTGCTCTCTTTTAGCTCTCAAACTAGTGTTGGTTTCAAGAACACAATTGGTAAGGAGAAGAAGAAGTGGTTGAGGTTATGCTAGTTATATAGCAGTGGAAAGTGTGATCAATAGGACAAAAAGATTATAAATTATAGGAATTAATATAGTAAGCGGCCCTTAATTGGTGTTGGTCAAAAAAGTAATAATAATGCTGTGACATGAATGTAGAGAAAGAAATGAGATTGGGAAGCAATATTTGGTGCATATACGTATTTTTATGTATGGGCATTTTTTCTTTGTTAATTATAATTATGTTTAAAGGGTCCAAAGGCACATGGAGGTTGGTGCTTGCTAACACGCTTGCTTGATTAGCGGCCAAACACAATCACTTCACATGCTTCTTTCGTCTTTCTTTTCTCTTTTTAATCTCTTTGTAGCTTATTAATAAATTGACACAATCAAGGTAGGTTTTATTCGTTAGTATCGAAGGATGATGGGTATGGTGCAATTAAGTTTTGCAGTTGACAGTTGTAGTTTAGTTTTTTTTTAAATTACTTATATTTTAGTTAGAAAAGCTTGCGATTTGTGTATTTGATGTTCTTTTTCGTTAATATGATCGGTGTATTCATATTATATTAATGTACATCAAAATTCATAAAAAACCTACAGTTTACACATATCGTAAGTATTTCATATTACAATAAAAATGAAAATATTAAGGCATTCAAACCTTATTTAGCAGAAAGTATCACTAAAATACGAAGATATCGAAGCTGAATATAATATCCTTTTCACCTAATTAGTAGAAAATATGTACCAATTAAGTCCGTAGGTTTTTTAAATTGATATTTGTGAGAGAGAACGGGAGGTATTTGAGGTGGACAATAGGTTATGGTTAGAAACGACAAGAACACAGCAAGCAGGTATGGAAACTGTCAATTTTTGTTTGGAGGTATCGATATAAATGTCTCTTACTGCTTTTTTTCTATCTTTTTTCTTAGAGGAATCAAGTATGTTGTTGGGTGTGTTTGTATCATTGTATATCTTATAACTTGTCCTTCACACCTTCAATTAAAAGCTTAATTAACTTCCATTAAAGTTGGTATGCACGCATGCTTGATTGTCCTCTCCATTGTCTTCTTTTCCATGGATGTGTATATGCTTTCTAGGGCAAAAAGAAATGGATATTTTTCTGGTAATGTGTGCTTTGACAGCGTACCATATCGACAAACACAAAAGGCAAAACTCTGCCAGAGAATTTCTCAACTTGACTTGACTCCAATAGGAAATTAATTATTCAGATGGTAAAAAGAAGAAGAACAAATTCAAGAATTAATGGAAGATGTCATGTGTTTCTAGCCCATCAGCCTCATTCAAACATGGCATACGACTGCATTTTCTTTGGGGCCGAACAATGGAATGGAAGAACCGTAGGGGAGCCATGACGGTGCTAGAGTCATACAATAATAAGCGCAAAATGCATGTAAGAAAGAATTTTACCCCGTCATTTAGGATTTTGTCTAACTCAATTTCAGATTAATCGTCATCCAATATAGCGATAATTGATTTTAACTTTTAAGGATATTTTTATAGTTTAGTTAGGAAAATCTTGAGAATTCTCTTTTGCTTTACCTTCTAACTTCTTAGAGTGGTTGGCTAGTCGTCTACGAGGCATCAACCCCCATGTGGAAAAACTTAGAAAATTCAAATCATTCCTTCTTTCTTCCTTCTATTCCTTTAAGTTTTATTTAATTTATCTTGTTTGATTTTTTAAATTTGCACCACAAATATTTTTAAATTCATTAAATAAAACTATTTTTTATTTATAATAAGTCGATTTATTAACGGTAAAATGTAGTAGCTGATAAGTAATTACTCTATAGAGAATAATTGAATTAACGGTTACTAACTTCCTAACGTTGAATCATTCACACCAGCATATTATATTTTTATATTAATAGAATTCATTTGCTTGTTCTAGTGAAATATTCCCTCCTAATCCTTACTTATGTCTTAAAACACGGAATCATTTATCTAAATTATATAATGCTCAATTACTTTAAAAAAAAAATTAAAGTGATCCCCTTTTAATGAAATCAAGGGATAAGTTAGCCCAATTTGGTCACAAAATATCATCAAATTATGAATACTTGTTCCCTTAGTGTGGCCATAGAAGCTACCATGAACTTTTTGCAAGATTCAAAAATAATTAAAACGCGAAAGAAAAAAAAACTAATATTCATAATTAAAAGTGGGATATTTTATATTCTTTCAAGTTTCTAAGGAAAAATATTGTATGAAGGGGAACAAATGAAGGAAAACATGTGATGATGACACCCCACATGTTTGTAGAAGAGACATTATACATGACACAAGTTCGTGTGGTGGTTAGGCATTTAGCATTTGCTCACCGGCTCATGAAATGCACATAGCTAGGCTATTTAGTGGTATATGTGACATGGGACCCTATGTTGGATGACATATATTCCTTAATACTAATGTTCTATCATCTTATATAGTTATGGGAAAATTAGGTCTTCTCTAATTTTGTTAGAATAATTTGATTAGATCATGACCAACTTTTTTTACAATTTTTTTAAAAAAATTAAAAATATAGACAAAATTAGGTTCAAGTCTCTAGTAGTATTTTTACCACCGGCCGCAATTATATAGATATTGAGTATTTAGCGTGTATAAAAGTCTTAAGAAGATTTATATTAATTATATCTATTTTTATTTCCTTATTTTCTCTCAACTGAAATTAGTTTTTAATCAGCTGATGGAAGCATACTCGGGATCGGAATCGTTAGGAGTACTGCCGAATCATTTCTACCAATTTAAAGCCCCAAGTAATATTCTTTTTCTATTATTTCGATTAATTTCGTTCGAGATTTATGTTATATTACTGTATTCCTGCCGAGATTTATGATTTTTTAATCAAGTTAGTCCAATCAAACCAAGTGTTCTTTTAGCTTCTAACACGTGGGGGCATATACGATACATTTCTAGGGAAATTAAATTAAATTAGCATGGTTTTTGTAGCACAAGATGGATAGTTTGCACATCTTCCACAGATTTGCTTCTTGTTGGCATGCTCATACCAGAAGATATGGGCACCAGATTTTATGCTTTTGTTCTCGATTATTTACATGAATTTGCATGCTTCATCATTTAGTGTTAGCTGTGACTGTATATTTTATTCCTTGGAATCCTATATATCATATCCCCTTTACTTCATTATTACTTACTTGTAGTAAATGCTACGATTACGTGGCCCAAATAGATTTAACGCTAAATCCAACATGACTCCATTCTTAACCCAGATAGATCGTATGAATCTCTCATCCCTCTTCTTTTTTCTCGGATTACTATGCCCACATCTATAACCGAGAGACATAAAATCTAGTTGATCTCCTCTTTAAAAGATTATGAGTCAATTAATAGCACTTCTAGATTGTTTTCTAAACATTTGTTATTCTCTGTATCAACGGTAAAAATATTATTGGTTAAAAACGGAAGGTTTAAAGTCTAAAAATTTCATTTCCGATCCCACCGTAAAAGACATAATCTACTTTATATAAAAGGGATATATACGTACACTTACCAACTACACTACAATTTCGAGCGCAAAATATTGGATCCTAGAAAAAACCAAAAAGATAAAAGGCTTAATTTTATATTCCGCT
This sequence comes from Viola odorata, assembly GCA_963691705.1. NCBI lineage: Eukaryota > Viridiplantae > Streptophyta > Magnoliopsida > Malpighiales > Violaceae > Viola > Viola odorata. Next base: position 67,848,663 of record OY829541.1, read on the forward strand.
TATTTTAGAAATGTCAATTATTATTCGCTGAAACAAGCTATACAAGGCGACAGTTTTAATTTTTATTTATTCTACAAAACAAATTAATATGCAAAGACAAAACTCTTGTGGTGGGCATTCTATTATACACAGTGCACATGTACACTATTATTAACATATCCATTGAAAAAATACTTGGCAAAACGTCGAATGAAACAAGGCTGTTACCGAGTGAGGCCCATTAGTCTCTGCAGAAACTTAGGCCCATGGACCATGACTCGATCACACAAAAACGGCCCATTTATTAGTTTTCCTCTCCTTCTATTATTGCCTTGATTATGAATGGCGGTGTTGTGGAATGTGTTTGTGGACGTTACAGTGCCACCACATACACGAGCTTTATCACATATCAGCAAACATCAGGTATGTTGTTGTTAAACCCATGCTCCCTCAAGCCAAAATTATTTGATTTCTGAGCCAAGCTCTGTGCTTTTCTCATTGAAATTTGTTGTGAAACTCTGCATATGAGAGTGGGGATCATGTTTTGTTGTTCTAACTGGACTTTGCTATCTGGGTTGTTTCATTGACTGCTGAATTTGCTGAAAGATGCAAGCTTTAAGTGTCTGGCCATCCGTATGTGGCTTATGTGTAGTACCGCAATTAGATTTTGAACTGGGTTCTTCTTGCTTTTCAAGTACAAAGAGCAGGAAAGTGAGATGCGGTCATCTTGATAATTGTGTTCATTGTACAAATTCTGGTCTTTTCATGGTTTCTGGCAATTCATGGTATGGTAGAAGTAGGGCTTGTTGTAGGAGTTCAGAATTTCATGTGAAAAATGGGTTTCTTTCTGGTTGCTCTAAAGTAAAACTTGTTGTCTTTAGTGTCTCAAAGAAAGGTTCTTGTGGTTCATCTGTAGCATTGGCATCGACATTGGAGAATCAAGAACTTGTGAATGAGTTTCATAGTGTAGAATTGAGTCTGGATGATGGATTGTCTGAGGAAACTGAGGGTGATGGTGATAGTGGTGGAGAAGTTAAAGAAGTGGAGTTTTCTGGTACGGAAGAAGTTGGGGGAGTGATGGGTAGAAGGATTAATGTCCGTGCACTGGCTCAAAGCTTACAGTTTGCTGAATCAGCTAATGATGTAGAAGAGGTTCTTAAGGACAAAGATGAAGTACCTCTTCAAGTGTTTGTGTCTGTTATTAAGGGTTTTGGCTGGGAGAAGAGGATGGAGCCTGCATTCGCTATAGTTGAGTGGCTTAAGAGAAAGAAGGAAACTGGCAGTACTATTGGTCCAAACCTTTTCGTATATAATAGTCTATTGAGTGCAGTGAAACAGTCTGAACTATATGAAGAAACAGAGAAAATCATTAATGATATGGCTCAGGAAGGTATTGTCCCAAATGTAATAACTTACAACATTTTGATGGTTATCTATATCGCGCAAGGACAACCTCCCAAGGCCCTTGATATCCTTGAGGAGATGCGTGGAAAGGGTATCACTCCGTCTTCTGCATCCTATTCTACTGCTTTGTTGGCTTATCGAAAAATGGAAGATGGGAATGGAGCTCTGAATTTCTTTGGGGAGATAAAAGAGAAGTATCTGAAAGGTGAAATAGGAGAATCTGCTGATGAAGACTGGGAGAAGGAATTTGTCAAACTTGAGAGCTTCATTATTCGCATTTGCTGCCAAGTGCTGCGACGATGGCTTGTGAAGCGTGTGAATCTGAGCACCGATGTGTTGAAACTTCTAACAAATATGGATAGGGTCGGACTTCAACCTGGTCGGGAAGAGTATGAGCGGCTTGTGTGGGCATGCACCCGTGAAGAACATTATGTTGTTGTGAAAGAATTGTACATTAGGATTAGAGAAACATATGGAGAGATAAGCTTATCAGTGTGCAACCATGTGATTTGGTTGATGGGAAAGGCTAAGAAGTGGTGGGCAGCTTTGGAGATTTATGAGGATTTGTTGGAGAAGGGCCCGAAGCCGAATAACCTATCACATGAATTGATCATCTCTTTCTTTAATGTCCTCCTTAATGCAGCTAAGAAAAGAGGCATTTGGAGATGGGGTGTGAGGTTGCTAAACAAGATGGAGGAGAAAGGGCTTAAGCCGAGAAGTAGGGAATGGAATGCAGTTCTTGTTGCCTGCTCTAAAGCATCAGAAACTTCTGCTGCTGTGCAGCTATTTAGAAGGATGATAGAGCAAGGTGAAAAACCTACAGTTGTCTCATACGGGGCATTACTAAGCGCCCTTGAAAAGGGTAAACTCTACGATGAGGCTTTACGGGTGTGGGAGCACATGCTTAAGGTGGAAGTGAAGCCCAACTTGTATGTATACACAATAATGGGTGCTGTCTTTGCTGCTCAAGGAAAGTTTAGATATGTTGATGCTATAATTCATGAAATGGTTTCTTCCAATGTTGAGCCAACTGTTGTGACATACAATGCAATTATCACTGCATGTGCTCGGAACGGTATGAGCAGCGCAGCGTACGAATGGTTTCACCGTATGAAAGTCCAGAACCTCACACCGAATGAGATTTCATATGAATGGCTGATTGAGGCTCTTGCTAATGATGGAAAACCAAGAATTGCTTATGAGCTGTACTTGAGGGCGAAAAGCGAGGGTCTTAACTTATCTTCCAAGCCTTATGATGCAGTTCTAGATTCCTCCGACAGATATGGAGCTACTATTGACATGGATGCTTTAGGACCTCGCCCGCCAGACAGAAAGAAGAAAGTGCAGATAAGGAAAACTTTGACTGAGTTCTGTCATTTGGCTGGTGTTCCAAGAAGAAGCAGACCATTTGATGAAAGGGAACTTTATGTCCCACGAACCGAAGGAAATCCATAGACTAATTTGAGAAAGGCCTCTGTATATTATTCATCTGATATCATTGAATGCTGTGATACTTCAACTGTTTTAGATTTCTTGGTTCGTAAACATAATCTGGTATCTAAAGGAAGGATAAATTATACACAGTTAGTAAGCATTATCTGGTATTTCTTCTGTGTTTGCTGTTGAGGAATTCTGATTCTGTGTCGTCACAGTTAAACTTATTATTGTGTGGTAATTCATAAGATACTTATTAGTTAAAAACCTACATTTTACGTGCAAATTCGAGACGATGGAAGTTATCATAAACAGAAAATATGTCATCATTGATCATTCATACTTCAACTAGAACCAAAATGCAATAACAGAACATAAATACCACTACCAGACATGAAAAGCTTGAACCTTTGGCACACCCTAATCTTCAAGAAGTGCTATTATCATCTCTGACCCCTCCTTGAGCAATTCCTGCTTCCTTGCAAACAACTTCAACTCTTCCAATTGCAACTTCTTCCATTTCTCTTCCATCTCTGTCTTCTTCTTATCATCCAAAAGTTCCAGCCCCTTTTTCATCACAAACTCCTCCATGTTAGCAACACCGTAGAATCTCCTATCAAATTTCACTCTCTTCTTAGCCCCAGGCTGCCTCTCCATCTCAAAGTCCATCTTATCTCCACCATTATTATTCTTACTACGGCCAGCAGTCTTTTTGGACAGCCATGCCCTCCAAATCCGATTCGACAAATCATAAACCAGTTGGTCATGCGAATTCGAAAATGCCATGCCCTCGTCATTCTTGAAATGATTCCGCAGCAATATCTCCTTCAACCTACAAATCTTTCTCTTCAGTTGTACCAATTCAACATCAAAATGCAACCTACCCTTGATGAAATCACGAAAAGCACGAATATCCGCTGTCGGATCGATCACTCTCTTGGCTTTGTACTCGATTATCCCTTCCAGCAAAGCAATTTCATCTTCCTTACTCCAAAGCTGCTGAGAAACCTTCTTGACATTCTCCGACTTCTCCACAGCACCATTTTTCTTTCCACTCTTCTTAGATGAGGATTTCACTGGGGTCGGCGCTACAGGACTGGGTTCCTCCTCCCATTCTGATTCGGATTCGGATTCAGCATCAGACTCGGACTCATTTTCGGTGTTGGAGGATTGGGGATTTGGGGCTAGATTTAGGGTTTTGGAGAGACAGGGTTCTTGTTCTTTTTCTTCCTCAGAAGACGATTCAGCCACTACACTACTGTTCTCCTCTTCCTCTTCAGAAGATGAGGATGGTGGCTGGTGCTCAGTAGGGTTCGCGCGTTTTGGTGCCATAGTATTTCTTGTTGCAGAACAAGAAAGAGATGAAGGAGACGACGGTGACTTTCGGGGCTCAATCACTCTTTTATTAAGGAGAAATTTTAATTCCCAATAAGATAAGATCGCGGGAAAATTAGATGAATTAAAAAATGAGTGCATCGATGGGTTGATTGAAGTTCGATATTTATATCAATGCGCATGTAATTTATTATTAGTAACCGATAGCAAAAAGTATTAATACAAATTCGATAAATCTTTAAAAAAAAAAACTATGTACGAAAACCGTATAAATTCTCCCTTTTAGTTGCCTAAATTTTAAATTAAATTTCAATTCGAATGTTGAATTTATCTGAATTTTAGTGCAATCTTATTCCTAAAAAGAAATGAACGCACTAGTTACACTACATATTTCGGTATTCGATACCGAATGTTTAAAAAAAATTACTGTACCGTACCTAATTAAATTTCGGTACACTACTGAAATACCGAAATTAGTTCCATACGGTATTTCGGTACCGTAATTATATTAATATTGACAAATATAATAATAAGTTTTCCAGCATTCCAAGCTACAACGTCCCTCTCAGGCATTCTTTCAAACACCTTGTACGCATCCTCATACTGGCCGCTTGAAGCATACATATGAAGCAAACTGTTCTGAACAAACAGTAATGACTCAAACCCATTTCTAATCACAACAGAATGTATCTTCTCCCCTACTATAACATCAACAACCTTAGCCACAGCCTTCAAAATGAAAGGAAATATATGCGTGTCAGGCTCAATTGATTTCACAACCATGAGATTGTACAAATCAATCGCTGGTTTGGAATTTCCACTCTCAGCATACCCTTTAATCATAGTATTCCAAGCGAAAACATTTGGGTTATTCAATTTGCAGAAAATGGTGTGAGCATAATCCATTTGAGCTGAGAATGAGACAAGTGCGTTTATTAAGTGTTTCCCGAAATCTGGATTGGTGAGTGGGACTCCAATTCTGATTTGGAGAGTGAAGGAGAGGGTGAGCCCGGTTAGGGATTGAGATTTGGAGGGTGGAGGAGAAGAAGAGAACAGAAATTGAAGAAGAGAGGAGATGCCGAGATGCAGAAATGAGAAATCGAAGTAAGTACAAAAAGTATTAATCGGTACGGTAGGTTCGTTAATGCCGAACCTACCAAAATCAATACCGTAGCGTACCGAAATACCGAACAGTAAATTCGATCAAAAAAATACCGTCCAAATTTGCATATTTCGGTACGATATTTCGATTGACACCCCTACTACAACTGTTCAACTAAGTAACAAAATTTCAATTGGTCGATGCCCAGAAGTCTTTTTAGAATGTTACATCAGGAACTGTCATATTAAAATTTAGCATAATTCAATTTTAATATCCAAAATTTCAATTCGGTTCGGATGGAATTCAAAGTTCTCGCCATGGATATAGATCACCCAAGTTCATGAATCATGACCATAAGCAGCGATAATTGCTCTATGAAACTCGCTTTCGTTACTGTTCTGGTGGGTTCCGTTAATCAAGTCACTGTCTATCAGTCACCGGCTCATTTCTCAACAGGCACGAACAAACGAAGTTGAAGCACTCAGAAGTCCCACCTCCGCTGATGACAAACCAGGAACCGCCAATCATCTTCAATTTTTGGTTCCTCCAAAACTCTCGTTTTCTTCACTTTCTTTTGTTTTCGATCTAAAGTGCAATGGTAAACGAACCAAAAATGTAAAGAGCCCCAACAATCCAAAATGCTGAAAGGATCATATGATTTCCTTGGATTGAATTACTATACAGCTTATTAGGCAATGATGCCAAATAATCTTTTCAAAATCCCCAATGAATAGCCTAGAGGGGAGGGGAGGGGAGGGGAGGGGTGTTTCTCAATTACAGCCATGAGCGTCGAAACCACAACTCCATAGCTAAAAAGAAAAGAAAAATAGACAACACCTGTACTGTACCAACTACTTAGAAACCGAAATCCCAATGAATAGCTTACCAAAAGAAAAAATAGTTGCAATTCCATGTCTCATCCCCATAAAATAATTAAAATTTTCAGTTCAAGTCACCAAGCATTGCATAGCAATAGCATCAGAATGCATCCACCCACCAACCTCTTCGTTATTCTCAAGTCCTTGCTTATTTTCAAGAACAATCCACTAGTTTATTGCAGCTGATTTAAGTTCAGTATACAGATAACTTGAATTTCCTCTTATGGTTATTCAAACTAATTTGAAAAGATTCGGATACTTGTATGTGAGCATCATCTGGTAATTCTACTGTGTTTGCCAACGAGGGGCTATGATTCTGTGTCATCTGGTCATTCTACTGTGTTTAGGGGCTGCGATTATGTGTCATTGGAGGGTGACTAAGACCATTTATGATCTATACCCAGTTATGAATCTATGATTTATGCCATATCCAAAGTTGTAGGGGTGCTATACAGAAGAAGTCAATTGCAGAAAAGACATCTCAATTCCCTCAACAGAACAGAAATTATGATAAACTAAAGACAACAACGCAAGAAATATAATCACTATTCAGATCAATAAGAACCAGAATGTCATACCAATACCATAACAAGTAGCAAATCCTAAACACAAAAAGCAAAATACCACTTAACCTCATAGAGATACCAGACATGAAAAAAGCTTGAACCTTCGGCACACCCTAATCTTGCATGGCTGCCATTATCATATCTGACTGCTCCTTCAGCAACATCTGCTTTCTTGCATACAACTTCAACTCTTCCAAATGCAACTTCTTCCACTTTTCTTCCAACTCTGCTCTCTTCTCATCACCTAAGAAATCCAGCCCCTTTTTCAACACAAACTCCTCCATATTGGCTACACCATAGAAACTACCATCAAATTTCACCCTCTTCATGGAACCAGACGGCCTCTCCACATCAATGTCCATCTTATCTCCTCCATTACTGTTCTCCATCACAACCCCCGCATCTGTTTTCACTTCTTCAACCTTCTTCTTACCACGACCACCAGTACTCTTCTCTGCTTTGGCATTGCCCTTCTCTGCTTTCCCATTGGGAGTCCCAGCACCATTGGCAGTCTGACCCCAAATCCTTCTCGATAAATCAAACTGTTTCTGGCTTTGGGCGTCCGGAAAGGTCTTGTTCTCATCTTTATTGTACTGATTCTGGAACTTCTTCCTCATCCTCTTAATCTTTTCCTTCAGTTGTGACAAGGAAAAATCAAAATGCAACCTACCCTTGATGAAATCTCTGAAAGCATTGATATCTGCTACAGGATCGTTCCCCTTCTTCGTTTTGTACTCGATCATCCCTTCGAGCACCGCAACCTCATCATCGTCGCTCCAAATCCGCTGGAACAGCTTCTTGCCATCCTCTGACTTCTCCCCAACAGATCCACCGACAGCACTATTTTCAGTCACGCTCTTAGACGCAATGGGAGTCCCATAAGCCTCATTGGACGGCCCTCTCTTCTTAGATGTGGTGGCTTTCTTTGGAGCAGGAGCTGCAGGCTGGGGGTGTTGTTCTTCCTCCTTTTCGGATTCATCCTCAGAACCAGATCCCGATTCGGTTTCATCTCCAGATTCGGAATCGGAACCGTTGTTTTGAGTTGGGTTTTTGGTGTTGGAGGGTTGGGATTGGGGTTTTGCGGCTGGGGATTTTTGGGTTAGGGTTTGAGTTTTCGGGGGAGGAGAGGGTGCCTGAGTTTGTTCCTCATCAGAGGACGATTCATCCTCTTCGCCGCTGCCGCTCGTGGTGTCAGTTTCATCTTCAGATGAAGAAGCTGAAGGAGGATGCTCGATCGGGTTGGCGCGTTTTGGTGGCATGGTGGAAGAACGGAGAAGAGAGATGAGTAGAGGAGAGCCGCGGCTGTGGTGAACTAGGGCTAACTTTTGTGTGTGTAAAGACTAAAGTGTAGGGCAAACTCAGCCCTTTATGTGTGTGTGTAGCTCTGGTCACACCGCACCGCATTTGCGGTACAATGTTAAATTCCAACTCCTGCCCTCAGGTTCTTTTCTTATATATATATATAAAACCCTCGAGAGTCAAGATCTTATGTGTTGTAAAAATATGGAAAAATAAAATATTCCAGGGCAACAAATTAAAGCAATTCATTGTAATTTCTACATTATGTTCTTAAGTTTTAATTTACTGTATTTTTCTTTTTTTACAAGATAGAATTCAAATTCATAAATCTCACTCCTCATTTATCATAACTCGAGCAAAATTTGCTTCGTATGAAAAAATTATTATATAAGGTTTGCGAGTTATTCCACCAATTACACGCTATTAAAATGAAATAATGGGCATTATCTTCTTTTTTTCTGAAAATACTTCCAAAAAACAACCATTAGTTCGAAAATTTTGGAGACATAACTTATAAGTACGGATAAATAAGAATTCAAAGTCAATTCAATTATACTAATGATATCACCAATTTGGCTTTTAATACTCTCGAGCTCTTTTCTTGAAGTAATAGTGTAGTTTTGGTTGTCTAGCTCTCCTCGTTACATTAAAAAAAATTCAAACTCGAAATTATTTTTTAAAAATAAGTTGGTATAATTATTAAGCTCGCTATATAAGAGTCGATAATTTTATCAAGGATGAATAGTTGTGTTATCATTTAACCGCAGTTAATATACTAACTACTAACCAACCTTAAGCCACGACCCTAGCCTGAGCATAGTGAGCTTGACTTGGGCTTGAACTTAATGGATGAAAAAGGAAAGGAAAAAATGCACGTATAATAACGCTATTTTATTAGTTTAGTTTTAACCTTTTAGGAACCAACTGATAAAAAAAATAGAGATGTCAAGAAGAATGAATCTATTAGTGCGTTTTACTTTTCTTTCCTCTCTTTAAAGAAGAATGAATCCATTAGACCCACGAGCGACTCGAAAATCCGCAAGCGTATATGGGTCTATTTGACCCAACTTGTTCTGAGCTTGTGCTAGGCTTGCTCCAGACACTTTTAATTTAGGCCCAATTACGAAGATAAAAAGTCCAGCTCGACCCAGCCCAAATTCAAGTATAGTTAAGACATTTAGGGAAAAAAAAGTTTCCAGATACTACAAAAGAGAGATGAAAAGAATTGTTGAAAAATCCAGTCAGATGCCACGTGCATTCTCACCAGTTTTTGTTTTTTTTTGGTTCTCTCACCAGTTTTACTTACACCAAAGAAAGCACACCCATACACGCGCTGGCGGTTTATGTTTTAGGAAACACAACGACACCTGAGTCATTTACACGTGTCGTCTCTACGTAGCGAGTACAGCATCATAGTTACAGCAGAGAGTATGGATATTCCAAACTAAGTCTGGTCAGTTGCCTATTTCCACTGTCTTTTTGCTAACTTCTCCAATGAATTCTTCCACTCCGGATTGGAAGAAGTTATTTTTGGTCTGGCAGTAGCAGAAAACCATCGGGGCACAGACACTAATCTTATAAAATCGTAAGACACCATTTTTTAAAGAAAAGCTTGGTTTTTGTAGGAACAACAGGTTGGAAGAGTATATCTGTTTGCTTTGCTTTAAGGACAAGAAAGATTTTGAGAAACGAGTAAAGAGCGTGGAATCCAACAGCGTCTACACTGTTTGATGGTAACTGATCTAACCCCATCACCAAAATTTCCATATTTTTGAGTCTGAAACACAATTGCATCTAATCACGACCCACCAAAGTTTCAATATTTTTTAGCCAAAAACACAGCTTTACTTAACTTCCATCCTTCTAATCACCAATTCTCCTTTGATGCTTTCCTTATTTTGTTTTTTCCCACTCATCTCAACAACTGGTTAAGATAAAAAAAACAGAAACAAAAGGCTTACAAGGAAGCTTCTTCCCATTGGTTTGTTTATGGTCATTTTATTGGTAGAAAAGGAGAGCAATTTATTGATTTTGACTGAGTTCCTACAGTGGGTTTTGGTAAAAGAGTGGGAATTTTGGGATTGTGGAGTTGTTTGTCATTGGAAGTGGCTGAAAATGGTGTCTGTCTGGTGGTTGTGAGGAGGAGTTTTGGGCGAGTTTGAGATGGTTTTGTAGTGAAATTGGGTAAGATCTGAGCGAGTTTTGTGTGGGATAAGTGTGTGAGATATGGAGCCGCCAAGGGGTGTTTTGGCTTCTCTGTGGAACTTCATTTACTTTCTGCCTTTCTTCATTGCGCTTCTGCTTCTGGGCACTATTAAAGGTTAGTGCTTTGAATCATTTCCCCTTGTTTCCAAGTTGTTTCAGTTCTTTCTTGTTCTGGTAAATTGGTTCTATCGCACTAAATTGGGTTTCCTTTTTATACCTTTTCCGTTTAATGGAAGGTTTGTTGTTGAGGAAGGGATTTTTTGTTTGATTGATTTCCTGTCTGAAAATGTGGTTTATTGTCTGAAATTTTGGTTTATTTGTTACATAAACGTTTACGTTTACCAATTTAATGGATAGTAATATATATCTTCAGTGTTGCACGTGAGATGATTGGAAGGTTATTCTTCTTATTAATAGTACAAACTTGGATTACAATCTAGTTATGATGAAGTGTATGACATTATTTTTCTTCTTTCAGGAATCATTTTCTGCCCACTGATTTGCCTCTTCATGACTGTTGGGAATTCTGCTATCATATTGGGTCTTTGGCCACTCCATGTTGTATGGACATCTTATTCCATTTTGAGGTTTTGCCTTGACCTTATACTCACCATTTTGCTTGAGCATGATAGTGTTCAGTTTGTATCAATCTCTCTTATTCTTTTAATCTCTCTTACGGGCAGTGCTAAACAATTAGGGCCTGTTCTGAAGCTTGTTCTTTGCATACTGCTACCAGTTCCTGTGATTCTATGGCCGATGGTTGGTATTGTTGGAAGTTTCTTTGGTGGAGCATTATATGGCTTTCTTTCCCCAATATTTGCTACTTTTGATGCTGTTGGAGAAGGGAAGAGGAATGTGCTTTATCACTGTTTTTATGTAAGATTTGAGTAATAGGCTTTGGTGATCCTTCTGTCCACGTTTTACCCTCTTGTATTCTTGTATGAGATGGATAATTGCCATCGTCTGCATTTGCAGGATGGAACTTGGGACACTATTAGGAAAAGTTGGATGGTTGTCCGTGACGTTGGAGATTATTGTTTCCATTCCTATTTCTCTTACATGCATGACCTCCGAAAACCAGGAGCTCCAGATGCCAAATATTATGAGATCAGGTGTGCTGCTTGTCATTCCAGCTTACTCTTTTTTGCTCTTGGTAGGCAAAACTAGTGGTTTGCCCATGTGGTGGACTAACTAAGGAGAGATTTGCTGTACTTCTTTTCATGCAATTATTGAAACTCCTGCAGATTGCTTTACATTCCTAGTGCTGTCATTGCTGCTTTAATTGGTGTGGTGGTGGACTTTCCGATGATCTCATTCATTGCCCTTTGGAAAAGCCCATACATGCTCTTTAAGGGGTGGCATCGCTTGTTTCATGACCTAATAGGACGGGAAGGCCCTTTTTTGGAAACGATATGTGTGCCACTTGCAGGTCTTGCTATCCTACTCTGGCCATTGGCTGTTGTTGGGGCTGTTTTGGGCTCGATGGTATCAAGCATCGGTCTTGGTCTTTATGCAGGCGTGGTTGCTTATCAGGTTGAAATCATTACATTTAGTTGCTAAATCTGAGTAGTTATGATGGGATAAAGTGGAAGTACCTTGGAATGGAATTTAAATGATCCATTATTTCTTTATGTTGTTCAAATTACTTCACAACTCCTTATCTATTTTATCTTCCTTATATATTTTCTCCATTGTCGCAGCTTTTTAGATTCAACTGGGGGAAATGGATATTTCTTGTATACTTGTTTTGGAAATTTGACAAAACCTTAAGCTTGGCGTTTAACTAGATATTTTCTTTTTGGCATTGTGAGATGCATCTTAAACTTGTAGCTGATCAATTTTGTTCAACTATACCAGCATATTCTTTAATTGTTCTTCGAAGTTCATGCCAGTTGAGAACTAAGAACTACGCCAATTCTCTTAAATGATTTCCAGGAATTTTAACATCCATCTGGTGGCCGTTTTTTTCAGGAGTCCTCTTTTGTGTTTGGGCTTCACTACGTCATTGCATCATTGGCCATTTATGATGAATACAGCAACGACATTCTTGACATGCCTGAAGGATCTTGCTTCCCTCGGTCTCTATTTCATCTTTGAAATACTTTGTTGTTATGGTATGGAGCGGGTGCAAGAAATAGGACAAAGTTCTAATTCTCTGTGATATTGGCAGGCCAAAATATCGGAAGGATGAACTGACAAAGACCACTTCTCGTACAGACTCGATCTCAGAGTCCAGTGTTCGAAATCCTCCTTCCCGCACAAATTCAATAGGTCATCCTATGGTTGATTTGAAGCCACTTGAGGTACAACTTATATTTCCTTTAAAGGGTGCATTCATGTTAAGTGTGTAGTTTGGGTGCTTAAACTGAACTTTTTTGTGTACTTGTGTAGATGCTTGACAACTTATTTAAGGAGAGTCATCATGTTGGGGAGCTATTCGTTTCAGAAGGATTAATCACGCAACAAGACATCGAAGATTCCAAGTCTGGAAAGGGTAGCAAAGTGGTGAGCATTGGCTTGCCAGCCTATTGCATTCTTCAGGCTCTCTTACGCTCTGGAAAAGCCAATTGTGCTGGCATTTTGTTGAGTAAGTGGATATTTTTCCTCAAGGTGTTGTTTCCTCCTCTTTATTCGGAAACAGCTTTCAACAGTCTTCATTGTTATAACATCAGGAATGATCTTTGGTTCTTCATTGATATAGGTGATAATGTCACAGAGATAACCAGCACAAACAGGCCAAAAGATGCCTTCTTTGATTGGTTTTTTAACCCTTTTTTGATCATCAAAGACCAGCTTAAAGCATTAAACCTCTCAGAGGCAGAAGAAGACTATCTATGCAAGTTAGTATTGTTAAACAGTGGTCCTGAGAGGTTGAAAAGCTCAAATATTGGTCCACTACCGGAGTCCGAGCGTAGACGTGCCGAACTAGATGGCTTAGCTCGTAGGTAACACTGCCAAAACCTTTTTGCAGCTCTCTAGTTGTCTGCATTTAGCATCCTTTTTTTATCGCATGCTGTCCATTGTTTCCTTAGTCTCACGTAAACCTCTGCATTGCAATGAAGGCTCCAAGGGATCACGAAAAGCATTTCAAGATATCCGACTGCTAGACGTAATTTTCAAAGTCTTGTCAAGACGCTATCAGAAGAGCTTGCCAAGAAAAATGGTGAGACCAGATCAAGCAATGGGCGTCGACTGATGCAAAGATCGAAAAGTGCTTTTGCACAGGTCATGTTTACCCAGAGGTCTTTCAAAGACAAAGAGAGTTTCAATGGTTCTTCCGATCAAGAGATGCAACCAGTTGTTGTAAGGAATGTTGACATCGTATGACGCTCTAGTTTCAAGTTTTTGTTGTGCAAGAGTTCGATTTAAGATGATTGTTTGCTACCTTTGTTCCATCCACTCTTCTGTTCTGCCCAGCTAGCAGCAAAAAACTATGTATTATGTAGAATTAGATACAATCACTGCACCACAAGTTTTTCAAAGCATTCGAGTAGAATTAGTTGTGTTAGTACAACTGGGTCTAGTAAGGATAGATAGTAGTAATGCATACACATCGTACCATCTACCTCTCACCTTACGGATGAGCCACTAATATTTTAGTCATTAACCGATGCCTTTTTTATTTCACCATAAATAAAAATGAAAAACAAAAATTACCATTTTGATTTACCTATTTTTTACATAAATTAGAGAAACTGACCAAGTCAAAGCCACATCCAATCCAAGTATCTAACTGCCATCCATCTCCCACTAATCCCCCACTAATCCTACTTATTAAAGCCTTAATCTCTTCATATAAATAATCACACCCATCTAATTAATAGCACTACTAGCTCTTGTCAATCCATTTTTACTGCATGAAAATCATGAAAACCTACAGCCTCACTTGTCTCCTCTTGATCATCATCACCGTCTTTACATCTTTCCATTACTTTCCAGTAGTTTCATCTTTTGAGTTCCAAGTTGGTGGGCACAATGGCTGGGTTGTCCCACCTGCCAATGACTCCAAAATCTACAATGATTGGGCCTCAGAAAATCGCTTTCAAGTTGGTGACACTGTACGTAAGTTCCACAAGCACAACATATTTCTAAGTTTTTATCATCTACGAATGATTATTAGGTGCATGCACTCTCATAGACGACCGATTAATAATGAGTTTTTTCTTTTGTGGGTTCTTAATTTCCATTTATGTTTTTTTGCAGATTTTAGGTACAAGAAAGATTCAGTGATGGAGGTGAGTGAGGAGGATTACAAGAAATGCAACTCTAGTCACCCAAATTTCTTCTCAAACACGGGCAACACAATCTACAAGCTTGAAGGAGCAAGGCCATTCTACTTCATCAGTGGAGTTTCAGGGCATTGTGAGAGAGGGCAGAGGATGATCATTAAGGTCATATCTACTGCAGAAACTGACCAGAAATCAGCTTCTCCTCCTTCTGCTGTGCACTATTATGGGATTTATAACTACTATCAAGCTGTGTTCATCCTCCCCCAACTTGTGGTGCTCTATGTGTTTGGTTCCATCATCTAATTTGTAATTAGTAGTTCAATTATTTACTTGATTATTGATTTAGTTTGGTAGAAGAATGTTTAGTTTTTGTTACTTTGTGTTGTACTCTATTAATTGACAATATTGTTCCCTTTTTTTTCATTTTTAACTCTAAATATTATTAAATTATTTTATTTGTCATTCTTTAAAGTCCGATAATAATAATAAAAAGGTTGATCGTTTTTAATAAAACATAAAAAAATATTAAAATAAAAAACTGACAGAAGAAAATATTTTACAATTTTGTTACTGTTTTTCTTAGGAGAAACAACATAATTAATCACATTAAGTTTCTGTTAAAAGAATATTTGTGCCAAAATAAAATAATAATAATAATATAAGATTGAGAAAATGACCTAGAAAAAAACCTTTGTCTGCTGACTGCTCACTGCTGGGCCCAACCGCAACCTTAGCGAAAATCTCCATAAAATCCAATAGTGAGGATTTAAAGACAGCAGCAAAACGTGTGTGTTCCCAAACCAATACCATAGAATATTTGGTCTCTTTCCCCACGTGATCACTCTCTGACCAACAACTAGGGTTTGAAGAAGAGAAAAATAATGGTAACTTCTTCTGATTCTGAAGATCACTCCTCCTCCCTCTCTTTCCATCAAAACCCTTCAACAACCACAACAAACCCAACTGGGTCAGGAGGGTTGAACACAAACAGCACCCCCCAAATATCAAATTCTGAAGAAGAAGACCAAGAGTCCCTTGTTGTTGTTGCTGAGGAGTTACAGAATCTGACATTGTTGAATGACAATGATCAGCAAGAGAAGGACAAGGGGAGTGGTGGTTGCTACATCTACACTAACAACAACAATGATCATTATGATAATAATAACGATCAAGGAGGAGATGGGTTTTCTTATGGTTCCAAATTTGAGTACCCTTTAAGGCCTTATGCTGAAGATTGTGCCTTTTATGTTAAAACTGGAAAGTGCAAGTTTGGTCCTGCTTGCAAGTTTAATCATCCTGCCAAAAGGGCAATCGAGGTTTTGAAAGAAAAAGATTGTATTTTTATGATGTATTTCCTTGTTGTGTACAGTGCTTGTGGTTTTGGCATTTTTTGGACTTTTTTCTGATGTGGGTTTTGTTGTTTTTGGGGAATTTTTTTGTTTGTTCTAAATCAGAAGGAAAGAGGAGATTTTGTGAAGAAGACAGGGCAGCAGATTGAATGCAAGGTTTGAAATTTTCCTAGAATCGACTAATGACTGATCTATATTTGTCTTTGTCATGCCTTTTTTAGGTTTCTGTGTGTCAAGCAAATTTGCTTCGAGGAGGAAATTGAATTAGTTAATTGAGATGAGCAAGGGAGTGAAAGAAGTTTCGAACATAGTTATGATTAGTGCTCTTTACATACACTGTGAAGAAATTTTTATATCTAATTTGATCTTTATTGTTGAGTTCTTTTCTGATAATAATGCTTTGTTCAGTTTGAATTTTAAGATGCAATTGCCATTATTTGGATCATTGTAAATTTGTCGCTGAATGCTAGTATATGAATTTCTCCATTGTTTTGTAGTCACATCTATTCCATGAATAATTATTTCTAGTTGTCTAATGTTTTATCTTACTGCACTAAGCAGAGTTATCGTCTCCTGATTCTTGCAGTATTACCAAACCACAGAAGGTTGCAAGTATGGAACATCTTGTATATTTATTCATTCAAAGGAAAAGTCTGAGATGTCACAGCAAGAGCTTTATTTGCCATCAGACCGGGTATTATAGTAGTGAATTCAGAAACCCCCCCCCCCCCCCCCCCCCCCCCCCCCCCCCCCAAGTAGTCCTTGTAACGCAATTATAGTAGTGATTCCGTTGGTGATTGTTGATGTATAGGAGAAGGAAACAGTGAGAGAAAGGTTTGCAGAGAAGACAGGGAATATCAAAATAAAATGCAAGGTTCGGAAATTATTCACAATTTGTTATGTGAATTGTTATTCTGTTTAGAACATAGCAATCAGAGGGACCAAATTTTATTAGCTAAATCACTCTGATTACAAGTAGATTGTCAAAACATATGCTAAGTTTCTGAACTTGGATGCAAGAATGTGTTGATAGTTCTACCTTTTTCTCGCCCTTGGTGGTCAACCACACATACTTGGGCTTGAACCTAAATTCTTTGTATTCTGCCTAGCAATGACCCTACATTTCAGGTGCATGCTAGACTTTAGTTAAATGGATTATCTTCAAGGTAATTCATTGTGATCTGGTGTTCTAAATGAAAGGTAGGAATAAGATGTTGTGCCTGATGATTCGTTCTTTCTTCTTACTGTTTTCTTGTGGGATAAGATCTTTGATGACACTATTCTTTAGGTTTTGATCCTTCCGATTTGTGATTCATTGTTATGCATTAACTTTTAGCTTCCATTTTTACTGTTATTGCAGTATTTTGGTACTCCAGGAGGATGCAAGTTTGGGAAAACTTGTAAATATGATCACTTAGAAGAGAATGCTGAGCCAGAACCACCTCAACTTAATTTTGTGGGTCTTCCAATGCGATCGGTAATACTTTTGAGGTTTCATTTGCCTTGATTCTGTTTCTCCGTGTTTCTTGGAAAATGTTTACTACACATAACATGATGTTTAACCTTTTTTTTCCCCAAGAAAGAAAAGTTCGTCATGTTTTTTATTGATATGCATTTTTCATTTATGAACCCATGTGACTATAAGCTGCAACTTGATGAAATTATTTATTAATTTTAGCTCCAGAAAGAGTGTCCATTCTATATGCGCACTGGTGCTTGCGGTTATGGTGTTAATTGCATATACCACCATCCTGATCCAGCTGCTGCTGAACCGTCCAGTCCTTTCAGTTCAATTCATGGTGGGGCATATATGGGAGGCAATTCTTCTGGATATGA
The DNA here is from genome assembly GCA_963691705.1 of Viola odorata. Classification (NCBI taxonomy): domain Eukaryota; kingdom Viridiplantae; phylum Streptophyta; class Magnoliopsida; order Malpighiales; family Violaceae; genus Viola; species Viola odorata. The sequence goes on from OY829541.1 coordinate 67,866,279, forward strand.
TAATTGGAAATCTGATGCTTCACAGTATCTAAATTCATCAGTACCAGCAGCAGCTCCATGGTCTTCAGATATACCTAGTAATACAGTTTCTCACTTTGATAATCACTCATCTTGGGCTCTCGGGCGCTCACGTCCTGAGGAGGTGCTTCTAAAACCTGAATGGAGTCATTATCAGGTAGGTTTGACAATTGTCTATAGCAAACGGTGATTCATTTTCCATATACGTTGAGATTTGCATACTTGTTTGGGAGTTTAGGTTAGTAGCAAATGTGCTACATCACCTTGTTTGTACTATTTGCATCTCTTATGATCTCACTAGCATGAGTGATTGTGAGACCTCATCCTGCTGGCTGCAGTTTTTTGTCTGCTTTAGACTATTCTTATGATGCATCTGAACTCAGAAACATCTGACTATCAACGACATATTGAATATCAAGTTCGTGACTGAATCTTGAATCATTTATGCATGCATGCTTCATCAAACCCTTGGAAGAAAGGAAAGGTTCATCACACGTTCTGTTTCAGCCCTATTCCTTTCTGCTTGTTATTACCAGTGATCTGCCTCATTGGGTTCTTATTGGTTTGGTAGGCCCCTGCAAGTACACAAGAGAGGTCTGTGTTCCCTCACTCATCTGCTGTGAGGACCAATTGGAAGAAGACGACAGACTTCTCATCAATAGATCAAGAACAGATAGGGGGTGAAGAATACCCTGAGCGACCAGGCCAACCAGAGTGCAATTATTTCATTAAAACTGGAAAGTGCAAATATAGTTATTCTTGTATGTATCACCATCCTAAGGACCGAGCGTCAGGAGGTCCTGTCCTTACTCTAAGTAGCAAGGGCCTTCCTTTGAGACCTGTAAGTTTGCACCACATTTTAATTCCTAATGCTACTGTCTTTCAATTGATTCATGCCTACATTCTCGTTTCATTACTGACTCAACTTTGTACTCGTAAAACCACTCTGGGATGCATTTGATTTGTCAGGTAGACCTAGTAGTGATGTGCTCATCTATTGATTCTTCTTAGATGTGTGATGCTCATAAATGTGACTCGAATTCGACTGTGCAGGATAAAAGAGTCTGTTGGCATTATGACAGGTATGGTATCTGCAAGTACGGGCAGGGCTGTATGTTTGACCATCCAGAGAACCATGTATTATCTGCCATCCAACTGGATTCTGCCCCAGGTCATCCATCAACAAGCGATTGTGCAACTCTAGCAGGGACTGCCTTGGTGCGCCATGGGAGCCGTGGCGCTGGTCTCGTGGAGCAATCGTCGTAAGATTCAGCACCATCAAGGACAACCCAGTAACTTTTATCTAATTAGTTTATTGAGGTCTTGTTTGTTCTATGGTTTTTAGACTCAGATCAAAGGTCTAACTAGTCGTTTTTGGTTGATAATGGGCCTTTCTTGCAAGTAGAGAAGGTTCCATATTTATACGCAACAGTTGTGTGTAATGTCTAAATTATTTTTCATGTTTTTGGATGATTAATATGCTGAGAGCAGTAAAAACATACTATGCTATATTACTAATTAAATTAGCAAGGAAATTATGCTTCTTTTTTTCTGGTTGTCTCAGTATATCCTGGCTTGCTAGCTGTTTGCTCAAACAATTCTCTTGATCTGGGTATAGATCTGTTATTTTTTTCCACCAAATTGAGTTTTTTTCTTTTCCAGATAGACAGGTAAGATCGTGTATTTTGCTACCAATAGACAACTAATAAGTTACGCATTCCTTTTGACATGAAAACATAATCTTAAAGCAGAATTAATTATGTTTATGCTTAATGGTTTCTCTTAGATTGCATTCACAGGATACCAATGTACATCAGGAGAGGACAGGAGAAGATTGAATGGAGAGGGAATTAAATGAAGAAAATATCTACAATCATATAAATTCTCCACTCTCAATATGCAAAAATGCAAACTGGACTCGGTATTCTACTGGTGGCAAAAGTACCACTAGTGATTTGTAATCGAGTCCCGACAGCAACCATTGATTATCGAACTGTGCAAATGTCGTTTGCATTCTTAGAAACAGCAGAACCTCTTCTTCTGCAGCTGAAAAGAAAGAAAAAGAAGAAAATTCAAAATAAATAAATAATTAAACAATGCAGCCATGATTAATGATTATAAAAAAGATTTAGAAAAATGGGTTTAAAGAGGGTTTAAGCATGTAATCATGCAGATGAGAGGTCTTGATTAGGTTGATTATGTCTTTGAGAGAGCTCCTGCACCACCTACTGCAGTAGTAATGTTGTTTTTTTTATCGTCTCTGGCTTTGGTGAATATTATAACAAGAAGATTAACAATATTTCTACCATAAAATCTTTCATCAAATTAAACCCACCATTTCATTAATTACTTATCAATTAATATTTTTTTTTTATTTTCTTCCCCATCAAGAGAAACATAAATTAGTTTCTTTAGAATTATGTAACACACATACACCACAGTTTTTCGTGTGTCCTTTCTGCCCTTCTGGTCAGAAATTATCATTCAGAAATTAATCATATTCGAGTATTAAGCAGAGAAGATAACAAATCTTAATGTAAGAAATGAGTAGAAAAATAAAAGAAAATAAGAATCCTTACCGTCGACATGAAAGAAACTATTTGTGGTCGGAGTAGTAATTCAAGCCTTGTAAGAAATTAGAAAGAAAGGAATTAAATTTAAAGATGAGAAAAGATTAGGAGGAACTCAAGAAGCAGATTAATTAAAGATGATCCAGAATGAAGTGTATGCTAATTAATGTATAAATTAATTGGTAACAAACTGGTAATTTGTTTTCATGACCTAAACTTCGTAACTCCCAGGTATAGTTTCAACAGTTTTATTTGTTTCTTTCCGATGGGCAAAATGGGGCATTAAATAAACTCATAACTTTTCGTCAGCTACAAAATTTGAATTTAGATTAGTCAGCCAATGAATTAGATTATCGGTTGGAAAATAAATTTAGAATATTTTTCATTTTTTACCATCCCCATTTTTGGATTTTGCAACCATGCTGCTAGCACAAGCCAATGGACACGTTCAAGGTGAAATATCCAACCAATCACAGGCCTCAGCACAATTTTACTGAATACCAAAAATACCCCTTTATAGGCATCATGGCTGACACACGCCTTCCACGCACAATCGTCCAAAACACTCCACGTCACCGCCGCAAAAAGCATCCACGTAAACACACAATTAACCACTTAAATCCAGTTACTTAGCACGCATCCATAATTACCAAACTGCCCTTATTCTCTTCAACTCCAATTTCGCCACTTGGTGGTTATCCTTTTTGCCTTTATGCTTAGTACTCCCTCTGGTCCGAAATGTATGACTTCCTCGCATCCCAATATTCAGTAGGGAACGCATATTGAGGAGGCCGGATGAGGCACTATTTGACCCCAAAAAATTCCGTACTTTTTTTCGAACGTATGTTAATCCTTAACGTACTTCTGAGAAAAAATTCGGGCCAAAATTGTCTCAAATAGTGACTGTTCCGGCCGTCTTAAGATACGTTCCGGAACAGTAAAAGTAAATGCTAAAACGTCATACATTTCGGACCGGAGGGAGTATGAGAAGTTATGCAATGTGTCTTGAAATTATTTTCTTAAAAATTGAAATATTTCTCAATTTCAATTTTATAATTTCATTTCTTTAAGAAACAACTAGTGCTCTCTCCGATTTTTATTAACTGACGTTTTGACTTTGGACACGTATATTGAGAAGCCCGGATGACTCACTATTTGACCCCCAAAAAATCCGTACTTTTTTTTAAACCTACGTTAAGGATTAACGAACATTCGAGAAAAAATTCGGGTCAAAATTGTCTCAAGAGTCATCTGAACTTCTCAATATGCGTGTTCAAAGTCAAAGCGTCAGTTAATTCGGACCGGAGGGAGTACTAATTTAGGCCTGCTTTATCATTCTAAAGAACAGAAAGAAAAAAAAAACTATTTTCCGTCTTTATAAAATCTTCACCTCAGCTCTGCAAAAACCAAAATTCAAAAAGCTTTCATTTTTGCACCCAGAAAATGGCGTCAACGTTGGTAAGGAAAGGCCTTCCTCTCTCGAAGATGCTCTCACCCTCCAGATTCCTTCTGTCACGGCCGCACGCGACGGAAGCCGCCACCGGCGCCGCAGCTTCCACCTCCGCGGCTTCAAAGCTCAAGACTTTCCAAATCTACAGATGGAATCCGGACAACCCATCAAAGCCAGAGCTTAAAAACTACGAGGTCGACCTGAACCAGTGCGGCCCAATGGTGTTGGACGCGTTGATTAAGATCAAGAACGAGGTAGATCCCACTCTGACATTTCGTCGATCATGTCGCGAAGGAATTTGTGGGTCATGTGCTATGAATATCGATGGGTGTAATGGGTTGGCTTGCTTGACCAAGATTGAATCAGGAGCTTCCGCTTCAACAATCACGCCGTTGCCGCATATGTATGTGATTAAGGACCTGGTTGTCGACATGACGAATTTCTACAACCAGTATAAGAGTATTGAGCCATGGCTGAAGAGGAAGAGCCCGCCGCCGGTGCCGGGGAAGGAGATACTGCAGAGCAAGAAAGATAGGGCGAAGCTTGATGGGATGTACGAGTGTATATTGTGCGCTTGTTGTAGTACTTCTTGTCCTAGCTATTGGTGGAATCCAGAATCATATTTGGGACCTGCAGCTTTGCTTCATGCTAATAGGTGAGCTAAATTGATTGCTTATTTGAGTTGATTTCTTCTTTTTGGCATGTCGTATTTGTTTCTTTGGCTGTTTGCTCGATATTTTCATTTGGGTTGGTCTGGATTTTGATTATTTGGGGCTAGTTTGCTTGTTTGATTCTTTGGCCTTGGTGGGTGGGAAGGTTAATTCTTCTCTTTCTAGTTCATGGGTTTCCTTTTGGGTTTCTTTTTATGATTTGTTGCTGTTCATTGATGTTTTTGGTTGGGAAAATCTAGTGACAGGGTGGATTGTTTTTGTGTGATTGGGATTTTGAGGGGCAGGGTCATGAGGGAAAAAGGTTTTTGTTTTCCTTGAGATGTTTTGTCAAAGGTTCCATTTTTCTGCTAATCTCTTTGTATTCTGCTGGGAAAGCAATTATAAACAGGGCTTCTCTGTTTTGCTTCTAATTAATTGAATTGCTATGTTGCTACAGCTAGTCAAGTTTCAATCTTTCTTTAAAAAAGATCGTATGGTTTTGATTGTTGGAGAATGTAATTATGCAACATGATTCATTTCATTTCCCTTTGCTAGAGATCTTTCCTTTTATTTGATGTTTGATAATTCATGGCACCCAAAGATTATGTTATCATGTGGATGTTCTGTTTTGACTTGATTATGAGAAATTAGTTAAACTGTTATAAATGAAACAAAAGAGTGACTTCTTCTCCTCCCATTAACTTACCAGTTTACATTCTCTGCCATATGCAGGTGGCTCAGTGACAGTCGTGATGAGTATACGAAGGAGCGATTGGATGCAGTTAACGACGAGTTTAAGCTCTACCGCTGCCATACTATATTGAACTGCGCTCGTGCCTGCCCCAAAGGTTTGAACCCAGGAAAGCAGATCACACATATCAAACAGCTCCAGCTAGGAGCTAATGCTTGATTCTTACCAATTCAAGAACCCTGCTCGCTATGCCCAAATACCGCTCATTGCCTTTCAGACTCAACCTGCCATCTGATGCTAAAAAGGATAAATACAGTATAGCGTCAATTGTCATGTTTCCTTAAGGTTCTATAGAATTGAAAAGAGTCCTATACTTTGTATATGTACCAGGTGAGCATTTTGGCTTGGATTAGGATGCTCTTATTAGTTTGAGGTTTTGGCATTATTTTCACATTGTTAAGTGTTGTTGTATTACAAGTTACGATTCAAAGACCAAATAAGAGCTTTTTTCCAGTAAAAATGTGGGGTTGATATTATAGGTTTTAAAAAACACTCAAATATGGGCTGAAAGGAAATCAACAAATACTACAAAGTTATTTTCAAGTGGAAAAAATACAAGGTTGCGGCCCAGATAAGAAAAAATGCCCAAAACAATACAACCCAGCCTGCGAAATATGGTAAAAAGAAATTGTATGGGTATCCCATTTGTGTTCCAGAGCTTGTGCTTTTCTCGCAGCTAGGCTTTCGTTCGCATCTTCAGCGCTGTAAGTGGACTGCTCTACTGGGTTCAAAATTTCTGCCTAGTTGCTGCTAATATCGTTGAGGTATTCAGTCTGAATTACATTGCTCCTTTACTGGGTTTTGTTTCCAAAGTTTTGTTTTTTCACATCCCTTACGATAAAATATTAACTTATCAACTCATTTAATCGATACGGCTGCTTTTGCTTTTGGTAGCTCCAGCTCCACCCCCACCCCTCTGTTTGTACCAATGGTAGCTGACGCATTTGGATGTCTGTTATTTCTCATAACTGTTGGTTTCTGTGTTTAATTAGTAAGGGAAGCATAAAACACCCCTGTACTAAGCGCGAAAATCAGAAACTACTCCTGACATTCAAAACGTCTAATACGCCTCCCCTGTATTAAGGGTCAACGACAAAACCTCGGTCTCCGTTAGTCAAACTAACAGACTGTTAGTGTTGACCGTTGACTTTCATTAAAAAATTCAGAAAAAATGTAAAAATTCCAAAAAAATATATAAAAATTTCAAAAAAAATCTAAAAAATGTAAAAAATCATAAAAAACATTTAAAAAATATAAAAATTCAGAAAAAATATTTTTTTTTAAAACAATCTAAAAATTCTATTAAAAAAATCTAAAAAATCTATAAAAAATGCAAAAAATTCACAAAAAACATTTAAAATTCATAAAAAAATGTAAAAATTCACAAAAAAATGTAATTTTTTTTAAAAATGAAAAAATCCACAAAAAAATGAGAAAAATCAGAAAAATTTAAACATCCATAAAAAAGGTAAAAAATCACAAAAAAATGTAAAATATCCAAAAAAATAGTAAAAATTCATAAAAAATGTAATGTTTTTTTAAAAAAAATTAATTAACCTAAGGAATTATTTTTTTTTTATAAAAAAAATTACATTTTTTTCAGGGTTGTTATATCAATTAATTTTTTTTTGGAATTTTTACATTTTTTTGGATTTGTTACATTTTTTCCTGGATTTTTAGGTTAATTAATTTTTAAAAAAAAAATTACATTTTTTATGATTTTTTTACTTTTTACCGTTTTTTTGGATTTTTACTTTTTTTTGTGAATTTTTTCTGGATGTTTTATATTTTTCTGAATTCTTACATTTTTTTGTGAATTTTTAATTTTTTTATGAATTTTTACATTTTTTTGGATTTTTAGGTTTATTAATTTTTTTGTGAATTTTTACATTTTTTTGAATTTTTTATTAATTTTTACATTTTTAAAAAGAAAATTAGATGTTTTTTGTGAATTTTTATATTTTTTAAAAAAATTTAGATTTTTTTTCTGGATTTTTACATTTTTTATAATTTTTACATATTTTTTAGATTTTTTTTGAAATTTTTATATATTTTTTTGAAATTTTATATTTTTTTGAATTTTTTAATCAAAGTCAACGGTCAATAATAACGGTCTGTTAGTTTGACTAACGGAGACCGAGGTTTTATCGTTGACCCTTAGTACAGGGGAGGCGTATTAGACGTTTTGAATATTATGGGTAGTTTTTGGTTTTCGCGCTTAATACAGGGGTGTTTTATGCTATTTCTCCTAATTAGTATCATTTCAATTGTTTGAAGTACAGGTAATTTAATATTTTAATCAAATTTGACATGGCCAAAATAAAGAGAAGTTCAGAGGCCTGGGTTGCTTCTTGCTCTAAAAGAAAGAACGGAAAGAAGGGTTTGGTGAAGGATCCACTACCATATCTTCCCAGGGAAATTATCTCCAACATTCTCCATAGGCTTCCTGCAGAATTTTTGTGTGAATCTGATAGGTCTGTGGGAAATAGTTTTTAGCTCTCCTGTACTATGGTTGAAAATCAAAAACCTCCTTCGTATTTCATTTTTTGCATTATGCCTCCCCTAAACTACATTTTCTAAGCAAATTGCTCCTTTCCGTTAAATTAAGTTATTAAATCTAACAGATTACCTGATACAACAAGTTTTTTTTTTTTAACATGTTATATAGGTCATTATATTTTAAATAATATAATTAATTTAAAAAATCTAAAAATAAATAAATTAATCTAAAAAATTTAATAAAAAATGTAAAAATTCTAAAAATATTAGAAAAATTCATTTTCTGATTTTTCTCTCTTTTTCCTTTAAGTTTTTCATTTACCAAAAACATACATAAAACACTATTTCATTTTCTTTTCACTTTCTTTCTTTCACCCTTCTCTGCTTCCTTTTCATTTCTTCTTTTTTCTTTTCCCTTTTCCGATGGAGAAGGATTCGGGTTTGGATTTTTAGTGTTGGGTTTCGGCGGTGATGGAGGAAATGGTTTGGGATTGGGATTGGGTGATTTTGGTTGGGAGTGTGGCGTTCGGGGACGGTGGTTTGATGGCGATTGGGTGTTTTGTGTAGATCGGGATTGGGTGATTTTGTGCAGATCGGGATTGGGTTTTAGGCAGTGGCGATTTGGTGAGATGATGGTGCCGGCGGTGGGTGGAGATGGTGATGGTTTTTGGGCAGTGGCGGTTTGGTTTGGGGGTTGGCGACTGTGGCGGTGATGATGATAGTTGTGGTGGCGACGGTGAGGTGGTTTTGTTTGGGGCTGTGTTCGGGTGTTGCTTTTCTTGTTCGTAGGTGTCGATTGGCTGCTGGAATGGGTGCAGCATCGGTGGCCGGTAGCGGCACCAGGCTGGAGGAAGAAAACGATGCGGTTGGGGAAGAAGGAGAGTCGGATCTTGTATGAACGGATCCGGATCCGGGTTGTGATGAACGGATCCGGATCTTGTATGAACGGGTTTGGGTCTTTGATTGGGTCGTTGTTTGATCTGTTTTAATTTTGTTTGATGGTGGGAACATTGATGATGATGTTGAGCTATTCAATGCAAATTTTGTGGGGCTTGGGCGAAATGGTGGAACTTGGGTGCTAATTAAGAAGATATTGAATTGATTGAGTTGCGATTATAATTAGGAAATTCGTTATAATTATTGGGGTCATTGAGGCTCTTGTGCAGAGGAAGAAAAGAAAAGAAATATTAAACTAATGATTATATTATTTTTCTAAATTTCTTAAATTAATTAAATTTTTTTAGAAATTTTACATTTGTTTTGGAATTCTTTCTTAATTTTTAGATTAATTAATTTTTTTTTGAATTCTTAATATTTTTTTCTTGATTTTTAGGTTAAGTAAAAAAATGACATTTTGTTGTGAGTCTTTACATTTTTTCTTAATTTTTAGGTTTATTACATTTTTTTTGTGAATTTTTACAAATTTTTTGGAATTTTTTATTTTTTTTGGAATTTTTACATCTTTTCTCATTTTATAAATTAAGTAAATTATTTTTGAAGTTTTTACATTTTTTTGGGAATTTTTAGATTAATTATATTATTTAATTAATTTTAAAAATGAAGATAACTTGTTGTAGGGAGTGTTTTTAATGGATCCGTTAGTAAAAGTAGACGGAAGGGCCTTTTGGCCCGAAAACAATAGTCCAGGGGAGGCGGACTGCAAAAAATGAAGTACTTTTTCGACTTTAATATAGGGGAGCTAAAAATTATTTCCCCTTGAAATTTTGAAGGATAAAATGAAAAAAAAAAACCTTGCTGGCGATTTGCAAGAAAAATAATGCTACAAATTTATTTTTATTGCAGAAAACCATAGATTTACAAATTTATCAAACCCCCAAATTACAAACTCTAATTACACAACAACATCTAAATCCTAAACTACCACCACTCCAACCAGGTCTCAAATATTTGTCATTTTATTTTAATCAGTCTCACATGATTTTTTTTCTATTTTTATCGATTCCAAACATTTTATCGTTGATTCAATATAGTCTTAAATGTAAAAAAAATTAATGGAGACAAATTCCATTAAATTTTATTATTTTAATATATTTTTTACGCCAGAAAATATTTAAAAAATATAGGAATTAAGAAAAATTATATGTAAAAACATCCCTAGTTTTTATATTTAAATATTTCATTTCTATTTTTTGTGATTTTTTATAATTCCTATATTATATTTTTGGAGTTTTTGTTACTTGACTAATTGATGTGGCGGTAATCCGGCTTAAAATTTTTAATCTGCAATTATATATCTAACATTGGATGTCCTGTTTCTTTCAAAAGAATAAATTAAAATAAATCTCTCATTCGAATTATCAATGATTAAACAATTTTATGTATAATAATCAAATCAAAATATTGGTTCATGGATTTCAGATAGATTCTCAAGGACTTTTTTAGTCAATTAAAGCTCTCTCCTCTTTCTTTTATTTCTGTGTGTCAATTTAACAGTGGGACATATTAGGGCAGGAAAACTTAGTTTGTTCCATATTTTCTCCCAAAGTTGTTCGTTGATTAGTATTAGTATTGAATATGCCATTGACTGAAAAGTGAAAACTACACATAAAAAAGACTGGAATTTAGAAATTGCCTAAAGATAATAATCACTGTCAAGCTTGTTGGCAAGTGGGACAAGTGTTATGTTACTACCAGTTGAAAGAACACGTTAATTCCCCCAAGAGATTGAATGTGCAAGAGGACCCGCCATTGACTGAAAACTTATAAAAAGACTAGCATTTAGAAATTTCCTAGAAATAATAATGTATTGTAGGAGAGAGTGTGGAAGGGGTTATGACTCAAACTTCAGTGCAATATAAATGTAAATAGCAGACTCCATTAACTATGCATTCCAATACAATGACTACTCTCTTTTCAACTCTCTCTCTATGGCTGTTTGTCGCGGTAGCTGTTGCTAATCTTGGCTTCTGCTATGCTACTACCGGCCAGTGGACTAACCAGACGATCCACCAAACCAGGTGCGTCCCAACTGAGAGGGAAGCTCTCTTGGAGTTCAAGAAACATCTCATAGACCCATCAAACCGGCTCGCAACCTGGGCTGCTGCAGCAGATGATGATGACGATTGTTGCAGTTGGTATGGAGTTAGCTGTCATCATCATCATCATGACTCAACCGCACAATATGTCGCTGGTCTCCATCTCAGAAGTCTTTCACCATCTGAATATGAAGATCCATTCCCCTTCAATGACTTGGATGACTTGGATGATTACATGAAGACGTTATTTGGAGGTAAAGTCAGTTCTGTTTTGCTGAGTTTAAAGCATTTAAGATACTTGGACCTAAGTTACAATGATTTTGGAGGGATCCGCATCCCCTCATTTCTTGGCTCAATGAGGAGTTTAAGGTCCCTTAACCTCTCTAATGCCGGATTTGGAGGAATGATTCCTCATCAACTAGGGAATCTCTCAAATCTCCAATACCTTAATTTACGTTACAATGATTATGATTATTATCATCTTGATGCACATGTCGAGAATTTGCAGTGGATGTCTGGCCTTTCTTCTCTCAAGTTTCTTGATTTGAGTGGTTGGAATCTCAGCAAAGTCTTGAATTGGGACAAGAAGATGTTAACCACACTCCCATCTTTGCTACAATTGCACTTGTCGTACTGTCAACTTCCTTCTCTACAACCACATTTACTTAATAATAATATCAATGCTTCTTCCATCTCCATCCTTGATTTGTCCGGCAACTCTATTGCGCAGCATTCAACTATCTTTTTAAGTTGGGTTTCCGGTCTTAAAACTTTGAAATCTCTTAATCTAATGGGTAATGAATTACAAGGTTCAATCCCTAGAGAGCTACAAAACATGAGCTCACTTCGGGAAGTGTACCTTGGTTTAAATTATTTTAACTCCTCAATACCCAACTGGTTATATGGTCATACCAAACTTAAAGTGCTCAGCCTTTCACATAATGACTTGTCAAGCTTTCAACCCCAGAGTAGCAGTAGTAGTGTTAAGAACTTTTCATCCCTCTCTGTCCTTGATTTGTCATATAACAAGTTTCAAGGTCCCCTTCCTGATGAGATTCAAAACATGACTTCCCTTCAGAAACTTGATTTGTCTGTCAACGAGTTCAGTTCTCCTATACCTGACTGGTTATATGGTTTGACCCGTCTTGAGCACCTCTACCTCAGAGATAATAAACTGGAAGGTAAGATTTCAAGTGCCAATTGGAACATGCCTTCTCTAATCTCTCTTGACATGTCTTCACAGTTGGGAAGCAAATTAGAACTTGAAGGAGGGATTCCAAAGTCTTTCAAGAATAGTTGCAATTTGAGGAAACTCGATTTGTTCGGTGTGAAATTGAGGCAGGACATCAATCAAGTCTTTGAAATTTTGTCATTGCCTGGATGCGTTTCAAATGGGTTGGAGGAGTTGACTTTGGGAGACAGTCAACTATTTGGTGATCTGGCTACCACAAATCAGCATTTTCGTCGGTTAATGTCCTTGAAAATTCTATACCTTTCCAAGAACTCATTGAACGGAACTTTTCCTATCAGTCTCGGAAGGCTTAAAAAATTGGAGGCATTATCTATTAGTGGCAACTCATTAGCCGGTGACGTTTGGGAAGCTCACTTTGAGAATCTCAAAGATTTGCAGGTTTTTTATGCATCCAAGAACCAATTGAAGTTGAGAGTTAGTCCTAATTGGATTCCTCCTTTTGGTCACTTGCGTTTTTTGGAGTTAGGATCTTGGCACATTGGGCCTCAATTCCCCACATGGCTTCGCTCACTCAAGTCTTTAAAAACTCTCGATTTGTCAAGCTCTGGTATTTCAAGTACCATTCCTTTTTGGTTTTGGAATCTCTCCAACGTCTGGAATTTAAATCTCGCCCACAACCAAATCCATGGAGTGCTTCCAAGCACACTAGCTCAGTTTTTTTCTTCATACTCAGTTATGGACATGAGTTCGAATCGCTTCCATGGTCCGCTACCTTTTGTTTCTTCCAATTTGGCTACGTTGGATCTTTCCAACAATTCATTCTTAGGTTCCATCTCAAAATTCTTATGTCCTCCCAACACGCACCATCTTCAACATCTTAACTTGGGTCAAAATCTTTTATATGGGGCGATACCAAATTGTTTGGCAGCTTTGCCTGATTTGGTGTTCATTAACTTGAGCAACAACAAACTTAACGGTACCATTCCCGAATCCATTGGCACTTTACGTTTGCTCGAGGTGTTACACCTCCGCAACAACAATTTATCAGGAGAATTTCCACTGTCACTTAACAAGTGTACAAAATTGATCACAATTGACGTTGCCGAAAATGAACTGGTGGGAAACATTTCAAGCTTTGTTAGTGCAAGATCACTTTCGGGTATGAAAATTCTTACGCTGCATTCGAACAAGCTTAGTGGTCCAATTCCAGAGAAGCTTTGTCATGCGACATCTTTGCACATTTTGGACCTTGCAAATAATCTTTTCGATGGGACCATACCATCATGCTTTGGCAACTTATCTGCAATGACCAAAATGAATGAATCTACTGGGGTCATTCAACCTGAAGATTGGACAATTACAGATTGGACATATTTAGAGACTGCGTTACTTCTAATGAAAGGGAATATGCTAGAGTACAGCACAAATCTTGGATTAGTTAGAAGCTTGGATCTTTCGAATAATAAATTGTATGGGAAGATTCCAGATGAAATAACAAGCCTTTGTGCTTTGTTATCTTTGAATTTGTCACACAATGCTTTGAGCGGGGGAATCCCAAAGAATATTAGTTTCATGAAAAAACTAGAATCTATGGATCTTTCTGCGAATCAACTTTCCGGTGAGATTCCGCAAAGTATATCAAGCTTGACATTCCTTGATCATTTGAACCTGTCCCATAACAGATTGTCAGGAAGAATTACTTCCGGCACTCAAATACAAAGTGTCGATGCTTCTAGTTTTGCTGGAAATGAACTTTGTGGGGATCCTCTTCCTAACAGCTGCAGTGTAGATGGTGCTATACCGAATGATGCAAATGACGAAGGAGGTGAAGATGATGATGGAGATGGAATGATATGGTTTTATGTGAGTATGGGATTTGGATTTGTTGGGGGATTTTGGAGTTTTGTGGGTCCTTTGTTGCTTAATAGGCGCTGGAGGTTTGCATATTCTCTATTTCTGGATAGATTGGGGAACAGAATCTGGTGGCAGTTATATAGGTTTGGTATGTTTTAAACTTCTTCTTGCTAAGAGATGTAATTGGTATTTAGAATAACGTTTCTATTTCAGGTTAATTAGAAGTGAATTATTATATTAGTCACAGATCCTTTCGCTTTTTCCTTCAAGTTGGTATCTTGAGAATGAAGATTGGTTAATGTATTGTGAATTTGGAAAATTTAGTTTGTTCCGTATTTTCTCCCAAAGTTGTTCGTTGATTAGTATTGAATGTGGAAGGGGTTATGACTCAAACTTCAGTGCAGTATAAATGTAAATAGCAGACTCCATTAACTATACATTCAAACACAATGACTACTGCTACTACTACTACTCTGTTTTCAACTCTGTCTCTATGGCTATTTGTCGCAGTAGCTGTTGCTAATCTTGGCTTCTGCTATGCTACTACCAGCCAGTGGACTAACCAGACGACCCACCAAAGCATGTGCATCCCAACTGAGAGGGAAGCTCTCCTGGAGTTCAAGAAACATCTCATAGACCCATCAAACAGGCTTGCAACCTGGGCTGCTGCTGCAGCAGATGATGATGATTGTTGCAGTTGGTATGGAGTTAGTTGTCATCATCATCTTGACCACTCAACCGCACAATATGTCACTGGTCTCCATCTCAGAAATCTTTCACCATCTGAATTCTTCGACAGTGACTTTGAAAGCTCTGATTACATGAAGACGTTACTTGGAGGTAATGTCAGTTTTGCTTTGCTGAGTTTGAAGCATTTAAGGTACTTGGACCTAAGTTACAATGGTTTTGGAGGGATCCACATCCCCTCATTTCTTGGCTCAATGAGGAGTTTAAGATCCCTTCACCTCTCTAAAGCCGGATTTGGAGGAATGATTCCTCATCAACTAGGGAATCTCTCAAATCTCCAATACCTTGATCTCCACAATTATTATTATTATTTTGATGCACGTCGAGAATTTGCAGTGGATGTCTGGCCTTTCTTCTCTCAAGTTTCTTGATTTGAGTGGTTGGAATCTCAGCAAAGTCTTGAATTGGGACAAGGAGATGCTAACCACACTCCCATCTTTGCTACAATTGCACTCGTCCCATTGTAAACAGAATGTCATTTATGTGAATGTCTGGCCTTTCTTCTCTCAAGTTTCTTGATTTGAGTGGTTTGAATCTCAACAAAGTCTTGAATTGGGACAAGGTGATGCTAACCACACTCCCATCTTTGCTACAATTGCACTCGCCCCACTGTAAACAGAATGTCATTTATGTGAAGTTCAATTGTCTTTCCATTCATACTAATATCGCCATGTTAAACAGGAATTTCATCTCTAGATTTTAGGAAGAAGGTAAAGTAGAGCAAACAACAAGAGACCAATATCAACACAAAAACTTCACTCTAGCATACGCATCTACATTAAATCATTTCTACATATCTGTTATCTCCCACTGCACTACGAGACAACCACTCAGTTTTCTTTAGGCATGAGCTCTCCTTATTGTTCTCATTCAAATTAACCCTACCATGGTCATACAATAGTAATTAACGACGAAACAACACAAATCAAACTAAGAAACGAAGCTCAAACTAAGAACAATTAAGCGTTTAATCGAAAGGGAAATTGAATTGTGACGATGAGCTGCTGAATTAGTTAGAAATAATGTTACTGCTTACCTCGAAGGAGAACTGGAAGTGACGATGAGTGTTTGAGGAGGAGAGAGCTCGGATTGAAGGAAAACGGCGGCGCCTAAATCAAAAGAAACGACGGTGAGTACGCCGACGAAGAAAGCAGAACGCTCAGCCGCTGCTACATAGAGGCGAGGAATGAAAGAAACTCGAAACAATGTATGGAAGGAGATTTTTTTTCACTCCTTCGCGCGCTCCTTGTCTGTATGTGTGCTCGGCGTTGTGTTGTTGAAGACGAAGAGTGACAAGATGAGGCGAGACGGCGAGAGAGAGAGCACGTCGCCGTCGGAGTGAAAGGTGAGCCCAGACGGCGAGAGAGAGAGCACATCGGCCGTCAGAGTGAGAAGGTGAGGCGAGACGGCAAGAGAGAGAGCACGTCGGAGAAGAAGGTGAGGTAGGTGCCGGTGGTGAGCCGGATTTTTAGGTTTTCGTTTCCTGTCTAAATTGCGATGTCTGAATCTCTTTTACAAAGAATTTGGCCTGTTTCTTTTCTTGTAAAACCACCCTTGGCGTTTTTCTCTTTTTTACTTATTTATAAAACGATGAGTTGAAATATCCAACGACACTTGTATTTTATTGAATTAATTATTTAAGTTATTGTTTAAAAAAGAAAAATTGAAATTCTTAAAAAATGAGTTAAATTCAGAGGTATTTTTTTAATACTCCCTGCGGTGTAAAATAAATAACTTTTTAGAATGGTAAAAATATGTTTTGCCATAATTTTTTATCTTATTTTATTTCATATTGTTTTATTTTTATTGTCAATTTCTACTCAAATTAAAACACCACCATCAAACTGGGTCATAAAAAAAATTGTCATTTGCACAAAATATTGGCTTTGAATAAAATAAAATGACAACTATTATGAACAGTAAAAATTCGTAGAAAAACGTCGTTTATTTTGCACCGGAGAGAGTATTATAACAGACAAAATTTTATTTGTCGAATTTTGAAACATTTGATAAATTTTGTCTTATCCATCTTACAAATATATCAAGATAAAATAAGACGATATCCGTTCCTTAGATTTTATAATAGTCTAATAGCATACATATACCATACTATACGATATACGTTTTATGATACAATAAATACGTAGACGAATTTAAAGTGACTAAATATTAATATATAAAAAAGTAATTGATATGTTTAACAAAAAACTAATACACATCAAGCGCAATGTTGAATAAGTATAAGAATTAAAGTCGAATACGACGTACAAACATAACACATATGTAGGAGGAATTTTAAAGTATATAAGATTAGATCACTTAGATTTAGAGATTCAAAATTATCATTGAACAATACAAATTAAATCCTAAACCTCTAAACAATTAACTCTAATAAATAATAATATTAAAATATAGATAACTTAAATCTAAATCATAATGTCCATTAGCCAAAACATTTCTCTTATTGTAATCTAATTAGTAATTACATTTTTTAATGAAAATTAACATGATTTTTTGTTACAATAATATAATTCTCTTTTTATTAAATAAAATACTGAACAATAATCATATATCCACAATATATTATAATAACTATATATTAAAGTAATGATTAACGGTAATACGGTAATATTACTAGTGTGTCGTATTATTAATAATTAATAGTCTTAATTTATACATATAATTAATTGATAGACATGACTATTACAATTTACAATAATGTACTGTTTTCTAATTAAAATTTTAAATTTCTTATTATGATAAAACCTTTTTCCTCATAATTCTTACATAAATTTCCTTAATAATTTTTTCTATTTTAAATTTTAAATAAACTCTTTTAATTAAGTTTAAAAGAAAAAAAAAAACAAAAAAAATTAAAAAAATTCTATTTCTTACTACAGAGAAAATATTTTTTCCTCATAATAATTATTATATAATTTTCTTAATAAAATTTCTATTTAAAATCTCAAATAAAAGGAAAAAATGAGTTCTTTTAATTAGATGTAAAAGAAAAAATGGTTAAAAAATTCTATTTCTTAATATAGAGAAAATATAATAATTTGTATATAGTTTTCTTAATAAAATTTTCTATTTAAAATAATAAATAAAAGGAAAAAAACGATGACTTCTAATTAAGTTTAAAAGAAAATAAATTAAAAAAAAAGGGAGGAACGGAGGTTCAAACCTCTAGCAATGAGGGAGACAAGCGAGGAGTTAACAACTAGACAAAAACTAAAATTTGATATTATAAGTTAACCACTAGACTAAAGCTAAAATTTGATATCAAATTTTTACACCCCTGGTACCATAAGACTAAAGCTCAGTTTAATTTATGGACATGAATTCGAATCGCTTCCATGGTCCGTTACCTTTTTTTTCTTCCAATTTGGCTGCGTTGGATCTTTCAAACAATTCATTCTCAGGTTCCATCTCAAAATTCTTATGTCCTCCCAACACGCACCACATCATGCAGCAGTGGAAAGCAAATTATCTTCAACATTTTAACTTGGGTCATAATCTTTTATATGGGGAGATACCATATTGTTTGGCAGCTTTGCCTGATTTGTTGGTCATTAACTTGAGCAACAACAAACTTAACGGTATCATTCCCGAATCTATTGGCACTTTAAGTTTGCTCGAGTTGTTACACCTCACAACAACAGTTTATCTGGAGAACTTCCACTGTCACTTAACAAGTGTACAACATTGATCACAATTGATGCTGCCGAAAATAAACTGCTGGGAAACATTTCAAGCTTTGTTAGTGCAAGATCACTTTCGGGTATGAAAATTCTTACTTTGCATTCTCCAATTCCAGAGAAGCTTTGTCATGCGACATCTTTGCACATTTTGGACCTTGCAAATAATCTTTTCGATGGGACCATACCATCATGCTTTGGCAATTTATCTGCAATGACCAAAATGAATGAATCTATTGGGGTCATTCAATCTGAGGGTTTTCCATCTTTAGAGACTGCGTTACTTCGAATGAAAGGGAATATGCTAGTGTACAACACGAATCTTGGATTTGTTAGAAGCTTGGATCTTTCAAGTAATAGATTGTGTGGGAAGATTCCAGATGAAATAACAAGCCTTTGTGCTCTGGTATCTTTAAATTTGTCACAGAATGCTTTGAGTGGGGGAATCCCAAAGAATATTGGTTTCATGAAAGAACTAGAATCTATGGATCTTTCTGCGAACCAACTTTCCGGTGAGATTCCGCAGAGTATATCAAGCTTGACATCCCTTGGTCATTTGAACCTGTCCCATAACAGATTGTCAGGAAGCATTCCTTCTGGCCCTCAAATACAAACCTTTGATGCTTCTAGTTTTGCTGGAAATGAACTTTGTGGGGATCCTCTTCCTAACAACTGTAGTGTAGATGGTGCTATACCGAATGATGCAAATGACGAAGGAGGTGAAGATGATGATGGAGATGGAATGATATGGTTTTATGTGAGCATGGCATTTGGATTTGTCGGGGGATTTTGGGGTTTTGTAGGTCCTTTGTTGTTTAACGGGCGCTGGAGGTTTGCATATTCCCTGTTCCTGGATGATAAGATCTGAGTCTTCTGGAGAAGGGTAAGCGAGGAAAATGGCCTCCCGGTTGTTAGTTCCACCATTTGAGGTACCTGCAAAGCGCCGGAGGGGGTCTCCGGCGTAGAAACCCCGATGCTTAAGTCAGTATGATAGTTCAAAATGGCAGGGTTTCCATCAGCTATCTTAGACTTACCTTTTTATCTTGAATGTTGGGGTATTTATAGGCAAGAATTGGATGTTACCTATAAGGGGTGGGCATTATCTTGAGATGATAACGCCCGAGTCCCTCAGATGACTGTCTTGTAACGCCTGGGATGGGATAACTCCGTTTGCGTGGCTTGATATCCAGTGAGACCCCCCGCTAATGTCGACCATCCCAGCATTCCATGTAGGGTGAGGGCG
The DNA here is from genome assembly GCA_963691705.1 of Viola odorata. Classification (NCBI taxonomy): domain Eukaryota; kingdom Viridiplantae; phylum Streptophyta; class Magnoliopsida; order Malpighiales; family Violaceae; genus Viola; species Viola odorata. The sequence continues at coordinate 67,885,947 of OY829541.1, forward strand.
ATAGCTACAGTGGTTCACCGAGGGCGATAGCTACAGTACTCCGGCCTTGTTATCAGGTATAAGGACGAAAATGCTCCTGAAATCACTTCTATAGTTATCACTGGATAGATTGGGGAACAGAATCTGGTGACAGTTATGTAGGCTTGGTATGTTTTAAACTTCTTCTTGCTAAGAGACGTATTTGGTATTTAGAATAATGTATGTTTCTATTTCATATTAATCAGAGATTATTGTGTTAATCAGAAGTGAATTATTATATTAGTCACAGATCCTTTTGCTTTTTCCTTCAAGTTGGTATTTTGAGAATGAAGATTGGTTAATGTATTGTGAATTTGGAAAATTTAGTTTGTTCCGTATTTTCTCCCAAAGTTGTTCGTTGATTAGTATTGAATGTGCAAGAGGACCCGCCATTGACTGAAAACTTATCAAAAAGACTGGAATTTAGAAATTGGCTAGAGATAATGTAGGAGAGAGTGTGGAAGGGGTTATGACTCAAACTACAGTGCAGTATAAATGTAAATAGCAGACTCCATTAAGTATACATTCAAACACAATGACTACTGCTACTACTAGTCTGTTTTCAACTCTGTCTCTATGGCTGTTTGTGGCAGTAGCTGTTGCTAATCTTGGCTTCTGCTATGCTATTACCGGCCAGTGGACTAACTAGACGACCCACCAAACCAGGTGCATCCCAACTGAGAGGGGAACTCTCCTGGAGTTCAAGAAACATCTCAAAGACCCATCAAACCGGCTCGCAACTTTTCCGTGAACCACACAGGTTCCGATATTTTAGTATTAAAGAATGAAAATGGGAAGAGATACACGGGCTTCCTGAATTCGATGCCTTTATTCTTTTATTTGCAAGAATATATGTGGTAGTTCTGATGGTGTCTTATGGATAAGAGGTGATAAGGAAAAGGACTCATATGTGGCAAATCCTCTTATAAGGAAAACGCTGAAACTCCCCCGATTTCCCGCAGCTTGTAAAAGTACTGGTTAAGCGGGATTGCAAGTGTACCCCCGAAATGGTGTGCTTAAGGTGGTAAGCATTGCTAAATTGCTGGATGAAACATTGAGCTTGCACGTTTTGACTCTTGATCACAAGAATATGTCACGGAGAAAACTCACCTTTGCATCTTCTAAATGCGAGTTGAAATCATTTCTTAGTGGTGAAAAGTCATTATCTGTTGATGGAGTTATTTATATAATGGAGGGAGACAGAGGCTATAGGGGGTGCTCCTTATTCTATTCTTGCCATTGATCTTCATGACGAGTCTACTCATCATTTAAAGGCTCCACTGCAATATGATTTCCCGATGCAAGCATGGACAGCTTTGGTGATGGGGAAGACGATTTGTTGTGTGAACATGGTGTATGGTGGCTTGATGAAAGTCTTAATGTTGAAGGATTTGCACAAGAATGAATGGGTGATGCTTGAAAGTATAAACTTGTTCCAACATCCAGACAGCAAGTTTCTGCAACGAACCCCTCTACGTGCGTACCTGTGGTTGGAATCCCAGCAAGTGATGGTTCTTGGTGGCTACGTGAACATTGAGACAGAAGGGGAACCAAAACTGTTTAACCTCGTGGCATTCTGTTTGAAAACGGGAAAGGTTTATTGGATGAATTCTACACTTTCATGACCCGCGCGGCTTTCCGCCATACTCCCAGCCTTGTTTGGTTCAAGATGAAAATAGTAATCCCGTTTTGATTGTGCTAGATTTTCTTAATGATAAGAAAATAATCTCTACCATTGTTTCAATATCTTTATCGAGAAGCCAACTCAATGGCCGCTGGGCTGGCGACTCTTGCTTTTGATCGAAAAATGATTTTTCACTTTAACAGGGAATAATAACAGTAGAGAGTGAAGTTCATCACCAATATTTATTCATGATGGCATCTAATATATAACATTGTTAACTTAACAAACCAAGAAACTAGAACTGATAGACAACGAAGTTCGATTGCATTTTTATTTTTAGATGGAGACGGGGGGAAGGATACGACAAGCCAAAACATACAAGGATGAAGATCATCTACCTTGGTTCTAAATTCTGTCTCCCCATCTTACCTTTACATTAAAACCTAAAAATCCATGCCACAACATAACATAATATGATGAGCGTACTATCTCGAGACAGGTTCATATACATGCAGAAACATCTTTTCCATCTTACAGCGAGTTAAAGAACACACCACGGTTTGTTTTTGCAAGCGAAGGTTGCTCTTGAAATCAATCACGGGACTTGACAACGAAATTCTGGCGGCTAATGGGATTCATCGCCACTGGAGGCCCTGCAGTACGAGGCCATGCCTGGAATTTCTTGTCAGTTTCCGCCCACCATTCTTTGTTTGAAACAGTTGAAGGTGTGGTGCCTGAGCTCATAATACAAACAGGGACATGCCAACATCAAATAACAGCAATAGGAGACACATACTTAGAATAACATAGCTCGAAAAAAAACTCACCCCCAAAGATCTTCTTATCAGCAAAAAGCACGTCAGCATAATAAGCAATAACAAACGAGCCAGCTAAAGCACCTAATATATACTTGGTTGACATCCTCAAACTGCACGGGAAAATACAAATCACAATCACACAACAGATGGTTTAGCATTGAGAAGAATCTTGAACAATTCAGGTGGCTCAAAGACTCAAAGTGCATGCGCTCAACGATAATTTCACGCTAGAGGAGCAGAAACGATCAAAAGTGGGCAGGACACAGAAAGTAAATGAATTAGGGGCGGAATATCAAGTGTACTTAACTACAAGTATCATCTACAACTATCATGAGCCATTTTCAGTTCCAATAAGAACAAATTAACAGTCTGCAGCAAAATGTTATCAAAATTGCAACACAATCTTATTTCTTTCTTCAAAAAAATCAACTCAATTGATTGAACATTGATAACAGGTTCGTATCCATAACCAAACATCAGCAAAAAACATAAACTTGTAAGAAGCTTATAACATTCTTAAAACAAATTCAGAACATCATCAAATTTCACATTCAAACTAAGCTTTCAAGTTACAGAGAACTTCAGTACAAGCAAGCAGCATAAACAGGTTAAACAAAATTGCATAGACAAAGATCCATAAAGAAAAAGGACAAATTTTTGCATAGTAGAAGCCACGGTGAACAAAGGTGAGCAAAAGAAAAGGAATTGGTAAGGTAGTGTTTAGATCCCATGTGGGTACGTGGAAAACCCAAGACAGCAACAACAAATGAATAAGATGTATGAATTCGCAGTCGAAGTTTGATGAAATTATCAAACATAAACAAGAAAATAGTATTAGAAAAAGATGTAGTTTTGAGAGGTGAACCTTGTCTGAGCAAGAACGAGTGGAGAGGAGAAGCTGAGGAAGAAGAAGGGAAGAGCTACGGTGCGCGTGGACTTCAAGAGAAGCTACTGGAAAGAGGAAACAGATATGAAATTTTGGTAGATATGTTATTATGCATAATAGTACTATAACAATACGTATTACTGGTCCGAAATACGCGATATGCGTGAATGTATTAAATTAATAAAAAAATTATAAAAAATATACATTCATTTTTATATATTTAATAAAAAAGAATTACACTATAAATAATTATTTATAACTAAATATAATTATAAAATAAATAATTATATTATTTAATTAAATGAAAAATAAAACTAAATATAATTATTTAGTACCAGTCTATTAGCAGAAGGTTAAAACGGATTTACGAGTATGAAAGAAGACAAAAAAGACATTAAAAATACACAGCAAGATATAAGCAATACGGGCCCACAAGTCAACACAGTTCTTCATCATATACTAGTAAATTTTATGAACGAAATACCCAAACTACCCCTCTGGTAGTCTTATGACATCCTCTCTCTCCGGAGATGAAGATGGGCTTCCTTTTATGATTAAACACTCCCCTCCTCCTTTTTCAGCGCACCCATAAAAATGGCAACCACCTTCATTCGAAAAGCTCTTTCCATCTCCAAGACGCCGGCAGCAGCGGCGGCGGCGGCCTCTAAATTCGTCCCTTCTCGGCCCCACGCGACGGCTGCCGCGGCGACCACGGCGTCCAAGGTCAAGACTTTCCAAATCTACAGATGGAATCCGGACAACCCGTCAAAGCCAGAGCTTCAGAACTATGAGATCGACTTGAATCAGTGCGGGCCTATGGTGTTAGACGCGCTGATCAAGATCAAGAACGAGATGGACCCGACTCTGACATTCCGTCGGTCATGCCGTGAAGGAATCTGTGGATCCTGTGCGATGAACATCGACGGATGTAATGGGCTGGCTTGCTTGACGAAGATTGAATCTGGTTCATCGGCTTCAACAGTCACGCCGTTGCCGCATATGTATGTGATTAAGGATTTGGTTGTGGACATGACGAATTTCTACAACCAGTATAAGAGCATTGAGCCTTGGTTGAAGAGGAAGAACCCACCATCGGAACGCGGGAAGGAGATTCGACAGAGCAAGAAAGATAGGGCAAAGCTTGATGGGATGTATGAGTGTATCTTGTGTGCTTGTTGCAGTACTTCTTGCCCTAGTTACTGGTGGAACCCTGAATCCTATTTGGGACCAGCAGCTTTGCTTCATGCTAATAGGTATGACTTGTTTGCTTTGCTTTGGTGTATTGCCATGCGTAATATTTCTTCTTTGAAAGTTTTATGAGTTCACCTCAACTTTTTTTTAATGGTTTTTCTGTTAATAACTGTTGTTTTATTTTGTTCTGTTATATTTTCTGGGATTGGATGATTTAGGGGGTAGCGGTTTTATGTGGCTTCTTTGTTTTTTTGTTTGTTTTGGTTTTGATTGTTGATGTTTGTGAAAAATGTGCTATTTTGTTGTGGGCTTGAGTTTGGTAATTGCTGCAGTACTGGGGTAAATGAGAATTTATATGGTAATAGGTCTGTAAAGCTGAAAAAGTTGGCTGCATTTTTTTGGGATTTTGCAGGGTTTTGGAAACATTATTTTGGTAATTTCTTTGTTTCAGATTTGGTTTTTATGGGTTATGTATGATAGAGATGTTTTTTTCCCTTTTATTCTGTGGTTTTGTTGCCATAATGTGCATATCTTTGTTAGGTGATTGCTATGTGCTAAAACTTGATGTTGGGTGTGGTGGTGTTTGAGGGGTTTTGAATGGCTTTTGTTATTTCATTTTCTTGACGCTTGGATTCCCGGGGCCTGGTTTTAGTATTAGGGTTTTGTAGGTTCTGGTAATGGTTGGATGTTTGAGTGAAGGAAAACTTGATAATAAATGAAACTATAGAAGGTATTTTTCTGTCACTAATCAGAAATCAGATTTCTACAGTTGAGTTTGGTGTTGCACATGAGCATTGGGTTCGATATTGGCACAGGATTTAGGGGTGTGATATTAAGGCACTTTAGAGGTAGCGTTATTAAGGCATTGCTAATTGGCTGTTGATGACGTATTAATAATGCATTCATTTCCAATCTATAGTTTGTGATTGATGATCAGAGTTTGATTTTGTGATGGATGCTTTATTTACTAAGAAAGGTTCAGGCTTTTCTGTGTTTGTGAAAAGGTGAGATAGTACAATGAGGGAAAGGTTTCTCAATTCACTTTCGTTCATCTGTCTAATTTACTTAGCAAGCAAGTCTTGCTTCTACTTTTTGTTTATTTATTGGATTGCTAAGTACTGTAATCAAGTTTCAAGCGGCGTAGGTGAATTCATGGCCTGCATAACAATGCTTGATTCAACAATGTGCTGTTGATGGTTGGAAAATTGAATTCTTACATGATTAGTTTCAGTACGCTTTTCTGGTTGTTCTTTGTTTTTCTTGATGTTTCGTAATTCTTGGCACCCAAAGTTTGCAATTCAAATTGAAACTTGATTCACTGTAGCTAATGTCAAATCTGATTAGATGCAACATTTATGCTCTATATGAAACAACTAAACTTGTTGAATTATAATTTCTATCCAAGGCCATGGTTTTTTCTCCCAATCTCTTGCTAAGAGTCGCATTCTGGCATTCAGGTGGATCAGCGACAGCCGTGATGAATATACTGAGGAGCGACTGGAGGCAATCAATGATGAGTTTAAGCTCTACCGTTGCCACACCATTCTGAATTGCGCTCGTGCTTGCCCCAAGGGCTTGAACCCCGGAAAGCAGATTACACACATCAAACAGCTCCAACTAGGAGCTGGTGCTTGAGTGTCCACTGTCCAGACTCCGGACTGAGAAAGCTGGCCTGTGGATATGCATCAGACCCTGTCATCCTGGATCATATTTTTTGAGACGTATCAGCTTACGGTTTGATTGAAAATAACTTGTGCACCAATTGTATTGTGTTTCCTTTTTGTATCTGAAGTAGGGTCGAAGTCTCTTACGTACCCGTCTTTCTTTTCCAATAAGATGCTTAGACAACTTGACTGGTGCTTGTTTGGGGAATCATATTTCAGATTCCCTTATCATTGTTCTGCAGTAAAACACTTGTTTGATAAAAAGATGTTTCTGTGCTCCTATTCGCTTAAATGTTAATAGATCTTGGGTTTCTTTCTCAATCATGCTTTTTTTGGCTCAGTATTATGCTTTTGGGTGACACTAGGTTTATCAAGTGAATGCTGCGAACTCATTGCATTTCTTGATGTTACAGAGGGAGGCAATTATCTTATCATTGACAGTCTTTTGCATACCAATGAGCTAGCTAGTAGCTCAGTGGGGTATGTCTCGACTCTCTCGAGTTCGAATACCCTAACTTACAATTCCTAACAGTCTTTTGTGTCAAAGATAGGGAAACAGGAGCGAGAACCAATGCCAATGATGTGTTGCTCAAGGTAAGGTGCAGTATACAGTAATTTAGATTAGGATAATTGCATGGGCAATGCATATTGCAAGTTGCAATAGAAATACTGATTGCAGAAGGAACATCCTCCCATCATATGATTGTTGTGATTCTTTTTATAACATTGCAAATTAAACAAGATTATAAGACCAACCAATGTTTCCAAAGTCATAAATCATAAATGGGTTTAGGTTTCGCATCTCCTAAACTTGAACTCCAAATGTTACATATTTAAACCTTCTTCATCTTCTTGTCTGTCGATCAAATCCGCTCCTACGGCTATAATGAAGATCAGAGGAACGACATGGATGATGATTGTTTTCATGATCTTCGTCGGAATAAATGGCAGCCAAGCGAACACTCGCCTTCTACTACTTCTGGACATTGATCAGCAACCACCAGCACCACCAACCTTTGTGACTATAACAGGTAATGCTAATTCCTCAGGTATTCCTTGTTGAGTCCAATAAACTGTTCAGATTGGCAACAAGACATGATATTTCATTTTTCTTGTGTAGGATGCAACAATGACTGTGACACTGCTTGCTGCGACTGCAGCATCGATAAACAACCACCGTTGTGCGTGCGATGCTGCATAGATGATCCTTGACATAATTACATTGTTTTATAGAAACACAGAGCAATCAAGATTGAAAGATTAGCAGATGCCAGATAGTCGTTTTTTGTTAAGATTCATTCATACAATGATAAATATCATTCATTTTAAACATGTTGTGCAAAGGAAAAAGCAATGCATTTATGGTTAAGAATCATTATTAATAAAATCAAATGGCTATCTATTGCTTTCACCAAACCTTGCTCCTGCTTCCCACCAAAACAACTTTGTGTGTGTTTTTCCTATAATTGTTTGTTCAGAATTTTCTGTTTTTATTAATCAAGAGACAAAAAGCTGGAGAGGTCCATCTCCCGTTCATTTTCTCGACAAATGCTATAAATTAGATTCACTAGAGATTCAGGTCTTCTTCCTCATGGATGGTTGTTGGATTTCAACTTTCAATGAAGATGGAAAGAATGGGCAGCAAAGAGGTTTTAGCTTTTCAAGACAAGAAGGCTTGCATCGTTTTAACGAAGAATCTACACTGATTCTCTTCAGCTGCACCCACTTCTTAGAAATATCAGAAACTACAAATTAAAGCATAAAAACTGAATCAATGGACTGTTCCTTTCTTAAAGTTTGCTACTTTATCGTCTTATTTCAATTCTCTCTGGCTCCAACGAGGGAGATATGGCATCATGGAATTCAACCCCACTGGAAACCACTTATACAACCTTTGGATGGATTGCTTTCGTTTCCTGGTCCATCAGTTTCTACCCCCAAGTCATCTCCAACTTCCAAAGGAAAAGGTCATAGACCCAATTCCCCACATTTCCAATTCTCCTCGGGATTTATATTCCTTCCTGTTGGTGTGTTGATTTTGTGTTTTTTGTTGTTTGACAGTGTGGTGGGGCTGAATTTCGATTTTGTAGTGCTGAATTTGACGAAGCACTCATCTTATTTGATTTACAATACTTCTCTTTATTTTAGCTCTGCTATCCAGCAACAGTACTATGAAAAGTATGGGCATCGACAGGTTTGTGCTGTTCATAGTTTTCAGACATCTTTTTTTATGTTACCATTCAGTGCCCAGTTTATGTAGTTGTTCTTGGTGTATATGGCTATGCGGGTCATTATGGTTGTTGCAGTTCTAATGCTTTGAGGTGCTAAAGTTAGTAACTTTCGTTTCTTTATGGCTTTAGCAGTGAATTTTTTGGCGAATTTAATTTAGGGTTGCTTTTGTTTTTCATGTGGTAGTGGTTTTGATGATACTGCAGTTTATGGGTGTTCATAAACTCTCCATGCATCTTATTGATCCATGCGATGAGACTTGCTCCGCTGTTAGTGGAGTAGGCCCTTTGAATAACATCTCAGTGGAATCTTTGAATCTGATTTACTTGAAACTCAAACTCCTCTATTGGGTCCTGTGATGGATAGCCAAATCATTCAGGGAAGTGGTATTGCCTAAATTCAAGCATAAACTGTTTATTCCGTATTGCAGATGATACCTGTTGCTGCCAATGACGTTGCTTTCTCAATTCATGCTGTTTTGCTGACCGCAACTACATTGTTTCAAATTGTACTATACGAAGTAAGGGTTTATTCTTCTTCAGTAGATTAGCAGTTTCTCTTTTCTTTCGTGTATTGAAACTTGTTTGATCTTTCTTTTCTCCTTAAACAGCGTGAAAATCAAAAGGTCTCTAGGATTGCTATAGTCATTCTCTCTGTGGTATGGCTGACTGCTGCAATTTGCTTTTTTATAGCTTTGCCTTGCCATAAATGGTTGTGGCTTATAAATGTCTTCAAGTGAGTTAATCTGTTGGTGGATTTTTTTCCCTGCATCCATAGTTTATGTGAATACTGCACAATCCTACTGCTAAGTTTTGTGGCAATGCCACATAGGTAGTTTTTGTTGTTAGATTTGAATAGTAGATCAGTAAAGTGAATCCCCCTCTAATCTTTCGCTACATTAATTCGGTTGCAGCTCAATTCAAATTTCCATGACAGTTATCAAGTATATTCCCCAGGTAGATTCGCTTGTCTGTTCCACACCTTTAAGAAGTCAGTATTGTCAGGTTGCATATCAGAACATGGTTCCTAAATGTTATCTGTCATTTATGTGATTCTTCTGCGATACAGGCGGTGTTCAACTTCATACGAAAGAGCACGGATGGCTTCAGCATCGGAAACATTTTGCTAGATTTCGTTGGAGCAGTGACGAACTATGCCCAAATGGCTACACAATCTATTGATCAAAGTATGCTATCCTTTTTCTTGACCAAAAGAGTCTTACCCTGCCCGCTAGTTTGATCATTGAGAAAATTAATCTCCTTTTTTTCTACAGATTCATGGGTAAACTTTTACGGCAACATTGGGAAGACAATGATCTCTTTGGTACGCACATTTTAGCTGTTTAAGACTACTGTTTTTGTTCCTGGAGTAATCAAATATTTTTTTAAGTTCTCTATTGTTTTCATATCATATTCTTTGTAGTTTGTTCCTTGCATATATCTGTTTGTTGTCTGCAGATGCTTTAACATCGCGGCATTTTTGCAGGTTTCTGTGATATTTGACCTGCTATTCATGTGCCAACATTACATCTTGTATCCTGCCAAGAAAAAAGTCACATGTTCCAAACTCAACAACGATGGACCAGGAGCAGGACTCGAACCAGAACCGAAACAAGTCATCAAGTCTACTCATGAGGTGCAGCCTGAAACTGTGTGAAGAGATGGAGTTGTGTACGATGCTGTTATTGGAAGAAATGTGCAAGAGTGGTTTGCAAAAATCATCAGCCTTCAAAACATATAGGCTTGCTGTACACAAACATAAGGATATTGACAACCTTGTTCAATTATCAATTATCCTGGCCATCCTTATAAGATGGTGGTACTAATAATCACAAGACATGAAGATATCAAATCACCCTCTCATCAAAACTTAGCTCTCCCGTGCTCACGCAATAAATTGAGCATCCAGAATTCTCTTTATTATTCAATTAAAATGATCATACAAGCCACGATTAACTTATTTTGCCACTTTCATCTTAGTGATGGCATCAAAGCAAGCTCTTGAAAAACCTAGAAAGCTTACATGTAGAATATTTCTATGAGCTACAACTGGAAGACCAAAAAACCAAGCACTATAACTAGTTGTGGGACAAAAGATATAGACAGTGCACACGATATACAGAGGTCAAGTCCTTGAAAGACCGAGGAACACAGCAGCAGACGAGACTTGTGCTTTTAGATCAGCAACATCAATATCATGGCCACCCTCAACTAAACCCCATTTGCTAACCTGCAACGAATTAAGAGCTTCGACATTAGAAAAAAGAGAGAAAGAAACAGGAAATATCCCAGGATATTGCTCAAGTTTGCTCACGACATAAAGGTCCTTTATGTGTGTTTGCGAGTTTCCTTGGATGCAATACAGGAAAAAAGAATTAATGACAAGAACCTGCAAATCTTCTTCAACTCTGATCAGCTCAATTGATTCCTCAAGACCTAATTTGCCCCGAACAATCCCAATAGCAATTATTAAAGAGTGTGCTGATGAGGCAATTGCATCAATTGTAGCCAGTTCACAGTCATTGGTTTTCTTTAGGAGGTTTTCTATTGCTTTCACCAAACCCTCCTCCTGCTTCCCACCAAAAAAACATGAGTATACGACAGGCTTATAGCCAAATTCTGCTTTTACCCAATCAAGTAAGGGATCAATTTTCTCCACTTGTCGTGCTGAAAAGACAGAAATGTGACGCATGAGGTCAAACAAAGATCCATTTCTTATGACCGATGTATAAATCCAATGAGTCAGCATGCAAAGGGTGAGTAACATTTTGCCATAGAAAATGGATTTTCCATCAGAGATGCATACTTGGGTCCCAGGAGAAAAGGAAACAATATGATGAGAACACCTAAATGAACAAACTGTGAACATGATTTTAGAGTGTGCATAGCTTCAGTCAAGTTCATCCTTTACCGTCTTGAATGTTAAAAAAAAAATCAATGATTGGTAACTTTTACAAGCACACACGCACTTGCAACATTCACCGAATCATCGAGGTAAGCGGCAACTCCACACAAGTACAATCCCATATTGACAAGACCTTAACCATGGGACCGGTATCAGAGATCAACCATGGGACCGGTATCAGAGACCTTAACCATGGGACCGTATAAACAATCTCATATCTAAATTAAACATTTCTTGGCCCAAAGGGGATATAAAAAAATCACAAAAATGAGTAAGAATGTCATTCGAAAGACTGCAAACGCACAAAACGGGAAAAAAGTTTTAAGAATGGAATAAAATGTCAGACACATTGATGAATGGCCTACCATAGGTATCACTATCCTCCTCTGGTGCGCGACAGAAAACTAAGTCTTGATTAAATTTCTTCATCAAGTTCTCAATAATCTTTGATCGTGTGAGTGGAACTCTCTCCAAGGCAGTACATGCAAGCTTCATGAGAGGCATTGTAAAAGGTCTAATCCCATCTGCTTGCTGCAAACAAAGAGAAATGTCATGACATTCTTCAAATGATAACCCCGTGAAATGACGGAGAACAATCTGCCTGAATCAAGAGAAAGACATTTCACCATCAAGAAAGTTTAAAACACACTTGATTTCAATAAAAAGCTTCCCATCTAGGCAATATAAACATGCCTTCAAAAATGTTTGCTTCTAGCTTAAGCACCACAACCCAAACTCAATTTCACACAAGTTCAATAACACATTTCAGCCACTTTTTGCTACTTGAAACCCAACAGCACCAAAGTAAAGTAAAGAAACCCATTTCAGCTACTGTTACCACTCCAAATAAGGAAATGAGAATCGTACAAAGAAGCGCACCTGATATTCCCACTCAGCAGCAATGGCCTTAGCAAGGCCTAAAGTTGGCAACTTTAGAGGCCTTTTACAAGGGGTTTTAAGTGTTCTATAATCAAGCATCACAGTCCACCCAACTCCATCATCAGATTCTCTAGTTGTCACTTGCTGGTAAAACCGCCTGCCCACGATAGACCCCGTCATAAACGACATTGGCATTGTCACAGAAGTAGCAGAGCGAGAAGAGGATTCAATCCCGAGCTTGGAATCGGAATTCGGAGTCTTTGACTGCAGGTGTATGACATCGTTAGCCGCCGCCGCCGCGTCAGTAAACTCAAATGAGGAGGATGAAGATTGGTCATCGGAACGAGGTTGTTGGGCGGCGGAGATGGAAGTGAATTGGCAGCGAGAGAGCTGATTGAAAAGGATGATTTTAGGGGTTTTGAGGGTTTTGGATAATAACGATGATGCCATTTGCCGCCGGCGGTGGTTTTCGGTTTACAGGGCAAAGAGAATTCTTCAGAAGTTGTAAATGAAAGTCAGATAGACGAGGAGAGGTTTTGGGTTGAATATGTTTTAGAAAGAAAGCCCATGTATTCGTTTTGATGGGCCAATAAGTTTTGTGGTGTGCTACTGCGCAGATCCTTATTCCAGGCCCATTTTTAAAAATCATAATCGATAGGGCCGCACATGAAATGAGTCTATTGATTTTAGTTAGGCTCGGCTAGACTAAGTGACCGAACGAACCGAATGAATGTTCCACCATAACCATCCTCATTCATTGCTCTTCCAAAGAAAAGACAACAAATGCCCAACCACCTCATTCATCCACCCAAAACCAATCAATCACTATTTTGGTCAATAATTGAAGCTTTTATTAATTGATCACCAATCCATCAATCAAAAAGAAAAATTGATCATCATCTTCTTGGATCTAAAAAGCCATCCTACCGGCTACCAGCACCCGTCATCAACGTCATCTAAAACTGAAAGTAAAGGACTCCCACAAGCAACAAACGGTTCATAAATTACAAAAAAAATACAGAAACAAGCCATAAAACCTGAATCAGCAGACTTTTCTTTCTTTCTTAAAGGTTGTAACTTTAAAACCTTCATTTCAGTCCTCTCTGTCTCTCCGGCTCCAACCAGGGACATGGCATCATGGAATTCAACCCCACTGGAAATCACATATGAAACATTCGGATGGATTGCTTTCGTTTCCTGGTCCATCAGTTTCTACCCTCAAGTCATCTTGAACTTCCAAAGGAAAAGGTAAAGAAACCCAATTCCCCATTTTTCCAATTTCTTCTCAGGATTTCAATTCCTTCCTCAAAGACACCATCTTTTTGTGTGTTGACTTTGTGGTTTTTATTGTTTTGCAGTGTGGTGGGGCTGAATTTTGATTTTGTTGTGCTGAATTTGACGAAGCACTCATCTTATTTGATTTACAATGCTTCTCTTTACTTTAGCTCTGCTATCCAGCAACAGTACCGTGAAAAGTATGGGCAAGGAGAGGTTTGTGCTGTTTATTGTTTCCAGACATCTTTTTTCTGTTGTCACGCAGTGTCTAGTTTATGTTGTTGTTATTGGTGTATGGTTATGTGGGTCGTTATGATTGTTGTAGTTCTTTAACTTTGAGGTGCTAAAGTTAGTAACTTTCGCTTTTTAAGGTTTGGCAATGAAGATTTTGGTGAATACAATTTTGGGTTGCTTTTGTTTTTTTGACAAAGGTGGTGATTGTTGGTGTTCATGTGGTGATCATTTCAATGCTACTACAATCTATTGTGGGTAAACGATTTGGTGTGTGGGAGTCGATAAACTCTTGTTGCATTTTAATGATCCAAGAGATGAGAACCAGTCCGCTGTTAGTGGAGTAGGTCTATACTATGTTCTATTAGTTATTTTATCTTTTAGGGATGAATAAGGGCTACACCACCTTGGACACAAATTGTTAAAAAGGGTTTGAAGCTATTGATTCAGTACTGACTTTGTTATGAGAGGTGCTTGTGCACTTTCTTTCGTCCCCCCACCCCCCCATCCTCTGAAATAATTTAGGAATCCAAAATGTTCGTAGTTGTAATGGCCATCTTCTGTGCTTTGGTTCTGGGCAATGTAATTCATACTACTGTTTCTGAAGTTATGGATATCTAACAAGAGGCAAGTTTGTTGAAACTCATATGCACCAATTCAGGAAGAGAAATCCCTAAAAATCCTTTGAATTACACCTCTGTGGAACCATCAAGTATGGTTTATAGTCTTTATCTCTTCTTGCAGATGATACCTGTTGCTGCCAATGATGTTGCTTTTTCAATTCATGCTGTTCTGCTGACCGCAATTACATTGTTCCAGATTGTAATATACGATGTAAGAGTTTCCTCTTCTTCAGTAGATTAAAAAATCCCCTTTTTCTTTTATATATTGGAACTTGTTTAATTTTTCTCTCCCCCTCTCTTTTTTTTAAACAGCGTGGAAACCAAAAGGTCTCTAGGATTTCTGTGGTCATTCTCTCTGCCGTGTGGCTGACTGTTGCAGTTTGTGTTTTTGTAGCTTTGCCTGGCCATAGGTGGCTGTGGCTTATAAACATCTTCAAGTAAGTTAACCTGTTAATGGATTTTCTACCTGTATCCCAAGTTTGTGAACATTGCACAATCCTGCTGCTAATTTTTGCGACAATGCTATAAACATGAGGTAGCTTGTGATAGATGTGAAGTATTTGCGTATAGAAATGGGTAACTATCATTAAAAGGGAACTGTAATGGCTTTTGATACCGTAGGTTTTGTATAGGTTCATGACATGAGTTGAGAAATTCATGCTCATTTATTTTCTTTCTTTTTGGTATGAATTCTTTTTCCAACTGCTCCATCTATTGCTTTTTGTTTAGTTTGTTGCTAACTTTGAATAGTAGATCGGCTATTTAGATTCTTCTCTAATCTTTTGCTACTTTGCTTTTTGTTGCAGCTCAATTCAAATTTTTATTACACTTATCAAGTATATTCCCCAGGTAGATTTGCTCATCTGTGCCAGTGCCACGCCTTTAAGAAATCCGTATAGTCATAGACTAAGACCATGCTGCATATCGAGACATGCTTCCTAAATGTTGCCATATATGTGATTGTTCTGTGATACAGGCAGTGTTCAACTTCATGCGAAAGAGCACAGACGGCTTCAGCATTGGAAACATTTTACTTGATTTTGTTGGAGGGGTGACTAACTATACCCAAATGGCTGTACAATCTATTGATCAAAGTATGTTATCCTTCTTCTTTTTACCGGAATCGTCTTACCATGCCTACTAATCCATCATTCAGAAAGTTAATGTCGTTGTTTTCTGCAGATTCATGGGTAAACTTTTATGGCAACCTTGGAAAGACAATGATCTCTTTGGTACGCACATTTTAGTCATCTAAGACTTCAGTGTTTCGTTTCTGATAGTAATCAATCCATGCATTCGCTTTCTGGTACACTGATTTTTGCAAGAAAGCGAGTTCACTACCAATGCGCATGCTTTTCATTTATCTGTTTATTTTCTGCAAATTGGTTTAACATTGAGACATTTCCTCAGGTTTCTGTGATCTTTGACCTGCTTTTCATAACCCAACATTACATCTTGTATCGTGCCAAGAAACAAGTCGTCTATCCCAAACTCAACGATGATGGATCAGGACCAGAACCGCTCCTCAATTCTAGTCATGAAGTGCAGCCTGAAACTGTATAAAAAGATGGAACCTGTGTACTATGGTGTTACAGGAAGAAAATGTGCAAAACTGGTCTGAAAAGTTCACCAGCCTTCTTAAATATATGCTTGTATATTGCAATTGCTAGAAGAAAATAGCTGTTCATTGTATAATTCAAAATTGCGAGAGCTACGCATTCAATGTCAATTTGGTGTTCGATTGTTTTCGTTTTGATTCAATTATTGTGGATAAAATTTACTCATAACTTGGCCTGCAAGGGCAAACAATGAAAAGAGTCCTAGCTGCTGAAAAAGTCACATCCAGCTTGAAGGAAAAAAAATACCAAAATGGTCCTTAAACTTTGGATTTTGCAGAAAAGGCAATAGGCATGAAGCACTAATGAAGGGACAAGATGAGATCTACATTTCCTTTTTCTTTCTTTTTTTTATTATAGGAGAATGAGCAGTTAGAAACAGAAAGCTCCATTGCCAAATTCTTAACAATCTTTAAGTTTTTAATAATTTAGCAAAAAAAATAGTTAAAAATTTGCTGTCAGACCGACCTTCCCTTGGTCCACACGTTCTTATCATCTATAGCAAATTAAATACACACCTTGCTCTCCAAGAAATTCTTCTCCATAATCAACACCATATAAATACCAAACCAAACACAACCTTTTCTTCTCAATTGCAATTTTTAGACCATAATCAAGAACACAAAGATGAAGAGAGAAGGACGCCAACATGGAATGGTTAGGTCCTACAAGATCTTGCCATCGCCATGGAACCCTAGGCAAGATCAGTCGAGAAGATGCATCAACAAGTTTGATTCACCAACAACAGCTGGGCTTTTCACCAAAGTCCAGCCCAAGCCCACCAATCATTCCAAGTTCACCGGCAAGTGCGGCAAGCCACGGTGCACCGAATGTCACTTGCACCCTTGTTGCAAGTCCAAGGACAAGACCAAAGGGGGGCGGAAATTAAGGTCCGGTGATGTTGTGTCCAATCACAGGCTCATGACTTGGCGCGTCGTGGATGGTCAGAATAGTAACCGGTTTAATAATGTTAATGGGTTTTCTGCCACGAGAATGCTGGGCCAGTTGGGTAGCGAAACCCGCGAAAGTGACGATTATGATTTTGATGATGAAGAAGAAGAAATGGATGTTGGTGTTCAGGAATTTGTTGATGATTACGGTAATTTGAGTTTCTGTGATGTTGGGTTTGTGTTGGACCAAGTTGAAGGAGAGGAAGAAGAAGGTTGGTGTTTGGTGGCCCAGTTGTGATTTGTGAATTGGTTTTTCTATGTGTTTTTGTATTCTATATCTTATAAAATAAAATAAATACTGTATTAAGTTATTAACAGTTAAAACAAATAAAGATCTTCTTTCTCTATAATTTTGTAGTGTCTTTTATTTATTTTTTTGAATTTGGTAATGTTGGTTGGTAAGGAATTTCGTTGCAAAGTTAGCCTCTTGTCAATTTGATCCATCGACAAAGTAGATTAGATTACATTAATTACAAACACGAATGACTATGATTTTTTTGGTTGAAACACCCGTCATTGATTCTTGAAGCTAGAGACCGCGTTTTCGCTTTCCATTCCTGTAACTTGCTTGGTTTCACTATTCTTGATTGAAGAAGACTTCTTTGGAGCTGATAATACATTGTACTTTGCTCAGAATTGGTGCTCTTGCAGGTTAATTTCAGTGACTCCGGCACCTCAAGTGAAGGGAGGTACCAAAATTATCACTTTTATTGGCTACAAGGGTATGGAGGTACCAACATTATCACTTTCCTTAACTATAGAACCTTCCCCATCAGCTTCTTTGATGCTTCTCACCTTTCGCATGAACTTGAGGGATCTTGTCAAACCAACTTTCCAGGCGTACATGAAGGTTCCCAAGAACTATTACAGGTCGGGTTCCCTAACTAGGATTTGGATTGAGCCTCCTCCTCAATTGAGCGCCATTCATTAGTTGATTTTTCATGGACTCGCGAATGCTATATTGCTTTCTGCTTACCGGACTCTTGTATGCCTTTAAAAGTCCATGAATTTTGATTCTGAGATATGCAGAAGTCAATTTCATCTGTCAAGCAAGTAGATTACATTTAAGTCTTTCCGTGGCCAACTAAGGTACAAGTTACTTGTACAATAGTACTAATTACATCAGTCAACGAACAACTATCAATTTTTGGTGAACAATCCCAATCTCCTCAGAAAAAAAATACAAATTGTGACATTTCAAACTCAACTCTAAACATTCATTCTCCTCCAACAGTGTTGAATATTAGGAGAAGTATTCTCATGAGCAGCTTTGAGTCTTGAACGTAGAGAGTTCGGATTTTCGCTCTTCTTTCCTGTAACTTGCTTGGTTTCACTAATATTTTTCATTGAAGACTTCTTTGGAAGCTGAGAAATACATTGTACTTTGCTCGGAGTTGGTGTTCTTGCAGGTTTTGGTGACTCCGCACGCCTCAGTTGGACCTGTGAACAGTACAGAGGTACCAAAATTGTCACTTTTAACGACTACTACTATTTAAGAGAGGTATCAAAATTATTCCCCCTTATGAGAATAGTACCTTTGCCATCAGCTTTTTTGATGCTTCTCCTCTTTCTTTATAAAACTCAGGTAGTGGCCTGGCCTTGAAGCAGAGGTTTTGGCGTAACTTTTTAATTTCTGTTTCTGCTTTTTCCTGCACAAAATAGATGCATTATCTGCATTCAGTAGGGAGCAAATGTAACAAGACTCTACAAATTTCCCTACTTATAATGAATCTTGGAGTATTTTTTTTGGGTGCTAATCTTATAGTGTCTATGGTTCTGTTACAATTTGACCATTTCTTTGTTTCAATTCCAGAATCTTGTGTTTGTGTATGGTTTTGCTAAACACTTCTTTCTTTGTGCATGATTAGAGCAATGAATTCCTACGATCTTAGGTATTTTGAATCACAAATAGCAATGATAGATATACCTTGAGTGTTGATTGCATCTGCACTTTTTGCGCCTGATCAGCATTGAATTTCTCTTCCAATTTCTGCAAATAGAGAGGCATAAGACAATGACATATACATTGAAAAAATTGGATAAAATACCTATCAATCAAATGTATTGCTTACCTTTCTTCTTGCTGCTCTTTCTTCTGTCCTAAAGCTGAATGGTGCCGATAAATTTGGGGACTGTGACTTGTTTCTACATCCACTCATAAACTTTGAACAACTGGGGAAAAGAAACAACAATCACAAGAATTCAGTCACTTTCGAGCGGAATTATGAAGCTAAATGAACTGTCAGAATATCGAAAAGACATAATATTACTCTGTTGGAAGGAAATGCCATTTCGGGCGAACTGTTTTGCTTCCAGAGGCTAAGGGGTGAATAGGTGTTTGTGCCCTGCAATTTGTATACCACAATACATATATTAGCTAATAAACTAAAAATGTCTTTCTTCTTGATTTTTTTTCACCAAATTTTCATTGAGTACCTTCTGTTTTCTGACTGAGGAGTGGCTAAAGGATGCTTTCTTTCTCCAAGAATGGATGCCTGTAGTTCAAGAACAAATCATACATTAACAAAACAGTATCCATAATGCAAATATGCGCAGTTACAGGCATAGTAAACAACCTTCAATGGAGTCCTTAGAGGAGTTGGGCAGTCTTTAGATGGTTTAGAATGAGAACCAACTCTAGAATTATCTATCTTCTTCATAATTGATGAAGTTATTCTGTTAAACTCTCTAACCGGAGTGAAATTCATTGACTTGTTGTGAGTGGATTTTGGAGTTAATTTCCTCTTGTCCACCAAATCTGTTGCAGGATTCTTGCTGCTTGGGGTAACATTGTTTTCTTTTTTCGCACGAAGAAGAGGAGGTACCGGCTTCGCTGGTGAAGATGGCATCTTAGTTCCTCTACCATAGATCAATGACCTTGAGCAAGAAATTGAAGGTTTCTTCTTGCTCACCCGTGCCGAATCATCTCTATCAGGGATGAAATCCTGCCAAAACAGCAAAGCAAGTTACTGAATTTCACATCTATTATAGTCAAAACAAGAGTAATTAAGTCATATCATGCATCATAGATTCATAGTCAATTACCTTCAATAAAGGTTTCTCCATTTGTTTTGTTCCACTAAGCTCCATTTCTAAAACCTCCTCCTTATCATCCTCAACCCTAATCTGGCTTAAAGGTTTAATCGTTACACAGTTCTGGGTTCTACTAAGCTCCAGTTCCTTAATCTCCTCCTTATCATCCACAATCCTAATCTGGCCTAAAGATTCAATCTTTACACAATTCTGGGTTCCACTAAGCTCCATTTCCTTAACCTCCTTCTTATCATCAATAAACCCTATCTGGTTTAAAGATTCAATCTCTACACAATTTTCCACTACCAACTGGGTTTCTGACAAGGGTTTAGCTTCTACAACTTTGTTGCTCATGTCAGCAACAAATCCATCTCCTCCATTGTTGGTAATCTCTTTGACATGTAATAACTCTTCATCAGGAACAACAACCTTGTCACAATTTGTGTTCACCACTTCTGAAACTTGATGTTCTGCTTCAGCCACATTGTTTGTTGCTGCTTCTGCTGCTGCAGCTGCCGCCGCTGCGGCTGCTGCTTTTCTTGCAGCCATGCTCTTATAATGAGCTTCAAAGAAAGCTTTTTTCTGTGCAACTGAGCCAGGGCGAGAGAATCTTTCAGCTTCTTCAACATATCTGTTGTTGGAAAAAGTTGACCATTTCTCCCATGACAAAGACTCAGACATAAACCTCCCAAATGACACAGATTGCCCAAGTGCATGAACTGGGTTCCCCTAAAACATCACAAAAACACTGAAACTCACTCAAATTTTACTCCAAAAACATAAATTTGGCAGCTTTAAAAAGAACCAAAAAGAAGCGAAGACAAGGCATGAACTGACCTCATTGGCATCATTAGGAATGCCAGCAGTGTAAGAGAATGGCTGCATAAGACAAGTTGTCTCTCCCATGATTCTGGTGCAGGAACTTACAACTGATCCCAGAAAAAAGAAAATTTGAGAGTTATTTAGTTTTTGTTACTATGTTGTAAAAAGTGAAGTCTGGTCTTCTTGTGTTAGTGATCCGTCAGGATTTTGAATTTGAAATGGAAGGTGAAGCATGCTATTTTTTTGTTTTTATATTTCAAACGAGGAAAAAGAAGGAATTGGAAGCAGCTTTTTGTCGTCTGAAAGCGAGTGGGGCCCAGTGATCCTGGTGGTGGAGCTGAGAGCTCCAATCTTCTTCAACATTGGGTTTTTGGCTGGCCCACATGGTTCTGTCCCTTCAACGTCCAAAAAAAAATGCAGGCCACAATTTGAATTTGATGAACAAATGCTCAAGGCTCTAGGTCTTGATTATACCAAAGGAAAAAAAATGAAAAATGTTAGGCATTGTGCTAAGTTTAGTGTCACAGACACACACTGTAAAATATTAGTAGTTTTGAAGTTTTTTCTTGGGAAAGAAGTGAGTTAGGTAGGTTTTAAATCTCTAATTTAATTTGCTTTGATGAACAATTTCTTTTTAAATGTGTTTAAGAGGTTTTTCTTTTCATTAAAAAGTTGAAATTTGAACTCGAATTTTTACTAATATTTTTTAGACTAACAGATAAGAAGTTTATTGATTAAGAATGTTAAAAAATTGCTTAAATTGAAAAGAAGTAAATTGATTAATAACATTAATATGTATTTTTCTACAAATAAAAATGTAATTAAATACTTGAATTCAAATTGAGATTTCTTTATTTTAGAGGAAAAAGAAAAATTGAGATTCACTTTTGTTTGGTTAATATAACTACTTGTTTTAAATTGTAGCCCGTTAGATAAGTTAATGGGTGCGTAGTTTATTGGTTATTTTATTAGTAGTAAAAGTACCCGTATGAATTCAGATTTATCCGCCTATTAAAAAAAACTTATTAGATAATTATAATTGAATTTTACATACTTTTTAAATAAAATTTAACATAAAACAATCCTAAAAATGAAACGAGAGAACCAAATCAAAAATATGAAAGATTTTTTTACAACCAAGTAGTGACAAAGATTCTTAATTCTAATTATAAAAAGGAAAGAAACGTGGGTATGCGATGTAACGGTAAAGAAGTTTTCCAAAACAAAAG